>OY757024.1:53499540-54772040 GCA_963580285.1 Lucinisca nassula
TACTACTACTTTAACTACTAATACTAGTGCTTCTTTAACTACTACTACTACTACTTTAACTGCTACTACTACTTCTATTACTACTACTACTACTACTACTACTACTACTACTACCACCACTTTAACTACTGTTACTACTACTACTTCTACTACTATATTACGTTAACTACTACTTCTATTACTACTTTAACTACAACTACTTAAACTACTACTTCTACTACTGCTACTACTTTAATTACTACTACTACTTCTACTACTACTTAACATAGAACTGCTTCAACTACTACTTCTACTACTGCTTTAACTACTAGTACTACTTCTACCACCACTATTACTTTAACTATTTCTACTACTTCTACTTGAACTACTACTTCTACTTTAACTGCTACTTCTACTTCTACTACTACTTCTACTACTACATTAACTACTACTACTACTACTACTACTACTACTACTACTACTACTCCTTTAACTACTACTACTTTAACTACTAATCCTACTGCTTCTTTAACTACTACTACTACTACTACTACTAATACTACTCCTTTAACTACTAGTATTTTAACTACTACTACTTTAACTACTACTACTACTACTACTACTACTACTACTACTACTACTACTACTGTTACTACTACTTCTACCACTTTAACTACTGCAACTACTACTACTACTACTACTATACTAAGTTAACTACTCCTTTTACAACCACTTTAACTACTACTACTTCCTCTACTACTTTAATTACTACTACTACTACTACTTTATCTACTACTTCTACTACTACTTTAACTACTAGTACTACTACTACTTTAACTAATACCACAACTACTACTTTAACTATTTCTACTACTTCTACTTGAACTTCTACTTTAACTGCTACTTCTACTTATACTTTTACTACTACTTCTACTTCTACTACTACTTTAACTACTACTGCTTTAACTACTTACTACTTTAACTACTACTACTTTAACTACTACTACTAATACTACTTTATCAACTACTACTATTACTTTAACTACTACTAATTTTACCTAATTTAACTACTTAAACTGCTGCTTCTTTAACTATTACTACTGCTACTACTACTACTACTACTACTACTACTACTACTACTACTACTACTATTACTACTACTACTACTACTACTACTACCATTTTAACTACTGCAACTACTACTACTACTATACTACGTTAACTAGTCCTTCTACTACCACTTTAACTACTACTACTTAAACTACTACTTCTACTACTACTTTAATTACTACTTCTACTACTTTATCTACTACTTCTACTACTTCTTTAACTTCTACTACTACTACTTTAACTACTACTTCTACTTGAAATGCTACTACCACTACTTTATTTACTGGTTCTTTAACTACTTCTACTACTACAACCACTTTATCTACTAATACTACTATTGCTTTAACTTCTACTACTACTATATCTATTACTACTACTTTAACTACAACTACTACTACTACTTATACTGTAACTACTACTTCTAGTTTATCTACTACTTCTACTACTACTTTAACTACTACTACTTAAACTACTACTTCTACTACTGCTACTACTTTAATTACTACTACTACTTCTACTACTACTTAACATAGAACTGCTTCAACTACTACTTCTACTACTGCTTTAACTACTAGTACTACTTCTACTACTACCACTTTAACTACTAATACTACTGCTTCTTTAACTTCTACTACTACTACTTTAACTACTACTTCTACTTTAACTGCTACTACCACTACTTTATTTACTGGTTCTTTAACTACCTCTACTACTACAACCACTTTATCTACTAATACTACTACTGCTTTAACTTCTACTACTACTATATCTATTACTACTACTTTAACTACAATTACTACTACTTATACTGTAACAACTACTTCTAGTTTATCTACTACTTCCACTACTACTTCTACTACTACTACTTGAACTACTAGTTTAACTACTACTACTACTACTACTACTACTACTACTACTACTACTACCACTTTAACTACTAATACTACTGCTTCTTTAACTTCTACTACTACTACTTTAACTACTACTTCTACTTTAACTGCTACTACCACTACTTTATTTACTGGTTCTTTAACTACTTCTACTACTACAACCACTTTATCTACTAATACTACTACTGCTTTAACTTCTACTACTACTATATCTATTACTACTACTTTAACTACAACTACTACTACTACTTATACTGTAACTACTACTTCTAGTTTATCTACTACTTCTACTACTACTTTAACTACTACTACTTAAACTACTACTTCTACTACTGCTACTACTTTAATTACTACTACTACTTCTACTACTACTTAACATAGAACTGCTTCAACTACTACTTCTACTACTGCTTTAACTACTAGTACTACTTCTACCACCACTATTACTTTAACTATTTCTACTACTTCTACTTGAACTACTACTTCTACTTAAACTGCTACTTCTACTACTACTTCTACTACTACATTAACTACTACTTCTACTACTACTACTACTACTACTACTACTACTACTACTACTACCCCTTTAACTACTACTACTTTAACTACTAATCCTACTGCTTCTTTAACTACTACTACTACTACTACTACTACTAATACTACTCCTTTAACTACTAGTATTCTAACTACTACTACTACTACTACTACTACTACTACTACTACTGTTACTACTACTACTACCACTTTAACTACTGCAACTACTACTACTACTACTATACTACGTTAACTACTCCTTTTACTACCACTTTAACTACTACTACTTCCTCTACTACTTTAATTACTACTACTACTACTACTTTATCTACTACTTCTACTACTACTTTAACTACTAGTACTACTACTACTTTAACTAATACCACAACTACTACTTTAACTATTTCTACTACTTCTACTTGAACTTCTACTTTAACTGCTACTTCTACTACTACTTTAACTACTACTGCTTTAACTACTTACTACTTTAACTACTACTACTTTAACTACTACTACTAATACTACTTTATCAACTACTACTATTACTTTAACTACTACTTATTTTACCTACTTTAACTACTTAAACTGCTGCTTCTTTAACTATTACTACTACTACTACTACTACTACTACTACTACTACTACTACTACTACTATTACTACTACTACTACTACTACTACCATTTTAACTACTGCAACTACTACTACTACTGTACTACGTTAACTACTCCTTCTACTACCACTTTATCTACTACTACTTAAACTACTACTTCTACTACTACTTTAATTACTACTTCTACTACTTTATCTACTACTTCTACTACTACTTATACTACTAGTACTACTACTACTTTAACTAATACCACAACTACTACTTTAACTATTTCTACTACTTCTACTTAACTTTTACTTTAACTACTACTGCTACTTCTACTACTACTTTAACTACTACTGCTTTAACTACTTACTACTTTAACTACTACTACTTTAACTACTACTACTTTAACTACTACTACTACTACTACTACTACTACTACTAATACTACTTTATCAACTACTTCTATTACTTTAACTACTACTAATTTTACCTACTTTAACTACTTATACTGCTGCTTCTTTAACTTCTACTACTACTACTTTAACAACTACTACTAATAATAATTCTTTAACTGCTTCTTATTCTACTACTTTAACTACTGACTACTTAAACTAATAATACTTAAACTAATACTACTACTAATACTATTTTAGCTTCTACTACTACTATTTTAACTACTACTAATTTTACCTTTTACTAATACTACTGCATCTTTAACTACTACTACTACTACTTTAACTACTTCTACTACTACTACTACTACTACTACTTTAACTACAACTTCTACTTGAAATGCTACTACCACTACTTTATTTACTGGTTCTTTAACTACTACTACTACTACTACTACTACCACTTTAACTACTAATACTACTGCTTCTTTAACTTCTACTACTACTACTTTAACTACTACTTCTACTTTAACTGCTACTACCACTACTTTATTTACTGGTTCTTTAACTACTTCTACTACTACAACCACTTTATCTACTAATACTACTACTGCTTTAACTTCTACTACTACTATATCTATTACTACTACTTTAACTACAACTACTACTACTTATACTGTAACAACTACTTCTAGTTTATCTACTACTTCCACTACTACTTCTACTACTACTACTTGAACTACTAGTTTAACTACTACTACTACTACTACTACTACTACTACTACTACTACTACTACTACTCTGACTACTTCTACTACTACTTTAACTACTTTTATTACTACTCTTACTTCTAATACTACTACTTTAACTACTACTACTACTACTACTTCTTTAACTTCTACTAATACTACTGCTTCGTTAACTACTACTACTACTACTACTACTTTAACTACTACTACTTTAAAAACTACTACTCCCACTAACTACTTCTACTACTACCACTTTAACTATTTCTACTACTTCTACTTGAACTACTACTACTAGTTTAACTGCTACTTCTACTTATACTTTAATTACTACTTCTACCACTACTTTAACTACTATTATTTCTACTATTTCTTTAACTACTACTACTTAAACTACTAACAACTTTAACTAATACTACTTTAAGAACTACAACTACTACTTTAACTACCACTTCTACTTTAACTAGTACTAATTTTACCTACTTTAACTACTTATACTACTGCTTATTTAACTACTACTACTACTACTTTAACTACTACTACTACTTTAACTACTACTACTACTTTAACTACTACTACTTTAACTGTTACTACTTAAACTACTGCATCTGCTACTCCTTTAACTACTACTACTACTGCTAGTACTTTAGCTTCTACTACTTCTCTACTACTACTACTACTTTAACTACTACTTCTACTACTACTACTTCTACTACTACTGCTGCTATTTTAACTACTTATACTACTACAACTACTACTACTTTAACTACTACTACTTTAACTACTACACATTTAATTTCTACTGCTACTGCTACTACTTTAACTTCTTCTGCTACTACTTTAAATACAACTTCTACTAGTTTAACGACTACTACAACTGCTACTACTTAAATTACTACTACAATTACTACTTTAATTACAACTACTACTACTACTACTTTAATTACTTCTACTACTACTACTTTTACTACTGCTACTACTACTACTACTACTACTTCAACTTCTATGACTACTACTACTCTACTACTACTACTACTACTACTACTACTACTACTACTACTACTACTACTTTTAACTGCTACAACTTCTACTTTAACAACAACAACTACTTTAACTACTACTACTACTATTACTTCTACTTTAACTACTACTCCTACTACTACTTTAAAAACTACTACTACTTTAACTACTACTGCTTTAACTACTAACTACTTTAACTACTACTACTTTAACTACTACTACTCATAATACTACTTTATCAACTACTACTATTACTTTAACTACTACTAATTTTACCTACTTTAACTACTTATACTGCTGCTTCTTTAACTACTACTACTACTTCTTTAACTACTACTACTACTACTTTAACAACTACTACTAATAATAATACTTTAACTGCTTCTTCTTCTACTACTTTAACAACTGACTACTTTAACTAATACTACTTTAACTAATACTACTTCTAATACTACTTTAGCTTCTACTACTACTATTTTTACTACTACTACTTTTACCTTTTACTAATACTACTGCTTCTTTAACTACTACTACTACTACTTTAACTACAACTTTTACTTGAACTGCTACTACCACTACTTTATTTACTGGTTCTTTAACTACTTCTACTACTATACCACTTTAACTACTAATACTACTGCTTCTTTAACTTCTACTACTACTACTTCTACCTTACTGCTACTACCACTACTTTATCTACTGGTTCTTTAACTACTTCTACTACTACTACTATCACTTTATCTACTAATACTACTGCTTCTTTAACTTCTACTACTACTACTTTATCTATTACTACTACTTTAACTACAACTACTACTACTACTTTGATTACAAATACTACTGCTTCTACTACTACTTATACTGTAACTACTACATCTAGTTTATCTACTACTTCTACTACTACTTTAACTACTACTACTTGAACTACTAGAACTACTACTAGTTTAACTACTACTACTACTACCACTCTAACTTCTTCTACTACTTCTACTTTAACTACTACTACTACTTTAACTACTTTTATTACTACTCTTACTTCTAATACTACTACTTTAACTACTACTACTACTATTATTACTACTACTACTACTACCACTACTTTAACTACTACTACTTTAAAAAACTACTACTACCACTAACTACTACTACTACTAATACTTTAACTACTTTTTCTACTACTTTAACTTCTACTACATTATCAACTACTACTACTTTAATTACTTCTAGTAGTACTACTATTACTACTACTACTTTAACTACTACTCCCACTACTACTCCCACTACTACTTTAACTACTTCTACATTAACTACTACTACTACTACTTTAACTATTATTTCTACATTAACTACTACTTCTACTACTACATTAACAACTACTACTTTAACTACTACTTCTACATTTAAAACTACTTCTACAACTACTTTAACTACTACTACTACTTCTACTTTAACAACTACTTCTATTACTACTTGAACTACTGCTACTACTACTACTACTTTAACTACTACTACTGCTAGTACTTTAACTTCTACTACTACCGCCCCCGCCCATAGGGGCTTGAAGAAATCTATGGGCTGCATGATGCTTCGACGCAGAGCTGAATCTGGCCCGCACACTAGTATTTGTAAACCGCTTAGAGGGTCTAAGCCTGTCCAGGAACCGCGGTGCGAGGCGGACCGTCCATGCTTATAAACCCTATTGGTTTAATTGGGCGACAGGGCTTGAGATGTCATTTCATCTCAATGTCGGTAAAAGTCCCACAAAATTGGAAGCAACGTATCCAAAATGACCTTTACAGTGTTAACGGGAACGTTAAACCTGAAATCAAACAAAACTTCTACTACTACTACTTTTACTAGACTACTTTAACTACTACTTTAACTACTACTACTGCTAGAACTTTAATTTCTACAACTACTACTACTTTAACCAGACTACTACTACTACTTTAACTACTACTACTATTACTACTTTAACTACTACTACTGCTACTTAAACTACTTCTACTACAGTAACTGCTACTACTACTACTACTACTACTACTACTACTACTACTACTACTACTACTACTCTTACTTTAACTACTACCACTTTAACTTCTACTGCTACTACTACTTCTTTCACTTCTACTACTCCTACTTTAAATACTACTACTACTACTAGTTTAACTATTACTACAACCTATACAACTTTAATTACTACTACTACTTTTACTGCTACTTCTTCTACTTCTTCTACTACTACTTCTTTAACTATCTCTACTACTTCTACTTGAACTACTACTACTTTAACTGCTGTTTCTTATTATAATCAAATTACTACTTCTACTACTGCTTAACTATTACTACTTCTACTACTACTTTATACTACTTTAACTACTACTACTAATTCTACTTTAACTACTACTACTACTTGAACTACTACTATTTTTACCTACTTTAACTACTTATACTACTGCTTTTTTAACTACTACTACTACTACTTTAACTACTAATACTTTAACTACTACTTCTACTTTGACTACTACTACTACTTCTACTTTAACTACTACTACTACTACTGCTTTAACTTCTACTTCTATTACTGCTACTACTTTAACTACTAATACTACTACTGTAACTACTACTAGTATATTAACTACTTCTCCTACTTCTACTTTAACTATTACTACTACTACTTCCACTTAACTACTACTTTAACTACTTATACTACTGCTTTTTTAACTACTACTACTACTACTTTAACTACTACTACTTTAACTACTACTTCTACTTTAACTACTACTACTACTACTACTTTAACTACTACTTCTACTACTACTTTTACTACTACTGCTTTAACAACTACTTCTATTACTGCTACTACTTTAACTACTAATACTACTACTGTAACTACTACTAGTATATTAACTACTTCTCCTACTTCTACTTTAACTATTACTACTACTTTAACTACTACTACTACTTCCACTTAACTACTACTTTAACTACAACTACTACCACTTTAACTACTACTACTTCTAATACTTTAACAACTTTTTTTATACTTTAACTGCTACATTAACTACCGCTACTACTTTAACTACTACTACTACTATTACTACAACTACTTTAACTACTACTACCACTACTACCTTAACTTATTCTTCTACTACATTAACAACAACTACTACTACTTTAAATACTACTTCTACATTAACTTCTACTTCTACTACTACTTTGACTACTACTACTAATTCTACTTTAACTACTACTTCTATTACTACTTTAACTACTACTACTACTTAAACTACTACTACTACTGCTTTAACTTCTACTTCTATTACTGCTACTACTTTAACTACTAATACTACTACTGTAACTACTACTAGTATATTAACTACTTCTCCTACTTCTACTTTAACTATTACTACTACTACTTCCACTTAACTACTACTTTAACTACTTATACTACTGCTTTTTTAACTACTACTACTACTACTTTAACTACTACTACTTTAACTACTACTTCTACTTTAACTACTACTACTACTACTACTTTAACTACTACTTCTACTACTACTTTTACTACTACTGCTTTAACAACTACTTCTATTACTGCTACTACTTTAACTACTAATACTACTACTGTAACTACTACTAGTATATTAACTACTTCTCCTACTTCTACTTTAACTATTACTACTACTTTAACTACTACTACTACTTCCACTTAACTACTACTTTAACTACAACTACTACCACTTTAACTACTACTACTTCTAATACTTTAACAACTTTTTTTATACTTTAACTGCTACATTAACTACCGCTACTACTTTAACTACTACTACTACTATTACTACAACTACTTTAACTACTACTACCACTACTACCTTAACTTATTCTTCTACTACATTAACAACAACTACTACTACTTTAAATACTACTTCTACATTAACTTCTACTTCTACTACTACTTTGACTACTACTACTAATTCTACTTTAACTACTACTTCTATTACTACTTTAACTACTACTACTACTTAAACTACTACTACTACTACTTAAACTACTACTACTACTACTACTGCTAGTACTTTAACGTCAACTACTACTACTTTAACTAGACTACTACTACTACTTTAACTTCTACTACTACTTTAACTGCTACTACTACTACTTTATTTTCTCATTCTTAAACTACTACTACTACTGCTACTACTATCAATACTACAACTTTAGCTACAAATACAACTACTACTACAGTACCACTTCTGCTACTGCGTTCATTATCTAACCACTCCTCCTACTACTTCTACTACTGCTACTACTACTACTACTACTACTATTACTACTACTACTTTAACTACTACTTCTTTAACTACTAATACTACTGTTTCTTTAACTACTACTACTACGTTAACTACTACTACTACTCCTATTACTTCTACTGCTACTTTAACTACTGCTACTACTACTACTACTACTACTACTACTACTACTTTTACTGCTACTACTACTACTACTTTAACTACTACTACTTAAACTACTACTTCTATTATTGCCACTACTTTTATTACTATTACTTCTACTACTGCTTCTACTACTTGAACTACTACTTCTTCTACTACTTTAACTACTAGTACTAGTACTACTTTAACTACTACTACCACTACCACTTTAACTATTTTTACTACTTCTACTTTAACTACTACTACTACTTTAACTGCTTCTTCTACTTATACTTTAATTACTACTTCTACAACTACTTTAACTACTACTGCTACTACTCAAACTACTGCTACTTTAACTACTAACTACTTTAACTACTACTACTTTAACTACTACTACTACTACTACTTTTAGCTACTAATATCACTTTAACTACTACTAATTTTACCTACTTTAATTACTAATACTACTGCTTCTTTAACTACTACTACTACTACTTTAACTACTACTACTACTACTTTAACTACTTCTACTTTAACTACTACTACTACTACTACTAGTTTAACTACTACTGCTACTACTTTAACTACTACTACTACTACTTTAACTACTTCCACCATAACTACTACTAGTATTTTAACTACTACTACTACTTCTACTTTAACTCCTACGTATTCTACTACTTTAATTACTTTTACTACTACTACTACTTCTGTTACTACTACTTTAACTACTACTACTTTAACTTCTAACTGCTTTAACTACTACTTCTTCAACTACTTCTACTGCTACTACTACTACTTTAACTGCTACTACTACTACTTTAACTACTACATTTACCTACTTTAACTACTACTATTACTGCTTCTTTAACTACTACTACTACTATAACTACTACTACTTTAACTACTACTACTACTACTTTAACTACTACTACTACCACTTTAACTACAACTACTATTACTACTATTGCTGCTTCTTCTTTAACTACAACTACCACTACTACTTTAATTACTTCTACTGCTTCTAGATTAACTACTGGTACTACTGCTTTAACTAACGGGCCTCCGTGGCCTAGTGGTTAAGAGCGCTGACTCTTGATCATTCGGTCTCTCACCGCTGTGGTTCGAGCCTCGCTCGGGTCACATGTGAGACGCCAAGTTCTGCAACGGAAGGTCAGGTGGTTTTTCTCCGGGTACTCCGGTTTTCGCCCACCTCTGATTAACGATCGGCTCGATATGAGTGAAATAATCTTGAAAGGGCCGTAAAACCAAAACCAAAAAAAAAAAAAAAAAAAAAAAAAACTGCTTTAACTACTACTTCTACATTAACTACTACTTCTACTACTACTTTAACTACTACTACTATGGCTAGTACTTTAACTTCTACTACTACTGCTACTACTTTAACTTCTACTACTACTACAACTTTAACTTCTACTACTACTACTTTAACTGCTACTACTACTACTTTATTTACTCATTCTTTAACTACTTCTACTACTACTACTAAAACTACTACTTTAATTACAAATACTTCTGCTTCTTTGACCACTACTACTACTACTACTACTACTTTAACTACTACTTCTGCTACTACAACTACTACTTTACTGATTCTCTACTTTATCTACTACTACTACTACTACTACTACTACTACTACAGTACCACTACTGCTACTGTATTCATTATCTAACCACTACTCCTACTACTTCTTCTACTGCAACTACTATTACTACTTCTACTACTACTACTACTACTTTAACTACTACTACTTTAATTACTAATACTACTGCTTCTTTAACTACTATTTCTACTACTTTAACTACTACTACTACTACTATTACTACTACTACTACTTTAACTACTGCTGCTACTACTCCTACTACTACTACTATACTACGTTAACTACTACTTCTACTACTACTTTAACTACTACTTCTTAAACTACTGCTTCTACTACTGCTACTACTTAAATTACTACAGCTTCTACTACTACTTCTACTACTTTAACTACTACTTCTACTACTACTTTAACTAGTACTACTTGAACTACTACTTCTAGTACTACTTTAACTATCCGTACTACTGATACTTTAACTACTACTTCTACTATAACTATTTCTACTACTTCTACTTGAACTACTACTTAAACTGCTACTTCTACTTATACTTTAATTACTACTTCTACCACTACTTTAACAACTACTACTTCTACTACTTCTTTAACTACTACTACTAAAACTACTAACAACTTTAACTAATACTACTTTAACTACTACAACTACTACTTTAACTACGATTTCTACTTTAACTAGTACTAATTTTACCTACTTTAACTACTTATACTACTGCTTCTTTAACTACTACTACTACTACTACTACTTTATCTACTACTACTACTACTACTACTACTACTACTACTACTTTAACTATTACTACTTTAACTACTGCTTCTGTTACTACTTTAGCTACTACTACTACTGCTAGTACTTTAGCTTTTACTACTACTCTACTACTACTACTACTTTAACTACTACTACTGCTACTACTTCTACTACTACTACTGCTATTTTAACTACTTGTACTACTACTACTACTTCTTTAACTACAACTACTTAAATTACTACTACAATTACTACTTTAATAACAACTACTACTACTACTACTTTAACTACTACTACTACTTTTACTTCTGCTACTACTACTACTACTACTTTAACTGCTATGACTACTACTACTTAACTACTACTACTACTACTACTATTACTTTTACTACTTTAACTGCTACAACTACTACTTAACAACAACTACTTAAACTACTACTACTACTACTACTTCTACTTTAACTTCTACTTCTACTACTACTTTAAAAGGGCACTCCGGTTTTCGCCCACCTTTGATTAACGATCGGCTCGATATGAGTGAAATAATCTTGAAAGGGCCGTAAAACCCAAACCAAAAAAAAAAAAAAAAAAAAAAAAAAAAAAACTACTTTAAAAACTACTACTACTTTAACTACTACTACTTCTGCTAGTACTTTAATTTCTACTACTACTACTTTAACTTCTACTGCTACTACTTTATCTGCTACTACTACTTCTACTTTATTTACTCATTCTTTAACTACTACTACTACTACTACTACTACTACTACTACTTTAACTGCAAATACTACTGCTTCTTTAACCACTAATACTACCACTACTTTAACTACTACTGCTGCTACTACTACTACTACTACTTTACTCATTCTCTACTTTAACTACTACTACTACTAGTACCACTAATGCTACTGTATTCATTATGTAACTACTAATACTACTATTCCTTTTTACTACTACTACTTTAACTACTAATACTAGTGCTTCTTTAACTACTACTACTACTTTTTTTTTTTTTTTTTTTTTTTTGGTTTGGGTTTTACGGCCCTTTCAAGATTATTTCACTCATATCGAGCCGATCGTTAATCAGAGGTGGGCGAAAACCGGAGTACCCGGAGAAAAACCACCTGACCTTCGTTGCAGAACTTGGCGTCTCACACGTGGCCCGAGCGAGGCTCGAACCTACGGCGGTGAGAGACCTAATGACTAAGAGTCAGCGCTCTTATCCACTAGGCCACGGAGGCCCGTTACTACTACTACTACTTTAACTACTACTACTACTACTATTACTACTACTACTTCTACTTCCACTTAAACTACTGCTACTACTACTATATTACGTTAACGACTACTTCTACTACTCTTTAATACTACTACTTAAACTACTACTTCTACTACTGCTACTACTTTCATTACTACTACTACTACTACTACTACTTTATCTACTACTTCTACTACTACTTAAACTAGAACTACTTCAACTACTACCACCACTACTACTTTAACTATTTCTACTACTTCTTCTTGAACTACTACTTCTACTTTAACTGCTACTTCTACTTTAACTACTACTACTACTTCTACTACTACTTTAACTACTACTGTTTTACCTACTAACTACTTTAACTACTACTACTTTAACTACTACTACTAGACTAATACCACTTTATCAACTACTACTATTACTTTAACTACTCTTAATTTTACCTACTTTAACTACTTATACTGCTGCTTCTTTAACTACTACTACTACTACTATTTCTTTAACTACTACTACTTTAGCAACTACTACTAATAATAATACTTTAACTGCTGCTTCTTCTACTACTTTAACAACTAACTACTTTAACTAATACTACTTTAACTAATACTACTACTAATACTACTTAAGCTTCTACTACTACTATTTTCACCACTACTACTTTTACCTTTCACTAATACTACTGCTACTTTTTAACTACTACTACTACTTTAACTACTTCTACTACCACTACTATTACTACTACAACTTCAACTACAACTTGAACTGCTACTACCACTACTTTATTTACTGGTTCTTTAACTACTACTACTACCACTTTAACTATTAATACTACTGCTTCTTTAACTTCTACTACTACTACTTTAACTACTACTTCTACTTTAACTGCTACTACCACTACTTTATTTACTGGTTCTTTAACTACTACTACTACTACTACCACTTTATCTACTAATACTACTGCTTCTTAACTTCTACTACTACAACTTTATCTATTCCTACTACTTTAACTTCAACTACTACTACTACTTTAACTACAAATACTACTGCTTCTTTAACTACTTCTACTACTACTTTAACTACTACTACTTGAACTACTAGAACTACTACTAGTTTAACTACTACTACTACTACTACTCTAACTTCTACTACTTCTTCTTTAACTACTACTACTACTACTTCTTTAACTACTACTTCTACAACTACTTTAACTACTTTTGTTACTACTCTTACTTCTAATACTACTACTTTATATACTACTACTACTACTACTACTATTACTACTACTACTACTTTAATTCGACTAATACTACTGCTTCTTTAACTACTACTACTACAACTACTACTACTACTTCTACTACTACTACTACTACTACTACTTTAACTACTTCTACTTTAAAAACTACTACTACCACTAACTACTACTACTACTAATACTTTAAGTACTTTTTCTCCTACTTTAACTACTACTACATTAACAACTACTACTACTTTAACTACTTCTAGTAGTACTACTATTACTACTACTACTTTAACTACAACTTCCACTACTACTTTAACTACTTCTACATTAACTACTACTACTTTAACTACTATTTCTACATTAACTACTACTTCTACTACTACATTAACAACTACTACTACTTCTTTAACTACTACTTCTACATTTACTACTACTTCTACAACTACTACTACTACTTCTACTTTAACTACTGCTTCTATTACTACTTTAACTACTGCTACTACTACTACCTTAACTACTACTACTGCTAGTACTTTAACTTCTACTACTACTACTTTTACTAGACTACTTTAACTACTACTTTAACAACTACTACTACTGCTAGAACTTTAATTTCTACAACTACTTCTACTTTAACTAGACTACTACTACTACTTTAACTACTACTACTATTACTACTTTAACTACTACTACTGCTACTTAAACTACTTCTACTACAGTAACTGCTGCTACTACTACTACTACTACTACTACTACTACTACTACTACTACTACTACTACTATAACTACTATTACTTTAACAACGACCACTTTAACTTCTACTGCTACTACTACTACCTTAATTACTACTACTGCTAGTACTTTAACTTCTACTACTACTACTTTTACTAGTATACTTTAACTACTACTTTAACAACTACTACTACTGCTAGAACTATTTCTACAACTACTTCTACTTTAACTAGACTACTACCACTACTTTAACTACTACTACTATTACTACTTTAACTACTACTACTGCTACTTAAACTACTTCTACTATAGTAACTGCTGCTACTACTACTACTACTACTACTACTACTATAACTACTATTACTTTAACAACGACCACTTTAACTTCTACTGCTACTACTACTACCTTAACTACTGCTAGTACTTCAACTTCTACTACTACTACTTTTACTAGACTACTTTAACTACTACTTTAACAACTACTACTACTGCTAGAACTTTAATTTCTACAACTACTTCTACTTTAACTAGACTACTACTACTACTATTACTACTTTAACTACTACTACTGCTACTTTAACTACTTCTACTACAGTAACTGCTGCTACTACTACTACTACTACTACAACTACTACTATAACTACTATTACTTTAACTACGAGCCTTTTAACTTCTACTGCTACTACTACTACCTTAACTACTACTACTGCTAGAACTTAACTTCTACTACTACTACTTTTACTAGACTACTTTAACTACTACTTTAACAACTACTACTACTGCTAGAACTTTAATTTCTACAACTACTTCTACTTTAACTAGACTACTACTACTACTTTAACTAATACTTCTAATACTACTTTACTTACTACTACTGCTACTTAAACTACTTCTACTTCAGTAACTGCTGCTACTACTACTACTACTTCTACTACTACTATAACTACTATTCCATAAAAAACGACCACTTTAACTGCTACTGCTACTACTTTCACTTCTACTACTCCTACTTTAAATACTACTACTACTACTAGTTTAACTATTACTACAACCAATACTACTTTAATTACTACTACTATTGCTACTTTAACTGCTACTTCTTCTACTTCTTCTACTACTACTTCTTCTACTACTACTTCTTTAACTATCTCGACTACTTCTACTTGAACTATTACTACTACTTTATTTGCTGTTTCTACTTATAATTTAATTACTACTTCTACTACTGCTTAACTATTACTACTTCTACTACTACTTTATACTATTTTAACTACTAATGCTTTAACTACTACTACTAATTCTACTTTAACTACTACTACTACTTGATCTACTACTATTTTAACCTACTTTAACTACTTATACTACTGCTTTTTTAACTACTACTACTACTTCTACTACTACTTTAACTACTACTACTTTAACTACTACTTCTACTTTAACTACTACTACTACTCCAACTTTAACTACTGCTTCTACTACTACTACTACTTTAACTACTACTTCTACTACTACTTTAACTACAACTACTTTAACTACTACTTCTATTACTGCTACTACTTTAACTACTCATACTACTACTGTAACTACTACTGGTATATTAACTACTTCTCCTACTTCTACTTTAACTATTACTACTACTTGAACTACTACTACTACTTCCACTTTAACTACTACTTTACTACTACTTTAACTACTACTACTACCACTTTTACTACTACTACTTCTAATACTTTAACAACTTCTTTTACTACTTTAACTACTACATTTACTACTGCTACTACTTTAACTACTACTACCACTACTACTATAACTTATTCTTCTGCTACATTAACAACAACTACTACTACTTTAACTACTACTTCTACATTAACTTCTACTTCTACTACTACTTTGACTTCTACTACTAATTCTACTTTAACTACTACTTCTATTACTACTTAACTACTACTTAAACTACTACTACTACTACTTACTACTTTAACTACTACTACTGCTACTTAAACTACTTCTACTACAGTAACTGCTACTACTACTACTACTACTTCTACTACTACTATTACTACTATTACTTTTACTACTACCACTTTAACTTCTACTGCTACTACTAGTTTCACTTCTACTACTACTAATTCTACTTTAACTACTACTACTAATTGAACTACTACTATTTTAACCTACTTTAACTACTTATACTGCTGCTTTTTACCTACTACTACTACTACTTTAACTACTGCTACTACTACAACTTTAACTACTGCTTCTACTACTGCTACTACTTCTACTACTACTACTTTAACTCCTACTACTACAACTTTAACTACTGCTTCTACTACTACTACTTTAACTACTACTTCTTCTACTACTTTAACTACTACTTCTATTACTGCTACTACTTTAACTATTAATACTACTACTGTAACTACTACTAGTACTTTAACTACTTCTACCACTATTACTTCTACTTTAACTACTACTACCACTTTAACTTCTACTGCTACTGCTACTACTTTAACTTCTACTACTCCTACTTTAAATACTACTACTACTGCTAGTTTAACTATTACTACAACTAATACTACTTTAATTACTTCTTCTATTGCTATTTCAACTACTACTACTACTACTACTACTACTACTTTAACTTCTACTACTAGACTAATACCACTTTATCAACTACTACTATTACTTTAACTACTACTAATTTTACCTACTTTAACTACTTATACTGCTGCTTCTTTAACTACTACTACTACTACTATTTCTTTAACTACTACTACTACTACTTTAACAACTACTACTAATAATAATACTTTAACTGCTGCTTCTTCTACTACTTTAACAACTAACTACTTTAACTAATACTACTTTAACTAATACTACTACTAATACTACTTTAGCTTCTACTACTACTATTTTTACCACTACTACTTTTACCTTTTACTAATACTACTGCTTCTTTTTAACTACTAATACTACTACTACTTTAACTACTTCTACTACTACTACTACTACTACTACTTCAACTACAACTTGAACTGCTACTACCACTACTTTGTTTACTGGTTCTTTAACTCCTACTACTACTACTACCACTTTTAACTACTAATACTACTGCTTCTTTAACTTCTACTACTACTACTTTAACTACTACTTCTACTTTAACTGCTACTACCACTACTTTATTTACTGGTTCTTTAACTACTACTACTACCACTTTATCTACTGATACTACTGCTTCTTTAACTTCTACTACTACTACTTTATCTATTCCTTCTACTTTAACTTCAACTACTACTACTACTTTAACTACAAATACTACTGCTTCTTTAACTACTACTACTGCTACTGTAACTACTACTTCTAGTTTATCTACTACTTCTACTACTACTTTATCTACTACTACTTGAACTACTAGAACTACTACTAGTTTAACTACTACTACTACTACTACTACTCTAACTTCTTATACTACTTCTACGTTAACTACTACTTCTACTTTAACTACTACTACTACTACTTCTTTAACTACTACTTCTACAACTACTTTAACTACTTTTATTACTACTCTTACTTCTAATACTACTACTTTATATACTACTACTACTACTACTATTACTACTACTACTACTTTAATTCGACTAATACTACTGCTTCTTTAACTACTACTACTACTACTACTACTACTTTAACTACTACTACTTTAAAAACTACTACTACTACTACTACTTTAACTACTTTTTCTACTACTTTAACTACTACTACATTAACAACTACTACTACTTTAACTACTTCTAGTAGTACTACTATTACTACTACTACTTTAACTACTACTCCCACTACTACTTTAACTATTTCTACATTAACTACTACTTCTACTACTACATTACTAGTAGTTTAACTACTACTTCTACATTTACTACTACTTCTACAACTACTTTAATTACTACTACTACTTCTACTTTAACTACTACTTCTATTACTTCTTAACTATTACTACTTCTACTACTACTTTATACTACTTTAACTACTACTACTCTAACTACTACTACTAATTCTACTTAATCTTCTACTACTACTTGAACTACTACTATTTTAACCTACTTTAACTACTTATACTACTGCTTTTTTAACTACTACTACTACTTCTACTACTACTTTAACTACTACTACTTTAACTACTACTTCTACTTTAACTACTACTACTACTCCAACTTTAACTACTGCTTCTACTACTACTACTACTTTAACTACTACTTCTACTACTACTTTAACTACTACTACTTTAACTACTACTTCTATTACTGCTACTATTTTATCTACTCATACTACTACTGTAACTACTACTGGTATATTAACTACTTCTCCTACTTCTACTTTAACTACTTTAACTACTACTACTACTTCCACTTTAACTACTACTTTACTACTACTTTAACTACTACTACTACCACTTTTACCACTACTACTTCTAATACTTTCACAACTTCTTTTACTACTTTAACTACTACATTTACTACTGCTACTACTTTATCTACTACTACCACTACTACTATAACTTATTCTTCTACTACATTAACAACAACTACTACTACTTTAACTACTAGTTCTACATTAACTTCTACTTCTACTACTACTTTGACTACTACTACTAATTCTACTTTAACTACTACTTCTATTACTACTTTAACTACTACTACTACTACTACTACTACTACTTAAACTACTACTACTACTACTTAAACTACTACTACTACTACTTAAACTACTACTACTACTACTACTACTGCTAGTACTTTAACGTCAACTACTACTACTTCAACTAGACTACTACTACTACTTTAACCACTACTACTATTACTACAATTAATACTACTTTAATTACTACTACTATTATTATTTTAACTACTACTACTACTAATACTTTAACTTCTAGTAATACTACTGCTTCTTTAACTACTACTACTACTACTTTAACTACTACTACTTAAAAAACTACTACTACCACTAACTACTACTACTACTAATACTTTAACTACTTTTTCTACTACTTTAACTACTACTACATTAACAACTACTACTACTTTAACTACTTCTAGTAGTACTACTATTACTA
The DNA here is from genome assembly GCA_963580285.1 of Lucinisca nassula. Lineage (NCBI taxonomy): Eukaryota > Metazoa > Mollusca > Bivalvia > Lucinida > Lucinidae > Lucinisca > Lucinisca nassula. The sequence continues at coordinate 53,519,975 of OY757024.1, forward strand.
CTACTACTTTAACTACTACTCCCACTACTACTTTAACTACTTCTACATTTACTACTACTACTACTACTTTAACTATTATCTCTACATTAACTACTACTTCTACTAGTACATTAACAACTATTACTACTACCTTAACTACTACTTCTACATTTACTACTACTTCTACAACTACTTTAACTACTACTTCTACTTCTAGTTTAACAACTACTTCTATTACTACTTTAACTACTGCTACTACTACTACATTAACTACTACTGCTAGTACTTTAACTTCTACTACTACTACTTTAACTAGACTACTACTACTACTTTAATTACTACTACAATTACTACTTTAACTACTACTACTGCTACTTAAACTACTTCTACTACAGTAACTGCTACTACCACTACTACTGCTACTACTACTACTACTACTACTAATATTACTACTATTACTTTAACTACTACCACTTTAACTTCTACTGCTACTACTACTACTTCTTTCACTTCTACTACTCCTACTTTAAATACTGCTACTACTACTAGTTTAACTATTACTACAACCAATACTACTTTAATTACAACTACTATTACTACTTTAACTGCTACTACTTCTTCTACTACTACTTCTTTAACTTACTCTACTACTTCTACTTGAACTACTACTTTAACTGCTGTTTCTACTTATACTTTAATTACTACTTCTACTACTGCTTAACTATTACTACTTCTACTACTACTTTATACTACTTTAACTACTTCTACTTTAACTACTACTAATAATAATTCTACTTTAACTACTACTACTAATTGAACTACTACTATTTTAACCTACTTTAACTACTTATACTACTGCTTTTTAACTACTACTATTTCTACTACTACTCTAACTACTACTACTTTAACTACTACTACTACTTTAACTACTGCTACTACTACAACTTTAACTACTGCTTCTACTACTGCTACTACTTCTACTACTACTACTTTAACTACTACTACTACAACTTTAACTACTGCTTCTACTACTACTACTTTAACTACTACTTCTACTACTACTTTAACTTCTACTACTTTAACTACTACTTCTATTACTGCTACTACTTTAACTACTAATACTACTACTGTAACTTCTACTAGTACTTTAACTAGTTCTACTTTAACTATTACTACTACTTTAACTACTACTACCACTTTAACTTCTACTGCTACTACTACTACTTTAACTTCTACTACTCCTACTTTAAATACTACTACTACTACTAGTTTAACTATTACTACAACTAATACTACTTTAATTACTTCTTCTATTGCTATTTCAACTACTACTACTACTACTACTACTACTACTACTACTACTACTACTACTACTACTACTTTAACAACTACTTCTACTACTACTACTTTAACCGTAATATTACTACTTTAACAACAACTACTTAACTTACTACAACTACTACTACTATTACTACTTCTACTACTACTACTTTAACTGCTACTACTAAACGTCTTTCTTTAACTTCTACTTATAATAATACTACGTCTACTACTACTGCTACTTTAACTGCTACGTCTTTAACTCCTACTACTACTACTACTACTACTACTACTACTACTACCACTACTACTACTACTATTTTAACTGCTACTAATACTACTTTATTTAATAATTCTTGAAATACTGCTACGACTACTACTATCACTTTATTTACTATTACTACTGCTTCTTTAACTTCTACTACTACTTTAACTACTTCTACTACTACTACTTCTAGTACTACCACTACTACTTTAACTACTACTACTACTACTACTACTACTACTACTACTACTTAACTACTAATGCTACTGTTTCTTTAACTACTACTTTAAGTACTACTACTTTAACTACTACTACTACTACTACTACTTTAACTAGAACTACTTGAACTACTACCACTACTCCTTTAACTACTACTTTAACTACTAGTACTTTAACTAGTACTACTGTTACTCCAACTACTACTATTACTACTACTACTACTTCTTTAACTAGTACTACCACTACTACTTAAACTACTTCTACTACATTTACTTTAACTACTACTACTTTAACTACTCCTACTACTAACACTTCTTTAACTTCTACTTCTACTACTTTAACTACTACTACTACTACTTAAACTACTAATACTACTGTTTCTTTAACTACTACTACTACTAGTAGTACTTTTACTACTACTAGTACTTTAAATACTTCTACTACTACTACTTTAACTACTACTTTAACTACTACTTCTACTACTACTTTAACTAGAACTACTTGAACTATTACTACTACTACTATTTTAAATACTACTACTACTACTACTACTACTACTACTACTACTTCTACTTTAACTTCTATTTCTACTATTTCTACTACTACTTTAACTACTGCTACTACGTTTAACTACTATTTCTACTATTTCTACTACTACTTTAACTACTACTACTTTAACTACTACTTCTACTACTGCTACTCCTTTAACTACTACCACTACTACTGTATCTACAACTATTACTTTAACTACTTCTCGAACTTCTACTTTAACTACTACTACTTTAACTACTACTACTACTTCCACTTTATCTACTAATATACTATTACTTTAACTACTACTGCTACCACTTTTACTACTTCTACTAATACTTTAACTACTTCCTTTACTACTACATTAACTACTGCTATTACTACTACTACTTTAACTACTACTACCACTACTACTTTAACTACTTCCACTACTACTACATTAACAACTACTACTACTTTAACTACTACTTAACTACTACTACTACAACTTTAACTACTGCTTCTACTGCTACTACTTTAACTACTACTTCTACTACTACTTTAACTTCTACTACTTTAACTACTACTTCTATTACTGCTACTACTTTAACTACTAATACTACTACTGTAACTTCTACTAGTACTTTAACTAGTTCTACTTTAACTATTACTACTGCTTTAACTACTACTACCACTTTAACTTCTACTGCTACTACTACTACTTTAACTTCTACTACTCCTACTTTAAATACTACTACTACTACTAGTTTAACTATTACTACAACTAATACTACTTTAATTACTTCTTCTATTGCTATTTCAACTACTTCTACTACTACTACTACTACTACTACTACTACTACTACTACTTTAACAACTTCTACTACTACTACTTCTACTTTAACTACTATAACTACTTTAACTACTACTTCTACTACTACTACTACTACTACTACTTTAACCGTAATATTACTACTTTAACAACAACTACTTAACTTACTACAACTACTACTACTATTACTACTTCTACTACTACTACTTTAACTGCTACTTCTAAACGTCTTTCTTTAACTTCTACTTCTAATAATACTACGTCTACTACTACTGCTACTTTAACTGCTACGTCTTTAACTCCTAATACTACTACTACTACTACTACTACTGCTACTACTATTTTAACTGCTACTAATACTACTTTATTTAATAATTCTTGAAATACTGCTACGACTACTACTACCACTTTATTTACTATTACTACTGCTTCTTTAACTTCTACTACTACTTTAACTACTTCTACTACTACTACTACTACTACTACTACTACTATTTTAACTGCTACTAATACTACTTTATTTAATATTTCTTGAACTACTGCTACGACTACTACTACCACTTTATTTACCAATACTACTGCTTTTTTAACTTCTACTACTACTTTAACTTCTTCTTCTACTACTACTTCTAATACTACCACTACTACTTACACTACTACTACTGCTACTACTACTACTACTTAACTACTTATGCTACTGTTTCTTTAACTACTACTACTACTACTTTAATTACTACTACTTTAACTACTACTTCTACTACTACTTTAACTAGAACTACTTGAACTACTTCCATTACTCCTTTAACTACTTCTATTTTAACTACTAGTACTTTAACTAGTACTACTGTTACTCCAACTACTACTATTACTACTACTACTACTTTAACAAGTACTACCACTACTACTTTAACTACTTCTCCTACTTTTACTTTAACTACTACTACTTTAACTACTCCTACTACTAACACTTCTTTAACTTCTACTTCTACTACTTTAACTACTACTTAACTACTAATACTACTGTTTCTTTAACTACTACTACTACTACTACTACTACTAGTACTTTTACTACTACTATTACTTTAACTACTTCTACTACTACTTTAACTACTACTACTACTTTAACTACTACTTCTACTACTACTTTAACTAGAACTACTTGAACTATTACTACTACTACTATTTTAAATACTACTACTACTACTGATACTTTAACTACTTCTACTAGTTTAACTACTACTACTTTAACTACTACTACTACGTTTACTACTACTACTACTACTACTACTACTTTAACTACTATTTCTACTATTTCTACTTCTACTTTAACTACTACTACTTTAACTACTACTTCTACTGCAGCTACTCCTTAAACTACTACCACTACTACTGTAACTACAACTAGTACTTTAACTACTTCTCGAACTTCTACTTTAACTACTACTACTTTAACTACTACTACTACTTCCACTTTAACTACTAATATACTACTACTTTAACTACTACTGCTACCACTTTTACTACTACTACTAATACTTTAACTACTTCTTTTACTACTTTCACTCCTACTACATAAACTACTACTACTACTACTACTACTACTTTAACTACTACTACTTTAAGTACTTCTACTACTACTACATTAACAACTACTACTACTTTAACTACTACTTCTACATTAACTACTACTTCTTCTACTACTTTAACTACTACTACTACTAGTACTTTAACTTCTACTACTACTACTTTAACTAGACTACTACTACTATTTTAACTACTACTACTAATACTACTTTAACTACTACTACTACTACTACTACTACTACTACTACTTTAACTACTTCTACTACATTTACTGCTGCTGCTACTACTACTGCTGCTACTACTACTTCTACTATTACTACTGCTACTACTACTACTTTAACTTCTATTACTCCTACTTTAAATACTACTACTACTAGTTAAACTATTACTACAACTATTACTACTTTAATTACTTCTTCTATTGTTATTTCAACTACTACTACTACTACTACTACTTCTACTACTACTTTAACAGCTACTACTACTACTTTAACTCCTATAACTACTTTAACTACTCCTTCTACTACTGAGACTTTCGGATGAGTCTTTAAACCGAGGTCCCGTCTCCGTATGACCTTAGCTGTTGGTGGGACGTAAAACTGAAACACTCACTCACTCACTCCTTCTACTACTACTACTACTTTAACCGTAATATTACTACTTTAACAACAACTACTTTAACTACTTCAACTACTGCTACTACTATTACTACTACTACTTAAACTGCTACTACTACACGTCTTTCTTTTACTTCTACTTCTACTATTACTACTACTACTACTACTTTAACTGCTACTACTTTAACTCCCACTACTACTACTACTACTACTACTACTACTATTTTAACTGCTACTAATACTACTTTATTTAATACTTCTTGAACTACTGCTACGACTACAACAACCACTTAATTTACTAATACTACTGCTTCTTTAACTTCTACTACTACTACTTTAACTTCTACTACTACTACTTCTGGTACTGCTACTACTTTAACTACCACTACTACTACTACTTAACTACTAATACTACGGTTTCTTTAACTACTACTACTACTTTAATTACTACTGCTTTAACTACTACTTCTACTACTTCTTTAACAGAACTACTTGAACTACTACTACTAATACTTTAACTACTACTACCACTACTACTTTAACTACTTCTACTACTTCTACTTTAACTACTAGTACTTTAACTAGTTCTACTGTAACTACAAATACTACATTTACTACTTCTACTACTACTGCTTTAATAATACAACCTCTACTACTTTAACTACTTCTACTACTTCTACTTTAATTACTACTACTTTAACTACTCCTACTACTAACACTTCTTTAACTTCTACTACTACTACTTTAACTACTTCTATTACTACTACTACTACTTCTTATTTTACTACTATTACGACTACTACTTTAACTACTTCTACTACTTCTACTTTAACCACTACCACTACTACTACTGTAACTACTAACTACTTCTACTACTACTTTAACTACTGTTACTACTACTACTTCAACTACTACTACTACTACTTTAACTACTACAACTGCTACTACTGCTACTACTCAAAGTTCTGCTGCTACTACTATAACTACTTTTAACTACTACTATTACTAATTTAACTACTATTTCTTCATCTACTTCTACTACTACTTCTACTTTCACTACTACTACTACTACTACTACTACTACTACTTTAACTACTACTACTTCTTTAACGTCATCTACTACCACTACTACTACTAATAATTTAACTACTACCACTACTTGTAACTTTAACTACTACTTCTACCTTAACTCCGTACTACTTTAACTACTACTACTTCTTTAACTACTACTACTACTTTAACTACTACTACTACTTTAACTACATTAACTACTACTTAAAACACTTTTTAGCTTCTTTAACTACTACTACTACTACTACTACTACTTCATCTGCTAATACTGCTACTGCTACTTTAACCATTACTTCTCCTACTTCTACTACTACTTTAACTACTACTTTAACTACTACTCCTACTACTACTTTAACTGCTTCAACTATTACTACTGCTACTTCTACTTAAACTACTGATACTATGGCTACTTCTTTCACTTCTACTACTACTACTTCTCCTACTTTAACTTATCCTTCTAAATCTTCTTTAACTACTTCTGCTTCTACTACTACTACAACTACTACTGCTACTACTACTACTACTACTTTAAGTTTTACTACTACTACTACTACATCATCTGCTAATACTGCTACTAATACTATAACCATTACTTCTCCTACTTCTACTACTACTTTAACTACTACAACTACTTCTGCTACTACTTTAAGTTTTACTACTACTACAACTTAAATTACTACTACTACTACAACAACTCCTACTTCTATTACTACTACTTTAACTACTACTACTACTAACTACTACTTTAATTACTCTTACTTTAACTACTACTTCTACTACTACTTTAACTACTATTATTACTACTACTACTACTTTAAGTACTACTACCACTACTACTTTAACTACTTCTGCTACTTCTACGTTAACTACGAGTACTTTAACTAGTACTACTGTAACTACAACTACTACTATTACTACTACTACTACTACTTTAACTAGTACTACCTCTACTACTTTAACTACTTCTACTACTTCTACTTTAACTACTACTACTTTAACTACTCCTACTACTAACACTTCTTTAACTTCTACTTCTATTACTTTAACTACTACTACTACTACTACTTAACTACTAATACTACTGTTTCTTTAACTACTACTACTACTAGTATTTTTACTCTTACTAGTATTTTAACTACTTCTACTACTACTACTTTAACTACTACTTCTACTACTACTTTAACTAGAACTACTTGAACTACTACTACTTCTACTTTAACTACTACTATTACTACTACTACTTCTAATTTTACTACTATTACGACTACTACTTTAACTACTACTACTTTAACTACTACTACTTCTACTTTAACCACTACTACTACTACTACTGTAACTACTAACTACTTCTACTACTACTTTAACTACTGTTACTACTACTACTTCAACTACTACTACTACTACTACTTTAACTACTACAACTACTACTACTTTAACGGCTACCGCTATTACTACTTCAACTAATACTACTGCTACTACTTAAAGTTCTGCTACTACTACTATTACTACTTTAACTACTACTACTACTAATTTAACTACTATTTCTTCATCTACTTCTACTACTACTTCTACTTTCACTACTACTACTACTACTTCTACTACTTTAACTACTACTACTTCTTTAATGTCTTCTACTACTACTACTACTACTACTACTACTACTGATTTAACTACTACCACTACTTGTAACTTTAACTACTACTTCTACCTTAACTCCGTACTACTTTAACTACCACTACTTCTTTAACTACTACATTAACTACTACTTAAAACACTTTTTTAGCTTCTTTAACTACTACTACTACTACTACTACTTCATCTGCTAATACTGCTTCTACTACTTTAACCATTACTTCTCAAACTTCTACTACTACTGTAACTACTACTGCTACTACTACTACTACTACTACAACTACTATTACTTCTACTACTACTACTTTAACTGCCTCAACTATTACTACTGTTACTACTACTACTTCTACAATTTTAACTGCTACTACTTCTACTACTTTAATTACTACTACTACAACTTTAACTACTACTACTATAACTACTGTTACTACTTCTTTAACTACTACTACTACAACCACTTTAACTGCTACTACTATTACTACTTTAACTTCTGCTTCTACTACTATTTCTACTTTAAGTAGTTTAACTGCTACTTCTTCATCTACTACTACTACTACTACTACTACTACTTCTTCTGCTAATACTGCTACTAATACTTTAACCATTACTTCTCCTACTTCTACTACTACTTTAACTACTACAACTACTACTGCTACAACTTTAAGTTTTACTACTACTACAACTTAAACTACTACTACTACTACTGCAACAACTACTACTTCTTCTATGACTACTTCTTTAACTATTACTTCTAATACTAATACTACTGTTTCTTTAACTGCTACTACTACTTTAATTACTACTACTTTAACTACTACTTCTACTACTACTTTAACTAGAACTACTTGAACTACTACTACTACTACTTTAACTACTATTACTACTACTACTACTTTAACTACTACTACCACTACTATTTTAACTACTTCTACTACTTCTACTTTATCTACTGGTACTTTAACTAGTACTACTGTTACTACAACTACTACTATTACTACTACTACTACTACTACTGCTACTACTACTACTATTTTTACTAGTACTACATCTACTACTTTAACTACTTCTACTAATTCTACTTTAACTAGTACTACTTTAACTACTCCTACTACTAACACTTCTTTAACTTCAACTTCAAATACTTTAACTACTACTACTTCTTCTACTTAACTACTAATACTACTGTGTGTGTGTGTGTGTGTGAATTCGGGTTTAACGTCGCTTTCAACAATTTTTCAGTCATATCACGACGGTGTCTGGTTGCGACAGGGAGCTCAATGCTCACGTTTATAGTGCTGCCTCACTGAAGTATCATGTCCCAGACACATTACATGATATCACACCCAGTCACATTATCCTGACACTGGATCGACCAGTCCTAGCTCTACCCCGTAAATCTGAGTGCCAAGCGAGGAGCAGCTAGTACCATTTTTAACGACTTTGGTATGTCGCGGCCCGGGATCGAACCCGAGACCTCCCGTTCCCTGGAGCGGACACTCTACCAAACTAATACTACTGTTTCTTTAACTGCTGCTACTAGTACTTTTACTACTACTAGTACTTTAACTACTTCTACTACAACTACTTTAACTACTACTTCTACTACTACTTTAACTAGAACTACTTGAACTACTACTACTACTACTACTTTAACTACTACTATTACTACTACTACTACTTCTAATTTTACTACTATTACGACTACTACTTTAACTACTTCTACTACTTCTACTTCAACCACTGCTACTACTACTACTGTAACTACTAACTACTTCCACTACTACTTTAACTACTGTTACTACTACTACTTCAACTACTTACACTACTACTACTTTAACTACTACAACTTCTACTACTTTAACTGCTACTGCTATTACTACTTCAACTACTACTACTGCTACTACTTAAAGTTCTGCTACTACTACTATTACTACTTTAACTACTACTACTACTTATTTAACTACTATTTCTTCATCTACTTCTACTACTACTTCTACTTTCACTATTACTACTACTACTACTACTACTATAACTACTACTACTTCTTTAACGTCTTCTACTACTACTACTACTACAACTACTACTACTAATTTAACTACTACCACTTCTTGTGACTTTAACTACTACTTCTACCTTAACTCCGTACTACTTTAACTACTACTACTTGTTTAACTTCTACTACTACTTTAACTACATTAACTACTACTTAAACACTTGTTAGCTTCTGTAACTACTACTACTACTACTACTTCATCTGCTAATACTGCTACTACTACTTTAACCATTACTTCTACTACTACTTTAACTACTTCTACTACTACTACTACTACTACTACTACTACTACTACTACTACTTTAACTGCTTCAACTATTACTACTGCTGCTTCTACTTAAACTACTGATACTATGACTACTTCTTTCACTTCTACCACTACTACTTCTCCTATTTTAACTACTCCTTCTACTTCTGCTTCTACTACTACTTTAACTACTACTACTACTTCTACTACTACTTTAAGTTTTACTACTACTACTACTACTTCATCTGCCAATACTGCTACTAATACTTTAACCATTACTTCTCCTTCTTCTACTACTACTTTAACTACTACAACTACTACTACTACTACTGCTACTACTTTAAGTTTTACTACTACTACAACTTAAACTACTACTATTACTACAACAACTATCATTACATCTATTACAACTACTTTAACTACTACTACTACTACTACTACTACTACTACTACTTTATCTATTACTACTTATAATACTTTAACTACTACAGCTACTACTACTTTAATTACTACAACCACTACTACTAATACTGCTACTACTATTACTATTTTTCTACTACTTCTGCTACTATTTTAACTTCTACTACCACTTTCACTGCTACTACTTTAACTACTACTACTTCTTCTACTTTAACAACCACTACTACTACTACCACTACTACTACTACTTTAACTACTACTACTACTTTAACTGCTACTATAACTACTTCTTTAACTACTACTGCTTTCACTACTACTACTACTTTAACTGATACTGCAACTACTTCTTTAACTACTGCTACTTTGACTTCTACTACTTCTACTACAATTTTAACTACTACTACTACTACTACTTTAACTGCTACCACTTTAACTACTACTACAACTACTACTACTTCTTTTACTTTAACAACCACTACTACTACTATAACAACTACTACTTCTACTACTTTAACTAATCCTACTGCTACTACTTAAACTACTACTACTACTACTTTAACTACTACTACTTCAACTACTACTACTATTTTAACTACTACTACCACTACTTTGACTGCTACTACTACTTTATCTACTACTACTTTTACTACTACTACTTTAACTACTACTACTACTACCACTACTACTTCAACTACTACTACTACTAATTTATTTACTACTACTGCTACTCTAACTACTACTACTACTACTTTACTACTAATACTACTGCTTCTGTTACTACTACTACTACTTTAACTACTACTAGTAGTTTAACTACTACTACTACTACTACTACTACTACTTTAACTACTACTACTTGAACTTCTACTACTACTACTTTAACTTCTACTTGAATTAAGACTACTACTACTTCTACTTGAACTTCTGCTATTACTTTAACTACTACTAATACTAGTACCTTAACTACTTCTACTACTACTACTTTAACAACTGCTACTATAACTACATTAATTACTACTATTGCTACTGTAACTACTTCTACTACTTTAACTACTACTATTACTTTAACTACTACTACTACTACTACTTTAACTACTGCTACTACTTTTAACTGATACGACTACTCCTACTTCAACTGCTACATCTGCTACTACTTTAACAACTACTACTTCTTCTACTACTTCTTTAACTACTACTACTACTTCTACTACTACTACTACTCTAACTTCTACTACTACTACTAATTCAATTACTACTTTTATTACTACTTCCATTACTTCTACTACTACTACTACTACTCTAACTACTACTACTACTACTAATTCAATTACTACTACTATTACTACTTTAATTACTTCTACTTCTACTACTACTACTTCTGCTTCTACTTCTTTAACTACTACTACTACTTTTTCTACTACTTTAACTACTACTATTAATACTTTAACTACTACTACTTTAACTGCGACGACTGCTCCTACTTTAACTGCTACTACTTTAATCACTGTTACTACTACTTTAACTACTACTACTACTACTACAACAACTACTTTAACAACTACTACTACTGCTTCTACTTTACCTACTACTACTACAACTTTAACTGCTACTTCTACTACTACTTTAATTACTACTACTACAACTTTAACTACTACTACTATAACTACTATTACTACTTCTTCAACTACTACTACTACAAAGCCCCCGCCCATAGGGGCTTGAAGAAATATATGGGCTGCATGATGCTTCCACGCAGAGCTGAATCCGGCCCGCACACTAGTACTGGTAAACCGCTTAGAGGATCTAAGCCTGTCCAGAAACCGCGGTGCGAGTCTGACCGTCAGTGCTAATAAACCCTATTGGTTTCATTGGGCGACAGGCCTTGAGATGTCATTTCATCTCATTGTCGGGTAAAAGTCCCACAAAATTGGAAGCAACGTCTCCAAAATGACATTCACAGTGTTGACGGGGACGTTAAACCTCAAATCAACCAACCAACTACTACTACAACCACTTTATCTGCTTCTACTATTACTACTTTAAGTAGTTTAACTACTACTTCTTCATCTACTACTTCTACTACTACTACTTCTTTAACGTCTACTACTACTACAACTACTACTTTAACTTCTACTTTTACTAACTTCTTCTTTAACTACTACTTCTTCTTTGACTTCTACTACTACTTTAACTACTACTTCTACTACTACTTTAACTACTACTTTAACTACTACTTATACTAATTCTACTTTAACTACTACTTTAACTACTACTGCTCCTCCTCCTCCTACACTACTACTACATCAGCTACTACTGCTACTACTACTTTAACTACTGCTAGTACTACTACTTTAACTGCTACTGTAACTACTACTACTACTACTATAACTGCTACTACTACTGCTTCAACTATTAATACTGCTACTTCTACTTTAACTACTGCTACTTTTACTACTTCCTTAACTTCTACTACTACTACTTCTCCTAATTTAACTACTACCTCTACTTTTTCTTTACCTTTTTCTACTTCTACTACTACTTTAACTACTACTACTACTTCTACTCCTACTTTAACTTCTTTAACTACTACTATTATTTCTATTTTAACTACTACTACTATTACTACTACTACTCTTACTACTACTACTACTACTACTACTACTTCTACTACTTTGACTACTACTACTACTTTAACATCTACTACTACTTCTTTAACTACTTAAACTACTACTACTACTACTACTTTTACTACTACTTCTACTACTTTAACTACTACTACTACTTCTTAAACTGCTACTACTTTAACTACTACTACTACTTCTACTTCTACTACTACTTCTACTTTAACTACTACTGCTCCTCCTCCTCCTCCTCCTCCTACTACTACTACTACTACTACATCAGCTACTACTGCTACTTCTACTACTTTAACTAGTACTACTACTTTAACTGCTACTGTAACTACTACTACTACTATAACTGCTACTACTACTGCTTCAACTATTAATACTGCTACTTCTACTTTAACTACTGCTACTATTACTACTTCCTTAACTTCTACTACTGCTACTTCTCCTACTTTAACTACTACCTCTACTTTTTTATGCCCCCGCCATTCGAAGAATGGTGAAAAGGGCATATAGCGTTGCCCATGTCCGTCCGTCCGTCCGTCCTTCCGTCCGTCCGTTCGTCCGTCCGTGCGTCCGAAACTTAAACGCAGTCAATAACTTCCTTATTTCTTGATGGATTTTAAAATTACTCAGCAGAAATGTTAACCATCATGAGACGACGTGTCACGTGCAAAACCCAGGTCCGTACCTCCAATGTCAAGGTCATACTTAGAGGTCAAATGTCAAAAAAAGGGTCTGAAACTTAAACGCAGTCAATAACTTTCTTATTTCTGGATGGATTTTGAAATTACTTTGGAGAAATGTTAACCATCATGAGTCGATGTGTCACCTGCAAAACCCAGGTCCGTACCTCCAAGGTCAAGGTCATACTTGGAGGTCAAAGGTCAAAAAAAGGGTCCGAAACTTAAACGCAGTCAATAACTTTCTTATTTCTGGATGGATTTTGAACTTACTTTGTAGAAATGTTAACCATCATCAGTCGATGTGTCACATGCAAAATCCAGGTCCGTACCTCCAAGGTCAAGGTCATACTTGGAGGTCAAAAGTCAAAAAAGGGTCCGAAACTTAAACGCAGGCAATAACTTACTTATTTTCGGATGGATTTTGAAATTATTTTGAAGAAATGTTAACCATCATGAGACAATGTGTCACGTGCAAACCCAGATCCGTACCTCCAAGGTCATACTTGGAGGTCAAATGGCATAAAAAGGGTCCAAAACTTAAACACTGTCAATAACTTTCTATGGATGAATACGAACATATACATATTTTAGGGCGGGGGCATCCGTGTCCTATGGACGCATTTCTAGTCTTTAACTACTTCTACTTCTACTTTAACAACAACTACTACTACTTTAACTACTACTACTACTACTACTACTACTACTCCTACTTTAACTTCTTTAACTACTACTATTATTTCTATTTTAACTACTACTACTATTACTACTACTACTACTACTTTGACTACTACTACTTCTTTAACTACTACTACTACTACTACTACTACTACTACTACTTCTACCACTTTAACTACTACTACTACTACTTCTTAAACTGCTACTACTTTAACTACTACTACTACTTCTACTTCTACTACTTAAACAACCACTACCACTGCTTCTTCTACTACTTTAACTACTACTACTGCTACTGCTATAACTAATACTTCTACTTCTAGTTTCACTACTTCTACTACTAGTTCAACTTTAACTACAATACTATTACTTTAACTACTTCTTTATGTACTACTAATACTTTGACTACTACCACTACTACTACTACTTTAGCTACTACTACTGCTACTACTACTACTACTTCAACTAGTAGTACTACTACTACTTTAACTACTACTACTACTACTTTTACTTCTTCTACTACTGCGTTTACTACTCTTTCTCCTACTTTAACTTCTACTACTACTACTACTTTAACTACTACTACTACTACTACTACTACTACTACTACTACTACTTAAACTACTACTACTACTTCTACTTTAACTACTACTTCTACTATTTTAACTTCTACTACTACTACTACTACTACTTTAACTACTACTACTACTACTTTAACTACTACTACTACTACTACTTTAACTACTACTTCTACTACTTTAATTGCTACTATTACTATTACTTTAACTACTACTACTAATAAAAATATAGTTACTACTACTACTACTTCTTCTACTTTTACTACTACTACTTTAACTACTAGTACTTCTACTACTACTTTAACTACTGCTACTACTGTAACTACTACTACTACTACTTTATCAACTACTACTATTACTTTAACTAGTACTACTACTTCTCCTACTACTACTACTACTACTACTACTACTACTACTACTACTAATACTACTACTTGAATTAAGACTACTCCTGCTGCTACTTTAACTACTTCTACTACTACTACTTTAACTTCTACTTTAACTGCTACTACTACTTTAACTCCCACTTCTACTTTAATTACTTCTACTACTACTACTACTATAAATACTGCTACTACTTTAACTTCTACTACTACTATAAATACTGCCAGAACTTCAGTTAAATAAAGCAAATTCTTCTGATACCGAAGCCCCGTTTTTGGATTTACATCTGTCTATTGTAGATGGGTTTGTTTTGTGCAAAATTTATGATAAACGCGATGACTTGAATTTTGAGATTGTAAATTTTCCTTTTTTGGATGGTGATGTTCCTCGTGCGACATCCAATGGCGTTTATATTTGGCAATTAATTAGATTTGCTAGAGTGTGTAGTCATGTAACTGACTTCAACACTCTTAATAAATTATTAACGGCTAAACTTCTTAATCAGGGTTATCGGTACCATAAACTACGCAAAGCATTTTTAAAATTTTATAGACGCCATTCCGATTTAATTTCAAAATTCAATATTGGACTTAAATCTCTTCTGCAACAAGGTCTATCGGAACCCGAATTTATGGTGACTTAGTATATAAATTCAGAAAAAAAAATAACACCAATGACTTCAGCACCTAATTTCGTAAAATCATTCTTCGATATAAAAAGATAGGGTACAACATGGATGTTATACGACAGACTGCATGCATGGTAGTTAACCCAATCACGGTTGGCAACTTTGCTTCCCTCTTTAATTGCACGCCGGTGGGTCAGGCCTCAGATTCTATGACGGTTCCAACGTAAAGGCTTATTGAGAATTTGAGAGATCTAATTCAAGGTAATATTGGTTGGTGCCTGATGCTCTGTCTCTGGTCGGGCCCATCGGAGTCTAACTTGGTTTTCTTTTGCTGCAGCATTTCAGTGGTTTCTTGCTGTAGCGTCCTCAACGTTGTCTCACCTCTGTGGTTCTTTGATTACTTGTGTTCACGGAGATGTTGCACTGATGAGTTAGGAGGCCTTCCTGCGGACTGAACAAATTATTTGTCTAAATTGCGACGGAAGTAAGGGCGAGGATTGTGGCCACATAAAATCGATTTAAGCCCCCCCCCCCCAGTGGAAATCTTCCACTGACCGTTCCAAGGCGGCTCTTCTGTGGCGATTTATTTATGTTGTTGTTTGTTACTTGTTTGTTACTGTGTGTATCACTTGTGTCTTTTAATTTTGGATGGCCATATGGCCATTTTGTGGGAAAGTAACTGTCCTTATGGCCTTCCTTTGTTTAGGTTTCCATTATGGTCTGGTCGCTTAATGTTTGTATTTCTTTCCCTTTACTATAATTACTACCTCTACTTCTACTTATGCTACTACTGTTATTACTACCACTGCTACTACTGCTACTGTTGCTGCTGCTACTGCTGCTTCTGCTTCTCAACTACTACTACTATTACTACTACTACTACTACTTCTGCTACTACTACTTCTGCTACTACTTAACCTACTACTACTCCTACTAGCACTACTACTGCTGATACTGTTGCTGCTGCTACTGCTGCTTCTACTACTAAACTACTACTACTATTACTACTATTTCTACTATTACTACTACTACTACTTCAGGGGCTTGAATAGATTGGGCTGCATGATGCTTCCACGCAGAGATGAAACTGACTGCATATGAGTACTGGTAAACCGCTTAAGCCTGCCTAGGAAAAGTGGTGCGAGTCAGACCGTCCCTGCATATAAACTCTTTTGGTTTCATTGGATGGCAGGGCTTGAGATGTCATTTCATCTCAATGTCGGGTTAAAGTCCCACAAAATTGGAAACAACGTCTCCAATGTAATCTATATATAATATAACTTTAACGGGGACGTTAAACCTCAAATTAAACAGACAAAACTACTACTACTTCTACTTTAACTACTGCTACTACTATTACTGCTAATAGTGCTACTACTACGACTACTACTACTATTACTTCCGCTATTTTTGCGCCCCACCAATCGGGACTCAGAAATAAATAAGGTTGCATGATTCTGTTACTACAAAGGTTACTATTACTACTTCTACCTCGACTACTACTACAACTAGAGCTGTCGCTGCTACTAGTACTGCTTTTACTACAACTACTACTGATATTATTACTACTAATACTGCTGTTACTACTACTACTACTACTACTACAACTATGTCTACTGCTATTACTAATACTACTACTACTACTACTTCTGCTACCACTACCACTTCCACGCAGAGATGAAACTGACTGCATATGAGTACTGGTAAACCGCTTAAGCCTGCCCAGAAAAAGTGGTGCGAGTCAGACCGTCCCTGCATATAAAATCTTTTGGTTTCATTGGGCGGCAGGTACTTTTACTACTACTGCTACTACTTTAACTGCTACTACAACTATTTCTTTAACTATTACTACTTTCACTACTAATACTACTTTAACTGCTACAACAACTACTTCATTCACTACTATTACTTTGACTACTACTACTACTAATACTACTGCAACTTTAACTACTACTACTACTACTACTAATACTTTAACTAATACTACTTTAACTGCTACCACTTTAACTACTACTACTTCTACTACTACTTCTACTTTAACAACCACTACTACTACTACTACTGCTATAAGTATGCCCCCGCCCATAGGGGCTTAAAGAAATATATGGGCTGCATGATGCTTCCACGCAGAGCTGAATCTGGCCCGCACACTAGTACTGGTAAACCGCTTAGAGGATCTAAGCCTGTCCAGGAACCGCGGTGCGAGGCGGACCGTCCATGCTAATAAACACTATTGGTTTCATTGGGCGACAGGGCTTGAGATGTCATTTCATCTCAATGTCGGGTAAAAGTCCCACAAAATTGGAAGCAACGTCTCCAAAATGACCTTTACAGTGTTGACGGGGACGTTAAACCTCAAATCAAACAAAACTACTGCTATAAGTACTACTACTTCTACTTCTTTAACTAATCCTACTGCTATAATCCTACTGCTACTACTTTAACTACTACTACTACTGTTCCTTTAACTTCTACTACTACTACTTTAACTACTACTACTACTACTTCTACTACTCCAACTACTATTACTACTACTACTACTACTACTACTACTACTACTACTTTAACTACTACTACTTTATCTACTACTACTTTAACTACTACTACTACTACTATTTTAACTACTACTACTACCATTAATACTTTTACTACTACTACTACTACTACTACTAATTTAATCACTACTACTACTGCTTTAACTACTACTACTACTACTACTTAAACTACTAATATAACTGCTTCTTTAACTACTACTACTACTACTTTAACTACTACTTCCACTACTACTTTAACTACTACTTTTACTACTACATTAACTACTACTACTTCTACTACTACTATTACTACTTTAACTTCTAGTTTTTTAACTACTACTACTACTACTTTAACTACTACTAATACTAGTACTTTAACTTATTCTACTACTACTACTTTAACTACTATTACTACTTTAATTACCACTACTACTACTGTAAATACTACTACTACTTTAACTACTACTACTACTTACTACTACTACTACTACTTTAACTACTACTACTTCTTAAACTGCTACGACTGCTCCTACTTTAACTGCTACATCTACTACTACTTTAACAACTACTACTTCTCCTACTACTCCTACTACTTTAACTACTTCTACTATTACTACTTTAATTACTTCTACCACTACTCCCACTTCTACTACTACTTTAACTACTACTTCTACTACTACTACTACTACTACTACTACTACTACTACTACTTCTACTACTGCTACTACTTCTACTACTTCAACTACTACTATTAATACTTCAACTACTACTACTAGTTAAACTGCGTCGACTGCTCCTACTTTAACTGCTACTGCTACTACTACTTTTACCACTATTACTACTACTTTAACTCCTACTACTACTTCTACTTTAACAACTACTCATACTGCTTCTACTTTACCTACTACTACTACTATAACTTTAACTGCTGCTACTACTACTACTTTAATTACTACTACTACTACAACTTTAACTACTACTACTATAACTACTATTACTACTACTACTTTAACTACTAGTAGTTTAACTACTACAACTACAACTACTAAAACTGCTACTACTATCACTACTTTAACTAGTTTAACTACTACTTCTTCATCTACTACTACTACTACTTTAACTACTACTACTTCTTTACAACCACTACTACTACTACAACTACTACTTTAACTACTATCACTACTTCTAACTTTAACTATAACTTCTACTTTAACTAACTACAACTTTAACTTCTACTTCTTTAACTACTATTTTAACTACTACTACTACTACTACTAATACTTCTACTTTAACTACTACTCTAACTACTACTAATACTACTTCTACTTTAACTACTACTTTAACTACTACTACTACTTCATGCGCTACTACTGCTACTACTACTTTAATTACTACTTTAACTACTACTTTTCCTACTTCTACTAATACTACTAAAGCTACTACTTCTACTACAACTACTACTTCTACTTCTTCTACTACTCCTACTACTACTCTAACTACTACTATTATTACTACTACTTTAACTACTACAACTACTACTACTACTACTACTACTTTGAATACTACTACTACTACTACTTTACACCGCCGAAGGTTCGAGCCTCGCGCGGGCCACGTGTGAGACGCCAAGTTCTGCAACGGAAGGTTAGGTGGTTTTTCTCCGGGTACTCCGGTTTTCGCCCACCTCTGATTAACGATCGGCTCGATATGAGTGAAATAATCTTGAAAGGGCCGTAAAACCCAAACCAAAAAACAAACAAACAAAAAAACTACTACTATTTTAACATCTACTACGCTTCTTTAACTACTACTACTACTACTACTACTACTACTTCTTTTACTTCTACTTTTACTACTGCTACTACTTTAACTACTACTACTACTGTTTTGACTGCTACTACTTAAACTACAACTACTACCACTACTTCTATTACTTTAACAACCACTGCTACTACTACTTCTACTACTTTAACTACTACTGCTACTACTTTAACTACTTATTCTACTTTAACTACTTCTACTAGTACTTCAACTAGTACTTCTACTACTACTTTAACTACCACTACTAATTTAACTGCTACTAATACTACTTTATCTACTACTACTTTAACTACTACTACTACTACTTTAACTACTACTACTACTACTTTAACTACTACTACTACTTTAACTTCTACTACTACTACTTTTACTACTACTTCTCCTACTTTAACTGACTACTACTACTTTAATTACTACTTCTACTACTTAAACTGCTACTATTAGTACTACTTTAACTACTACTACTACTAATTTAATTACTACTACTACTACTTCTACTTTAACTACTTCTTTAACTACTACTACTACTACTACTTTTACTACTGCTACTACTGTCACTACTACTACTACTACTTCTTTAACTACTACTTCTATTAATTTAACTACTACTATTAATATAACTACTATTAATTTGACTACTACTATTAATTTAACTACTACTATTTATTTAAGTACTACTACTACTACTACAACTACTTGAATTAAGACTACTACTGCTGCTACTTTAACTACTTCCACTACTACCACTTTAACTTCTACTACTTTAACTACTAGTTTAACTACCACTACTACTTTAACTACTACTACTGCTTCTACTACTACTACTACTATAAATACTGCTACTACTTTAACTACGACTATTGCTACTACAACTACTATTTTAACTACTAGTAATACTACTATTTAAACTACTTCTACTATAAGAACTTCTACTACAATTACTACTACTTCTACTACTTCTGCTGCTATAACAACTTCTACTACAACTACTTTAACTACCATAACTACTACTTCTTTTAATACTACTACTACTACTACTACTGTTACTACCACTTCTGGTGCTGCTCTTTCTGCATCCCCGTCGGGACTTTGACAAACAGATTAGGTTGCATCCTAGGGTCAGAACGAGAGGAGGCAGGGGTAGAGGTCTCGTGACCGTAAGCAGTAATGTATGTTAGCTATAAGGCTACAAGATTTCAGTTATATGCCCTTCAAGAATATAAATTCCCATTGCAGAAATTGTACTGTATGTTACATACAAGGCTACATGTTTTTAGTTCTATGCTCTTCAAGAATATTAAAAGGTCGCCTTTTTATTGTGCGGCAGTACTGTATGTTAGCTAGAAGGCTGCATCATGTCAGTTCTATGCCCTTCATTTCCCCCTGCACAAGGTGTCGACCTTTATTTTATTGTGCTGCAGTACTGCATGTTAGCTATAAGGCTACATGATTTCAGTTCTATGCCCTTCAAGAATATATACTACTCAAAGTTTGATAGGGATCACTTTTTAATGCAAAATAATTTTTGGATGAATTAATCACTTGAATCCAAATTCGATACATAATGATAGAAAACGTATCCTTCACAAATCCTAGTGATTAATTTTGTCATCTGGTACTGCATTCAAGCGTGACAACAGCAACCGTCTTGGCACCCCCAAAATTTGCCGTAACACGAAGGGATTTGGACAACTGATTTTTCACAAATTTCCAAATTGTGTTTAGACAAACGTGCCTAATAACGTGTATGGCGTCCACGGGCATCAATTACAGTACGACATCGCCTGCACATGCTCGTAATCCGAGTCTGTATCCGGTTTTGTGGAATTAGCTTTCATTCAGCAACCAATGCATCTTTGAGCTCCTGTAAAGTCATCGGATGCACATGTCGGGCTGAAACCGCACGCTGTAGCATGTCCCACGCATGCTCAATCGGATTTAAGTCCGGTGACCGAGCAGGCCAGCCCATACGAACGATTGTCGCACGTTCCAGATAGGAATCAGTTGCGTTGGCACTGTTGGGACGGGCATTATCTTCCATGAGAATAAAGTCCGGGCCGATAGCATCTGCATATGGTCTTACAAACTCATCAAGAATATCATTACAGTACCTCACTGCCATTCACGTTCCATTTTCAACGACGTACAAGTCAGTTTTGCCGTTCACGCTTATCCCAGCCCAAACCATGACTGACCCCTTTCCATAGCGATCATGCTCTGCCACATTCAAGTCATCGAATCTCTCTATAGACATTTGCCGCACTAATTGACGTTTAAAAGTGAAGCTTAGACAGAATCTGGACTCCTCAGTAAACAGTACTGGCGTCAAATCACGAACCGTCCACCTGACGTGAGTTCTGGTAAAGTCCAACCGGTCTAGCACGTGCTGTCTCGTCAACGGAACACGTACAGCAGGCCTCGTGGCATTAAGTCTGAACTCGTGGAGCCCGTTTCTGACAGTTTGTGTAGAAATTCATACTCCAGTTCCGTTCCTAAGCTCGTTATGTAAACGCGTAGCGTTCAGGAACCGTTGACGTCGAGACTGAATCAACAAGAAACGCCCTGATGTTGAGTTGTGGCTCTTTCTCGACTTCGCCGTGTTTGTGTGAAGGATTTCCGTGGGTAAGATGTCAACTCCACATTCGGAAAACCACGCTCTGAGACACATTCAGAATGCCAGCAACATGACGTTGAGAGACGCCAGATTCCAACATTCCGACGCCACGATTCATTTCTTCTGGGCTCAGACGGTTTCTTAATTGTCCCCTAGGCATTTTAGTGTTTCACACATCAAATTAAGTCCTTTTTACGCTTGGTAAAGGAACACTGACAAGTTTGATTGGTCTGTTGGGAAGCAGTGCTACGCAAGATTTTGGGGGTGCATGAATTCATTTGCGAAGTGTGAGAAGTGTGCACTTTTATGAGTACTGAACTGCACACGAGTTTCTGCTTAAGATAATTATCAATATATCGAGTACAAATTCTGTCAAGAAATTTTTAATTTTCAGTGCAAAATTTTGTATATAAAAAGTGATCCCTATCAAACTTTGAGTAGTATATATTCCCCCTGCACAAACTTTCGACCTTTATTTTATTGTGCTGCAGTACTGTATGTTACCTTAAAGGCTATATGATTTCGGTTCTATGCCCTTCAAGAATATTAATTTCCCCTTCATAAAGTGCAGACCTTTAATTTATTGTTCTGCAGTTCTGTGTGTTAGTTTGAAGGCTACATGTGTACAGTTCTACGCCCTTCAAGAATATTAATTTCCCCTGCACAAAGTGTCGATCTTTATTTTATTGTGCTGCATTGCTGTATGTTTGCCAGAAGGCTACATTATTTCAGTTCTATACCCATCAAGAATATTAATACCCCCTGCACAAAGTGTCGACCTTTATTTTATTGTGCTGTAATGCTGTATGTTAGCCAGAAGACTACATGCTTTCAGTTCTATGCCCTCTAAGAATATTGATTGTCCTATTCAAAGTGTCGACCTTTATTTTATTGTGCTGCAGTACTGTATGTTAGCTAGAAGGCTACATTATTTCAGTTCTATGCCCTTCAAGAATATTAATTTCCCCTGCATAAAGTGTCGACATGTATTTTATCGTACTGCAGTAATGTATGTTAGCTAGAAGGCTACATTATTTCAGTTCTATGCCCTTCTAGAATATTGATTTCCCCTGCATAAAGTGTCGACATGTATTTTATTGTACAGCAGTACTTTATGTTAATTGGAAGGGTACATGATTTCAGTTCTATGCCCTTCAAGAATGTTAATTCCCCCTGCACAAAGTGTCGACCTTTATTTTATTTTGCTGCAGTGCTGTATGTTTGCCAAAAGGCTATATTATTTCTTGTCTATGCGCTTCAAGAATATTGATACCCCCTGCACAAAGTTTCGACCTTCATTTTATTATACTGCAGTGCTGTATGTTAGCCAGAAGGCAACATGGTTTCAGTTCTATTCCCTCAAAGAATATTAACTTTCCTGAAGAAAGTGTCGATCTTTTTTTATTGTGTTGCAGTTATGTACGTTAGCTAGAAGGCTACATGATTTCATTTCTATGCCCTTTAAGAATATTGATTTCCCCTGCACAAAGTGTCGACATGTATTTTATTGTACTGCAGTACTGTATGTTAGCTAGCAGGGTACATGATTTCAGTTGTTTGCCCTTCAAGAATGGTAATTCCCCCTGTACAAAGTGTTTACCTTTATCTTATTGCGCTGAAGTGATGTATGTTTCCAAGAAGGCTGCATGAAAACAGTTCTACGCCCTTCAAGAATATTTATTTCCCCTCCGCAAAGTATCGACCTTTATTTTATTGTGCTGCAGTACTGTATGTTAGCTAGAAGGCTACAAGAGTTCTATGCCCTTCAAGAATATTAATTTCTCCTTCACAAAGTGTGGAACTTTATTTTATTGTGCTGGAGGGCTGTGTGTTAGCTGGAAGGCTACATGAAAACAGTTCTACGCCCTTCAAGTATATTTATCTCCTCTGCACAAAGTGTCGACCTTTATTTTATTATGCTGCAGTAATGTACGTTAGCTAGAAGGCTACATGAGTTCAATTCTATGCCCTTAATTTCCCCCTACACAAGGTGACCACCTTTATTTTATTGTGCTGCAGTACTGTATGTTAGCTATAAGGCAACATGATTTCCGTTTTATGCCCTTGAAGAATATTAATTCCCCTTTCACAAAGTGTCGACCTTTATTTTATTGTGCTGCAGTGCTATATGTTAGCTAGACGGCTACATGAATAAAGTTCTACGCCCTTCAAGAATATTAATTTCCCCACACAAAATGTTGACCTTTATTTTTTGTGCTGCAGTACTGTACGTCAGCTAGTAGGCTACATGATTGTAGTTATATGTCATTCAAGAATATTAATTTCTCCTGCACGAAGTCTCGTCCTTAATTTTATTGTGCTGCAGTACTGTTTGTTAGCTAGAAGGCCGCATGATTTCAGTTCTACGTCCATCAAGAATATTGATTTCCCCTACACAAAGTGTCCACCTTTATTGTATTGTGCTGCAGTACTGTATGTTGACTAGTAGGCTATATGAGTTTAGGTCTGTGCCCTTCAGAATATTAATTTTTTCTCCACGAAGTCTCGACATTTATTTTTATTGTCCTGCACTACTGTATATAAGCTTGACGGCTACATGATTTCAGTACTTTGCCGACCCCGCCCAACGGGGCTTGGAGAAATATATTGGGCTGCACGATGCTTCCACGCAGAGCTGATACCGACCGCACATGAGTACTGGCAATCCGCTTAGAACGTCTACGCTTGCCAAGGAAAAATTGCTGCGAGTCGGCCCGTCCATGCTTATAAACCCACAGGGATTGAGATGTCATTCTAACTCAATGTCGGGTAAAAGTCCCACAAAATTGGAAGCAACGTCTCCAAAAAATGACCTAAATAGATTTGACGGGGACGTTTAACCTAGTAGCAAATCAAACCCTTCAAGAATATTAATTTCCCCTGTACAAAGAGTCGCCCGTTATTTTATTGTGGTGCAGAATTGTATGTGAGCTAAAATGGCTACATGATTTCAATTCTATGCCCTTAAAGAATATTATTTGCCCCAGCAGAAAGTGTCGACTCAGGTTATTGTGCTGCGGTACTGTATGTTAGGTAGACGGCCACCTGATTCTAGTTCTATGCCCTCAAGAATATTAATTTCCCCTGCACAAAAGGTCGTCTTTTTATTGTGCGGCACCACTGTATGTTAGCTAGAGGGCTACATGATTTCAGTTCTATACCCTCCAAGACTATTAATACCCCCTGCACATAGTGTCGATCTTTATTTTATTCTGCGGGAGTTTTGTATGTTAGCTTGAAGGCTGCATGATTTCAGTTCTACGCCCTTCAATTACATGTATATTAATATCCCCTGCACGAAGTGTCGATCTTTATTTTATTGTGCTGCAGTACTGTATGTTAGCTAGAAGGCTACATGATTTCAGTTCTGTGCCCTTCAAGAATATAAATTTCCCCTGCACAAAGTGCAGATATTTTTTATTGCACTGTAGTACTGTATTGTTATCTAGAAGGCTAAATGATTTCTGTTCTATGCCTTTCAAGAATATTAATTTCCCCTGCTCATAGTGTCGATCTTCAATTTATTATGCTGCAGTACTGTATGTTAGCTAGAAGGCTACATTTTAGCTCACCTGTCACGTAGTGACGAGGTGAGCTTTTGGGATCACTTTTCGTCCGTCGTCCGTTGTGCGTGCGTAAACTTTTTCTTCAAACGACATCTCCTCCTAAACTACTGATCAGATTTTGATCAAGCTTCACAAGCATGATCCTTAGGTGGTCCCCTTTCAAAGTTGTTCAAATGGTTCCGGTGCGTTGCACATCTAGGTCACAGGAGCCAAAAATAGATTTTTTCACTAAACACTTTAAAATCTTCTTCTCTGAAACCACAAGGCCCAGGTCTTTGATATTTGGTATGAAGCTTCATCTAGTGGACCCCTACCAAAATTGTTCAAATTATAGTGCTGGGTCCAAAATTGCCCCCGCCCCAGGTCCCTGCGGTTTAATATAGGAGTATATAGGGAAAATCTTTAAAAATCTTCTTCTCTGAAACCCCAGGGCCCAGGTCTTTGATATTTGGTATGAATCTTCATATAGTGGACCCCTACCAAGATTGTTCAAATTATAGTGCTGGCGCAAAAAATGCCCCCGCCCTGGGTTTTACATGGGCTTATATAGGGAATTTTTAAAAATCTTTTACTATGAAACCGCAAGGCCCAGATCATTGATATTTGTTATGAAGTTTCATCTAGTAGACCCCTACCAAGATTGTTCAAATTATAGTGCTAGGGCCAAAAATGTCCCCGCCCTGGGGCCCTTTGGTTTTACATAGGCTTATATATGAACCCAAATTTTATGGTGACTTAGTATATAAATTCAGAAAAATATATAACCGCAATGACTTCAGCACCCAATTTCGTAAAATCGTTCTTCGATATAAAAAGATTGGGTACAACATGGATATTATACGACAGACTGCATGCATGGTAGTTAACCCAATCACGGTTGGCAACATTGCTTCCCTCTTTAATTGCACGCCGGTGGGTCAGGCCTCAGATTCTATGACGGCTCCAACGTAAAGGCTTATTGAAAATTAGAGAGATAATGTTGGTTGGTGCCTGATGCTCTGTCTCTGGTCGGGCTCATCGGAGTCTAACTGTTGGTTTTCTTTTGCTCCAGCATTTCAGTGGTTTCTTGCTGTCGAGTCCTCACCGTTGTCTCACCTCTGTGGTTCTTTGATGTTTGTGTTCACGGAGATGTTGCACTGATGAGTTAGGAGGCCTTCATGCGGACTGAACAAATTATTTGTCTAAATCGCGACGGAAGAAAGGGCGAGGATTGTGGCCATGTAAAATCGATTTAAGCCCCCCAGTGGAAATCTTCCACTGACCGTTCCAAGGCGGCTCTTCTGTGGCGATTTATTTATTTATGTTGTTTGTTACTTACTGTGTGTATCACTTGTGTCTTTTGGTTTTGGATGGCCATATGGCCATTTTGTGGGAAAGTAACTGTCCTTATGGCCTTCCTTTGTTTAGGTTTCCATTATGGTCTGGTCGCTTAATGTTTGTATTTCTTTCCCTTTGGTGTCTTTTATGGGTGGAGTAAGTTAATTGTATCAATTCCTGATCTTTGTTTTACTTCTACTTTATATAAGGATAATCTTTAAAAATCTTCTTCTGTGAAACCGCAAGGCCCAGGTCTTTGATATCTTGTGGACTTCTACCAAGTTTGTTCAAATTATTGCCCTGGGGCACAAAAATGCCTCCGCTCCGGGGCCCTTTAGTTTTGGTCATTTGAGATCAGCGTGAATATTCTGAGAAATCAGAAATAAATTATTGGTTTAGATTCATATTCTAGACAGGTTTTTAATTATTTGGACCCTATTTTGATTTATATCAGTCTTTGAATCGACTGCCTATTCGAAATTCGTAAATTTGCAGTATGTTTCCTCTGGCTTTCTTTGCCGGATTATTACAGGGTCACTGATGAGGCTTTATTAGCCGAAACTACGTAGTATGACCCGTCTTCTTTCTTATGAATGTTTTCATTGCTCTTAAAGGAACTCATTTTTGATTTTATTTATATAGGGAAAATCTTGAAATATCTTCTTCTCTGAAACAACAAGGCCAAGGTCTTTGATATTTGGTATTAAGCTTCGTCTAGTGGACCTCTACCACGATTGTTCAAATTATAGCCCTGAGACCAAAATGCCCCCGCATTGGGGCCCTTTGGTTTTACATAGACTTATATAGGGAAAATCTTCAAAAATCTTCTCCTGTGAAACCACAGGGCCAAGGTCTTTGATATTTTGTGTGAAATTTCATCTAGTGGACCTCTGTCAAGAGTGTACAAATTATATAGCCCTGGGGCCAAAAATGCCCCCGCCCTGAGACCCTTTGGTTTTACATAGACTTATATAGGGAAATCTTTAAAAGTCTTCTTCTCTGAAACTGCAAGGCCCATGTCTTTGATATTTGGTCTGAAGCTGCACCTAGTGGACCTCTACCATGATTGTTCAAATTATATCCCTCGGGCCACAAATGCCCCACCCCAGAGGCCCTTTGGTTTTACATATACTTATATAGAGATAATCTTGGAAAATCTTCTTCTCTGAAACAGCAAGGCTCAGGTCTTTGATATTTGGTAAGAAGCTTCATCTAGTGGACCGCTATCAAGATTGTTTAAATTAAAGCCCTGAGGTCAAAAATGCCCCTGCCCCAGGATTTGGTTTAACAAAGGCTTATGTAGGGAATGTCTTTATAAAAACCTTCTTCTCTGAAACCGCAAGGCCAAGGTCTTTGAGATTTGGTGTCTAGCTTCATCTAGTGGACCTTTGCCAAGATTGTTCAAATTATAGACTTTGTTGATATTTGGTATGAAGCTTCACCTTTTTAGACCTCCCTCAACAGTATACACATTATAGGCCTGGGATCAATAATGGCCCTCCCAGGGGCCCACTTGTTTCTCTATTGGACCAGGTGAGCGACCAAGGGCCATCATGGCCCTCTTGTTTCAGCTCTATGCCTTTCAAGAATATTTATTTCACCTGCACAAATTATCGACCTTTATTTTATCGTGCTGCAGTATTGAATGTTAGCTAGAAGGCTACACGATTTCAGTTCTATGCCCTTCTAGAATATTAATTAGCCCTGCACAATGTGTCGACCTTTATTTTATTGTGCTTCAGTGCTGTTTTGGCTAGAAGGCTACATGATTTCAGTTCTATGCCCTTCAAGATTATTAATTTCCGATGCACAAAGTGTCGACATTTATTTTATTGTGCAGCAGTACTGAATGTTAGCTAGAAAGCTACATTATTTCAGTTCTATGCCCTTCAAGAATATTAATTTCACCTGCACAAATTGAACACTTTTATTTTATTGTGCGCAGTGCTGTATGTTAGCTAGCCGGCTACAAAATTTCAGTTCTATGCCCCTCAAGAGTATTAATTTTCACTGTACAAACTGTCGACCTTTTTAATTGTGCTGCAGCACTGTGTGTTAGCTAGAGGGCTACATGATTTCATTTCTATGCCCTTCAAGAATATTAATTTCCCCTGCGCAAAGTGTCGAAATTTATTTTATTGTACTGCAGGACTGTATGCAAGCTAGAAGGCTACATGATTTCAGTTCTTTGCCCTTCAAGAATATTAATTCCGGTTGCACAAAGTGTTGACCTTTATTTTTTTTTGCTGCAGTGCTGTATGTTAGCCAGAAGGCTACATGATTTAAGTTCTATGTCCTTCAAGAATATTAATTTCCCCTGTATAAAGGGTCGACTTTTTATTTTAGTGTGCAGCAGTACTGCATGTTAGCTAGAAAGCTACACGATATCACTTCTATGCCCTTCAAGAATATTAGTTCCCCCTGCACAAAATGTCGACCTTTATTTTATTGTGCTGCAGTGCTGTATGTTAGCCAGAAGGCTACATGATTTAAGTTCAATGCTCTTCGAGAATATTAATTTCCCCTGTACAAAGTGTAGACTTTTATTTTATTGTGCTGCTGTAGTGTATGTTAGCTAGAAGGCTACATGATTTCAGTTGTATGCCCTTAATTTCCCCCGGCACAAGGTGTCGGCCTTTATCGTATTATCCTGCAGTACTGTCTGTTTGCCAGAAGGCTACAGTATTTCAGTTCTATGCCCTTCAAGAATATTAATTCCCCCTGCACAAAGTGTCGAACTTTATTTTAATGTGCTGCAGTGCTGTATGTTAGCTGGAAGGCTACATAAAACAGTTCTCCGCCCTTCAAGAATATCAATTTCCCCAGCACAAAGTGTCGAGCTTTATTTTATTTTGCTGCAGTGCTGTATGTTTGCAAGAAGGCTACATTATTTCAGTTCATGCATTTCAAGAATATTAATACCGCCCTGCACAAAGTGTCGACCTTTATTTAATTGTGTTGCAGTGCTGTTTGTTAACCAGAAGGGTACATTATTTCAGTTCTATGCCCTCCAAGAATATTAATTTTCCTGAACAAAATGTCGACCTTTATTTTATTAAGCTGCAGTAATGTATGTTTGCTAGAAGGCATCATGTTTTCAGTTCGATGCGCTTTATTTCTCCCTGCACAAGGTGTCGACTTTTTATATCGTGCTGCAGTACTGTGTGTTAGCTTTAAGCTACAGGGTTCCAGGGTTTCCTATCTATGCCCTTCAAGAATATTAATTTCCCCTTCACAAAGTGTCGACCTTTATTTTATTGTGCTGCAGTGCTGGAAGTTAGCTAGAAGGCTACCTGAATACAGTTCTACGCCCTTCAAGAATATTAATTCTACCTACACAAAGTGTTGATCTTTTTTGTGCTGCAGTACTGTACGTTAGCTAGAAGGCTACATAGTGTTAGTTCTGTTGCTTTCAAAAATATTAATTTCTCTTTCACAAAGTGTCGATATTTGATTTATTGTGCTGAAGTACTGTTTGTTAGCTTGAAGGCTACATGATTTCAGTTATATGTCATTCAAGAATATTAATATCCCCTGCACAAGTCTCGACCTTTATTTTATTGTGCTTCAGTACTGTATGTTAGCTAGAAGGCTGAATGATTTCAGTTCTACGCCGTTCAAGAATACTGATTTCCCCTACACAAAGTGTCGACCTTTATTTTATTGTGCTGCAGTACTGTATGTTGGCTAGTAGGCTATATGAGTTTAGATCTATGCCTTCAAGAATATTAATTTTCCCTGCAATAAGTCTCGACATTTATTTTATTGTACTGCACTACTGTATATAAGCTAGAAGGCTACATGATATCCTTACTATGCCGCCCCGCCAAACGGGGTTTGGAGAAATATATTGGGCCGCACGATGCTTCCACGTAGAGCTGATACCGACCGCACATGAGTGCTGTATGTTAGCTAGAATGTTACATGACTTCAGTTTATTCCCTTCAAAAATATTGCTTCCCCCTGCACAAAATTTTGACCTTTATTTTTTTGTGTTGCAGTACTGTATGTAAGCTAGAAGGCTGCTTGATTTCAGTTCTATGCCCTTCAAGAATATTGATTTCCCCTACACAATGTGTCGACCTTTATTTTTATTGTGCTGCAGTACAGTATGTTGGCTAGTAGGATATATGATTTTAGATATATGCCCTTCAAAAATATTAATTTCACCTGCAGAAAGTGTCGACATTTATAATATTGTACTGCAGTACTGTATGTTAGCTAGAAGGCTATATGATTTCAGTTCTAGGGCCTTCAAGACTATTAATTTCCCCTGCACAAAATGTTGACCTGTATTTTATTGTGCTGCACTACTGTATATAAGCTAGAAGGCTACATGATATCCTTACTAAGCCGCCCCCGCCAAACGGGGCGTGGAGAAATATATTGGGCCACACGATGCTTCCACGTAGAGCTGATACCGACCGCACACGAGTACTGTATGTTAGCTAGAATGTTACATGATTTCAGTTTTATTCCCTTCAAGAATACTGCTTCCCCTGCACAAAATTTGACCTTTATTTTATTGTGCTGCAGAACTGTATGTTAGCTAGAAGGCTGCATGATTCCAGTTCTACGCCCTTCAAGAATATTGATTTCCCCTACACAAAGTGTCGACCTTGATTTATTGTGCTGCAGTACAAAAAGTTGGCAAGTAGGCTATATGATTTTAAATCTATACCCTTTAAAAATATTAATTTCACCTGCACAAAGTGTCGACATTTATCATATTGTACTGCAGTACTGTTTGTATGCTAGGGGTCTATATGATTTAAGTTCTATACCCTTCAAGACTATTAATTTCTCCTGCACAAAATGTTGACCTGTAATTTATTGTGCTGCAGTGCTGAATGTTTGCAAGAAGACTACATTATTTCAGTTCTATGCCATTCAAGAATATTAATTCCCCTGCACAAAGTGTCGACCTTAATTTTATTGTGCTGCAGTGATGTATGTTAGCCAGAAGGTTACATGATTTCTGTTCTATGCCCTTTAAGAATATTAATTCCCCCTGCACAAAGTGTCGACCTTTATTTTATTGTGCTGCAGTAATGTATGTTAGCTATAAGGCTACATGATTTCAGTTATATGCCCTTCAAGAATATATATTCCCATTGCACAAATTGTACTGTATGTTACATACAAGGCTACATGATTTTAGTTCTATGCTCTTCAAGAATATTAATGTTCCTGCACAAAAGGTCGCCTTTTTATTGTGCGGCAGTACTGCATGTTAGCTAGAAGGCTGCATCATATCAGTTCTATGCCTTAATTTCCCCCTGCACAAGATGTCGACCTTTATTTTATTGTGCTGCAGTACTGCCTGTCAGCTATAAGGCTACATGATTTCAGTTCTATGCCCTTCAAAAATATATATTCCCCCTGCACAAAGTGTCAACTTTTATTTTATTGTACTGCAGTACTGTATGTTAGCTTGAAGGCTACATGTATGCAGTTCTACGCCCTTCAAGAATATTAATTTCCCCTGCACAAAGTGTCGACCTTTAGCTAGAAGGCTACCTGAATACAGTTCTACGCCCTCCAAGAATATTAATTTCTACTGCACAAAGTGTCGACCTTTATTTTATTGTGCTGCAGTGCTGTATGTTTGCCAGAAGGCTATATTATTTCTTGTCTATGCCCTTCAAGAATATGAATACCCCCTGCACAGAGTGTCGACCTTTATTGTATTATACTGCAGTGCTGTATGTTAGCCAGAAGGCTACATGGTTTCAGTTCTATGCCCTCAAAGAATATTAATTTTCCTGTAGAAAGTGTCGATCTTTTTTATTGTGTTGCAGTTATGTACGTTAGCTAGAAGGCAACATGATTTTATTTCTATGCCCTTCAAGAATATTGATTTCCCCTCCACAAAGTGTCGACATGTATTTTATTGTACTGCAGTACTGTATGTAGCTAGAAGGGTACATGATTTCAGTTCTTTGTCCTTCAAGAATGGTAATTCCCCCTGTACAGAGTGTTTACCTTTATTTTATTGCGCCGAAGTGCTGTATGTTTCCCAGAAGGCTGCATGAATACAGTTCTACGCCCATCAAGAATATTTATTTCCCCTTCGCAAAGTGTCGACCTTTATTTTATTGTGCTGCAGTGCTGTATGTTAGCCAGAAGGTTACATGATTTCTGTTCTATGCCCTTTAAGAATATTAATTCCCCCTGCACAAAGTGTCGACCTTTATTTTATTGTGCTGCAGTAATGTATGTTAGCTATAAGGCTACATGATTTCAGTTATATGCCCTTCAAGAATATATATTCCCATTGCACAAATTGTACTGTATGTTACATACAAGGCTACATGATTTTAGTTCTATGCTCTTCAAGAATATTAATGTTCCTGCACAAAAGGTCGCCTTTTTATTGTGCGGCAGTACTGCATGTTAGCTAGAAGGCTGCATCATGTCAGTTCTATGCCTTAATTTCCCCCTGCACAAGATGTCGACCTTTATTTTATTGTGCTGCAGTACTGCCTGTCAGCTATAAGGCTACATGATTTCAGTTCTATGCCCTTCAAAAATATATATTCCCCCTGCACAAAGTGTCAACTTTTATTTTATTGTACTGCAGTACTGTATGTTAGCTTGAAGGCTACATGTATACAGTTCTACGCCCTTCAAGAATATTAATTATACCCCCGGCATACGAAGTATGCCATGGGGGTATATAGTTTTTGTCTTTTCCGTCTGTCTGTCTGTCCGTAAACAATTATTTTGTGTCAAAGATATCTCAGGAACTGCTCTACATAGAAACTTGAAATTTTGCACACATGATCAGTATGACTACTTGTATTGTGGGAAAGAAAATAAGGGCCAAGTGGTCAGGCCTTTTAGAGTTATTTCCCTTTGTAGTTCTTGCTGTTTAATAGTGTATATTTTTATTTTGTGTCAAAGATTTCTCAATAACTACTGTACATAGAAACTTGAAATTTTGCACACATGATCAGTATGACTAGTTGTATTGTGGGAAAGAAAATAAGGGCCAAGGGGTCAGGCCTTTTAGAGTTATTTCCCTTTGTAGTTCTTGCTGTTTAATAGAGTATATTTTTATTTTGTGTCAAAGATTTCTCAATAACTACTGTACATAGAAACTTGAAATTTTGCACACATGATCAGTATGACTAGTTGTATTGTGGGAAAGAAAATAAGGGCCAAGGGGTCAGGCCTTTTAGAGTTATTTCCCTTTGTAGTTCTTGCTGTTTAATAGTGTATATTTTTATTTTGTGTCAAAGATTTCTCAATAACTACTGTACATAGAAACTTGAAATTTTGCACACATGATCAGTATGACTAGTTGTATTGTGGGAAAGAAAATAAGGGCCAAGGGGTCAGGCCTTTTAGAGTTATTTCCCTTTGTAGTTCTTGCTGTTTAATAGTGTATATTTTTATTATTTTGTGTCAAAGATTTCTCAATAACTACTGTACATAGAGACTTAAAATTTGGTAGCAACAACCAGTATGACTACTTGTATTGTGGGAATGAAAAAAGGGGCCAAGGGACCAGGGCTCTTTGAGTTATTTTTTCAGCTGAGGTGATGGCACTGGCCGGGGGTATACGTGCCCCACTGGGCACTTTTGTCTAGTTTCCCCTGCACAAAGTGTCGACCTTTAGCTGGAAGGCTACCTGAATACAGTTCTACGCCCTCCAAGAATATTAATTTCTACTGCACAAAGTGTCGACCTTTATTTTATTGTGCTGCAGTGCTGTATGTTTGCCAGAAGGCTATATTATTTCTTGTCTATGCCCTTCAAGAATATTAATACCCCCTGCACAGAGTGTCGACCTTTATTGTATTATACTGCAGTGCTGTATGTTAGCCAGAAGGCTACATGGTTTCAGTTCTGTGCCCTCAAAGAATATTAATTTTCCTGTAGAAAGTGTCGATCTTTTTAATTGTGTTGCAGTTATGTACGTTAGCTAGAAGGCAACATGATTTTATTTCTATGCCCTTCAAGAATATTGATTTCCCTTCCACAAAGTGTCGACATGTATTTTATTGTACTGCAGTACTGTATGTAGCTAGAAGGGTACATGGTTTCAGTTCTTTGTCCTTCAAGAATGGTAATTCCCCCTGTACAGAGTGTTTACCTTTATTTTATTGCGCCGAAGTGCTGTATGTTTCCCAGAAGGCTGCATGAATACAGTTCTACGCCCATCAAGAATATTTATTTCCCCTCCGCAAAGTGTCGACCTTTATTTTATTGTGCTGCAGTACTGTATGTTATCTAGAAGGCTACAAAATTTCAGTTCTATGCCCTTCAAGAATATTAATTACCCCTTCACAAAGTATCGAACTTTATTTTATTGTGCTGTGTGTTAGCTGGAAGGCTACATGAATACAGTTCTACGCCCTTCAAGTATATTTATTTCCCCTTCACAAAGTGTCGACCTTTATTTTATTATGCTACAGTAATGTATGTTGGCTAGAAGGCTACATGAGTTCAATTCTATGCCCTTAATTTCCCAATACACAAGGTGTCCACCTTTATTTTATTGTGCTGCAGTACTGTGTGGTGGCTATAATGCAACATGATTTCCGTTCTATGCCCTTGAAGAATATTAATTCCCCTTTCACAAAGTGTCGACCTTTATTTTATTGTGCTGCAGTGCTATATGTTAGCTAGAAGGCTACATGAATAAAGTTCTACGCCTTTCAAGAATATTAATTTCCCCTACACAAAGTGTTGACCTTTATTTTTCGTGCTGCAGTACTGTACGTCAGCTAGTAGGCTACATGATTGTAGTTATATGTCATTCAAGAATATATAATTTCCCCTGCACGAAGTCTCGTCCTTAATTTTATTGTGCTGCAGTACAGTATGTTAGCTAGAAGGCTGCATGATTTCATTTCTACGCCCTTCAAGAATATTGATATCCCCTTCACAAAGTGTCGACCTTTATTCTATTGTGCTACAGTACTGTATGTTGACTAGTAGGCTTTATGATTTAAGATCTGTGCCCTTCAGAATATTAATTTTTCCTCCACGAAGTCTCGACATATTTTATTGTCCTGCACTACTGTATATAAGCTAGAAGGCTACATGATTTCAGTACTATGCCGACCCCGCCCAATGGGGCTTGGAGAAATATATTGGGCTGCACGATGCTTCCACGCAGAGCTTATACCGACCGCGTATGAGTACTGGCAATCCGCTTAGAACGTCTACGCATGCCAAGAAAAATTGCTGCGACTCGGCCCGTCCATGCTTATTAACCCACAGGGATTGAGATGTCATTTCAACTCAATGTCGGGTAAAAGTCCAACAAAATTGGAAGCAACGTCTCCAAAAAATGACCTAAATAGATTTGACGGGGACGTTTAACCTCATATCAAATCAAAACCCTTCAATAATATTAACTTCCCCTGTACAAAGAGTCGCCCGTTATTTTATTGTGGTGCAGAACGGTATGTGAACTAAAACGGCTACATGATTTCAGTTTTATGCCCTTAAAGAATATTATTTGCCCCTGCAGAAAGTGTCGACTTTTAGATTATTGTGCTGCGTTACTGTGTGTTAGGTATAAGGCCACCTGATTTTAGTTCTATGCCTCCAAGAATATTAATTTCCCATGCACAAAAGGTCGCCTTTTTTATTGTGCGGCACTACTGTATGTTAGCTAGAAGGCTACATGATTTCAGTTATATGCCCTTCAAGACTATTAATACCCCCTGCACATAGTGTCGACCTTTATTTTATTGTGCGGGAGTTCTGTATGTTAGCTTGAAGGCTGCATGATTTCAGTTCTACGCCCTTCAATTATATTAATATCCCCTGCACGAAGTGTCGGTCTTTATTTAATTGTGCTGCAGTAATGTATGTTAGCAAGAAGGCTACATGATTTCAGTTCTGTGCCCTTCCAAGAATATTAGTTTCCCCTGCACAAAGTGCAGATATTTTTTATTGCACTGTAGTACTGTATTGTTATCTAGAAGGCTAAATGATTTCTGTTCTATGCCTTTCAAGAATATTAATTTCCCCTGCACAAAGTGCCGACCTTCTTTTTTGTGCTGCAGTACTGTATGTTAGCTAGAAGGCTACATTTTTTCAGTTCTATGCCTTTCAAGAATATTTATTTCACCTGCACAAATTATCGACCTTTATTTTATCGTGCTGCAGTTTTGAATGTTAGCTAGAAGGCTACACGATTTCAGTTCTATGCCTTTATAGCATATTAATTAGCCCTGCACAATGTGTCGACCTTTGTTTTATTGTGCTGCAGTGCTGTTTTGGCTAGAAGGCTACATGATTTCAGTTCAATGCCCTTCAAAAATATTATTTTCCGATGCACAAAGTGTCGACATTTATTTTATTGTGCAGCAGTACTGAATGTTAGATAGAAAGCTACATTATTTCAGTTCTGTGCCCTTCAAGAATAATAATTTCACCTGCACAAATTGAACATCTTTATTTTATTGTGCTCCGTGCTAGATGTTAGCTAGCCGGCTACAAAATTTCAGTTCTATGCCCCTCAAGAGTATTAATTTTCACTGTACAAACTGTCGACCTTTGTTTATTGTGCTGCAGCACTGTATGTGAGCTCGAGGCCTTCATGATTTCATTTCTATGCCCTTCAAGAACATTAATTTCCCCTGCGCAAAGTGGCGACATTTATTTTATTGTACTGCAGGACTGTATGCTAGCTAGAAGGCTACATGATTTCAGTTCTTTGCCCTTCAAGAATATTAATTCCGGTTGCACAAAGTGTTGACCTTTATATTTTGTGCTGCAGTGCTATGTGTTAGCCAGAAGGCTACATTATTTAAGCTCTTTGCCCTTCAAGAATATTAATTTTCCCTGTACAAAGGGTCGTTTCTATTGTGCTGCTGTAGTGTATGTTAGCTAAAAGGCTACATGATTTCAGTTCTATGCCCTTAATTTCCCCCGTCACAAGGTGTCGGCCTTTATCGTATTATCCTGCAGTACTGTATATTTGCCAGAAGGCTACAGTATTTCAGTTCTATGCCCTTCAAGAATATTAATTCCCCTGCACAAAGTGTCGAACTTTATTTTATTGTGCTGCAGTGCTGTATGTTAGCTGGTAGGCTACATGAAAACAGTCATACGCCTTTCAAGACTAAAAATTTACCCAACACAAAGAGTCCACCTTTATTATATTGTGCTTCAGTACTTCTAGTAGGCTACATATAGGCTACATGATTTTAGTTCTCTGCCCTTCAGGAATATTAATTTCCCCTGCATAAAATGACGACATTTATTTTATTGTGCTGCAGTACTGTATGTTGGCATGAAGGCTACATGATTTCAGTAATATCACATAAAAGAATATTTATTACCCCTGCTAGAAATCTGAACCATTATTTTAATATGCTGCAGTACTGTATGTGAGCTAGAAGGCTACATGATTTCAGTTCTGTTCCCTTCAAGAATATTTATCCAACCTGCACAAATGTTGACCTTTATTTTATTGTGCTGCAGTACTGTAAGCAAGAAGGCTGAATGATTTTAGTTATTCGCCCTTCAAGAATATTAATTTCCCCTACACACAGTGTCTACTTTTATTTAAATGTGCTGCAGTACTGTATGTTGACTAGAAGGCTACATGATGTCAGTTATATGTCATACAAGAATATTAATTACCCTTGCTAGAAGTCTTAATCATTATTTTAATGTGCTGCAGTACTGTATGTTTGCTAGAATGCTACATGATTTCAGTTCGATTCCTTTCAAGAATATTAATTTTCCCTGAACGAAGTCTCGACTTTTATTTAATTGTGCTGCAGTACTGTATGTTGGCTAGTAGGCTATATGATTTTAGATAAATGCCCTTCAAGAATACCAATTTTCCGTGCACGAAGTCTCGACATTATTTTTTTGTGCTGCAGTGCTGTATGTTAGCGAGAAGGCTGCATGATTTCAGTTCTTCGCCCTTCAAGAATATTAATTTCCCCTACACAAAATGTCGACATTTATTTTATCGTGCTGCTATGCTGTATGATAGCCAGAAGGCTACATTTTTTCAGTTCTATACCCTTCAAGAGTATTTTCAACGCACAATGTGTCGACCTTAATTTTAATGTGCTTAGTACTGTATGTTAGCTAGCCGGCTACCGGATTTTAGTTCTAGGCCCCTCAAGAGTATTAATTTTCACTGCACAATGTGTCGACTTTAATTTTATTGTGCTGCAGTACAGTATATTAGCTAGAAGGCTACATGATTTCAGTTATATGCACTTCAAAAATATTTACTATCCCCTGCAAAAAGTGTCGACCTTTATTTGATTGGGCTGCAGTAATGTATGTTAGCTAGAAGGCTACATGATTTCAGTTCTAGGCCCTTCAAGTATTAATTTTCACTGCACAGTGTGTCGACCTTAATTTTATTGTGCTGCAGTACAGTATGCTATCTAGAAGACTACATGATTTCATCTCTGTGCACTTCAAGAATATTAATTTCCCCTGCACAAAGTGTCGACCTTTATTTTATTGTACTGCAGTACTGTTTGTTAGCTAGTAGGGTACATGTTTTCAGTCCTTTGCCTTTCAACAATGTAAATTCCCCCTGCACAAAGTGTTAACCATTATTTTGTTTCGCTGTAGTGCTGTGTGTTTGCCAGAAGGCTGCATTAATACAGTTCTATGCCCTTCAAGAATATTAATTTCCCCTTCACAAAGTGTCGACCTTTATTTTATTGTGATGCAAGACTGTACGTTGGCTAGAAAGCGACATTATTTCAGTTATATGCCCTTCAAAAATATTAATTTCCCCTTCACAATGTGTCGACCTTTATTTTACTGTTCTGCAATGCTGTGTGTTAGCTGGAATGCTACATGAATACAATTCCACGCACTTTAAGAATATTTCTGTCCCCAGCACAAAGTGTCGATCTTTATTTTATTGTGCTGCACTGCTGTATGTTTGCCAGAAGGCTACATTATTTCAGTTCTATGCCCTTGAAATATAGTGTCGACCTTTATTTTATTGTGCTGCAATGATGTATGTTTGCCAGAAGGCTACATGATTTCAGTTCTATGCCCTCCTAGAATATTTTCCATCACAAAGTGTCGACCTTTATTTTATTGTGCTACAGTAATGAATGTTAGCCAGAAGGCTACATGATTTCAGTTCTATGCCCCTCAGGAATATTAATTTCCCCTGCACAAAGTGTCGATAGGTATTTTATTGTACTGGAGTACTGTATGGTAGCTTGAAGGGTACAAGGTTTCAGTTCTTTAATATTATTTACCCCTGCACAAAGTGTCGACCTGTATTGTATGGTGCTGCAGTGCTGTATGTTAGCTAGAAGGGTACATGATTTCAGTTCTTTGTCCCTAAGAATGTTAATTCCCCTGCACAAAGTGTTACCTTTATTTTATTGCGCTGCAGTGCTGTATGTTTGCCAGAAAGCAGCCTGAATACAGTTCTACGCCCTTCAAGAATATTAATTTCCCCTTCGCAAAGTGTCGATCTTTATTTTAATGTGCAGCAGTGCTGTATTTTAGCTAGAAGGCTACAAGAATTCAGTTCTATGCCCTTCTAGAATATAAATTTCCCCTTCAAAAAGTGTCGTCCTTTATTTAAGTGCGCAGCAGTGCTGAATGTATTTTATTAGCTGGAAGGCTACATGAATGCAGTTTTACGCGCTTCCAAAATATTAATTTCCCCTGCACAAATGTGTCGACCTTCAATTTATTGTGCTGCAGTACTGTGTGTTAGCTAGAACGCTACACGATTTCAGTTCTATGCCTTCCAAGATTATAAGTTTTCCTGTACAAAGCGTCGACATTTATTTTATTGTGCTGCAGTAATGTATGTTAGCTAGAAAACTACATGTTTTCAGTTCTATGCCCTTCCAGAATATTAATTTCCCCTGCATAAAGTGTCGACTTGTACATGCATTTTATTGTACTGCAGTACTGTATGTTAGCTTGAAGGGTACTTGGTTTCAGTTCTTTGCCCTTCAAGAATGTCCATTCCCCCTGCACAAAGGGTATCCCCTTTATTTCATAGAGCTAAACTGCTGTATGTTTGCTAGAAGGCTGCGTGAATACAGTTCTACGCCCTTCAAGAATATTAGTGTCCCCGTCCCAAAGTCTAGACCTTTTTTATTGTGCTGCAGTACTGTATGTTAGCTAGAAGGCTACAAGATTTCAGTTCTATGCTCTTCGAAAATATTTATTTCCCCTTCACAAAGTGTCGACCTTTATTTTATTGTTCTGTAGTGCTGCGTGTTAGCTTGAAGGCCACATGAATACAGTTCTACGCCCTTCAAGAATTTTAATTTCCCCTGCACAAAGTGTCGAACTTTATTTAATTGTGCTGCAGTGCTGTATGTTAGCCAGAAGTCCACATGATTTCAGTTCTGCGCCCTTCAAGAATATTAATTTCCCCTGCACAAAGTGTCGACCTTCAATTTATTGTGCTGCATTAATGTATGTTAGCTAGAAGGCTACACGATTTCAGTTCTATGCCCTTCAAGAATATTAATTAGCCCTGCACAGTGTCGACCTTTATTTTATTGTGCTGCAGTGCTATGTTAGCTAGAAGGCTACATTTTTTCAGTTTTATGCCCTTAATGAATATTTATTTCCCCTGTACAAATTATCGACCTTTATTTTATTGTGCTGCAGAACTGTATGTTAACTAGAAGGCTACACGATTTCAGTTATATGCCCTTCAAGAATATTAATTAGCCCTGCACAAAGTGTCGACCTTTGTTTTATTGTGGTGCAGTGCTGTGTTAGCTAGAAGGCTACATTTTTTCAGTTTTATGCCCTTAATGAATATTTATTTCCTCTGCACAAATTATCGACCTATTTTATTGTGCTGCAGAACTGTATGTTAACTAGAAGGCTACACGATTTTCATTTCTATGCCCTTAAAATATTAATTAGCCCTGCACAAAGCTACATGCTTTCAGTTCTATGCCCTTCAATAATATTATTTTCTCGTGCACAAAGTGTCGACCTTTATTTTATTGTGCAGCAGTCCTGAATGTTAGATACAGAGCTACATGATTTCAGTTCTATGCACTTCAAGAATATTCATTTCCCCTGCACAAAGTGTCGACCTTTAATTTATTGTGCTGCAGTGCTGTATGGTTGCCAGAAGGCTACATTATTTCAGTTCTATACCCTTCAAGAATATTAATTCCCCCCCTGCACAAAGTGTCGACCTTTATTTCATTGGAAGTGCTGTATTTTAGCCGGAAGGGTACATGATTTTAGCTCTATGCCCTCCAAGAATATTCATTTTCCTGTACAAAGTGTCGACCTTTATTTTATTGTGCTGCAGTAAAGTATGTTAGCTAGAAGGCTACATGATTTCCCATCTATGCCCTTCAAGAATATTAATATCCCCTGCACAAAGTGTCGACATGTATTTTATTGTACTGCAGTACTGTCTGTTAGCTAGAAGGGTACATCAACAATTTCAGTTCTTTGTCCTTCAAGAATGTCAATTCCCCCTGCACAAAGTGTTAACCTTCATTTTATTGCGCTGCAGTGCTGTATGTTTGCCAGAAGGCTGCATGAATACAGTTCCAAGCCCTTCAAGAATATAATTTTCCCCTTCCCAAAGTGTCGACCTTTATTTTGTTGTACTGCAGTACTGTATGTTAGCTAGAAGGCTACACGATTTCAGTTATATGCCATGTAAGGATATTAATTTCCCCTTCACAAAGTGTCGACCTTTATTTTATTGTGCTGTAGTGCTGTGTGTAAGCTGGAAGGCCACATGAATACAGTTCAGATCTACGCCCTTCAAGAATGTTAATTTCCTCTGCACAAAGTGTCGACCTTTATTTTATTGTGCTGTATGTTTGCCAGAAGGCTGCATTATTTCAGTTCTATACCCATCAAGAATATTAAGTCCCCCCTGCACAAGTGTCGACCTTTATTTCATTGGAAGTGCTGTATTTTAGCCGGAAGGGTACATGTTTTTAGCTTTATGCCCTCCAAGAATATTCATATTCCTGTACAAAGTGTCGACCTTTATTTTATTGTGCTGCAGTAAAGTATGTTAGCTAGAAGGCTACATGATTTCACATCTATGCCCTTCAAGAATATTAATATCCCCTGCACAAAGTGTCGGCATGTATTTTATTGTACTGCAGTACTGTATGTTAGCTAGAAGGGTACATCATTTCAGTTCTTTGGCCTTCAAGAATGTTAATACCCCCTGTACAAAGTGTTTAACTTTATTTTATTGCGCTGCAGTGCTGTATGTTTGCCAGAAGGCTGCAAGATTTCAGTTCTATGCCCTTCAAGAATATTAATTTCCCCTTCACAAAGTGTCGACCTTTATTTTATTGGGCTGTGCGTAAGCTGGAAGGCTACATGAGAACAGTTCTACGCCCTTCAAGAAGATTAATTTCACTGCACAAATGGTCGACCTTCAATTTATTGTGCTGCAGTACTGTATGTTAGCTAGAAGGCTGCACGATTTCAGTTTTATGCCCTTCAAGAATTTTAATATCAAATATAACTACCCATCACTACAATTATAGCCTTTTCACCAGACGCAGGTCTGGGACAGTCTGACACAAAAAAAATCTAGCCAGAAATGCCACCGGCATGTCCCTTTTCCCGTGACCTCCCCAGCGTCGAGTCCTGATTGGTCGCTGATGTCACATGACCTATCAGACCAATAGGCAGACGATACAGGTCACGTGACCGCGATTTTCGCG
Source organism: Lucinisca nassula (assembly GCA_963580285.1). Taxonomy (NCBI): domain Eukaryota; kingdom Metazoa; phylum Mollusca; class Bivalvia; order Lucinida; family Lucinidae; genus Lucinisca; species Lucinisca nassula. The sequence goes on from OY757024.1 coordinate 53,564,815, forward strand.
CCGAGAAGATCATTATTTTTTCAGACTTGCTTGGGATAGGATGGTCAAACTACATTCCATGGAAGAATGAATAAACGGATAAGTGTTTTATTCTTTTTTGATTTTGCACTTACCTTGAGTTTCCACAACGTACTTAGGCTTTGTAAGCTTACTGTTTATTCCGAAATTCTTAGAGACTTTATTTCGCGTGTTTCTGCCGACATTACATGTGTAGTGGTTGTCCGCCATTTTGAATTTTCACTTGGAAGTTTTGTTTATCATGTGATCAACCGTTTTTGGTTTTTGATAAGCACCACACTTCTTTTCATGTTATGTGCCAGGGTATAGACTCGTATTATTCCTGGTAATGTTTTAATAGAAGTCGGCGTTGTGGAAACTTAAATTGCCAGAAAAGAGGACGGTTTTTGTGCGTGTTCCTTCCACTTCCGGTATCGGAAGACGTTGTATCGCTGAATAAAAATTCTCAGCATTAATTTAGTTTTGAACATGTGCAAGACCCGTCTTCGTTTAGCACTTATAAATCCCACGATGCAGATGGATAATATTCAGGTCCCTTTGTGGCCTTTCTATAGTATCTTCTAAACAGAATCCATCCAATTCGTGTGGGTCACCTTTGCCGAATCAAGATGAGCCAGTCTATGTCCCCTCCTCCCATTTGGGACTGGGTTGACTAGGATAGGTTCGTCGACCGCCCCGTAGAGACCCTGCTCATAATTGCGGGGACTCCGGGGTGCGGGGAACCTATGCCCAAAAATTTTTTCCGAATCCATGTTACATACGAATTTTGGTACGGTTCCGATCCCGGTTTTTATCGGGTAACCTTTCCGGACCTTCGGTACTTAGTTTACCTTGGTCATATGCTTCTTTCCTCTTATTATGATAAATTTTTGTTATCATAATCATTAAATTGGATTGTTTTCCCTTGTAAAACATACAGACTTGGGCATCGTTTATTGGAATACCGTGACTATTGCAAGTGAATCCGGGACGTTTCGGTACAGAGTCGTTTCGGCCTGGTTCGTTTTCGACCCGAATTTGCACCTGGATCGATTCGGCCTATTTCGGTGGGTCGGTTCGGCCTTGGGTCGATTCGGCCTTGATCGTTTTTGGCACGGCTCCTTGAATGCTCAATTTTGATTCGGCAATTTCGCATGTTCAGTGCACGTTACACAATAAAGGGCCTAACACTGGGGAAGTTTAATTGAGCCTCGAGTGTTTTGCCCCTAGAGCTGAATCTGGGCCTAGTGAATTATCCTCTGGGGATATATCAATACTCAGAGGTTGGTCTTTTTTCGTCCTTACTAATTAGCGATTATGAGAAAGACATATTTAGAGCCTCATCACCTATTGATTCTAAAACTTTAAGCGGACCATGTCTTCCCAACGTTTTCAGAATCAAGCTTCAAGACCGGGGGCACTCGTGAAAAGAACTTGGAACATTGGTTCTAACAACAAAAAACATCAATTTTTTGTTCTTATGAAATTCCAAAATTCGACCCAGATTCAGTCTCTGTATATATCGTCAGGGAAATTGGCATTACTTCCTGTTTCGACGCTCTAACATTGGAGCTTCTTACCAGGACTATTATTAAGTGGGTTCTCATTATGTCTGGTATTCTAATTCTACCCACTTTGCCTTCAAACAAGAGCATTCCGACCATATAGCTGCTATTCTAATGCTTTTGTTTATTTCCCGGTCATTTTTTCACATGCCATGGCTGTCTACCACCATGTTGCATGTTTGGCGCAACTCTGCTCTTGATAACTGGTTCAGTTTTTACTGAGCATAGTAAATGAAAACTTAGAGCCTCAGCGCCTCTTGATTCTAAAACTACAAGCGGACCATGTCTTCCCAACGTTTTCAGAATCAAGCTTCAAGACCGTGGGCACTCGTCTTTTTTGAAGTCTTCGGAGAGCGTATCAAGTACAGGTACCGCAACCAAGAGACGCTCTTCGACTACTTCCGATGACTTTTAAGTGCTTATCACCCTCGACTAGAAGATCTCAATCAGTCCTCGTCTACTAATAGATCATTCTCAGATCAGGGTACACGGTCCTTTCGTTCCAGAGGTCGGACTGGAACGAAATCTCCCAATAGAGGAAGACACAAGTCTAACAAATGACTTTCTTCCTTCCCCTCCTCTTCATCTTCTCCCAGTAGGAGCCGAGCTTTTTCAGTTCTATCAAGCCTTGGCTTCTTTTATTAAATATATTTTGAGTTTTATGAGTTTTGAGAAAGGGTTACTGGATTGAGTTCGTTAGGAATCCTTTCTCTTTCTCACATGCAAATACTATTTCTGGTAAATAGTATCAAGAAAAGAAATCTTTTTATTGGAAGAGGAAGGGTTCTTCTCCAAAAGAAAGCCGTGTAAGTAGAAAAATTTCTCCTTTCCCCAGGCTTCTACAGGCGGATCTTTCTGGTCGAGAAGAAAATGGGAAATCGACTCATCATCGACTTCTCACACTTAACACAGATGATGCAAGTCGATCATTTCAAAATGGAAACTTCGTCCTCGATTAGTCAGGTCAATTCTCCCAAATTCGGGGACGATTTCCGTAGTTTTAAAGGACGCTTACCTTCACATCTCCATCCATAGGTCATAACGCAAATTCCTTCGTTTCACCTTGGATGGAATTTTGTGTATCAGTCCGTTGCCTTTCCTTTGTTGGATTTGTCAACGGATCAATGAAAAGAAAAGAAGAAAATGGGAAAATCGACTCATCATCGACTTCTCACACTTAACAAGATGATGCGAGTCGATCTTCTCAAAATGGAAACTTCGTCCTCGATTAGTCAGGTCAAATTTCCCAAATTCGGGGACGATTTCCGTAGTTTTAAAGGTCGCTAGCCTTCACATCTCCATCCATAGGTCATTACGCAAATACCTTTGTTTCACCTTGGATGGAATTTTTGTGTATCAGTCCGTTGCCTTTCCTTTGTTGGATTTGTCAACGGATCAATGTTTTTCCCTGTTCACCAACTTAATGGAAATTAATTAAGCAGCTCTCATCATAGAATTAGGCCCCAATCTCGTGTAGTGTTCCGATGATGGGTTTTGTCATCATTTTTACAGATACTGTTTATCATACCTTGTCCTAACGTGTACAGGTTATTGTGAATTTAGATTTAATACACTTTATCGAGAAGTTGAAATTGACTCTACCTCAAAGATACTTCGCCAAATTTTTTTTCACGCCCCGAAAAACTTTCGATTTATGTCAGGGGTTTGTTTCCCCTTTTTAGAACTTAGTAATTGGATCCAGTTTTCCCTGGACAATCTCATCTTAGACCTTTCCAGTTTTTTTTTTTGCTAATATTATCACTGGAAATACCATACTGTCTATAGGAGCAATAAATTCCATTATCAAGATTGCTCTCTACGATTTATGAATCCCTCAGTATCAAATGGGGTCTCCTCTTTTAGAGACTATTCCCTATTTGTTTGTTCGCATGCCAGCCTTTCAGGTTGGTTTCCCACTTTGAACCTCAAGGATTAGTTGTTCAGGGAACGTGGGGCCTATATTAGGCGGGGCTATATATATATATATATGTGTGTGTATTGTGTATGCGTATATGTATGTATATATGTATATGTGTATAAACTTTCTGAAACTTCAGACAAATTTCCTTGGTTTATCAGTTCTTCATAGCTACAAACTGAGGAACACCTTCATTATTGTTACTCCAGACAAATGAATAGTGTAGTTTTTTCTACTTATCAGGGAGTGACTCATTACTCTTCCCTGTTGGCTTTTACATGGAAGATTATAACTTGGTGTCTTCAGGAAGGTGTGTCTATCCTTGTCGGACACCTCCAGGCAGATTATGTCATTGGGATCGCCCCTATAGACCAGTTCACCATCCGTTCTCTACAGGGCGTTTTCTCAAATGGAGAGAACCTTTATTGGGCCTTTTTTAATCAAATGTCCAAACATCTGGGTTCGCCAATCAACTTCCTTTGTGTTTCAAGTTTCAGATCACCTGGAACATGCAGTTGATTTAAAATCTCTAGATTGGGGGAATCTTTTACATATGCGTTTACACCATTCAACTGAATTCCTCTAGTTCTAGGTAAAAATTCAAGCGTCCAAAAGCCGAGCCATTCTGATTACGCCTCCTATGGCCTCAGAGATCTTGGTTTTTTAGTCATTCTGAGCCTAGTCTCAAGACTTGCAACCCGTCTTCCAGTAGTTCCAGATCAAATATCTAAAAGGTGTGGGTCAAGCATTCCATTTCAATCCAGAAATGCTTTACTTACATATCCAGATGTTATCAGGAATCAAACCAGAGGTAGACACTTTTCTGGTTTCTCTGCCGAGTGTATCTTCAAATATAGAAAGATCTCCACTCTCAAGTTTTACTCTGGAAGATGGAAGATAATTTCAAGTTGGTGTAGAAAAAGGGAAATAAATCCAGACAATTCCTCTAGGGAGGTTTTTTACCGGATTTCTTTTTCTGTCTGTTCTCTACCCTTCAATTTCTATTTCATCTAAGAGAAGGGTACAGATCAGTAATCTCGAACATGTTAAAATTTTAGTCGGCTTCACACTTTTTCATTAAACCCTACCATCACTAGCTTATTAAAGGGGTTTTTCACTATGCCGACAGGTTTCCAGGACTTTGTATCCAAATGGAATCTTGCATGAGTATTGTGGTCTTTTCTAAACCACCTTACGATCCGGTGAATTCAGCTTCTTTTATTCATTTGATAGTCAAGCTGTATTTCATTTGACATTTGCTTCAGTTCGTAGAAGTTATAGTCATGCTTTGCCAATTACAGAGGGTTGTTTTCAGGTATGAGAAGAACAATGACTTCTTTTTCTCTTCTCATTCAACCTATTTTTGTTTCAGGCTATAAATAACCTTGTCTGAAACTATTATTTGTCCTGTCATTTCCAGGATTCGTGGATCGTAGGCTAATGTGAATTTTTTGTATACATTAGAATGTTTAAAACGTTTCGAGATTATCATGAGAATTTTTTCTTTTCAATCAAGGGGTTTTTGGATATATTTCTAACCATCCTTGATTGCAAAGTGGATTTGTAAAGTGATAAAGCTTCTACCAGTATATGCTAATTTCACTTCTGCCCTATTATCATTCAGAATACAGAATGAGGTTAGAACCTTCTACATTTTTGGCATATTGGAACTCCGTTTTTTCTTCAGAATGTTTTTTTTCTTACTGCGTAATGGATGTTCCAACGCTACTTTTCATCCCTTCACCTAAGGTGCTTGGTTCCCATTCGTAGTGGTACTCATTCCTTGGGTAGTTTAGTAGCTTCTCAATCTATTATGAGCAGCACTTATTTTGGGATTTTATTTTCCTTGGTTGTTTGTTAGCCTGTTTGAATAGGTATGAACCTTCTATTTTGACTCCGGTTCCTGTCCATTTATCTTCTCCACTTGTGAATTTTGGATTTGGATCCCTTGCAGTCATGGTGGATACTCTCTTACATTACCATCATTGGATGTTTTTAAAAGGGGTATAAACAACCAAGGTTGGAGGAGTTAGGTATGTGTAACTTTATTTTTCATCCAACCCTCCACTTGCTTTGAATTCAGGCTATAATTGTAGTGATGGGTAGTTATATTTGATATTAAAATGATATTTTTAATGTAAAATTAATTTTAATTAATAATATACCTACCCATCACTACAATGGTATGTCCCGCCTCCCAGCCCCGCCTGAAATATTTGTTTTCCTGAAAGAAATAATGATCTTCTCGGCGCGAAAATCGCGGTCACGTGACCTGTATCGTCTGCCTATTGGTCTGATAGGTCATGTGACATCAGCGACCAATCAGGACTCGACGCTGGGGAGGTCACGGGAAAAGGGACATGCCGGTGGCATTTCTGGCTAGATTTTTTTGTGTCAGACTGTCCCAGACCTGCGTCTGGTGAAAAGGCTATAATTGTAGTGATGGGTAGGTATATTATTAATTAAAATTAATTTTACATTAAAAATATCATATTAATTTTCCCTTCGAAAAGTGTCGAACTTTATTGTGTATTGTGCTGCAGTGTTGTATGTAAGCCACATGACCACATGATTTCAGTTCTTTGCCCTCCAAGAATATTAATGTTCCTGTACAAAGTGTCGACCTTTATTTTATTGTGCTGCAGTAATGTATATTAGCTATAAGACTACATGATTTCAGTCCATTATTTCAGTTCTATGCCCTTCAAGAATATTATTACCCCCTGTCGACGTTTATTGTATGGTGCTGCACAGCTGCATGATGGCCAAAAGCCTACATGATTTCAGTTCTTTGCCCTCCAAGAATATTAATTTCCCCTGCACAAACTGTCGACCTTTATCTTATTGTGCTGTAGTGCTGTGCGTTAGCTGAAATGCTACATGAATACAGTTCTACGCCCTTCAAGAATATTAATTTCCCCTTCATAAAGTGACCAACTTTATTTTATTGTGCTGCAGTACTGTATGTTTGCCAGAATGTTACATTATTTCAGTTCTATGCCCTTCAAGAATATCAATATCCCCTGCACAAAGTGTCGACCTTTATTGCATTGTGCTGCAGGACTGTATGTTAGCCAGAAGGGTACATCGTTTTAGATCTTAGCCCTCCAAGAATATTAATTTCCCCTGTACAAAGTGTAGGGCGCTACCGTACTGTATGGTAGCTAGATGGGTACATGATTTTATATTGTGCGGCCGTACAGTATGTTAGCAAGACGGCTACATGATTTCAGTTCTATGCCCTTCAAGAATATTAATATCCCCTGCACAAAGTGTCGACCTTTATTTTATTGTGCTGCAGTAATTTATGTTAGCTAGAAGGCTACATGATTTCAGTTCTATGCCCTTCAAGAATATCAATTTCCCCTGCACAAAGTGTAGACATATATATTATTGTACTGCAGTACTGTATGTTAGCTTGAAGGGTACATGATCTCAGTTTTACGCCTTTCAAGAATGGCAATTACCCCTGCACAAAGTGTTTAACTTTATTTTATTGCGCTGCAGTGCTGTATGTTTGCAGAAGGCTGCATGAATACAGAATATTAATGTTCCCTTCCAAAAGTGTCGATCTTTATTTAATTGTGCTGCGGTACTGTATATTAGCTAGAAGGCTACATTATTTCAGTTCTATGCCCTTCAAGAATATTAATTTCCCCTTCACAAATTGTCTCTTATTTTATTGTGCTGTAGTGCTGTGTGTAGCTGGAAGGCTACATGAATACAGATCTACGCCCTTCAAGAATATTCATTTCCCCTGCACAAAGTGTCGACCTTTATTTTATTGTGCTGCAGTGCTGTATGTTTGTTAGAAGGCTACTTATTTCAGTTCTGTGCCCTTCAAGAAGATTAATTTCCGCTGCACAAAGTGTCGACATGTATATTATTGTACTGCAGTACTGTATGTTAGCTTGAAGGGTACATGATTTCAGTTCTTTGTCCTTCAAGAATGTCAATTCCCCCTGCACAGAGTGTTTACCTATATTTTATTGCGCTGCAGTGCTGTATGTTTGCCGAAGGCTGCATGAATACACTTCTACGCCCTTCAAGAATATAATTTTCCCCTTCCGAAAGTGTCGACCTTTACCTTATCGTACTCGTACTGCAGTACTGTATGCTAGCTAGAAGTCTACACAATTTCAGTTCTATGCCCTGTAAGAATATTAATTTCCCCTTCACAAAGTGTCGACCTTTATTTTATTGTGCTGTAGTGCTGTGTGTAAGCTGGAAGGCCACATGAATACAGTTCAGATCTACGCCCTTCAAGGATGTTAATTTCCCCTGCACAAAGTGTCGACATTTATTTTATTGTGCTGTACGTTTGCCAACAGGCTACATTATTTCAGTTCTATACCCTTCAAGAATATTAATTCCCCCCTGCACAAAGTGTCGATCTTTATTTTATTTGAAGTCCTGTATTTTAGCCGGAAGGGTACATTATTTTTGCTCTACGCCCTCCAAGAATATTAACTTTCCTGTTCAAAGTGTCGACCTTTATTTTATTGTGCTGCAGTAAAGTATGTTGGCTAGAAGGCTACATGATTTCAGTTCTATGCCCTTCAAGAAAATTAATTTCCCCTGCACAAAGTGTCGACATGTATTTTATTGTACTGCAGTACTGTATGTTAGCTAGAAGGATACATAATTTCAGTTCTTTGGCCTTCAAGAATGTTAATACCCCCTGTACAAAGTGTTTACCTTTATTTTATTGCGCTGCAGTGCTGTATGTTTGCCAGAAGGCTGCAAGATTTCAGTTCTATGCCCTTCAAGAATATTAATTTCCCCTTCACAAAGTGTCGACCTTTATTTTATTGTGCTATAGTACTGTATGTAAGCTAGAAGGCTACAAGATTTCAGCTCTATGCCATTCAAGAATATTAGTGTCCCCTTTACAAAGTGTCGACTTTTATTTTATTGTGCTGTGCGTTAGCTGGAAGGCTACATGAGTACAGTTCTACGCCTTTCAAGAATATTAATTTCACCTGCACAAAGTGTCGACCTTCAATTTATTGTGCTGCAGTACTGTATGTTAGCAAGGTTACATTTTTTCAGTCTTATGCCCTTCGAGAATATTTATTCCCCCTTCACAAATTATCGACCTTTCTTTTATTTTGCTGCAGTACTGCATGTTAGCTAGATGGGTACACGATTTCAGTTGTATGTCCTTCAAGTATATTAATTTCCCCTTCACAAAGTGTCAAACTTTATTTTATTGTGCTGCAGTACTGTATGTAAGCTAGAAGGCTGCAAGATTTCAGTTCTATGCCCTTCAAGAATATTAATTTCCCCTTCGCAAAGTGTCGACTTTTATTTTATTGTGCCGTGCGTGAGCTGAAAGGCTACATGAGTACAGTTCTACGCCCTTCAAGAATATTAATTTCACCTGCACAAAGTGTCGACCTTCAATTTAGTGTGCTGCAGTACTGTATGTTAGCAAGAAGGCTACATTTTTTTCAGTTTTATGCCCTTCAAGAATTTTTATTTCCCGTGCACAAATTATCGACCTTTCTTTTATTGTGCTGCAGTACTGTATGTTAGCTAGAAGGGTACACTATTTCAGCTGTATGCCCTTCAAGAATATTAATAAGCCCTACACAAAGTGTCGACCTTTATTTTATTGTGCTGCAGTGCTGTGTTAGCTACAAGGCTATATGATTTCAGTTCTATGCCCTTCAATAATATTAATTTCTCATGCACAAAGTGTCGACCTTTATTGTATTGTGCTGCAGTGCTGTATGTTTGCCGGAAGGCTGCATGAAAACAGTTCTACGCCCTTCAAGAATATTAATTTCCCCTTCACAAAGAGTCAATTTTGCCAGAAGTCTACATTATTTTAGTTCTATGCCCTTCAAGAATATTTATACCCCTGCACAAAGTGTTTACCTTTATTTTATTGCGCTGCAGTGCTGTATGTTTTTCAGAAGGCTGCATGAATACATTTCTATGCCCTTCAAATATATAAATTTAACTTCACAAAGTGCCGACCTTTGTGTATTGTGCTGCAGTGCTGTATGTTAGCCAGATGGCTACATGATTTCAGTTCTTTGCCCTCCAAGAATAGTAATTTTCCTGTACAAAGTGTCGACCTTCATTTTATTGTGCTGCAGTAATGTATGTTAGCTATGAGGCTACATGATTTCAGTTCATTATTTCAGTTATATGCCCTCCACGAATATTAAAACCCCTGCACAAAGTGTCGACCTTTATTGTATGATGCTGCAGTACTGTATGTTAGCCAAAAGGCTACATGATTCCAGTTCTTTGCCCTCCAAGTATATTAATTTTCCTGAACAAAGTGTCAACCTTAGTTTTATTGTGCTGCAGTAATGTATGTTAGCTAGAAGGTTAAGGATTTCATTTCTATGCCCTTCAAAAATATAAATTTCCCCTGCACAAAGTTTCGACTTGTACATATATTTTATTGTACTGCAGTACTGTATGTTACCTAGAAGGGTGCATGATTTCGGTTCTTTGCCCTTCAAGAAGGTTAATTCCCCCTGTACAAAGTGTTTACCTTTATTTTATTGCGCTGCAGTCCTGTATGTTTGCCGGAAGGCTCCATAAATACAGTTCGACTGTATTTATAAACATATATGCCAGATGAGAACCTCTCTTTTTAAGATGTTAGACCAACTTAATTGCTGTTTACAAGCAAACCACTCCACTTTGCATGTATCTACGAGATATGTATTATGGGCCGGTGGCCTTGTATTACGAAATAAAATTATGTTATGTTATGTTATGTTATGTTATGTTCTACGCCCTTCAAGAATATTAATTTCCCCTCACAAAGTGTTGACCTTTATTTCGTTATGCTGCAGTAGTGTATGTAAGCTAAAAGGCTGCAAGATTTCAGTTCAATGCCCTTCAAGAATATTATTTCTCCTTCACAAAGTATTGACCTTTATTTTATTGTGCTGTAGTGCTGTGTGTTTGCTGGAAGGCTGAATAAAAACATTTCTACGCCCTTCAGGAATATTAATAACCCCTGCACAAAGTGACGACCTTTATTTTATTGTGCTGCAGTGCTGTATGTTTGCAGAGGCTGCATGAATACAGAATATTAATCTCCCCTTCCCGAAGTGTCGACCTTTATTTTATTGTACAGCAGTACTGAATGGTAGCTAGAAAGCTACATTATTTCAGTCAGGTCTATGCCCTTCAAGGATATTAATCCCCCCTGCACAAATTATCGACCTTTATTTTATTGTGCCGCAGTGCAGTATGTAAGCCAGAAGGCTACATGATATAAGGTCTGTGCCCTTCAAGAATATTAATTTCCCCTGTACAAAGTGTCGACCTTTATTTTATTGTGCTGCAGTGCTGTATGTTTGCCAGAAGGCTGCATGAATACAGTTCTACGCCCTTCAAGAATATTGATTTCCCCTTCCCAAAGTGTCGATTTTGCCAGAATTCTACATTATTTCAGTTCTATGCCCTTCAAGAATATTAATATCCCTGTACAAAGTGTTTACCTTTATTTTATACGCTGCAGTGCTGTATGTTTGCCAGAAGGCTGCATGAGTACATTTCTCTGCCCTTCAAGAATATTAATTTCCCCTTCACAAAGTGTCGACCTTTATTGTGTATTGTGGTGCAGTGCTGTATGTTAGCCAGATGGCTACATGATTTCAGCTCTTTACCCTCCTAGAATATTAATTTTCGTATACAAAGTGTCGACCTTCATTTTATTGTGCTGCAGTAATGTATGTTAGCTAGAAGGCTGCATGATTTCAGTTCATTATTTCAGTTCTATGCCCTCCACGAATATTAAAACCCCTGCACAAAGTGTCGACCTTTATTGTATGATGATGCATTGCTGTATGTTAGCAAAAAGTCTACAAGATTTCAGTTCTTTGCCCTCCAAAAATATTAATTTTCCTGTACAAAGTGTCGACCTTTATTTTGTTGTGCTGCAGTAATGTATGTTAGCTAGAATGCTACAGGATTTCAGTTCTATTCCCTTCAAGAATATTAATTTCCCCTGCACAAAGTGTCGACTTGTGCATGTATTCTATTGTACTGCAGTACTGTATGTTAACTTGAAGGGTACATGATTTCGGTTTTTTGCCCTTCAAGAATGTTAATTCCCCCTTTACAAAGTGTTTACCTTTATTTTGTTATGCTGCAGTACTGTATGTTAGCTAAAAGGCTACACGATTTTAGTTCTATGCCCTTCGAGAATATTATTTCCCCTTCACAAAGTGTCGACTTTTATTTTATTAAGCTGTAGTCCTGTGTGTTAGCTGGAAGGCTGCATAAATACATTTTTACGCCCTTCAAGAATATTAATTTCCCCTGCACAAAGTGACGACCTTTATTTTATTGTGCTGCAGTGCTGTATGTTAGCCAGAAGGTTACATTATTTCAGTTCTATGCTCTTCAAGAATATCAATACCCCCTGCACAAAGTGTCGATCTTTATTGTATTGTGCTGCAATGCTATATGTAAGCCAGAAGGCTACATGATTTCAGTTTTTTGCCCTCCAAGAATGATAATTTTCCTGTACAAAGTGTCGACCTTTGTTTGTGCTGCAGTAATGTATGTGTGCGAGAAGGCTACATGATTTCAGTTCTATGCCCTTCAAGAATATTAATTTTCCCTACACAAAGTGTCGACATGTATATTATTGTACTGCAGTACTGTATGTTAGCCAGAAGGGTACATGGGTTTAGTTTTTTGCCCTTCAAGAATATCAATTCCCCCTGCACAAAGTGTTTACCTTTATTTTGTTGCGCTGCAGTGCTGTATGTTTGCAGAAGGCTGCATGAATACAGAATATAAATTTACCCTTCCCAAAGTGTCGATCTTTATTTTGTTGTGCTGCAGTACTGTATGTCAGCTAGAAGGCTACAAGATTTCAGTTCTATGGCCTTCAAGAAAATTAATTTCCCCTTCACAATGTGTCGACCTTTATTTTATTGTGCTGTGTGTTAGCTTGAAGGCTACATGAATTTAGTTCTACGACCTTCAAGAATAATAATTCCCCCTGCACAAAGTGTCGACCTTTATTTAATTGTGCTGACGTGCTTATGTTCGCCAGAATGCTACATTATTTGAGTTTTTTGCCCTCCAAGAATATTAATTTTCCTGTACAAAGTGTCGACCTTTATTGTATTGTGCAGCAGTACTGAATATTAGCTAGAAAGCTACATGTTTTCAGTTCTATGCCCTTCAAGAATATTCATTTCCCCTGCGCAAACTATCGACCATTATTATTAAATTGTTCTGCAGTGCTGTATGTTAGCCAGAAGACTATATTATTTCAGTTCTATGCCCTTCAAGAATATTAATTTCACCTGCACAAAATGAACACCTTTATTTTACTGTGCTCAGTACTGTATGTTAGCTAACCGGCTAAAGATCTCAGTCCTACGCCCTCAAGAGTATTAATTTTCTCTGCACAAAGTGTCGCCATGTTTTTGTTGTTCTGCAGCACTGTGTGTTCGCTAGAAGGCTACATGATTTCGGTTCTATGCCCTTCAAGAATATTAATTTCCCCAGCACAAGGTGTCGACATTTATTCTATATTGTACTGTAGAACTGTATGTTAGCAAGAAGGCTACATTATTTCAGTTCTATGCCCTTCAAGGATATTAATCCCCCCCTGCACAAATTGTCAACCTTTATTTTATTGTGCTGCAGTGCAGTATGTTAGCCAGAAGGCTACATGATTTAAGTTCTATGCCCTTCAAGAATATTCATTTCCCCTTTACAAAGTGTCGATCTTTATTTTATTGTGCTGCAGTGCTGTAAGTTAGCCAGAAGGCTACATGATTTTAGTTCTATGCCCTTCAAGAATATTAATTTCCCCTGCACAAAGTGTCGACATGTATATTATTGTACTGCAGTACTGTATGTTAGCCAGAAGGGTACATGGGTTTAGTTTTTTGCCCTTCAAGAATGTCAATTCCCCCTGCACAAAGTGTTTACCTTTATTTTATTGCGCTGCAGTGCCGTGTGTTTGCAGAAGGCTGCATGAATACAGAATATTAATTTCCCCTTCCCAAAGTGTCAGTACTGCTGCACAGTTAGTACTGACATTATTTCAGACTACATTATTTCAGTTCTATGCCCTTCAAGAATATTAATTTCACCTGCACAAAATGAACACCTTTACTTTACTGTGCTCAGTACTGTATGTTAGCTAACCGGCTAAAGATTTCAGTTCCATGCCCTCAACAGTATTGATTTTCTCTGCACAAAGTGTCGCCATGTTTTTGTTGTTCTGCAGCACTGTGTGTTCGCTAGAAGGCTACATGATTTCGGTTCTATGCCCTTCAAAAATATTAATTTCCCAAGCACAAGGTGTCGACATTTATTCTATTTTGTACTGTAGAACTGTATGTGAGCTAGAAGGCTACATTATTTCAGTTCTATGCCCTTCAAGGATATTAATCCCCCCCCCTCCCCTGCAAAAATTGTCAACCTTATATTATTGTGCTGCAGTGAAGTATGTTAGCCAGAAGGCTACATGATTTAAGTTCTATGCCCTTCAAGAATATTAATTTTCCCTATTCAAAGTGTCGACCTTTATTTTATTGTGCTGAGTAATGTATGTTAGCTAGAAGGCTGCATAATTTCAGTTCTATACCCTCCAAGAATATTAATTTCCCTTGCACAAAGTGTCGACTTTTTTGTATTTTTTGTGCTGCCGTACTGTATGTTAATCAGATGGGTACATGATTTCAGTTCTTTTCCCTTCAAGAATGTTAATTCCCCGTGTACAAAGTGTTTTTCTTTATTTTATTGCGTTGCAGTGCTGTATGTTTGCCGGAAGGGGGCATTAATACAGTTCTACACCCTTCAAGAATATTAATTTCCCCTTCAGAAAGTGTCGACTTTATTTTATTATGCTGCTGTACTGTATGTTAGCTACATACATACATACTGTATGTTAGCTACGACCTGCATAGATCTACATGATTTCAGTTCGATGCAATTTAAGAATATTAATTCCCCCTGCGCAAAATATCGACCTTTATTTTATTGTGCTGAAGTGCTGTATGTTTGCCAGAAAGCTGCATGAATACAGTTCTACGCCCTTCAAGAATATTAATTTCCCCTTCCCAAAGTGTCGATTTTGTCAGAAGTCTACATAATTTCAGTTCTATGCCCTTCAAGAATATTAATGCCCCTGCACAAAGTGATCACCTTTATTTTATGCGCTGCAGTGCTGTATGTTTTTCAGAAGGCTGCATAAATACATTTCTATGCCCTTCAAGAATATTAATTTCCCCTTCACAAAGTGTCGAACTATATTGTGTATTGTGCTGCAGTGCTGTATGTTAGCCAGATGGCTACATGATTTCAGTTCTTTGCCCTCCAAGAATATTAAGTTTCCTGTACAAAGTGTCGACCTTCATTTTATTGTGCTGCAGTAATGTTTGTTAGCTAGAAGGCTACATGATTTCAGTTCATTATTACAGTTCTATGCCCTCCACGAATATTAAAACCCCTGCACAAAGTGTCGACCTTTATTGTATGGTATTGCGGTGCTGTATGTTACCCAAAAGGTTACATGATTTCAGTTCTTTGCCCTCCAAGAATACTAATTTTCCTGTACAAAGTGTCGACCTTTATTTTATTGTGCTGCAGTAATGTATGTTAGCTAGAAGGCTACAGGATTTCAGTTCTATGCCCTTCAAGAATATTAATTTCCCCTAAACAAAGTGTCTATTTGTACATGTATTTTACTGTACTGCATTACTGTATGTTAATTAGAAGGGTACATGATTTCAGTTCTTTGCCCTTCAAGAATGTAAATTCCCTCTGTACAAAGAGTTTACCTTTATTTTATTGCGCTTTATGTTTGTCGGAAGGCTGCATGAAAACAGTTCTACGCCCTTCAAGAATAGTAATTCCCCCTTCGCAGAGTGTCGACCTTTATTTTGTTATGCTGCAGTACTGTATGTTAGCTTAAAGGCTACAAGATTTCAGTTCAATGCCCTTCAAGAATATTATTTCCCCTTCACAAAGTATCGACCTTTTTTATTGTGCTGCAGTACTTTATGTAAGCTAGAAGGCTGCAAGAGTTCAGTTCTATGCCCTTCAAGAATATTAATTTCCCCTTCACAAAGTGTCGACTTTTATTAAATTGTGTTGTGCGTTAGCTTGAAGGCTTCATGAGTGCAGTTCTACGCCCTTCAAGAATATTAATTTCACCTGCGCAAAGTGTCGACCTTAATTTTATTGTGCTGCAGTACTGTATGTTAGGAAGAAGGCTACATTTTTTCAGGTGTATGCCCTTCAAGAATATTTATTACCCCTTCACAAATTATCGACCTTTCATTTATAGTGCTGCAGTACTCTGTTAGCTTGAAGGCTACAAGAAATCAAATGTTTGCCCTTCAAGAAAATTAATAACTCTTGCACAAAGTGTCGACCTTTATTTTATTGTGCTGCAGTGCTGTAATAGCTAGAAGGCTACATGATTTCAGTTCTATGTCCTTCAATAATAATAATTTCCTATGCACAAAGTGTCGACTTTTATTTTATTGTGCAGCAGGGAGTATTGTGCAGCAGGCAGCTAGAAGGCTAAATGATTTCAGTTTTATGCCCTTCAAGAATATAAATTAGCAATGCACAAAGTGTCGACCTTTATTTTATTGTGCTGCAGTGCTGTGTTGGCTAGAAGGCTATATGATTACAGTTCTATGCCATTCAATAATATTAATTTCCCATGCACAAAGAGTCGAGCTTTATTTTTTGTGCAGCAGCCCTGAATGTTAGTTAGAGATCTACATGATTTCAGTTCTATGCACTTCAAGAATAGTAATTCCCCCTGCGCAAAACATCGATCTTTATTTTATTGTGCTGCAGTGCTGTATGTTTGCCAGAAGGCTGCTTGGATACAGTTCTACGCCCTTCAAGTATATTGATTTCCCCTTCCAAAAGTGTCGATTTTGCCAGAATTCTAATTTTTTTCAGTTCTATGCCCTTCAAGACTATTAATACCCCTGCACAAAGTGTTTACCTTTATTTTATTGCGTTGCAGTGCTGTATGTTTGCCAGAAGGCTGCATGAATACATTTCTATGTCCTTCAAGAATATTAATTTCCCCTTCACAAAGTGTCGACGTTTATTGTGTATTGTGCTGCAGTGCTGAATGTTAGCCAGATGGCTACATGTTTTCAGTTCTTTGCCCTCCAAGAATATTAATTTTCCTGTACAAAGTGTCGACCTTCATTTTATTGTGCTGCAGTAATGTATGTTAGCTATAGGGCTTCATGATTTCAGTTCATTATTTCAGTTCTATGCCCTCCACGAATATTAAAATCCCTGCACATCTAGTCGACCTTTATTGTATGATGCTTCAGTGCTGTATGTTAGCCAAAAGGCTACATGATATCAGTTCTTTGCCCTCCAAGAATATTAATTTTCCTGTTCAAAGTGTCGACCTTCATTTTATTGTGCTGCAGTAATGAATGTTAGCTAGAAGGCAACAGGATTTCAGTTCTATACCCTTCAAGAATATTAATTTCCCCTGCACAAAGTGTCGACTTGTACATGTATTTTGTTCTACTGAAGTACTGTATGTTAACTAGAAGGGTACATGATTTCGCCCTTCAAGAATCTTAATTCCCCCTGTAAAAAGTGTTTACCTTTATTTTATTGCGCTGCAGTGCTGTATATTTGCAGAAGGCTGCATGAATACAGAGTTTCCCCTGCACAAAGTGTCGACTTGTACATGTATTTTGTTGTACTGAAGTACTGTATGTTAACTAGAAGGGTACATGAGTTCGGTTCTTTGCCCTTCAAGAATCTTAATTCCCCCTGTACAAAGTGTTTACCTTTATTTATTTTATTGCGCTGCAGTGCTGTATGTTTGCCTGAGCGCTGCAAGAATACAGTTCTACCCCACCCAAGAATATTAATTTCCCCTTCACAAAGTGTCGACCTTTATTTTGTTATGCTGAAGTACTATATGTTAGCTAAAAGGCTATAAGATTTCAGTTCAATGCCCTTCAAGAATAATATTTCCCCTTCACAAAGTGTCGACATTCATTTTATTGTGCTGTAGTCCTGTGTGTTAGCTGGAAGGCTGCATAAATACATTTCTACGCCCTTCAAGAATATTAATTTCCCTGCACAAAGTGACGACCTTTATTTTGTTTTGCTGCAGTGCTGTATGTGTGCCAGAAGGTTACCTGCACAAAGTGTCGACATATATACTATTGTACTGCAGTACTGTATGTTAGCCAGAAGGGTACATGTGTTTAGTTTTTTGCCCTTCAAGAATGTCAATTCCTCCTGCACAAAGTAGTTACCTTTATTTTATTGCGCTGCAGTGCTGTATGTTTGCAGAAGGCTGCATGAATACAGAATATTAATTTCCCCTTCCCAAAGTGGCGACCTTTATTTTGTTGTGCTGCAGTACTGTATGTTAGCTAGAAGGTTACAAGATTTCAGTTCTACGCCCTTCAATAATATTAATTTCTCCTTCACAAAGTGTCGTCCTTTATTTTATTGTGTTGTAGTGCTGTGTGTTAGTTTGAAGGCTACATGAATTCAGTTCTACGCCTTTCAAGAATATTAATTTCCCCTGCACAAGTTGTCGACCTATAGTTTATTGTGCTGTAGTGCTGTATGTTCACCAGAAGGCTACATTATTTCAGTTCGTTGCCCTCCAAGAGTATTAATTGTCCTGTACAAAGTGTCGACCTTTATTTGATTGTGCAGCAGTACTGAATGCTACCTAGAAAGCTACATGATTTCAGTTATATGCCCTTCAAGAATATTCATTTCCCCTGCGCAAAATATCGACCTTTATTTTATTGTGCTGCAGTGCTGTATGTTAGCCAGAAGACTACATTATTTCAGTTCTATGCCCTTCAAGAATATTAATTTCTCTTGCATAAAATGAGAAGCCCCCGTGGTCGAGTGGTTACGCTACTCGCCTAGTAAACCAGGGGTCGCAGGTTCGATCCCGGGCTTCTCCAGACTTTCGGATGAGTCTTTAAACCGAGGTCCCGTCTCCGTATGACCTTAGCTGTTGGTGGGACGTAAAACTGAAACACTCACTCACTCTTGCATAAAATGAACACCTTTATTTTACTGTGCTTAGTACTGTATGTTAGCTAACCGGCTAAAGATTTCAGTTCTATGCCCTCAAGAGTATTAATTTTCTCTGCACAAAGTGTCGCCATGTTTTTGTTGTTCTCTAGCACCGTGTGTTCGCTAGAAGGCTACGTGATTTCGCATCTATGCCCTTCAAGAATATTAATTTTCCCAGCACAAGGTGTCGTCATTTAGTCTATATTGTACTGTAGAACTGTATATTAGCTTGAAGGCTACATTATTTCAGTTCTTTGCCCTTCAAGGATATTAATCCCCCCCCCCCCTGCACAAATTGTTAACCTTTATTTTATTGTGCTGCAGTGTACAGTATGTTAGCCAGAAGGCTACATGAATACAGTTATATGCCCTTCAAGAATATTAATTTCCCCTGTACAAAGTGTCGACCTTTATTTTATTGTGCTGCAGTAATGGATGTTAGCTAGAAGGCTACATAATTTCAGTTCTATACCCTCCAAGAATATTAATTTCCCCTACACAAAGTATCGGCTTGTATTTTATTGTGCTGCAGTACTGTATGTTAACTAGATGGGTACATGATTTTAGTTCTTTTCCCTTCATGAATGTTAATTCCCCGTGTACAAAGTGTTTTTCTTTATTTTATTGCGCTGCAGTGCTGTATGTTTGCCGGAAGGCTGCATTAATAGTTCTACACCCTTCAAGAATATTAACTTCCCTTTCAAAAAGTGTGGACCTTTATTTTATTATGCTGCAGTACTGTATGTTAGCTAGAAGGCTACAAGATTTCAGTTCAATGCCCTTCACAAAGTGTCGACCTTTATTTTATTGTGCTGTAGTGCTGTATGTTTGCCAGAAGGTTACATTATTTCAGTTCTATGCTCTTCAAGAATATCAATACCCCCTGCACAAAATGTCGACCTTTATTGTATTGTGTTGCAGTGCTGTATCTTAGCCAGAAGGCTACATAATTTCAGTTTTTCGCCCTACAAGAATATTTATTTTCCTGTACAAAGTGCCGACCTTAAATTTTTGTGCTGCAGTAATGTATGTTGGCTAGAAGGCTACATGATTTCAGTTCTATGCTCTTCAAGAATATTAATTTCCCCTCACAAAGTGTCGACATGTATATTATTGTACTGCAGTACTGTATGTTATCTAGAAGGCTGCATGATTTTAGTTCTTTGCCCTTCAAATATTGCAGTTCCCCCTGCACAAAGTGGTTACCTTCATTTATTGCGCTGCAGTGCTGTATGTTTGCAGAAGGCTGCATGAATACAGAATATTAATTTCCCCTTCCCTAAGTGTCGACCTTTTTTTTTTGTTGTGCTGCAGTACTGTATGTTAGTTGGAAGGCTACAAGATGTCAGTGCTATGCCCTTCAAGAATATTAATGTCCCCTTCACAAAGTGTCGACCTTTATTCTATTGTGCTGTAGTGCCGTGTGTTAGCTGGAAGGCTACATGAATTCAGTTCTACGCCCTTCAAGAATATTAATTTCCCCTGCACAAAGTGTCGACCTTTATTTTATTGTGCTGCAGTGCTGTATGTTCGTTTTAGCTACATTATTACCGTACTATGCCCTCCAAGAATATTAATTTTCCTGTACAAAGCTTCATGATTTCAGTTCTATGCCCTTCATGAATATTCATACCACCTGCATAAAATGAACACATTGTTTTTACTGTGCTCAGTACTGTATGTTTGCTAGACGGCTACAAGATTTCAGTTTTATGCCCTCAAGAGTATTAATTTTCACTGCACAAAGTGTCGACATATTTTTATTGTTTTGCAGCACTGTGTGTTATTTAGAAGGCTACATGATTTCGGTTATATGCCCTTCAAGAATATTAATTTCCCCAGCACAAAGTGTCGACATTTATTTTATATTGCACTGTAGAACTGTATCTTAGCTAGAAAGCTACACTATTTCAGTTCTATGCCCTTCACGGATATAAATTCCCCCTGCGCAAAATGTCGACCTTTATTGAATTGTGCTGCAGTGCAGTATCTTAGGCAGAAGGCTACATGATTTAAGTTCTTAGCCCTTCAAGGATATTAATTTCCCCTGTACAAAGTCTCGACCTTTATTTTATTGTGCTGCAGTAATGTATGTTGGCTAGAAGGCTACATGATTTCAGTTCTATGCCCTTAATTTCCCCCTGCAGAAAGTGTCGACCTTTATTTTATTATGCTGTTGTACTGTATGTTAGCTACATACATACATACTGTATGTTATTATATTATGCTGCTCTATGTTAGCTAGACGGCTACGTGAAAATAGTCATACGCCCTTCAAGAATATTATTTTCCCCTACACAAAGTGTCCACCTTTATCTTATTGTGCTGCAGTACTGTATGTAAGCTAGAAGGCTACAAGATTTCAGTTCTATGCCCTTCAAGAATATTAATTTCCCTTTCACAAAGTGTCGACTTTAATTTAATTGTGCTGTGCGTTAGCTGGAAGGCTACATGGGTACAGTCCTTCGCCCATCAAGAATATTAATTACACCAGCACAAAGTGTCGACCTTCAATTTATTGTGCTGCAGTACTGTATGTTAGCAAGAAGGCTACATTTTTTCAGTTTTATGCCCTTCAAGAATATTTATTTCCCCTGCACAAATTATCGACCTTTCTTATATTGTGCTGCAGGACTGTATGTAGCTAGAAGGGTATACGAATTCAGTTGTATGCCCTTCAAGAATATTAATTTCCCCTTCACAAAGTGTCGACCTTTATTGTATTGTGCTGCAGTACCGTATGTTAGCTAAAAGGCTGCAAGATTTCAGTTCTATGCCCTTCAAGAATATTAATTTCCCCTTCACAAAGTGCCGACTTTTATTTAACTGTGTTGTGCGTTAGCTGGACGGCTACATGAGTACAGTTCTTCGCCTTTCAAGAATATTAATTTCACCTGCACAAAGTGTCGACCTTCAATTTATTGTGCTGCAGTACTGAATGTCAGAAAGAAAGCTACATTTTTTCAGTTTTATGCCCTTCAAGAATATCTATTTCCCCTGCACAAATTATCGACCTTCCTTTTATAGTGCTGCAGTACTGTATGTTAGCTAGAAGGCAACACGATTTCAGTTGAATGCCCTTCAAGAATATTAATTAGCCCTGTACAAAGTGTCGACCTTTATTTTATTGTGCTGCAGTACTGTGTTAGCTAGGAGGCTACATGATTTCTGTTCTATGTCCATCAATAATATTAATTTTCCATGCACAAAGTGTCGACCTTTATTTTATTGTGCAGCAGTACTAAATGTTAGCTAGAAGGCTACACGATTTCAGTTTTATGCCCTTCAAGAATATTAATTAGCCCTTCACAAAGTGTCCACCTTTATTTTATTGTGCTGCAGTGCTGTGTTAGCTAGAAGGCTATATGATTTCAGTTCTATGTCCATCAATAATATTAATTTCAAATGCACAAAGTGTGGACCTTTATTTTATTGTGCAGCAGTCCTGAATGTTAGCTAGAGATCTACATGATTTCAGTTCTATGCCCTTCAAAAATATAAATTCCCCCTGCGCAAAATGTCGACTTTTATTTTATTGTGCTGCAGTGCTGTATGTTTGCCAGCAGGCTGCATGAATACAGTTCTACGCCCTTCAAGAATATTAATTACCCCTTCCCAAAGTGTCGATTTTGCCAGAAGTCTACATTATTTCAGTTCTATGCCCTTCAAGAATATTAATACCCCCTGTACAAAGTGTTTACCTTTATTTTATTGCGCTGCAATGCTGTATGTTTGCCAGAAGGCTGCATGAATACAGTTCTATTCCCTTCAAGAATATTAATTTCCCCTTCACAAAGTGTCGACCTTTATTGTGTATTGCGCTGCAGTGCTTTATGTTAGCCAGATGGCTACATGATCTCAGTTCTTTGCCCTCCAAGGATATTAATTTTCCTGTACAAAGTGTCGACCTTAATTTTATTGTGCTGCAGTGCTGTATGTTAGCCAAAAGGTCACATGATTTCAGTTCTTTGCCCTCCAAGAATATTAATTTTCCTGTACAAAGTGTCGACCTTTATTTTATTGTGCTGCAGTAATGTATGTTAGCTAGAGGGCTACAGGATTTCAGTTCTATGCCCTTCAAGAATATTAATTTCCCCTGCATAAAGTGTCGACTTGTACATGAATTTTATTGTACTGCAGTACTGTATGTTAACTAAAAGGGTACATGATTTCAGTTCTTTGCCCTTCAAAAATGTTTATTCCCCCTGTACAAAGTGTTTACCTTTATTTTATTGCTGCAGTACTGTATGTTTGTAGGAAGGCTGAATGAATACAGTTCTACGCCTTTCAAGAATATTAACTTACCCTTCACAAAGTGTCGACCTTTATTTTATTATGCTGCAGTACTGTATGTTAGCAAGAAGGCTACAAGATTCAGTTCAATGCCCTTCAAGAATAGTATTTGCCCTTCACAAAGTGTCGACCTTTATGTTTTTGTGCTGTAGTGTTGTGTATAAGCTGGAAGGCTGCATAAATACATTTCTACGCCATTCAAGAATATTAATTGTTCCTGCACAATGTGACGACCTTCATTTTATTGTACTGCAGTGCTGTATGTTTGCCAGACGTTTACATTATTTCAGTTCTATGCTCTTCAAGCATATCAATACCCCCTGCACAAAGTGTCGACCTATATAGTGTTGTGCTGCAGTGCTGTATGTTAGCAAGAAGGCTATATGATTTCTGTTCTTTGCCCTCAAAGAATATTAATTTCCCTGTACAATGTGTCGACCTTTATTTTTTGTGCTGCAGTAATGTATGTTAGCTAGAAGGCTACATGATTTCAGTTCTATGCCCTTCAAGAATATTAATTTCCCCTGCACAAAGTTTACATGAGTGTAGTTCTTTGCCCATCAAGAATGTCAATTCCCCCTGCACAAAGTGTTTACCTTTATTTTATTGCACTGCAGTGCTGTATTTTTGCAGAATGCTGCATGAATACAGAATATTAATTTCCCCTTCCCAATGTGTCGACCTTCATTTTGTTGTGCTGCAGTAGTGTATGTTAGCTAGAAGGCTACAAGATTTCAGTTGTATGCCCTTCAAGAATATTAATTTCCCTTCACAAAGTGTCGACCTTTATTTAATTGTGCTGTAGTGCTGTGTGTTAGCTGGAAGGCTACATGAATTCAGTTCTAAGCCCTTCAAGAATATTCATTTTCCCAGCACAAAGTGTCGACATTTATTTTATTGTGCTGCACTGCTGTATGTTCGCCAGAAGGCTACATTATTTCAGTTCTATGCCCTCCAAGAATATTAGTTTTTACTGTACAAAGTGTCGACCTTTTTTTTATTGTGCAGCAGTACTGGATGTTAGCTAGAAAGCTACATGATTTCAGTTCTATGCTCTTCAAGAATTTTCATTTCCCCTGCGCAAAATATCGACCTTTATTTTATTGTGCTGCAGGACTGTATATAAGCCAGAAGACTACATTATTTCAGTTATATGCCCTTCAAGAATATTAAGTTTAGCTGCACAAAATGAATACCTTTTTTACTGTGCTTAGTACTGTATGTTAGCTAGCCGGCTACAAGATTTCAGTTCTATGCCCTCAAACTTATTAATATTCTCAGCACAAAGTGTCGACATTTTTATCTGATGTTCTGCAGCACTGTGTGTTGGCTAGAAGGCTACATGATTTCGGTTTTATGCCCTTCAAGAATATTAATTTCCCAAGCACAAAGTGTCGACATTTATTTTATATTGTACTGTAGAACTGTATGTTAGCTAGAAGGCTACATTATTTCAGTTCTATGCCCTTCAAGGATATTAATCCCCCCCCCCTACACAAATTGTCGACCTTTATTTTATTGTGCTGCAGTGCAGTATGTTAGCTAGAAGGCTACATGATTTAAGTTCTATGCCCTTCAAGAATATTAAATTCCCCTGTACAAAGTGTCGACGTTTATTTTGTTGTGCTGCAGTAATGTAAGTTAGCTAGAAGGCTACATGATTTCAGTTCTATGCCCTCCAAGAATATTAATTTCCCCTGCAAACAGTGTCGACTTGTATTTTATTGTACTGCAGTACTGTATGTTAACTAGAAGGGTACATGATTTCAGTTCTTTGCCCTTCAGGAATGTTAATTCCCCCTGTTCAAAGTGTTTACTTTATTTAATTGCGCTGCAGTGCTGTATGTTTGCCGGAAGGCTGCATAAATACAGTTCTACGCCCTTCAAGAATATTAATTTCCCCTTCACAAGTGTCGACCTTTAGTTTATTATGCTGCGGTACTGTATGTTAGCTAGAAGGCTTCAAGATTTCAGTTCAATGCCCTTCAAGAATATTATTTCCCCTTCACAAAGTGTCGACCTTTATTTTATTATGCTTTAGTACCGTGTGTTAGCTGGAAGGCTGCAAGAATACAGTTCTACGCCCTTCAAGAATAATAATTTCCCCTTCACAAAGTAGCGACCTTTATTTTATTGTGCTGCTTTGCTGTATGTTTGCCCCAAGGTTACATTTTTTCAGTTCTATGATCTTCAAGAATATCAATACCCCCTGCACAAAGTGTCGACCTTTATTGCATTGTGCTGCAGTACTGTATGTAAGCCAAAAGGCTACATGGTTTTAGTTCTTTGCCCTCAAAGAATATTAATTTTCCTGTACAATGTGTCGACCTTTATTTTTTGTGCTGCAGTAATGTATGTTAGCTAGAAGGCTACATGATTTCAGTTCTATGCCCTTCAAGAATATTAATTTCCCCTGCACAAAGTGTCGACATGTATATTATTGTACTGCGGTACTGTATGTTATCTAGAAGGGTACATGATTTTAATTCTTTGCTCTTCAAGAATGTCAATTCCCCCTGCACAAAGTGTTTACCTTCATTTATTGCGCTGCAGTGCTGTAAATTTGTAGAAGGCTGCATGACTACAGAATATTAATTTCCCCTTCCAAAAGTGTCGACCTTTATTTTTTTATGCTGCAGTACTGTATGTTAGCTAGAAGGCTACAAGATTTCAGTTCTTTGCCCTTCAAGAATATTAATTTCCCCTTCACAAAGAGTCGACCATTATTTTATTGTGTTGCAGTGCTGTATGTTCGCCAGAAGGCTACATTATTTTAGTTCTATGCCCTCCAAGAATATTAATTGTCCTGTACAAAGTGCAGCAATACTGAATGTTAGCTAGAAAGTTACATGATTTCAGTTTTTTGCCATTCAAGAATATTAATTTCACCTGCACAAAATGAACACCTTTATTTTACTGTGCTCAGTACTATATGTTAGCTAGCCGGCTTCAAGATTTCAGTTCTATACCCTCTGGAGACTTAATTTTCACTGCACAAAGTGTCGACGTATTTTTATTGTTCTGCAGCACTGTGTGTTAGCTAGAAGGCTACATGATTTCGGTTTCATGCCTTTCAAGAATATTAATTTCACCAGCACAAAGTATCGACATTTATTTTTTATTGTACTGTAGAACTGTATGTTAGCTAGAAGGCTACATTATTTCAGTTCTATGCCTTTAAGGATATTAATTCTCCCTGCACAAATTGTCGACCTTTATTTTATTATGCTGCAGTGCAGTATGCTAGACAGATCGCCACATGATTTAAGTTCTATGCCCTTCAAGAATATTAATTTCCCATGTACAAAGTGTCGACCTTTATTTTATTGTGCTGCAGTAATGTATGTTAGCTAGAAGGCTACATAATTTCAGTACTATGTCCTCCAAGAATATTAATTTCCCCTGCACAAAGTGTCGGCTCGTATTTTATTGTGCTGCAGTACTGTATGTTAACTAGAAGAGTACATGATTTCAGTTCTTTTCCCTTCAAGAATGTTAATTCCCTGTGTACAAAGTGTTTTTCTTTATTTTACTGCGCTGCAGTGCTGTATGTTTGCCGGAAGGCTGCAGTAATACAAGTCTACACACTCCAAGAATATTAATTTCCCCTTCAGAGAGTGTGGACCTTTATTTTATTATGCTGCAGTACTGTATGTTAGCTAGAAGTCTACAAGATTTCAGTTCAATGCCCTTCGAGAATATTATTTCCCCTTCACAAAGTGTCGACCTTCATTTTATTGTGCTGTAGTGCTGTGTGTTAGCTGGAAGTTGCATGAATACAGTTCTACGCCATTCAAGAATATCAATGTCACCAGCACAAAGTGACGACCTATATTTTATTGTGCTGCAGGGCTGTATGTTTGCCAGAAGGTTACATTATTTCAGTTCTATGCTCTTCAAGAATACAAATACCCCCTGCACAAAGTGTCGACCTTTATTGTATTGTGCTGCAGTGCTGTAGCTTAACCAGAAGGCTACATAATTTCAGTTCTTCGCCCTACAAGAATATTAATTTTCCTGTCCAAAGTGCCGACCTTTATTTTTTGTGCTGCAGGAATGTATGTTAGCTAGAAGGCTACATGATTGCAATTCTATGCTCTTCAAGAATATTATTTTTCCCTGCACAAAGTGTCGACATGTATATTATTGCACTGCAGTACTGTATGTGATCTAGAAGGGTACATGATTTTAGTTCTTTGCCCTTCAAGAATTGCAGTTCCCCCTGCACAAAGTGGTTACCTTCATTTATTGCGCTGCAGTGCTGTATGTTTGCAGAAGTCTGCATGAATACAGAATATTAATTTCCCCTTCCCAAAGTGTCGACCTTTATTTTGTTGTGCTGCAATACTGTATGTTAGTTAGAAGGCTACACGATTTCAGTTCTATGCCCTTCAAGAATAATGTCCCCTTCACAAAGTGTCGACCTTTATATTATTGTGCTGTAGTACCGTGTGCTAGCTGGAAGGCTACATGAATTCAGTTCTACGCCCTTATAGAATATTAATTTCCCCCGTCATAAGGTGTCGGCCTTTATTTTATTGTCCTGCAGTACTGAATGCTTGCCAGAGGGCTACATTTTTTCAGTTCTATGCCCTTCAAGAATTAATTCCCCCTGCAGAAATAGTCGACCTTTGTTTTATTATGCTGCTGTATGTTAGCTAGAAGGCTACATGAAAATAGTCATACGCCCTTCAAGAATATTATTTTCCCCTACACAAAATATCGACCTTTATTTTATTGTGCTGCAGTACTGTATGTAAGCTAGAAGGCTACAAGATTCCAGTTCTTTGCCCTTCAATAATATTAATTTCCCCTTCACAAAGTGTCGACTTATATTTTATTGTGCTGTGCGTTATCTGGAAGGCTACATGGGTACATTTATACGCACTTCAAGAATTTTAATTTCACCTGCACAAAGTGTCGACCTTCAAATTATTGTGCTGCAGTACTGTATGTTAGCAAGAAGGCTACATTTTGTCAGTTTTATGCCCTTCAAGAATATTTATTTCCCCTGCACAAATTATCGACCTTTCTTATATTGTGCTGCAGTACTGCATGTTAGCTAGAAGGGTACACGATTTCATATGTATGCCCTTCAAGAATATTAATTTCCCCTTCACAAAGTGTCGACCTTTATTTTATTGTCCTGCAGTACCGTATGTAAGCTAAAACGCTGCAAGATTTCAGTTCTATGCCCTTCAAGAATATTAATTTCCCCTTCACATAGTGTCGACTTTTATTTAACTGTGCCGTGCATTAGCTGGAAGGCTACATGATTTCAGTTCTACGCCCTTCAAGAATATTAATTTCACCTGCACAAAGTGTCGACCTACAATTTATTGTGCTGCAGTACTGTATGTTAGAAAGAAGGCTGCATTTTTGTTCAGTTTTATGCCCTTCAAGAATATTTATTTCCCCCGCACAGATCATCGACCTTTCTTTTATAGTGCTGCAGTACTGTATGTTAGCTAGAAGGCTACACGATTTCAGTTGTATGCCCTTCAAGAATATTAACTAGCCATGCACAACGTGTCGACCTTTATTTTATTGTGCTGCAGTGCTGTGTTAGCTAGAAGGCTACATGATTTCAGTTCTATGTGCGTCAATAATATTAATTTCCAATGCACAAAGTGTCGACCTTTATTTTATTGTGCAGCAGTCCTGAATGTTAGCTAGAGATCTACATGATTTCAGTTCTGTGCTCTTCAAGAATATAAATTCACCCTGCGCAAAATGTCGACTTTTATTTCATTGTGCTGCAGTGCTGTATGTTTGCCAGCAGGCTGCATGAATACAGTTCTACGCCCTTCAAGAATATTAATTACCCCTTCCCAAAGTGTCAATTTTGCCAGAAGTCTACATTATATCAGTGCTATGCCCTTCAAGAATATTAATACCCCCTGCACAAAGTGTTTAGCTTTAATTTATTGCGCTGCAATGCTGTATGTTTTCCAGAAGACTGCATGAATACAGTTCTATGCCCTTCAAGAATATTAATTTCCCCTTCACAAAGTGTCGACCTTTATTGTGTATTGTGCTGCAGTGCTGTATGTTAGCCAGATGGCTACATGATCTCAGTTATATGTCCTTCAAGAATATTAATTTTAGCTGCACAAAATGAACACCTCTTTTACTGTGCTTAGTACTGTATGTTAGCTAGCCGGCTACAAGATTTCATTTCTATGCCCTCAAGATTATTAATATTCTCAGCACAAAGTGTCGACATTTTTTTCTGTTGTTCTGCAGCACTGTGTGTTGGCTAGAAGGCTTCATGATTTCGGTTTCATGCCCTTCAAAAATATTAATTTCCCAAGCACAAAGTGTCGACATTTATTTTATATTGTACTGTAGAACTGTATATTACCTAGAAGGCTACATGATTTAAGTTCTATGCCCTTCAAGAATATTAAATTCCCCTGTACAAAGTGTCGACGTTTATTTTGTTGTGCTGCAGTAATGTAAGTTAGCTAGAAGGCTACCTGATTTCAGTTCTATGCCCTCCAAGAATATTAATTTCCTCTGCAAACTGTGTCGACTTGTATTTTATTGTACTGCAGTACTGTATGTTAATTAGAAGGGTACATGAATTCAGTTCTTTGCCCTTCAGGAATGTTAATTCCCCCTGTTCAAAGTGTTTACTTTATTTAATTGCGCTGCAGTGCTGTATGTTTGTCGGAAGGCTGCATAAATACAGTTCTACGCCCTTCAAGAATATTAATTTCCCCTTCACAAGTGTCGACCTTTATTTTAATATGCTGCGGTACTGTATAGAAGGCTTCAAGATTCCAGTTCAATGCCCTTCAAGAATATTATTTCCCCTTCACAAAGTGTCGACCTTTATTTTATTGTGCTGTAGTACCGTGTGTTAGCTGGAAGGCTGCAAGAATACAGTTCTACGCCCTTCAAGAATAATTATTTCCCCTTCACAAAGTAACGACCTTTATTTTATTGTGCTGCTTTGCTGTATATTTGCCAGAAGGTTACATTTTTTTAGTTCTGTGCTCTTCAAGAATATCAATACCCCTGCACAAAGTGTCGACCTTTATTGTATTGTGCTGCAGTGCTGTATGTAAGCCAGAACGCTACAAGATTTTAGTTCTTTTCCCACAAAAAGAATATTAATTTTCCTGTACAATGTGTCGACCTTTATTTTTTTGTGCTGCAGTAATGTATGTTAGCTAGAAGGCTACATGATTTCAGTTCTATGCCCTTCAAGAATATTAATTTCCCCTGCACAAAGTGTCGACATGTATATTATTGTACTGCAGTACTGTATGTTATCTAGAAGGGTACATGATTTTAGTTCTTTGCTCTTCAAGAATGTCAATTCCCCCTGCACAAAGTGTTTACCTTCATTTATTGCGCTGTCGCGCTGTATGTTTGCAGAAGGCTGCATGGTTACCGAATATTAATTTCCCCTTCCAAAAGTGTCGACCTTTATTTTTTGTGCTGCAGTACTGTATGTTAGCTAGAAGGCTACAATATTTAAGTTCTATGCCCTTCAAGAATATTAATTTCCCCTTCACAAAGAGTCGACCTTTATTTTATTGTGCTGCAGTGCTGTATGTTCGCCAGAAAGATACATTATTTTAGTTCTATGTCCTCAAAGAATATTAATTTTCCTGTACAAAGTGTCGACCTTTATTTTATTGTGCAGCATTACTGAATGTTAGCTAGAAAGTTACATGATTTCAGTTTTTTGCCATTCAAGAATATTAATTTCACCTGCACAAAATGATCACCTTTATTTTACTGTGCTCAGTACTGTATGTTAGCTGGCCGGCTTCAAGATTTCAGTTCTATAAGCTCTAGAGAATTAATTTTCACTGCACAGAGTGTCGACGTATTTTTATTGTTCTGCAGCACTGTGTGTTAGCTAGAAGGCTACATGGTTTCGGTTCCATGCCTTTCAAGAATATTAATTTCCCCAGCACTAAATGTCGACATTTATTTTATATTGTACTGTAGAAATGTAGGTTAGCTAGAAGGCTACAATATTTCAGTTCTATGCCCTTCAAGGATATTAATTCTCCCTGCACAAATTGTCGACCTTTATTTTATTATGCTGCAGTGCAGTATGCTAGCGAGAAGGCCACATGATTTAAGTTCTTTGCCCTTCAAGAATATTAATTTCCCCTGTACAAAGTGTCGACTTTATTGTGCTGCAGTAATGTATGTTAGCTAGAAGGCTACATAATTATAGTACTATGCCCTCCAAGAATATTAATTTCCCCTGCACAAAGTGTCGGCTCGTATTTTATTGTGCTGCAGTACTGTATGTTAACTAGAATAGTACATGATTTCAGTTCTTTTCCCTTCAAGGATGTAACTTCCCTGTGTACAAAGTGTTTTTCTTTATTTTATTGCGCTGCAGTGCTGTATGTTAACTAGATGGGTACATGATTTCAGTTCTTTTCCCTTCAAGAATGTTAATTCCCTGTGTACAAAGTGTTTTTCTTTATTTTATTGCGCTGCAGTGCTGTATGTTTGCCGGAAGGCTGCATTAATACAGTTCTACACCCTTCAAGAATATTAATTTTCCCTTCAGAAAGTGTGGACCTTTATTTTATTATGCTGCAGTACTGTATGTTAGCTAGAAGTCTACAAGATTTCAGTTCAATGCCCTTCGGGAATATTATTTCCCCTTCACAAAGTGTCGACCTTTATTTTATTGTGGTGTAGTGCTGTGTGTTAGCTGGAAGGTTGCATGAATACAGTTATACGCCCTTCAAGAATATCAATTTCACCTGCACAAAGTGACGACCTATATTTTATTGGGCTGTAGTGCTGTATGTTTGCCAGAAGGTTAAATTCTTTCAGTTCTATGCTCTTCAAGAATACCAATACCCCCTGCACAAAGTGTCGACCTTTATTGTATTGTGCTGCAGTGCTGTAGCTTAGCCAGAAGTCTACATAATTTCAATTCTTCGCCCTACAAGAATATTAATTTTCTTGTACAAAGTGCCGACCTTTATTTTTTGTGCTGCAGGAATGTATGTTAGCTAGAAGGCTACATGATTTCAGTTCTATGCTCTTCAAGAATATTATTTTCCCCTGCACAAAGTGTCGACAAGTATATTATTGTACTGCAGTACTGTATGTGATCTAGAAGGGTACATGATTTTAGTTCTTTGCCCTCCAAGAATTGCAGTTCCCCCTGCACAAAGTGGTTACCTTCATTTATTGCGCTGCAGTGCTGTATGTTAGCTAGAAGTCTACAAAATTTCAGTTCTATGCCCTTCAAGAATAATGTCCCCTTCACAAAGTGTCGACCTTTATATTATTGTGCTGTAATACCGTGTGTTAGCTGGACGGCTACACGAATTAAGTTCTACGCCCTTCAAGAATATTAATTTCCCCTGCAAAAAGTGTCGACCTTCATTTAATTGCGTTGCAGTGCTGTATGTTTGCCAGAAGGCTGCATGTATACAGTTCTACGCCCTTCAAGAATATTAATTTCCCCTTCACAAACTGTCGACCTTTAGTTTATTGTGCTGTAGTACTGTATGTAAGCTAGAAGGCTACACGATTTCAGTTCTATGCCCTTAAAGAATATTAATTTCCCCTTTACAAAGTGTCGACTTTTATTTAATTGTGCTGTGCGTTAGCGGGAAGGCTACATGGGTCCAGTTCTACGCCCTTCAAGAATATTAATTTCACCTGCACAAAGTGTCGACCTTCAATTTATTGTGCTGCAGTACTGTATGTGAGCAAGAAGGCTTCATTTTTTCAGTGTTATGCCCTTCAAGAATATTTATTTCCCCTGCACAAATTATCGACCTTTCTTATATTTTGCTGCAGTACTGCATGTTAGCTAGAAGGGTACACGATTTCAGTTGTATGCCCTTCACGAATATTAATTTCCCCTTCACAAAGTGTCGACCTTTATTTTATTGTGCTGCAGTACCGTATGTTAGCTAAAAGGCTGCAAGATTTCAGTTCTATGCCCTTCAAGAATATTAATTTCCCCTTCACAAAGTGTCAACGTTTTTTAACTGTGCTGTGCGTTAGCTCGAAGGCTACATGAGTACAGTTCTACGCCTTTCAGGAATATTAATTTCACCTTCACAAAGTGTCGACCTTCAATTTATAGTGCTGAAGTACTGTATATTAGAAAGAAGGTTACATTTGTTCAGTTTTATGCCCTTGAAGAATATTTATTTCCCCTGCACAAATTATCGACCTGTCTTTTATAGTGCTGCAGTACTGTATGTTAGCTAGAAGGCTACACGATTTCAGTTGTTTGCCCTTCAAGAATATTAATTATCCCTGCACAAAGTGTCGATCTTTATTTTATTGTGCTGCAGTGCTGTGTTAGCTAGAAGGCTACATGATTTCAGTTCTATGTCCTTAAATAATATTAATTTCCAATGCACAAAGTGTCGACCTTTAATTTATTGTGCAGCAGTACTGAATGTTAGCTAGAAGGCTTCACTATTTCAGTTTTATGCCCTTCAAGAAGATTAATAAGCCCTTCACAAAGTGTCTACCTTTTTTGTGCTGCAGTGCTGTGTTAGCTAGAAGGCTATATGATTTCAGTTCTATGCCATTCAATAATATTAATTTCCAATGCACAAAGTGTCGACCTTTATTTTATTGTGCAGCAGTCCTGAATGTTAGCTAGAGATCTACATGATTTCAGTTCTATGCACTTCAAGAATATAAATTCCCCCTGCGCAAAATGTCGACTTTTATTTTATTGTGCTGCAGTGCTGTATGTTTGCCAGCAGGCTGCATGAATACAGTTCTACGCCCTTAAATAATATTAATTACCCCTTCCCAAAGTGTCGATTTTGCCAGAAGTCTACATTATTTCAGTTCTATGCCCTTTAAGAATATAAATACCTCCTGCACAAAGTGTTTACCTTTATTTTATTGCGCTACAATGCTGTATGTTTTCCAGAAGGCTGCATGAATACAGTTCTATGCCCTTCAAGAATATTAATTTCCCCTTCACAAAGTGTCGACCTTTATTGTGTATTGTGCTGCAGTGCTGTATGTTAGCCAGATGGCTACATGATCTCAGTTCTTTGCCCTCCAAGAATATTAATTTTCCTGTACAAAGTGTCGACCTTCATTTTTTGTGCTGCAGTGCTGTATGTTAGCCAAAAGGTCACATGATTTCAGTTCTTTGCCCTCCAAGAATATTAATTTTCTTGTACAAAGTGTCGACCTTTATTTTATTGTGCTGTAGTGCTGTGTGTTAGCTGGAAGGCTGCATAAATACATTTCTACGCCCTTCAAGAATATTAATTTCCCCTGCACAATGTGACGACCTTTATTTTATTGTGCTGCAGTGCTGTATGTTTGCCAGACGTTTACATTATTTCAGTTCTATGCTCTACAAGAATATCAATACCCGCTGTACAAAGTGTCGACCTTTATAAGTGTTGTGCTGTAGTGCTGTATGTTAGCCAGAAGGCTACATGATTTCAGTACTTTACCCTCCAAGAATATTAATTTTCCTGTACAATGTGTCGACCTTTATTTTTTGTGCTGCAGTAATGTGTTAGCTAGATGGCTACATGATTTCAGTTCTATGCCCTTCAAGAATATTAATTTTCCCTACACAAAGTGTCGACATGAATATTATTGTACTTCAGTACTGTATGTTAGCTAGAAGGGTACATTAGTTTAGTTCTTTGCCCTTCAAGAATGTCAATTCCCCCTGCACAAAGTGTTTACTTTTTTTATTGCGCTGCAGTGCTGTATTTTTGCAGAAGGCTGCATGAATACAGAATATTAATTTCCCCTTCCCAATGTGTCGACCTTTATTTTATTGTGCTGTAGTGCTGTGTGATAGTAAGAAGGCTACATGAATTCAGTTTTACGCCCTTCAAGAATATTAATTTTCCCAGCACAAAGTGTCGACCTTTATTGTATTCTGCTGCAGTGCTGTATTTTCGCCAGTAGGCTACATTATTTCAGTTCTATGCCCTCCAAGAATATTATATTTTTCTGTACAAAGTGTCGACCTTTAATTTATTGTGCAGCAGTACTGGATGTTAGCTAGAACGCTACATGATTTCAGTTCTATGCTCTTCAAGAAATTTCATTTCCCCTGCGCAAAATATCGACCTTTATTTTATTGTGCTGCAGTGCTGTATATTAGCCAGAAGACTACATTATTTCAGTTCTATGCCCTTCAAGAATATTAATTTTAGCTGCACAAAATGAACACCTTTTTTTACTGTGCTTAGTACTGTATGTTAGCTAGCCGGCTACAATATTTAAGTTCTATGCCCTCAAGATTATTAACATTCTCAGCACAAAGTGTCGACATTTTTTTCTGTTGTGTTGCAGCACTATGTGTTGGCTAGAAGGCTTCATGATTTCGGTTTTATGCCCTTCAAGAATATTAATTTCCCCCAGCACAAAGTGTCGACATTTATTTTATATTGTACTGTATAACTGTATGTTAGCTAGAAAGCTACATTATTTCAGTTCTATGCCCTTCAAGGATATTAATCCCCCCCCCGAACAAATTGTCGACCTTTATTTTATTGTGCTGCAGTGCAGTATGTTAGGCAGAAGGCTACATGATTAAAGTTCTATGCCCTTCAAGAATATTTAATTCCCCTGTACAAGGTGTCGACCTTTATTTTGTTGTGCTGCAGAAATGTAAGTTAGCTAGAAGGCTACATGATTTCAGTTCTTTGCCCTTCAAGAATATAAATTTCCCCTGCAAACAGTGTCGACGTTTAGTTTATTGTACTGCAGTACTGTATGTTAACTAGAAGGGTACATGATTTCAGTTCTTTGCCCTTCAGGAATGTTAATTCCCCCTGTACAAAGTGTTTACTTTATTTAATTGCGCTGCACTGCTGTATGTTTGCCGGAAGGCAGCATAAATACAGTTCTACGCCCTTCAAGAATATTAATTTCCCCTTCACAAAGTGTCGACCTTTATTATGCTGCGGTACTGTATGTTAGCTAGAAGGCTTCAAGATTTCAGTTCAGTGCCCTTCAAGAATATTATTTGCCCTTCACAAAGTGTCAACCTTTATTTTATTGTGCTGTAGTACCGTGTGTTAGCTGGAAGGCTGCATGAATACAGTTCTATGCCCTTTAAGAATATTAATTTACCCTTCACAAAGTAACGACATTTATTTTATTGTGCCGCTTTGCTGTATGTTTGCCAGGTTACATTTTTTCTGTTCTATGCTCTTCAAGAATATCAATACCCCCTGCACAAAGTGTCGACCTTTATTGTATTGTGCTGCAGTGCTGTAGGTAAGCCAGAAGGCTACATTATTTCAGTTCTTTGCCCTCAAAGAATATTAATTTTCCAGTACAATGTGTCGACCTTTATTTTTTGTGCTGCAGTAATGTATGTTAGCTAGAAGGCTACATGATTTCAGTTCTATGCCCTTCAAGAATATTAATTTCCCCTGCACAAAGTGTCGACATGTATATTATTGTACTGCAGTACTGTATGTTATCTAGAAGGGTACATGATTTTAGTTCTTTGCTCTTCAAGAATGTCAATTCCCCCTGCACAAAGTGTTTAACTTCATTCATTGTGCTGCAGTGCTGTATGTTTGCAGAAGGCTGCATGAATACAGAATATTAATTTCCCCTTCCAAAAGTGTCGACCTTTATTTTGTTGTGCTGCAGTACTGCATGTTAGCTAGAAGGCTACAAGATTTAAGTTCTATGCCCTTCAAAAATATTAATTTCCCCTTCACAAAGAGTCGACCTTTATTTTATTGTGCTGCAGTGCTGTATGTTCGCCAGAAGGCTACATTATTTTAGTTCTATGCCCTCCAAGAATATTAATTTTCCTGTACAAAGTGTCGACCTTTATTTTATTGTGCAGCAGTACTGAATGTCAGCTAGAAAGCTACATGATTTCAGTTCTATGTCATTCAAGAATATTAATTTCACCTGCACAAAATGGACACCTTTATTTTACTGTGCTCAGTACTGTATGTTAGCTAGCCGGCTTCATTTTTGATTTTTATTTGCCTTCACTGCAGCTGGTGTTGTGCCGTGTGGCGGCGGTAAAACGTCTCCCCGTACATCAACCATAGTGCAGTTTATATTTTATTATTGGTTTAGACTCATATTCTAGACAGGTTTTCAATTATTTAGACCCCATTTTGATTTGTGTCGGTCTTTGTGTCGACTGCCTGTTCGGGGTTCGCGGGGTTGCGGTGTGTTTCCTCTGGCTTTCTTTGCCGGGTCGTTGCGGGGTCGCTGGTGGGGCTTTGTTGGCCGAGGCTACGTAGTGTGACCCATCTTCTTTCTTATGAATGTTTTCATTGCTCTTGGGGGAACTCATTTTTGATTTTTATTCAAGATTTCAGTTTTATACCCTCAAGAGAATTAATTTTCTCTGCACAAAAGGTCGACGTATTTTTATTGTTCTGCAGCACTGTGTGTTAGCTAGAAGGCTACATGATTTCGGTTCCATGCCCTTCAAGAATATTAATTTTTCCAGCACAAAGTGTTGACATTTATTTTATATTGTACTGTAGAACTGTATGTTAGCTAGAAGGATACATTATTTCAGTTCTATGCCCTTCAATGATATTAATTCTCCCTGCACAAATTGCCGACCTTTATTTTATTATGCTACATTGCAGTATGTTAGCCAGAAGGCTACATAGTTTAAGTTCTATGCCCTTCAAGAATATAAATTTCCCCTGTACAAAGTCTAGACCTTTATTTTATTGTGCTGCAGTAATGTGTGTTAGCTAGAAGGCTACGTGATTTCAATTCTATGCCCTCAATTTCCCCCGTCGCAAGGTGTCGGCCTTTATTTTATTGTCCTGCAGTACTGAATGTTTGCCAGAGTGCTACATTATTTCAGTTCTATGCCCTTCAAGAATTAATTCCCCCTGCAGAAAGTGTCGACCTTTATTTTATTGTGCTGCAGGTATCTATGTTAGCTAGAAGGCTACATGAAAATAGTCCTACGCCCTTCATGAATATTATTTACCCCTACACAAAGTGTCGACCTTTATTTTATTGTGCTGCAGTAATGCTAGTAGGCTACATTATTTTAGTTCTCTGCCCTTGAGGAATATTAATTTCCCCTGCACAAAGTGTTGACATTAATTTTATTTTGCTGCAGTACGGTATGCTGGCTGGAAGGCTACATGATTTCAGTTACATGTCATACAAGAATATTAATTTTCTCTGCACGAAGTCTCAACCATTATTTTAATGTTCTGCAGTACTGTATGTTAGCTAGAAGGCTACATGATTCCAGTTCTTTTCCCTTCAAGAATATTGATCTCCCCTACACGAATTGTTGACCTTTATTTTATTGTGCTGCAGTACTATATGCTAGCCAGAAGGCTGCATGATTTCAGTTCTACGCCCTTCAAGCACATTAATTTCCACTACACAAAATGTCGAGTTTTATTTTATTGTGCTGCAGTACTGTATGTTCGCGAGTAGGCTATATGAGTTTAGATAAATGCCCTTAGAATATTAATTTTCCCTGCACGAAGTTATATTTATTATTGTGCTGTACTACTGTATATAAGCTAGACGGCTACATGATTTCAGTTCTATACCGCCTCCGCCCATCGGGGCTTAGAGAAATAGATTGGACTGCACGATGCTTCAATGCATAGCTGATACCGACCGCACATGAGTACTGGTAATCCGCTTATAACGTCTACGCCTGCCCAGGAAAATTGCTGCGAGTCGCCCCATCCATGCTTATAAACTCTGTTGGTTTCATTGGACGGAAGGGATCGAGATGTCATTTCATCTCAGTGTCGGATTAAAGTCCCACATAATTGGAAGCAACGTCTCCAAAATGACCTAAATAGTGTTGACGGGGACGTTAATCCTCAATCAAATCAAAACCCTTCAAGAATGTTAATTACCCTGTAGAAAGTGTCGACCTTTACTATTGTATGTGAGCTAGAACGGCTACATGATTTCAGTTCTATGCCCTTCAAGAATATTAATTCCCCCTACTTAAATTGTCTACCTTTGCTGCAGTGCTGTAAATTAGCCAGAAGACTACATGATTTCAGTTTAATGCCCTTCAAGAATATTAATGTCCCCTTCACAAAGTGGCCACCTTTTTTAATTGTGCTGCAGTACTGTATGTCAGCCAGAAGGCTACATGATTTCAGTTCTATGCTCTTTAAGAATATTAATTTCCCCTGCACAAAGTGTTGCCAGGTTACATTTTTCCGTTCTATGCTCTTCAAGAATATCGATACCCCCTGCACAAAGTGTCGACCTTTATTGTATTGTGCTGCAGTACTGTATGTCAGCCAGAAGGATACATGATTTCAGTTCTATGCTCTTAAAGAATATTAATTTCCCCTGCACAAAGTGTCGACCTTCAATTTATTGTGCTGCAGTACTGTATGTTAACTAGAAGGCTACATTTTGTCTGTTCAATGCCCTTCAAGAATATTAATTTCCCCTGCACAAAAGATTTCAGTTCTACTCCCCTCAGGGGTATTTATTTTCACTGCACAAAGTGTCGACCTTTATTTTATTGTGCTGCAGTACTGTATTGTCAGCTAGAAGGCTAAATGATTTCTGTTCTGTGCCTTTCAAGAATATTAATTTCTCTTGCACAGTGTCGATATTTATTTATTTATTTGTTCTGCAGTACTGTTTGTTAGCTAGAAGGCTACATGATTTCAGTTCTATACTCTTCAAGAATATTAATTCCCCCTGCACAAAGTTTTGACCGTTATTTTATTCTGCTGCAGTGCTGTATGTTTGCCAGAAGGCTACATTTTTTCAGTTCTATGCGCTTCAAGAATATTAATTCCCCCCCCCCTGCACAAAGTGTCGACCTTATTTTATTGTGCTGCAGTACTGTATGTTAGCCAGAAGGCTACATATTTTCAGTTCTATGCCCTTAATTTCCCCCTGCACAAGGTGTTGACCTTTTTATTGTTCTGCAGTACTGTATGTTAGCTAGAAGGCTAAACGATTTCAGTTCTATGCCCTTCAAGATTATTGATTCCTCCTTCACAAAGTGTCGACCTTTATTTTATTGTGCTGTAGTGCTGTGTGTAAGCTGGAAGGCCACATGAATACAGTTCAGATCTACGCCCTTCAAGAATATTAATACCCCCTGCACAAAGTGACGACCTTTATTTTATTGCAGTTCTGTATTTTAGCCAGAAGGGTACATGCTTTTAGTTCTATGCCCTCCAAGAATATTAATTTTCCTGTACAAAGTGTCGACCTTTATTTTTTTGTGCTGCAGTACTGTATGTTAGCTGGAAGGGTACATCATTTTAGTTCTTTGGCCTTCAATAATGTTAATTGCCCCTGCACAAAGTGTTTTCCTTTATTTTATTGCGCTGCAGTGTTTTATGTTTGCCCATAGGCTACATGAATACAGTTCTACGCCCTTCAAGGATTTTAATTTCCCCTTCACAAAGTGTCGACCTTCATTTTATTGTGCTGCGGTACTGTATGTAAGCTAGGAGGCTACAAGATTTCAGTTCTATGCCCTTCAAGAATATTAATTTCCCCTTCACAAAGTGTTTACCTTTATTTTATTGTGCTGTAGTGCTGTGTGTAAGTAGTAAGGCCACATGAATACAGTTCAGAGCTATGCTCTTCAAGAAGTATAATTAGCCCTGCACAATTTGTCGACCTTTATTTTATTGTGCTGTATGTTTGCCAGAAGGCTACATTATTTCAGTTATATACCCTTCAATAATATTAATACCCCCAGCACAAAGTGTCGACCTTTATTGTATTGCAGTGGTGTATTTGAGCCCGAAGGGAACATGATTTCTGTTCTATGCCCTCCAAGATTATTAATTTTCCTGTACAAAGTGACGAATTTATTTTATTGTGCTGCAGTAAAGTATGGTAGCTAGAAGGTTACATGATTTCAGTTCTATGCCCTTCAAGAATATTAATTTCCCCTGCACAAAGTGTCGACATGTATTTTATCGACTGCAGTACTGTATGTTAGCTAGAAGTGTACATCATTTTAGTTCTTTGGCCTTCAAGAATGTTAACTCCCCCTGCACTAAGTGTTTACCTTTATTTTATTGCGCTGCAGTGCTGTATGTTTGCCAGAAGGCTGCATGAATACAGTTCTACGCCCTTCAAGGATATAAATTGCCCCTTCACATTGTGTCGACCTTTATTTAATTGTGCTACAGTACTGTATGTAAGCTAGAAGGCTACAAGATTTTAGTTCTATGTCCTTCAAGAATATTAATTTCCTATTCACAAAGTGTCAACTTTTATTTTATTGTGCCGCAGTGCTGTGTTAGCTAGAAGGCTACATGATTCAGTTCTATGTCTTTCAATAATAATAATACCCCTGCACAAAGTGTCGACCTTTATAGCGTTTATACAAATTGCCAGGCTGCCTACGTCACGAAAAGCAAAACCCGATATCTTAATATAGCTCCACGCGGTCAAGTGACTACTTTCGGAGAAACAATTAACACCGGTGTATTCTTTCATATCCAGAATGGTTAATTTTCAGATGAGGTCCTATTTTTAAGTCAAATATAGGTTGTAGGTATTCGTTAGAACCGCCTCATAGAGGCAAATCTAACGAGTACCCACAACCTATGTCTTGGAGCAGATGAATACAGCGTCTGCGAAATGACCTTTACAGCATTGACGGGGACGTTAAGCCTCAAAACAAACAAAATAACCCCGTTAACCCTGCATGGTTTTCTCCAAGTAAAGTGTGGATTATGGAGATGTTCATTTCACGGACTTAATTCACGAAACTAATGAGGCCTAATTGGCCGAAACTGGCTAGTCTGGCCCAGAAAACTGTACACTCCATACATTTAACCCTTAAAATGTCGTGAAAGCTACATCTGAAAATGTCATCTGCTTATGTCGTCTGCTGACCGTCTTGCAAACTATTTTTTTTTCTATCCAGCAAAACAGTTTGGTCCCTGATCAGACTGCTCCTAGAGGGCCTGTCTGATCTGGGTCCACATTGTTTGCAAAAAAATTGTGTTTTGAAGTAACCGGAGACGACAATTGTCGTGATTGGCGTCTTACGGGTTAAGTTTTTTAGTGTATTCTTTGCTGTCGAAGGATACCCCTTTTATAGAACATTAAATTGTTAACGTGATAGATTCGCACAGGTCATCTGATACTTGTACCTACATTGTGACTGTTTACGGCTGTAAAATCAAGGGTTTTGGATAATTGATATTGCATTATTATTATTTTATTATTATTATTATTATTATTATTATTATTATTATTATTATTAACAAAATACAAACTCCAAAGCAGCAACAGAAAACAATGAAGAAAACCCATCCTTCCAGACTTGGCACGAAATGCGGCCCCACCCATCGGGGCTTGAAGAAAAAGATGGGCTGCATGATGGTTCCACGCAGAGCTGAAACCGACCGCACACGAGTACTGGTAAACTGCTTCGAGGATCTAAGTCTGCCCAGGCAAAGCAGTGCGAGTCGGTGCGCCCATGCTTATAAACCCTATTGGTTTCATTGGACAGGGCTTGAGATGTCATTTCATCTCAATGTCGGGTAAAAGTTACACAAAATTTGAAGTGACCTATACAGTGTTGACGCTGACGTTAAACCTCAAACAAACAAGCAAACAAACACACAAACAAATGAAATGCTGAATAAATAACAAGATCTGACATTCAGTTACATGTAAGACCAGAAGATGGTCCCTAATTAGACTGAGAAGAAGCAGTCTGAACTGGGTCTGCACTGTTTGTTTCGACCAGAATGCCCGAAATCTTAGGATCATTTCTTTAGATTGAAATAAATAAAAAAAATACTGTCCAAGCCTCCGTGAACTAATTGGAAAGAGCGCTGACCCACGTAGCCTGTCAACGCATGTGTGTACACATATAAATCGATGCTTCAATCAGAGTATCCAATGGGAAACAGATTACACAAGTCTTAGGACTTTCTTTTGAATCTCATTTTGTTTATATTGACATGTTTGTGCATTGTGCATTGTATCACTCATATTACGTGTAATATTTATTTACAAAAAGAAATAGTTTATATTAAACGCTGTGGTTCCAGTCTTGCTCAGACCATATGTGAGAGAAAGGACAGGTAGTTTTTCTCCGGGTACTCCGTTTTCGCTGACATGCAAGAAATAAGTCAAATAATCTTTAAAGGACCGTAAAATCGAACAAAACATGTACTGGACAGCATAAAACGGACTTTTACCTCTGAACATGAAAAAAGTGGTGAAATACGCATAGAGATACTGGTTTCACCTGTCAGAGTATGGATTTACACGCATTTCGTACACATTTGTTTGTCCGAAATCGATGACGTCACTGTTATGCTGCAGGATGCTAAAATTAGTGTTTGTTTGATTTGAGGTTTAACGTCCCCGTCAACACTGTAAAGGTCATTTTGGAGACGTTGCTTTAAATTTTGTGGGACTTTGACCCAACATTGAGATGAAATGACATCTCAAGCCCTGTCGCCGAATGAAACCTATAGGGTTTTTTAGCATGGACTGTCCGCCTCAAACCGCGGTTCCTGGACAGGCTTAGATCCTCTAAGCGGTTTACCAGTTCTAGTGTGCGGGCCGGATTCAGCTCTGCGTGTAAGCATCATGCAGTCCCTTCTATTAATAGTTCACTATTGGATTTCGTATAAACGCTATTGTATGGTGCTGCAGAGCTGTATGATAACCAAATTTCAGTTCTTTGTCCTCTAAGAATATTAATTTCCCCTTCACAAAGTGTCGACCTTTATTAGCTAGAAGGCAACAGGATTTCAATTCTATGCCCTTCAAGAATATTAATTTCACCTGCACAAAGTGTCGACATTTATTTTATTGTACTGCAGTACTGAATGTTGACTAGAAGGCTACATTATTTCAGTTCTATGCCCTTCAAGAATATTAATTTCCCCTGCACAAAGTGTTGACATTTATTTTATTGTACTTCAGTACTGAATGTTGACTAGAAGGCTACATTATTTCAGTTCTATGCCCTTCAAGAATATCAATTTCCCCTGCACAGTGTCGACATTTATTTCATTGTACTGCAGTACTGAATGTTGACTAGAAGGCTACATTATTTCAGTTCTATACCCATCAAGAATATTAATACCCCTGCACAAAGTGTCGACCTTTATTGTGTGGTGCTGTAGAGCTGTATGATAGCCAAAAGGCTACATGATTTCAGTTCTTTGCCCTCCAAGAATATTAATTTCCCCTTCACAAAGTGTCGACCTTTATTTTATTGTGCTGTAGTGCTGTGCGTTAGCTGAAAGGCTACATGAATACAGTTCGACCTTTATTTTATTGTGCTGCATTGCTGTATGTTTGCCAGAAGGTTACATTATTGCAGTTCTATGCCCCTCAAGAATATCAATACCCCCTGCACAAAGTGTCCACCTTTATTGCATTGTGTTGCAGGACTGTTTGTTAGCCAGCAGGGTACATGGTTTTAGTTCTTTGTCCTCCAAGAATATTAATTTCCCCTGCACAAAGTGTCGACAGGTATTTTATTGTGCGGCAGTACTGTATGTTAGCTAGACGGCTACATGATTTCAGTTCTATGCCCTTCAAGAATATTAATATCCCCTGCACAAAGTGTCGACCTTTATTTATTGTGCTGTAGTAATGTATGTTAGCTAGAAGGCTACATGATTTCAGTTCTATGCCCTTCAAGAATATTAATTTCCCCTGCACAAAGTGTCGACATATATATTATTGTACTGCAGTACTGTATGTTAGCTACAAGGGTACATGATTTCAGTTCTACGTCTTTCAAGAATGTCAATTACCCCTGCACAAAGT
This sequence comes from Lucinisca nassula, assembly GCA_963580285.1. NCBI lineage: Eukaryota > Metazoa > Mollusca > Bivalvia > Lucinida > Lucinidae > Lucinisca > Lucinisca nassula. Next base: position 53,609,383 of record OY757024.1, read on the forward strand.
GTTAAACTTTATTTCATTGCGCTGCAGTGCTGTATGTTTGCAGAAGGCTGCATGGATACAGAATATTAATTTCCCCTTCTAAACTTCCAAAAGTGTCAACCTTTATTTCATTGTGCTGCAGTACTGTATGTTAGCTAGAAGGCTACAATATTTTAGTTCTATGCCCTTCAAGAATATTAATTTCCCCTTCACAAAGTGTCGACTCTAATTTTATTGTGCTGTAGTGTTGTGTGTAAGCTGGAAGGCTACATTAATACAGTTCTACGCCCTTCAAGAATATTCATTTCCCTTGCACAAAGTGTCGACCTTTATTTTATTGTGCTGCAGTGCTGTATGTTTGCCAGAAGGCTACAATATTTCAGTTCTATGCCCTTCAATATTATTAATTTCCCCTGCATAAAGTGTCGACATGCATTTTATTGTACTGCAGTACTGTATGTTAGTTTAAAGGGTACATGATTTCAGTTCTTTCCCTTCAAATATGTCAATTCCCTCTGCACAAAGTGTTTACCTTTATTTTATTGCGCTGCAGTGCTGTATGTTTGCCAGAAGGCTACATGAATACAGTTCTACGCCCTTCAAGAATATAATTTTCCCCTTTCGAAAGTGTCGACCTTTATTTTTATTGTGCTGCAGTACTGTATGTTAGCTAGAAGGCTACAAGATTTCAGTTTTATGCCCTGTTAGAATATTAATTTTCCCTTCACATAGTGTCGACCTTTATTTTATTGTGCTGTAGTGCTGTGTGTAAGCTGGAAGGCCACATGGATACAGTTCAGATCTACGCCATTCAAGAATTTTAATTTCCCCTGCACAAAGTGTCGATCTTTATTTTTTTGTGCTGTATGTTTGCCAGAAGGCTTCATTATTTCAGTTTTATACGCTTCAAGAATATCAATAACCCCTGCACAAAGTGTCGACCTTTATTTCATTGCAATGCTGTATTTTAGCCAGAAGGGTATATGATTTTAGTTCTATGCCCTCCAAGAACATTAATTTTCCTGTACATAGTGTCGACCTTTATTTTATTGTGTTGCAGTAAAGTATGTTAGCTAGAAGGCTACATGATTTCAGTTCTATGCCCTTCAAGAATATTAAATTCCCCTGCACAAAGTGTCGACGTGTATTTTATTGTATTGCAGTACTGTATGTAAGCTTGAATGGTGCCCTTCAAGAATATTTATTTCCCCTGCACAAATTATCGACCTTTCTTTTATTGCGCTGCAGTGCTGTATGTTAGCCAGAAGGCTGCATGAATACAGTTGTACGCCCTTCAAGAATATAATTTCCCCCTTCCGAAAGTGTCGACCTTTATTTTATTGTGCTGCAGTACTGTATGTTAGCTAGAAGGCTACAAGATTTCAGTTCTATGCCCTGTTAGAATATTAATTTTCCCTTCACAAAGTGTCGACCTTTATTTAATTGTGCTGTAGTGCTGTGTGTACGATGGAAGGCCACAACCATACAGTTCAGATCTACGCCCTTCAAGAATTTTAATTTCCCCTGCACAAAGTGTCGACCTTTATTTTATTGTGCTGTATGTTAGCTAGAAGGCTACATGATTTCAGTTCTATGCCCTTCAAGAATATTAAATTCCCCTGCACAAAGTGTCGACATGTATTTTATTGTTTTGCAGTACTGTATGTTAGCTTGAATGATGCCCTTCAAGAATATTTATTTCCCCTGCACAAATTATCGACCTTTCTTTTATTGTGCTGCCGTACTGTATGTAAGCTAAAAGGCTAAACGATTTCAGTTGTATGCCCTTCAAGAATATTAATTAGCCCTGCACAAAGTGTCGACCTTTATTTTATTGTGCTACAGGGCTGTGTTAGCTAGAAGGCTACATGATTTAGTTCTATATCCTTCAATAATATTAATTTCCTATAATTTCCTATAAACAAAGTGGCGACCTTTATTTTATTGTGCAGCAGTACTGAATGTAAGCTAGAAAGCTACACGATTTCTAGCTACACGAGTTAAGTTATTTGCCCTTCAAGAATATTAATTAGCCCTGCAGAAGATTTCGACCTTTATTTTATTGTGCTACAGTGCTGTGTTAGCTAGAAGGCTATATGATTTCAGTTCTATGCCCTTCAATAATATTAATTTCCCATGCACAAAGTGTCGACCTTTATTTTATTGTGCAACAGTCCTGAATGTTAGCTAGAGAGCTACTATTAATTTCCCCTTCCCAAAGTGTCGATTTTGCCAGAAGTCTACATTATTTCAGTTCTATGCCCTTCAAGAATATTAATATTCCCTGCACAAAGTGTTTACTTTTATTTTATTGTGCTGCAGTGCTGTATGTTTGCCAGGAGGCTGCATGAATACAGTTCTATGCCCTTCAAGAATATTAATTTCCCCTTCACAAAGTGTCGACCTTTATTGTGTATTGTGCTGCAGTGCTGTATGTTAGCCAGATTGCTACATGATTTCAGTTCTTTGCCCTCCAAGAATATTAATTTTCCTGTACAAGGTGTCGACCTTTATTTCATTGTGCTGCAGTAATGTATGTTAGCTAGAAGGCTACATGATTTCTGTTCATTATTTCAGAAATGATTTCACATTGTTTCTTACTTTCTGACTTAATTTCCCTCTGATTATTTTTTTCACACCACCCTTGTGTGCGCCATAACTAGATAATCGTACGGAATATCTGAATGCAACTTCGTTGCAATATCTACGCGATAAAGCTCGCAATCCATCTTATATCCCCCGTTGGCGAGCTATGTTTTCGCCTGACTACTTTGGTTTAGTCTTTCTTAAGCCGTCTTGTCCTTTTTCTTTTTTTTTTGGGAGAGGTGGTGGTGGTGGTGGTGGTGGTGTGTGGGGGGGGGGGTGGGGGGTGGGGGGGTTCTTTCTTGAATAACATAATCGTATTAGGTGCGTAACGTGGTCTTTTCTTTGCACCTTTCTTGAATAACATTATCGTTTTAGGTGCGTAACGTGGTCTTTTCTTTGCGTCTTTCTTGAATAACATTATTGTATCAGGTGCGTAACGTGGTCTTTTCCTTGCGCCTTTCTTGACTAACATAATCGTATTAGGTGCGCAACGTTGTCTTTTCTTTGAGTCTTTCTTAAATAACATAATCGTATTAGGTGCGTAACGTCGTCTTTTCTTTGCGCCTTCTAAAATAACATAATCGTATTAGTTGCGAGAACGTGGCCTTTTCTTTGCGTCTTTCTTGAATAACATAATCGTATTAGGTGCGTAACGTTGTCTTTTCTTTGCGTCTTTCTTGAATAACATAATCGTATTAGGTGCGTAACGTGATCTTTTCTTTGCGCCTTTCTTGAATAACATAATTGTATCAGGTGCGTAACGTGGTCTTTTCTTTGCGCCTTTCTTGAATAACAAAATCGTATTAGGTGCGTTACGTGGTCTTTTCTTTGCGTCTTTCTTGAATAACATAATCGTATTTGGTGCGTAACGTGGTCTTTTCTATTGTGCAGGTTTTTTTTTTTTTTTTTTTTTGCTTCAGTGGCTTTTTAAGTTTGTTTGTTTTTGATATTTAGAGTGGAGGTTTCTTTTGTTGGACTTTTCCATTGGTTAGTTGGTGTTTTGTTTGCTGGTTTATCGGGCATGTTAAAAGTGGTTTGTTGCTTTAGTTGGTCTTTGAAAGATTGTTTTGTCTTTAGTCGGTCTTAGATGTGTGTGTATTGGGATTGTCTTTCTTGTGTTGATATTTCGGATGCTTGTTTATGACGGGATCTTCGTTGAGTTCTTTTTTTCATCAGTCGGTGTTAAATTGGCTTTATTTTGTTTGCCTTGTTTTTAGTCATATCAAAAAGGCGCTTCAATTTGATTTTCTCTTTTTGTACACACGTGTTTATTCATCTGTTTTATTTGCCGGTAATTAAAATGAAAACTTATATCATATGATTTATCTGTATTTATTGTATGTCAGTTACATGTATTTATTGTATGTCATTCATATGTATTTATTGTATGTCATTTATATGTATTTATTGTATGTCATTTATATGTATTTATTGTATGTCATTTATATGTATTTATTGTATGTCATTTATATGTATTTATTGTATGTCATTTATATGTATTTGTTTATCATTCATATATTTATTGCATATCAAAGCCCAGCTTCCCATCCAATTGTTCATCCATATGTTTTGTTCGCCAATCCCTTACCTTGGCAACAACCTTAGTGTCCTTCCAAATGTTGAAGTGCATACAAGCGAGACATATACTTCGCTGGAATTCTCGTTCTTAATTAATGCTTTGTTTTACGGGTTATTACGTTTTCTTAATTCAACTTTGTATTTCAGGCTCTTTATATTTTACATTTGCTTAATTTTTGGTTACTTCCGCTTTAATCCATCCCGAAAACACGCCTATATAATTTTGATCCATTAAAAACCCACTTTTATATAATAAAACTCGAGTTTACAGGAGCATTCATTACTTTTTATTTCCGCTCAAAAGCATAGATTGTAGTTACTCGTAAGAACCACCTCGCCGAGGCGAATCTAACGATTCCCTACAATCTATATTTAAGGCAAATAGGTGTAAACGAGTACCCACTATCTGTTTTAGCAGAAGTAAGAGAAACATTATTCCGCTGTAAACGCCAGTTTTACTATATAAAAGTGGAGTTCAAGGGGTCAATATCATATGCTTGTTTTAGTAATGGGAGTTCTTGTTCTAACTAATGCTTAATTTTGTAAGCTGCTATTATTTCTGAATTCATCTTTGCATTTCAGGCTCTTTGTATTTTGTTTCTTTGTATTTTGTTTCTTTTTCTTTGTATCTTGTTTCTTTGTATGTTGTTGGCTGTTTTGTTGTATCTGCTTTAAGCATTGCTCTGTATAGAAGTCCAGTTTCCCTCCGTTAGTTCATCAAGCGGCCAATATTCATCACGAAAACACGACTTTATAATTTTGACCACATTGAACCCTCCTTTAATGTAGTAAAACTGGGGTTTAATGGGGTAAACGCTATTTTTCTTATTTCTGTTCTTAAATGTTGATTGTTGGTACTCGTTAGAACCGCCTCGATGAGGCGTTTCTAACGATGAGGCGGTTCTAACGAGTAACAACAATTTATAGTTTGAGCAGAAGGAAGAAAAATATCACAATTCTTCATCTTCAAATTTTCGTTTTTTCGCGCGGTAAAACTTACAATGTATTTGTATAGGCGTGTTTCCGTAATGCATTATTTTTCTTATTTCTGCTCCTAGACATAGGTTGTCGGTACTCGTGAGGCGGATCTAACGAGCACCTACAACCTACGATTGCAGTATTTATAAGAAAAATATCACAGATTTTCATCCGAAAAATGGCCATTTTGGAGATGTGAAAGAAAAAACTTTGTCGCACGGGTGTGTTATCGTACTGCATTCCAGGCTCTTTGTATTTTTTTTTTTTTTTTTTTTTTTTTTTTGTATTTTGTTTCTTTGTATGTTGTTTGCTGTTTTGTTGTATCTGCTTTAAGCAATGCTCTGTATAGAAGTCCAGTTTCCCTCCGTTCGTTCATCAAGCGGTCAATATTCATCACGAAAACATGACCGTCACTTTATAATTTTGACACCATTGAACCCCACTTTTATATAGTAAAAGTGTGGTTTACAGGGGTAAACGCCATTTTTCTTATTTCTGTTCTAAAATATAGATTGTGGGTACTCGTTAGAACCGTCTCGTTGAGGCGGTCCTAACGAGTAACAACAATCTTTATTTTGAGCAGAAGTAAGAAAAATATCACAATTTTTCATCTTCAAATTTTCGTTTTTCTGGCGGTTAAATTTACAGTATATTTGTATAGGTGTGTTTCCGTAATGCATTATTTTTCTTATTTCTGCTCATAGACATAGGTAGTGGGTACTCGTTATAACCGCCTCAATGAGGCGGTTCTAACGAGCACACAGAACCTATTATCACAATTTTTCATCTTCAAATTTTCGTTTTTCAGGCGGTAAAACTTACAATCTATTTGTATAGGTGTGTTTCCGTAATGCATTATTTTTCTTATTTCTGCTCCTAGACATAGGTAGTGGGTACTCGTTAGAACCGCCTCAATGAGCCGGTTCTAACGAGCACACAGAACCTGTGATAGAAGTGTAAATAAGAAAAAACGTCACGTATTTTCATCAGAAAAGTAGCCATTTTGGAGATGTGAAAAAAATGCACTATTTTGCACGGGTGTGTTATCATAATGGACAACTCCTCGGCATAATGTCACAAATTTTCATCTTCAAATTTTCGTTTTTCTGGCGGTAAAACTTACAATATATTTGTAAAGGTGGGTTTCCGTAATGCATTATTTTTCTTATTTCTGCTCCTAGACATAGGTAGTGGGTACTCGTTAGAACCGCCTCAATGATGCGGTTCTAACGAGCACACACAACCTATGATAGCAGTCTAAATAAGAAAAACATCACGTATTTTCATCAGAAAAGCAGCCATTTTAGAGATGTGAAAAAATGCACTATTTTGCACGGGTGTGTTATCATAATGGACAACTCCTCGGCATAATGTTCAAGTCCATAAGGCACAGCATAGCCAGCTGCGGATTTCTTGTTTAACAATACTTGGTTGTTTTGTAGCCATATGGAAGTGAAGGCAGTGATCAGGAATCTTTACAATTGTCTCACACCTCCACCGGGCTTCTCCAGACTTTCGGGTGAGTCTTCAAACCGAGGTCCCGTCTCCATATGATTTTAGCTGTTGGTGAGACGTACAACTCAAGCCACTCACTCACCTCACACCTCCATCAAAGACACCAAAGGGAAAGAAATAGAAACATAAAATAACTTCACCATAATGAAAACGCCACAATCAAAAAGCCAAAAGGACAGTTACTTTACCACAAAATGGCCAAACGGCTATCCAGAATTAAAATATATTAGCAATACAAACATGCAAAGACGAACTATAAAAATAATAAACCACAGAAGAATAACCATCTTGCTACGGTCAGTAATTTTTTTATATATTTATTCAATTTATTTTACATGGCCACAATCCTCACCCACACAGCATGAAATAACAAATACTGGACCAAAAGAAAACCAATTGCTGAACTCCGGTGGGCCCCGACTACTTTTGGTCTCCTTACCAGCCAGAGGCATTCTGGCGTTCTGCAGATGTGCACGTCTGCAAAGAGGCTGGGCACTTCCTTGCATGCGACTTCCTAATTACCTTTTTCGCCGAAGCTCGCAGTGAAGTTCTACTTGAGGTAATGCAGTAATTCCTGTGTCATAGTTACAAATGGGTTCTCTTTACTGATAACGGTTTTTCTTCACGCCAGGGTCTGAGGTCAGAGTTGGAAAACGGAACACCATCAAGGAATTTGTCTGTCCCCAGCGGGCACACAACGTTGAAATGACGTGTCAACGTCGAAGTGATGTCATCTCGTCGCATCAATGTTGATAGGACGTCACTTCAAGGCTGAGTGCCTGCTGGGTCTTATGGCTAATACCAGTCTGCTTAGCCATTGCAACAGCCCTCTGTTGCCAATGCACCCACCTGTCTGTTTCTAGCCTGCATCCGGTCCGTGGGGGCTACGAAAGCAGGGTCCTCGTCCCAGTCCCCGGGTACATTTGTTTACGATGCTGTTATAAAATTAATGTGGTGTTGTTTTGAAACAGTTGATTATTAATCCATTTAGTACCAGAAATCCCTAAGCCATTTCCCAAATAAATTTTGAAGAAAACACAACCTGACACCCCTTAATTTTGACTTGGACTCCTGCTATATAGAAGGAGGAAGATTCCATTTGGTACAAAAAGGGTTAACATGGCCCATCTGAAATTTCTAATTTCTCTTCTCAGTCTTTTTTTTTTGTTTATATTATATTTTTTTTTTTTTTCAGAAAATTGGATAGTTCAATAATAAAATAAGAGCATCGTAAACAATTGTAGCGAATGCTTTCATAATTGACACCTTAGACATGTCAGAGATCGGATATTTTGAAAGGTATATTTTTACGACACTTTCAAGATTATTTCTCCCTGATTTCGAGGTGGGCGAGAATCGGAGTACCAGGATAAAAAAACATCAGACTTGTCGTTTCACATGTGAGCCGAGCGAGTCGGCGCTCTTAACCACATATAATCTCACTTATGAGGCCACTTATAAATTGACGGCGATTACGGTCAGGTTTTTTTTTTTTTTTTTTTTTTTCTCAGCACTCCTATCACAAATTTTTGACAGAACATTAACCGTTTAGGCGATAGGAATAAATGTACTTGTTTGCGCGGATTAGTTATCGTGATGCTGTGTTTGAACAAATTTTATGTTCTCGGAGTTGCCACAACTCCAAGAACATAAAATTTGTTTAAAAAAAAGCTGAGTTAGAACTGTACGAATTATTTCGACAGAACCAAGGGCGATGATTGTGGTTACGTCAAATCCATTTTAGCCTCCTTCACGAAAACACGATTATATAATTCTGACCCCCAGGAACTCCACTTTTATAAATTAAAACTGGTAAACCTTATTTTCTTTATTTTTGCTCTTAAATATAGATTCTGGGTACCCGTTAGAACCGCCTCAGCCTCGATGAGGCAGTTCTAACGTGTACCCTCAATCTATTTTTTGAGCGGAAATAAGAAAAATGTCAGAATATTTCATCTGAAAATTGTCGTTTTTTTTTTCGGCGGTGAACTGTGCAATGAATATGAATAGGCGTATTTTCGCAATACAGAGCACTGTTGAAACTACCGTTCCAAGGCGGTTCTTCTGTTGTGGTACCTCGTCTTAGCATGTATGTAGGACTGTCTTTTTATTTTGGATAGCCTATCGGGCATTTTGTTGGAAAGTAACTGTAATCACGTGGACATGTCCGTGAATTGAACACCCCCTTAAACCCAACTTTATATAGAATAAACTGGAGTTTACGGGGGTATTCATTATTTTTTTTTTATTTCTGCTACAATACATAGGTTGAAGGTACTCGTTAAATTTCTGTTTCTGTCCGTTTGGTGTCTGGATGGGAGGTGTTGGATTTTTTTTATTTGAGGCTTAACGTCCCCGTCAACACTGTATAGGTCATTTTTGAGACGTTGCTTCCAATTTTGTGGGATTTTCACCCGACATTGAGACGAGATGACATCTCAAGTCCTGCCCCCCAATGAAACCAATAGGGTTTATAGGCATGGACGCGCCGACTCGCACAGTTTTACCAGTACTCGTGTACGGTCGGTTTCAGCTCTGCGTGGAAGCATCATGCCAATCTATTTCTTCAAGCCCCGATGGGCGGGGGCCGTGGATGGGAGGTGAGAGGTATTTGTTATTACGATAACATCCGGGCGACTTAGTGTATTCTTTCGAATCTCAAAATCAGTTTAGTTTTTGGGTGAAGATTTGCAATATTCTTTTTTATTCTCATTTTTACTCGAAAACATAAGATGTGGATGTTCATTTGAGTCACCGGTTACGAGTTCCCACAACCCATGTATTTGATCATTGATCAGGAATACGAAAAACTAACGTGTACCGAGGTAAACCCCAGTTATGGCGGTGTTCATTTCACGGACATACGAGAATTCTAGTGATGTAACTATTTGTCTCGTCTACCCAGTCGGAGAATTTTCGCACGCTATGAAATATCACTTGATTCTTTGTTTTTAACCCATTTAGTGCCAGAAACCCCAAAACGGGTACCCCGGCAAACAGTGCAGGTCAAGATCACGTCTTATCAGGACCCCTTCCATGTTTGCAGAAAGTACAGACATTTTCCAAACCAATTTTGAAGAAAACACAACCTGACACCCCTAAATTTTGAAATGAACTGCTATATATAAGGAGGAAGGTTCCATGCGTACAAAAAGGGTTAATGACTGTCATTCTCAGCTATCACACGAGTTGTGCAGCTAACTTCCGGCTTTGACTCAGTAATACTGAAATATGAGCCCGCGCAAAAGCGTAGTTCGACTTGTTTTCAGTTTTTAGCGCTGTTTCGCTCAAATCATATTTATTAGATAAATTTGAACATTTTCTCGCGCATATATGTATACATGTATTGATTTAAAGATGCAAATGCCTCGAACAATCATTATTTGTATACCTACATCCGAGATTTTTACCCTTTCACCCCTGAGTTTAAGAACATGACCCTTGCTGTATTCATTCTTATAAAAAGGTTCGTTTTTCCCGTTCATTGACTGGCAAACAGTGTAGATCCTGGCGGGACTGCTCGTTACGTGCTGTCTCAACTGGATCTACAAGATTTGCACTGGTCCATAGTGTTGAAAGGGTTTAAAAGCGTTTGTACGAATTCCAAGTAAACAAATAAAATTGGTATTCCACCTTTTTTGGGAGAGGTCTAATTTCAAAATGCGTTGTCACATTTATTCTGTGAGTTTCAAATCAGGTTCCGCACCTTAAGCGACCTGAGGATACATGTACCAATCAGACGCCGCATTCTGTGGCCTTTGATTTCTGAATGTCCCAGTAAGGAGCATTGATGGGTAAATATGTTCGATAGTTCCGATAAGCAAAGCGCTTCGGTTGATTTCGTCTGCATCCGATAAACGCTTTAGATGCAAATCACAACAATTGACAGCGGCTTTGTTGTCTGCTGGTGACGTTAAAAGTCATTGTTACAAACAATATGGACTCAGATCAGACAGATCCTCCAGGAGCAGTTTGTTTATCAGCCACACTGTTTACCTGCATAATACAGTAGAACTTCGATGGCTCGAACACCGATGGCTCGTTTACCATGGCTGAGTCGAACTAGCTCTTGAGCCCCTAGGGTAATCCTCTTCATAAACAATAGTGGGGGATAATTAAGAAGATTTTAGTCTTTTATCCTGGAAATGTATGCTGTGTGTACTCATTAGAATCGCCTCGGTGAGGCGATTCTAATGAGTACACACAACATACATTTTCACTACAGAACATCGAAATGATGTTCAAAAGCATCTCGTTATGCCTCTTGGCAGTAACCGTGTCGAATAAATTTTCATGGTCCCAGAGGGTTTCAAGCCATCGAAGTTCGACTGTAGGTTCAAGCCGTCATCAATAGTGGCATGCATTTTTTCTAGATTCAGCGCTTCTCTTTCTTGTTATGTTCTTCTCATGTTACTATTGCTATTTTCACACAGCCTACAAGGATGGCTCTTTGTGTTGTGTAGGTGAAGCGCTGGATCTGTGGCTATCATAGCTCACTGTTCGTTGTAAGGGAAGATAATTGTGTTACAATTTCTGTACCGTTCATTGTAGGGGCAGATAACGGCCTGACAATTTATATACCGTCTATGATGGCGTTTGTTCATGAGCACGCACACAGGACATGCATGCACGCACGCAGGCGCGCATGCACGCATTGTTAGCAATGTAATGTATTTTCTGATCAGGCGCAGTTTAGTCACAAGCATCATTCGTTGTTGTGCGTTTTATTGCATTGAGGGTCCTGATCAGACGCAACATTGAATTGTGCAGTAGTGGCGTTATTGTACATTTTTGCCATAATTGAAGACTCTCTCTAATCAGACGCAACGATATGTTATAAATATTATTAATGTATTGGGTGAAGACCCTTATCAGATGTCACTTGCGTCTTTATGCAGTATGTTTTAAAGAGCGATTTTTTCTTGTTATTGTTTTGAGGCAGTATACCTTGTGCTCGCCGGTCTAGTATGTAGGGCTGGAGCGATTACACTGTAGTCGTTGTTGGTTGTTTACTCGCCATCGGCTGGCAAGGTGATGAGTACCCAGCATACACTGCGTACCCAGCATACACTGCTGGTTGTCAGAACGAGTGAGTGCCCTTCACTCGTCGATTGAGACGGTTTACTCATATCAGAGTACCCTCGTGCGACTCACTGTCGCTGTGATGATTATGACATTGATGCACGCAATTATTTTTTCTTGTTTCTGCTTTGAAGTGCAGATTGTGGGTACTCGTTAGAACGGCCTCAAAGAGTGACACGGTTCTAACGTGTGGACGCGGTCCGTGCTCTGGAGAAGTAGTAAACAATATCGAACTTTTCATTTGCCATTTATAGCCATATGCTTCGTTAGAAGACATTATATCTGTGGTAGCCCATTTCTAGTTTGAATCATCTCTTAGAAGCACCAGTGCGCAATCTTTTATAAGTAAAACGTTTCCGTTTTTATTTGTGTATGTAAAAATTTGTCCTAAATGTGGTATAGCCTTTCAAAACGTAGTGAGGCGTGACTGCTCGTCCGTTTTTAGGTAAGTCGCCTCATTACGATAAAACACTCGTGCGGCATAGGGCATTTTTCTTATATCAAAAATGGCAACTTTTCTGATGCCAATCGGTGATATTTTTCGTATTTATACTGCAAATATAGGTTGAGGGAGCTCGTTACAATCTCCTTATTGAGGCGGTTCTAACGAGTACCCACAACCTGTGCATTGGAGCAGAAATAAGAAAAATATTTACTACCCCCGAAATCCCCAGTTTTCTCTATATAAAGTGGGGTTTAAGGGGGTGTTCATTTCACGGACTTGTTGGGTATTTTTACACTGGGCGATAGCACGTTATTTTGAAAAAAAAATGTGTAAATAAGTGAAATGACCAAACATCAACCAAAAATAAGCAATTTTAGAAATTGTACCGGAGCTAGACCTTGTGGCCGATAATTACGGTCATATTCTGAAACTTACGCTTGATGTTATCAGATCACGTGAACAAGTCCGTGAAATGAAGACCCCCTAAACCCCACTTTATATAGAGAAAACTGTGGTTTACGGGGGACTTCATTAATTTTTCTTATTTCTGCTCCAATACATAGGTTGTTGGTACTCGTTAGAACCGTCTCAACGAGGCTGTTCTAACGAGCACACATAATCTATGTTATGCTCATTTATAAGAAAAATATGACATATTTTCATCAGAAAAGTTGCCATTTTGGAGATGTGAAAAATGTACTATGTTGTACGAGTGATTTAATGTGATGCATACTGACGTCTAGTCGAAACAGTTTAGTAACACGTCTGCCAGCTTGGAGATCTAGGCTTCGAATCTTCAGGAGATTTTTTTTTTTTCTCTTTTTTATTTATTTATTTATTTATTTAGTTTTTACATTTCCTGAACATTTTTTCGTACCTATATAAGTGGATCACATGAGATGTTTGTTTGATTGATTTTTAAGTTTTTCGTCCCCGTCAATTTTGGAGAAGTTGTTTCCAGTTTTGTGGGTTTTTTACCCGACATTGAGATGAAATGACATCTCAAGCCCTGCCTCCCAATAAAACTACACGGGTTTAAAAACATGGACGGGGCCAAACTCGCACCACTTTGCCTGGGCAGGCTTAGACTTACTGAGCGATTTACGATTGCTCATATGCGGTCGGTTTCAGCTCCGCTTGGAAGCATCGTGCAGCCCGATCTGTTTCTCCAAGCTCATGATGGGCGGGGCCATCACACTAGATGTATATTCATTTTATTGATAAGATGGAACGAGCACAAGGGCATCGTTGCAACTGGGATCATAGAAGTTTTATAAAAAAAATGTTACTATACTGACCGGACCGGCCCCGATAGCTCAGTTGGTAGAGTGTCCGCTCCGGGGAACGGGAGGTCTCGGGTTCGATCCCGGGCCGCGACATACCAAAGTCGTTAAAAATGGTACTAGCTGCTCCTCGTTTGGCACTCAGATTTACGGGGTAGAGCTAGGATTGGTCGATCCAGTGTCAGGATAATGTGACTGGGTGTGGTATCATGTAATGTGTCTGGGACATGATACTTCAGTGTGGCAGCACTATAAACGTGAGCATTGAGCTCCCTGTCGCAACCAGACACCGTCGTGATATGACTGAAAAATTGTTGAAAGCGACGTTAAACCCGAATTCACACACACACACTATACTGACCGGAAATAGAAACTATACACTTTTAAATTGTCTCGCCTGAATAATTTAGTTCAAAATTACCGATTGATGATTTGACTAACTATAGACATGAATCCTGAAACATTAAAAACAAATCTGGTGTTCAAAATAAAAGGCTTTTGGAAAAATGTGAAAAAGTGCATTTTTTTAAATAAAATCTGTTTGTAATCGAATTTTGACTTCAACATTTTTTCCGTATAGGTAATAAGTTATAAGCAAGGAATAAAAAATAACATAAAATCTAAAAATAATGTTGCAAACCAAATATCGACCCAAAAAAGTTCTTTCAGTCATTTTAGCATCTTCAGTTGTGTCTTAAATATTGATAAAAACAAAAACCGCTATCAGAAATACCATACTTTTCGCTCAATTCCGGTGGTTTGGTCAAATATTTAAAGGTCGATAACTTTTCAACTATTGTGTAAATTATCATGTTTTTATAAACAATATTCTCAACGTTAGATAATATGTAATAACTGGTAAAAATGGGAATCACATTCGCGGCACAAAATGTTTGACTCAATGGGAACTTGAACAGCAAGATTTATACCCTTGCTTTGAACCTGTGGCCTATACCCATTTAATCGTAGCTATCGTTAAACATTTTTTCGATAAATCCGACATGCCACTGATGATAATTTATATTTTCCTAACCACATGATTGATTAAGTTTGAAGCTCCTATGTCCAAAGGTTTATTGGGCAATATCCAAACCCATGCCTAAGACTTCAAGGTCAAAGTCACAGACTTAGACTTTTTTAATGTTAATTTAATAGTTCATATTTGCAAACCATATGATGGATTGTGTTTATATTTCGTATGATGAATAGATACAGGTCCAAAGTGAAATTCAACAATACCCATCCCATCACATGACCTCAAGGTGAAGGCCACAGACTTAAAAGTTTTTAAATTTAAAGTATGTTATGAGCTGATGTTTTCCAAACCATATAATGGATTTGTTTCATGTATGGTATGATGATAGTTACAAGTCCAAAGGTTAATTTAGCCATACGCCTGCCTCTGACAACAAGGTCAAGGTCACATACTTAGAAATGTTTTATGCTAAATGTATTAAGAGCTCATATTTTCCAAACCATATGATGGATATGCTTCATATTTTGAATCATGATAGACCCAGGTCAAAAGTTTCATTCAGCCATATCCCCGACCCTGTCTTATTATCTCAAGGTCAAGGTTGTAGGCTAAGAAATTTTTAATGTAAAAGTTTTTAAGAAGTCGTATTTTCTAAACAATTTGATGGATTGAATTGATACTTGATATGATTATATTTATTTTTTTCAACAGTCATCACGTGAACATGTCCGTAAAACGAACACCCCCTAAACTCCAGTTTATAAAGGGAAAACTGGGGTTTAAGGGGGTATATATTATATTTCTTATTTCGGCTCCAAGACATTGGTTGTGGGTACTCGTTATTTTAACTTTATTGTAAAAATAACAAAAATATCGTATATTTTCATCAGAAAAATACCCTTTTAGGAGATGTGAAAAATGCAGTATGCCGCACGGGTGTGTTAGCGTAATGGTTAAATCGACAATACACCCCCCCCCCCCCGCATGAGTAACACTGTCTGATGACAGCTGTTGTTGCAGCATATTTTTTCGGGGTGATGTGGGCCCTTGGGCAGGGGCATCCGTGTCGTATTGATACATTTCTAGTTTTGTTTTTTATTGGGGGTTTGCGACACAGGCAACACTATTTAGGTCATTTTTGAGCCAGTCAGTTTACTTATCAACACTTTTCATGGGCAAGCGTATACGTAAGCGGTTAACCAGTACAGGGCACATTCTTTCGCCAGAAACTGACAACTGCCTTTCTTGAATCAGCGAAAGGGAATTGGCCGTTGAAAAGGTTTCATGGGAAATTTTCACGAAATTTTCACGAAAGAATGTTGCCGATCCGGCAGCTATCAAGCCCGCGTCCTTCTGATCACCAGTCAGACGCGCATCCGACTGAGCTACCGAGGCCGGCATCTGAAAAATTTTCAATGGCATAAATATATAAATCTTGAAAATAAAACAAATGAAAAAAAAAAACAACAAAATATAAAGAATTAAAAAATATAAAAATAAAGATAATTTTAAAATGAAAAATTAAATAAAAAAGAAAAACAAATGTGCCACTGGCACTCGAGCCCTCGTCTAAAAGATTTTTAGTGTAACTCGCAGTACATCGCATTAACCGCTCGGCCCCGACTTCTAGATCATCAGGTGAACAAGTCCCCCTAAACCCCACTTTATATAGAGAAAACTGGCGTTAAAGGGACATACATTATTTTTTTTATTTCTGCTCCAAGACATAGGTTGTGGGTACTCGTTAGAACCGCCTCAGTGAGTGGGCGGTTCTAACGAGCACCCTCAACCTATATTTTGAACATTTAAAACAAAAATATCATCAGAAAATAGCCATTTTGGAGATGTGAAAAATGTACTTAGTCGCACGGGTGAGTTATCTTAATGTAAAGGCAATAACAAAAAATTTGTTTTAAAATCCTGAGGAAAAAAAGGTATCCGAAACTTGCTTCCCCTAAAAATGGAATAGACCTGTCACGCTTAAATAGGCCTGGCTAATCGGAGCAGAAAACATAATCGATTATCAGTCCTGTCATTGTGGTCGATAATCGATTAGTAATCACTGAAGATTTGATAATAATTTTAGCGGTCTAGCTTTCTGTCTGAGCATGACTCAAACCATATGTTGTACTTTATCATATGTATTTGAACAGACAGGCCTGAGCAAACAGTGTAGACCCTGATGAGACGCCGCAGAACGCGGCGTCTCATCAGGGTCTTCACTGTTTACCACTAATCGAGGTATTTTAGGTACAACTTTGGATAGTAAATTGTACTTCTGAAATAATCGATTACAAGCAAATTAGTACTGATAATCATTTTTTCTGGAATTTATCGATCGATGAATCGATTATCATATTTATCGTGTCAGCCTTACGTTTAAACTATGAACTCTCAAAGGTCGTTGATAAACCATAAGCTCAAGTCATAAATGTAAGCTTTTGGTGCACTGACGAGGCTAAACCTGTATCCGACTGCAACGTGGCGTCGAATTTACGTTGACGTATAACTGTAGACGGTCGAATATACGTTGATATAACGCTCGCTTGCAACAATCCTTATCAGTGCAGAGCTTTGCAATCGACATAGCTCGACATGCTCTGAATACAACTTTCAATTCGCTAGTTTAGTGCAGAGGTCTGCAATCGGCTTTGGTACTAAGTTATTTAGACAAATTGTGGGTATTCCGATGGGTACGAATTGCGCAACTCTTGTGGCTGATCTGTTCTTGTATTGTTTTGAAAGAGACTTCATGTTGTCGCTTTCCATTGATAACCAATCTGAAATTATTGAAGCTTATAGCTCCACTTCTAGATATTTAGATGATCTATTAAATATTGATAATACCTATTTCGATGGTTTGATCAGTCAGATTTACCCCCCCCCCCCCCCCCCCCAGAACTTCAATTAAATAAAGCAAATTCTTCTGATACCGAGGCCCCGTTTTTGGATTTACATCTATATATTGTAGATGGGTTTGTTTCGTGCAAACTTTATGATAAACGCGCTGACTTTGATTTTGAGATTGTAAATTTTCCTTTTTTGGATGGTGATATTCCTCGTGCGCCATCCTATGGCGTTTATATTTCGCAATTAATTCGATTTGCTAGAGTGTGTAGTCATGTAACTGATTTCAACACTCGTAATAAATTATTAACGGCTAAACTCCTTAATCATGGTTATCGGTACCATAAACTACGCAAAGCATTTTCAAAATTTTATAGACGCCATTCTGATTTAATTTCAAAATTCAGTATTGAACTTAAATCTCTTCGGCAACAAGGTCTATCGGAACCCGAATTTTATGGTGACTTAGTATATAAATTCAGAAAAATATATAATCGCAATGACTTCAGCACCCAATTTCGTAAAATCAATCTTCGATATAAAAAGATTGGGTACAACATGGATGTTATACGACAGACTGCATGCATGGTAGTTAACCCAATCACGGTTGGCAACATTGCTTCCCTCTTTAATTGCACGCCGGTGGGTCAGACCTCAGATTCTATGACGGCTCCAACGTAAAGGCTTATTGAGAATTAGAGAGATCTAATTCTTGGTAATGTTGGTTGGTGCCTGATGCTCTGTCTGTGGTCGCGCCCATCGGAGTCTAACTGTTGGTTTTCTTTTGCTCCAGCATTTCAGTGGTTTCTTGCTGTCGAGTCCTCACCGTTGTCTCACCTCTGTGGTTCTTTGATTTTTTGTGTTCACGGAGATGTTGCACTGATGAGTTAGGAAGCCTTCATGCGGACTGAACAAATTATTTGTCTAAATCGCGGCGGAAGTAAGGGCGAGGATTGTGGCCACGTAAAATCGATTTAAGCCCCCCACCCCCCCAGTGGAAATCTTTCCACTGACCGTTACAAGGCGGTTCTTCTGTGGCTATTTATTTATGTTGTTGTTTGTTACTTACTGTGTGTATCACTTGTGTCTTTTAATTTTGGATGGCCATATGGCCATTTTGTGGGAAAGTAACTGTCCTTATGGCCTTCCTTTGTTTAGGTTTCCAATATGGTCTGGTCGCTTAATGTTTGTATTTCTTTCCCTTTGGTGTCTTTGATGGGTGGAGTAAGTTAATTGTATCGATTCCTGATCTTTGTTTTACTTCTTCTTTGGTCTGCATTAACTTTGAAATCACCATATCAATGCACAGCTCTGCGCTTGACATAGCACGAATAGTTCTGCATACAACTTTCAGTTCGCCAGTCTAATGCAGAGCTCGACATAGCTCTACGTACAAATTTGAATTCGCCAGTCTAATGCAGAGCTCTGCAATCAGCGTAGCCCTGCAGTCAACTATGAATAAGGCATTTCAATTCAGAGCTCTGCAAACAACCTAGCACTGCAATCAACTATGAGTTTGTCATTTCAACGCAGAGCTCTGCAATCGACACAGCTCCGCATACAACTTTCAATTCGCCAGTTTAGTACAGAGCCCTGCAAACGGCTTAGGTCTTCATTAACTTTGAAATCACCAAATCAATGCACAGCTCTGTGTGCTCGATACAGTCAAATGCAGAGCTCGACATAGCTCGACATAGCTCTGTGTACAAATTTGAATTCGCAAGTCTAATGCAGAGTAGCTCTGTAGTCAACTACGAATACGACGTTTCAACGCAGAACTCTCTAAAACATAGCACTGCAATCAATTTTGAGTTTGTCATTTCAACGAATTCAATTCGCCAGTTTAATGCAGAGCTCTGCAATCGGCTAAGGTCTGCATAAACTTTGAAATCAGCACATCGGTGCACAGCTCTGCGCTCGACATAGCCCTACATAGCTTTGCATACAACTTTCAATTCGCCAGTCTAATGCAGAGCTCGACATTGCTCGACATAACTCTGCGTACAAATTTCAATTCGCCAGTCAAATGCAGAGCTCCGCAGTCAACTATGAATAAGACATTTCAATGCAAACAACCTAGCACTGCAATCATCTATGAATTTGTCATTTCAACGCAGAGCTCTGCAATCGACAAAGCTCTGTATACAACCTTCAATTCGTCAGTTTAGTGCAGAGCTCGACATAGGTCGTCATAGCTCTGCATACAACTTTCAATTCGCCAGTCTAATGCAGAGCTCGACATAGCTCGACATAGCTCTGCGTACAAATTTCAATTCGCCAGTCTAATGCAGAGCTCCGCACTGCAATCAGCGTAGCTCTACAGACAACTATGAAAAAGACCCTCCAATGCAGAGCACTGCAAACAAACTACCACTACAATCACCTATGAGTTTGTTATTTCAACGCAGAGCTCTGCAGTCGACAAAGATCTGCATACAACCTTCAATTCGAATTCAAAGGACCAGTCCCTATAAGGCCCATTTTATGGACACTTTTGATTTTCTTTAAACTTTGCAGACTCAACATAGTGAGTGAGTGAGTGAGTTTTAGTTTTACGTCCCACCAACAGCTAAGGTCATAAGGAGACGGGACCTCGGTTTAAAGACTCATCCGAAAGACTTGAGAAGCCCGGGATCGATCCTGCGATCCCTGGTTTACAAGGCGAGTAGCGTAACCACTGCATCACGGAGGCTTCTAGACTCAACATAGGATGTATTTGCTGTAATATGGTGAAATTTCAGATCCGCAGATGTAATGTTATTGGCTCTATGAGCTACCAAGGTGGGTGGGGTAATTCTACCCCATTAAGGGACTTGTTGATCTTACGCTATTATCTCTAGCGCAAAGCATCCTGGCAAGTGGGTCTTTTTAGTATCGTATAGGCCTTTATAGATGTTAAACATAAGGTATATGTTTTTGTGGAAAAATTCTTCACTTTACCATTATACTTACTTATAAGTCGTACCTAACTTTCAGCTAAATTTACTAACCATCTTTGCGCAAAACCACAACATAAGTTTATTTCCAAAGCTATTGCAAAAGCACTGGACAGGGATAATTGAGATATAATAGGCATTGCCAAATTATGAGCATTTCTTTCTTCTATAATTACTTAAAGAGTTATCTGCCCCTGAATCCATTTTTGTCATATTTTCTGTCATATTTAAAATCTATAAATATATGCTAAAAGGATTCTTCAAAACAGTCAAAACTCAGCAAAACAATGGTTTTCTGTCGATCTAATGAAGCTATTAGGTGATTTGTAAATATCTTCTTTAATAAAGACTTAAACAACATGGGTGGGTGAAATACACCCCTTTGCTTTTTCTACTGCAAAAATTCCTTGCCTCTTTGTCAACTCATCTTCACAGATCATACTAGTGAAGAGTAAGCACTAGCGCATACTATAATTGATGGTAGAAACAATAATTGTTCACATTCGTTACACCTTAAATGTCTAGCAATAAAGAAATTGATCTGTTATTGGATGACAACACTTATTATGCCCCCCGGAATCGAGATTCGGGGGACAAATAGTTTTTGGCCTGTCTGTCTGTTTGTCTGTTTACAAAAATCTTAACATTGGAAATAACTTGCGAATGGTAATAGACAGAGCTTTCATATTTCACATGCATATACCTTATAACAAGACCTTCCCAGTGGTACCATAATTTTTGATCTCGTAACCTTGACCTTTGACCTACTTTTTCAAATGTTTTAAAAACATTGGCCATAACTTTCGATTGGTAAGTGATAGGGCTTTCATACTTCACATGTGCATTCCTTGTCACAAGACCTTTCTAGTGGTACCATAATTTCTAACCTCGTGATCTTGACCTTGACGTTTGATCTACTTTTTAAAAACTTTTAACATAGTCCATAACTTTCGATTGGTAAGAGATAGGGCATTCATATTTCACATGTGCATTCTTTTTCACAAGACCTTTCCAGTGGTACCATAATTGTTTGACCTTGTGACCTTAACCTTGACGTTTGATCTACCTTTTAAAACTTTAACATTGGTCAACTTTCAATTGGTAAGCGATAGGACTTTTATATTTCACACGTGCATTCCTTGTCACAAGACCTTTCTAGTGGTACCATAAATTTTGACCTAGACCTTGACCTACTTTTTAAAAACTTTAACATAGTCCATAACTTTCGATGGGTAAGTGATAGGACATATTTCTCATGTGCATTCTTTTCCACAAGACCTTTCCAGTGGTACCATACTTTTTGACCTCGTGACTTTACCTTGACGTTTGACCTACTTTTTAGAAACTTTAACATTGGCCATAACTTTCGATTGGTAAGTGATAGGACTTTCATATTTCATATGTGCATTCTATGTCACAAGACCTTTCCAATGATCTCCTGGTTTTTGACCTTGTGACCTTGACCTACTTTTTTAAGACTTGAACGTTGGCCATACCTTTCGATTGCTTAGTGATACTGCTTTCATATTTAACATGCGCTGTCCGGGGGCATCAGTGTTTCACAAACACATCTTGTTTTACATGAGTTTTTATATTTATTCTTTTGCTCTACATCGCATTCTATTAAAAGTAAATAGCTCGATAGCTCAATGGCTAGTGTGTTCGACTTACAATCGAAAGGTTGTTGGTTCAAATCCGGCCACCAAAAGAATGATGGCATTGGTGAAAAGTTCTAACAAGCTGTAGGGCAAAGTACTAAAATATGGTTGGGATAAAAAAAATGTGTTATATGGGAAAAGTTCTAGGATGTAGATTTAGAAAAGCTTCCACAACTAGCTGAAAATGAGCTTAGGGATTTGATTATGGGCATATATCAGCTAAAACAAGCTCAGTCTTACACAGATGAGCATTTCGATGAGAATGGGCAGTATGAAATCTTGATGCATAAAGAGGAGGACGGTATATTTAAAGCCCAGATTCTTTCCCGGCATACTTCCAGCAAGACATAACAGTTTATTGATCAAGTACAGTCAAGGACTAAATCCCTTTAGTGGGTGGTACTGTCGGTGCCGAAGTGGGGCACGCACAGTTGGTTACTGTGCACATATAGCACCTGTACTCTGGTACTTAAGTTTCTTTAGACACAATACAGAAAACAATGACGCTAAACTTAGCAGAGCTGACATAGACCACGTCGTAGATGCAGCCATAGACAATTGGAGTGCATCAAGTGTGTCTGATGAAGATGAAGAGAAAGGATAGATGGCTACCGAGTATATACATAGCACTTAAGCCATTTGTAACAGTAACATCCTTCTCGGTCTGATAGAGAACAGGATAGAAGACAAACGCACCAAAGTCAAACATAAGACTTGTGAATCCATTAACAAAAGTGAAAAGGAAAAGTTCAGGGAAAGCCACAATCACAAGATGTGGCCAAAACAAGGACAGACAAAACACATATAAGATGCAAAAAATCAACAATTTCTTCCTCACAAGGGGTGATTAAAATGTGAAACATAAGACACACAACAAATGCAACACACAAAGGGGACATCAACAGGCCAAAGTAGTACATGAACCTCATCAGAACCACTGCCTTAGAATGGTCGGTAGCACAGACTACCAATGTAATGGAGGACCCTCTACGTCCAGCCAACATTCACTATAGGTCCAGATGTAAAATATTGAATGCGTGTTTCGTTTACTGGATTTCTACCATAAATTTCGGTGTCTAAATCAGGATCGGTATAGTGACTCTGCTTCCTGTCAAATCCCTAAGCAATTGTTGGTCAGCCAAAACTGATAATCTATTGAAGATTGGCTGTCAAAATCACTTGATAGGTAAATTCATAAAAAAAACACCTAATAGTTGGTCAACTCTGTATGTGGTGTCAAGGTTTAAATGAAAGGCTCAAAGAGTACCAGAATCAAATGCCAGAGACTACTGAAGGCTCCAAAATGACATACAAGTGAAGGGACAGAGTAAGCAAGTGAATGAAGGGCTCTGCAAGCGATGATTTCTTGGTTTACCTGAAAGCATATATGAAGCCTAAAACTGCTGTGGAATCTGGACAAGATGAACCACAATTTTATACTAAAGATTTTGGCTGCAGTTCCAAATACATGTAAAATCAACTGAAAAGCTTCAAAATTAATGCAAGATTTATTAAGTCCAGTAATATTTCAATGTTATAGGTAGGGATGACCTAAAAGGAGACTTATTCTAAAGATTATGAAAAAGATTCGGTTTTTCAAACTTCATCTAAATTGTCAGTAAGATAGATTTATGAAGATGAGTTGAAATAAAGCCAAGGAATATTCGCAGTTGAAATAGCAAAGGGGTGTATTTAACACACCCATATTGTTTAAGTCATTATCAAAGAAGATATTTTCAAATCACCTAATAGCTTCATTAGATCGACAGAAAATCATTGTGTGCTGAGTTTTTGACTGTTTTGAAGAATCCTTTTGCAATATATCAATAGATTTAAAATATGACAGAAAGTATGACAAAAATGGATTCAGGGGCAGATAACTCTGTAAGTAATTATAGGAAAAAGAAATGCTCATAATTTGGCAATGCCTATTATATCTTAATTATCCCTGTCCAGTGCTTTTGCAATAGCTTTGGAAATAAACTTATGTTGTGGTTTTGCGTAAAGATGGTTAGTAAATTTAGCTGAAATTTAGGTACGACTTATAAGTGAGTAGAGTGGTAAAGTGAAGAATTTTTCCACAAAAACATAAACATTATGTTTAACATCTATAAAGGTCTAAACAATAATAAAAAGACCCACTTGCCAGGATGCTTTGTGCTAGAGATAATAGCGTAAGAACCACAGGTCTCTCAATGGGGTAGAATTACCCCACCCACTTTGGATTCACATAGAGCCAATAACATTACATCTGTGGATCTGAAATTTCACCACATTACAGCAAATACATCCTATATTGAGTCTGCAAAGTTTAAAGAAAATCAAAAGTGGCCATAAAATGGGCCTTATAGAGACTGGTCCTTTGTACGCAGAGTTATTATGTCGAGCAATGTCGAGCTCTGCATTAGTGCAGAGCCCTGCAATCGGCTAAGGTCTGCATAAACTTTGAAATCACCTCATCAATGCACAGCTCTGTGCTCGACATAGCTCTACATAGCTCTGCATACGACTTTCAATTCGCTAGTCTAATGCAGAGCTTGACATAGCTCTGCGTACAAATTTGAATTGTCCAGTCTAATGCAGAGCTCTGCAATTACCGTAGTTCTGCAGTCAACTATGAATAAGACATTTCAATGGAGAGCTCTGCAAAAATCCTAGCACTGCAATCAACTTTGAGCTTGTTATTTAAACGCAGAGCTCTGCAATCGACATAGATCTGCATACAACCTACAATTCGCCAGTTTATTGCAGAGCTCTGCAGTCGCCTAAGGTCTGCATCCAACATTGAAATCACCATGTCAATGCACAGCTCTGCAATCAGCATAGCTCGACATAGCTCTGCATACAACTTTGATTCGCCAGTCTAATGCTGGGCTCGACATAGCTCTGCGTACAAATTTGAAATCGCAAGTCTATTGCAGAGTTCTGCAATCAGTGTAGCTCTGCAGTCAACTATGAATAAGACATATCAGTGCAGAGCACTGCAAACAACCTAGCACTGCAATTATGTATGAGTATATCATTTAATCGAAGAGCTCTGAAATCGACATAGCTCTGCATACAAACTTTCAATTCGCCCGTTTAGTGCAGAGCTTTGCAATCGCCTTAGATATGCATAAACTTTGAAATCACCACATCAATGCACAGCTCTGCGCTCGACATAGCTCAACATAGCTCTGCATATAAATTTCAGTTCGCCAGTCTAATGCAGAGCTCTGCAATCAGCGCAGCTCTGCAATCAGCGCAGCTCTGCAGTCAACTATGAATAAGACCTTTCAATGCAGAGCTCTGCAAACAACCTAGTACTGCAATCAACTATGAGCTTGTCATTTCAACGCAAAGCTCTGGAATCGACATAGCTCTGCGTACAGCTTTCAATTTGCCGTTTCGTGCAGAGCTCTGCAATTGTCTTAGGTCTGCATCCGACTTTGAAATAATAAAACCAGTGCAGAGCTCTGCAATCGACATAGCTCGACATAGCTCTGCATACAACGTTCAATTCGTCAGTTTAGTGCAGAGCTCTGCAATCGGCTTAGGTCTGCATCCAACTTTGAAATGACCACATCCGAGCACAGCTCTTTGCTCGGCATAGCTCGACAAAGCGTTGCATACAACATTCAATTCGCCAGTTTAGGGCAGAGCGCTGCAATCGGCTAAGGTCTGCATCCAACTTTGAAATCACCATATCAATGCAGAGCTCTGCAATCGACATAGCACGACATAGCTCTGCATACAAGTTTCAGTTCGCCAGTTTAGTTCAGAGCTCTGCACTCGACCTAGGACTGCATCCAACTTTGAAGTCACCACATCAATGCAGTGCTCTTAGCTCGACATAGTTCGACATAGTAGAAGTAAAACAAAGATCAGGAATCGATACAATTAACTTACTCCACCCATCAAAAACACCAAAGGGAAAGAAACACAAACATGAAGCGACCAGACCAAAATGGAAACCTAAACAAAGGAAGGCCATAAGGACAGTAACTTTCCCACAAAATGGCCATATGGCCATCCAAAATAAAAAGACACAAGTGATACACACAGTATGTAACAAACAACAACATAAATAAACCGCCACAGAAGAACCGCCTTGGAACGGTCAGTGGAAAGATTTCCACTGGGGTCTTAAATCGATTTTACGTGACCACAATCCTCGCCCTTACTTCCGTCGCGATTTAGACAAATAATTTGTTCAGTCCGCATGAAGGCTTCCTAACTCATCAGTGCAACATCTCCGTGAACACAATTAATCAAAGAACCACAGAGGTGAGACAACTGCGAGGACTCGACAGCAAAAAACCACTGAAATGCTGGAGCAAAAGAAAACCAACAGTTAGACTCCGATGGGCCCGACCAGAGACAGAGCATCAGGCACCAACCAACATTACCTTGAATTAGATCTCTCTAATTCTCAATAAGCCTTTACGTTGGAACCGTCATAGAATCTGAGGCCTGACCCACCGGCGTGCAATTAAAGAGGGAAGCAAAGTTGCCGGTCTGCATACAACTTCCAATTCGCCAGTTTATTGCAGAGCTCTGCAATCGGCTTAGGTCGGCATCCAAAATAGAAGTAGAGGCAATGATCAGGAATCGATACAATCAACCCATAGCTCCCATCAGAGACCCCATAACAAAAATAAACCACGACGGAATAAGGTAAGCGGAAACGAATTCCACTAAGGGGGGGGGGGGGGGCGCTTTGATCGAGTTCGCGTGGCCACAGTCCTCGGCCTTATTTCCATCGCGATTTAGACAAATAATTTGTTCAGTCCGCATGAAGGTCTCCTAACTCATCAGTGCAACATCTCCGTGAACACAAATAATCAATCGAACAACCACAGAGATGAAACAACGGTGATGACTCGACAGCAAGAAACCACTGAAAAGCCGGAGCAAAAGAAAACCAACAGTTAGATTCCGATGGGCCCGACCAGAGATAGAGCATCAGGAATCAGCCAACATTACATTAAGCTTTTACACTTGAAACGTCATAGAATCTGATCCCTGACCCACCGGCGTGCAATTAAAGAGGGAAGCAAAGTTGTCAACCGTGATTGGGTTAATTACCATGCATGCAGTCTGTCGTATAACATCCATGTTGTACCCAATCTTTTTATATCGAAGAATGATTTTACGAAATTGGGTGCTGAAGTCATTGCGGTTATATATTTTTCTGAATTTGTATACTAAGTCACCATAAAATTCGGGTTCCGATAGACCTGTAGCAGAAGAGATTTAAGTCCAATATTGAATTTTGAAATTAAATCAGAATGACGTCTATAAAATTTTGAAAAGGCTTTGCGTAGTTTATGGTACCAATAACCCTGATTAAGAAGTTTAGCCGTTAACAATTTATTACGAGTATTTAAGTCAGTTACATGACTACACACTCTGGCAAATCGAATTAATTGCGAAATATAAACGCCATAGGATGGCGCACGAGGAACATCACCATCCAAAAAAAGGAAAAGTTACAATCTCAAAATCAAAATCATCGTGTTTATCATAAATTTTGCATGAATCAAACCCATCTGATCGTTCCAAGGCGGTTCTTCTGCCGCGATTTATTTTTGTTACAGTTTGTCTTTAGGTGTTTGTGTAGCTTGTGTTATTTTAGTTTGGATAGCCTATTGGCCATTTTGTGGGAAACAAACCCATCTACAATAGATAGATGTAAACCAAAAAACGGGGCCTCGGTATCAGAAGAATTTGCTTTATTAAACTGCAGTTCTGGGGGGGGGGGGGGGGGGACGTAAATATTCAGCCGACCTCGGTACCCCTGTCGAGTGCGGGTCTGACTAATTATCTGTAGGAGGCGGATTCGAAACCCGGAGGGCAACATACTTGTATTTTCGTGGAGTTTTATCACGAAATGTTTTCTACGGCCATTATCTCCCTTCGCTGATTCAAGAAGGTCAGCTGTCAGTTTCTGGCGAAAGAATGTTCATTGTCCTGGCTAACTGCTTAACAATAAGTCTGTCCAGGAAATAGGATAGGGTGGATAGGTACCAGCTCGATATGACCAAAAAGGGTTGACTGGGCCGTTAAGCGCAAATACAATACAATAATAAACATTCATTTTTGCAATAGACCATGCCCCGTACTAATTTTCAAGGCGCTTCCGCCCATGGTGGGTTGGAAAAATTGATAGGTATGCATGAAACCGACCGCACATGAGTATCTGTAAGCCGCTCTAAACGCGTCCAGCCAAGGTGATGCGAGTCCAACCCTCTCTTCATGTAAACCACACTGGTATGTTAGGCGGTAGGGCTTGAGGTGTCATTTCACCTCATTGTCGGTTTTTAAAAGTGCTACTATATTGGAAGCAGCGTCTCCAAACTGACCTATAGTGTTGACGGTGACGTAAAACCTCATTTTAAACAAAACAAAGTATTAACTAAAATTTCTGAAAGCGAATTCAAGCACTATACAGACAAGAACTCCGTGCTATGTCAAAATTATAACCGCCTCCATGAGGCTGTCTCTTCTAACGAGTACCCATCTATGTTTGCACCAGAAACAAGAATTAAATTTCAGAATGGTATTTTAGAGTGTGTGGAAAATAACCGCAGTTCTGTGTGATAACTTCAACAGCTAATGCACATGAATGGGAATAAAGGATCTGATTTTATCTGTTTTGCAAGGCCACTATCAATGCATCTTAAATGAAACAATTCCCCACAAGAAATGCACTGTACCATCTCACTGTCGTAGAGACATCGACAGTTGCAAAATTAATCTTCTCTTATTGTTAAGACGTTTTCCTTTTTCCAGTATTAATACTAAAAGGAAAGTTGGTGAAATTTTGGTTTATTAGACAGTCCATTAAGTGTGTTCTCATCTTCTCCTGTTCGTATATGAATTTTGAAGGATTGGAGCCCAAACAAATCGAAACTGCAAAAGCAATTGCAAAACAACTCACATTCATTTCCTCAAATTTGATTTTGAACGGACTGTCTGCGAAATTTGAGTTGCTTTCCTTTGTGTTTAACCCATATATGCCTAGCGGCCCTTTTCTGGGACATTGGCAAACAGTGTAGATCCAGATCAGACGCCACAGAACGCGGCGTCTGATCTGGATCTACACTGTTTGCTTAAGGAACATTCGTTTTTGTAAAATTTGCCACAAAGAAAACCGAACATGACACCCCTATAATTGGAAATGGACCTCTCCAAACTAACTAGGTGGAAGATTCCATTGTCATATATGGGTTAAGATTGCGCAGATCTGAGTTTTACTTCCCTCATCTAATTCATTGTAGACCCTGTCATACCAGGTTACAATGCCGTCCTTACACCCTACTGTCGATATAGTGAACCAGTGGCCGGATTTGATATCCCCGCGATGCAGAACTTGGACCATGTTACCATTTATGTTTTTTAAAGTGTTTCATGTTTTGTTTAGGACATGTTGATTGAAAGCCATTAATTTCCGGAAACTGAGATTTAAGAATTTTCTGGGCAGAGTCCATTATTTTGTCATTTAATTGGCATTTGTCGGTTAGTTCGTCCCTGTCTTTTTCAAAGAGTGCGATCAGATTGGTTGATAGCCAGGTGCAGTTTATTGTGTCGCTATTGTTCTCATTCATTATAGTCTTCATTTTTTTACATTTTGTTTCTGTCTCGGAAGTGCATTTTCTCTTTTTCTTCAAATGGCCATAAGTCGTTTTTACTAAATTCCAAAATGGCTTTTTGGAGCCCTTTGGCCTACCTCTTCGTGTTTTGACTGATTCAAGTTTTACAGTTTCCATAATTTCAAAAATATTGTTGCTTTCATTGATATCATTGTTATTGTTTCCTTTATTGTCTGTCAGTTCAAGCCTATGTTTTTCTATGTCCAAAGGTATCTCGTTTGTGTCAGTTGTGTCTTGTTCTTGTAACGTGCCATCTCCACTGCTCAAAAACAGATTCTGGGTACTTGTTGGAACCCCCTCGTAGAGGCGGCTCTATTGAGTATCCACAATCAACTCGGCGAGTATTCTGGTATTTAACACAATCTATGTTTTGTGCAGAAATTAGAAAAAAATATCAGGATTTTTTTTTATCTGAAATTTTCATTTTTTTCTGTTGTGGTACAAATTTCATTATAGAAGAATAGGCGTGTTTTCTTAATGTTTAAACAAGGTCCAGCCTCCATAAAATAGCATAAGAAAGCAAGATCGTTTAGGGGTAATCAACTAATATTACCTCTAATTCATTTGCTGTAAAGCCCATGGGGATATAATTGCTGATGATAATATGCAAATTAGTAAGAAATTACAAAATTCGAATCTGTCTATTTAAAAGCACAGTAGCACTATAAGTGTGCAGAGAAATTGAACTTTTTTTTTCAGACTAATCGATTAACACATCGATCAACTTATAAGGTGTGGGTGGGAGAACTCAGTAAACTAATTAGCCCATATATGACTATGGAATATTTAAGTTTAAATTCAATTATAACAATAATTATATACGGCTTTCGAGTTTGCTATGTACGAGTATGAAGTTCATTTTCGAAAACTGTATGTCAATTGAGCAAATATTTTGGATCCGAATCAGACACCGCATTCTGTAGAGTCGGATTTGAGTCTACACTGTGAGCCAATGTTCCAAAAAATGGGACGCTGGGCTTATATGGGTTAAATATCAAACTATATATCCATGACATGGAATCGGAAATAAAATTATTTCACATTAAATGAATTATTAATAAAATAAAATCAAATAAAATACAACTAAAATCTAATGCATTAACATATCCGACAACCAACCGCGTGAGGTTTTGTTTGATTTGAGGTTTAACGTCCCCGTCAACACTGTAAAGGTCATTTTTGAGACGTTGCTTCCAATTTTGTTGGACTTTTACCCGACATTGAGATGAAATGACATCTCAAACCCTGTCGCCCAATGAAACCAATAGGGTTTATTAGCATGGACGGTCCGCCTCGCACCGCGGTTCCTGGACAGGCTTAGATCCTCTAAGCGGTTTACCAGTACTAGTGTGCGGGCAGGATTCAGCTCTGCGTGGAAGCATCATACAAGCCAAATATTTCTTCAAGCCCATATGGGCGGGGGCTTTGTGAGTTAAAATGTATGGAAAAATAGCTAGAATTTTTGGCCAATTTTGCCTACACAGTAACAAATGCCGGACTATGCAAATTGTAATGAGTCACAAGATCAAGTGGGATTTGGAAGGGTTATCGTCGCATGGTTATTTCTACTTCATAGATTGTGGGTATTCGTTAGAACAACCTAACGGAGGCGGATATAACGACTACCCACAATCTATATTTTAACCAGAAATAAGAAAAACAAAGTTTACCCTGTAAACACCAGTATTACATTACTCCAGACATACGGATTAAGGCGGTTCTAATGTATCTTGGAGCCGAAATAAGCAAATATGTTTTATAAAAGGCTTATCCTTTGGAAGCAAGGAATACCCCACAGACCTGTAAAATATGGAGTGTGCATGTTTTCTGGGCTAGCTAGCTTCGGCCAAATAGGCCTCATCTTTATCGCCGAAACAAATGAACATTTTATGATGAAAATTTTGATATTTTTCCTATTTCTGCTCAAAATATAGATTGTCGGTACTCGTTAGAACCGCCTCATTGGGGCGGTTCTAACGAGTACCCATAATCTATATTTTAGAGCAGAAATAAGGTTTATCCCTGTAAACCCCAGTTTTACTTTATAAAAGTGGGGTTCGAGGGAGTCAAAAGTATATGGGCGTGTTTTCGTGATGATTTAATCAATGAAATGATATTTTCTGGGTGAATATCTTATTTAGGCTTTAAACTTTGAAGTGCTTCATTGAGACATAGTTCCAAAAATGAGACTTACAGTAATCTACAACAATGCATAGAATACGCTCTAAGCCACACCTTGTTCGGAAGGGGGTGTGTATATGTATAGATATTCATTGTTCCATCGTGCTCCCTCTCGTCGGAGTTCACTGTGCACAGTCTAAACTTCGACAATATCGTTTTCGATTTCACTGAGAAATCTCTATATTTCATTGAAAAGCATGTAAGAAACGGTAGTTGTATCTAGGACTCCAATGGAGTGGTCCTTAATGAGAACATTGAAAAATTTCTCAATAGAGCTGCTAGATTTGTAACAAGCAATTTTTGCTTTGAAACTGGGAGTATGGCTGGAATGCAAGGAAAATTGTGATGGTAGTCTATTTGTGGGGATACCTAGCAATGCCTACAAAAACCGACTGAAAAGTAATAAAACATAGAATAAAGCGTAGCAAAACATTAAATAGAAAACCGTAGGTAATGCGTAGAGTAGCTCCAGGTTTATTACGTTTTACTACGTATTTCTGCTACGCTACGCATATCGAAATGCCACGTATGTTTTAAAAAAATTGAAAGCCAGCGTTTGGCTATATATCGCTACATACGTGATTCAGCTGAATCACGTATGTAGCGATATATAGCCGAATGCACTACGTGTTCACTACATTTTACTACGTTTATTGCCGTTCTGCCTCGTTAATACGTAGTAAAACTAGCCCTCAATACATGACAGTATGTGTCCATATATAGCCGTATGTAATACGTTTTCACTACATTTGACTACGTTTATTGCCTTTCTGGTACGTTTAAGCATCACGAAAACACGTCTATATAATTCTGATCCCCTTGAACCTCACATTTATATAGTAAAACTGGGGTTTAAAGGGGTGAACCTTATTTTTCTTATTTCTGCTTTAAAATATAGATTGTTGGTACTCGTTAGAACCGCCTCGATCTATATTTTGTGCAGAAATAAGAAAAATATGACATTTTTTATTGTAAAATTTTCTTCTTTTTTTTTCGGTGGTAAAATTTACCATAGTTTCGGTATAGGCGTGTTTTCGTAATGAAACGTGTAAAACCGAACCCTCAGATGCGTAACTATCTAAATCTACTCCTGAAACCCTTTTTCGAGTATTATAAGGATTATTATAAGGATTATTTGGCCCCGCCCATAGGGGCTTGAAGAAATATATGGGCTGCATGATGCTTCCACGCAGGGCTGAATCCGGCCCGCACACTAGTACTGGTAAACCGCTTAGAGGATCTAAGCCTGTCCAGGAACCGCGGTGCGAGGCGGACCGTCCATGCTTATAAACCCTATTGGTTTCTTTGGGCGACAGGGCTTGAGATGTCATTTCATCTCAATGTCGGGTAAAAGTCCCACAAAATTGGAAGCAAAATGACCTTTACAGGGTTGACGCGAACGTTAAACCTAAAATCAATCACATAAGGATTATTACGTGACAGGGAGTCTGGGGCCTTACTCTGACGCTTATAATGGATTTAGGTCGTAGTTGGTATGATGAAACATACAGGTTTTCTCCGGTTGATCAGTTTAGTTTTCGCCCACATCTGACTAATGATCGGCTCGAAATAAAAGAAATAATCTTGAAATGGCCGTCAAACCAAAACCAAAATCAATGTCACGGACTTAGTAATTTATTTTTTGGGGATTTGGTTCTTATTTGTTATGATGATATAAACTTTTCCCAAGATTTAAACGAATTTCCCCCATCTGTGTCGATGTCTTCAAGGACATTTTTACAGGCGAGCAATGCCGTCTTTTTTGTTTTTGCAACGTGCAATCTGCTCTTGATGAGGATGGTCCCTGTGCGGGGGCATCTCTGACGTATTGACAATTATACTTTTATGTGTCGATTGGAGGTACTTTGAGACTTCATCACGGGGGTAATACAATTTTCTATACCTGTGTTGTCGACCGAGCCGGTACTGTGTAAAGCTGCTGTCGACCGAGAAATACGGTTTTCGACCGAGCAGTACGGATGTCGACAGAGGAGGGTCTTCGATTTTGATGCACTTCGAGAGGTGAAAACGTTAGTTTAAACATTTACAAACGATGTCGGTGTTTTAAAGAGACAAGCTGTTAATTGTCTGTTCACTTATAGAGAGTCGTGAGTCTGAAAAACACTATAAAATACCGGTTCTTTCTAAAAAAATCAGTTTTCACAGAATATCATTAATCTAATGCTTTATGAAAAGTAGGAAAGCAACCAGAGGACCATTGGTCCTGAATCGCTCACCTGACTTTTCTGAGGAAGTCCTCAAAGACTTTAATATGTGATCTTTGGCCAAGAGGGACCGAAGGTCTGTGTAACTGGGTGGGGATCTCAACTGTTTCCGAGATATTAAGCATTCAATGCAATAAAGGGAGTTGGCCCCCAGCCCCCCCCCCCCCCCCCCCCCACTGGAACCGTAGGTCCAATGGTCCATTACACTGAATGCGACAAGAATATATATGGTTTATGGGTGGGGATCTTAACCGTTTCCGAGATATTAAGCATTTTGTGGAAAAAAGGGGGTTAGGCATGCCCCCCCCTCCCTCACCCAGGGACCCCCGGGTCCAAAGGTCCATGTCACTGAATGCGCCTTATCATAAGGAACAAGAATATATATGGTTTGTGGGTGGGGATCTTAACCTTTTCCGAGATATTAAGCATTTTGAGCAAAAAAGGGGGAGGGGCATGCCCCCCCCCCCGGACCCCTGGTACCCCAGGGTCCAAAGGTCCATGTCACTGAATGCGCCTCATCATAAAGAACAAGAGTATATATGGTTTATGGGTGGGGATCTTAACCGTTTCCGAGATATTAAGCATTTAATGCAAAAAAGGGGGTGGGGCATGCCCCCCTGGGACCCCCGGGTCCAAAGGTTCATGTCACTTAATGCGCCTTATGATCAGGAACAAGAATATATATGGTTCATGGATAGAGATCTTAACCGTTTCCGAGATATTAAGCATTTTGTGCAAAAAAAAAGGGGTGGGGCATGCCCCCCCCCCCCGGACCCCTGGTACCCCATGGTCCAAAAGTCCATGTCACTGAATGGGCCTCATCATAAGGAACAAGAGTATATATGGTTTATGGGTCGGGATCTTAACCGTTTCCGAGATATTAAGCATTTTGTGCAAAATAGGGGTGGGGCATGCCCCCCCCCCCCCCCGGGGAACCCCGGTACCCAAAGGTCCAAAGGTCCATGTCACTGAATGCGCCTTATCATAAGGAACAAGAATATATATGGTTTATGCGTCGGGATCTTAGCTGTTTTGGAGATATTAAGCATTTTGTGCCAAAAAGGGGGTGGGGCATGCCCAGGGTTCCAAAATCCACGTCACTAAATGCGCCTCATCATAAGGAATAAGAATATATATGGTTTAGTGGCATTATTTGTAACAGTTTGCAAGATATCAGACATTTCTACTTTTTCCCATACAAATGCCCATGTTACCAAATTTAACCTTGGCGTAAAATAGGTCAAGGTCATCCCAGGGACACCATTTATGCAATTTATGATGGGCCCATGTCCCAGGTGCTACATGCCAAGTTTCATGCAAATCGGCCCAGTGGTTCCGGAGGAGAAGATTTTCGAAGGGTTTTTACCATATATGGGCATGGCGGCCATCTTGGTCATGTGACCTAGACCAAAAATGCAAACTTTCGTTCCCCCACCCCATGGAGCCTCCACATGAAATTTGACTACAATCGGCCCAGCGGTTCCGGAGGAGAAGACGTTTGAAAATGTGAACACAAACACACACACACACACAGAATTTTTGCCTGGCCATACTATCAGCTCACCAATGAGCCTTCGGCTCAGGTGAGCTAATAAAACACCATATATATTTTGGAAGTGGCTATTGACAGCCGGCTGTCGATAGCGAATTCGCTATTGACAGCTGGCTGTCGATAGCGAATTCGCTATTGACAGCCAGCAAAGATATTGGATATATATACTTATATATAAATGAATATAATCTGATAAAAAAATTGAATGCATAAATAAGAATGAAATAATAATAGAATATTAAAGTGAACTATTAAACTTTTTTCATACACATGAAAATTTTTCATCAGAATAATATGAAAACTTAAAGTGTTCATTTCACTTAAAACATAAATGGTTGGAACTCTACAAGATGTAACTCCATGCTGTGGCTAAAATAAATAAATATTTTGTTTTATAGATTATTAAGAATCTCAATAAATAAATAAAGGAGTCTAAATAATGTATATGCAATTATTTTTAGCTTGCCTGTACGGAGTACATGGAGAGCTATTGTTGTCACCGTGCACATTTGCGTTCCAGTCACACTGTGTTAAAATTTTTCAAATGTTTATATCGCAACAGTCACTCATCACAGAGCACTCATATTTGGAACTTAAGTACCTGGGAGGGTCTTCTGATGACGTCAAAATATATCTAGGTCACTATGACCTATATTTCATGGTTCAGTGATTTGGCCTGTTATCTTGAATACTATTTGATGGAGAAATGTCTCACCTGGATTATGAGTTCTGTGTAATCCCATGATTTACCTCAAAGTATATCTAGGTCATTGTGACCTATATTTCATGGGTAAGTGATTTTGTTTATTATCTTGAATACTATTTTGATGGACAAATTTTAAACCTGGGATATTACTTCAATGTAACCAGATGACTGACCACAAAATACAAGGTCAATGTGACCTATATTTCATGATTCAGTGAGTCTGACAAATATTTTGAATACTATTTTTTGGAGAAACTTCAATCCTGAATTATAAGTTTCATGTGACCAGATGATTGACATAGAAATATATCTAGGTCAGTGTGACCTATTTTCATGGTTCAATGATTTTGCCTTATAATTCAGACACAATTTGATTCTGAAATGTAATATCTGGAATACATTGTATATGCTCCATGTGACATGATGATTGACCACAAAATATATCTAGCTGAGTGTGACCTAGGCTATATTTCATGATTCATTAGTTTTACCTTATATCTTGAAGGCGTTAAACAGGCTAGCTACATGTATGCTGTCATGCGATAGCTCTTGTTACTGTACAAGTTAGCAGATCACTTTTAAAATTTTGGATGTTGGCTATCAACAGCCGCCTGTCAATAACGATCGCCTTTCTTTTTATTAAACTAGAAAAAGTGTCCATAGGACACGGATGCCCCCGCCAAATGCCATTCATCTACCTGTTACAAAAACTTTAACCTGAGGTTACAGGATCACGTACGTACGTACGTACACACACACGTACAGACGGACGTACACATGTACGCACGTACGGAAAACCGAAAAACTATATGCCCCGGCATCATATGATGCGGGGGCATAAAAATTGGATAGATATTCTAGGAGCTGCTAATCTGGAGCAATGTCTTCAATTGAGTATACATGCACAAATGAAAAGACATTTTCATATCACACATGAGCCTTATCCCAACATAGCAGAAGGCACATTAGAGCTCTGGAGAAGGAGTACCGAGATTACTTCTGGCATTAAAATATGTTATGGGTATGCATGTTAGTATTGCCTTGTTGAGGCTTTTCCAACAGATACCAGAAATGCCGGGTTAACACCAGTCCTGAGGAAAGTTTATCTAAATATCTAGGTTTTCCTCCTTATCTAGAGCTGTGGTACAGTTCAGTTTCACATCAGGCTTTTGTAACAGTTTACTTTGCATTTAGTCTGAGAGACATTTAGACCTCTAAGCCCACCTTAGCATAAGCCTTACAAGGGAAAACTGATGTTCACACCAAGGCCCAGTTGTCTGATTCTCAGTAGACATGTATCTGTTCTTTAACCATTGACTAGACAAAATGGGTCTAGAGCTCTGAAGGAACGTTACATGGGCTGGAAACAAATAACATTGTTTTGTTTGTTTGATTTGAAGTTTAACTTCCCAATCAACTTTGTAAAAGTCATTTTGGAGATGTTGCTTCCAATTTTGTGGGACTTTTATCGGAAATTGAGATGAAATGACACCTCAAGCCCTGCTGCCCAATGAAACCAAAAGGGTTTATAAGTATGCACTGCATTGCCTGGGCAGGCTTAGATCCTCTAAGAGGTTTACCAGTACTTGTGTGCGGGTCAGTTTCAGCTCTGTGGGAAGCATCATGCAGCCCAATGGCCCCATTTATTTCTTCAAGCCCCGATTGGCGGGGGCTAAAATAACATTGTGGATTGTCCTTTCTACATCTCCAACAGATCACTATTTACCATTGTTCTGATGATCACGACAACCCCTACCTTTTGAAAACAGTGTAGATCCAGATGAGATGGCTTCTGAATAAGCCAACTGATCAGAATCTAAATGTTTGTTATTCAGTTTGTGAACTGGACAAAAACATCATACATTTTGTATTCTGAAATGGATGTGGCAAAATTTAAGTAATTCATTCAGCAGGACAATGGTAATTGTTGTGGGCCTGTCAGTTTGTCCTATAAAAGTGTTCGCTTTCCATATGCATGATTGGCCATGATGTGATGCATAGATAACTTGTGACAAGAAGATTTTAAAAGGTTTTCCGTATATAAGCCTATGTAAAACCAGTGGGCCCAGGGGCATTTTTTTGGCACCAGGGCTATAATTTGAACAATCTCAGTAGAGGTCCATTAGATGAAGGATCACGCCAAACATCAAAGACCTTGGCCTTCTGGTTTCAGTCAAGAAGATTTTTAAAAGTTTTTTTTCCTATATAAGCCTATGTACAACTAGTGGGTCCCGGCGCAGGGACATTTTTGGACCCAAGGGCCAAATCAGGATCTGAATAACAAACATTTAGATCCTGATTTGAACATTCTTGGTAGAGGTCCATTAGATGAAGCTTCATACCAAATATCAAAGACATGGGCCTTCTTGTTTCAGACAATAAGATTTTTAAAGGTTATCCATATATATGCCAATGTGAAATCAGTGGGCCCAGGCGATGGGGCATTTTTGGCCCCAGGACAATATTTTGAACAATCGTGGTAGAGGTCCACTAGATGAAGCTTCATGGCAAATATACTACTCAAAGTTTGATAGGGATCACTTTTTATGTACCAAATTTTGCACAGAAAATTTATAAGTTCTTGACAGAATTTGTACTCTGTATATTGATAAATATCTTAAGCAGAAACTCGTGTGCAGTTCAGTACTCATAAAAGTGTACACTTCTCACAATTCGCAAATGAATTCATGCACCCCCAAAATCTTGCGTAGCACTGCTTTCCAACAGACCAATCAAACTTGTCAGTGTTCCTTTACCAAGCGTGAAAAGGACTTCATTTGATTTGTGAAACACTAAAATACCTAGGGGGACAATTAAGAAACCGTCTGAGCCCCGAAGAAATGAATCGTTGCGTCGGAATGTTGGAATCTTGCGTCTCTCAACGTCGTGTTGCTGGGATTCTGAATGTGTCTCAGAGCGTGGTTTCACGAATGTGGAGTCGGCATCTTACCCACGGAAATCCTTCACACAGCTGCGGCGGGGTCGAGAAAGGGCTACAACTCAACGTCAGGGCCGTTTCTTGTTGATTCAGTCTCGACGTCAACGGTTCTTGAACGCTACGCGTTTGCATAACGAGCTTATGAACGGAACTGGAGTACGAATTTCTACACAAACTGTCAGAAACGGACTCCACGAGTTCGGACTTAATGCCATGAGGCCTGCTGTACGTGTCCCGTTGACGAGACAGCACGTGCTAGACCGGTTAGACTTTGTCAGAACTCACGTCAGGTGGATGGTTCGTGACTTGACGCCAGTACTGTTTACTGAGGGGTCCAGATTCTGTCTAGACTTCACTTATAAACGTCAATTAGTGTGGCGAATGTCTAAACAGCGATTCGATGACTTGAATGTGGCAGAGCATGATCGCTATGGAAAGGGGTCAGTCATGGTTTGGGCTGGGATAAGCGTGAACGGTAAACCTGACTTGTACGTCGTTGAAAACGGAACGTTAATGGCAGTGAGGTACTGTAATGAGATTCTTGATGAGTTTGTGAGACCATATGCAGATGCTATCGGCCCGGACTTTATTCTGATGGATGATAATGCCCGTCCCAACCCTGCCAACGTCACTGATTCCTACCTGGAACGTGAGACAATCATTCGTATGGACTGGCCTGCTCGGTCACCGCACTTAAATCCGATTGAGCATGCGCGGGACATGCTACAGAGTGCTGTTTCAGCCCGACCTGTGCATCCGAGGACTTTACAGGAGCTCAAAGATGCATTGGTTGCTGAATGAAAGCTGATTTCACAAAACCGGATACAGACTCGGATTACGAGCATGCGCAAGCGATGTCGTACTGTAATTGATGCCCTTGTACGCCATACACGTTATTTAGCACGTTTGTCTAAACAAGTTTGGAAATTTGTGAAAAATCAGTTGTCCAAATCCCTTCGTGTTACGGCAAATTTTTGGGGTGCCAAGACGTTTGCTGTTGTCACGCTTGAATGCAGTACCAGTTGACAAAATTAATCACTAGGTTTTGTGAAGGATACGTTTTCTATCATTATGTATCAAATTTGGATTCAGCTGATTAATTCATCCAAAAATTATTTTGCATTAAAAAAGTGATCCCTATCAAACTTTGAGTAGTATATCAAAGACCTGGGCCTTCTTGTTTCAGACAAAAAGATTTTTAAAGGTTTTTCCCTATATACGCCTATGTGAAACCAGTGGGCCCCCGCGCGGGGACATTTTTGGCCCCGGGACTATATTTTGAACAATCTTGGGAGAGGTCCACTAGATGAAGCTTCATACCGAATATCAAAGACCTGGGCCTTCTGGTTTCAGACAAGAAGATTTTTTAAAGGTTTTCCCTATATAAGTATATGTAAAACTCGTTGGCCCCGGTGCGGGGGCATTTATGGCCCTAGGGCTATGATTTGAACAATCTTGGTAGAGGTCCACTAGATGAAGCTTCATGCCAAATATCAAAGACCTGAGCCTTCTTGTTTCAGACAAGAATATTTTTAAAGGTTTTCCCTATATACGCCTATGTGAAACCAGTGGACTCTGGCGCGGGCGCATTTTTGGCCCCAGGACTATATTTTGAACAATCTTGGTAGAGGTCCACTAGATGAAGCTTCGTACCAAATATCAACGACCTGGGCCTTCTGGTTTCAGACAAGAAGATTTTTAAATGTTTTTCCCTATATAAGTCTATATAAAACTGGGAACTGGCCCCAATAGCTCAGTTGGTAGAGTGTCCGCTCCGGGGAACGGGAGGTCACGGGTTCGATTCCGGGCCGCGACATACCAAAGTCGTTAAGAATGGTACAAGCTGCTCCTCGCTTGGCACTCAGATTTACGGGGTAGAGCTAGGACTGGTCGAAGCAGTGTCAGGATAATGTGACTGGGTGTGGTATCATGTAATGTGTCAGGGACATGATACTTAAGTGAGGCAGCACAATAAAAGTGAGCATTGAGCTCCCTGGCACAACCAGACACTGTCGTGATATGACTGAAAAATTGTTGAAAGCGACGTTAAACCCCAATCCACACACACATGTAAAACTGGTGGGGCCCCGAGGTGGGGGCATTTTTGGCCCCAGGGCTATTATTTGAACAATCTTGGTAGAGGTCCAATAGATGAAGCTTTATACCAAATATCAAAGACCTGGACCATGCGGCTTCAGAGATTTTCAAAGTTATCAGTAAAAAAAATCTATTTTTAGCTTCTGTGACGTAGATGTGCAACGGACCGGAACGATTTGAACAACTTTGAAAGGGGACCACCTAAGGATCATTCCTGTGAAGTTTGGTCAAAATACAATCAGTGGTTTAGGAGGAGATGTTGTTTGAAGAAATTGTTTAGGGATGGACGGACGCACTTTCTCACGAATGGATACTTAAGTGGCTAGGCGTCGGCATATTGACTACTTAAGCGGCAAATTCTCTTAAGCGGCAAGCCACCTAAGAGACAATTTTTGCCACATAAGTACCAAAATAACGGAATAAATTCCATTTGGACTCACGAATATATACTTAAGTGTCAAACTTTTTTGCCCCCCTAAATGTCGTTTCGTTGGTGCGGACCCGATCCCAAAAGCTCACCTCGTCAGTACGTGACAGTTGAGCTAAAAATACACATTTGACTTTTTCCCCATACGAAAGTCTATGTAACCAAATTTGACCTTGGCCTAAAATAGGTCAAGGTCATTCCGGAGTCATCATCTGAACAAATTTTGATGATGCCCGAGTCCTCATTGCCACATACCAAGTTACATGAAAATCGGCCAACTGGTTCCAGAGAAGAAGATTTCTGAAGGTTTTTTACCTTATATGGGCTTGCCCCCGCCCATAGGGGCTTGAAGAAATATATGAGCTGCATGATGCTTCCACGCAGAGCTGAATCCGGCCCGCACACTAGTACTGGTAAACAGCTTAGAGGATCTAAGCCTGTCCAGGAACCGCGGTGCGAGGCGGACCGTCCATGCTAATAAACCATATTGGTTTCATTGGGCGACAGGGCTTGAGATGTCATTTCATCTCAATGTCGGGTAAAAGTCCCACAAAATTGGAAGCAACGTCTCCAAAAGACCTTTACAGTGTTGACGGGGACGTTAAACCTCAAATCAAACAAACAAAACAAAACCTTATATGGGCATGACGGACATATTGGTTATGTGATCAATTTCTTATTGATTAATTGTCATTTCCTTGTTCTTAAAAACTTTCATATGAAATTTCGTTACAAATGGCTTTGTGGTTTCTCAGAAAAATAAGTTTTAATTCTCATATCTGAATGACCTTGAACAAAGGTCAAAGAATGACCTTGACCTTGAAAACTCATGTCGTTTCATCTAACCATTTAGCTTACTGAATGTACTAATTTTCAGATCACAGGCTGCAATAGTTTCCAAAAAAACAGTTTTGACTTTTCCCCATACAGAAGTCTATGCGTCCAAATTTGACCTTGGAAAAATTGGTCAAGGTCATCCAAGGGTCATCATTTGAACAAAATATGATGTACCCGAGTCCCTAATGCTACATACCAAGTTTCAGGCCTATCGGCCCACTGGTTCCGGAGAAGAAGATTTTTGAAGGGTTTTTACCTTGTATGAGCATGGCGGCTATCTTGCTCATGGACCTGGACCCTGGGAACAAACTTTCGTTCCCCCATCCCATGGATGCTTCACATGAAATATGACTCCAATCGGCCTTGGGGTTTCAAAGGAGAAGATGTTTGAAAATGTTAACAGACAACAGATGACAGACAGACAACGGAGCCTTACCTCAGGTGAGCTTAAAACTCTGGAATTTCCGCCAACAATGGCCTCGGTCACAGGCAAAACAGTAAATATTTGTTTGCATTAAGAAGATTAATAAGGCTTCACAATGTTCTTTGTCATAGAAATGATATGTATCAGAAGATAGGCAGTCACCAAATCATTGGAACAGCTGGTAATATCACTACTTTAGCAGGTTCCATGGTAAAGACCAACTGATGGGATAATCACAGTACCTGAAGCCATTATATAATAATTATATTAAATAACATGTCCATAAATGTTTATAAAGTAAAACATACATAAATTTGCAAAAAACCCATTTTCATCAATTTAGTTTGCTGGCTGTCAATAGCGAATTCGCTATCGACAGCCGGCTGTCAATAGCGAATTCGCTATCGACAGCCGGCTGTCAATAGCGATCGCCATATATTTTATCTACCATTTACGCTTCAACAACAAGTTTTTATAGACCTTTGAAAAATGTCGGGATACGGATGTCGATTATTAGAAATACGACCGTCGATGGTATCCTAGTCTGATTGATACGGCTGTCGACGAAATATAATCAAAGCGCCAAAGGCACTGAAATGACAGATTCTATGAGAAAATCATAACACTGTGAAAACTTACAGAAAACCTTCCTAAAAATAGCTTAAAATTTAGAAAGGTAGTTCTGCAAATTCCAATATATGATATGTTTGCAGATGTCTATAGACCGGTGGTATTATGAAACGCCATTCGATGTTTCAAATTTTTTAAAGAAACTAATTACGT
The DNA here is from genome assembly GCA_963580285.1 of Lucinisca nassula. Taxonomy (NCBI): domain Eukaryota; kingdom Metazoa; phylum Mollusca; class Bivalvia; order Lucinida; family Lucinidae; genus Lucinisca; species Lucinisca nassula. Next base: position 53,653,050 of record OY757024.1, read on the forward strand.
TTTCAAAACCAAACATTAAAATTCAAGTTTTAACAATGCTACTGTCCTTAAGTAACAGTTTTTGTCTGGTCGGTTGTGGACACCTCTACCCAAAGATACTCTATGTGAAAGAGATCGGAGGAGATAGGCTGGCTAGTCCAGTACATGAATTCCATTGGCTTGAAGACATTTCTGAGTAAGAACAGCACTATGAGCCCGCTTGTAATCCTGCTGGATAAGATATCCCGGATTCTGAGCGTAAACAAATACGTAAATGGAACCATGTGAGGCCGAAGCACTTGATTGATGTAACGTCTCGCTGTTCAATCCACGTCTCAGCTATGATCTTGAATGTTCTTAATGACACTAAGCTGCATTCGCTAACTACACGCAATAGCTCACCACACAATTACGCTTATTTCACCCGATATGTCATGCTGTGTAACGCACGCGTCGCCTCGGCATATCTTACACATATAGGTCGAAACACCCGGAAACGACAACCGGCGTGATTCACGCTGAAGTGCGAATTGTCACTGAAACGCATATGTCAGTCGCTTAGACGCCAATTTACGTATTTCATGCACTAGCGTAAGTGTTCCGTACTGTGTCGACGCGTTAACTTTGGTCACGACAGGGACGTCTAGCGCTCAAACGTGCATCGAATAAGGGCGACGATCAGTGTCAGTGCTTATTAGTCGGTAGTTGAGACCCCTTGTTTATCTACAGGTACAGTGTAGCAGCTACCGGCGGAAATCTGTTTCGCATATTCGTTTGACGGTCGAATTGATCTTGACGTACGGACGTCTGTCTTCCGCTACGTCGACGTCCACTAGCGTCTTCTGTATATAGTAAGATGTCGCTCCAATAGACGATAGATCACAGACATGTGGCACCCAAAATCAGAGTCAACGTCATCCGCTTTCCGACCAGCTGCTGACTGTCGAGGGGCACGCTTACGATCCTTTAATGAAGATGTTGCAATACGCTCTCACTAAATGCTTTTTTTTTTTAGAACAAATTTCAGTTTCTTCTTTTCTAGGCACGACCTTACATTACACATCAAAAGTTTGATCCTGATTTTGATTTGTTTGATTTGAGGTTTAGCGTCCCCGTCAACACTGTAAAGGTCATTTTGGAGACATTGCTTCCAAATTTGTGGGACTTTTACCCGACATTGAGATGAAATGACTTCTCAAGCCCTGTCGCCAAATGAAACCAATAGGGTTTATTAGCATGGACGGTCCGCCTCTTACCGCGGTTCCTGGAAGGCTTAGATCCTCTAAGCGATTTACCAGTACTAGTGTGTGAGCCGGATTCAGCTCTGCGTGGAAGCATCAAGCAGTCCATATATTTCTTCAAGCCCCTATGGGCGGGGGCCGGTTTGATCCTGAACATGTGGTTTCTATCCGTACTGGTGTGTGAGTAGTGCACAGGATCGACGTGGCCGGGCTGATTTAATCTTTTTCAGCTTAAGGGCATGGTGCCTAAGCGTGTTGTAATCGTTTGGTTTCAGAATCACAGCACTGAGAGTGTGGGGTTTAGGTTGGAGTAATAGGCCTGGGCTGAGATTTAAACTGTTTCATTTAACTCTGAAATTCCAAACAAATATCAACTTCGGGTCGACTGCCAAACAATCAACCCAAACATAGCCGCGTCGTTTGTCAGTGTTGAGTACATGTAATTGTTATCTGTAAAATCTGCACACGAATCAAATGTTGGATCTGGCAAACAATGTAAACTCAGTTCAAAAGCCGCACAGCACGTTGCTGGTCTTATTCTACACTTTTTGCATTAGTTACTAACAACTTAAGTTTAAACGAATCAGTCAAAGTCCCCGTTATGACCAGCCTGCATTTAGAGATAATCGGCATGAGTGTTGTCAGTGCTTTGATACATTCACTGCCTTGAATTTCTTGAGTGCACCCTTCCATCACTGAAGTTGGGCTCATCCATTCTGCTTAATAGATGGCACTTAAAATTATGTCACAGGACCTACACTAAGTATCTGTACCATATTCCAGGGTTGAAAGGGACAGCCTTGCATTACAGGAGTACCCGGAGAAAAACCACCTGACCTTCCGTTGCAGAACTTGGCGTCTCACATGTGACCCGAGCGAGGCTCGAACCACAGCGGTGAGAGACCTAATGATCAAGAGTCAGCGCTCTTAACCACTAGGCCACGGAGGCTCGGGTCACATGTGAGACGCCAAGTTCTGCAACGGAAGGTCAGGTGGTTTTTCTCCGGGTACTCCGGTTTTCGCCCACCTCTGATTAACGATCGGCTCGATATGAGTGAAATAATCTTGAAAGGGCCGTAAAACCAAAAAAAAAAAAAAAAAAGAATCAGCGGTAGTATGGTTTCTAATAATTTGTTTGGAATTGTGGGTATACAAATGCTGACGGGTGGTCAATGTCAGTATGGTCGTCGTGATTTCCTCACCAGATGCAGTTTTGCATGCAGCCAGTGTCGGACCCTGAATAACACAACGCAGAACTGTTCAAGACCGCTGTATCCTATAACTTGTCTACGGAAGGCTTTCTAAGATTTTTTAAAAAGCTACACGTGTATATTTAAACGAAATTTAGTTATCGGCATAATATATTTAATGGAGAAGAAGAAGAACAAGAAGAAGAAGAAGAAGAAGACGACAGTATACCTTGCCACACACCTGCGTCACTGTCACCACCAACACTTCCAATATGTCTAGAGATGGCTTTGTTGAACCGTAAATTTCTCATTTCGTAAATTTCACACCCAAATTTACATATGGTCAATTTCGAAAAATATTTATGTCTGAATTTTCTAGCGTATAAAGAATTAGTAAGTATTCGTCAAAAACTAGTGCGACTTTTTATAGGGTGTGAAGAATTGGTATCAATTCCTCACACATGTGAAGAATTCGTTGAACAATGTCTGACACATAAAGAAATGGTAAGTCTTCGTCACACCTGTGACCTGTGTTTATGGGGTGTGGAGAATTTGTACTAATTACTAATACACGTGTCTTACATGTGAAGAACTGGTACCGATTCCTCACACATGAGAAGAATTGGTACCAATTTCTCACACAAGAGTATAATTGATACCAATATTTCACACATGTGAGGAATCGGTACCAAATCCACACAGAAGCCTCCGTGGTGTAGTGGTTACGCAACTCGCCTTGTAAACTAGGGGTCGCAGGATCGATCCTTGGCTTCTCCGGACTTTCGGATGAGTCTTTAAACCGAGGTCCCGTCTCCATATGACCTTAGTTGTTGGTGGGACGTAAAACTCAAACAGTCACCAAATCCACACACAGTTGAAGAATCTCAATTAGTTGGCTACCAACTTTCACTGGCTGTACTAGTTTCTGAAAAAAAATAATTAATTATTTTAATTTTTTCTATAGAAAAGGATAGGTTGTAAAATTTGACCGTGTCTGGAGATAAGTTCGGGGTAATCCTAAGATCATCATTTGAGCAAATTATGATGTGCTGGAGTCCTATCTGTTACATACAAAGTTTCTTGACTGGTCCTAGAGAAGCTTTTCAATGGTTTAACCATATATGGGTAGCCATCTTGCTCATGTGACCAAGATGCCGCGAACAAACTAGCTTTCACCCTACCCAAAGAGGTTCAGGACATATTGGCTTTTATTGGCAAATCGGTTTTCAGACATTACGAAAACACGTATGGGGCGCCGTTTTACTATTTAATCCGTATTTATAGATATCCATAAATAGAATAACGGATATCCATAATTCGATTTATAAGTCAGCCGAATAATGGATATCCATAATTCGAATTATGGATATCCTTAATTCGATTTATGGATATCCATTTTTCCTCTGATTTATGGATATCCATAATTCGAATTATGGATATCCATAATTCGATTTATGGATATCCATAATTCAGATCGATTTATGGATATCCATAATTCGAATTATTGATATCCATAAATCACCGCAAAAGCTTTTGGTTTAATGATTTCTCCCTAAAACATGTGATTGTTTATTGTAAAAATCTTCAAAATCTTCAAGGTCTTCATCACCGCTGGAAGATGATGGCCGGTCAAAGGGGCCTATCTGCCGTGCAGCCTTTTCAGCCCGTAAGGCTTTCAAAGCAACGGACGGCATACGCTGAACGCCCGCCATGTGTGCAGTTAAATATCGAGACCAGCGGTAAGATCTGGAAATTCCGGCCAACGCATCCGGTCCCTCTGGAATCACCTCTATGAGGACTGCGCACCTAATCGGACGCAAGATTTTAATGATCGAAACAGGCAATCCGTGCATGCTTTCTGGAGAAAAATGCACATGGTCGTTATATATAGTATTAACATATATCCATATAACACTCTATTTGACAGCCCCTGCCCATCGGGGCTTGAAGAAATAGATGGGCTGCATAATGCCTCCACGCAGAGCTGAAACCGACCCGCACACGAGTACTGGTAATCCGCTTAGAGGATCTAAGCCTGCCCAGGCAAAGCGGTACGAGTCGGCCCGTCCATGTTAATAAACCCTATTGGTTCATTTGGGCGGCAGGGCTTGAGATGTCATTTCATCTCAAGGTCGGGTAGAAGTCCCACAAAATTGGAAGCAACGTCTCCAAAATGACCTTTACAGAGTTGACGGGGACGTTAAACCTCAAATCAAACAAACAAATACTCTACTTGAGATGTATGGAGTACCAAGCAGATTCAGATATATCTCCTGGCCCACTGGGGCTTGGAGAAATAGATTTGACTGCATGAGCTGAGAGTACTGGTTAATCGTTTAGAAGGTCTAAGTCTGTCCAAACAAAGTCGTGCGAGTTAATGGGCGACAGGGGTTGAGATGTTTGTTTGTTTATTTGTATTTGGGTTTAACGGCACAGCCAACACTAATTTAGGTCAGTTTTAGGCCGGTCAGTTTACCTATCCACACTTTTCCTGGGCAGGCTTATACGAAAGCGGTTAACCAGTACAGTGCACATTCTTTCGCCAGAAACTGACAACTGCCTTTCTTGACTCATCGGGAGAGAATGACTGCAGAAAATATTTCATGATCAATCTCCACGAAAGAATAGTGCCGACCCCGGCAGGTATCGAACCCGCTTCCTCCTGATCACCAGTCAGACGCGCATCCGACTGAGCTACCGAAGCCGGCGGGATTAAAATGTCATTTAATCTCAATGAAGGCTTAATGACCAACATAACTGGAAGCAACGTCTCAAAAATGCCCTAAATAACATTGAAGTGGACGTTAAACCTCAAATCAAACAAAACATATCTCTCCCACAGCAAAGGCCACCACTAAGCCTACCCGACATTACCTCCACCTCCATCCCGGCTTTTATTACACACCTAAATCGGAAATCTGACGCGAATAGTCGAGTTTATTTTTATTTTATTTTATTATTTTTTTTGCAAAGGGAGCAGTCATTTTTCATTAGGTTTATTTGCAGAGGAGAATTATGGATATCCATAATTCGATTTATGGATATCCGTAAATCAGCCGCATAATGGATATCCATAATTCGAATTAAGGATATCCATAATTCGATTAATGGATATCCATATTTCGATCTAAATTAATGATATCCATAAATCGATTTATGGATACCCATAATTCGATTTATGGATATCCATAATTTGATTTATGGATATCCATAAATCAGCCGAATAATGGATATCCATAATTTGATTTATGGATATCCATAAATCAGCCGAATAATGGATATCCATAATTCGATTTATGGATATCAATAAATCGAATAATGGATATCCATTATTCTATTTATGTATATCATTAATTCACATCGATTTATGGATATCCATAATTCGAATTATGGATATCTATAATTCGAATTATGGATATCCATAAATAATTATGGATATCCATAAATAATAATGGATATCCATAATTCGAATTATGGATATCCATAATTCGAATTATGGATATCCATAAATAATTATGGATATCCATTAATACGGAATAAATAGTAAAACGGCGCCCCATAAACACGCCTCTCAATATGAAACTTTTCGCATGAAAATACTGAATTTGCTTATTTCTGCTCTCAACATAGAATGAGGGCACTCGTTTAAAAAATAGCCTCGACGAGGCGGTACTAACGAATACCCACAATCTGTTTTTGCTGAAATTAGAAAAATAATATACGTTATACGCCTGTAAACCCCAGTTTTACGATATAAAAGTGGGGTTTACGGGGGTCAATATTACATCGGCGTGTTTTCGTGATGGATGAGATGTTTATAGAATGTGAACGGACGACGACGGATGCCGGGGCATGAGTATACTCATTTGCTGAGCTTGCGGCTAGAGTGAGCTAAAAACCTAATGACCAATCTCATGGTGACGGGCCTCCGTGGCCTAGTGGTTAAGAGCGCTGACTCTTGATCATTAGGTGTCTCACCGCTGTGGTTCGAGCCTCGCTCGGTTCACATGTGAGATGCCAAGTTCTGCAACGGAAGGTCAGGTGGTTTTTCTCCGGGTACTCAGGTTTTCGCCCACAAAATTGGAAGAAACGTCTCCAAAATGACCTTTACAGTGTTGACGGGGACCTTAAACCTCAAATCAAATAAACAAAACAAAGCAACGATAGTTTATTATCAATCAGCCATTTCAAACAAACAAACAGAGCCTGACGAAGAATGCAGCCGTTATTTTATTGTTTAACTGGGGTTTACCGGCCCCGATACCTCAGTTGGTAGAGTGTCCGCTCCGGGGAACGGGAGGTCACGGGTTCGCCGCGACATACCAAAGTCGTTAAAATGGTCCTCGCTTGACACTCAGATTTACGGGGTAAAGCTAGGTCTGGTCGACCCAGTTTCAGGAAAATGTGACTGGGTGTGGTATCATGTAATGTGTCTGGGACATGATACTTAAGTCAGGCAGCACTATAAAAGTGAGCATTGAGCTCCCTGTCGCAACCAGACACCGTCGTGATATGACTGAAAATTGTTGAAAGTGACGTTAAACCCGAATAAACACACACACACACACACATACACACACACACACACACACACACACACACACACACACACACACACACATATTAACTGGGGTTAATTTCCAGTAAATCTGTCCCTTACACTCTCGTTGAATCATCGACATCCGTACCCAGTAACGTCGACATCTGTACCCCGCAAACTTTCACTTCATCGACAGCCGTATCGATGAAACTATAAACAGTTCCACAGATGCATATAAAGACATTTTGACACACAAATAAAAGGTTATCGCGTATGTTAATGATGTATCTGCATCATTTCGTCCTCGATATTCCATGACACTGAATAAAAACCACGCATTTCCCCGGAATTACTTATTTTATATATTTTTCCGTTTAATTTCGCTCAGCGTCAAAACAGGCTTTTAGTCAGACTTCCAAAACACTTGAAACAACAGCAAAATATTTCACCAACGATTTGACACCACAAAAATGGACAGACATACACAAATTTAACACATTTACAGCGAATTAATCGACTACCCTCCTCTATCGACATCCACACTTCTCGGTCGAAAACCGTATTTCTCGGTCGACAGCAGCTTTACACAGTACCGGCTCGGTCGACAACACAGGTATAGAAAATGGTATTACCCCCGTGTTCATCTCAATCAAAAGTCTAATCACAGATTGTGGATAATCGATTCACCTTATTTGCATTATCTGCTGGTGCCTAGTCTGAATGTTAGCGGTGTTGGAAAAACAGGTAACCAGACCCCCCTGACCTTGAAAGGTCAGGGGGTATGGTTACCTGTTTTCGAATATTGACAATGTGCAAGCTGGGAGCCAGCAAATAATGCAAATATGGTGAATAGAACTACCTGAACGCGTCCGTTCTTTTGTTTTGTTTTGTATTGAGATTTCAAGTCCCCGACAACCGTTGGTACATGTATTTAGGTCATTTTGGAGACGCTGGATTCCGATTTCATGGGGCTTTTACCAGACGTTGAGCACTCATTCTCAAATGAATTGGGATTTTAGCCGTTTAAAAAGTCAAATTATAAAGTTACTTAGATTCAGTCAGCGATATGTTCAAAATAAAGTATTAACATATACCTATACTCAGTTAAAATTCCTTGATCAAGAAATGAATAGTTATTTCAAAGCAACAGCTAGAAATATGTCGGTATTTTGATAAATTTGGATTGTGAGAAACGTACGCTACAATCTACTTGTTCGTTACCCCCTTCTATAACATCACAAAAATCAAGAGACCGTAGCTCGCAATGACAGAAACTTACGACCGGATTAGTAAGCGGGAACAAAATTGAACGTATGGTCGTATATATGGTTTTGTTTGTTTGATTTGAGGATTAACGTCCCCGTCAACACTGTAAAGGTCATATTGGAGACGTTGCTTCCAATTTTGAGGGACTTTTACCCGACATTGAGATGAAATGACATCTCAAGCCCTTCGCCCAATGAAACCAACAGGGTTTATTAGCATGGACAGTCCGCCACGCACCGCTCGTATATATGATAAAGAAATGAATATACATTTTGAATAAAATTCGGGGTTGGTTAGAGAATACAGAAAAAGAAATAGTTTTTTTTTAAACATACAACTTTCGTTTTGTTTTAAGAGAAGCACATAAGAGCTAGATCACTTACGACTATTGCATTTGAACAGATATTGAGTGGTAAATAAGGAACACAAGTAATATTACTTTAGATAGAAGATCAACATAAGCAATAAGTTTATTTGAATTATATGTAAAAAGTCGCGGACATAACATATATTTTGTTTCTATAAGTCAAGTAGTTTACTTACGTGAATAACTGACAATATAGCTGTTAGTGTCATTTCCATTCATATTTTGGATCTAACTAATGTAACAGTGCATGTTCAGTCATATGCTTTTCAAACACGGTGTCGCTATTACGCAGAAAAGCCTCGGTATATACTTTTATGCATAAAAATGCTCTCCTGACAGATAAACTGCTTTCTAAAGGCAGCCGAAACAGTAAAAGACATATCTATCACATATAAACACACAACAACTGCATGGCCTTATGTTCTCAACAATCAAGTCTCTAAAATTAATGATTCAACCGCGAGAATACAGTATCGAACATTACAGTGCATTCCAGAGTAATATTTTTCTATACAAAAGTCTTCAAAGCGTAACCAATTGTGTCTACCAGCTGGAAGAAAGTAACACGTTTTGTGAAGTTTGTAAATAAGTTCTCAGAAATGTAAACAGATGCATGTCTGTAAATGGCAGCTATGATAGTCTCGGACATTACCATACAAGGTAAAGGTCATGCAATGCCACTTTACCATTTCTACCTGTAAAACTGAAAATGAATCTGATATTGTATTTGTTGTATCTAGTTAACATATCTAAAGTAAACCAGCATACCCTAAAATATACATATTTATTTTAGGTGGGGATGTTCGATACAATTTGTAATGTTCGTTACAATAAGTTTAGTATCATACATTACGATAACACACCCGTACGACATAGTGCATTTTTCACATCTCCAAAATGGCTACTTTTCTGATGAAAATCTGTCATGTTTTTCTTATAAATGCTCGAAACATAGGTTGTGTGTGCTCGTTAGAACCGCCTCATTGAGGCGGTTCTAACGAGTACCCACAACCCATGTATTGGAGCAGAAATAAGAAAAATAATGAAGACCCCCGTAAACCCCAGTTTTCTCTATATAAAGTGGGGTTTAGGGGGGTCTTTATTTCACGGACTTGTTCACGTGATGAACTGCACTTGCAATGTTTTTTAACATTCAAAATATGCAATTGGAAATACAAATTGGAGAGTTGAAGTGCCTTCTTAACATTGCACATTTTATATTGAAAATATTCATTCTGGCAAATAAAATTTGGGTGAAGATTATAAGCTATGGGACTCAAATCCAAAACGAAAATAAGTAATAAATTTAAAATCAACATTGTTACCGTTTGCAGCTATTGGTAGAAATGTAGCAAACATGTATACCACTAAACGTGTTCCTTTTACACAACTAAGGTTGCACAATTCAAAATAGTTCATTTATTTGCAGTTTTTATCCCTGGACGGTCAACATAGCAAACCTGTCATGTTCGATACCAAATGTAGCGGACATTTCATCGCACACATCCACTGCTTATTGCAATAGAATAGTGATCTTGCAAGCGTGCAAATGTTGTTCATTAATAATGATTTTGGTGGCATATTCTTAATTGAACGATATTAATTGTGACAAATAATATTGGATGAAAAGTTTCTATGCAGGTATTTAAAAACAAAATATGACTTCTATTTTACCATAACTGTGGTATTGTCTGGCGACTCCCTCGCCCATCAAACACCGGAAAAGGCAACCATGTCGTCTGCAGATAGTTTCTACTGCGTAATCTGGTAATGGAAAACTGTGCCACGTGAGAGCAATGAGATCAAGCTGTTAGACTAACAATTTTCGGTATTGAACATTACCGGTCTCGAACATTACAAACCACTGGAAATGAGGGAATTTCAACATCAAAATATTATTTTCGTTCCAGATGATGTATTTGTGTTAGTCATACATTGCGGTAGTTTAATTCAATCTAGAATTTTTTGTCGATACATACGTAATTAGCCTGGTATAATGATCGCGAACATTACATGCATTTTTGCAAAAAAATTTTGTATGGCATGTATTTTTCATTTCGTATTGTACAGGTTACATCAAACGACCTTATATGCTTAATATAATATAGAATCTCCATTGGGTCACGTTTCCGTGTATAAAAACCTAAACGTTGTTTTGAAATATCAAGAAGAAAAACATCGTCTCGTACATTACAATGCTTAATTAAATTTCGGCGACAGCCATAATCGGGGGCAAATACTTAGTAAGACTCTATGTGGTCCTGCTTTTGGTAGTTATTTCCCTACCCAGAATATGTAAAATTTATGGAAACCACCTAACCCTTTCCTTTCTTGTGTATTTGCAAATTTGTAAGTGCGCAAACAAAGAAAATTCGAAAAGCGACAGTCTCGAACATTACAAAACCGGGTTTTCCCGTGGCTCATTTCCCTGAAAAGGTACTTTTCTATAGGAGGTTTGTCATGATATCTTTGTGACCTGTTGTTCTGTCATATAAACGTATGCATTGGTTAAAAATGACTGCTTGGTTTCAAAAAATATACGGCGACTGCAATATCCCAATTCATTTGAGAATGAGTGTGAGATGAAATAACATCTTAAACCCTACCGACCAAAGAAACCGCTAGGGTTTAAAGAGAAGCCCAACTCGCACCACTTTTCTTGGGCAGGCTTCTGCATTCTAAGCGGTGAACTAGTAATCAAGTTTGGCCGGGACATTTCTGCGCGGAAATACTATGCTGGCTAATCCATTTCTCTAAGCCCCGATGGGCGAAAGCGAGCGTCGGTTCTAGGTTATACCATGAAATACAGATTGTGGGTACTCATAAGCATAACCACAACGAGCCGCTTCTAACCAGTACCCTCAATCTCTATTTTAAAAGAAAACCCCCACCGCTAACCAATACTAAAGTTTATACAAATGGGTTTGTATAAGGAATGGGCGTGATCTGCGAATGCAAGCGAAATGGTATGTTATGTACCATACTTTTAACAACGTTACTAAGCGTAGGTTTCTTTTAACTTATGCGACCCGTTATCGTTTTCAGCTATGGCTGTGACATCTCCAAGTTTAAGACGAAAATTTCAATGTGCCATGTCTAAATTTTCGTCTCAGAAATACGACAAAATGTGCGAACATCGCAGATCTCGAGCATTTGATGAAACAGGATTTTTGTCGTAAGAACTTCGTACGATCTTTTTAAGACGAAAATACGTCGCAAATGCTTTGATGAAACTGGCCCCTGATCCGCAAAGGTACGCGCGATGAGATATTACGTACCGTATTTCAGGTTTGTTTGTTTTTGAGGTTTGACGTCCCTGTCAACACTATGTTGCATATTGTTTATCAAAGTAACAGAAGAGGTAAGCATACTGTCTCTGAACACTATAGTCACTATTTTTTTCTTATTCAACTTCAAAACTAAGTGAACAAGGTGAAGGTCACGAGGTCAAAATTTATGGTACCTCTTGAAAGGTCTTGTGACAAGGAATGCACATGTGAAGTATGAAAGCTGTACCACTTACCATTCAAAAGTTATGCCCAATGTTAAAGTTTTTGCAGACGGACAAACGGACAAACGGACAAACAGACAAACGGACAAACAGACGGACAGACCAAAAACTATATGCCCCCCAGAATCTTAGATTCCGGGGGCATAAAAAGCAGCAGCCACTAACCTTTTTTGTATCAAATGTAGTCTTCCATCTTATAAATAACAGGAGTTCATTCAAAATTTAGGGTTGTGTTTTCTTCAAAATTTATTTGGAAAATGGCTGAACTTTTTGCAAATAATGTAAGCCCAGATCAGACGCCGCGTTCTGCGGCGTCTGATCTGGGCCTGCACTTTTTTCCAATTACCCGTTTTTGTGTTCCCGGTACATAAAGGGTTAAGAGAAAAACTTTAACGCATGATAATTAGATATTTATCTCAAAATACGACAAAAAGTGGGAACATCGCAAAACTCGAGAATTTGACGAAACAGAATTTTTGTCGACAAGACATCGTGCAATCTTTCCAATACAAAAGTATGCCGCAAATGAAACTGGCTCTGGTTGAACCATGACAAGACTAAGACGCGGAAAAATATGAGAATACAAGCCAACAGACAGTTTTTGTTTGTTTGATTTGAGGTTTGACGTCCGCGTCAACACTGTATAGGTCATTTTGGATTCGTTGCTTCCAATTTTGTGGGACTTTTACCCGACATTGAGGTGAAATGACATCTCACGCCCGGTCGCCCAATGAAACCAAAAGAGTTTATGAGCATGATGAAACAGTTTTATTAGTCCGACTCGCACTGCTTTGCCTGGGCAGCCTTAATTCCTTTAAGCGGTTTACCAGTATTCTTGTGCGGTCGGTTTCAGCTCTGCGAAGAAGCACGTACATGCAGACTATCTATTTCTTCAAGCCCCGATGGGCGCGAGCCTAACAAACAGACAGTTCCGTGCGTTATACTCAAATACGTTTTCCGCCGGGTTTTTTGGAGTTTTATTGAGGAGTCTCCTGCCAAGGTCTTTTTTCCTCATGGAGTGAACCATAATTATCAAGAACATTGCGAAAACATGCCTCTACGAATACTTTGTAAGCTTAACTGCCAAAAAAAAAATAAATAAATAAAACACGAACATTTTAATATGAAAAATTGTGTTATTTTTTTTTTCTTATTTCTGCTCAAAATGTAGATTGTGGGTGCTCGTTAGAACCGCCTCGTCGAGGCGGTTCTAAAGAGCACACACAATCTAGATTTTAGAGCAGAAATAAGAAAAATAAGGTTTATCCGTGTAAATCCAAGTTTTTATTTTATAAAAGTGGGGTTCAAGGGGGTTCAAAATTATATAGGCTTGTGTTCGTGATGACAAGAAATCAATTTAAACAGGAGCATTCCCTCTCGTTTTATGTCTAGTTTATCTACGGAAAAATCGTCTCATTGGCATCATTGGTCCTGGGCCTGCGGGTATGCCGACTGGACAACAAATTCCTCGTCCAGATCTACTAGGTAAACATCTGGTAAACGGCGGACATCTCCCAAATGGCCCACAAAACCCAACAGGCGGGCGTACTCCATAGCAGAGTTCGCCCATCATCAAAGGCATTCGAGACATTGCTCCAAGTCTAGGATCAGGGACACCAGATGATGCTACACCTCCACTCATTCGACCGACACTGCCGACTGTCGGGCTTACTCCGACAACCCTGCCACCTAAGGGGCTACTTATACCACTAGTTGGAATACCACCGACTGCTGCACCTCCGGGACTGGCACCTCCAATAAAACTACAACCTGCCGCACGGTTTGGACAACACAGACCAAACTCCATTTCACGTGATAACGCCTGGCAGGTGTAGCAAGGGTTTGGGCAAGTCCCACGACACATATAGAGATCGCTTCCTCTCATTAATGGGGACTCACAAGGGGCTGAAAATGAAGCATTCATTTACTTGCAAACTGTAACTGCTTACATTAGAAAACAGTATATGGAGAATACCAGGTGAGTGTCTTTTGATATCAAGTTTATCAGGCAAGGCTCCGAGAACGCTTGTAGAATCGCGCGGCTTGCCGAGCGATTCTACATGCATTCTGGAAGCCGAGCCTGATAAACTTGATATCAAATGACACGAATCCGGTATTCTATTTATCAGTTTACCCCATTGTACACTCTTAAATTAGTCATTTACTATCAGTTGTCGATGGTCCTCAGTGCGTCCGAAAATTCCACAGGTCGTTGTATTTTGTATCAGCTGACCATAATTTTCCTGTTATTTTTTTTTTTTTTCAAGTAATGTTTTCCATTTTGTCCAGTAATAATAACGCGTTAGCCATTTTTCTAGTAGCCCGGTTAATTGATAAAACTCCAATGTCACGTTGACCTGATAAAAGCTCGCTTGTTCTGAGATAGCATATCTTTACCAGGTCAATGTGCTGCAATACCATTAATATAGAGGGTAACTGATAATAGTTATTTTGAGTCTTGGTGGGGGACATAGGACAAACTTTCAGCGCCTTAAGGTGATATTTGCCCTCGTTGCCGAGGGCAAATGTCGTAGACGATGGCAGATATCCTTTTCAGGCATGGGATCTGACAGGCATGGGATGTGATCCCATGTTCCTCGTCAAGATTAAAAATAACGAATGCGTTATCTTGCAAAGCTTTTTCTTGACATTTGTACTTTTATCTTTTGATTTAGTCAGCACGTGAACAAGTCCGTGAAATGATTTTGTTTGATTTGAGGTTTAACGTCCCCGTCAACACTGTAAAGGTCATTTTGGAGACGTTGCTTCCAATTTTGTGGGACTTTTACCCGACACTGAGATGAAATGACATCTCAAGCCCTGTCGCCCAGTGAAACCAATAGGGTTTATTAGCATGGACGGTCCGCCTCGCACCGCGGTTCCTGGACAGGCTTAGATCCTCTAAGCGGTTTACCAGTACTAGTGTGCCGGCCGGATTCAGCTCTGCGTGGAAGCATCATGCAGCCCATATATTTCTTCAAGCCCCTATAGGCGGGGGCTTAATCAACAACCCCCACTTTATATAGAGAAGACTGGGGTTTACGGGGTATGTATATATTAGTTTTCTTTTTTTTCTGCTCCAAGACATAAGTTGTGGGTACTCGTTTGAACCGCCTCAACGAGGCGGTTCGAACGAGCACCCACAACCAGTGTTTGAAGTAAAAATAACAAAAAATGACAGATTCTCACCAGAAAAGTGACCATCATGTTTTGGAGATGTGAAAAATGCACTATGTCGCACGGGTATGTCATCGTAATGGTACTGTAAAGGGCTGATTTTTTTTAACGCAACGATTATATTTCAAATATCTGATTCATTATTTTTTCCCATGCTGAAACATGGTAAAATGATGATAAAAAACAATGGGATAAAATACTATATTGATTAAATACAGCAAGAAGTCATTTACCTTTTCACCAGAGCAATGAAAATCCAGAATAGACTCGTTTTAACACCATGCTTGTTTGATCGTAACATTAACCCTTTTTGTGCCAAATAGAATCTTCCTCCTTATATATAGTAGGAGTCCATTTCATAATTTAGGGGTGTCATGTTTTGTTTTCTTCAAATTTCATTTGGAAAATGGCTGAACTTTTTGCAAACAGTGTAGGCCCTGATCATACGCCGCGTGCTGCTGATCTGGGCTTTCACTGTTTGCCAGGGTACCAGTTTTGGGGTTTCTGGTACTAAATGGGTTAAACCCAACGAACAAACAGTGATCACGATGCAGTTGACCCTTCTCCTGCTGAATATTCAATTAAGCCACACCCATTTCTGACTTTGAACCAATCAGATTACTTTATGTAATTCATTCTTACAAATCAATAAACTGTATGTCAAACAGTGTAGATCCTGATCAGATGGCAGCTTCAGAAGCCATCTGATCTGGATCTACACTGTTTCCAAAGATAGGGGTTGTCGTGAACAGCATGATAAGAGTTAATCTTACATTGGGGCTTCTAGGCCCTGGAATAGTAAAGATGAATGGTGACACCATACAATCAAATCTTTTCCGCTCATGTTTCTTACCCTTTGGTGTCTCTGGTGGGAGCTGTGGGTTAATTGTATCGATTCCTGATCATTGCCTTCACTTCTATTTTAATAGGCAAATTTCCGTCCTCTACAGTCTGCAATCAGCCCCGAGTGATGAAGCAAACAACGCTGATTTGTTTGTTTGTTTGATTTGAGGGTTAACGTCCCCGTCTGCACTGCAAAGGTCATTTTGGAGACGTTGCTTCCAATTTTGTGGGACTTTTACCCGACATTGAGATGAAATGATATCCCAAGCCCTGTCGCCCAATGAAACCAATAGGGTTTATAAGCATGGACGGACCCACTCGCACCGCTTTGCCTGGGCAGGCTTAGATCCTCTAAGCTGTTTACCAGTACTAGTGTGCGGGTCGGTTTCAGCTCTGCGTGGAAGCATCATGCAGCCCATATATTTCTTCAAGCCCCGATGGGCGGGGGCCGCAAACAACGCTGACAAAGACAACATCTATGCTCCTTGAAAACGCCGACAACGTACTCGAAATTCTACACAACACGAAAATATATAACATTTGTAGGACAGAAGCAATTGATTTTTTTTTATTTTCATGGCCAACAGTTTCGATCAAAAATGCATGTAATGCTCACACTCTTGCATATGCGCTTAAAGGATCCAGTATGACAAATGCCAGTTCAAAAATATGGTGAAGTATGTCATAGAGAAATGTGATGAAAATGACCTCAAAGTATTGTGTACTACCAGCAACGAACTATGTTACAGTATTTAGAGTATGGAATTGGAATGACAAACCCCTGTCTTCTACAGCTGCAGAAAGATGCATTGGGTGAGATAAAATCGCAGCCTAAAAGTGCTGTTGCACAGGAGCGGTATATAGAGAATACTAGGTTCGTCTCTTTTGATATCAAGTTTATCAGGCAAGGCTTCGGGAACGCTTGTAGAATCGCGAGGCTTGCCGAGCGATTCTACATGCGTTCTCGAAGCCGAGCCTGATAAACATGATATCAAATGACACGAATCTGGTATTCTATTTATCCGTTTATCCCCTTGTCAATCCTTTAAATTGGCAATTTTCGATCACTTACCGACTGTCCCCAGTACGTCCCAACACTCCGGTGCGGAATATAATCGACCAGTATATTTACTAACATCTGACCGTTATTTTTCTTTTGATAATTTAAATGTAATGTTTTTCGATTTTTCTAGTAATAATAACTTTTGGGCCATTTTTCCGGTTGCCCGGTTCATTAAAAAAGTGCAATGTCACGTTGACGTGATAAAGCTCACTTGTCCTGAGATAGCATATCTTTATTAGGTCACTGTGTTACAATGCACTATATATAGGATGTAACTGATAAATGAATAGCTTAGGTCAGCCGTGACACTAGAAAGAGGCGTCATTGGCGCATACGTTATCTCTAGACATGCAAATTAAGTTTTTTCAGTGCCTATAAGCACCCAAAACAACGCTTATAAGTTGAATCGGACAAAGAAGGAAACCCCAACAAATCAGACAATGTGGTACACAGATTGTGTAAGTACCAGCTACTCTTAAGAAAGCAGGATCCTATTGGGCGCCGTTTTACTATTAAATCCGTATTTATGGATATCCATAATTATTTATGGAAATCCATAATTCGAATTATGGATATCCATAATTCGAATTATGGATATCCATAAATCGAACTGAATTATTGATATCAATAAATCGAATAATGGATATCCATTTTTCGATTTATTGATATCCATATATCGAATTATGGATATCCATTATTCGGCTGATTTATGGATATCCATAAATCAAATTATTGATATCCATAAATCGAATTATTGATATCCATAATCCGATTTATGGATCTCATTAATTTAGATCGAAATATGGATATCCATAAATCGAATCATTGTAATGCATAAGAATTTATTTTTCTGATTACCACTTTCACCCCCATGTTGACCTAATAATGCTATAAATATCTTGTTAATATTCTTTTAGAAGATTCTAGAAAACTGAGTCACAGATTAATTTCTATTTGTAAACATCTTGTTTATAAGGAAAAGTACTTTGGAACCTTCCAGAAAGTTCAGGTTTGCATTATTTTTAGAAAATTATATCATCTTATTCCACAGCCCTCTGGAATGTTCTAGAGAAATCTTGGGGTCTATAAAAGAGCTTGATTTTTCTCTTTTAGTCAGACTTTGGAGTTTGAAGTTTGGGCTTAGAAGAAAAGTTATCGATAAATTCTGTGTTGGATTGTTAAAGGATATTACTTTTCATTTTGGACTGTGAATTCTGTGGGATCAAGGAAAATAGATTCATTCAGGATATTTCATAACAGAGCTAAGTACATTTAATTTTCTTACTTTTACAGGTTAAAGTTAACTTGTAAATAAATTGTGTTGAATTTTTCCGAAAGGCTTGTTTGCTTTTTCTTTCTGCTACGCCTGGCTCGTAACAGAGATTGGGGGCTTGTCCGGGATAAAAACATCTTGAGCATTTTAGGACTGACATTTCATTTGTAGGCAAGTAATTGTCATTTCTTATCAAATATAGACTTGGCAGTTGCTTCAAAAGATTGATATTTCCCCATAGGCATAAAAGGGGATTGTCATTTCATGTGAATTGTCATTTCAGGTGAAATAGTACTTGTCATTTCATGTGAAATTCTCGTCGGGCTTGTCATTTCGAAAAAAAAACTTTGTCAAATTAACCTCAATCTGTATTTCCATAAATACTTTATAAAACAAACAAAAGCAAACATGTCGTTTGATTTGAGAAGCTTTTTAGCTCAGCCTACTCAGGAGTTGTTTAATCTGGCCAAAAGGACATATTTGTTAGATATTGCTTCCCATTATGGGGTCACTGCTGTCAAAACAAGCATGAAGAAGCATGAAATTAAGAATATTTTGGTACAGTTTTTTGTTGATGAAGAACTTTTCGTTCCATCTGCTTTGTCTCTCATTATGGTTTCACATACTGAATTACAAATGAGACAGATTGAAATAGGAAGGCAAATTGAATTAGAGAAGTTAAGATTAGAGATGGAAGAACGAGAGAAAGAAAAAGAAAGAGAAATGCAAAGACAGATGCAGATGGAAAGATTAGAAATGGAAGAAAGGGAGAGGGAAAAACAAAGAGAAAAGGAAGAACGTGTTCGAAAAGAAAAAATAGAAAAGGAAGAAAAACAAAGAGAAATGGAGGAACGGATTGAGTTAGAAAAGGAAAAAATGAGATATAGTATTGAAGAAAAAGAAAGGGAAAGGCAATTTCAATTAAGGCTGAAGGAATTGGAACTCCAGGGTCAGGATAGGGTAAAACCTACCCCTGATTTTGACTCTGGTAGTTATTTTGATGCTTAAAAGCACATAAGATTAGTTCCGCCATTTCAGGAAAAAGAGGTAGATAAGTATTTTTTGCATTTTGAAAAAGTTGCAGAAAATTTAAAATGGCCAAAAGAGCATTGGACCTTACTTTTGCAAAGCGTTGTTGTCGGAAAGGCTCGAGACATTTACACTCAGCTGACTGTCGAGCAAAGCTCAGACTATGATTTGGTTAAGGAACTTATTCTTAAGGCATATGAGTTGGTCCCTGAGGCTTACAGGCAGAAATTTAGGAATTGTAAAAAAGAAATTTCCCAGACCCATGTAGAATTTGCTCGAACCAAAGAACAGTTATTTGATAGGTGGTGTTCTTCTAAAAAAGTAGGCCCTGAACATGACAAACTTAGACAGCTTGTCCTTGTTGAAGAGTTCAAACGGTGCATAAATTCAGACATTAAGTCTTTTCTTGATGAGAGACAGGTTGAAATTTTGGAGGAAGCGTCTCGTTTGGCAGATGATTACGTTTTGACTCATAAATAAAAAATGAAAAATTAGTTCCTTTAAGAGCAATGAAAACCTTCATAAGAAAGAAGATGGGTCATACTACGTAGTTTCGGCTAATAAAGCCTCATCAGTGACCCTGTAATGATCCGACAATGAAAGCCAGAGGAAACATACTGCAATTTTGCGAAATTCGAACAGGCAGTCGATTCAAAGATTGATATAAATCAAAATGGGGTCCAAATAATTCAAAACCTGTCTAGAATATGAGTCTAAACCAATAATTTATTTCTGTGAACAGGCCTTATCCTCGAAAACCTTATAATCCACAGACAGGTCCAAGATTCTATCCCAGAAATCCTTCTGGTAGTTATATCCATACATCTAGTACTATGCCCAAACTTTCCGGTGGAAATAAAAGCCAGAATCCTTCCAAATCTTCTGGTGAAAACAGAAGCCCAAATTTTTCCAAACCTTCTGGTGAAAACAAAGACCAGAATCCATTATCTCAATCTCAAGTAGTTTGTTATTATTGTAAAAATACAGGTCATTTGATCTCTGAATGTTTAAAATTAAAGCGAAGAAAAGAACGAGAAAGACAAGAGGAACTTAAGCCTACAGGTTTGACTTCCAAAAGGCCAAAACCACAGTCTAATGTAAGGGAGGAAACTCTTTCTGATACCAAATTATCTGAGACTGATTCAGTTTTGGAGATTTATGAACCATTCTTATCAGATGGTTTTGTGTCACTAAATGGTGACAGTTATGCCCATCCTACCCCTATTACAATCTTACGAGATACTGGAGCTTCTCAATCTCTTATTCTAGCAGATACTCTGCCATTTTCTGAGAAGACTTCTTTGGGCCAAAGTGTCCTTATTCAGGGTGTGGAATGTTGATTTGTTAATGTTCCGCTTCATAACGTTTATTTGTTATCAGATTTGGTATCCGGTTCAGTGGCTGTTGGGATTAGACCTTCTTTACCTTTTAAAGGTGTTCATTTGTTGCTAGGCAATGACTTAGCTGGAGATAAGGTTGTGGTAAACCCACTTTTGACTTCTAATCCGTGCACTGATCAACCACCTGATCCCATTGAGCAGGAAATTCCTGATCTTTATCCGTCCTGTGCAGTCACAAGGGCTATGGCACGTAAGGCCAAGCAAACTGATGGGAAACAGGATTTTGATTTTACTGATACCTTTTTGAGTCAGTCTTTTAAGGACGAGATAACAAGGTCTCTGTCTTCAAGCCTGCCTGATAAGCAGACAGATTTTCATGAGAATAACTCATCTTTCGATCTAGGCCATGACAAAATGTCCGGATCTCAACTAGCTATAGAACAGCATAAGGATCCTGAAATTTCGCCTTTGTTTGAAAGGGCTTTAGATAAGCAGGAAGTATCTCAGGTCCAAGTCTGTTATTATGTCAAAAATGACATTCTTATGAGAAAATGGCGTCCACCAGACGTCTTAGCAGGAGACGAGTGGACTGTCAACCACCAGATAGTGGTTCCACGAGTTTACCGTCCCGAAATATTAAACTTGGCACATGAAACTCCCATGTCAGGACATTTAGGTGTAAATAAACCTATCACAAGATTCTTAATCATTTTTACTGGCCTGGGTTAAAATCAGATGTTTCTTAGCATTGTAGGTCATGCCATACATGCCAAATGGTAGGAAAACCCAATCAGACTATACCTAAGGCTCATTTGCAGCCTATACCTGCTTTTGATGAACCTTTCAGTCGAATAATTATAGACTGTGTGGGTCCCTTGCCCAGAACTAAGTCCGGCTGTGAATATCTTTTGACTATTATGTGTGCTTCCACACGTTTTCCTGAAGCCATTCCACTGAGAAATATCAAAACTAAGACAATCGTCAAGGCTTTAGTGAAGTTTTTCACCTTTGTTGGTCTTCCCAAATCTATTCAGTCAGACCAAGGTTCAAATTTCATGTCTGGAATTTTTCAACAAGTAATGCATGAACTAGGCATTGAACAGTATAAGTCATCCGCCTATCATCCTGAAAGTCAAGGCGCCCTTGAAAGATTCCATCAAAAATTGAAAAACATGATAAGATCTTATTGCTTTGACACAGAGAAGAATTGGGATGGAGGCATCCATCTGCTTTTATTTGCTGTTAGAGAATCTGTGCAAGAATCTCTTGGCTTCAGTCCATTTGAATTAGTATTTGGCCATACTGTTCGTGGTCTTTTGAAACTTCTGAAAGAGAAATATCTCTCTAATGATGACCCTGCCTTGAATTTACTTCAGTATGTGTCGGATTTCAAAACTAGACTTTCAAAAGCATGTGAGGCTGCTCGGACCAATCTTCAGTCAGCCCAAAGGAAAATGAAACAGCTCTATGACATAGGGACAAAAGAAAGGAATTTTAAACCAGGTGATAAAGTACTAGCTCTTTTGCCTATTGCTGGAAAATCTTTGCAAGCCAGGTATTATGGTCCATACGCTGTAGACAAAAAGATCAGTGACGTAAATTACATAATAAACACTCCTGGGAGGCGCAAGCTAAAGCAGCTGTGTCATATTAACATGCTTAAGGAATACATTGATAGGGTCAATGCATCTTTAACATCAGTCAATCTAGTTAGCTCTGTTCAACTTAATTCATGTGACAATGACTTTGAGGATAGTGAAATCTGATCCCACATCATCAAAACTTCAGAATTCTGACATTCTGAGGAATCTCGACCAGAAACTGTCACATCTAGAGCCAGATCAGCGGAATGAACTGAAACAGCTGATATTTGAATATAAACACTTATTTCCTGACATTCAAACACGGACAGACAAAATATTTCACGATGTGGACATTAATGGTTCTAAGCCTGTAAAGCAACAT
The DNA here is from genome assembly GCA_963580285.1 of Lucinisca nassula. Lineage (NCBI taxonomy): Eukaryota > Metazoa > Mollusca > Bivalvia > Lucinida > Lucinidae > Lucinisca > Lucinisca nassula. The sequence continues at coordinate 53,675,834 of OY757024.1, forward strand.
CCATACAGGATGAATCCTATGAAACAAAAACATCTTAAAGAAGAAGTTCAGTATCTATTAGACAATGACTTTATTGAACCAAGCCAAAGTGAATGGAGTTCTCCTTGTATTCTAGTACCAAAACCTGATGGGACATATCGTATGTGTACAGATTTTAGGAAAGTTAATTCCTTAAGTAAAACAGATAGCTTTCCTATTCCAAGAATGGATGACTGCATTGATAACATCGGGAATGCCAAATACATAACGAAATTCGACCTTCTGAAAGGATTTTGGCAAATTCCACTCACAGATAGAGCAAAGGAGGTTTTGGCATTCACAACACCAGACGGATTATTTAACTATAAAGTCATGCCATTTGGAACGAAAAACTCTCCGGCAACATTTCAGCGCTTAATAAACATGGTAATTGCAGGACTGGAAGGCTGCAGTGCTTATATCAATGACACTATCATATACAATGACCAGTGGAATCAACATCTCGGGACTATTCGAGCATTCTTTGATAGACTGAGTAATGCCAAATTGACAATCAATCTTGCTAAAAGTGAATTCTGCCATGCAAGTTTGACATTTCTAGGTCATGTTGTAGGTCAAGGTCATGTAACACCCATTGATGCTAAAGTTGAGGCTATCTCAAAATTTTCCTGTACCCACATGCAAAAGACAGCTGATGCGATTTCTTGGTATGACTGGTTATTACAGAAAGTTCTGTAATAGTTTCTCTGTCATTGCTGAGCCTTTGACAAATTTGCTCAGCAAAAGAACAAAATTCCATTGGAATGCAATATGCAAAAATGCTTTTGATAAGCTTAAAGCCATACTCAAGAGTGAACCAGTTCTCTTAGCACCAAACTTTGAAAAGGAGTTTAAGCTAGCTGTAGATGCTAGTGACGTAGGTGCAGGTAGTGTTTTGTTGCAGGAAGATGAAAATAGTGTGGATCATCCAGTTTGCTACTTTTCCAGAAAGTTTAATAAGCATCAGAGAAATTACTCTACAATAGAGAAAGAGTGCTTGTCTCTGATTCTTGCTCTGCAACATTTCGAAGTTTATCTTGCCCCTACTGCTGCACCGATTGTTGTTTTCAGTGATCACAATCCACTGACTTTCATACATAAAATAAAAAACAAAAATCAGCGGTTGCTCATGTGGAGTCTTATGCTACAAGAGTATAATTTAGACATAAGACATATCAGAGGGAGAGAAAACATTGTCCCTGATGCCCTTTCAAGAGCTTAAGCAGTGTCAGGAGTTGTGTTTTTCTTTCCTACTAAAGTGAATTGTAGATACATGTAATTTTATATGCTATGCTCAATATTTTATTATTCTTAAAGCAAAAGAAAGCTTTATTACATAAATCTTTCTTTTCCTCGAAGAGCGGGGGGGGGGGGGTTATGCATAAGACTTCATTTTTCTGATTCCCACTTTCACCCCACTGTTTACCTAATAGTGCTATAAATATCTTGTTAATATTCTTTTAGAAGATTCTAGAAAATTGAGTCACAGATTAATTTCTATTTGCAAACATCTTGTTTATAAGGAAAAGTACTTTGGAACCTTCCAGAAAGTTCAGGTTTGCATTATTTTTAGAAAATTATATCATCTTATTCCACAGCCCTCTGGAATGTTCTAGAGAAATCTTGGGGTCTATAAAAGAGCTTGATTTTTCTCTTTTAGTCAGACTTTGGAGTTTGAAGTTTGGGCTTAGAAAAGTTATTTATAAATTCTGTGTTGGATTGTTAAAGGATATTACTTTTCATTTTGGACTGTGAATTCTGTGGGATCAAGGAAAATAGATTCATTCAGGATATTTCATAACAGAGCTAAGTACATTTAATTTTCTTACTTTTACAGGTTAAAGTAGAAGTAAAACAAAGATCAGGAATTGATACAATCAACCCACCCCATCCACAAAAGACACCAAAGGGAAAGAAACACAAACACCAAGCGACCAGACCATAATGGAAACCCAAACAAAGGAAGGCCATATGGACAGTTACTCTCCCACAAAATGGCCATATGGCCATCCAAAATTAAAAGACACAAGTGACACACACAGCAAGCAACAAACAACAACATAAATAAATCGCCACGGAAGAGCCGCCTTGGAACGGTCAGTGGAAGATTTCCACTGGGGGGCTTAAATCGATTTTACGTGGCCACAATCCTCGCCCTTACTTCCGTCGCGATTTATACAAATAATTTGTTCAGTCCGCATGAAGGCCGCGTAAAGTTAACTTGTAAATAAATTTTGTTGAATTTTTCCAAAAGGCTTGTTTGTTTTTATCTTTCTGCTACGCCTGGCTCGTAACATTATGGATATCCTTAATTCGAATTATGGATATCCATTATTCGGCTGATTTATGGATATCCATAAATCGAATTATGGATATCCATAATTCTCCTCTGCAAATAAACCTAATGAATAATGACTGCTCCCTTTGCAAAAATAAAACTCGACTATTCCCGTCAGGTTTTCGATTAAGGTGTGTAATAAAAGCCGGGAGCGAGGTGGAGGTAATGTAGGGTAGGCTTAATGGTGGCCTATGATGTGGGAGAAATATGCTTTATTTGATTTGAGGTTTAACGTCCCCGTCAATACTTTTTAGGGTATTTTGGAGACGTTGCTTCCAATTATGTTGGGCATTAAGCCTTCATTGAGATGAAATGACATCTCAATACCGCCGGTCGCTCAGTCGGATGCGCGTCTGACTGGTGATCAGGAGAACGCGGGGTCGATACCTGTCAGGTTCGGCAACATTCTTTCGTAAAGATTGATCATGCAATCTTTTCTACGGTCATTCTCTCCCTTCCGCTGATTCAAGAAGGGCAGTTTTGTTTCGGAGTCATAAAAAAATTTTACATCACTTTCACAAGTCCGTGAATTGAATACCCACTTACACCTAGCCTAGCAACTAGGCGTTAAAATGGATAATATGAAATTAAAATCATCTTTTGCATTGAAATGAATAGTGTATAAACGTTTAGCTAGTCTAGTCTCTCTGGCTTAATTTTGAGATTACTATGTTTGGAGATTCTACCAAATAGACTTGTAACAGAGCGTCACTAACGCTGTATGTGACGTACTCGTAGGTTCTTTACTGGACCATAATTGAAACCACGAAGACGATTGTTGATTGGATGTTTAATGGCTGATGTCTGATATGTCAAGTGATGGTTACATTCTGAAAAGACATATCCAAAATATATCTTTTAACTATGAAAACAAATGGTATTTAATGACAATAAAATAACGTTTGAACACAAGGCTACTGACGTAATGACTAAGCGGTAAAGGGTAGTGTGGCGATCAATGACTTTTACTACAAATACTACATTGTTAACATTATCATCAAATACACATACACCCGCTTACACACTTGAATGCGGCATAACTGGCAGAATCTGATGACAATTAAAACCTATGAAATACACTTATAATGAGCATCGTTGATATTAAAACATGATGCTAATAGAAAGACGAGGAATAAACTTTCACATACCTGAAAAGACATATCCAAAATATATCTTTTAACTATGAAAACAAATGGTATTTAATGACAATAAAATAACGTTTGAACACAAGGCTAATGACGTAATGACTAAGCGGTAAAGGTCAGGAGAGGTCACAACTGAGTTGGACAGAGAAAATGAATTCCTATGAAGGACGACCAAAAGCCAAGAAACAAACGACAATGGAAGCAAATGGCAAAACATTGCTTCCACAAAAAAAACACCACTGTTACACTTTTCCCCTCACAGTGAAATGGCTCCCGACATTTTCAAATACTAAAATATATCCATGTATGTGAAAGGCCAAAAACAGAGCTGCGAGAAAAGGAAAAAAATGAAAATAAACCTTGCACACAAAATACACAGGGTAACCATACACACGCTGATATGATTGTAATGACATGACAATGAAAATGTAGGTGTTTTTTTTTTACTAACAGTTTAAGTCCTGCTTATTATGTGAATCAAGTATTGACAGGTGTAATAGACAGACTAAACTTCAATCACGTCCATGACTTAGTATAGCGAAGTTGGATACGACACGACGCGGACAAGCGGTATTTACTTGACCTGTTCGTGCAAGGGTGGGAGTAAAATGAAAAAAAATATTTCCAAAATGGATGTGGACGCAACGATCAGGAATTGATACAATCAACCCACAGCTCCCATCAGAGACACACCAAAAGGATGTCAAATTAAGGAACGATGAAAAGCAATTGTAAAAGCAATCCCTGAGGATTCTAAACTCAGTATATCTTACCTGAGGATAAAATACTTACCACACTTACACGTTTCTAAAACCCACATCTCACATAAGAATCTGCTCTCCATCTGTCTTCTTCTCAAACTGTAAATGAGTATTTACAGACGATGATGATGATGATGTGTAATGTTCTCTCTATCCTATCTCTGTGTTTTTTTCTCTATTGGTGAGAGACCTGGCGCAAGGAGTTTGTCACTGAACGTTGGTTCCTTATCCAAGCGTCATCTCTGAGCCATTGAGGTGGTCTTCTGTTCCTGACCCCTCTTGGTAGGTCTGGTTCTAGTATTGCTGGACTGTCCACTGGCTTTGTCCTGGGCAGTAACTTCTGATCCACTGTCAATCAATGCTATGGTGTCCGTTCCACAAAAAGTAACATTGGATTCGTTGGGTTGTCCAATGAGAGTCTCAATTCTGTAATTTTCACTATATTGGGGGTCGTTTTGTTCATGGCCTCCAGCTGACCCCTCGTTGAAGACCCCTACGCTTTTAACGGCTTCTTCACTTCAGTCTCTTCACTCTTTTGCTCTGCTGATATGTTCTGATTGCTTCTGTCTGTCTGTCTGTTATTCTGGTTGTGATACTGTCCTCTCCTATTATTAAATCCTCCTCTGTATCCTCCTCTTCTTCGACCTCTCTCCAGTGCCTCTATTCTTTTCAATATCATGTCAAATTTATTCTCTTTCTCCTCTTCAACAACTGTAGATTTCTCACTTTTCGGCTGTGTTTTTGCCTGTTGTTGAGCTATATTCGTGGCTAGTTTCATCTCATTCTCTTCTGCCCTAACTGCTTTTCTCAGGTGTTCAAAGCTCTTCAGACTTTCATATTTCACTCTGGTAGCATTCTTCAGTCTTTCGCTGCGCAACGATTTCCAGAACTGTTCCCTCAAGGTTGTATCTCTTTCCTCTTCTCTTGCCTTTCCTTTTTCAATGGCTCTTTGAAAAATTTCTTCCAACCTTAGTCCCCACTCATTCACACTTTCTGTTTCCTTCTGAGAAGCCGTATAGAATTCCTTCATGATAGTCTGTCCAGATGCCACGTTTCCGAATTCATTTTCCAATTTTTCCATTATGTCTGCAATTGTTGCTGATATTCCAAGGGTAAGTATCACTCTTTTAGCCCTTCCTCTGAGGGATTTTCTGACTGATTGTACTATTGTCGTAGTTGAGTGTTCCTTCTCCTTCCTGACACATTCCACTTCGTACTTCCATTCCTCATATGATGCCTCTGTTCGGGGCTTTGGATCGTCTCCAGAAAATGGGGAAAACTTTGGCAGGAAACACTGGGAATCTACCACTGTCTGTCTTATTTCTGTTGTTGCTGTTGCTCTTTCACATTTACTGTCTACTCCACTTTCCTGTTTAACTACTTGTGTAGGTTGTTTTATACTGATCTCACTAGGCACTGGATCTAACATGACTCTCTTTGGTACAGTTTCTGAAATAGAATTTTTCATTTGAATTGATTTCAACTCCTGTTTCAACGGAATTTCCATTTCCATCTCCTCTCTCTTTCTAAGGAACATTCTTTCTTTCATTTGTTCATGCGCTAATTCTTTTGTGGCACGTATTATTTCCTGTTCAGTTATCGTCTCTAAATTTATTTCCTTTTCTTTCAACAACTCCAATTTACTTTCCATCTGTGCTCTTTCTTCTAACAAGACATCCTTCAGCGAATTAACTTCCTGCAGATCTGTCTCCACTTGCTGTAAGGATTCTTCTCTTCTAGCAATCGCCTGTTCTCTTTCAATTAACGATGCTTTCAAAGCATTCACCTCTATGATACTATTCTCTCGTTCTCTTAAACTATCCTCTTTCATTTTCAATTCTGTTTCTCTTCTTGCCATTTCTTCTTCTCGAGCTGCGAAGTACATTTCCATTTTCTTCTTCTCTTTCACAAGTAACAGGTCATGTTTACGTTTCGTTTCCTCCTCTCGAGCTGTCCAGCATTCTTCCATTCTTATTCGTTCTTCCTCCATCATTTTGTGGTTTTGCAATCTTAATTCTTCCAGAATCGAAGCCATTATCTGTGACTGTATGTCCTGTGCAGTCATCTGTAAACCTTCATCAAGCACTTTATTTTCCTCAAGAAATGAAGGCGGATCTATCACTTTGCTCCCATAATTCAAACTATTCCTTTGTATTGGATATTTTCTTTCTGTAGAAGAATCATATCCTCTGAAACCTGTTTTATCTGATTCACTTTCATTGAATCCGAGGTATTGTTTGGTTCCTTCACTGAAACTATAATCTATATCTTTATCTGAAACAGCTTCCGTCTTTCCTATTCTGTCAGTCACTTTTCTCTCTGTGAAGTCACTATCATATTGTATTGTTCTTTCTTGTATACCCTGCAGATCTATATTTCTGAAAGTGGCATCCTTCAATCGTGCCCCAGCAAACTCCTTTCCATTTCTTAATCTATCATCTGCAGTTAAACTACCTTCCTCTGTTCCAAGTCTTCCACTCTGAGCTTCTTGTTGAAATCGATTTCTTTCCTGTGAGATACGGCTAAGTCTCCTCTCTAGTATGCCTAATTCCCTATTCATATCTTTTGCGAACTCACTCTGTTCACTGTTTTCCTGCGTGGGAGTCTCATCATGAAATCCTGCTTTTCTGTTTCTTTGTTCGGATGAAGACACTACTCGGCGTGCCTTTGCCAGTTCCTGCTTCCCCCTCAGAACATTATTATCTGTCTGAACTTCTCTTTGCTGTGGTCTATACATAATTCCTGTTGTATCCACAGTCCTTAAAGAGTCTTCTAGACTATTTCTTTCTTCACTACCTCTATCTACTGAAACATTCAATTTGCCACTATCACTTCTCACTACATTTCCATGCAGTCCTCCTTGTGAACCTTCTTTCTGTTGTGCATCTCGAAATCTCTCAAGTACATCCGACTGCGTTTTCTTGAGCTCATCCTCTTTCTGTTTCAAGGATTTCAAAATCCTCTCCTTTTCAGCTCTTAGCGTTCTAATTTCTGCCGCGTTCCTTCTTGATTCCTCCTGCTCCTTTTTATTTTCTCTCCTCAAGAACCGAAGCTCTCTTTCCTTTTCTGATTCCGTTGCAAATGCCATTATCGATATTTTCACTGAAGCGTTTGCTAGATTTTCACACTATTTAGGCGAGGAATTTCTCTCACTATTGTGAATATGTGTCTCCAGCATGTTTCCTTTTGTTTGTTTATTTCATTCACATTCGGTTCATTTCATTCCAATACAAACAGTAAGTGATTTCCATTCACAAGTGGTTTCTCACCGGTATGAATAACTAGTAGCATTCAAATGCGGTTCATTTCATTCCAACACAAACAGTAAGTTATTTCCATTCACAAGTGAGAAACCACACTGGCCACCATTGTAACAGAGCGTCACTAACGCTGTATGTGACGTACTCGTAGGTTCTTTACTGGACCATAATTGAAACCACGAAGACGATTGTTGATTGGATGTTTAATGGCTGATGTCTGATATGTCAAGTGATGGTTACATTCTGAAAAGACATATCCAAAATATATCTTTTAACTATGAAAACAAATGGTATTTAATGACAATAAAATAACGTTTGAACACAAGGCTAATGACGTAATGACTAAGCGGTAAAGGGTAGTGTGGCGATCAATGACTTTTACTACAAATACTACATTGTTAACATTATCATCAAATACACATACACCCGCTTACACACTTGAATGCGGCATAACTGGCAGAATCTGATGACAATTAAAACCTATGAAATACACTTATAATGAGCATCGTTGATATTAAAACATGATGCTAATAGAAAGACGAGGAATAAACTTTCACATACCTGAAAAGACATATCCAAAATATATATTTTAACTATGAAAACAAATGGTATTTAATGACAATAAAATAACGTTTGAACACAGGGCTAATGACGTAATGACTAAGCGGTAAAGGTCAGGAGAGGTCACAACTGAGTTGGACAGATGACCAGTAACCTGTTAAGAAGCACAGAGAAAATGAATTCCTATGAAGGACGACCAAAAGCCAAGAAACAAACGACAATGGAAGCAAATGGCAAAACATTGCTTCCACAAAAAAACACCACTGTTACAGACTTGCCATTATCAATAAGGTGATAAATTTTTAATATAATAAAAATACTAAAATTGATAAGACTTTAATTATCAGACCAGCAGAGATTGATCATGAAATCATTTCTACGGTCATTCTCTCCCTTACGCTGATTCAAGAAGTGCAGTTGTCAGTTTCTGGTGAAAGAATGTGCACTGTACTGGTAAACTGCTTACGTATAAGCCTGCACAGCAAAAGTGTGGATAGATAAACTGACCGGCTCAAAAATGACCTAAATTAGTAATGACTAGTGTTGACTCATGCAGCCAAATCTATTTCTCAAAGCCCCAATGGGCGGGGGCCAGGAGATATATCTGACTCTGCCTGGTACTCCATACATTTCAAGTAGAGTATTTCATGGATATATGTTAAGACTATATATAACGACCATGTGCATTTTTCTCCAGAAAGCATACATGGATTTCCCATCTGGATCATTATAATCTTACGTACGACTTTCAGTGTCCTTAGGTGGGCAGTCCTCATAGAGGTGATTCCAGAGGGACCGGACGCGTTGGCCGGAATTTCCAGATCTTACGGCTGATTCCGATATTTAACTGCACACATGGCGGGCGTTCAACGTCTGGCGTCCGTTGCTTTGGAAGCCTTATGGGCTGAAAAGGCTGCACGGCAGAGAGGTCCCTTTGACTGGCCATCATCTTCCAGCGATGATGAAGAGCTTGAAGATTTCGAAGATTTTTACAATAAACAATCCCGTGTCTTAGGGAAAAATCATTAAACCAAAAGCGTTGGCGGTGATTTATGGATATCCATAATTCGAATTATGGATATCCATAAATCGATCTGAATTATGGATATCCAAACATCGAATTATGGATATCCATAATTCTAATTATGGATATCCATAAATCAGAGGAATAATGGATATCCGTAAATCGAATTATGGATATCCATAAATCGAATTATGGATATCCATAAATCGAATTATGGATATCCATAAATCGATCTGAATTAATGATATCCATTAATCGAATTATGGATATCCATAATTCGATTTATGGATATCCATAATTCGAATTATGGATATCCATTATTCGGCTGATTTATGGATATCCATAATTCGATTTATGGATATCTATAAATACGGATTAAATAGTAAAACGGCACCCCATAGGATCCTTGTTAAATCTTTATACCTTCATGCCTTAACAGAACATGAAGAAGTGTGCAATCACACCAGTGCCGAACACTTTAAAAGAGGGATGAGAAAGCTTTATATGAAAAGATAAATGGTCTCCGATGTATTCCCGTGTCCCGGTCTGCATTCGATAACATGTCTATGCAAACATAGTGTAATTTTATTGCGGTAAAAATGAATTATTTTTAGGATGAAAAATCGCGATATTTGTCCTATTTCTGCTCAAAATGTAAATTGTGGCTACTCATGAGAACCAATGAGGCAGTTCTAAAGAGTACCCACAATCACTGTTGAATAGACGAAATAGGAAAACGAAATTCTGCTAAAAACATAGATTGTGGGAAATCATTAGCTCCGCCTCGAAGAGGTGATTATTACAAGTACACCCAACCTATGCTGTAAAGCAGAATAAGACAAAATAATGTATATCCAATCAAATCCCACTTTTCCTAATATTAAATAGGGTTTACCGGGGTGTTTAGGCTTCGTCAGAGTCTAACTGTTGGTTTTCTTTTGCTCCAGCATTTCAGTCGAGTCCACACCGTTGTTTTATCTCTGTGGTTGATTGATTTTTGTGTTCACGGAGATGTTGCACTGATGAGTTAGGAGGCCTTCATGCGGACTGAACAAATTATTTGTCTAAATCGCGACTGAATTAAGGACGAGGATTGTGGCCACGTAAAATCGATTTAAGCCCCCAGTGGAAATCATTCCACTGACCGTTCCAAGGCGGTTCTTCTGTCGCGGTTTATTTTTGTTATGGTTTGTCTTAGAGTGTGTGTATCGCTTATATTATTTTGCTTTGGATAGCCAATTCATTTCGTGGGAAAGTAACTGTCCTTTTTGGCTTTCCGCTAGTGATGTTTTCATTGGGGTCTAGTTTGCTTTTCCCTTGGGATTTCTGATGGGAGCTGTGGAGTAATTGTATTGATTCCTGATCATTGCCTTCACTTCTATTTTGTTATCTGTTGATATTATGACAGCCTGAAGACAGAAAGTGGACTGGAAGCAAATATTTAAATAAAGTTTCTTTTATGGAGCTGGACAGAACAGAAAAGAGAAGAGAACTTTATTTGGACTTCATTACGAAAACATACCTATACAAATACACTGTAAATTTTACCAACCAAAAAACGAAACTTTTAGACGAAAATTTGTTAAAATTTGAAAATTTGTTATGCTCAAAATATAGATTGTGGGTACTCGTTAGAACCTACTCATCGAGGCGGTTCCAACGATTACCCACACTCTTTATTTTAGAGCATAAATAAGAAAAATAAAGTTTACCCCTATAAACCCCAGTTTTACTACATAAAAGTGGAGTTCAAGGGGATCAAAATTATATAGGCGTGTTTTCCTGATGGTTATAACAATCGCAGCTTATCCGAGATAGCATATGGGACGGTATTACATATACTTTATACCAAATCATTCTTAATCTAATGAAACAGTATGCATATTTCACATCCAGTCTGATGCTGGTCGTAACAGCCTTCTGCTGTTGATCGTATCTGCGAAATGGAGAATTCTGTTGTTGGGCGTATCCTTTAATTTAAGCCCTCTTAGAGAAAACTCGCTTATAACTCTTTTTTAAAGAAGAAGAAAACGGTTGCATAACAGTTTACTTTAATTGCAAATGAACATTAGTTAGAAAGTCCAGTCACACACATTGCGAAAACACGCCTATACGAATACATGGTAAACTTTACCGCCGAAAACATGAACATTTTAAGATGAAAAATTGTGATTTTTTTATTTCTGCTCAAAATATAGATTGTGGGTACTCGTTAGAACCGCCTCATCGAGGCGGTTCTAACGAATACCCACAATCTATATTTTAGAGCAGAAATAAGAAAAATAAGGCCCCTGTAAACCCCAGTTTTACTATATAAAAGTGGGGTTCAAGGGGGGTAAAAATTATATATGTGTTTTCTCTTGATATATGAAACTGCTAGAAAACTACAATGACATTAAAAGCAATTGGGGTAGGACAAGTTTCTTAATTTCTCAGTTGTAGGCAGTTCACATCATATGCAAAAAAATCGACTAGATTTCACCTCCAGAATGATAACAAGAGCTGTCACTATAGGTGAACCATGCCCCAGTTGGAGCCCAATTCAGAGTTTTTTCAAAATTTCAAGGGGAGATAATTCAGCCAAAAATGACAACAGAGTTATGGCTCTTGGTCAGAATGTAGCCCGTGTGATGATGAATAAGTGTGTGAAGTTTCATGGGGCTAGGTCAAATACTTTTGAAGTTATGATCAAGGTTAAAGTTTGTGTGACGGACAGACAGACAAACAAACAGACAGGGACAGACAGACAAACAAACAAACAGACAGACAGGGCAAAATACTATATGCCCCCGAATCAAAGATTCTCGGGGGCATAGAAAATAGTATGATACCTTATCTATTAAAGCAGAAAGACTCCATGCGACATTGCACTGTAAACAACACATATGCCCCAAATGCTGTCCTAACATATTCTGTTGTTGAAGAACATGTTTCCATGCCTTTTATGTTCCCTGTGTTTTATCTATTTACTTATTTATTTGTTTATTTATTTATCTATATAATGTTCAAGGGGTATGTGGAAAATAATTGCCCTCGCGCTGTCCAGTCAAAATAGAAGTGAAGGCAATGATCAGGAATCGATACAATTAACCCACAGCTCCCATCAGAGACACCAAGGGAAAGAAACACAAACATTAAACAACTAGACCCTAACGGCATCTGTAGTCAACACTTTCAAACGACATCTCCTCTGAAGCCACTGGGCCAATTTGGCACAAATATCACCTGCAGTGGGATTGAAAAACATTTCCTTTGATGTCACTGGGCCAATTTGGCACAAATTTCACTTGAGGCCTCCTTGGGCATTGGGGTTGAAAAGCCTAAAATTTTCTTTGCTTCATGATTGTGCTTCTTTCCCTTTGGTGTCTCTGATGGGAGCTGTAGGTTAATTGTATCGACTCCTGATAATTGCCTTCACTTCTATGTTGCGTTCCTGTACTGTGCGGGTTAAACAATACATCGCCAACCTTTGCAGACGCAGATCACACGCCAGAAATATTTGAGCCCCGCCAAGCGAATTTGTGTCTTCGAGCATTCCGTCATGGCAAAGTTTAACTGCGCATGCCCAGCCATTCAGAGGGGCCAGGGATATGGCTTTCTGTCTGAAGGTTCCCTTTGATTCACTGCTTGTATGAGCGAGCAGCGAAGGTTCTGGCGAGACTGCGCGGACGCGCAGGCTCGCCTGAACCTTCGCTGCTCGCATAGGCGATAAGTACCAAAATCGCTTGACGGGGCCCAGATAACAAGTCTACACTGTTGGTTTGCATCAAAGGGATTTTAAATTTGTAAAGCTTGCCGCAAACAGAACAATTCTGATTACCTGATGACTATAGACATTTTGCTCTTGATTTTATACTTACAAGTAAGTATTTCCGTCTCGTTCCAACAACAGAACCTTGAACCTCGAGCCGGGTCATCCATACAGCGAGAGCGAGGTGGACAGTCCATGCGGTTGGGCCCGGGGCCGCAGTTTATAGTTGTAATCCTCTGCAAGGGCGGGCATTCTGTGGACCCAACGGCCTGACCGAAGTGTTGTCTGACCTCGAGAGACTGTCCGAGAGAGCTGGTGCCGGAACTAGAGGATGGCGGTAAAATCTGGCTTCTGGCCACTGAAATATTGTATCGGCAGTTTACAATAAATAGAAGATCTTACATGAATCTTCGTGTATTATTGAATTTACTAATCACCACGAAAGCACGCCTATATAAGTTTGACCCCCTTGAACCCCACTTTTATACAGTAACACTGGGGTTTACAGGTGTAAACCTTATTTTTCTTATTTCTTCTCTAAAATATAGATTGCGGGTACTCGTTAGAACCGCCTCGATGAGGCGGTTCTAACAATTGCACACAATTTATATTTTGAGCAGAAATAAGAAAAATATCACAATTTTTCATATTAAAATTTTCATTGTCTCAGCGATAAAGGCTACAATGTATTTGTATAGGTATGTTTTCGGAATGACGAGTTGAGGAAAAGGGATAAAATGCGAGGCTTCGCCTCGCATATTATCCCTTTTCCTCAATTCGTTCAATTAATTCAATAATACTTGAACACGAATGCAATATTCTTTTTATCATATGACATTTTAAACTTATTTAAATCACGATTTTTTTCACAAAAATGTCAATATTCCGTCATTAGTAAACGCGACGTCGTAGAGTGTATCTAGCTAATTTGCATATTTAATCGACAAGTGGATTACCTAATTGTATACGCCTCGGTAGTTCAGTCTGATGCGCGTCTGGCTGGTGATCAGGGTTCGATACATGCCGGGGTTGGCAACATTCTTTCGTGGCGATTGATCATGAAATATTTTCTTCGGTCATTCTCTCTCTCTCTCTCTCTCTCTCTCTCTCTCTCTCTCTCTCTCTCTCTCTCTCTCTCTCTCTCTCTCTCTCTCTCTCTCTTCCGCGGATTGAAGAAGGGTAGTTGTCAGTTTCTGGCGAAAGAATGTGCACTGTACTGGTTAACCGCTTACGTATAAGCCTGCCCAGGAAAAGTGCAGTGGCTCAAAAATGACCTAAAAAGTGTTAACTGGGACGTTATACTAACTAACTAATCAGTCGTGACGTCAGATGATAAAATAAAATACCAGAAACGGCCACTTTACCTATTATAGGTCAGTAGAAAGTATCACATGTTACTACCGATTATTACAGAACCCTGGAGGGGGGCATACGATTTACTTTAATATGTTGTGCGAACAAGTTAATATACTGTACGCACAAGATATCTTGTTTGCACAACATACAACGTGTGTCTTGTGCGCACAACTTAGTCTTGTCTATTCACCTTATTTGCATTACCTGCTGGTTCCTAGTCTGAAGGTTTTCAGTGTTGGAAAAACAGGTAACCAGACCCCCCCCCCCCCCCCCCCCCCGACCTTTAAAGGGGTCTGGTTACCTTTTTTTGCAAAATTGACAATGTGCAAGCTGGGAGCCAGCAAATAATGCAAATATGGTGAATACCATTTTATATACTGCTCAATACGTGTTTATACTTTGCAATTTGCGAGCTTTACTTGCTAAGATTGACACGATATTTCAATTGTATGTGTCATCAGACGTTCTCTATGAAAGGCTTTTCACTGTTATGATCTTTAACTGTTCTTTTTAAGTCATATGACCCCCTTCACTGACTGCCAGCTATTGCCCACGAAAAACCCTTTGGGGCAAGACGTGTATCCGATGTCTAACAATGATTAACAGCCTCAGGGGCAGATATCGGACATTACCTGACTAAAAAGCGAGTCTATTTCTAATATGTACAGTCGAACTTCGATGGCTCGAACCCCTTCGGGACCATAGAAATTTGTTCGAAACAGCGGCAGTTCGAGCCACTGTTGCATACTTCCAGAAAACATAACGGGGATATTTTTGGACTTCTTTTCGGTGTTCTGTAACAAAAAATTGAGGCGATTCTAATATGTACACACAGCATACATTTGCAAGATAAGTCGAAAAGCTCCTTAATTATCCCACACATTTTCTTATGCAGAGGAATTCCCTAGGAACTCATAAACGGGTTCGACTCAGACATGGTAAACGAGCCATCGATGTTCGAGCCATCGAAGTTCGACTGTAATTCAAGTAATTCAAACAAGCTCCATAACTCCGTTTGGATTTTTATGCCACGTCAAAGTTTAACTATCAAACAACCTTTTATCTGCTTTAAGCTGATGTGTATCATTCAGTAAGCTCGCTATAGAACTGATTACTATTTGAATATTACACGAGGCACAACATATCACGTGCCAAAAGTAACTACACCCATTGGTCCAAACATAAGTTTACGTAATGAAAAGACAATTCTTTCCCGCTTAACGGTTCTGTGTTGTTTGATTTGAGGTTTAACGTTCCCGTCAACACTGTAAAGGTCATTTTGGAGACGTTGCTCCCAATTTTGTGGGACGTTTACCCGACATTGAGATGAAATGACTTCTCAAGCCCTGCTGCCCAATGAAACCAAAAGGGTTTACAAGCATGGACTCCCACCGCTTTGCCTGGGCAGGCTTAGATCCTCTGAGCGGTGTATCAGTATTCGTGTGCGGTTCTGGACCGCGGGAAAGGTTTATTACCTTGTTAGCATAACATATATCTTGTGCTTATAACATAATAACTTGAGCGCACAAGTTATTATCTTGTTCGCACAACATATTATCTTGTTCGCACAGCATATAACATTGTTTGCGCAACATAGATCTTGTGCAGACAACATAATATCTTGTGCGCACAAGATATTTTAAAAGTTGTGTTGTCCGCACAATATATCTTGTGCACACAACTTATTATCTGGTGTGCACAAGATAATATCTTGTTCGCACAACTTAATATCTCGTTCGCACAACATATTGAAAAAAAAATGCATGTCCCTTCCCGGGTTCCGTAGATTATAGCGTTGTTATTTTATACCCTTTATTAGGTTACTAGAATGTCTGATTGCTGTATAAACCCAGTTAAGACGTCACAGAACGCGGCGTCTGATTATGGTCTACACTTTAAGAGGCAACAGAACGCGACGTTTTATCACGGTCTGCACTGTTTGCTACAACTACTGTAATTTTTGCACAATTAAAACAAACCAGGCTCTCTTACACGTGGGTAGGTATAAGCTGAGATGATATATGTTTCATTCATGGGTTCAGTGGGGGTAATGTGTACGGGGCGGGCATTTAGAAGTCAAAGCAGTATCTCCGTTGTGAAAATGGTGGCCAACTATTTGATAACTTTAAGACGTAAGGTCCGTGCAAATTATTTTATATTTTTAGCTCATCAGAGCCGAAGGCTCCGGGGTAGCTTATAGGATTGACAGGTGTCCGTCGTCGTTTGTCGTCTGGCGACTGGCATCTGTAGTAAACACTTTCAAACGACATCTCCTCTGAAACCACTGAGCCGATGTGGCATAAATTTCACCCGTGACATCCTTGGGCAGTGGGGTTGTAACTGTTTGTATTTATTGAAAGTCGGCGCATTAGTTTTGCTGCTATGGCAACTTAATAGTTTCCATAGATATATTAATTGGGGAAATAGATAAATGTGCATTTACTGCCAAACGTTTGCAGTTAATTTGACAAAATGTTTATAGAAATGTTCCTTGAGTAAACTTCAGCCATATGCTTTTAAGCCAACCTGGGGCCCCTCAGGATGTGCCGGGGCTATGCCCAATACCTTCCATTTCAAAAAGGCCATATATCTTAGAAACCATTCAGATTCCACCCCTAAACCATATATATTATTGTTCCTTATGATAGGACACATTCAGTGACACCAACATCGGGGTCTTCTGGGGTGCGCCGGGCCATGCCCCATCCCTCCACTTCACATAGGCCAAATATCCGGGCTGAGAAACTGTTCAGAGCCCCAGCCCCAAACTATATACATTTATGTTCCCTTATGATAAGACGCATTGCCACGACAAGGTTTCTTATTTTCAACCCGAAACGTATAGGCATGTAATTACTTGTTCTCTTACAAGAGAGCAATACTGATATGTTTTTTTGTTTTTGTTTTTTTGTTTTTTTTTGGTTTGGGTTTTACGGCCCTTTCAAGATTATTTCACTCATATGGAGCCGATCGTTAATCAGAGGTGGGCAAAAACCGGAGTACCCCCTGACATGTTTACAAAGTAACCGAATTTTTATATTTTTTTGTGCTACGGTAGCTAGGCCTTGTCAAAAAAACTGTCCAATTATTTTTTCCTTAATAAACGTAGGTTTCTTCGTTCTTTTCGGACGGTTTCGGAACTGCACACACCTAAACATATGTTCTTGATGAAAGTTACGTCTGTCAAATCAGACAGATCTTGTTAAGAGGGCGTATTTTCTAACCAACTAACCTTCTTGAACCCTCTGTTATTCTCTGCTGGCTGGCCTGTGCAATACTCCATACAGGTGACGTGTCGACCAGGCGACCCGACTTTTCGAGCTATTGTGGCAAGGTCACAAGGTACTGACACATCCATATATAAGGCCAAAAAAAAAAAAAAAAATAGGTGTGTTTCCGGTTTCCCGACCCTACCTAAGTTTTAGGCCCGACCCTAAATTTTTTATTGCCAAAAAAAAAAAAAAAATCGCGGGGCGAAACGACTCGTAAAAAAATCGCGGGGCGAAACGACTCGGAACTACGCGAGCGGTTGCGGTTTATTTGTTCTAATTCGGTCAGTTTCCGAGCGTTTCGGTGTTTACTACTCTCAAAATGGCAGCACAGTTGGGCGCAATTTCACTTCTTGCATTGAAATATAAGAAATGTGAGCATTTGTCGGCACCTAAAACTTGTTTTGAGCTCGTTCCTCACAAGAAAACGATAAATCAAGTTTTCGAGCTACACCATCCTCCCACTGGAAAGGATGGTAGCGTTATGGTTGCCCATTGTAGTATCGACCTGAAGAATTCAGAATCCTTTGAGGTAAAGTATGTTTTCAATCGTATTTGGGGCACTTCTTTAGGTCAGTTCCTTGTCAGGCTAGGGGGAGCGTCTAGTCCTGCAACGACCAAGCATCACCCGGCTCTGTGAGCATAGTATGGGAGCGGAAGAGATTGGAATGCCCTTCCGGATTCAATTGTTTCACCCGCCGAAGGTGCAAAGGACAGTGTAGCTCAGTTTACTTCTTTGGTGAGAGCTAGGGACTAACTTCCCTTTTCACAGGTCCTGGTGAATGGATGTCATTTGACGTGTCACCAGTAATAATTCAGATCAAATCAGATCAGAAGTGAACGAACATTTGCGATTGAACAGGACTTGCGATTTGTACAGTGGACAATCAGTCACTTGCGTTATTGGGAGGATGGTGTAGCATGTGATTCGCAAGAACCACGATTCTAGATGTCATGGTATTTGATTTATCTCCCTATAACAATGTGATAGCGCTAACTCCAACATGGTACTTTGGGCATTTTTTTTGTTTGATCTGGGATTTTTTTTCAATCGCAAATACCCGTTCACATCCGCTTCCATACTGTGGAGAGGCTGAATCAAGATTTGAACCTACCACTCACGTGACTGTCACTGTCAGCGAAGCAGAGCAGGCCTATTAGATCAGACTGAACCTATATGGTCAGATTTTAGCAATTTAGACCCTAATCAGATTACAGTAGACTGTAAATGATGATAATTGTAGAATAATTTTCCTTATTTCTCAACGAAAACATGTTGCAGGTATTCATTTTAACTGTCTTGGTGAGATGGTTCAAATGAGTACCCACATGATGTCCTTGAGACATGAGGAAAATTATCCATGAATTAACACCATTTTTCGATATGAGTGAAATAATCTTGAAAGGACCGTAAAGCCAAAAGCAAAGAATTCTAAGATTTGCTTTGCCCTGGCTCAATTGTAATGGAAAAAATAAATACATAGAATATAATTCATGTTTCCGTTTTTATTTGATTGTACCTTTACATCAAAGTTTATGCATCTTTAAATGCATGTAGTTCCGCAGAAATGCTCTATACAGTGTATAAACAAAATAAACAATTAAGATAAAAAAAAATTAAATCGACCTTCCCCACCTACTTTTTTTTTCAAGCTGAAACCTGAAACACACCTATTTTTTTTTTTTTTTTTTTTTTTTTTGGCCTACGTAACTGACCGCTCAACATCGGGTGTGGGACATTATTTCAAGAGCCGATGTTGCAGTATCGAGCATAGGCCGATAGCAGTGAGTAAAATGATTTTTATTTATTATCTTTGATTCTTAGATGCAGCGCTATTCTTGCTTATCAGTATCCTTCTTGTGTTAATATTGCCATTTCTTTTCCCTGCACAGCACATAAGGGGACACCTTAGTGTTGGGCAGAGAAGAAATGGAACTTAAGCGCTGGATCTATTGCTTACATGGATCGCCATCTATTGTAAGGGTAGATAATTTTGGCGATTTATGTACCGTTCATTGTAGGGGCAGATAACTGCGTTAGGATTAAAAGTTACCGTGTATGACGGCGTTTGTTCATAGGGCACGCACGCACGCATCTTTTTGCGATATAATTTGTGTAGATTCTGATCAGGAGTTTACGATTAAACACACCACCATTATCGGTGCTTTATTGCATTAAAGGTCCTGATCAGACGCTGCACTGAATTTTCGCAGTAATGTTATTGTACATTTTTCTCTTCTTTCGTTGAAAGACTGTTCAGATTCAATGAAAGTTTTAATGAAATAGTGCCAGGGTGCATTGTTTGTAGACCCTGATCAGACGCCACCTGCGTCTATGCGCGATATGTTTTTGATCAATCATATGGTTCCAAGCAGATTTTTCAGTTATTTTGAGGGGAGTACATTTTGCCCACCGGTCTAGCCTGTAAGACTGGGCGAGCATACTGTACTAGATGATGGTTGACAAAATGATATCCTTTACTCGTCGTCGGTTGGCAAGGCGAGGAGTCCCAGCATATACGGCTGGTTGTCATCATGAGGGAGTACCCTTTATTCTAAGCTTTGAATCGGTGTACTTATATTAGAGTACTCCGAGCGATTCATTGTCGCTGCGATGTTAATATGACGTTGATGCATTCATTTTTCCGTGTTTCTGCTTTGGCATGCGGATTGTGGGTACTCGTTCGAATGGCCTCACGCAGTGATACTGTTCTAACGTGTGGGCACTGTCCGTATTCTGGGCAGAGGTAGGGAACAATGGCAAACTTTTGCACCGTTATTTTCAGCCATATGTTTTGTTAGAAGAAAATTATATTTATGGTAACGCATTGGTTGTTTGCGCAATGGCGTTCTAAGGGACAATTTCAATCATTTAAAAGTTTGATATAACGCTCGCTTGCCAGCTCCTAGTGATCTGTTATGCAGGTTTCCCGTGCAATGAGGGGTGGCTTTCATTTATCGCATTTGTCAAAGGTCAAATTAACTTATCTTGAAAGTTTCACACCCCCCCCCCCCCACTTGCGCGGGCATGGCATCACACATCAGGGAGAGAATTTGAAAAGTTGGTAAGCAGATATTATTATGAGATGTTCGTTAATTTCAGACATCTACAAGGCTTTATGATCTACCAATGGCCTGTGGCCCGTAGTAGCATCTAATCTACTACTTCGTCAAGCAAAGAGGGTAATCCATACTTGACGTAGAGTCAGAAACGAATCTAACATGAAGGACACATGTGATATGAAGCTACATGTATGTTCAAGTATTGTTATAGTACTGTGAAATCAAATCATGTGAATTAAGATCATGTAAGGATTTAGTAACTTAAGGGAATACTAATATACAGCTTCATCCTTTTCTCGGATGGTGGTAATGAGTTTTCAGTTATTAACGTCAGCCTAGTGTTACCGCTCAATGTTCCTTTGTGTATGTCCCTTATAGCTTCCCGTTGTCGTGATCCTTTTTATTGAGTTTTCCCCTTTTGAATTCTTTTCTTGTCCGCGACGTCACGTAGGTCTGTCTAACGTCAATATGACGTCAGAATTACGTTGTTATTGACGTTCATCAGTGATATTGTGATAATACGCGAAGCGTAGCTTCAATGGTAATGATCATTTGGAGTCGCGTCCCTATTCGTTAGTTATGATAAACGTAACGCCAATTGTGACGTTCAAATTTTGACGTTTTCATGAATTAAGCTTGCTTAACATCATTAAGTAGCTTGTTTGATCAGTATTTTATCTGGTCTTGTTCACAAGATATCTAACTGGTGAAATATTTGCTAGTTTTATAGCATTTGCCATTTATATATAGACCGACGTGTAATTATACGTCATTCCAAAATGGACAAGTTATTAGAACAAGGAACCCGCTTAGGTTATGAGGGGCAGGAACTCCATAATTGGGTTAAGGAACAGCAGGCATTTGAAAGGGAGGAAAGGGTCCGCGTAAGGGCATTGGAGTCGGCTAAATTAGCTCCGTAAGAAAAGGATAGAGAATTGGAGTTGGCTAAATTAGCTCAGGTAGAAAAGGATAGAGAAAAGGATAGAGAATTGGAATTGGCTAGAATAGCTCGGGTAGAGAAGGAAAGAGAATTAGAGTTGTCTAAATTGGCCCATGAGAAGGAAATAGCGGATTTGAACATAAGGTTAGAACGCGAACGTTTGACGGCAAACGTTAAAATCGCGCATGAACAGACTGAGAAAGCAGCGCGGGCTAAGGATCCTAAGTTGCCTTACTTTGACGAGGCAAAGGATAAGATGGATAGTTACATTTCGCGGTTTGAGAAATAAGTGGGAAAGAGATCGTTGGGCTATTAATTTGAGTGCATTATGAAAAGGCCGTGCCCCTGAAGTTTATGATAGGCTCTCAAATGAAGATGCAAATGATTATATTAAGCTCAAAGAGGCATTGCTGAAAAACTTTGACATGACTGAAAGAGGTTTCCGGAATAAGTTTCATTACGAGAGACCGGTTAAGAGTGAAACTTTTATACAGTTCAGTGGCAGACTGAGAAGTTATTTTGATAAGTGGTTGTCCCTTGGTAATGTTACAAAATCATATGACGCAGTCTGTGATTTTATGGCAAGGGATCAATTTTTGGAATGTTGCAATAGGAAATTGTACGTTCATTTGAAGCCTAGGGAATTTGAAAGAGTATCTGACATGGCTAAGGCGGCCGATCTCTTTGCGGAAGCGAGAGGCGGTGTCCTTAGCTGTGTGTCGAAGGCAGCACAAGGCGGAAAAGGGGGGCCTCAAAATAAGCCCAACGATCCAAACAAAAATAATGATGCCACTTCCGGTAAGACACCGGACATAAAGTGTGGTATATCAAAGGCGCACTTAACATTTAAGTGCTGGAACCATCCCAGCCGTAAGATGGTTTCGAGCGCGAATATAGAGGAAAATAAAACGGTTGACAATACGGCTGACCATAATATTGGTCGTGGTGCTAACCGCGGACGCGGAAGAGGTCGAGGAGATTATCGCGGACGCGGTAGAGGAATGCATCAGAATCAAAACAGTAGTACAGCTAAGGGAGATCATCAGATAAGCTTTTGTAGAGCAAATAGAAATAACAGTGACTCTATTATTGATAGTGATATACAGAGTGCTTATCCAGTGAAAGATGGTATTGATACTTCTTTGAGTAAGGATAAGGAAGGGGTTTGTTATTTCTTGAAGTCTAGGTTACCCACAGCTCCCGGTTTGGTGAATGGAAAAAAGGTAGTGGTATTACGAAATACTGGGTGTACTGGTGTGGTAATCCGTAGATGTTTGGTATCTGATGATCAATTGATTGATAAGGAATCCGAGGTCACATTGATTGATCAGACTTCCAATGTATGTCCTATGGCACTAATTGATATAGATTGTCCCTTTTTCAAAGGTACTACTGAGGCATTATGCATGGATAATACACTTTACGACTTGGTTATTGGTAATATTGACGGTTCTAAGCTGCCTGATATGTCACATTTCTCGGCAGATAAAGCAGCTAGTGTGGTTACCAGGTCACAAGCTAGGGATGAAGAAAAAGTGTATAGAAAACTTGAAGTCCCGGAACAGATTTTGAGTGGTGACAGGGAAGCTTTCCAACTTGCACAGCAGAGTGATTCTAGTTTGCACTTGATCAGGCGTAGGGTACAATCTGGGACAGTTTCGGTCACTAGAGGCTTGAATAGGGGCGAAGCTAAGTTTGTCAGTAAGAAAGACTTGATGTATAGGCAGTTCACTCTCGGCAATAAGACCTCATTACAACTTATTGTTCCTTCTGGTTATAGAGAAAAGGTTCTTAAGCTTGCCCACGAATCTTTATTGGCAGGACACTTGGGTATCAGAAAAACCTTGGACAGAGTTGTTTCGGAGTTTTATTGGCCTGGTGTTTGTGGCGATGTATCTAGCTTTGTAAATCGTGCGACATTTGCCAGAGAACCATACCGAAGGGTCGTGTCCCTAAGGTACCTTTAGGTAGAATGCCCATTATTGATACACCATTCAAGAGGGTGGCTGTTGATATTGTCGGTCCCATTGAACCTCGGTCTGACCGGAAGTCCCGGTACATTTTGACCTTAATTGATTATGCCACACGATATCCTGAGGCGGTGGTATTGCCTAGTATTGAAACTGAGCGGGTAGCGGAGGCCCTTGTCGAGATGTTCAGTAGAGTTGGTGTACCTGATGAGTTGCTTTCACTGTGGTTCCCAGTTTACCTCTGAGGTCATGAAGGAGGTCAGTAGGTTGCTGTCATTACAGCAGTTAACGACATCGATTTATCATCCGATGACAAATGGTTTAATTCAAAACAAAATTCACGCTTGCCTGAAGCAGATGTTGCGCAAGTTGAGTGCTGAACGACCCAGAGACTGGGATAAGTATTTACCCACATTGTTGTTTGCTGTAAGAGAAGTTCCTCAAGAGAGTCTTGGTTTCTCGCCTTTCGAACTGTTGTTTGGTCGTAATGTCAAAGGCCCAATGTCTATTTTGAGGGAACTTTGGTCAGAGGAGGTAGAGGACGAACAGGTGCATTCAACATATCAATATGTTATTGATTGGAGGAAAAGAATTGAGGAAACGTGTAAATGAGCACATGAAAACCTTAGGAAGGCTCAAATCAGGCAAAAAATACTATGATACGTGCGCAAAGTCGCGCCAGTTTAAAGTGGGAGATAAAGTTCTCATCTTACTTCCCACTAGTAGCAACAAGTTGCTATTACAATGGTAATGCCCGTATGTAGTTGAGGAGGTAGTTAATAAAATGGACTACAGAATTGATGTAGAGGGGATAGTGAAGACATATCATGCAAATATGCTAAAGCAGTACGTCGAACGGCATACTGCGTCACATTGCCTTTTGTCAGCAGAATCGGTATCTTCCACTGAGGACGCTGAGAGCGACGTACTATCATTAAATGATTGTATTTTCCCATTAGGATCTGATAATGAATCATTTGAAGAAGTACAAGTTTCGGACAAGTTAACGCCGGAACAACAAGATGAAATCAAGTCGCTCATAAGCCAGTATCCGGACGTATTGACGAGTATACCGGGTCGTACTGACCTAATCAAACATGATATCAAACTGCTGACGACGGAACCAGTAAGGTCTAAGGGTTATCCTATCCCATATAAGACGCGTGACGTCATGGAAAAGGAACTTCAGGAAATGATGTTATTGAGCCCTCGGTTTCGCCATATTCCTCGCCGATCGTTCTTGTACCAAAGAAGGACGGATCGATACGGTTTTGTATTGATTTCCGTAAGCTAAATAAGATTACGGAATTCGATGCAGAACCTATGCCGAATATGGAGGAAGTTATCATTAGAATGTCCGGCCATAGGTACTTCACGAAAATGGACCTTTGTTAAGGCTATTGGCAGTTAGGCCTCGCCGAGGCGGCAAAACCTCTCACTGCATTTGAAACTCCTAAAGGGCTTTTCCAATTCAAAACCATGCCGTTTGGATTGGTAAATGCCAGTGCTTCATTCTGTAGGCTGATGCGTAAGGTTTTGCGTGACCTTCCCAATGTTGACAGTTTTGTTGATGATATGTGGATTTTTACCCAAACATGGAGGGAGCAAGTGACGTCTTTACGTCAGGTTCTTGACCGCCTCAGGTCAGCTGGTTTGACGGCGAAACCTTCGAAATGCATGATTGGGTTTGATAAGATTGATTGTCTTGGTCACAGTATCGTCGAGCAGACGTTAAGACCGCAAGAAGACAAAATTCATGCCATTAAGGAGGCACCCAGACCCAAAACTAAGAAGCAGATCAGATCTTTCCTTGGCTTGGCAGGGTTTTATCGGAGGTTTATCCCTAATTTCGCCACCATTGCTTCCCCGTTAACTGATTTGACAAAGAAGGACAGACCTAACAACAGCAAGGATTGGCAAGACTGTCATGAGAAAGCTTTTCAGACGCTGAAGAATAGGCTCGCGTCTAGCCCTATTCTTCGCCTGCCCTTGTTTAATGACAGTCATCCCTTTCTTCTTAGAACCGATGCGTCAGACACGGGCATTGGTGCTGTCCTTCTGCAAGAGTTTGAGGATGAAGGTAAACTTCCAATAGCGTATGCTAGTAGGAAACTTCTACCTAGGGAACACAACTACTCTGTCATTGAGAAGGAAGGTTTAGCCATTGTATAGGGAATTGAGAAGTTCCACAAGTATCTTTTTGGGGTAGAGTTTTGGCTTGAAACTGACCATAAGCCGCTGTCGTACATGCAGTCCGCCAAGGGACTCAACCCTCGTATCATGAGATGGGCATTAAAGATTCAGCCCTATCGATTCAGAATCATAACCATCCGAGGATCGGATAATGTAGGGGCTGATTATCTCAGTAGATCATAAACATAGGTGTATGTTTATTGTTGTATATAGCTGTGTGCAGGTTAACAAAAACCTCTTGTCGATAGTTAAGAAAAAGGAAATCTTTCATATCCTTTTCCTCCCAAAGGGGGGACTTTTGTCACGACAAGGTTTCTTATTTTCAACCCGAAACATAGGCATGTAATTACTTGTTCTCTTACAAGAGAGCAATACTGACATGTTTACAAGTTAACCGAATTTTTATATTTTTTGTGCTACGGTAGCTAGGCCTTGTCAAAAAACTGTCCAATTATTTTTTCCTTGATAAACGTAGGTTTCTTTGTTCTTTTCGGACGGTTTCGGACCTGCACACACCTAAACATATGTTCTTGATGGAAGTTACGTCTGTCAAATCAGACGGATCTTGTTAAGAGGGCGTATTTTCTAACCAACTAACCTTCTTGAACCCTCTGTTTTTCTCTGCTGGCTGGCCTGTGCAATACTCCATACAGGTGACGTGTCGACCAGGCGACCCGACTTTTGCGAGGTATTATGACAAGGTCATCGCATGATCGTATACGTGTACTGACACATCCATATATAAGTAACTGACCGCTCAACATCGGGTGTGGGACATTATTTCCAGAGCCGATGTTGCAGTATCGAGCATAGGCCGATAGCAGTGAGTAAAATGATTTTTATTTATTATCTTTGATTCTTAGATGCAGCGCTATTCTTGCTTGTCAGTATCCTTCTTGTGTTTATATTGCCATTTCTTTTCCCTGTACAGCACATAAGGGGGGCGCCTTAGAGTTGGGCAGAGAAGAAATGGAACTTAAGCGCTGGATCTATTGCTTACATGAAGCGCTGGATCTATTGCTTACATGGATCGCAATCTATTGTAAGGGTAGATAATTTTGGCGATTTATGTACCGTTCATTGTAGGGGCAGATATCTGCGTGAGGATTAAAAGTTACCGTGTGTGATGGCGTTTGTTCATAGGGCACGCACGCACGCACGCATCTTTTTGCGATATAATTAGTGTGGATTCTGATCAGGCGCAGTTTAAGGTCAAACACACCACCATTATCGGCGCTTCATTGCATTAAAGGTCCTGATCAGACGCAGCACTGAATTTTTGCAGTAATGTTATTGTACATTTTTTCTCTTCTTTCGTTGAAAGACTGTTCAGATTCAATGAAAGTTTTAATGAAATAGTGCCAGGGTGCATTGTCTGTAGACCCTGATCAGATGCCACCTGCGTCTATGCGCGATATGTTTTTTATCAATCATATGGCTCCAAGCAGTTTTTCAGTTATTTTGAGGGGAGCACATTTTGCTCACCGGTTTAGCCTGTAAGACTGGGCGAGCATACTGTACTCGATGATGGTTGACAAAATGATATCCTTTACTCGTCGTCGGTTGGCAAGGCGAGGAGACCCAGCATCTACGGCTGGTTGTCATCATGAGGGAGTACCCTTTATTCTTAGTTTTGAATCGGTGTACTTATATCAGAGTACTCCGAGCGATTCATTGTCGCTGCGATGTTAATATGACGTTGATGCAATCATTTTTCCGTGTTTCTGATTTGGCATGCGGATTGTGGGTACTCGTTAGAACGGCCTCACGCAGTGATACTGTTCTAACGTGTGGGCGCGGTCCGTATTCTGGGCAGAGGTAGGGAACAATGGCAAACTTTTGCACCATCATTTTCAGCCATATGTTTTGTTAGAAGAACATTATATTGATGGTAACGCATTGGTTGTTTGCGAAATGGCGTTCTAAGGGACAATTTCAATCATTTAAAAGTGTAATGTTTCTGTATTTTATTTGTACATGTATAAGCTGGTTTCTTATGTGTAATATTTTTGTCTTAAATGTATTAAGCTTTGGTGCACTGAGGTTATATCAGTCCCACCACACCGCCCCCGACCATAGGGGCTTGAAGAAATATATGGGCTGCACGGTGTTTCCACGCAGAGCTGAATCCGGCCCTCACATTAGTACAGGTAAACCGCTTAGAGGATCTAAGCCTGTCCAGGAACCGCGGTGCGAGGCGGACCGTCCATGCTGATAAACCCTATTGGTTTCATTGGGCGACAGGGCTTGAGATGTCATTTCATCTCAATGTTGGGTAAAAGTCCCACAAAATTGGAAGCAACGTCTCCAAAATGACCTTTACAGTGTTGACGGGGACGTTAAATCTCAAATCAAACAAACAGTCCCACCACGTGTATTCGGCCGCAACGTCGTGACGTCAAATTGACGTTGACGTCATGACCGTTGAGGTCGAATATACGTTGATATAACGCTCGCTTGCCCGCTCCTAGTGATCTGTTATGCAGTTGTCCCGTGCAATGAGGGGTGGCTTT
Organism: Lucinisca nassula; assembly: GCA_963580285.1. NCBI lineage: Eukaryota > Metazoa > Mollusca > Bivalvia > Lucinida > Lucinidae > Lucinisca > Lucinisca nassula. The sequence goes on from OY757024.1 coordinate 53,703,996, forward strand.
CATTTATCGCATATGTTAAAGGTAAAATTATCTTGAAAGTTTCACCCCCACCCCCCCCCCCCCCCCCCCCCCCACTTGCGCGGGCATGGCATCACACATCAGGGAGAGAATTTGAAAAGTTGAGGTTAGCAGATATTATTATGAGATGTTCTTTAATTTCAGACATCTACAAGGCTTTATGATCTACCAATGGCCTGTGGCCCGTAGTAGCATCTAATCTACTACTTCGTCAAGCAAAGAGGGTAATCCATACTTGACGTAGAGTCAGAAACGAATCTAACATGAAGGACACATCTCTAACATGAAGTTCGTATGAAGGACGTATACAGGCGTCGTATATAACTTCAGAGATCTCCCGAAACGTGTATAGTTCAAAAAATGAACACATATATTCCACTCCTGAAACGGGAAAAGATAAGGAATTAACTTACTTCTCCTAAGAGCATTGTGCACATGGCCATACGTAACTGTTGTTTTCCATAAGTGTGAGTGTGTGTTGTGTACTGTTTTATTGAAGTGACGTTGTAAATAAATATTTGTGTTACTTGGACCTTGTTCTTTCTCGATCAGACCACCCCTCGTCTATCTTGACGCACGCTGCCTTTGGGTGAGTATGAGGCTAAACTGAGCCACAGGCCAGCTCAACCTCCCACACACCGGAAGTCACGTGACACGCATTCAGTGACACAAACATGGACCCCACGGTGTTCCGGGTCATAATCCGGGTCAATTCCCATCCAAGCCATATTTCTAAGAAACCATTAAGATCCCGACCCTTAACCATATATTTTTTCTTGTAACTTGTGGTTGATAAGACTTATTCACACTAACCGGGTTGGGTGGGTCTCTTTTTTCTGAGGCAATGTGCTGGGGCCATGCCCCGCCCCGCCCCTTCACTTCATAAAATGCCATACATCCTAAAAGCCATTCAGATACCCATCCCATTATCAAATATATTCTTGTTCCCTATGATTAGATACATTCAGTCACATCAACTTGTTGGGTCAACAGTGGCTGTTACTCTCTCCTCCATCTCATAAAAACGACCCATATCTCAGATACCGTTCAAATCCCCGACCCCAAAACCATTGGTCCTTATGATGAAAACACATTCAATTACAACAATCATGGGCTTTTCTGGTGTCCGGCGGAACCATGCCCCTACTCCTCAATTAACGAAAAGGCCTTTTTATCTCAGGAACCGTACGCTTGTTCCTTATAATATGACGCATTCAGTGATACCGACCGGGGCTTCGTTGGGTACATACCCCACCCCCTCCACTTGATAAAATGCCTAATGTTTCAGATACAGAGGCCACATGGATGCTTATTTGGGTATGGGTCTTTTTATTTGGGAGACTTTATTATCAGCAGATTAAAATCATATCATTTTAAAATACACGGATGTCAGTGGGTGGGTAGTGCCCACCTGAGCATAGTGGCCCATTGACCTCTTGTTGAGATTTTACCTCCCCATTAACTCTATTGAGGTCATTTTGGAGACGTTGCTTCCAGTTTTGTAAGACTTTATACAAGATTGATCGTGCGGAGCTATCGTCTGTCCCTGCCTTTGGAATATTCTGTTAACATAAAGGTAAACCAAGTCACCCACCCGATTATGTGAATTCAACTGTAACACAAAGCTGTATTGTAAATGATCATTTGGTCCGCCAGCAAAAAGAATCTTACTTTACCTGGCATGAGATGAAGTGACATCTGATACCCTGCCGACCATTTTAAGGAACCATACGACTCGCACCACTTTTCCTGGGAAGGCTTAGACCTAAGTGACATTCGAGTACCCAAGTTCGGTCGGTGTCAGCTCTGCGCGGAAGAACCATGCAACCCAATCTATTTCTCTAAACCCCGGTGGGCGGGGGTGCAAATTATTTTATATAAAGGATGCGTGTCTCTGAGGCTGTGTAAATTTCCAGTCCATTCTTATGTCCATTCCCAATCGACAGTACTCCTTAGAACGGAACCACAACTGAGAGTGAATGATTTCCTAATGTTTTGTTTGTTTGATTTGAGGTTTAACGTCCCCATCAACACTGTAAAGGTTATTTTGGAGACGTTGCTTCCAGTTGTGTGGGACTTTTACCCGACATTGAGTTGAAATGACATCTCAAGCCCTGCCGCCCAATGAAACCAATAGGGTTTATGAGCATGGACGGGCCGACTCGCACCGCTTTGCCTTGGCATGCTTAGATCCTCTAAGCTGTTTACCAGTACTCGTGTGCTGGTCGGTTTTAGCTCAGCGTGGAAACATCATGCAGCCCATCTATTTCGTCAAGCCCCGATGGGTGGGGGCCAGATTGCCTTGTGTAAGCCAATATATTAACATGGTACCGAGGGATTGCCTACAGCCAGACATAATGTTAACAAGTGTACCGAGTGATTTCCTACTGCTAGCAATAATGTTAACAAGTATACCGAGTGATTTCATACTGCCAGCCATAATGTTAACAAGTGTACCGAGTGATTTCCTGATGCCAGCCATAATGTTAGCAAGTGTACCGAGTGATTTCCTAGTGCCAGCAATAATGTTAACAAGTGTACCGAGTGATTTCCTAGTACCAGCAATAATGTTAACAAGTATACCGAGTGATTTCCTGGTACCAGCAATAATGTTAACAAGTAAACCGCGTGACTTCCTAAGGCCAGCAATAATGTTGACAAGTATACCGAGTGATTTCCTAGTGCCAGCAATAATGTTAACAAGTATACCGAGTGATTTCCTAAGGCCAGCCATAATGTTAACAAGTGTACCGAGTGATGTCCTAGTGCCAGCAATAATGTTAACGAGTGTACCGAGTGATTTCCTAGTACCAGCAATAATGTTAACAAGTATACCGAGTGATTTCCTAGTACCAGCAATAATGTTAACAAGTATACCGCGTGACTTCCTAAGGCCAGCAATAATGTTAACAAGTATACCGAGTGATTTCCTAGTGCCAGCAATAATGTTAACAAGTATACCGAGTGAATTCCTAAGGCCAGCCATAATGTTAACAAGTGTACCGAGTAATTTCCTGGTGCCAGCAATACTGTTAACAAGTATACCGAGTGATTTCCTAAGGCCAGTCACAATGTTAACCCCGATTGATTTCCTAAGGCCAGCAATAATGTTAATAAGTGTACCGAGTGATTTTCTAAGGCCAGCAATAATGTTAACAAGTGTACAGAGTGATTTCCTAAGGCCAGCCATAATGTTAATAAGTCTACCGAGTGATAACCTAGAGCCAGACATAATGTTAAAAAGTGTACCGAGTGATTTCCTAAGGCCAGCAATAATGTTAACAAGTGTACAGAGTGATTTCCTAAGGCCAGCCATAATGTTAATAAGTGTACCGAGTGATTACCTAAGGCCATCAATAATGTTAACAAGTGTACAGAGTGATTTCCGAAGGCCAGCCATAATGTTAATAAGTGTACCGAGTGATTTCCTAAGGCCAGCCATAATGTTAACAAGTGTACAGAGTGATAACCTAGAGCCAGACATAATGTTAATAAGTGTACCGAGTGATTTCCTAAGGCCAGCCATTATGTTAATAAGTGTACCGAGTGATTTCCTAAGGCCAGACATAATGTTAATAAGTGTACCGAGTAATAACCTAGAGCCAGACATAATGTTAAAAAGTGTGCTGAGTGATTTCCTGGCGCCAGTCATAACGTAAACGCTTGTTACACTTGTTCTTTTGAAAACCCCGCCTCATTTTGGAAACAGTTTTGTTTGTTTGTTTGATTTGAGGTTTAACGTCCCCGTCAAGACTGTAAATGTCATTTTGGAGACGTTATTTCCAATTTTGTGGGACTTTTACCGACATTTAGATGAAATGACATCTCGAGCCCTGTCGCCCAATGAAACCAATAGGGTTTATTAGCATGGACGGTCCGCCTCGCACTGCGGTTCCTGGACAGGCTTAGATCCTCTTAGCGGTTTACCAGTACTAGTGTGTTGGCCGGATTCAGCTCTGCGTTGAAGCATCATGCAGCCCATATATTTCTTCAAGCCCCTTTGGAAACAGTACGTGTTTTGCATTTGGGCTTTGCAAACAGAGGTTAAACAGCTTAACCACTGCAACAATTATAAGTATCAATTTTGCAGTTTTTTCCCCAAGACAAGCCATTTTCTTATGTATTTATTTAAGAGCTAAACAGTTTGTATTGTTTATCAACGACCTCTGAGAGTTCAACGTTCAAGCGTGGCAAGATTATTCCATATTTTAGGGGAAGCAGGTGACGGATTTAGTTTTTCAAAGGATTTTAAAATTATAAAATTTTAAAATTATAAATAAGTATAATGTCATTATGTAGAGGTCGTTGTCAAGTGGTTAGTATGATGCAGTACGAATCTCAGTAAAACTATATCTTCCAGTGTAAAATCCTAACTGAAGGCGACTTACCTACAACACGGACTTGTCCAAAATTAAACGTGCAGTCAAGTCTCACTGCGTTTTGAAAGACTATAGCATTTGAAATATAAATATTATAGATCCACTTTAAACAATCTAAAAAAATTGAAAGTCAGGATAATTGTCAAGAAAAACAAGAGCACCGCATGCGGGTGGCAACGCTCGGCTGCACCCCCTTTTCATAATGAACAACTAGTCCGAGTTTCAAGTATATAATTATGTTCAGTAATGACAGAGATATTACAACATGTCCAAGTTTTTTTGCACGACGACGCAGACGACGCCAGAGCTATGACAATACCTCGTCTTTTTCTTCGAAAACAGCCGAGCTAAAAAGGAAAAAACATCAGCCGTGATTTGAACTGACGATCTTCTGGTTCAGCGGCCAACACTCTATTCACTGCACCACAGATCTTAAGGGGAATGGAAACACATGGCAGACTTTTCCGCCATTTTTCAAAGGGAGACAACTTTCGGGACTTCCTGTTCGCTTTTCTATAAGCCCTGTCCCACTGAAAAAGGGGTCTACTCTTAAAGGAAAGAATTTGTTTTTCGTGAGCAAATTCTTTCTTTTAAGAGTTGACCCCTATTGACATGGGAGACAAAATACTTTTACAGGAGTTGCGTCACCTGAAGGTGTTCCCATTCCCCTTAAAAGTATACTTTTACCAGGGAAGGCAATACAGACGAAATATTAACTTTTGAAAAATCAATTTGTAGCCCCAAAAAACTTGGGAAATGGAGAAGAAAGAATAGCTATTGTTGTTATTGTTTTCATGATATTTAGTTGATTTGAAAATAAATCGGTAAAATAAAACAAACAAGAGCTTAATGCATAATGATGCTGTTGAGGATATTCGATGAAATTTAGGTCTATTTTCCAACGATAACAGCTTATTTATTGTCGTAAAAAATCCTAATACCGCTGCGAAGGTTCTTGATCTAGATCTAGACAAAGTCATGAAATGGGCAAAAAATAGCTTGTGGACAAAAGTCTACCCCTTAAAAACAGAATTCTACGGAACCCGGGAAGGGACATTCAATTTTATTATTAATATGTTGTGCGAACAAGATATTAGCTTGTGCGCACATGTCATTATCTTGTGCGGACAACATAATTTATCTTGTCCTATTTGTTAACCTGTAAATAGTCGTCTGTAGAAAGCGTCACAAACGTTTGTCACTAGCCATTTTTGCGAGATATTGCTATTGACGTACGTTTATGAATAGCCATTTTACGTAAAATCACTATTGACAAACGATTGTCAACAGCCCTCTTCCTATATTAAAGTACATATCAGATATAATTATCTCGCCAGTTAGGGGAACAAAGACTCATGCTCTATGGAAACAAAATAATATGCAATGGTTAGCTATTGCAGAATTGTGATCTCACTCAAAGCATGTATTCCACCTTCTATATCAATATGAAATTCCATTGATACTGATTTACGTAACTCGCCATCTCTCGCGAGTTTCAAATATCAGTATTAAAAAAGCAGCAAACTAACTTATTATAATCTAGGCAACATATGTATTTCTATTTTTCATGTAGAACTAGAAATAAATGCAGAAACTTATTTCATGACCTTTATATTAATCACTTGAAACTAATCCGTATTTGCAGTGGCACTGATGATATTGAAGATGCAGATTATTATTTCTTTAGGTGCTCAAATTGTAACAATGATTCAATCTACTAGACAGCTCCATCCATTTAATCACCATGTTCTTTTGTTCGGAAAGGAAAATCCAACATTATAAGATAATACTTTGTATGGTCCTTAAAGCAGTACAGATATATTAAAGATAAAAGAATATTTATTAACTTGCTCTTACACAAAGTCTGATACGACCTTATTATACGAGAGCAAGTCAATAAGTAACCAGCCTAGACCGAGACAACCGAGACAGATGTTTCAGCCATGATGGTGAAATTGTGTCCTTATCGTGTCATTCACTCATAAGTTATTGAACGTCAAACATGGCAAACGATGCAAAAAGAAGTTTTTCGTCAAAAGTTGGGCACCGTGCTGTTATTCGGTTTTTGTATTTGAAAGGGAAGCCAGATCAAGAACTACATTACGAGCTGTTCATTGTGTATGGGTCTTTTGCACCATCCATCATATGCACAAGTTAAATTCTGGTTTGGGGGATTCAAACGTGGCAGAACGCCTGGATGCCCACCAGCTGCCACCGATGAAGAAATGTGTAACAAAGTACGGGATCTGGTGTACTCTAAGAGTCGAATTAAGGTTAAAGAAATAGCGAATCTGATAGTCGAATTAAGGTTAAAGAAATAGTGAATGCATTACACATTTAACATGTTAGCGTTTCAACAGTTTTACATGATCACTTGGGTATGCGCAAGCTAACGAGTTGGGTCCCAAAATCCCTTAGCGACGAGCAAATGGCAACCAGAGCATCAGTACGCAATGCATTGTTGAAGCGGTATAGGTCAAAGGAAGATGGTTTTCTTTCACGTCAGGTGCCTGTAGATGAGACCTGGGTCCATTATTATGAGCCAGAGAATAAAACTCAAACTCGACAGTGGGTAGGGCCGGGTCAAAGAAGTTCAAAACGCAACCCTATGCTGGCAAGGTGATGGCAACTGTATTTTGGGACGCACAAGGCGTTATAATGTTGGACTTTCTTGAAAAAAAAGAACAATAATTTCAGCGTATTATGCAAATTTCCTCGACCAACTGAAAACTGCGATCCGTGAAAAACGCCGAGGTAAACTCTCCAAATGGATTCTGCTCCAACAGGACAATACAAGAGTCCCTACTTGCAAAATTGCAATGGATGCTATTGAGCGGAATGGGTACGAGCTGATACCGCACCCCCGCCTATTCTCCGAACTAAGCTCCTAGTAACTAGTTCCTATTCAAAAACTTGAAAAAAGATATCCATGGGCGTCATTTCCGGTCAAACAAAGAGGTCATGGCGGCAGTTGGGGAGTGGGTTGGAGAAAAGGTCCCTGGTTTCTTCACTTCTGGGATGTTGGCACTCGAACAGCGTTGGTCCAAGTGTATCATTCTAGAGGGCAATTACATCGAAAAAGAAGAGATCATTCTCAACCAGAAATCAGTAAGGCCGGTTTTTTATTGACTCGCCTCGTATTATCATATCATTTCTTACTTTGCTAATTTCCATTATTTAAACATCACTTTCGTATCATTCACCATATTGGTTTTTCAAAATCAGTATTTAAATGTTCTGTTGTTTACTCGTGAGTATTGCTGAAAACATCTGTTGGGGGAGGAGGGCCGTAACTAACATTGGTAGAACTTGGTGCTCAACCCCTTTGCTTGAACGATGCAATAAAAAATGTTTATACTATTTATATAGGCGTGTTTTCATAATGGTATCATGCAACAGTAGTCATGTCATCCCTTTGCCCCCCTAACTTCCATTTCCCATGTTATATTTTTTTTCTTATCTTCTGTGTTTGTTCGTCCTTAAGTGAAACGGGAACACCTGGCAGATTTTCACGCCATTTTTCTAAGGGAGACAACTTTCGGAACTTCCTGTTCGCTTTTCTATAAGCTCCGTCCCACGGAAAAAGGGGTATACTCTTAAAAGGAAAGAATTTGCTCTTCAGGAGCAAATTCTTTCCTTTAAGAGTTGACCCTTATTGACATGGGAGCAGCAGTTGCCTCCACTGAATGTGTTCCCAGTCCCCATAAAGTTCAAAATTAATGATAGATTTGCTTTTCGAATGCTATATTTAAAACCTACAGCCAAGTAGATACTTATCTAGTAGAAAAATCATTTTCTATCTTAATACAACATGTAACCAGTTAGATTTCTTTATGTTCATTACCTAATGACAACCATTTGAAAGGCCCTCGCCCATCGGGGCTTAAATAAATAGATGGGCTGCCTGATGCTTCCACCCAGAGATGAAACCGACCCGCACACGAGTACTGGTAAACCGCTTAGAGGATCTAAGCCTGCCCAGGCAAAGCGGTGCTTATAAACCCTATTGGTTTCATTGGGCGGCAGGAATTGAGATGTCATTTCATCTCAATGTCAGGTAAAAGTCCCACAAAAGTGGAAGTAATGTCTCCAAAATGACCAATACAGTGTTGACGGGGACGTTAAACCTCAAATCGAACAAAAAAATTAGCAACTGGAATGCCCTTCTCGATTCAATTATTTCGACAGCTGTAGGTGTTGAGGATTGTCTCAGGAACCAACTTCCCATGTCACAGGTCCTGGCGTATGAATGTCATTTGACGTATCGCCAGTAACAATTCTGATTCTGATTCTGAAGGAGTTGACCCCTATTGACATGGGAGACAAAATACTTTTGCAGCAGTTTCCTCCCCTAAAGGTGTACACATTCATCTTATTGTTCAAAATTAATGATAGTTCTGCTGTTCGAATGCTATATTTAAAACCTACAGCCATAAGTATTTAGTAGGAGAATCATTTTCTATCTTATACAAGATGTAACCATTTAGGTCTCTTTATGTTCATTTCCTAATGACAACCATTTGAACATAATATAATCATCAAGCTCATGCTTGCTATTGAATGACTTCTTTTGAACATATATGTAATATCAAATTGTCTACCGTCATTGTTGATGTAATTGTACACATTGAGAAGAACTTTTAATCCTGGGGCCAGTTTCATCAATAAACATCGTACGATTAATCTTAAATTGCTCGTACGCCCTTTTTAAAGAACTGCGTACGTCAGTTTCATCAAAACATCGCAAAGTGTTCGTACGAGCTAAATTTGCGTTTCACTAAAATAAGTCGTAATTTTGAATATGCGCTTAAGCAGGGGCCGCTTTCAAAAAAGGTCGTACGACTGATTTTAATCATATCGTGGTCGTACGAGAATCGTACGACCAAAAATGACTTTCAAGAAAAAAATCCGGTTTAAAAAAGTTATCGTATCGTGTCATTTACGACGAAATCCACGATCACTTTAGACCACTCGTAGAATTTACGATTTTGTCGCTGTATAATCCAAATATTCACAAATTTAATTTTCAATATTCGCGTAATTATTAACATTTATTCAACAATAATTGTACCGATTTTCTTAGTAAATTATTAAGTTTTACTCTAGACATATTAAAAACAACAGACCTACCACCATTTTCAAGCATGTATCTGCTCAACAAGAATCGTACGATTTTCGTAGAGCGGAAACATTAATCGTAAGAGAGGGAATCAGTTGTTTTTTTCCCTCTTAACACAAAGGCATTGTATGCTCCTAACATTCTGAAATATCGATCGTTTAAGTGCCGATGAATTGATCTTGAGGTACAGATTAAGCAGAGTGTATTTTAGATCTGATAGAGATAATAACAGATGGACTGCAACACCCCACCAGCAGAGGACATGCAGTTTCGCCAATTATACAACTAACAACTGCTCTACGCTTCTCTGACACTGGCTGCTTCCAACGAGACGTTACAGATTTGCATTGTATTTCAATATCCTCTGTATTTCAAGTGTTTCACGGGCCACAGCCATGAAAATGAAAGATAATATAACTTTCCCAACTGATCCGGAGAAAATTCGAAGAGTAAAAGCAATACAGACCGAGAGTTCATAACAGATCTGCTAGCAGTAGAGCTACAACAAAATCAGGTGAGCTACAACACTCCACCAAAAGAGGGCATGCAATCTCGCCAATTATACATCTAACAACTGCTCTACGCTTCTATGCCCTGGCTGCTTCGAACGAGAAGCTGCAGATTTGCATTGCATTTTATTATCCTCTGTTTCAATGTGTTTTTCAAGTGTGTCGCAAGCTATAGCCATAAAAGTGAGAGATATTTGAAATGGATGACATAAAGCCATGGTTATTAATCCCAGTAACCGCTGCAGGAACAAGACCTCAACAGCGGTAGAGTTTATCGACGACCTCTGAGAGTTCAACGTTCAAGCGTGGCAAGACTATTCCATTTTTTAGGAGAAGACAGGTTTCGGATTTCTTTTTTTTTTCACAGGATTTTAAAATTATAAATAAGTTTTTTGATAATGTCATTATGTAGAAGTCGTTGGCAAGTGACTAGTATGATGCAGTACGAATCTCAGTAAAACTATATCTGCCAATGAAAAATCTCAACTGGAGGCGGCTTACCTAAAACACGGACTAGTCCAAAATTAAAAGTGCAGTCACGTCTCACTGTGTTTTGAAAGACTATACAATTCTTGTCGTCGGCGTTTACGCTGTGTAGTGAAAATAATAGATGACATGTGGATGTCACGCTTCAGATGTGACGACAAAATTTGGGGAAGTTTTCAGTATTCACCGCGGAAATGCATTTTGATCACAGTTGCCACTGCGTGTCTCCATTAGATGTGGAATCGAATTTAATTTTTGGATGTGAACATGGATGATAATGATGGCGTTGGCGATTTTTTGTTTGTTTGATTTGAGGTTTAACGTCCCCGTCAACACTGTAAAGGTCATTTTGAAGACGTTGCTTCCAATTTTGTGGGACTTTTACCCGACATTGAGATGAAATGACATCTCAAGCCCTGTCGCCCAATGAAACCAATAGGGTTTATTAGCATGGACGGTCCGCCTCGCACCGCGGTTCCTGGACAGGCTTAGATCCTCTAAACGGTTTACCAGTACTAGTGTGCGGGCCAGAATCAGCTCTGCGTGGACGCATCATGCAGCCGATATATTTCTTCAACCTATGGACGGGGGCTAATGGCGATGGCGATAATGATAACAGTAATTGGTACTTAAACTGGCAGAGCTGTGAGACAACAAGTGATAGAAAATAAGTTTAAATAAAAACGAACTTAAACGATCTATTAGGTTGAGTTGATCCTTAAAGACTCTGTCTCGAGTCTACGTTGTGCTGACGCGTCGAAAAACACGAATCAATCAATAATAAATACTATTTAGATGCTTAAATTTCAGGAATAAAGCGACAATTGCTCAAACTAAATTGAAATCACCAGCCTGTGGGGTTTCTCAAATTCTTGAAAATGAAAATGTAAGAAGTAATAAGTTGTGCAAAACTAATCGACATCGTAAGCTAAAATGGCAACGGTCTTCGGCAATCGGGAATTGGAGAAATAGAATGGGCTACATGGTGATTCCACGCAGAGCTGAAACCGGTCGCACACGAGTACTGGTAAACCGCTAAGAAGACCTAAGCATGCCCAGGCAAAGCGATGCGAGTCGGACTCTCCATGCTTATAAACACTATTGGTTTAATTGGGTGACAGGGTTTGAGATGTCATTCCATATCAATGTCGGGTAAAAGTCCCACAAAATTGGAAGCAACGTCTCCAAAATGACCTCTCTAGTTTTGACGGGGACGTTAAACCTCAAATCAAACAAACGACATTGTTTACGATCGATCGTAGGACTAAAATCTACGATTTATCCCTAGAGAATCGTACGATTTTTTTTGTGAAAGCCTCGTACGAGAATCGTAAGAAAATGGTAAGATCGTCGTACGATAATCGTACGAAGGATCGAACGATTTGTTTCTTTGAAAGAGGCCACAGGACCACTAATTGTCACATGCGTGATCACGTGCCGTCTTGGAATAGCCGTGTAAGGTAGATTACACGCTTTAAAATTATTGTTCCTTTGGACCTAGATGAATATTCAGTACAAACAACGTTGAATCAACGTTGATTCTATGTTGATTCAAACTTGTGTTGCCATTTCATTGTCGTAAGATACAGATGTTAATTGTCTGGACCCCTTCCCTCTTTACCACTGGCGAGTTGCGTTGTTTGTGGACGTCGTGACGTCAGATAAGCGTTGATTTAACGTTAAAATGAACCTTTCACAAGCACGTTTGTCAGTTAATGCGGGCGGGCCTCTTCCATGAGTGCACGTATATCGTTGAGTTTATAATATTAGTTGAGGAAAAGGAATGACATCACGGTTAGACCTCGCTGAGCATTTTATTACCTTAATAAACCCAGTAATGCAAGGGCATGAATACAAGATTCAATTTATCTTATGAACTTAAAACACAGTTTACGCACAATTTTAACACAAAAGGTCAATGCATGGCGTTGTTTAACAAAGACGCCGCATATAACGTAACGTGAAATACATGGGCTGCATGATGCTTCCACGCAGAGCTGAAACCGCCCCGTACACGAGTACTGGTAAAAAGCTTCGAGAATCTAATATGTTCTTTAAAAGGGTTATCCGTTTGAAGCAAGGAACACACCACATAACTGGAAAATATGGAGTGTCCATGTTTCCTGCGCCAGACTTGCTAGTTTCGGACAATTAAGCCTCATCAGTGACCTTTAAAATATTTTCAAAATTCCGCAATGGAATCAATGATCCTAAAGGACAAGAAAATATAAACTACAATATGGTGTTGGGCAGGGAGACTTTTTGCGGCCGCCACATATTCCAGCACATCAGCTGTAGTGACGTCAAATATAATAGGGTTATCCTTTGGAAGCAATGAATACATCACAAAACTGGAAAATATTGAGTGTCGATGTTTTCTAGTTTCGGCCAATCAGGCATCTAAGCTCGCCAGGCAATGCGGTGCGAGTCGGCCCTTCCATGCTTATAAACCCTATTGGTTTCATTGGGGCCGAGCTTGAGTTGTCATTTCATCTCAATGTCGGGTAATAGTCCCACAAAATTGGAAACAACGTCTCCAAAATGAACATTACAGTGTTGACGGGGACGTTAAATCTCAAATCAAACAAAAAATCAAAAGTCTCTGAAAGTTTTCGTGTACAACGTATGTCAGTTTTCAGCTCCGGTTTGTTGTTGGCAAAGGTCTTAGCAAATATTATTCATTGATTGCCGTCTATCAGGCCGTCCAGCGGATTTTGCTTTCAATGAAAAATAAATTCATTTCATTTGCAACATAGATTCTACAACATGACTGATTTTAAATTACAAAGAACCTGACTTGAAGCGAAGTTCTATAGCTACATATATGTATACACAATTATACAATCGCCTGCAAAATATAGACGAAATGAAAGTACGCAAGACTATGACCCCCACCCCCACACGTGCCATCTGCATAATGCCCTGAAGCTTTTCGTACATACGAGTGTACACACATGTACGTACGTCCTTCCGTATGGGATGTACGTACGTGATCCTTTGACCTCAGGTTAAGACATTGTACCAGGAAGAACCTAAACTTTTATGAGCTGATATTTCCAGAACATATGATGGAAATGTGATGATAGGTATAGGCCAATAGGTTTATTCAGCAATACACTTGCCCATACCTATAACCTCTAGGTCAAGACATATTAGAAAACTTTAAACTTTAAACTAGACAATTCGAATCGGTCTTTACCAAAGAAGATACAAGCACCATGCCTGATAAGGGTCCCAGTCCGTATCCAGATATGCCCAAATTAGAGGTCCATTGGAAAGGGGTCCACAAACTGCTGAAAGGCTTGAAGACGTTCAAAGCAACAGGACCAGACTCCATACCTGCCTTCATTCTAAAGGCAGCTGCTGACAAACTGGCACCAATACTAACACGATTGTACCAGACTTCACTTGACTGTGGGGAAGTACCGACGGAATGGAAAGACGCCTGGATTGTACCTGTGTTCAAGAAAGGGGACAAGCACAAACCGGCCAACTACCGACCAGTATCCCTGACCTCCATTACTTGCAAGCTACTTGAGCACATCATTCATAGCAATGTGATGGCCCATTTCGACAGACACAGCATCCTCAAAGACAACCAGTATGGCTTCAGAAAGAAACGCTCTTGCGAGACGCAGCTCATCGTAACAATACAGGAGATAGCTTCAAGACTCTCAAAAGGCGATCAAGTGGACGTCATACTGCTTGATTTTGAGAAAGCCTTTGACAAGGTTTCTCATTCAAGGCTGCTGTACAAGATGGACTATTATGGAGTCAGAGAAACAACTCTCTCTTGGACACAGGCTTTCTTGAGCAACCGGAAACAAGAAGTGGTCCTTGAAGGTTCTCACTCGGACAGGGCTGATGTTCTCTCGGGAGTCCCGCAAGGGACGGTCTTAGGCCCACTACTGTTCCTGGCCTACATCAATGACCTGCCGGATTCACTGAAATCTTCGGACGCCAGACTATTTGCCGATGACAGTCTGCTGTACTTGACGGTGAATGGAGCCAAAGAAAATGAGCAGTTACAGGAAGACCTATCAGCTCTGGAAGAATGGGAACGAGTATGGCAGATGAGCTTCAAACCCTTCCAAGTGTTCTGTCATACGCATTACTCCAGGCAAGAAGAAGAGCAAGAAAGTCTTCCAGTCCACTTACAAGCTCCACAACCAGGTCCTGGAGGTGACTGATGCCAGCAAGTACCTGGGAGTCAAGGTCACAGATGATCTAACATGGTCAAGTCATATCACCGAGGTAGCAGGGAAAGCAAACAGGACTCTTGGTTTTTTGCGGCGAAATTTCAAGGAATGTTCAAGGGAAGTAAAAACAGCCACTTACACCACAATGGTTAGACCAGTGCTAGACTACGCCTCTACAGTCTGGGATCCACATCAACAAGAAGACATAAAGACTCTGGAACAAGTACAACGTCGAGCCGCCAGATATGTGTACAACGATTACACTACGCGTACACCTGGTTGTGTCACAGACATGGTGGAAGACCTAGGCTGGGAAAGCCTCCAAGATCGGCGTTACATTGCCAGACTGAGTCTCCTGTACAAGATGCAGCATGGATTGGTCGACGTTGATACATCCTCCTTCCTACAACAAGGGGACAGTCGTACCAGAGGCAGCAGAGGTTTCTTCCAGGAGAGAATAAACAGTGAGGTCTACTACAACTCGTTCTTCCCTCGTACAATTCAGAAATGGAACAGCCTGCCTGCAGATGTCACTGCCGCTACTTCCTTGGAGGAGTTCAGGTCAAGTCTAACCAGTAGACTGGCTTCTGCCTAACCCATGCCTCACCAGACCAAGACCAGATTGTAAATAGTTTTAACCTGTTTTTATCGACACTTTGGGGACTCTGCTGTTTTTACCCGTCTTACTCAGTCCCGCAGGACCAAATACGTTCAGCGATGATCCCGGTCCTTTTCCCGGAAGAAGAAGAAGAAGAAATGTAGAAATTACTTAAGAGCTCATATTTTTTAAAACCATATAATGGATTTGGTTCATATTTAGTACGATGATCGATACTCATTAAAAGTTTTATTCAGCATACCCGCGCCCAAGCCCATGACCTCAAGGTCAAGGTCACGGACTCAGAATATTTTAATGTCAACATTTAAATAGGAGCTCACATATGGATTTAGTTCGTATTTGGTATGATGACAGATACAGGTCGTTTCTCCGGCTACTCCGTTTAGTTTTCGCCCACATCTGATTAATGATAGGCTCGAAATAAAAGAGGCCTTAAAACCAAAACTCAAGGACAATGTCACAGATTTAGTAATTTAATTTTTATGGATTTGGTTCATATCTGGTATGATGATACACACATTTTCCAAGATTCAAACGGCATTACCCCCACCTACGCCGATATCCTCAGGGACAGTTTTCCGAGCTAGAAATGCTGTCTTTATTTTATTTATCAATTTATTTATTTACTTATTTATTTATTTATTGGTGAGGATGGTCCCCGGGCGGAGGCATCTGTGTCGTATTGACAATTCTAGTTCGATGTGTCGATTTTAGGTACACTGAGGCTTCGTTTTAATCACAAGTCTAATCGCAGATTGTGGGTCGTCGCGTCGGTTATTTTGTTGTTAAGCCCCCGTCAACTGTTGGTACATGTATATAGGTCATTTTGGAGACGCTACTTCTGACTTTGTGGGGCTTTTACCCGACCTTGAGATGGAATGGCATCTTAAGTCCCATCGACCAAAGAAACCGCTAGAGTTTAAGGAGCGGTCCCACTCGCACCACTTTTCTTGGCTAGGCTGTTACATTCTAAACGGCAAACCAGTAATCAAATCATCAGGGAATCACGCCTGTATAATTTTAAACCCCTTGAACCCCAAATGTATATAGTAAACACTGGGGTTTACAGGGGTAAACTTTATTTTTTTCATTTCTGCTCTAAAGTATAGGTCGTGGGTACTCGTTATCACGTCTCGATTGAGCAGAAAAAAAGAAAAATATCACAATTTTTATCTGAATTTTCTCTTTTTTCGGCGACAGAGGTTACAATGTATTTGTATAGGCATGTTTTCGTAATGTTGGTCAGTTTCAGCTCTGCGCGGAAGCACTATGCAGGCCAAACCCGATGGGCGAAAGCGAGCGTCAATTCTAGGTTATACCGTGAAATATAGATTGTGGGTACTCGTAAGCACAACCAAAACGATGCGCTTCTAACGAGTACCCTCAATCTCAATTTTTCAAAGAAAAAAAAACACTAAGAAACCCCCACCCAAAACCTAAAGATTATAACAAGGGGGTTAGTTCGAGGGATCTTTATTGCGTGGGCTTGTATAAGTAATGGGCGTTATCTGCGAATGTATAAACAAAATGAAATGTTGCGTACCATCCTTTTTACAATTTATGTTCTTCAACTATGGCTTTGATAAGACGAAAATTTCAATGTGCGACGTCTAAATATTCATCTCAGAAATACGACAAAATGTGCGAACATCGCAGATTGTGAGCATTTGATGAAACAGGGGCCTCTTTCAAAGAAACAAATCCTACGACGATCTTACGATTTTCTTACGATTCTCGTACGAGGCTTTCACAAAAAAATCGTACGATTCTCTTAGGATAAATCGTAGATTTTAGTCCTACGATCGATCGTAAACAATGTCGTTTGTTTGATTTTAGGTTTAACGTCCCCGTCAACACTAGAGAGGTCATTTTGGAGACGTTGCTTCCAATTTTGTGGGACTTTTACCCGACATTGATATGAAATGACTTCTCAAGCCCTGTCATCCAATTAAACCAATAGTGTTTATAAGCATGGAGAGTCCGACTCGCATCGCTTTGCCTGGGCAGGCTTAGGTCTTCTTAGCGGTTTATCAGTACTCGTGTGCGACCGGTTTCAGCTCTGCGTGGAATCGCCATGTAGCCCATTCTATTTCTTCAATTCCCGATGGCCGAAGACCCTTGCCATTTTAGCTTACGATGTCGATTAGTTTTGCACAACTTATTACTTCTTACTTTTTCATTTTCAAGAATTTGAGAAACCCCACAGGCTGGTAATTTCAATTTAGTTTGAGCAATTGTCGCTTTATTCCTGAAATTTAAGCATCTAAATAGTATTAATTATTGATTGATTCGTGTTTTTCGACGCGTCAGCACAACGTAGACTCGAGAAAGAGTCTTTAAGGATAGACTCAACCCAAAAGATCGTTTAAGTACGTTTTTATTTAAACTTATTGTCTATCACTTGTTGTCTCACAACTCTGTCAGTTAAGTACCAATTACTGTTATCTTTATCGCCATCATTATCATCCATGTTCACATCCAAAAATTAAATTCGAATCCACATCTAATGGAGACACGCAGTGGCAACTGATCAAAATGCATTTCCGCGATGAATACTGAAAACTTCCCCAAATTTTGTCATCACATCTGAAGCGTGACATCCACATGTCATCTAATATTTTCACAACACAGCGTGTAGGCCGACGACAAGAATTGAATAGTCTTTCAAAACGCAGAGAGACGTGACTGCACTTTCAATTTTGGACTAGTCCGTGTTATAGGTAAGTCGCCTTCAGTTGGGATTTTTAATTGGCAGATATAGTTTTACTGAGATTCGTACTGCATCATACTAGTCACTTGCCAACGACTTCTACATAATGACATTATCAAAAAATTTATTTTTAATTTTAAAATCCTGTGAAAAAAAGAAATCCGAAACCTGTCTTCCCCTAAAACATGGAATAGTCTTGCGACGCTTGAACGTTGAACTCTCAGAGGTCGTTGATAAACTATACCGCTGTTGAGGTCTTGTTCCTGCAGCGGTTACTGGGATTACTAACCATGGCTTTATGTCATCCATTTCAAATATCTCTCACTTTTATGGCTATAGCTTGCGACACACTTGAAAAACACATTGAAACAGAGGATAATAAAATGCAATGCAAATCTGCAGCTTCTCGTTCGAAGCAGCCAGTGGCATAGAAGCGTAGAGCAGTTGTTAGATGTATAAATGGCGAGACTGCATGCCCTCTTTTGGTGGAGTGTTGTAGCTAACCTGATTTTGTTGTAGCTCTACTGCAAGCAGATCTGTTATGTACTCTCGGTCTGTATTGCTTTTACTCTTCGAATTTTCTCCGGATCAGTTGGGAAAGTTATATTATCTTTCATTTTCATGGCTGTGGCCCGTGAAACACTTGAAATACAGAGGATATTGAAATACAATGCAAATCTGTAACGTCTCGTTGGAAGCAGCCAGTGTCAGAGAAGCGTAGAGCAGTTGTTAGTTGTGTAATTGGCGAGATTGCATGTCCTCTGCTGGTGGGGTGTTGCAGTCCATCTGTTATTATCTCTATCAGATCTAAAATACACTCTGCTTAATCTGTACCTCAAGATCAATTCATCGGCACTTAAACGATCGATTGTTTGAGTGTATGCTTAAAGACTCTTTCTTGAGCAATATAATTCATCCGCCTTGCAGAATGTTAGGAACACACAATGCCTTTGTGTTGAGAGGAAAAAAAAACAACTGGTTCCCTCTCTTCCGATTAATGTTTCCGCTCTACGAAAATCGTACGATTCTCGTTGAGCAGATACATACTTGAAAATGGTGGTAGGTCTATTGTTTTTAATATATCTAGAGTAAAACTTAATATTTTACTGAGAAAATCGGTACGAATATTGTTGAATAAATGTTGATAATTGCGCGAATATTGGAAATTAAATTTGTGAATATTAATTTTTGATTCTACAGCGACAAAATCGTAAATTCTACGAGTGGTCTAAAGTTATCATGGGCTTCGTCGTAAATGACACGATACGATAACTTTTTTGAAGCCGGATTTTTTTCTTGAAAGTCATTTTTGGTCGTACGATTCTCGTACGACCACGATACGATGAAAATCAGTCGTACGACCTTTTTTGAAAGAGACCCCTGGATTTTTGTCGTAAGAACTTCGTACGATCTTTTTAGACGAAAATACGTCGCAAATGCTTTGATGAAACTGGCCCCTGATTTTAATGTCACCTGGATTTTGTATAAAGAACTGCGAAATAAATACATGTATGTTAGTTTGTTTGTTTTGAGGTTTAACGTTCCCGTCATTACTATATAATTATGTCATTTTGGAGACGTTGCTTCCAATTTTGTGGGACTTTTACCCGACACTAACATGTTTAAACCACAATAAGGATCCAGATCTACACTGTTTTTCCCCAGTGTTAAAGATGCGGCGTCTAATCTGAGTCTACACTGTTTGCCAACGTCCCCAAAAAGGGACGCTAGGCATATTTGGGTTAAAACTTTGTCTGACCTAAAACAGAGTTTGTTGTGGTAACCCGTTGAAACCACCTCATCTTCCTAACATTGCAATCTGTCTTTTTGAGAAGAAATAAATCATTTGAAAGTTGCTTCTTCTCGCAATATATACCATACTAAGTACAGTAAGATTCCTATATTAAGACCACCATTGGGACTGTTCAAAAGTGGTCTTAAAGACCACTTTTGAATAGTCCCAAAGGTGGTCTCTTATTAGGAGCCCCTGGGTGTAGCAAACACAAAGAATGGCTGAAACCTTCTCGTTATGTTTTTAAAAGCAGATTTAGTCTTAAATTTAGGTGGTCTTAATAGCGGAATTTTACTGTATACGAATACATTCTATACCATCATGTAGTTGTACGTTTAATTGCGTCTTGCTTGGTGTTGTATTCTGATCATTTATTGTTTTTTATGTTATGAATGTCAATTAGCCTTCCAGTAATTCCAAAGTCGTATTTACTACAAAGCTAACTTTATTTATTTAATCTTACTACCTGAAAACCCGTAAAAGGAGCATAGGCAAACAGTACATACCCGGATCAGACACCGCATCATGCGGTTTATTTTCAGAATTTTCGTCAAAAATAGAATTAAGTTGAAACAAAAAAAAAAATATAATATATAAACTAGAAATGCGTCCATAGGACACGGATGCCCCCCGGCTGAAAATATGTCTGTGTTCGTATTAATCCATAGAAAGTTATTGACGGTGTTTAAGTTTTGGACACTTTTTACACATTTGACCTCTAAGTATGACCTTGACTTTGAAGGTAAGGACCTTTGTTTTGTGTGAGGCAGATTGTCTCATAATGGCCAACATTCTGCCAAGTAATTTCAAAATCCATCCAGAAATAAGAAAGTTAATGACTGCGTTTAAGTTTCGGACCCTTTTTTGACATTTGACCTCTAAGTATGACCTTGGCCTTGGAGGTACGGACCTGAGTTTTGCACGTGACACATCGTCTCATAATGGTTAACGTTTCTACAAAGTAATTTCAAAATCCATCCAGAAATAAGAAAGTTATTGACTGCGTTTAAGTTTCGGACTGACGGACGAACGGACGCACGGAAGGACAGGGGCAACCCTTTATGCCCTTCCACCATTCTTCGAATGGCGGAGGCATAAAAATAGACCGATACCCCTTTAAAGACAAATAGACCTACCAACATACAACAATTGACGATTCCCGTGAATACTATGGGTTAAAACATGGGATCTAATTTAGGTTCCAGCGGCACAGACGTTTGAAAAATGTAACACATAAACTAAAGCTACTGGCATTGTACTTCTAAGCAGCGAATGCCATTACGAAAACACTCCTATATAAATACATTGGAAACTTTATACCACCGAAAAAACGAACATTTTAAGAAGAAACATGGTGATAATTTACAAAAAAGGTTTACCAATGTAAACCCCAGTTTTACTATATAAAAGTTGGGTTCAAGGGGTCAAAACTATATAGGCGTGTTTTCGTGATGAATAGTTTAATCAGATTGCGCCAACGCGCATGCTGATGCAGAAGCTTTGTGACAATGAAAATCTATATACTTCACGACAAAGACTCACATCAGACTGGACGGATGCTCGAAAAACCCAAGTTACATTCATGTTGAAACATTAACGAGTAGAACAGGTTTTGAACGGTCGGACGGACGGCTAAAGCGGTAACATATCGTTAAGCAGAAATGAAGCGCACAATAACCAGGACTCTAGCTGATTTTGTCCTTTGTTATGCCATTCATCCGTCCGTTCCCGGTTACTTTGTCCGGCCTGTCGTGTTGTTACTGTTTATATTGACTTGAAACTTGAATAGATGTTACATCTGAGCACATTACGATAACAAACCCGTGTGACCTAGTGCATTTTTCACATATTCAAAATGGCTACCTTTCCGATGAAAATCTATGATATTGTTTCCTTATTTATACTGCAAACATAGGTTGTGGGTACTCGTTCGAACCGCCTCACTCTTGGAGTAAAAATAAGAAAGATAATGTTTAGCCCCGTAAACCCCAGTTTTCTCTATACAAAGTGGGGTGTAAGGGGTTGTTACTTTCACGGACTTGTTCACGTGATAAGGAACCCAAACCTCTGGCTGCTTTCTCCTTTGGGTATTGTCCTTTGTTTATGTATCGCTTTGTCCGTCCGTCTCCACAATATTTGTCTACATTTTCAGTTTGTTACCGTTTGTGCTATTCGCATGAAATTTTAGCACCCAGGAGAAGTGCAAAACCACAAGACCCATAACTCTAGTAGTTTTCTTTTTAAGTTATTGCCCTTTGTTTATTTTTCGCTTTCTTCATTCTCATTTTGTTCTGATGATGTTGTGGCTTCGATTACATCTGGTACAAAGATATACAGGTATAAAACAAATGAAGCACGGTCCAGTGGTCTTCTATCAAGTTTGTTCAACGTATGCACCCCGCCTCCACCCAACCACTCGGAGTCATATCCTAGATAGATCAGTCTAAAGAAATATTTAAAAATAAGAAACTACATGTTCGGGCTCGTGCATATAAGATACCCTCTGAATAAAATTTGCCACATCAGTTTTACACACGAGCCCATCACTGGGAGCATTCGTTTCAACGATACTCTCGATTTCAACACCAATATAATTTTGATCCACTTGAACCTCACTTTTATACAGTAAAACTGGGGGGTTTACAGGGGTAAACCTTATTTTTCTTATTTCTGCTCTAAAATATATATAGATTGTGGATACTCGTTAGAACCGTCTCATTGAGGCGGTTCTGAGGATGAGGCGGTTCTAACGAGTATCAACTCTTTATTTTAGAGCGATATAAGAAAAATAAAGTTTACCCCTATAAACTCCAGTTTTATTAATAAAAGTGGGGTTCGAGGGGGTCAGAATTATATAGGTGTTTTTCGTGATGTTTGAAAGAATGTACATGTCCTAACTGAAAGAGAAAAAAGAACAGAAGCAGACACTTTGTGATGTGCTACGCCTCATTTACCTTAAACTGAACCATCCCCGCCCTTGGGGCTTCAAGAAATAGATGGGCTGCATGATGCTTCCACGCAGAGCTGAAACTGACTGCACACGAGTACTGGTAAACCGCTTAAAGGATCTAAGCTAGCCCAGGCAAAGCGGTGCGAGTCGGACCGTCCATGCTCATAAACCCTATTTGTTTCATTGGGCGACAGAGCTTGAGATGTAATTTCATCTCAATGTCTGGTAAAAGTCACACAAAATTGGAAGCAACGCCTCCAAAATGACCTAGACAGTGTTGATGGGGACGTTAAACCTCAAATAAAAAAAATCAAATTATTATTTTGGTGGTTAAATTTTCAATTTATTTTAATAGGCGTGTTTTTGAAATCATCTTCCGGTTCACCAACAAGAACCCAGAAAACTTAGCGTCGCAAGAACGTCGACGTTGCATCGATGCCAATGCGACGTTGTTGAAACGTCATGTGTCCAGCTAGAAGGCCCTATACGCAAGCTTTGCTGTGGTATACGAGTAAAACTAGCCATTGTAACAGTACATGGCCTATTTTGCAGCGACGGTTCACATCAGACCGTATTAAGTATACTCAGAGGCATTAAAAAATATACAGTTTTTGATTTGGAATACCGGATCTTGTATTGTTATGTGTAATAAAATATGCTTATGTCCGTTTTTTCCCAAACGTTTAAGTTTTTAAAAGTCCAATTCTTTTCCTGTTGCAGTCATCCATGATGGAGTTATTGCCCTTAATTGATAATCAATATTTCCAACAAAATCTCGCGTTGTACTTGACATTCAAATCTATGCGCACTGCAAAAGTCATGTACGAATGCTCATCGATAAGACGCCATCATTACTTTGCCATTAAACCCAAACAAACAGCTTCAAACTCAATTTTAATTTCTACCTGTTCCGGATTATCTCCCTTTCAATAAAACTCATAATGAATTAAATGAGTCTTTTTCTCAAATCGTGTAAGAGATATTCATTTGAAACTTTCACATAATGTTTGGTTTCCTTGGCATTTTTATGCTTACTTCATAGCGATGCCTCGAAAATTACTCAAAGAAAAGTTAATCACCAATACAAATCCCAAAGAAACATAAAGCATTTAATCAAAAGAAGAACGTAAAAGGCGAAAATGACATTTTCTTTGACCAAAAATGTTGCATTTTACCTTGTGTTTAATTTAAATATGGGGTATATTCTTGCCAATCAGTTCCCCTTCTTTGAATCTGCTGCACGAAAAATCATTTATTGAACAACACTTATTCGAAACACATGTTTAAAGGGAAACTATTCAAGACAAAATATTGGATCAGACCCCCTGTCCATTTCATGTGACGCAATTTTATTATCCTTTAATCAATTTTAACGGAAAATGCTGCAAATTATTCGGAAGTGGTTGTTCTGATTTATGATGCCACATATGTATGTAGAGAGGGAAACATTGGGACGCAAATCGGCGTTCAGTAACCTGTATACTTACTTTTGCCTCTCAGTATATTTTACCGCATGGATTCTAAAGTATTGTTTGCTCAGTAGAACAGATTTAATGATCTCAAGAGGCGGTTCACATTATTTTTACGAAGTCTAAAACCGACATTTTTTGTTCAAAGAGGGGCTTGTCAGGGCATTTTATCACACTATGATACATGTTGTGGTGACCTAAATGGATTTCCGTGAATGGTAAGAGAGCATAAACATACCGTTCTTGGAATAAATAAATAAATAAATAAATAAATAAATAAATAAATAAATAAATGTTGGTCTTTTCACCACATCACAACATCACGCCTATATAATTCTGAATTCCTTGAACCCCACTTTTATCTAGCAAAACTGGTGTTTACAGGGGTAAACTTTATTTTTCTTGTTTCTGCTCTAAAATATAGATTGCGGGTACTTGTTACAACCGCCTCGATGAGGCAGTTCTAAATCGTTAGAACCGCCTCGATGAGGCACTTCTAACCTGTACCCACACTCTATATTTTGAGCAAAACTAAGAAAAATATCACATCTTAAAATTTTCGTTTTTTATATATTTTTGGCGGCTATTAGTATGGGTGTGTTTTCATAGTTATCCTTTTTCTTGCTAACCCTTAAACTGGCAAGAGCAAAGTTATGAAAGTGGCGCGGCAAACGGGAAAGAAAGGCACAGCGTTGGGTCTATGTTTATACCAAAATTTCGCCGGCCTCGATAGCTCAGTCGGATGCGCGTCAGATTGGTGATCAGGAGGACGCGGGTTCGATATCTGCCAGGGTCGGCAGCATTCTTTCGTGGAGATTGATCACGGTCATTCATTCTTCCGCTGATTCAAGAAGGGCAGTTGTCAGTTTCTGGGGAACTGTGCACTGTACTGGTGTAACCGCTCAGGAAAGGTGTGGATAGGTAAACTGACCGGCTCAAGAAATGACCTAAAATAGTGTAGACTGTGCCGTTAAACTCCAATACAAACAAACAATACGCCAAAATTCCCTGTGTTCTGAAATGCAAAAGTATTTACAGTGGAACTTTGATGGCTCGAACACTGATAGCTCGTTTACGACAACTGTTCCAACTCGCTGCTGACTTTTTATAGTAAACTCCCAAAACCTCAGATATAAATGACAAAGGTTTTGTTTTGGGAGGACGTTATTTTACTTGAATCGGTATGCTATGTCTTGTCATTAGATTCGACTCGACATGTCTTTATTTCAACGAAAAACAAAATTATTCATCTAATCTAGGTCCGTGAAATGAACACCCCTCTAAATATGTTCTAGAAAGGGTTATCCTTTGGAAGCAAGGAATACACCAAAGAACTGGAAAAGATGGAGTATACATGTTTCTGGGACAGACTAGCTAGTTTCGGCCATTTAGGCCTCATCAGTGACCCTCAAAACCCCACTTTATATATAGAGAAAATGGGGTATACGGGGTTCAGATTATTTTCTTTATTTCTGCTCCGAAACACAGGTTGGGGGTACTCGTTAGAACCGCCTCAATGAGGTCAATATATTTAAGAAACCTGTAACTTCAAACAATCAATACACAAAAATCTTTAAACCGTGGTTTAAATTTGAAACCCCAGTTAGAAATTTTCAAACCGTTTGATTTTTTGTAACAGTTTGATTTTTTTTTTTTTTTTTTTCAAAATAGTTTGAAATTTTTAAACCGTGACTTTAACAATTATTGTGCAGTTTTTCTTTGAAACTATGATTAGAAGGTTTCAAACCCTAGTTTGAAAACATTAAACCATAGTTTCAACCAGAGCTTCAGCTGAAGAGCACGACCCGCCGGATGCTTTTAGCTTCATGAGTGTTACCATATATGGGTATGGCGGCCATTTTGGTCATGTGACCTGGACCTAAAACGGTTCACCCAATATATGCGCCTTATCGTAAGGAGCAAAAATATATCTTATACTTTAGTACTGTATTCTGAATCGTTTGCAGCATAAAATGCATTCTCACTTTTCCAATACAAAAGCATATGTGTCAAAGTTTGCCCTAGGCACAAAGAAGGCCAAGGTCAACCCAGGGTCACCATTTTAGCAATTTATGATGGGCCTACGTCCCAGATGCTATTTATCAAGTTTCGTGGAAATCTGCCCAGTGGTTCTGGAGAAGACTATTTTTGAAGGGTTTTTACCATATATGGCTTGGCGGCCATTTTGGTCATGTGACCTGGACCCCATGAGCAAATTTTGGTTTCTCCCATCCCCTAGAGGCTCCATATGAAATTTGACTTCAATCGGCCCATCGGTTTCCGAGGAGAAGCAGTTCGAAAATGTTCACATTGTTCGCCTCGGCGAGGCTATACTAAAAGGAATGTAATATTTCGCAAGTTCATTGGTTAGATCTCGTTGATATCTATCAGTATGGCAAAAATTGTTTAAATATTCCAAGCGGCTAAGTCAATATCACCAATTTTCACAAACGGGTTACGGACGGACAGACAGACAGACCATATATGATTTGTCGGCCATTTTGGTCATGTGACCTGGACCCCATGAGCAAATTTTGGTTTCCCCCATCCCATAGAGGCTCCATATGAAATTTGACTTCAATCGGCCCAACGCTTTCCGAGGCGAAGCAGTTCGAAAATTTTCACATTTTTCGCCTCGGCGAGGCTATACTAAATGGAATGTAATATTTCGCAATTTCATTGGTTAGATCTCATTGATATCTATCAGTATGCCAAATATTGTTAAAATATTCCAAGCGGTTAAGTCACTATCACCAATTTTCACAAACGGGTTACGGACGGACAGACAGACTGACAGAATGACAGAATGACACGGTGATTTTAGGGCACTCTTAGAAAATCAACCGACTTCAGTCGGTCGCTTTTTCTGCGGGTCGTACAATATACAAACTAAGGTTTGAAGTCGTTCCTCAAAATAGAACTGAAGGCAATGATCAGGAATCGATACCAGAGATACTAAAGGTAATGAAACACAAACCTGAAATAACTAGACCCTAATGGAAATGTCAATAGCGGAAAGCCAAAAGGACAGTTCCTTTTCCACAAAATGGCCAATAGCCTATCCAAAACGAAAAAAAAAAATACAAGCGATATACACACTCGAAGATAAACCATAACAAAAGAACCACCTTAGAATGGTCAGTGAAACGAATTCCACTGGGGGATGGTGGGGGTTAAATCGATTTTACGAGTTTACGCGGCCGCAATCCTCGCCCTTACTGCCGTCGCAGTATACCACGGTTTAAATGAATATGTATTATGCATTCGGCGCTGAAACTGGGGTTAGAGGTTTTTAAACTTTGAATTAAACCCAAGAAAGGACATGAAATTG
Source organism: Lucinisca nassula (assembly GCA_963580285.1). Lineage (NCBI taxonomy): Eukaryota > Metazoa > Mollusca > Bivalvia > Lucinida > Lucinidae > Lucinisca > Lucinisca nassula. The sequence continues at coordinate 53,731,577 of OY757024.1, forward strand.
TTTTTTAATATGTTGTGCGAACAAAATATTAAGTTGTGCGAACAAGATATTATCTTGTGCGCACAAAATAATATGTTGTGCGCACAAGATATTTTCATGTGCGAACAACATAATATATCTTGTGCAGACAACATAATATCTTATGCGTCTGACTATATTGTGCTAACAAGATAATATGTTGTGCGAACCAGATTTTAAGTTGTGCGAAGAAGATATTATCTTGTGCGCACAAGCTATTATGCTGTCCGCACAAGATATCAAGTTGTGCGAACAAGAAAATATCTTGTGCGCACAAGGTGATATGTTGTCTGTACAAGATCTATGTTGTACAAATAAGATATTTAGTTGTGCGAACAAGATTCGCACAACATATTAAAATTAATTGCTTGTCCCTTCCAGGGTTCCGTTGTTTACAGGGGTAAACCTTATTTTTCTTATTTCTGCTCTAAAATACAATCTATATATTTTGAGCAGAAATAAGTTATGTCTGTCTAAAATATACATTGTGGGTACTCGTAAGAACCGCATCGTTGAGGCGGTTCTAACGCGTACCCACAATCTATACTTTGAGCAGAAATAAGAAAAAAATATCACAATTTTTCATCTTAAAATTTTATTTCGTTTTCGACGATAAATGTTTCAATGTATTTGTATAGGCGTGTTTTCGTAAAGTGTCACTGTCTTAGTCGTATCACACATTACCCATATAAGTACGGAACCCGGGAAGGGACATGAATTTTTTTCATTTTATAAGTTGTGGGCACAAGATTATATCTTGTGCACACAAGATAATATCTTGTGCGCACAAGATATTATCTTGTGCGGACAACATATTATCTTTTGCAGACAAGATAACATAGATCTTGTGCGAACAAGATAGTATCTTGTTCTCACAACTTAATATCTTGTGCGCATAAGATATTAGCTTGTGCGCACAAGATAATATCTTGTGCGCACAATATAATATGTTGTGCGAACAACATAATATCTTGTGCGCACAAGATAATATCTTGTTCGCACAACTTCCCAAGATCTATGTTGTGCAAACAAGATTATATGTTGTGCGAACAAGATATTATCTTGTGCGCACAAGATACTATGTTGTTCGCACAGATAAATTATGTTGTCCGCACAATATAATAGCTTGTGTGCACAACATATTAGTTTGTCCGCACAAGATTATATCTTGTTCGCACAACGTAATATCTTGTTCGCACAAAATATTAAAAAAAAAAAAAATCAAGTCCCTTCCCGGGTTCCGCATATAAGGCAGGTGCATCATTACAAAAAAGCTAAATATATACAGCCGTTACCTTTAACCCTTTTTGTACAAAACGGAATCTTCCTTCTTATATTTAAATTTTAGGGTTTGGAATTTCTGGTACAAAATAGAAGCCTCCGTGAAGCAGTGGTTACGCTACTCGCCTTGTAAACCAGGGATCGCAGGATCGATCCCGGGCTTCTCCAGACTTTCGGATGAGTCTTTAAACCGAGGTCCCGTCTCCGTATGACCTTAGCTGTTGGTGGGACGTAAAACTAAAACTCACTCACTTACTCACTCTGGTACAAAATGGGTTAAACATTCTTTTAGAAAACGACCCACTCCAATTTCCAAACTACCACAGCCATCTAGGAGAAAGATGATTTAAGACGCCATAAAAAACTGCATTTGAAAATCTTGCAAATTTTTCAAACATATTTTGCATGCAGTCAACAGTGAGAACCCACCCTAATCAAACTGTTCCCCGCCCATCGGGGCTTGAAGAAATAGATGGGCTGCACGATGCATCCACGCAGAGCTGAAACCGATCCGCACACGAGTACTGGTAAACCGCTTAGAGGATCTAAGCCTGCCCAGGCAATGCTGTACGAGCCGGCCCGTCCATGCTTATAAACCCTTTGGGTTTCATTGGGCGGCAGGGCTTGAGATGTCATTTCATCTCAATGTCGGGTAAAAGTCCCATAAAATTGGAAGCAACGTCTTCAAAATGACCTTTACAGTGTTGACGGGGACGTTATACCTCAAATCAAACAAACACAATCCTCTTTAAACTACTTCTGGAAAAGCAGTCAGATCTGGGTTCACACAGTTTGCAAAATTGACTTTTAACGGTAGCTCAGTCGGATGCGCGTCTGACTGGTGATCAGCAGGACGCGGGTTCGATACCTGCCGGGGTCGGCAACATTCTTTCGTGAAGATTGATCATGAAATCTTTTCTACGGTCATTCTCACCCTTCCGCTGATTCAAGAAGGGCAGTTGTCAGTTTCTGGTGAAAGAATGTGCACTGTACTGGTTAACCGCTTATGTATAAGCCTGTCCAGGAAAAGTGTGGATAGGTAAACTGACCGGCTCAAAATGACCTAAATAGTGTTGACTGGGTCGTTAAACTCCAATACAAACAAACAATGACTTTTAACGTAACCAGCAGAAGACAAGGCAGACGACAATTCATATTCACGCGATAATTCTTGTTGAAATCGACAGGAATGGTTGTGCGGACACTATGATACATGAAACAATTAGAAGTTTACGTACCTTGTGCCTGAAACAATAGACTCACAAAACATAGTATGGTAGACATGACCGCTTGTTAATTAATGTCAAACAAAACGCTTGATGTAACAGAGGAGTTTAATTGGTAACATCTATTATGGCAGGCCAATACACATGTCGTATTTACCGACATTTTTTAAAAGTTGGACAACTATTGTGACTTCCCATTTGCTTGTCTCCAAATCGAGTCCCAATGAAAAGGTATCTACTCTTAAAGGAAAGAATTTGCCCCTCAGGGGCAAATTCGTTCCTTTAAGAGCAGACCCCTACTGATAAGGTAGACAAGTCCCTTACTGAGATGTAGACAAAATAAATATGAAGAAGTTGCCTCCCATAAATCATTACCAATCTCCTTTATGAGACCTGTCATTACAGTATTTATGTCAACCAAAGTTGTTTATGAAAAGGTGTTGGTTATTATGTCTTAAAAGTTTTTTACTGTAAACAGCGCTTCAGTGCACTGATTACTTGCAATTTGGAGAAACTGGAAAACTGGAATCACCAACACCCTCTTCTTTATCTTAACTAATATAAGCATCTGCAATGAAGGCATACAGTTTCATATGCATTGGCTGTAAGGAAATAAAAAACACGTAAGAATTTAATTAGCCACGGTATAGAGAAAGGTACCAAATTTCATTGCTGTCTGCAAACAGCGGATAGGTTTATCGGCGTGCGAAGCCGCACGGTGGCTGTATAAATGGCTTGCGAGCCATAAACAACAAACATCGGGTCTTGTGTAGAGTGTGATTAGACTGAAAGCATGATTATAAACTAAACCATCCCTGATTGTTCAGGTATAGTCGTGATTCAGGCCAGTATTCAAATATTGCGGTTTGTTTTGCGCACAAGAAGAGCTATTGTTAATGTTGACGACCTGGGGCCAGTTTCATCAATAAACATCGTACGCACTTTTTAAAGAACTGCGTACGTCAGTTTCATCAAAACATCGCAAAGTGTCCGTACGAGCTAAATTTGTGTTTCACTAAAATAAGTCGTAATTTTGAATATGCGCTTAAACAGGGCCACTAATTGTCAGATGCGTGATCACGTGCCTCTTAAAATAGTCGTATAAGGTAGTTTGTTTGATTTGATGTTTAACGTCCCCGTCAACACTGTGAAGGTCATTTTGGAGACGTTGCTTCCAATTTTGTGGGACTTTTACCCGACATTGAGATGAAATGACATCTCAAGCCCTGTCGCCCAATGAAACCAATAGAGTTTATTAGCATGTACGTTCCACCTCGCACCACGGTTCCTGGACAGGCTTAGATCCTCTAAGCGGTTTACCAGCACTAGTGTGCGGGCCGGATTCAGCTCTGCGTGGAAGCATCATGCAGCCCATATATTTCTTCAAGCCCCTATGGGCGGGGGCTGTCGTGTAAGGTAGATTACACGCTTTAAAATTATTGTTCCTGTGGACCTAGATGAATATTCAGTACAAACAACGTTGAATCAACGTTGATTCTATGTTGATTCAAACTTGAGTTGCCATTTCATTGTCGTAAGATACAGATGTTAATTGTCTGGACCCCTTCCCTCTTTACCACTGGCGATTTGGGCTGTTTGTGGACGTCGTGACGTGCAGATAAGCGTTGATTTAACGTTAAAATGAACCTTTCACAAGCACGTTTGTCAGTTAATGCATGAGTGCCCGTATATCGTTGAGTTTATAATATTAGTTGAGGAAAAGGAATGACATCACGGTGAGACCTCGCTTAGCATTTTATAACCTTAATAAATCCAGTAATGCAAGGGCATGAATACAAGATTCAATTTATCTTATGAACTTAAAACATAGTTTACGCACGATTTTAACACAAAATGTCAATGAATGACGTTGTTTAACAAAGACGCCGCATATAAAGTAACGTGAAATACATGGGCTGCATGATGCTTCCACGCAGAGCGGAAACCGACCCGCACACGAGTACTGGTAAACCGCTTCGAGGATCTAATATGTTCTATAAAAGGGTTATCCTTTGGATGCAAGGAATATACCACATAATTGGAAAATATGGAGTGTCCATGTTTCCTGCACCAGACTTGCTAGTTTCGGACAATTAAGCCTCATCATTGACCGTCAAATTATTTTCAAAATTCCGCAAAGGATTCAATGATCCCAAAGGACAAGAAAATATAAACTACACTATGACGTTGGGCAGGGAGACTTTTTGCGGCCGCCACACATTCCCACACATCAGCTGTAGTGACGTCAAATATAAAAGGAGTATCCTTTGGAAGCAATGAATACACCACAAAACTGGAAAATATGGAGTGTCCATGTTTTCTGGGCCAGACTAGCTTGTTTCGGCCAAACAGGCAACTAAGCCTGCCCAGGCAATGCGGTGCGAGTCGGCCCTTCCATGCTTATTGGTTTCATTGGGGCAGAGCTTCAGATGTCACTTCATCTCAATGTCGGGTAATAGTCCCACAAAATTGGAAACAACGTCTCAAAAATTAACATTACAGTGTTGACGGGGACGTTAAATCTCAAATCAAACAAACAAATAAAAAGCCTCTGAAAGTTTTCCTGTATAAGGTATGTCAGTTTTTAGCTCCGGTTTGTTATTGGCAATGGTCTTAGCCAATATTATTCATTGCTTGCCGTCTGTCAGGCCGTCCTGCGGATTTTGCTTTCAGTGAAAAATAAATTCATTTAATTTGCAACATAGATTCTACAACAAGATTGATTTTAAATTGCAAAGAACCTGACTTGAAACGAAGTTCTATAGCTACATATATATGTATACACAATTATACAATCGCCTGCAAAATATAGACGAAATGAAAGTACGCAAGACTATGACCCCCACCCCCACACGTGCCATCTGCATGATGCCGTGAAGCTTTTCGTACATACGAGTGTGCACACATGTACGTAAATCCTTCCGTATGGGGTGTACGTACGTGATCCTTGACCTCTGGTTAAGACATTGTACCAGGATGATCCCAAACTTTTAAGAGCTCATATTCCCAGACCATATGATGGAAATGTGATGATAGGTATGGGCCAATAGGTTTATTCAGCAATACACTTGCCCATACCTATAACCTCTAGGTCAAGGCATATTAGAAAACTTAAATGTAGAAATTACTTAAGAGCTCATATTTTAAAACCATATAATGCATTTGGTTCATATTTAGTACGATGATCGATACTCATTAAAAGTTTTATTCAGCATACCCGCGCCCATGCCCATGGTCACGGACTCAGAATATTTTAATGTCAACATTTGAATAGGAGCTCACATATGGATTTAGTTCGTATTTGGTATGATGACAGATACAGGTCGTTTCTCCGGCTACTCCGTTTAGTTTTCGCACTCATCTGATTACTGACAGGCTCGAAATAAAAGAGGCCTTAAAACCAAAACTCAAGGACAATGTCACAGATTTAGTAATCTATTTTTTATAGATTTGTTTCATATCTGGTATGATGATACACACATTTTCTAAGATTCAAACGACATTACCCCCACCTACGCCGATATCCCCAGGGACAGTTTTCCAAGCTAGAAATGCTGTCTTTATTTTATTTATTTATTATTATTATTATTATTATTATTGTTATTATTATTATTATTTATTTCCTTGGTGAGGATGGTCCCCGGGCGGAGGTATCTGTGTCGTGTTGACAATTCTAGTTCGATGTGTCGATTTTAGGTACACTGAGTCTTCGTTTTAATCACAAGTCTAATCGCAGATTGTGGGTCGTCGCGTCGGTTATATTGCTGTTGAGCCCCCGTCAACTGTTGGTACATGTATATAGGTCATTTTGGAGACGCTACTTCTGATTTTGTGGGGCTTTTACCCGACCTTGAGATGGAGTGGCATCTTAAGTCCCATCGACCAAAGAAACCGCTAGGGTTTAAGCAGCGGTCCCACTCGCACCACTTTTCTTGGCTAGGCTGTTACATTCTAAACGGCAAACCAGTAATCAAATTATCAGGAAATTACGCCTGTATAATTTTAAACCCCTTGAACCCATCTTTTATATAGTAAAACTGGGGTTTACAGGGGTAAACTTTATTTTTTCTTATTTCTGCTCTAAAGCATAGGTCGTGGGTACTCGTTATCACGTCTCGATTAAGCAGAAATAAGAAAGATATCACAATTTTTATCTGAGAATTTTCTTTTTTTTTTTTTTCGGCGGTAGAGGTTACAATGTATTTGTATAGGCATGTTTTCGTAATGTTGGTCAGTTTCAGCTCTGTGCGGAAGCACTATGCAGGTCAAACCCGATGGGCTAAAGCGAACGTCAATTCTAGGTTATACCATGAATTATAGATTGTGGGTACTCGTAAGCACAACCACAACGATGCGCTTCTAACGAGTACCCTCAATCTCAATTTTTCAAAGAAAAAAAAAAAAAAAAAAAAAAAAAACACGAAGAAACCCCCACCCAAAACCTAAAGATTATAACAAGGGTGGGGGGGGGGGGGTAGTTTCGAGGGATCTTTATTGCGTGGGCTTGTATAAGTAATGGGCGTTATCTGCGAATGTATAAACAAAATGAAAGTTGCGTACCATCCTTTTAACAATTTAACGTATGCCGCGCGTCATCTTCTTCAGCTATGGCTGTGATAAGACGAAAATTTCAATGTGCGACGTCTAAATGTTCATCTCAGAAATATACTGAGAGTAAGTAAGTATACAGGTTACTGAATGCCAATTTGCGTCCCAATCTCTCCCTCTCTACATACATATGAGGTATCATAAATAAGAACAACCACTGTCGCATAATTTGCAGCAGCTTCCGTTAAATTTGATTAACGGATAATGAAATTATGTCACTTGAAATGGACAGGGGGTCTGATCCAATATTTCGTCTTGAGTAGCTTCCCTTTAAACATGTGTTTCGAATAAGGGTTATTCAATAAATGATTTTTCATGCAAAAATTTAAAGAATGGCATCTGATTGGCAAGAATATGTCGCATATTGAAATTAAACTAAAGGTAAAGTGCAACATCTTTTCTCCAAGAAAATGGCATTCTCGCCTTTTACGTTCTTCCTTTTATTAAATCCATTATGTTTCAGTACATTCTGGTCCACAAATGTGGGCGTGGGTTCGAATCCCACTTCTGACACCAAATGTTACATGTGGGTTTACGGCGTCCCGCAAACCCCCATGCTGACAAGACAACCGAGCGTGATCTCTGACAGGTGTACGGGCAGCTGTGGGGTAAGGCACAAGAAAGATGTTAGATAAATGACATGAATTATTTACAGTATCTACATACAACACTTACTAACACAAAACATCACAATTTGTTGCTTCTGTAGCCAACTCACGACGTCCGCTCCGAAGGCAAAACAATGTTCTGTGCTCGGAACGGGTGACGTGAATACCTACAGAAGCAAACAACAAAAACAACAACAAAAACAAAAAAAGAAACAACATAAGACGCGACTGGCCAGTTTATAACTTAGGGTGAATCCCCCTCTCGCGTGAAACTTCCTCTCGCGAACTAGTGCAAACTGCACACTAGTCTATCGACATAGTTGCCGATCACAGGTTGCCGATCACAGGTTTAGCGATCGTCCGAATATCCTGCAGGTTAGTTGACCTCTTTTATGGTCTCACATTTGTTGACAATGAACAATGATTCTGATTCTGGTCTACGCTGATTATGGCGGTCTGTCCGCCCTTGCTGGACCCTAACGCCTAGCGTCGTACCAGTACCTGCTGCTATGAAGCAGGGAGCAGCAGGTCACACATTGTTGTGCCTTTCAATATACTTTCTATTTCCCGACACGATGTTGTAGGTACATGTTACAACTTGACCTGCTGCTGAAGTGTTCGCTTTTCTCAGGGTTTATATATCTATGAATACTACCAGAAAATCATGCCTACTCATATTACCTTGCTCAATTCGTGGCGAGGTGGAGATACCGGCCACAAATAAAGCTAGATAGCAAAAATCGAGTAGATAATGGATTTGCGTTCAAATAGTATATTTCCCATAGGAAAAATTGATGAAACGACCCTATAAATCAATGACATTGACATTGACGATTAACTTTCCATTGTGCAATTTTAGAGGTTTTACTATGAAGTAAACATAAAGAAGCCGAGCAAAACAATAAGTATGCGAAAGTTTCAAATGAATATCTCTTTCACGATCTGAGAAAAAGACTCATTTAATTCACTATGATTTTAATTGAAAGGGGGTTAATCCGGAACAGGCAGAAATTCCAATTGAGTTTGAAGCTGTTTGTTTGGGTTTAATGGCAAAGTAATGATGTGGTCTTATCGATGAACATTCGTACATGACTTTTGCGGTGTGCACAGATTTGAATGTCGCGTACAACATGAGATTTTATTGGAAATATTGATTTTCAATTAAGGACAATAACTCCATCATGGATGACTGTTACAGGAAAAGAATTGGAGTTTTACAAACTTGGACGTTTGGGAAAAGCGGACATAGGCATATTTTATTACAGACAGCAATACAAGATCCGGTATTCTAAATCAAAAAGTGTATACTTTTTATTGCCTCTGAGTATACGACAAAATGTGCAAACATCGCAGATTGTGAGGATTTGATGAAACAGGATTTTTGTCTTAAGAACTTCATACGATCTCTTTAAGACGAAAATACGTCGCAAATGCTTTGATGAAACTGGCCCCTGATTGTGTTTACATCCATATAACAAAAGTTCATGTTAAAACAGACGACCCAAACTTATAAAGGACAAAACTGAAATCTGTGCTGTTATCCACGTGACCACTTTTGAGAAACCAAGATTACGGTTATTAATAGTGCTGTACTATTTTATCGATGTTAGATCAGTGGTTAGATTAAATCAGTGCTCTGTCTCTGGTCGGGCACATCGGAGTCTGTTGGTTTTCTTTTGCTCCAGCATTTCACTGGTTTTTTTGCTGTCGAGTCCTCACCTTTGTTTCATCTCTGCGGTTGTTTGGTTTTTGTGTTCACGGAGATGTTGAACTGATGAGTTAGGAGGCCTTCTTGCGGACTGAACAAATTATTTGTCTTAATCGCAACGGAAGTAAGGACGAGGATTGTGGCCACGTGAAATCGATTTAATCCCTCCCACCCCCAGTGGAATTCGTTTCCGCTGACCGTTCCAAGGCGGCTCTTCTGTCGTGGTTTATTTTTGTTATGGTTTGTCTTTAGGTCTTTGTGTCGCTTATATTATTTTATTTTGGATGGCATATTGGCCATTTTGTGGGAAAGTAACTGTCCTTTCGTCTTTCCGCTATTGATGTTTCCATTAGGGTCTGTTGTTTCATGATTGTGTTTCTTTCCCTTTGGTGTCTCTGATGGGAGCTGTGGGTTTATTGTATCGATTCCTGATCATTGCCTCCACTTCTATTTATCAATACCGCTATACGAATTCCAATAACGCGCTTTCTATTTTTAGCATCCTTCGGCGTCGATTTCTGAGATAGGTTCACGAATTTGAGAACTTCAGTCGCCTCGTTATCTGGGCCAGTGTCCCGTTCCGTGGGTCTCAGGTACAACATGTTTTTTTTTGTTTGTTTGTTTGTTTTACGTTACTTACAAATTATTTCACACTTTATTAACCCACATATGACAATGGAATCTTCCACCTAGTAAGTTTGGAGTGGTCCATTTCCAATTACAGGCGTGTCAGGTTTATTTTTCGCAAATTTTACAAAAATGAATGTTCTTAAAGCAAACAGTGTTGACCCAGATCAGACGCCGCATTCTGTGGCGTCTGATCTGGGACTGCACTGTTTGCAAATGGTTCAGAAAGGGGCCGCTAGGCAAATATGGGTTAATTGTTAATCAAAGTGGAAAAACAAACAAAAAACTAGTCATCAATCACTAAAGGTGATGAATGTCCCCGTCATATGCCTCTTGCTTGACATATGGACTTTGTAACTAAACTAGATACTGCAACAAGCCCCCGCCCATCGGGGCTTGAAGAAATAAATGGGTTGCGTGATGCTTCCACGCAGAGCTGAAACCGATCGCACACGAGTTCTTGTAAACCGCTTAGAGGATATAAGCCTGCCCAGACAAAGCGGTGTGTGTCGGACCGTCCGTGCTTATTAACCCTATTGGTTTTATTGGGCGACAGGGCTTGAGATGTCATTTCATCTCAATGTCGGGTAAAAGTCCCACAAAATTGGAAGGTACGTCTCCAAAATGACCTATACAGTGTTGACGGGGACATTAAACCTCAAATAAAACAAACAAACAAAAGCAACATTCTCCAAGTGCATATGGCAAAAATGTTAGTCGTTCAAGGGGACATGATTCTGATGAAAAGCGGCTGGATCAAAATCGTATTTCCTTTATGCACTTGTTCAATGCAAGTCTAAACTGTGTTGCAATTTTCAGTGTCCTGCCTCAAATACTGTAGGAGTTATGGAGACACGAACAGTACTGTTCAATCTCATATCCTAGTGGACACACCTCTGTAATAAGGAGCTGGATCAGAATCTTGTTTCGTTCAAGCGCATGTTCAATGCATGTCTGAACGGCATTGCCGGTTCAATGTTCTGCATCGAATACTGTACATAGGAGGAGTTGCAGAGACACGAACAGTACTATGTAACCTCATATGCAAGAAAATGTTTAAGTCGTTCAAGGGGAGATTACTCAAACAATAAGGGATTGGATCAGAAGTCTATTTCCTTAATGTACATGTGCAATGCATGTCTGAACTAGTACTGTGTTGGAAGTTTTAATGCCCTGCATTAAATACTGAGAGAGGAGTTGCGGAGACAAGGACAGGTCTATTCAACCTTATATGCTACACATATGGCCAAATGTTTAATAAAGTCGTTCAAGGGAACATAATTATGAAATAAGGATCCTGTCTCCGTTATGCACATTTTCAATGCATGTCGGAACTGTGTTGCAAGTTTCAATGCCCTACATCAAATACTGTAGGAGGATTTGTGGAGACAAGAACAGTACTGCGATGTGTATTGTACATACGTACGGACAACTATATGCCCCTCCTCACTTCTTGGTGGGGGCATAAAACAGAGCACCCGGAGAAGAAAAACCATCTAACCTTCCTTTGCAGAACTTGGCGTGCTCACATGTCATCACGAAAACACGCCTATATAATTTTGACCCCCTTGAACCCCACTTTTATATAGTAAAACTGGGGTTTACGAGGGTATACCTAATTTTTCTTATTTCTGTTCTAAAATATAGATTGTGGGTACGCGTTAGAACCGCCTCGATGAGGCGGTTCTAACGAGTGCCCATAATCTATATTTTAAGCAGAAATAAGAAAAAAATAAAAAAATTTCGACTTAAAATCTTCATTTTTTCGGCGATAAAGGTTACAATGTATTTGTATAGGCGTGTTTTCGTAATGGTGGCCACAGCGGTAAGAGACCCAGCGCTCTTTCCCACTAGGCCACAGAGTCCCGAACAAAATGGGCTAATTCAGAAGCTACCGAAATGATCCTAAGTGTTTGGACATACAGGTCTAGGCCCCGGTCCAGACAATCAGCGCATGCCCAGATATGGCAGGACCTGGACAGGAATCACGTGTTGAGTTTGACAGTTTCGACCCAGATAGACGCCACAGAACACGGTATTTGATCACCGTCTATAGTATTTTCTTAAAATACTGGTATTTCAGGGTTAAACGAAACAGTATAAGTCGCAGTTCAGGACTGTCGACAAATCAGTGCTGTCACTACTACCCTTAAGAAGCGATTGTTTATGTCGTCCGCTATAATTTCTTTTCAAACTTTTTAAACCTATTTTTGCATTTCGGCAAACAGTGTGGAAGCTGATCAAACTGCTCATAGAGCTGTTTGATCTGGGTCCACATTGTTTGCAACAATGACAGTAAACAACAAAGCAGACGAGAATTGTTGTAATTGGCAACTTAAGCGTCTATAGTCTGTAGACGAAATCAACCGAAGCCCGCTGACGGACCTCAGCGAGTGCTTAACGGAAACGAGCTTGATTCCGGCCAGCAAAAACAAGCCTTAGGACATACATTTAAGACGGAAGTTTTTTTTTTTTTTTTGGTTTTACGGCCCTTTCAAGATTATTTCACTCATATCGAGCCGATCGTTAATCAGAGGTGGGCGAAAACCGGAGTACCCGGAGAAAAACCACCTGACCTTCCGTTGCAGAACTTGGCGTCTCACATGTGGTCCGTTAAGAAGGAAGTTAAGTGGTCAAAATGTTATCACACACACGCACGCACGCACGCACGCACACACACACAAAGCTTGGTTGGTCTGTTTGCTTGTATTGGAGTTTGACGGCCCAGTCAACACTTTTTAGGTCATTTTTGAGCCGATCAGTTAACCTATCCACACTTTTTTGGCGGGCTTATACGTAAGCGGTTAACCAGTACAGCACACATTCTTTCGCCATAAACTGACAACTGTCCTTATAAAAAAGATTTCATGATCAATCTCCACGTAAGAATGTTGCCGACCCCGGCAGGTATTGAATCCGCGTCATTCTGATCACCAGTCAGACGCGCATCCGACTGAGCTAGCGAGGCAGGTAGAGCTTGTTTTGTATTTGCGCTTGAGCCCTATCAATGGAATATTGTAAATGCTGTAAGATGAATCTGTTGTGTTGGTCCTATTTAGTACATACAAGTATACAGAAGCTGAAAATTGTTTGGGCTAGGTCAAGAAAGTAAATAAATAAAATGCACAGAAAATAAAAGATAAATAAACTGGAAAACCACCAAAATGCTACCAGTCCAACAACAAGAACTTGGACTGGGCTCCTGATTGGTGCATTAACCAACCGTGATTAGATACCTAAACAGACGCCACAACAAGAACTTGGACTGGGCTCCTGATTGGTGCATTAACCAACCGTGATTAGATACCTAAACAGACGCCACAACAAGAACTTGGACTGGGCTCCTGATTGGTGCATTAACCAACCGTGATTAGATACCTAAACAGACGCCACAACAAGAACTTGGACTGGGCTCCTGATTGGTGCATTAACCAACCGTGATTAGATACCTAAACAGACGCCACAACAAGAACTTGGACTGGGCTCCTGATTGGTGCATTAACCAACCGGATAAGATACCTAAACAGACGCCAAAACAAGAACTTGGACTGGGCTCCTGATTGGTGCATTAACCAACCGTGATTAGATACCTAAACAGACGCCACAACAAGAACTTGGACTGGGCTCCTGACTGGTGCATTAACCAACCGTGATTAGATACCTAAACAGAAGCCACGGGTACAGCTCTGATCAGGCCTACACTTCAAATACTGGAAGTTAAAGATTGAACGAAAAGTTTAAGTTCTGGACTACTTTCTCAGCCAACACTCACAGACAGTGGACCCACCAGTACATGAAGTGCTTTGCTTTGATACCCAAATCCTATTCTACAACTTGAACATTGGTCAGCTGACTAACTAAAATTTAACCAGGCTAACCAACATTTAGCAACAGAGTATCCAGTCTAATTGCATAAGTAAGCATCCTAAGTTTCAAAGTCGACATCAATAATAAGTATTCAAATAAAAATTATTAAATTAACACATTGCGAAAACGTGCCTATACAAATGCATTGTAAACTTAACCCCCGAAAAAAGGATAATTTTAAGAAGAAAATTTGTGATATTTTTCTTCTTTCTGCTCAAAATATAGATTTTGGGTACTCGTTAGAACCGCCTCTTTGAGGCGGTTCTAACGAGTACCCATAATCTATATTTTAGAGCAGAAAAAAAAAGAAAAATAAGGTTTACTCCTGTAAACCCCAGTTTTTTTCTATATAAAAGTGGAGTTCAAGGGGGTCAAAATTATATAGGCGTGTTTTCGTCATGAGGATAATTAACGAATTTGAATTCTTATAACGATTGTACATTACATGATTCAGGTGGCTGACTTGACTTGATAGATTTTGTAAGGTAACCGGGCGCTAAAAGCACATAGGGGCTACCCCGATTCAGGTGGCTGTCAAATTTAATCAAATATTTTTAATCACATCGTTATAAAAGTCGACTTGTGCCGTGTTACAACGCTTAGTATTCACACAACGCTCAGTGTCCATGTGAACACTAAGCGCTGCAACGCTTACTGATCATGTTGGCAATTGCAACGCTTAGTGTCCAACCCGATCACTAAGCGTCTCAGCTGTCCCATTACGAAAACACGCCTATACCAAAACATTGTAACCTTTATCGCCGAAAAAATGAAAATTTTGAGATGAAAAGTGTGATATTTTTCTTATTTCAACTCAAATATAGATTGTAGGTACTCGTTAGAACCGCCTCGATGAGGCTGTTCTAACGAGTATCCACAATCTATATCTTAGAGTAGAAATAAGAAAAATAAGATTTACCCCTACAAACCCCAGTTTTACTATGTAAAAGTGGGGTTCGAGGGGGTCAAAATTATATAGGCGTGTTTTCGTGATGATAATATGTGCGATACCAACGCTTATTGTTCACCATGTCATGTTAACTTAGATATTTTTTAACTTCAAGGTGCATTTTTTCCCCTAGAATAACATATATCGACTGCCAATCACTAGAAAGCATTCGTAACTGGACCATCGGTACTCTGGAGAGCCGCTTTCATGCCATGGCTAATGACCCCAGGTTTTATGTCTCGGGATGGGGCTAGACCTCGAAATCGTTTTGATGTTTTGATATATGATCTCCGTACTTCAGGGTTATGAGTCAGTATGTGACAGCATTTGACCTCAATATTAATGTAGGCCACTGTTACCTATATTTCATGGTCCAGTGAGTTTGCCTTCCATTTGGTCTATGAACATATCATACTTCAGGATAATGAGTCAGTATGACCCAACATTTGATCTCAAACTTAATGTAGGACTCTTTGACCTATATTTCATGGTCAAATGATTTTGCCTAATATCTTGAAGACTTTTGGATATTTGAACACCATAAGTGATAGTCTTAATATCTTGAAGACTGTTTATTGTCGGGGTGAGGAAGCCCATCCTGGTGAGCACTCACTGATATGACAGTATGTAAAGGCACGCGGTGAGTCTAGTGATGCGCGCATTTGTGGAAGATGTGAGTCTAGTGTTTCTGGAAGAATTCTTGATAATATGTGATAACAACACCACTGTGATAGATACATCTTTTTCTCAAAGATTCTGATAGCATACCGTGTTTTTACCCATATTTATTCAGAGAACGGATGGCAATTTTATGCTATATGAGTTTAACAAAGTAGTATTATTATCCATGGTCATGCTTACTAAAATGAATTGTCTTTAACGAATCTCAAATCTTGGTTAACTTTTAAGGGATGTTGATCACAGCTCTTATTTTGTATTTATTGTAAATAGTGCATGTTTCATGTTTTTATGTCATCTTTGTTATTTTGTACAGAGGGCCACATGGTAGAATGGCTTTACAGCTAAATGTGTTACCCTCTTGAAACATTGTATAATTAAAATAAAAAAAAAGTCTGTTTCCCAACATTTGACCACGATATAAATATAGGTCACTTTGACGTATTGATTTTGCCTTAATTTCTTGAAGACTATTTGATGTATGAACATCATACATCAGAATTATGTGTTAGTATGATCCGAAATAGACCTCAAAATAAATGTAGGACACTGTGTCCTATATTTCATGGTCCAGTGATTTTGCCTTTATCTTGAAGACTATTTGATGCATTAACAACATACTCAATAATTATGAGACGGTATGACTACAATTTCTTTGGACTGGTCTCGACGGTCCTTTGTTTTGTTTGAGGTTTAACGTCCCCGTCAACACTGTATAGGTCATTTTGGAGACGTTGCTTCTAATTTTGTGGGACTTTAACCCGACAGTGAGATGAAATGACATCTCAAGCACTGTCGCCCAATGAAACCAATAGGGTTTATAAGCATGGACGGACGACTCACACCGCTTCGTCTGGGCAAGCTTAGATCTTCTAAGTGGTTTACCAGTACTCGTGTGCGGTCGGTTTCAGCTATGCGTGTAAGCATCATGCAGACCATCTTTTTCGTCAAAATCCCGACGGGCGGGGTCCGCTCGACGGTCCTACCACGAAGGCTTTTCAGAACTTATTTATCTTCACTGCAGCTGGTGTTTTGCCGTTTGGCGGTCGTAAAACGTCTCCCGGTACATCATCATAGTACAATTATATTTTCTGGTCCTTTGGGACCATTGAGTTCTTTTTGAATATCTTGAAAATAGAGTTCTGCTTAAGCCGGCGCTAGAAGGCGTGGTCGGTGTTGCACATTTCAGTACTGGCCATTTGGGGCGTTGTTAAACTCCAAAACATTATCATCAGTACTGGCCATGAACAGACGCAATAAAACCGCTATTTTCGTTTATTTGGTGTATTCTTTGCTTCCAAAGGATCAAACTATTCAGAACTTATTTTCAATGCCAATGCTTTTATAATTTATTAGTCTTGAATATTTAATAGCTTTGACAGGAACTTGCTCTATGGGACTGTTCTTCATGCGCCAGTCACTTGTGAGCTCGGCACCAACAGGTCATATTTTTTACCTCAGAATCCTAGGCACAGCGATGGGTAACTGCTGGGCTTTCGATTTGCTTTAAACCAAGGAGAATTTTTGCATTTACCTGCTGGGATTTGGGCGGAGCTTTGGCTGGGTTTATCCACAAAAATAGCCCCGTTACTGTTAACTCTTATCATGCTGTTCACGACAACCCCTATCTTTGGAAACAGTGTAGATCCAGATCAGATGGCTTCTGAAGAAGCCGTCTGATCAGGATCTACACTGTTTGACATTAAGTTTATGGCATTGTAAGAATAAATTACATCAAGTTATCTGATTGGTTCAAAGTCAGAAATGGGTGTGGCTAAACTGAATATTCAGCAAGAGAAGGGTTAACGCGTAGAAGCTAACGATTGCTAGACAATAACGGTTGAAGTTGCAACGCTTAGCCCACTAAGCACACGTCGCTAGAGCAACGTCAAATCAACGTCGGTGCAACGTCGCACCGACGTTGATGGGACGTTGCATAAATGTTATGACGTTTTAGCGACGTTGATAGGACGCCACAATTACGTCGTGCCTGCTGGGAGTTTTCATGTGTTGACAACAGCGGTTGTAGTTTGTAGCAGAGTCACAGACTGTGATCGTATAGTTTTATCTTTCAGTGACTTCTAATCCTAACTCAGACCACATGAATGCGAACTGATCAATAAGACATCTGAAGACTTGGTCAGAAAACCCAGTATTTATAATCACCACAAAAATCACACATTTCATCGTGTTTATTGTAATATCCATTGCCAATTTCACTTCTAACTGTAAACTATCTATCATGGGTTTGATGGATATATTAATGATGCAGTTTCATCAAATTTTAGAAGGTTCTGAAAGTCAGGTGCTGTACAGGTGTGATGCAGATGTTGCACTTAGAGCATTTATATTATAGTCTTTCAAAACGTAGTGAGACGTGACTGCACTTTTAATTCTGGACTAGTCCGTGTTTTAGGTAAGTCGCCTCCAGTTGGGATTTTACATTGGGAGACAATAGTTTTACTGAGATTCGTACTGCATCATACTAACTATTTGGCCACGACTTCTTCACAATGGCATTATCAAAACAAGTTGGCTGCTTTCAAAAAGCATCCAATAGGTTTGGTCTTGTCAGTCTACATTCTGATTTGAGCCAGCTGATATCATTATTCCACTTAATGCATTAAACTTTAAACGTTCCAAGGCGGTTCTTCTGTCGCGGTATATTTTTGTTATGGTTTGTCTGAAGTTTGGAGGCCTTCATGCGGACTGAGCAAATTATTTTTCTAAATCGCGACGGAAGTAAGGGCGAGGATTGTGGCCACGTAAAATCGATTTAAGCCCAGTGGAATTCGTTTCCGCTGACCGTTCCAAGGCGGTTCTTCTGTCGCGGTTTGTTTTTGTTATGGTTTGTCTTTGGATGTTTGTGTCGCTTATGTTATTTTATTTTGGATAGCCTATTGGCCTTTTTATGGGAAAGTAACTGTCCTTTTGGTTTTCCGCTGTTGGTGTTTCCATTAGGGTATGTTGTTTCATGTTTGTGTGTCTTTCCCTTTGGTGTCTCTGATGGGAGCTGTGGGTTGATTGTAACGATTCCTGATCATTGCCTCCACTTCTATGTTTTAATACAAAACGTGTATATAAAATTTCGAAGTCTGTGACCCTGGTATCAGGAGGCGTAGGTAGTGATGAGTATTTTGTGGTAAATTGTTTAACGCCATGGCAAGTATAAACTAAATGTAACTTTTTCCTCTGGCTTTGTTTGCCGGATCATTACAGGGTCACTGATGAGGCTTTATTAGCCGAAACTACGTAGTATGGCCCATCTTCTTTCTAATGAATGTTTTCATTGCTCTTAAAGGAACTCATTTTTGATTCTTATTTACATATGGTTTACACATGTATAGCACAAAACTTATCCAAACGAAAATGTAAACCGAATTTTTCAAAGGTCATAACTCTGTTAATATTTGTTGGACAGTAACTGGCATCTTAGCCTTACAACATAAACATTTTAGGCTTGATTGTATATATGAAAACTGTATAGTAGGAGTTATACGGAAACGAAACAAATGTTTGTGAACGGACGGACGGACGGACACCAACCCCATAACTTAATACGACCGTTTTTTTTTTTTGTTTTGTTTTTTTTGTTTTTCAAACGGGTATATAAAAAGATTTTTCCTTAGTCATCAGGCCTTCTATTGGGCCTTGGTTATCTATTTCATGTGTTGTTAACGTCCCTGTTAACACTGTATGCGTCTTTTTTGAGACATTGCTTCCAATCTGTCGCTCAATGAAACTAAATGGTTGAAATGCATGAACGGTCCGACTCGAGCCACTTTTCCTGGGCAGGCTTAGAACTTCTAGGCGATTATACACTACTCATGTGCGGCCGGTATCAGCTCTGCGTGGAAGCATCATGCAGCCCAATCTATTTCATCAATCCCCGATCAGACCTTGGGGCAATATATTGGACTGCATGAGCTGAAACCGACCGAACTTTGAAGTATTGCTGAACCGCCTAGGAAGATCTAAGCCTGCCCAGACAAAGTGCTGCGAATCAGAATCTTAAACCTCGGCAGTTTCTTTGAGCGGTACCTCCGCAAAAACCTGAAATTTGCAATCCTTTTTGTATATCTTTCTGGATCACAATTTAATTGTAAATGAAACTGATTAGTAAAACGTCAAGTATTGAGTATTGAACACCACTCTCGGCTTATCAGATACAATAGCTCCCATCGAATGCGCCAAAAAGTCTTTTAACACCTTAGTCTGTAACTGGTGTCAGGTGCCGGCCTCGTTGGCTCAGTCGGATACGCGTCTGACTGGTGATCAGGAGGACGCGGGTTCGACTCCCGCCGGGGTCGGCAACATTCTTTCGTGGAGATTGATCATGAAATCTTTTCTACGGTCATTCTCTCCCTTCCGCTGATTCAAGAAGGGCAGTTGTCAGTTTCTGGCGAAAGAATGTGCACTGTACTTGTTAACCGCTTACGTATAAGCCTGCCCAGGAAAGTGTGGATAGGTAAACTGACCGGCTCAAAAATGACCTAAATAGTGTTGACTGGGCCGTTAAACTCCAATACAAACAAACAAAACTGGTGTCAGGTCACTTAGTAGACATGAAGTTTTTGAACAGAAACTATTGCTATATGTGCTGGGCTCAAGAACAATAAACAACGACCCATCAACGTTATGACTTTATTTCGCTCCCTAAATATTTTATATATTGGAAGCGTTAAAACCTTCGACCTTGGCACTGACGTTAATTCTAGTAGCAAAGACATGAAAATGTTTTACACACCCAGCGATCTTTTTTATGTTTGGTTTTACGATCCTTTCAAGATTATTTCACTCACATCAAGCTGATCGTTAATCAGAGGTGAGCGAAAACTGGAGTACCCGATGAAAAACCTCCTGACTTTCCATTGCAGAACTTCTCATTATGTGACCCGAGCCATGCTCAAACCTACAGCGTTGAGAGGCCTTGTGATTAAGAGTCAGCACTCTTATCCACCAGGCCACGGAGGCCCGTTACACCCAGCGATCTTTATAAATGAGGAATAAAGTTTCCTTTTAAAAGGAAAGCTTCCCCAGTTTGTAAAGTTGAAAATCCGCCATTTTTGCTCGCCCGCAAAAGTAATGGGGAGTTATTGCCATACCCCCAACGTCCGTCGTCGGCGAAAAGCCCCCGCCCATAGGGGCTTGAAGAAATATATGGGCTGCATGATGCTTCCACGCAGAGCTGAATCCGGCCCGCACACTAGTACTGGTAAACCGCTTAGAGGATCTAAGCCTGTCCAGGAACCGCGGTGCGAGGCGGACCGTCCATGCTAATAAACCCTAATGGTTTCATTGGGCGACAGGGCTTGAGATGTCATTTCATCTCAATGTCGGGTAAAAGTCCAACAAAATTGGAAGCAACGTCTCCAAAATGACCTTTACAGTGTTGACAGGGACGTTAAACCTCAAATCAAACAAAACCGTCGTCGGCGTAAGCATCGGCGACCGCATTTGGTTGAAGTTTACCTGCAAGCAATCATTTGTGCTGTTGTACAAATTTATTTGCAAGTAAAGTTATCAACTGGTAAAAAAAAAAAAAAAAAAAAAAAATAATAATAATAATAATATTTTTCAAATTCTTTTTCACTCGATTTTCCAGGTTTTGGGACTTGAAAAGTTAATCATTTCCCCTGTATTACCTCCCTTATAAGCATACATTTTGTCAAATGCATGTGCGCAGCCAACTAAAACGCATTTTCTTTTCTTCATATCCGAGAGCAGCAAAGGCTCTGGTAAGGCTGCGCGTACTCGAAGGCTCGCCTGAGTCAGTGCTGATCGCCTTTGTGAAAAAGACCCACGTCTTGACGTTGCATCGACGTGGTCGCTCTAAATTAGCACGCTTTTTCTGGTAAGACTTTTACGGAAATTGTTTCAGTGTTAGCTGTCCGTCTCAAACCATTGAGGGAGGACAATGTACGTAGAAACATATTTACGGACCCGGCGAGGAGCGAAACCGCAACGTCGATGTGCATCTAACTGTAATGGTTAAAAATCAAAGCGCCAAAGGCACTGAAATGACAGATTCTATGAAAAAATCATCACACTGTGAAAACTTTCAGAAAACCTTTCTAAAACGAGCTTAAAATTTAGAAAGGTAGTTCTGCAAATTCCAATATATGATATGTTTGCAGACGTCTATAGACCGGTGGTATTATGAAACGCCATTCGATGTTTCAAATTTTTGAAAGAAACTATTTACGTTTTCAAAACCAAAAATTCAAGTTTTAACAAGTCTACTGTCCATAAGTAACAGTTTTTGTCTGGTCGGTTGTGGACACCTCTACCCAAAGATACTCTATGGGGAAAAGATCGGAGGAGAAAGGCTGGCTAGTCACATAGCTTCGTCGTTTGTCAGTGTTGGGTACATGTAAGTGTTATCTGTAAAATCTGCACATGAATAAAATGTTGGAACTGGCAAACAATGTAAGCTCAGATCAAAAGCCACACAACAAGGTGCTGATCTTGTTCTACACTTTTTTGCATTAGTTACTAACATCTTAAGTTTAAACGAATCAGTCCAAGTCCCTGGTCATGACCAGCCTGCATTTAGAGACAATCGGCAAGGGTGTTGTTAGTGCTTTGATTTATTCACTGCCTTGGGTTACTGGAGAGCACTCTTCCATCACTGAAGTTGGGCTCGTCCATTCTGCTAAATATATGGCACCTAGAATTACATCACAGGACCTACACTAAGTATCTGTACCATATTCCAGGGTTGAAATGGACAGCCTTTCTTTTCATTTTCCCCACGCAAAGTCAATAAACACCTATGTTGTAACTGACCTAAACTTGACCTCGAAAGTCAGAAAGAAAACCTATTAATATTCTTGTCTACAGCTGACCTGGTCCAACAGCAGGCTGGTCTTTAAGGATTAAATACTGACAGCACTGATAGAAAACAGTGTAAAACCTGAGCAGACTGCTGAGCAGACGCCACATTGATTCCCCAAACCCGTCGTATGATGCAGTTGATTCATATGAAATGCTGAATCGTCAAGTCGTCTGCTTCAAAAGTTTGTATTGCGCTTACAGGATAACAAATACGCTTATACAATTTTGATTACTGCGCCAAACCAGACTACATTTTGTGCGGACTCATATTTCTATGGCGGTCAAAGCCGGAAGAAAAAGCCTGAATTACTTTAAACGTGCAGCATAGCAAGAATAGACAGATGGAATCTGTCATTAAAAATCGGCATTTATGAAGAGCGAAGGCTGAATGTGGCGAGTTGCTCACTCGCACAAGTTTTATGCTGGTGGAAAATTTGTCAGAAAAGACTGAACCATGTTAAGCTTTTAAATTTCTCGTTTGACACGCAATTTGATTTGAGAGATGAACATGTTTTGTAAAATTGACCATGTTGGTAGGATATGAGGTCTCTTTCTGCCTGAGTTCGAGGCACGATCGTGACAAGTTCTGCAATGGTTTAAAACTGTCGTTCTCTTCACCCACCGCTTATAAAGGAGCGGTTAATAATGTTCCTAAATAAATGAAGAAAAAATGACATATCACTTTTATAGAGACCAACCTACAACAAGCACACTTGATTGATTTACTTCGGAAAAATTGTTTTACACAATGCAAGTTAGACTATCTGCCTGTAACTGGACTCTGCAAAACTATTTTTACTGATTTCAACTGTCAAACTCCCTTCGTAAACTCGTCCTGGAAATTCTGAGTGACCATGAAAAGTTTGAGACTACGAGAGAAGTCAAGTGACAGAATTATTTTTTGTAATCTATAGACATTTATTTTTTCTTTTTCTTTTTTACAAATCCTTAAGAAAAGAAAAGCATTACATCAACAAGTCCGTGTACTGAACAACGATGATCTTGTTTTTAAGGTAACCGGGCACTAGAAGCACATTGAGGCTACCCCATATGTACTGAACAACCCTATAAACCCAACGTTATATAGAGAAAGTTAGGTGTACAGGGGTACATTATTTTCCTTTTTAGGGGGTTCAGAACCCCGAGCACCGACAATCTATATTTAGACTAGAAAAAAAAAGAATATTTTTTTTTCACATCACGAAACACGCCTGCCTAGTTTTGACCCATAGACAGTGGGTAGTCGTAAGAACCGCGTCATCGAGGCAGTTCTTACCAGTACCCACAATCAATGCTGAGAGCAGATATATGAAAAAATCTGATTTTTGAAAGTTGATTTTTTAAATCAAGTTTCTTTGTCATTACATTTCTACTTCCGGTACTGGACCGCGTTGCTCCACTTCCGTTGTTCGTACGCTGCATAAAATAGTCCAAATGAACTCTTGAAAATTCATTTTGCAGGCCGGCCCCGCATGGAACGTCTTTCAAAACATTTCAGTTTTCGAGACTTTATACGGATTGACTATAAATTGGCACAGAAAGACGAATTCTGAAAAGAAAACCATGGAACTATTTTCCTACGCGCTTTTCGGTGATATTTATGTTTTACTCTTTCATCCCTGAGTTTCTAAACAGGACTCTTCTCGCTTTAAATATATTCTTATAGAAAAGGATTTCTGATTAGTTCACCGACAGGATGACAAACAGTGTACATGTAGATTCTGGCGAGACGTTCTAGCTACGTGCCGTCTTATCAGGATCTACAAGGTTTGCATAGATACAGTGTATTTCTACCTCGGCGTCTGCACCGGTCTACAGGGTTAAAAGGGTTAGCTTATCATTGACAAACTAAACAACCCTTTACTGACCTACAATTTGCCTGCTTTCGAGAGCTCTAATATTACAAAACACGTGTTGTTTAAATCAAGTTCCGTACTTTAGCAAATACACGTGTTGTTTAAATCAAGTTCCGTACTTTAGCAAATAGTAAAGAAACCGATCAGACGCAACATTCTGTGGCCTCTAATATATCTTAACCGTTTCCAAATGTCACATAATTGAAACAATTGACATGTACGGGTTAATGTTTTTAGGACCCCGTACAGGTGGGAATAAACGTATCTTAATTCGCCTTGGGTAAACGCGGTGTCTGACCAGAGTTATAATGTCTAAATCAAATGGTTTAAAAAATGATCTTTTTTGTCAAGTTATTTTCCTTTTTATGTCCCGACGCCCAAAGGAACATAGCTCCAAGCGGCTGCACAATCTATGTGCATCGTCGTATCAATGCGACGTTGATGCGACGTTGCTAAGACATCATGTGCCCGCTAGGAGATTGATTGATTGATTTAAGGTTTAACTTCCCCATCAACACTGTAAAGGTCATTTTGGAGACTTGCTTCCAATTTTGTGGGACTTTTACCCGACATTGAGATGAAATAACTTCTCAAGCCCTGTCGCCCAATAAAACCAATAAGGTTTATTTGCTTGGACGGTCCGCCTCGCACCGCGGTTCCTGGACAGGCTTAGATCCTCTAAGCGGTTTATCAGTACTAGTGTGCGGGTCGGATTCAGCTCTGCGTGGAAGCATCATGCAGCCCATATACATTTCTTCAAGCCCCTATTGGCGGGGGTCTCCCGTTAGGAGAACTTCTCTGTAAGATTATTAGCAGATATGTACTGAGCTAATTTAGAAATTTATGGTTGGACCATGAAGAAATTGGTTGGCACGTTTATCTTTCTTTCTTCCGTACTTTCTTCGGGGGGTAGTTGAGTGAGGCAATGGCGATGTGTTTCTTATGTCACTGGGGAGTCCAGCTGATATTGACTTACAGTTGGGCAACACCTGCTGTCCTTGTAGCAGGTAACAGTAGAATGAGGGAGTGTTGATATTTCTTCTGTTTCTACACTTCCATTCATTTTCCTCTTTCTCCTCTGTCCCTCACTTTCATCTTCTCTACAACGGCCCTGCCCTTCGGGGCTTGAAGAAATATATGGGCTGCATGATGCTTCCACGCAGAGCTGAAACCGACCCGCACACGAGTACTGGTAAACTGCTTAGAGGATCTAAGCCTACCCAGAAAAAGCAGTGTGAGTCGGCCCGTCCATGCTTATGAACCCTATTGGTTTCATTGGGCGGCAGGGCTTGATATGTCATTTCATCTCAATGTCGGGTAAAAGTCCCACAAATTGGAAGCAACGTCTCCAAAATGACCTTTACAGTGTCGACGGGGACGTTTAACCTCAAATCAAAAAAAAAAAAAAAAAAAAAAAACACACATCATCTTCTCTACTGTCTCTTCTATCTCTTTTCCCCTTTCTCTTGGAGAAGACAAAAATGATCCACTAGGGTTGCCCTGTCGTTAAACTCAAAACAATCGATGAATAATTTTTTCTTTGTCGAATTTTTTAACCCACTTAGACCTTGTCAAATCAGAACCAGACTCAGAATTGTTACTGGTGACACGTCAAATGTCATTCATACACAAGGACCTGTGATATGGGAAGTTAGTCTCTATATTTGTTTCAACAAAATATCTAGATAACTGCTTGATCTACGACTAACATTGTTATATAATAATTATTCCTCATAAATCAACTTTCCTCAGTACTTTCAGTACTTTGATTTATCACACAATTTTCATTTGGATGGCAAAATTCTGTATATATTTGAATAGGCGTGTTTTCGTAATGAACTGAAAATGCTAATTCATGAGATTGTAGCACATAGATGTTTTATAATTATTCCAATGGAGAAGACCATAGGGTTGGTTTCGAGTCACAACAAACGCTTATTACGTCAAATACGGCAGTTAAGATAATTTCACCATCCTACCGGAAAATGGGAAACTGGAATCAAGTATTCCTGCTTTTTACAATGACCTTCAAATATTGAAATTTACCCATATATGCCTCCATCTTTTGAGATATTGGCAAATAGTGCAGACCAAGATCAGACGCCGCATCTGATCAAGGTCTAAACTGTTTGCTCAAAGTACATGCATTTTTGTAAAACTTACAACAAAAATGACATCCCCTATGCTTAGAAATTGACCACTCCAGACTTATAAAAGGTGGAATATTTTTTGCCGGGCATCTATGGGTTAATTATGAGGTTACGTCAAACGGACGAAAGTGAAAGAAGGTAACTTTTTTTTTTCTTGGTTTGACTTCTTGGAAACGCTTTATAAATAGATATCTGGAAACGCTTTATAAATAGACATCGACGGGCGCGGCATATTCTTGTTCATTCCGAACGAGTTTTCACTTCGTAAATATGTGTCGTATCTGTAGGGCTTTCCTAGTTACGTCATAAGACGGTTAGAAATCAACTCCAATCAAACCAAAAATAACGTTCTTTGTCTTTCCAACATTTACATATACGTATGTATTATAAGAGCTACCAGCGTACCGAAAGATGTTCAGAATTTACAAATATGTTCCCATCTGTGTGAAGTAAACTTTGCAAGTTTTGTTTATTTGTATTTAACGGCCCAGTCAATACTGATTTGGGTCATGTTTGGGCCTGTCAGTGTACCTATCCACGCTTTTCCTGAGCAGGCTTATCCGTAAGCGGTTTACCAGTTCAGTGCACATTCTGTCGCCAAAAACTGACCCCTGCCCTTCCTGAATCAACGGAAGGGAGAGAATGACCATAGAAAAGATTTCATAATCAATCTCCACGAAAGAATGTTGCCGACCCCGGTAGATATCGAACCCGAGTCTACCTTATCACCAGTCAGACTGCATCCGACTGAGTTACCGCAGCCAGCCACACTTTGTGAGTAGTAGTAGTTATGTTCTGTTGTTTTTCGTTTCCATGGCCCCATGGACTTACTCCATAATGGCATTGCAAGACGTAAAATTTGCGAAAATGACTGCGGCTGTTATAAGTTCCCCATAAGGGAAATAGATACGCCTTAAGGGGGTGGGGCTACTCCTGCAAAAGTAGTTTCTCCCACAATGGAATCAATGATCCCAAAGGACAAGAAAATATAATCTCCACTTTTATATAGTAAAGCTCGGTTTTGCAGGGGTAAACATTAATTTCCGTATTCATGCTCTGAGACACTAGATTGTGGGTACTCGATAGAATCGCCTCGTCGAGGCGTTTCTATCGACTCCCCGCAATTTATCTTTTATGCAAAAAGGCAAATATTCCATTTTTTCTTTTTTAAAATTTAATTTCTTTTTCTTTGGCCAAAAAATGACAATGTATTTGTATAGGTGTGTTTCGAAATACGGTAAAAATAGTAGACTAACTGCCACACCTGCCAGGTGTATCTATTTCCCTTAAGATATTTATTGTTCGAGTTGAAACGCTTGCTTTTCGGTCTGTTTCGCTATTCAGACAGGCTGTTTCCTGTAATTGCAGTTAAGTATTGCATCATCGTTAAAACTGATTGGTTGATCGTGTCACGTGCCCCTCCATGGAACAGTTACAATCTGGTCATTATACCCGGTTTGCCCGCCTCATGGCGACCAAACCAAAAACATATTTATAATTTTAAAATCCTGTGAAAAAAAAAAAACGAAACCTGCTTCCCCTAAAACATAGAATAGTCTTGTCACACTTGAACGTTGAACTCTCAAAGGTCGTTGATAACTATAAATATATACATGGTTTTGTTTCAATGTCAATAATATGAAAAAAATAGGTGTTACCTATAAACGAGCATAGCAAACTACACAAGGAAGCTGATGGATATCTAAACCAAAATGTCTGTATATTATTGATATGCAAAAGTTGGCAACCTCAAGTCAACTGCCGAATACTTAGTTCTGACTGGAAAATCATTTGCACATTGCCTTGTCTTTTAAAAGTGATGCAACTTAAAGTAGTACGTGTCTAATAACCAAATGTTTTATCTTGAGTGCCAATAGCACCATTGGACTAGCAAAGTTGCTCAGAGTGCATCACTGGGTCTGTTCGCTTGCCACGGGAACCACTGGCTGCAAACGGTATTTACCATTTGCAGCATACTTTGGAGACGCTTTAGAGCGTGGTCAAAAAGAACCGCACGGGAAATTTTCGTCGAGATGGAGGGCATGAAATATTTAACAGCTGAAGCCAGTGCGATAACAACTGTTTTCCCATGACCATAACTAACAATTATTTTTTCCATGACCGAGGAGACACTGAAATATATTTCAGACAGTGAGTTGACATATAGTTCTTTTTCCCCCTTGTTGGTTTCTTGTCCGCTTGCACTACTTGACTAAAATGTGCTGCAATGTTTTGGAATCCAGCTGTAACTTTCTATGTCTACAACTACCAGTATCTGGAGTATACTTGAACAGTAGCTATTTACAAGTGTGAAGTCCTGTACATCTAAAACTGTTTAAAAAAACTCACCTAAGCTCCAGATCACTAACCTTTAAACTCTGATGGAAACTGTTGAGCCGTGTCAGATATACAAAACAAAAAAAAAAAAAAAAAAAAAAAACAGGGGACCAGTGGTTCTGGGCCGCTCACCTGAGTGCTGAGAGCTTATGGAGCCATTTTATTTCTGAGAGGATTTTTAAGGTTTTTTTTTACCATGGCAGACTCTTGGACATTTGACCTGATATTGGTCCTATTGGTTCCGGAGAAGATTTCTGAAGGGTTTTTACCTTATACGCCTGTGGACACAAACTGTTCAAGTTCGTATGAAGTACCTTCAATGAATCTCTTTGCATCAAGTTAGTTTGACAAAGATTTCTAAAATTAGATCAAGCAATTGATTGTTCTCATTTTGGCAAACACTTTCTGGTTGACATTTGAGATGTATTTTGATTGGACAGTGTATGAGTCAGCAATGACATGTGCATATGTACACCACCTTGTGTTTTGAACTTATTTCTGTCCGGCAGTTGACTGGCAGGATGTTGGGATATATTGAATGATGTTCAAGTCAAGATGAAATGAAGCCCATCGAAGTTTGAACGGATCTGTGTTCACAGGTATATGTTCACAGGTATATGGGCATGGTGGCCATATTGTTCATGCGATCAAACTCATATTAAACAAAAGGCCCATGGGCCACTATGCTCACCAGAGCTCAGGGGGCACTGCAGACTGGCAGCAAAGTATTTTAATTAACCATGGAAGCCCTGCTACAGATAAGATTTGGACCCGATCAGCCTAGTGGCTTCAGAGGTCTGATGTCGCTTGAATGCGTTGTTGCAGGACAACAGATGACAACTGACAATTTCCCATCTGTGGCAACCAATAGGCCTAAAAGAACATTATTAAAGGAACATTTCTATGTAAGTTTGACAAAATATTTTGAAAGGCATAAATGTCATTTTTCAATTTTCCCCATTATAAGTCAATGGAAACTCTTAACTTGCCATAGCAAACAAACCAAAGAGCCAAATTTCATAACCCGGAGCTCAGATGGGCACTGCCCAATGGCAGACATGTATTTTAACATGGTATGATTTTAATCTACCAATTATAAAGTCTCCCAAACAAACCCCATTCCCAAATGAGCACTCATGTGGACTGTATCTGCAATATTAGGTGTTTTATATAGTAGAGAGGGTGGGGTATGAACCATTGGAGCCCTGGTTGGTGTCACTAAATGTGTCTCATGAAAAGGAACAGAGACATATATGGTTTAGCGGTGGGATATGTATGGCTCCTGAGATGTAAGGCCTTTTAAGCAGAAGAGGGATTCGGGCATGGTGGATTCCAGAAAAGCCCAAGATTGTTGCAAACTAATGCTGAACAGCTTCTGAGATATGAGGCCCTTTTATGAAGTGGATGGGAAAGAAATGGCCCCTGCAGACCCCACAAGATGGGGTGACAGAATGTGGCTAATAACAATGAACAAGAATATATGTGATTATGTGGTGGGGATTTGAATAGTTTCTGAGATATATGGCCTATTATGAAGTGGGATCTTATCATAAGGAACAAGAATATATATGGTTATGGGGTGGGGATCTGACCGGTTTCTGAGATTTATGGCTTTTAATGAAGTAAAGGGGTGGGGCATGGCCCGTGGCACCACAGGCGGGTGGGGGGAACCCTATGTTGGTGTCACTGAATGTGTCTTATGACAAGGAAAAAGAATATATATGGTTTAGGGGTGGAGATCTGAATGGTTTCTGAGATAAATGGCGTTTTATAAAGTGGAGGGGGTGGGGCATGTCCCCGGCACATCTTGGGGGACCCCCAGGTTGGTGTCACTTAATGCTTCTTATCACAAGGACCAAGAATATATATGGTTTAGGGGTGGGGATTTGTAAGGTTTTTGAATATTTGGCCTTTTATGAAGTTTTGTTTGTTTGTTTGTTTGATTTGAGGTTAAACATCCCCGTCAACACTGTAAAGGTCATTTCGGAGACGTTGCTTCCAATTTTGTGGGACTTTTACCCGACATTGAGATGAAATGACATCTCAAGCCCTGTCGCCCAATGAAACCAATAGGGTTTATTAGCATGGACGGTCCGCCTCACACTGCGGTTCCTGGACAGGCTTAGATCCTCTAAGCGGTTTACCAGTACCAGTGTGTGGGCCGGATTCAGCTCTGTGTGGAAGCATCATGCAGCCCATATATTTCTTCAAGCCCCTATGGGCGGGGGCCAACCTTTTACGAAGTGGAGGGGGTTGGGCATGTCTCCGGCACATCCCAGGTGTCCCCCAGGTTGGTGCTTATCATAAGGAACAAAAATATATTTCGTTTAGGGGTTGGGATCTGTTAGGTTTCTGGAATACTGGGCCTGTTGTGAAATGGAGGGGTTGGGTATGGCCCAGGCACATCCCAGGGGACCCCCAGGTTGGTGTCACTGAGTGCATCTTATCATAAGAGACAAGAATATATACGGTTTACGGGTGGGGATCTGAATGGTTTCTGAGATAAATGGCGTTTTATGAAGTGGAGGAGGTGGGGCATGTCCCCAGCACATCCGGGGGATCCCCAGGTTGGTGTCACTTATTGCACCTTATCATAAGGAGCAAGAATATATACAGTTTAGGGGTGGGGATCTGTAAGGTTTCTGAAATATAAGGCATTTTATGAAGTACTGGGGGCGGGGCATGGCCCCGGCACAACCTACTGGACCCCCAGGTTGACACAAAAGCAAATGGCTGAGAGAAGTTCACTAAAGAACCATTTCTATGAAAGTTTTGTCAAAATATCTGCAAAGGCTTTGTAGTTAATGCCATTTTTCAATTTTCCCTATTATAAGTCTATGGAAAATCTAAGTTGCCATAGCAATCAAACTAAAGAGCCGAATTTCATAAAAAACGCAAAATCTGTAAAGGCAAAATTAATATGGTGAATATTTTCATAAACTCTCAGCCTCATTTTTTTTTTTTTTTTGGTTTGGGTTTTACGGCCCTTTCAAGATTATTTCACTCATATCGAGCCGATCGTTAATCAGAGGTGGGCGAAAACCGGAGTACCCGGAGAAAAACCACCTGACCTTCCGTTGCAGAACTTGGCGTCTCACACGTGGCCCGAGCGAGGCTCGAACCTACGGCGGTGAGAGACCTAATGACTAAGAGTCAGCGCTCTTATCCACTAGGCCACGGAGGCCCGTTCTCAGCCTCATAGAGCATACGGTTTCTGAGGAGATGATTTTTTAATTTTTATTTTTTTTTTTATTTTTTTTTTTCATTTTGGTTTCCATGGCAACCAATACAAATGAGCAGTTGGCCTAAAAGCATATGGCAGATAGTAGATTGTATTTTTTCAAAGCAATCAGAAATGGAGCAATTTCTGACTGAACCATTCACCAGCTACATGTATGTCGAAAAAATAGCCCAAGACGGTACCTATGCGGACCATGTAACATGATGTTTGCATACAATCCCTTGCAAACATGCTACAAGTGAAGCTACACATCACTCATGCTGAGGAGCCCCATCTTCTGATAGCACCTTCTGAGCCTGGTCATTATGGTTATCTTCGCCTGGGATACCTACCTGACCTTCACCACTATGTTAGCCTAGCTCAACGGTGAGTAAATGGAATGTTAGCACTAAATAGAGGAGTTAATACAAACTAGTATTTCTATACTAGCCGGAACCCCCAGGTTGCATGATGCTTGCAGAGCCTGGTTAAATGGTTAATATGGTAGTGCATCAGTCAAACCACTCACCTTACTTTGTGTTACTAATGCCAGCTAGCACTAAGCAGAGGGTGATTAATAACCAAAGGGTGCATATATAGAAAGCAAGCAGTGCTATAAAAGACAGAGTTTGTAAACAGTGTGTGTTACTAAAGCAAGCAATGCAAAATAAGTAGTGTTAAAGCATTTATATGCTAAAGGCTACATGCATGCTGGAACAATCTATATCAGTTGCTTTTACAGCTTATTATTCAACATTTCAGCTATAAGGAGGAGGACTTTGTAGCTGTACGACTTTCCAGCAAGACCAGGTCAACAGTCCACAAGATGTTCATAGCAAATGTATGGTGAAATATTTTACCAGTATTAATAGAATATAAAAAAAATGCATCCTAAATACCTTTCAATTAAAAACTTATTTCCCTTACTACTATATTTTCACTTTCACACATCAGTTTCAATTATTAATGATCAAATTATAGTCTATACCAGCCTACTTGTTGATGCATTTTAATAAGACACTATTTCTTTATCGAACTCTATTGATACTTTTTATTGTATAGGTGTTGAAGTTTGACATTGAAGTCACACTACGGTTTATGAAAGAAGTTTCACCCACTGTCTATACCATGCCGAGTCAAAATGATGTCTCCACCAACCCACATTCCGATATAATACAGAGGCTTTCACCGCTGAGTCTACTCCCTGTGCGAGGAATCAAGCTCAAATTTATACCTCATGAGATTCAACAATCAAGAAATAATTGGTAGAAAAATGAAGATTACTGAGACAGATATTCCAAAAGGATTGATTTAACAAAACTTGCTTGAAGGTGTCAGTATCAAGATTTATTGATGTGTAACAAAATGTATATATTATATTGGCCCTTGCTTCATATAACCCTATATGGGTCACTGATTAATAAATCTTGATAATGAGGCCTTCAAAAGAGCAATTATGATTAGTTAAGAGGCCTTCAAAAGAGCAATTATGATTAGTTAAGTCAAATGAATTCAGTGTACACTTCAGAGACTATGTTAATCATATTTTAAAACATTAAGATCAGGAGATCAAATGAAACCAGTATTTAAGCCAAATTTGTCACAAGTGTAACATTAAAGTGACATTTAGTTTTTACACTCCAGATTTGTATTAATATTTTGAACTCAAAATGAACTATTTTAAATGATAAGACAACAGATTTACATTGACACAATAATGTATACATTTCAACCCCCAGATTTCAACACTGATAGAATGAAATCTGAAAACAATATAGTCTATGTTGGATTATACTGTTTTATTATATTTGTTTCTTGTTCCAAAGTTACTTTAAAGTGGAAGAATTAATTTTACTATCCAGTCTAGTCATCTTATTTGCCAAAATATACATGAGTGCCATCCTGTTTTGTCCAGGAAATTGAGCTTGAGACTTTAAAAGTTTGAAACTAACATTGTCACAAGTGTAACGCTTTAAGTTACTTTCGAATTAAGCCTCATGAATGTAGCTAAAGCTTTGATCTTAAAACAAATTGTTTATAAAATGATGGTATAGTGGTTAAATGATGGTAAAACAAAATATTTCAATAGTTTCAAAATGATATATCTGAAAAAAAAAAAATACAATATGCAGAGGACAACAATTTTATAGTATTGTTTGTTTACAAGTTTTGTTAAAAGTTCATTAAATACTTATTCATATGTTCTCTAGTCTTTGTTCAATCCAAAAATTATTATGTATGTCACAGCTTTTTTCCTCAGATTAAAATTGTAGCCATTTAACTTCAATGTTGAAATGTGTCACAAGTGTAACATTTTGTACCTGTTAAATGTAGCCTGCAGATTGTACCCAATACTTAAGTTTCAAATAAAATGTATCAAAATTGTCATAGCATAGATAAATATTGCTAAGATAATATACTCAAACACTTTTTATGTGAAATACTGGAAAAAATATTTCTTCTGTACATAGGGATAGTCTGTTCTATAATTTTTTATTCAAAAGTACTGTTGAAGTTGGAGACTTACTTTCTGAGACGTATCTTTGTTTCCTTTCATTACCAAAATATGTAAAATGTAACACTTATTTGATCAGAAATGAAAAATTTAGGCATTATACAGCAGTGCTGAAACTGTCACAAGTGTAACATTTTTATAGAAAATATACATGTTTTTGAAAGCCACCTAAAATCATAAATATTTATCACAATCAAATGAAATTTTACATTTGTTTTTGAAATGCCTCTAATATTGCTAAGAATAAGATTTTTCTTAAATATCTTGCCTACTTTTCTTGTGAAAAAAACTTTATTAGGTGTGTTTTAAAAAAATATGGGTCTAATATTGCAAAAAATCCCTAAAAAAATATTCAAGTGGAACTAAGTGAGAAAAAATTGGCCAGAATGGTGGATATGTGTACCCACTAAAAGTAACAGAAGATAAAAATGACATTTTCTTTCAAATCTTGGTGAAGTATCACGTCTAATGTTTACTGAGGAATTGCAAAAATGTAATGAAAAATGGTGAAAATATTAATTAAAAAAAAAAAAAAAAACTCATGGGTTTTGTCCTTTAAACACTATAAAATTCTTAAAATTTGATGTTCACTGGTCCAAAAAATGATAAAACCATCATGATATATCTGGTTTGAAATTTGACCCCCATTGTCACACTTTTGCTGCATTTTTTTTAAGTTGCCCATATCTATAAGGCATTTTACCGCTGCCTATGATCTCCTTTTACGCAAAAGATCTCCAGACAGGAGATTTGCCTTATACAAATGTAAAGTAGAAGTAAAACAAAGATCAGGAATTGATACAATTAACTTACTCCATCCATAAGAGACACCAAAGGGAAAGAAATACAAACATTAAGCGACCAGACCACAATGGAAACCTAAACAAAGGAAGGCCATATGGACAGTTACTTTCCCACAAAATGGCCATATGGCCATCCAAAATTAAAAGACACAAGTGATACACACAGTAAGTAACAAACAACAACATAAATAAATCGCCACAGAAGAGCCGCCTTGGAACGATCAGTGGAAGATTTCCACTGGGGGGCTTAAATCGATTTTACATGGCCACAATCCTCGCCCTTACTTCCGTCGCGATTTAGACAAATAATTAGTTCAGTCCGCATGAAGGCCTCCTAACTCATCAGTGCAACATCTCCGTGAACACAGAAATCAAAGAACCACAGAGGTGAGACAACGGTGAGGACTCGACAGCAAGAAACCACTGAAATGCTGGAGCAAAAGAAAACCAGCAGTTAGACTCCGATAAGCCCGACCAGAGACAGAGCATCAGGCACCAACCAACATTATCTCTTTAATTTTCAATAAGCCTTTACGTTGGAGCCGTCATAGAATCTGAGGCCTGACCCACGGGCGTGCAATTAAAGAGGGAAGCAAAGTTGCCAACCATGATTGGGTTGGATAAGTCTTTATAATGCACTAGTCTAGTCATTTGTAACCACCACCCCACCACCACCTACTGGGATAGGCGGGGAAAGCAGGGCTCATGTGCGGGATAGTTACCCCCCAAGTTCCCCTGCAGTGCCGGGTTAGTGAGGGGGTTTTGATATTATGTAAATATACCCCCAGTGGAATGAGCTACATGTATTGTGACCTTCTGCAGGTCCCCCACCCACCGTGTAGGGCTGTGAAAAGTGAAAAGTTATTGTTTCCTGCTATCCCTGTAGGTGGGATGGGGGCAGTGGTTACAAATGACTGTTGCATAAAACCAAAGGGCCTCAGGGCGAGGACAATTTGGGCCTCAGGGCGAGGACAATTTTAGCCTCAGGGCTATAACTTGAACAATCTTGGTAGAGGTTCTCTAGATGAAGCTTTATACCAAATATCAAATACCTGGGCCTTGTGGTTTCAGAGAAGATTTTTAATTTAAATATTTTTCCCTATATAACCCTATGATAAACCAAAGGGCCCCAGGGTGGGGGCATTTTTGGCCCTAGGGCAATCATTAACAATCTTGATAGAGATCCACTAGATGAAGCTTCACAGCAAATATGAAAGACCTGCACCTAGCGGTTTCAGAGACAAAGATTTTCCCTATATAAGCCTATGTAAAACCAAAGGCTCCCGGGGCGGGGGCATTTTTGGTCCCAGGGCTATAATTTGAACAATCTTGGTAGAGGTTCACTAGATGAAGCTTCATACCAAATATCGAAGACCTGGGTTTAAGTTTTAAGTTTTCAGTAAAAAAAAATATATATTTAGCTCTTGTGGCTGGAACCATTTGAACACCTTTGAAACCGGACTACCTAAGAATCATTCCTGTGAGGTTCGGTCAAAATCTGATCAGTGGTTTAGGAGAAAATGTCATTTGAAGCAAAAGTTTAAGCATGGACGACGGACAAAAAGTGATCACAAAAGCTCACCTTGTCACCGTTGGTGGTAGTTGCTGCCAATTCCTGGTGTTCACTCCACATATTGAGGATAGAATCATGTTTGGAAAAGCACATCACTTGCCAGAGTACATATCAAAGCAAAACATTATCATTGCAGCTGCACCACAAAAAAACTGTCTTGGGTTTATCGACTAGAAAAATCAAATTTGTTTGCATTTGCTGAAGTCCTCAGTTCCATTTATAAAGGATAACTAGACCCCCCCCCCCCCCATCCCCCACCCTAACATCCATCTGAAAACGACCGCACAGGAGTACTTGTAAACTGCTTAGAGGGTTCAATAAGCCTGCTCAGGCAAAGTGGTGCTAGTCAGACCATCCATGCATATAAACCCTATTAGTTAAATTGGGCAGCAGGGTTTGAGGTGTCATCTCATCTCAATGTCGGGTAAAATTCCCATCAAAACTGGAAGCAACGTCTCCAAAATGACCTTAATAGTGTTTGCGAGGATGTTTAACCTTAAATCAAACAAACAAAGGATAACTAGATGGTCTGTGCAGACAGCAATAAGAAAATTTATGTATACCTCTGTAAACCCCAGTTTTACTAAGGCTGACACCAATAATCGATTAATCGATCAATAGATTCCCCTAAACTGATTATCATATTTAGTAGTAATTGATTGTTCAATAAGTATAATTTACTACCCAATTTATATCTAAAATGGCTGGATAAGTGGCAAATAGTGCAGACCCTGAAGAGACAATGCATTCTGGGTCTACACTGTTTGATCAGGCCTGTCTGTCCTAATTCACGCGGTAATGTATAACACATGATAAGATGCATGATCACCATCAGGTCCAGTGAGTTACTGGAGCGTCTTGGCATTGAGGACCTGGACCTCATCCTGAAAGAGAGAAGACTTCGCTGGTATGGACATGTGGAACCCTCCAACGGTGCAATCAAGACTGCCTGTGACATACAGGTAAGTGGAAAGCGGGGGCCAGGAAGGCCCAAGATGACCTGGAAGCAGCTAACAGAAAGAGATTGCAGAGAATGGAAGCTCTCTGCTATCGATCCTCATGATAGACAAGCCTGGAGATCTGGTGTAAGATCTGCCATGCGTGCAGCAAGCCAGCTACCTGGAAGGGGGCCCACTTATGTGGACGTTGCCCCTGTACCTGCACGTTAATCAAAAATCCGTTGATGATGATGATGATTAAGAAAGATGTTATGGCAAGAGGTAAAAATATGACCAAATCTCTAGTATGTTCAGTGATTACTAATTGATTATCGATCACAATGACAGCACTGATGATCATTTGATTGCTATGAAAGCTTACTGGATGTTATCATGCGTGTACAGAATTATATAGACATGTTTTCGTGATGTTCGTTGATCAAAATACTCATATAGGCTGTTATGATAGAATGAGAATTTTACAACCAACAAGACTTGAAGAGCCATCACTATAAGTGAGCAATGCCCCCTTGGGAGCCTATTTGAGGGGAAAACAAGGGACATAAGTCCAAAATGCTTCATCCGAGCAGAATGAATTTTCTGTTAGGCACACCTACATATCATTGCAAATTATGCATACGTAACAATTTAACAAAATTGACGAAGAAATGTGGAAGTAGTTCGCGACACAAGATTTAATAATGCGTTTTTCAGAAAATAAAGGGCCGTAACTCCTTAGCTGATGATAGAATCGACGTGAAAGTTGTGTTAGGTACCCCTTTACCTCACAAGGAATACATGTGCAATGTTTCAGCTCAATCGGTGAAGGAATGTGGAAGTTGTTCGCACCACAAGGTTTTCGAACGCGTTTTTTCAGAAAATCAAGGGTCATAACTTCGTTGCATGTGAAAGGATCAACTTGAAAATTGCGTTAGGCACCACTTCACCTCACAAGGTAAGCATGTGCAAAGTTTTAGCTCAATCGGTGAAGAAATGTGGAGGTAGTTTGTGTCACAATATTTTTAGTGCATTTTTTTAGAAAATCAAGGGCCATAACTCCAAAACGCTTCATCCGAGCAGAATGAATTTTGTGTTAGGGACATCTTTATATCATTGCAAATGCATATGCAAAAAGCTAACAAAATAGTCAAATGTGGAAGTAGTTTGAACCACAAGGCTTAAGAACGCGGTTTTCAGAAAATTAAGGGTCGTTACTCCTCCGAAGATGATAGGATCAACGTGAAAATTGTGTTAAGCATCCCTTTACCTCACAAGGAATGCATGTGCAAAGTTTCAGCTCAAATGGTGAAGAAATGTGGAAGTAGTTTGCGTCACAAGGTTTTCAAACGCGTTTTTTAGAAAATCAAGGGCCGTACATGTAACTCCGTCACAGATGATAGGATCAACTTGAAAATTGTGTTAGGCACCCCTTCACCTCACAAGGAAAGCATGTGCAAAGTTTCAACTGAATCAGTGAAGAAATGTTGAAGTAGTTTGCATCACAAGGTTAATAGCACATTTTTTAGAAAATAAACGGCCGTAACTCCTTCGCAGGTGATAGGATAGTAAATGCAGTGATAGGCAGTTAATTACACAGGCTTTCTTCCTTGAGTTATCTTTAATATGTACATGTTCATGTATTAGTGGCGATGACAGTATGGCACACTGTGATACTTACAAAATGTACATGTAGTAAGGCTTCAAATTTTATAAATATAAATAAATGAAATAATGTGTGTGTGTGTGTGTGTGTGGGGGGGGGGGGGGGGGGAGATCACAAACTCCTATCTCATGATAGTGTTTTCAATGAGTTCTACACAGTTGTATATAAATCATATGAGTAACAAACACAATGACTTCGCTTCTAACTTGAACCCCAGGTGTGTGTGTGTCGCTTTTAACAATTTTTCAGTCATATCATGATGGTGTCTGGTTGCGACAGGGAGCTCACTGCTCACTTTTATAGTGCTGCCTCACTGAAGTTTCATTTCCAAGACACATTACATGATACCACACCCACTCACATTATCCTGACACTGGGTCAACCAGTCCTAGCTCTACCCCGTAAATCTGAGTGCCAAGCGATGAGCAGCTAGTACCATTTTTAACGACTTTGGTATGTCGCGGCCCGCAATCGAACCCGTGACCTCCCGTTCCCCGGCGCGGTCACTCTACCAACTGAGCTACCAGGGCCGGTTTGAACCCGCAGGTCCTTCTGTAATAAGGTTGTCTGGCTAATG
This sequence comes from Lucinisca nassula, assembly GCA_963580285.1. NCBI lineage: Eukaryota > Metazoa > Mollusca > Bivalvia > Lucinida > Lucinidae > Lucinisca > Lucinisca nassula. Next base: position 53,771,616 of record OY757024.1, read on the forward strand.
GCTTATATGGGCATATATACATATACCACTGGCACTCAGTCCCTACAGCTACAGTATGTTACAATAAGCATTTTAAGAGGGCATTAAAAGCCAGAAGGTGCATAAACAGACACTACTATGGTAGGTCCTGATGGTGTATAGGTGATGGGTTTGATCCTTGGCAGGGCTATTAATTTCAATATCCGAACATGTTTCATAGGCATCAGTTGAGGAATGAATGCCACTTTTACTGGAAATCCCCTGTGCATGACCCATATCAAAGATCTCTACAGTAATCTATTACATGATCACTCTAAAGGCATCATCCACATTGCTGCAAATCTGGAGTGTATGTAATGAACAGCTGCAGATGCCGCATAACTAGAGTGATATACAATCCCCAGGGTATCCTGTCAGGTTCTGGTGGCATTCTGGGGTTGGGTCAGTTCTATCAGAATCAGAATTGTTACTGGTGACATGTCAAATGATACGATTCATTAAGCAGGATATGTTGACAACCACCTAAAGTATTGTTGAAAGAAAGTTTTAATCTGCATAACAGAGGTGGTGCTGTTAGCATACTATGCACTGCTACCCAATCCCACATTGGATAACTCAGAGCTTGTCTTAGCAACAGTGCATGTGCCCAACAAACCATAACTTGTATAGTCCCCAACAGTCCATGAACCAAAATGTTAATATTTGGTAAATGTATAGCGAAAGAGCAAAAAAGTTTTGTTTCTTTGATTTGAGGTTCTAAATCCCCTTCAACACTGAATACATGTAGGTCATTTTGGATTTTGTGGGACTTTTACCTGACATTGAGATGCAACGACAGTTCCTCTCGCCCAATCAGCCAATGAAACCAACAGAGTTTCAATCCAAAGTTGTAAGTCCACTGCAGATTCATGGTCTGTGAGAACACGGGGACAAATGATTTTACACCTGTTGGAACTCAAGGAAACATTGGGATACCCCTTGATTGGTATGTACATTATACAGCTGCAATTGTAATTTTAACTATTACCTGCACAACCCTGCTGTCTAGTTGTTTAGGCTGGTCGCATTTCCAAGCAAGACCTGTGCTATATCCAACTGTAAGCCATTGCAACAGCACAAGGTACACACTGTGTGTCCCCTGAGTGCATCTTATTTAACGTACGCGGAATTCAATCTTATACCTTATAATGCTGAGGAATTGTGTGATTACCCTTCTTCCACAAGTTCGGTGCGTATCCACGCCGGTAGTCACAAATGTTTATCTTTTTCATCATCGCCCCATCAACGCGAGGTTGTGCGGGTTAAAAAAATAACGGAAGGTGTACTCCATGATCTGGGGTGTTCATTTAAGAATATTTACATAAACAGTGTAAAGTCTAATGTAGACCTATAGAAAACAATTGCGTTCATACTTCCATGAACACATCGAATCACATGATTTTTAGTGACGTCATTTTAAACCATTGTTCTCTACAGGCGTCAACGCTGCTCCGCTCTTTGTAGAAAAACAGCGTGTAAATGTTTTTTAGCTTTAAACATTTGCCCTACTAGCATTTTTTCGCTCAGTGATGAGGGGAAAATAATGGAAATATAAAACAAGAGGGCCATGATGGCCCTGGATCGCTCACCTGATCCATAGAGTAACAAGTGGGCCCCGAGGAGGGCCATTATTGACCCCAGGGCTATAATGTGCATAATGTTGGGGGCGGTCTAAAAAGGTGAATCTTCATACCAAATATCAACAAAGGCTATAATTTGAACAATCTTGGCAAAGGTCCACTAGATGGAGCTACACACCAAATATCAAAGACCTGGGCCTTGAGGTTTCAGAGAAGAAGATTTCTTTAAAGATATTCCCTACATAAGCCTATGTAAAACAAAATGGCCCCGGGGCGGGGGCATTTTTGGCCTCAGGGCTATAATTTAAACAATCTTGATAGAGGTCCACTAGATGAAGCTTCACACTAAATATCAAAGACATGGGCCTTGCTGTTTCAGAGAAGAAGATTTTCAAAGATTCTCTATATAAGTCTATGTAAAACCAAAGGGCCCCTGGGCAGGGGCATTTGTGGCCTGGGGGCTATAATGTGAACAATCTTGGTAGAGGTCCACTAGATTAAGCTCCATACCAAATATCAAAGACATGAGCCTTGCAGTTTCGGAGAAGAAGATTTTCAAAGATTTCCCTACATAAGTCTATGTAAAACCAAAGGGTCTAGGGGCGGGGGCATTTTTGGCCCCAGGGCTATAATTTGAACAATCTTGATAGAGGTCCACAAGATGAAATTTCACACCAAATATCAAAGACCTAGGCCTTGTGGTTTCACAGAAGAAGATTTTTTAAGTTTTCGGTGAAAAATCTATTTTTGGCATTTTTGGTCTCAGGGCTATAATTTGAACAATCATACCAAATATCGAAGACCTAAGCCATGTGGTTTCAGAAGAAGATTTTTCAAGATTTTCCCGATATAAGGCTATGAAAAACCTAAGGGTGCCGGAGCGGGGGCATTTTTGGCAACAGGGCTATAATTTGAACAATCTTGGTAGAGGTTTAAAAGATGAAGCTTCATACCAAATATCAAAGGCCTTGGCCTTGCGGTTTCAGAGAAGAAGATTTTTTAAGATTTTCCCCATATAAGCTCATGTAAAACGCAAGGGCCTCTGGACAGGGCATTTTTGGCACCAGCACTGTAATTTGAACAATTTGGAAGGGATCCACTAGATGAAGCTTTATACTAAATAGCAAAGACCTGGGCCTTGTGGTTTCAGAGAAGAAGATTTTTAAAGATTTTCCCCATATAAGCCTATGTTAAACCAAAGGAACCCAAGGCGGGGGCATTTGTGGCCCCAGCACTATAATTTGAACAATCTTGGTAGGGGTCCACTAGATGAAGCTTCATACCAAATATCAAAGACCTGGGCCTTGCACTTTCAGAGATGAAGATTTTTAAAGATTTTCCCCATGTAAAACCAAAGGGCCCCGGGCGGGGGCATTTTGGCCCCAACACTATAATTTGAACAATCTTGGTAGGGGTCCACTAGATGAAGCTTCATACCAAATATCAAAGACCTGGGCCCTGCAGTTGCAGAGAAGAAGATTTTTAAAGATTCTTCCTATATAAGCCATGAAAAACCAAAGGGCCCCGGGCGGGGGCATTTTTGGCCCCAGCACAATAATTTGAACAATCTTGGTAGGGGTCCACTAGATGAAGCTTCATACCAAATATGAAAGACCTGGGCCTTGTGGTTACAGAGAAGAAGATTTTTAAAGATTTTCCCTATATAAGCCCATGAAAAGCCAAAGGGCCCCGGGGCGGGGGCATTTTTGGCCCCAGCACTGTAATTTGAGCAATCTTGGTAGGGGTCCAATAGATGAAGCTTCGTACCAAATATCAAAGACCTGGGCCTTGCAGTTTCAGAGAAGAAGATTTTTAAAGATTTTCCCTATATAAGCCCATGAAAAACCAAGTGCCCCGGGGCGGGGGCATTTTTGGCCCCAGCACTGTAATTTGAGCAATCTTGGTAGGGGTCCACTAGATGAAGCTTCGTACCAAATATCAAAGACCTGGGCATTGCAGTTTCAGAGAAGAAGATTTTTAAAGATTTTCCCTATATAAGCCCATGAAAAACCAAGTGCCCCGGGGCGGGGGCATTTTTGGCCCCAGCACTTTAATTTGAACAATCTTGGTAGAGGTCCACTAGATGAAGCTTCATACCAAATATGAAAGACCTGGGCCTTCTGGTTTCAGAGAAGAAGATTTTTAAAGATATTCCCTATATAAGCCCATGTAAAACCAAAGGGCCCCGGGGCGGGGGCATTTTTGGCCCCAGCACTATATTTGAACAATCTTGGTAGGGGTCCACTAGGTGCAGCTTCATACCAAATATCAAAGTCCTGGGCCTTGCGGTTTCAGAGAAGAAGTTTTTTTTAAAGATTTTCCCTATATAAGCCCATGTAAAACCAAAGGGCCCCGGGGCGGGGACATTTTTGGCCCCAGTACTTTAATTCGAACAATCTTGGTAGGGGTCTACTAGATGAAGCTTCATACCAAATATCAAAGACCTTGGCCTTGTGGTTTCAGAGAAGAAGATTTTTTAAGTTTTCGGTGAAAAAAATCTATTTTTGGCTCCCGTGACCCAGATGTGCAACGGACCAGAACGATTTGAACAACTTTGAAAGGGGACCACCTAAGGATCATTCCTGTGAAGTTTGGTCAAAATCCGATCAGTGGTTTAGGAGGAGATGTCGTTTGAAGAAATTGTTTACGGACGGACGAAAAGTGATCCCAAAAGCTCACCTCGTCATTACATGACAGGTGAGTTAAAAAAGCTTTATTTTTCTGCTTTTCATGAAAGTATGAACAACAGTGGGTCGCTAGCAAAGTTTACATGAACCCCTTCGGGGTTCATTTGCTTTGCAGGACCCACTGTGTTCATACTTCCATGAACTGCAGAAAAATAAATTGCATTTCTTAATTTAACCCCCCCCCCCCCACACACACACACAGAGTTGCATGCAATGGTTAAAAAAATTGCAGCAGTTGTATTGCATTTAGGTCATTTTAAGCCAGTCAGTGCTTTCATTCTTTCTTCCAATACGTCTTAACCTCTCCGAGAGGGACATAAGAGGGGTTCTGGCAAACCAAGTGTTGAAGGGTGTAGGAGTTGATGAAATGGGTTTATAAGTACAGTGTGAAAAGAGAAGGTTAGTATATTTTAAAGCTAAAAACAGAAATTGGTCTTTTAACCCATATTGTATCGGAAACTCCAAAACGGGTAGTTGCCAAACAGTACAGCCTGTCAGGCCCAGGTCAGATGCCGCAGAACACAGTGTCTCATCAGGGCCCCATCCATCGGGGCTTGAAGTAGATGGGCTGTATGATGCTTCCACGCAGAGCTGAAACCGACCCGAACACAAGTACTGGTAAACCGCTTAGAGGATCTAAGCCTGCCCAGGCAAAGTGGTGAGAGTCCATGCTTTTAAACTCTATTGGTTTCATTGGGCTGCAGATAACATAACCATCTATGTCGGGTAAAAGTCCCACAAAATTGGAAGCAATGTCTCCAAAATGACCTTTACAGTGTTGATGGGGACTTTAAACCTCAAATCAAACAAACAAAAAAACTTGTCAGGGCCTACATTGTTTGCAAACCATTCAGGCAGTTCCAAATAGATTTTTAAGGAAACACCTGATACCCCTAAACTTTGAAATAGACTCGTGCTATATATAAGGAGGAAGATTTCATTCGGTACAAAATGTGTTGATTTGGCGGTTAAACTCCATTGCAAACAAAAGGGGCTTAAAGAAATATATGGGCTGCATGATGCTTCCATGCACAGCTGAATCCGGCCCACACACTAGTACTGGTAAACCCCTTAGAGGATCTTGGTTGGTTGATTTGAGGTTTAACGTCCCTGTTAACACTGTAAAGGTCATTTTGGAGACGTTACTTCCAATTTAGTGGGACTTTTACCCAACATTGAGATGAAATGACATCTAAAGCCCTGTCGCCCAATGAAACCAATAGGGTTTATTAGCATGGATAGTCTGCCTCGCACCGCGGTTCCTGGACAGGCTTAGATCCTCTATGCGGTATACCAGTACTAGTGTGAGGGCCGGATTCAGCTCTGCGTGGAAGCATCATGCAGCCCTTATATTTCTTCAAGCCCCTATGGGCGGGGGTGACCCTTAGAGGATCTAACCCTGTCCTGGAACCGAGGTGTGAGGCAGACCGTCCATGCTAATAAACCCTATCAGTTTCATTGGGCAACATTTGAGATGTCATTTCATCCCAATGTCGGGTAAAAGTCCCACAAAATTGGAAGCAAAGTCTCCAAAATGACCTTAAAGTGTTGACCGGTACGTTAAACCTCAAATTAAACAAACCAAATTTACCTGCAAAATAGTCCTCTTAACGGGGTTGCTGCAGTATAAATAAATAGATAGACATTAACTTGAGATGAAATGACATCTCAAGCCCTACCAATCATTTTTCCTGGGAGTGGTCTCCAGTTATGGCAGTATTCAAGTTCACTCGGTTTCAGTTCTTGTGTATGAATGTTATTTGACGTGTCACCAGTAACAATTCTGATTCTGAGTTCCGCCTGATGGGAGCACCGCGCTCCCTGATGGGCGGGACGAAATGACCAAGGATTATCGGTGTTAGGACAAGGGGTCGAGATGTCCTACAATGAGCTTGAACTTCCCAAGTTGTTGCATGGGCCGAGTTCGCTAGGTCAATATATAGAAAAAAATCATACACCTGAGCCTGAAAATCACCTACGTGTAGATTGCCCGATTTAATCATCAGATTCATTGTTTTTCGAGTGCTTCCAGTACACAACGACAGAAATAAATATGGCGGCGTAGAGAATTCCCACGGTCATGACTCGATCTCGTGACGTCACTTTAATTTATTCATAAATAATAACAACAAAAAAAAATACAAAATGTAAAAATTTATGCCAACACATAAATAAGAAAAATATATTAATTGACTGATATGCCAATGTTGATTTTTTAGCTATTACAACAAACCGAATCACCAATCAGCCTTGCGACACTCTATTCATCCGGTGACGGATACGGGTTACATAAGCTTTTTGAGGCTCTGGTTCCCGACTTCATACATTGTTTGAATGGAATACATGGAAACCTGAAAACCGGTTTAAGCCAGTTCCTGGGCGCAAGCAAACTTTCTTGCATAGATTGTGTCTTGTGATGATACGCGTTACCTAGATACGAGCTCGCTCGACGCCCGCCTTCGGCGGACGTCGACGGCTGCCTTCGGCAGCCGCCGCTATGCTCGTTATAAACATACATTTAAATTACGTCTAAATTAAGGTCCTTGCAGGTTCATAAAGAAAGTATTTTATATTAATAAAATTATGCTGTTTTATAGTTATAGTTAGAACAATTATTTGTAACAATGCAACACTTTCTCTTTCTCTCAATCTTCTAACCCTTCAACACCACTTCAACAACATCAAACTTTGCACACGGGTTAACAATATTTCAGTCATATCTAGGCTACAGGAACGTCACTACGTTACAAGTTGCAACCCTTAATGTTCATAATATTATGTCGACAATAGCCGGGTTGCAGTTGCAACGCTTAGTATTCACATGTTGACAACAACGCTTGCAGTTGCAACGCTTAGTGTTCACATGTTGACACAAGCGCTTGCAGTTGCAATGTTTAATGTTAACATGTTGACACTACAACGGATGCAGTTGAAATACTTAACGTTAACGCGTTGACACGTGAAATAGACCAACATGACGAAAACACGCCTATATAATTTTGACACCCTTGAACCCCACATTTATATAGTAAAACTGGGGTTTACAGGGGTAAATCTTATTTTTCTTATTTCTGCTCAAAACATAGAGGTTCTAACGAGTACCCACAATCTATGTTTTAGAGCAGAAATAAGACAAATACCGCAATTTTTCATCTTAAAATTTGCAATTTTTTTCCTCGGTAAAATTTACACTCTATTGATATAGGCGTGTTTTCGTAATGAGATTTAAATATATCCCAATGAGAGCCCGAATCCAGCTCCTGCCAGGTCACTTTCGTCCGTAGCAATTTATTAAATTCTGATCAAGAGGTAAATATTGTAATACTCACCAAAAATGGTCATTAGCGGTTGGCCATCTACATGAGGCAGTATTGCAAAATGAACATTAAGCGTTGCAGTCGCAACCTCAAGTGTTCATATGGGGGGGGGGGGGGGGGGGGGGGGCAGTATGCGGCGCTACAGTGACGCAAGGTATATACCTATACCCGTTGACACTTGTCTCAGCATTAATAGAAAATCAAAATATTGCTTAATTTTAATTAGTAGTATGTTATAGTTTCTGGGCAATAATTCATTAAGTCTGCAATTTTATTGTATCTAGCGTTCCCAAAATGGCATGTTACCGAACAGTATAGACCAAGATCAGAAACCACAGCATCCGGCGTCTGATCTGGATTTACACTACTTCTTTCTGAAACCCGTACAACCTATCAAATCAAGCGAAAGCCCTGAAATCGGAAGGGGGGCTTCCTAAATCAATTATCTGGCCGATTCCACGTGTTGTATTATCTATCTGAAATATATTACGACTGCTATTATTTTGTCTCTCATTTAAAATTACGTGTATAATGAAAAGCTTTGTGGTTTTTTGAGACAACATTCATATCCATTAATAACTGAATAAAGATTAAACAAAAATGTTTGTGAGGAATATGTCTGCTTAAGAAAAGCGACGTCAGATATTGGGTTCCATATTACATCGTAATAAGGAATCACAACTTTCGATAATTTATTTAAATCATTTGCTTTTATTGATCCTGAAAAGCAAACAAACTACAAGATGAACAAGAGGACCATGATGGTCCTGTATCGCTCACCTGAGTATATTCATCACCTTTTTATTGATCCCACATGACCCATATTCAAACATATTCAAGATAAAAAAGCAAACATTCTTGGCAAGTTTCATGAAGCTTGAACCAAAAATGCAGTCTCGAGTATGATTTGACCAATTCTGTTTCTTTGATTTGAGGTTTATACTATTTAAGTCATTTTGGAGACGTTTCTTCCAATTTTGTGGGACTATTACCCGACATTGAGATGAAAGGCCCGCCCCTTCATGTCTGACAACATTTATATTTCTGCAGCCTGAAGGTTGATTTCAATCATTTCTAATCTGTAGCATGCTTATGGTGGGGAAATTATGAAATAAAAGTAGGTCGAGTAATGACAATGTTTTTCTAAAAATAGCCAAAAGAACTTTGACCATGATCCAAACACCCTGAAAGTCTGAATTGCTTGAGATACTGTATTATCATACAGAATATTTGTTTAAAGTTATGATAACCCCTTAAAGGCGGGAAAACCCTGAAGGGGTAGCTTGGCAAACAACATAGGCCCAGAACAGACGTCGCAGAACGTGGCATCTGATCAGGGTCTGCACTGTTTACTAACAGCATTTTCTGTCAAATAAAATACCCCTCCTGACCAAGGTATTACAACAAGAGGTCCATGATGGACCTAATTCGCTCACCTGAGTCAAGTTGTATTATCTTTTGATGATGTTTTTATTTTTGCCTATGTGCTATTTGTTCATTGTAGCAGAACCATTTAAGAACTTAGGTGGAGATGTTGTAAAATTGTTCTTAAATTCAGTCACTGTGTTCAAAGGATACGGATTCTCGGCATCAAAAACGCCTCAAGTGTGGAGAAGCATGGGACTGAACCCATGAAACTTGGTTTATTAGGCAAGTAGTCAGTATGCCTAACCACATGCTTACACGTAAGCGATTAACCAGTAAAGTGCATATTTTTAATTCAGTGAATCAAAACAAAGGTGTGCAGCTGGCAGTGACACAGACAAACAGGTAATGTATTTGAGAACAAGTGACTATGGGCCTCAAAATATAAAGTTTCTATATTCAGACCACCTAAATGACTTGAACAGGATCATAAATGTTAATGGTGGGACTGATGGACAAAGGGCAAAACCTTATACTTACATAGTGCCTTGCTTTCAAGCAGGTGCGACAAAAATGGAATGATGAAATTTCTACAACCTCAACATACTGTCTTATGACAGAATTAAGAGAGTGAAGATAAGCTGGAGATATTCCATAAAAACATTATGTTGTGGGTACTTGTTAGAAACACCCAAATGAAGCGATTCTAACAAGTACCCACAACATATGCAAAAATAAAATCTGTGCTTAATTATTATCGTTATTCCTCTTTATCTGTTGCCTCATCACTGTATAAGATTGCAGTAAATTGTACTTTTAAGAATTTCAGAACAAGAGTGGTAATGAGTTGAGGTGTCTGACTATTTATGTAAATTCGTTATCCAGCCAAGCTCTGCAACAGGTCAGGTGGTTTTTCTCCGGCTACTCTGATTAACAGTCAGCTCGAAATAAGTGAAATAATCTTGAAAGGGCCGTGAAACCAAAATAAAAGAAAACATTAAAAAAAAATAATAATAAAAAATCATTATCCCTACTAACTTTATAGATGCTTGTGACAGCAATCATGCTATCTTTATATATTTGCCCATCCACCCCTACCTTTGCAAAGAATGCAGGCTTCCGCAAAAGCCATATGAACTGGCTCAGCACACTGTCATTCAACTGGTGAATTTATAGGAATAAATCACACCAGTGTGGTAATTGACAATTTTTAGATTTTATTGATTATAGAATGATTTCTCATTTCCTTTAAACAGCAGTGATGCAGGTTTCAGGAACAACATCTGTAGAACTTCTGTCCCACCTTCACCCATTTTGTCTCAAATGGAATCTTCTTCCTTATGTAATGCAGGAGTCCTTTTCAAAATTAAGGGGTGACAATATATATTATGTTTAAAATTAAAATGGAAAATGGCAGAACCTTTTACAAACAATGTAGGCCCAGATCAGACGTCTAGTTCTGCAGCATCTGATCTGGGCCTTCACTGTTTGCCAATCCCGTGTTGCCAGTATCCCATTCTAAGGTTTCGGCACAAACTGGGTTAAAATGATGTAATTTATTCCTATAAATTCACAAACTGAATGTAAGTGTAAATCTTGATCAGATGGCTTCTTTAGAAGCCATCTGATCAGAATCTACATTGTTTGAAAGATAAGGCATATCCAGGCTCAGCAGGGCAAGGGTTAATTTGTTGGTTTTTGTTGAGCTTTACATCCATGTCAACACTATTTAGGCTTGCCAATATTATATGCCAGCTTGATTCTTTCCTGTGCCTTGGCTCAGAATTCATTTATTAATACTGTAATTAAATCTCTATAAGTGTATCTTGCATCACTGTTGTGTCCAACTGATTTTGGCTCACAGTTGGACAAGGCCTACTGTCCTTGCTGCAAGTATGGGTAGACGGGGGAATGTTATTTCTTTTTTTTTTATATACACTTCCTTCCATTCATTTGCCTCTTCTCCTCTGTCCCTCACTTCCATATCCTCTACTATCTCTCCTGTCTCTTTTCCCCGTTTCTCTGAGGGGACACAAAATGACCCACAAGGGTTGACGTGTCATTAAACCCAAAACAATCAATCAGTCAAATCTTTAGTTCATAGAGCTGTAGATATGATGGGTAGTTAGTGGTACATTAGCTAAAGTCTCCATTATTTTTCGATAAAAATGTATGGTGTGTATATATTCATTAAGAGCAAGGTGGTTCTAATAAATACCCACAACATTTTATTGATAAGGAAAAATATCCTTTAACTATCAACATATACCCACCTTATCTACATCACTCCATCCAAAATAAACAGTTTTTAGTGCTGATTCTGTATACTGCAGCGCCGATCCTTAAGCCACCTATATTATTTTCAAGAGCCTAGTAGTTATCTAGCCCATGTTTGCAGCTCTGTTTATAACTAGGTCAAACACCTGGGTCCTAACCTCTAAGTGACTTCTATTATACAATGAGAGTCAGAGTCACTGCACGATTTAATATGTATACCTTCTGGCATAACAATATTAGTCACTTCACAGTTTGTTTTGAGTCCTACTGATTCATACCATATTATGCAAGCAGTGACAGAGCTATGTATAATAGTCTATCTTCAACTGCCTGTTGATATTTTGACAGGTCTAAAACCTTGTTGTTTTTATATAAATGTACAATTTCAAAGAGTGATTAAGATGTTTCTGTTTAACCCTTCAGAATTATCTTCTGCTTTGTGTTGGCTGGTTACTTTAAAGTCATTATTGCAAACAGTGTGGATCCAGCTCAGACTGGTCCTCTTATGCCCTTTTTGTTAAAATTGAGATTTAACGTCCCAGTCAACACTATTTAGGTCATTTTGAAGATGTTGTATCCAATTTTGTTGGAATTTTACCCAACACTGAGAAGACATCTCAAGCCCTGCCACCCAATGAAATCAATATATTTCATGTGCATAGATGGTCCAAATTGCACCACCTTGCCTGGGCAGGCTAGACCTAAAATAATAATATCCAACAGCCATTGTGTTCAGCAAGGGAAACCATTTTAGCAGCTTTGGTAAAAGGTCAGCCAAGGAACATTTCAGTAAAATTATTTCGAAATCTAGCCACTGGCCTAGGAGAAGCTGTCATCTAAAGGTCTTTTCTATTTTTAACTCTGGTGGCCATTATGTTCATTGGAATAAAACCATTTCCGCAAGTTTGGATGAGGGTCACCCTTGGAACATTTCTGCAAAAGTATGGCAGCCATTTTGTTCAGCAAAGCAGAACCGTTTTAGCAATTTCGGTAGAGGGTCAGCCAAGGACTGTCTCGGTGAAATTATTTCGAAATCAGGCCATTGACCTAGGAGGAGATGTCGTTTAAAGGTTTTTCTATTTTAAGCTCTGGTGGCAATTTTGTTCAGCGGAGTAGAACCATTTTAGCAATTTTGGTAGAGGGTCACCCGGGGAACATTTCTGTAAAATGATTTTGAAATCAGGCAATTGGCTTAGGAGCAGATATCGTTTAAAGGTTCTTCTATTTTTATATCTGGTGGCCATTTTGTTCAGCAGAGCAAAAAACTTTTTAGCAATTTTGGTAGATGGTCAACCAAGGAACATTTCTGTGGAATTATATTGAAATCGGGTCATTGGCCTAGGAGGAGATGTCGTTTAAAAGTTTTTCTATTTTTAGCTCTGGCGGCCATTTTGTTCAGCAAAACGAAACCGTTTTAGCAATTGTGGTAGAGGGTCAGACAAGGACCCTCTCTTTGAAATTATTTTGAAATCGGGCCATTGGCCTAGGAGGAGATGTGATTTAAAGGTTTTTTCTATTTTTAACTCTGGCGGCCATTTTGTTCAGCCATGCAAAACCATTTTAGCAATTTTGGTAGAGTGTCACCAGAGGTACATTTTTGTGAACTGATTTTGAAATCCGGCCATTGGCTTAGGAGGAGATATCGTTTTAAGGTTTTCCTATTTTTAGATGTGCGGCCATTTTGTTCAGCAGAGCGGAACCATTTTAGCAATTTTGGTAGAGGGTCACCCAAGGAACATTTCTGTGAAATTATTTTGAAATCGGGACATTGGCCTAGGAGGAGATGTCGTTTAAAGGTTTTTCTATTTTCAGCTCTGGCAGCCATTTTGTTAAGCGGAGCAGAACCATTTTAGCAATTGTGGTAGAGGGTCACCAGAGGAACATTTCTGTGAAATGATTTTGAAATCCGGCCATTTGCCTAGGAGGAGATGTCATTTAAAGAAATTGTTGACGGAAAGACGGACGGACGGCCGGAAGACGGACACAAAGCGATCACAATAGCTCACCTTGAGCACTTCGTGCTCCGGTGAGCTAAAAAGAGGACAATTCTGAGCAAGTTTGATGCTGATTGGACTAAAACTGTGGCCTCTAGAGTGTTAACAAGGTTTTTCTATGATTAAACCTACTGACCTACTTTTTGACCCCACATGACCCATATTCGAATTAGACCGAGATATTGTCAAGATGATCATTCTGAGCAAGTTTGACGATAATTAGACAACAAATTGCAGTCTCTAGAGTGTAAACAAATTTTTCTATGCTCTGACGTACTTTTGACCCCACATGACCAATATTCGAATTTGACCTAGATATTGTAGAGACGATCATTCTGAGCAAGTTTGATGATGATTTGACCAAAACTGTGGCCTCTAGAGTGTTAACAAGGTTTTTCGATGATTTGATCTACTTTTTTACCCGACATGACACATATTCGAACTTGACCGAGATATTGTCGGGATGATCATTTTTAGCACGTTTGAGGATGATTGGACCAAAACTGTGGCCTCTAGAGTGTTAACAAGGTTTTTCTATGATTTGACCTACTGACCAATTTTTTGGCCGACATGACCCATAATTGAACTTGGCCGAGATATTGTCAGGATATTCATTCTGAGGAAGTTTGGGGATGATTGGACAAAAACTGTGGCCTCTAGAGTGCTAACAAGGTTTTTCTGTGGTTTGACCTACTGACCTTCTTTTTGACCCGAAATGACCCATATTCGAACTTGACCGAGATATTGTCAGGATGATCATTCTGAGCAAGATTGAGGATGACTGGACCAAAACTGTGGCCTCTAGAGTGTTTACAAGGTTTTTCTATGATTTGACCTACTGACCTATTTTTTTGGCCGACATGACCCATAATCGAACTTGACCGAGATACTGTCAGTATGATCATTCCGATCATGTTTGGGGATGATTGGACCAAAACTGTGGCCTCTAGAGTGCTAACAAGGTTTTTCTGTGGTTTGACCTACTGACCTACTTTTAGATTCGATATGACCCATATTAGAACTTGACCGAGATATTGTCAGGATGATCATTCTGAGCAAGTTTGAGGATGACTGAACCAAAACTGTGGCCTCTAGAGTGTTAACAAGGTTTTTCTATGATCTGACCTACTGACCTACTTTTTGACCTGAAATAATACATATTCCAACTTGGCCGAGATATTGTCAGGATGAACATTCTGACCAAGTTTGAGAAAAACTGGACCAAAACTGTGACCTCTAGAGTGTTAACAAGGTTTTCTATGATTTGACCTACTGACCTACTTTTTGACCCGACATGACCCATATTCGAACTTGACCGAGATATTGTCAGGATGATCATTTTGAGCAAGTTTGAGGATGATTGGACCGAAACTGTGGCCTCTAGAGTGCTAACAAGGGTTTTCTGTGGTTTGACCTACTGACGTACTTTTTGACCAGACATGACCCATATTCGAACCTGACCAAGATATTATCAAGATGATCATCCTGAGCAAGTTTGAGGATGATTTGACCAAATTTGTGGCCTCTAGAGTGTTAATAAGGTTTTCCTTTGATTTGACCTGGTGACCTACTTTTTGACCCGACATGACCCATATTCGAACTTGACCGACATATTGTCATGATGATCATTCTGACCAAGTTTGATGATGATCGGATCAAAACTGTGGCCTCTAGTGTGTTCACAAGAAAAAGTTTACGCACGACGGACGACTGACGACGACGCCGGACATCTCACAGTCACAAAAGCTCACCATGACCTTCGGTCAGGTGAGCTGAAAATAGGCTTGTTCCTCAGGCAAAATCTACATGGCTTGATGCCAGCAGGTAAAAGTCGGTTCCGCACAGTACGAGGGTGGATTGCCACTCGAAGGCTGGTATTATGTTACACAGACAATTAGAAAACTAAGGTATATCCCTGCAAACCCCAGTTTTACTGCATAAAAGTGGAGTTTAAGAGGGTCAAAATTATATAGACGTGTTGTATGGCAACCTTTCTCGGACTGCCAGGTTTACGCCTGTTTTAGCTCACCTGGACCGAAAGCTCCAGAGTTGTAGGATGGTAGTCTATCCGTGGTCCGTCCATCCGTCCACACTTTGACCAGTTGTATTTCTGAAGCCTGCAGGCTGATCTCGATCATTTATCATTTGTAGCATGCCTCTGGTAGGGGATTGATGACATATGCATTTTATTAAAATTGCGAAAATTGAATATAAACTTTTGTTGGAATGGCAACCTTAAGGTCCCATAGACTTTAAATGAGAAAATGCTTGTCATCACCGTAGCGACTTCAGTTTTGAACTGATCTTTCTGGAACTTACATATTAGTAGGCTGGGAATGAAAGCTCGGAAGAGTTCGAAAACTGGCAATGTCGGTCTATTAATGGTAGAGTTCTGTTCCATGCCAAGTTTCAAGTTCATCAACCAACAGGTTCTTGAGAAGAAGGGTTTTCACCATTATAAATTTGCATTGCTTCATGATCATCCAATAAACGCTCCGTCTTGGTTTCAATCAGCCAAGAAGTTATAATTGAGGAGATAAAAATACTGAATCTGAACCACCCATGACATAGGTGAGCAAATGACCTTGACCTTTTGAATTAATAAACTTCCATTCAGCAAATTGCATATAACAGTTCTGATGCCGCAGGGTACTATTTAACCATAAAAATCACTGTTTTGACTTTTTCCATACAAATGTCTAATCCATTTTGGCGGCCTCAATAGCTCAATGGTTAGCCCGGCCGTTCGATTTATGATCGAGATGTTTTGGGTTCGAATCCGGCCATCAGAGGCGAGGTTTGTCCATGAGCAAGACACCTCATGCCACGGCTCCACCAGTGTATATGGGTAGCAGTGATATAAAAGTCACTGCGTCTCTCTCGCGCACGCATGATAACAGCCGGAATGAGTGTTTGAGTGCGATTCAAATTAGCTTGAGGCTTTCATCCCAATAAACCTTAAATAAATTTGTACAAACCAAATTTCCAATTGGCCAAATTTGACCTTGTCGTAAAATAGGTCAAGGTCAACTGAAGGTAACCATTTAAACAACTTTGATAGGGCCCCCGAGTCCCCAATGCTGCATACCAACTTTCAAGACCATCCGCCATTTGGTTCCTGAGAAGAGGATTTTCATAGTGTTTTTACCATATATGGGCATGGCAGCCATCTTGAATATGTTACTCCAAACCTACGAATATATTTTCATTGTTTCATCCCATAAAGGCTGCACATGTAATTTGGTTTCAATCAGCCTGGAAGTCATAGTGAAAAACGACTCTTAAAATACTGAATCCGGGCTATCCAAGACAAAGAGTAGCAAATGAATTGATAAACGCCCATTTAGCTAAGTGATCAAATTTGACCTTGATGTAAAACGGGTCAAGGCGAACAGAAGGTCACCATTTGACCAAACCTGCTAGGGTCTGAGTCCGCGATGCTGTATAGCAAATTTCAAGACCATCGGTTGTTTGGCTCCTAAGAAGATTTTAAAGTTTTTTATCATATATGGGCATGGCCGCCATCTTGGCCATGTGAACAAGATCCCATAAACAATTTTCTTTCCCCCAACCCATTGAGACTCCACATATAATTTGGTTCCAATTGGAACTTGCTTTCTGTTTCTGAGATGTCGTTTGAAAACGTTGACGCAGACGACGACGGACGACAGATCACTGCCTATCCTATAAGCTCCTACCGGCCCCGATAGCTCAGTTGGTAGAGTGTCCGCTCCGGGGAACGGGAGGTCACGGGTTCGATCCCGGGCAGCGGCATACCAAAGTCGTTGAAAATGGTACTAGCTGCTCCTCGCTTGGCACTCAGATTTACGGGGTAGAGCTAGGACTGGTCGACCCAGTGTCAGGATAACGTGACTGGGTGTGGTATCATGTAATGTGTCTGGGACATGATACTTCAGTGAGGCAGCACTATAAAAGTGAGCATTGAGCTCCCTGTTGCAACCAGATACCGTCGTGATATGACTGAAAAATTGTTGAAAGCGACGTTAAACCCGAATTCACACACACACACACACACACACACACACACACACACACACACACACACACACACACACACACACACACACACACACACACACACAATCCTATAAGCTCCCTCGGAGCCTTCGGCTCTGGTGAGCTAATAATAATAATAATAAGTTGTGGGGGCATATTGCTTCTGCCATGTTCGTCCGTCCTCTTCCGTCTGTCCCGCTTTCATTGCATAGCATAACTTTTGAACAGTGCATGCTAGGTTTTTGAAATTTCATATATGGATTCCTTATGAAAATATAATTGACCCGTGTTTTTTTTCTCGTCAGGATTATGCCCCTTTCTGGAGTTATGCCCCTTTGCCAAAAAAAAATAAAAAAAAATGCTACGATATCTTGTAAGCAAGATACGAGGGTAGGCTGAAAAGTTCTGAGCCTGACCAAGAAGCAGGCATCGAACAGCCATGAAATTTTGTATTCATTAAATCCAAACCTTTATTACTTGATTTGAGTCAAATAAGTTCAAGTTTACCTGCAATAACGTAGAAATTCTAGACTTTGAAAACTGATACTAGCACGTTTTTGAGAAAATGGACAAAATCTGGCATCATGGTGTCATCAAGTACCTCCATAAAAAGGGGTTAGCTCCTAAGGACATTCATGCCGATATGGTTGCTACATTAGGGGATGATGCTCCTTCGTATGCAACCGTGAAAAGGTGGGCAGAAAATTTTAAGATGGGCAAGGACAGCCTTGAAGATGATGACCGGTGTGGACGACCCACAACGGCAACAACTGACGTAACCATCAGCCAAGTGCACAGGGCCGTGATGGATGACCGGCGTTTAACTGTGAATCAGTTAGCTAACACTGTTGGCATCTCCCGTGAACCAGTAGAGAACATTCTACACTGTGAATTAGGAATGTCGAAGGTTTCCGCCAGATGAATGCCACGGCTTTTGACGCCTGACCAAAAGTTGACCAGACTGACTTGTCACAAACCAACTTGGCTATTTTTGAAGCAGACCAAGATGGTTTTCTTGACCGATTCAAGATGAGTGTTTGGTTCATCACGTTGAGCCAGAGACCAAAAGACAATCCATGCAATGGAAGCACCCTGGCTCACCCCCTCCAAAGAAGGCAAAGGTCGTCTCCTCTGCAGGGAAGGTGATGGCATCAGTGTTCTTGGATGCCAAGGGTATAATATTCATAGATTACCTCCAAAAGGGCAGAACAATTAATGGGGAGTATTATGCAGATCTGCTAAAACAACTGCGAAAAGCAATTAAGGCTAAACGACCCGGAAAATTGACAAAAGGGGTCTTGTTCCATCAGGACAATGCGCCTGCTCATAAATCGGTTGTCGCAATGGCTGCTGTACATGACTGTGGCTTCACACTTGTCGATCACCCTCCGTATTCACCTGATCTAGCTCCATCAGATTATTTCCTGTTTCCAAACATGAAAAAGCACTTGGCTGGGCAGCATTATCGATCAGACGAGGAGGTGATAGCTGCTGTGGAGGAGTTTTTCAGGGACCAAGATAAGACCTTCTATACTACTGGGATCCAAGGACTCCTGTAGGAAGTGTGTGGACAGGAAGGGAGACTATGTTGAAAAATAAGGCACTTTCAGCATGGACAAACCATTGGATCTTGGTCAGGCTCAGAACTTTTCAGCCTAGCCTCGTATCTCAAAAACCATTAGAGCTATTTTGCTGAAACTTTACGGACTGATTGGAGATGATGAGAAGATGAACTGATTAACTTTTGAAAAATATCTGAATTTTTTACTTGAGTTATGGCCCTTTGGAACTTTGGGAATTTCAAGCTTGTTAGCAAGATATCTAAAAACCATTGCAGCTATTGCCCTGAAACTTTACAAGCTGATTGGGGACGATGAGAAGATGAACTGATTAACTTTTGAAAACAAATCTGATTTTTTTACTCTAGTTATGACCCTTTGAAATATTTGGCGTTTTAAGCTTGTAAGCCAGATATCTCAAAAACGATTTGAGCTATTGCCCTGAAACTTTACAGACTTATTCGGCATGATGAGTAGATGAACTGATTTACTTTTGAAAAAAAATCTCTTTTTTTTACTTGAGTTATGGCCCTTTGAAACTTTGGGCATTTTAAGCTTGTAAGCCAGATATCTCAACAAGAGGGCCATGATGGCCCTGGATCGCTCACCTGATCCACGGGTATCAAGTGGGCCCCTGGGAGAGCCATTATTGGCTATAATATGATTAATCTTGGTAGTGGTCTAAAAGGTGAAGCTTCATACAAAATATCAAAGAACAGAGACTTCTGGTTTCAGACAAGATTTTTAAAGGTTTTCCTTCTATAAGTCTACATAAACAGACCAGAACCATTTGAACAACTTTGAAAGGGGACCACCTAAGGATCATTCCTGTGAAGTTTGGTCAAAATCCGATCAGTGGTTTAGGAGGAGATGTTGTTTGAAGAAAAGTTTATGAACGCACGCACGCATGCACAGACTGAAGGACACACGCACGACGGACGAAAAGTGATCCCAAAAG
Organism: Lucinisca nassula; assembly: GCA_963580285.1. NCBI lineage: Eukaryota > Metazoa > Mollusca > Bivalvia > Lucinida > Lucinidae > Lucinisca > Lucinisca nassula. The sequence goes on from OY757024.1 coordinate 53,791,388, forward strand.
CTCACCTTGTCACTACGTGTCAGGTGAGCTAAAACGATTTGAGCTATTGCCCTGAAACTTTACAGACTGATGAGTAGATGAACCGATTAACTTTTGGAAAAAATCTGAATTTTTTTCTTGAGTTATGGCCCTTTGGAACTTGGGGCATGTAAGAAAGATATCCATGAAACCATTATAGCTATTGCCCTGAAACTTTATAGACTGATTAGGGACGATGAGAAGATGAACTGATTAACTTTTGAAAAAAAAAAAAAATCTCATTTTTTAACTTGAGTTATGACCCTTTGAAACTTAGGATTGTAAGCAAAATATCTCAAAAACGATGTGAGCTATTGCCCTGAAATTTACAGACTGCTTAAAGATGATGAGTAGATGAACAGATTAACTTTTGGAAAATTCCGAAATTTTTTCTTAGAGTTATGGCCCTTTGGAATGTTGGGCATTTTGAGCTTGTGAGCAAGATATCTAAAACAAGAGGCCCATGGGCCACTACGCTCACCAGAGGTCATGTGGTTTATACCATATACAGGCAAGGTGCCCATCTTGGTCATGTGACAACAATACCACGAATAATGTTTAATTGCCTCACCCCCATAGAGGCTTTTCATGTAATTTGGTTTCAATCAGCACAGCTCTTTTAGTGGTGAAAAAGATAAAAATACTGAATCTGAGCCATCCAAGACAAAGGTCAGTAATGACCTTGACCTTTGGAATTAATAAACTTCCATTCAGCTAACTGTAAATATCATTTTTGATGTCACAGCCTACCAGGCAATCAGAAATATCCACTACTTTGCCATTTTTCCATACAAATGTCTAAGTGACCAAATTTGACCTTCACATAAAACAGGTCAAGATTAACCAAAGGTCATAATTTGAACAAACTTGGTAGGGCCAGAGTACCTGATGCTGCATACCAAGTTTCAAGATCATCAGCCATTCGGTTCTTGAGGAGAAGATTTTTAAAGGTTTTTACCATATATGGGCATGGCGGTCATATTGGTCATGTGACCCAGTCCTCATGAAAAAACTGTGGTTCCCTCATTCCATAGAGGCTCCACATTTAATTTGGTTTGGATTGGCCAACTAGTTTAAGTGAAGAAGAAGATAACAAAATGTGTTTGTGAAACACTGATGCCCCCGGACAGCGCATGTTAAATATGAAAGCAGTATCACTAAGCAATCAAAAGGTATGGCCAAGAAATGTAGGCGCTAGAGCGATGACAAAGTTTTTCTAAAAATAGCCACAGTGACCTTGACCTTGAGGTCATGACCTTGAAAGTCGAACTCGCTCGAGATATTGTCATAAGGAACATTTGTGTGAAGTTATATTGAAATCAGTAAAGAAATGTTGGCGCTAGAGCGATGACAAAGTTTTTCTAAAAATAGCCACAGTGACCTTGACCTTGAGGGGGGTGTCTGGATGGACAAAATTATGGTACCACTAGAAAGGTCTTGTGACAAGGAGTACACGTATGAAATATGAAAGCCCTACTACTTACCAATCGAAAGTTATGGCCAATGTTAAAGTTTATAAAAGTAGGTCAAACGTCAAGGTCACGAGGTCAAAAATTATTGTACCACTAGAAAGGTCTTGTGACAAGGAGTGCACATGTGAAATATGAAAGCCCTACCACTTACCAATCGAAAGTTATGGCCAATGTTAAAGTTTTTAAAAAGTAGGTCAAACATCACGGTCAAGGTCACAAGGTCAAAAATTATGGTACCACTAGAAAGGTCTTGTGACAATGAATGCACATATGAAATATGAAAGCCCTATCACTTACCAATCGAAAGTTATGGCCAATGTTAATGTTTTTAAAAATTTTGAAAAAAATAGGTCAAAGGTCAAGTTCAAGGTCACGAGATCAAAAATTATGGTACCACTGGAAAGGTCTTGTGATAATGTATACACATGTGAAATATGAAAGCTCTATCTATTACCATTCAAAAGTTATGCCCAATGTTAAGGTTTTTGTAGACAGACAAACGGAAAATTTTTGAAAAAAAAATAGGTCAAAGGTCAAGTTCAAGGTCACGAGATCAAAAATTATGGTACCACTGGAAAGGTCTTGTGATAAGGTATACACATGTGAAATATGAAAGCTCTATCTATTACCATTCAAAAGTTATGCCCAATGTTAAGGTTTTTGTAGACAGACAACCAGACAAACAGACAGACAGACCAAAAACTATATGCCCCCGAATCTCTTAGATTCCGGGGGGCATAAAAATACTGAATCTGAGCCATCCTGGACAAAGGTCGGTAAATGACCTTGACCTTTGGAACTGATAAACCTCCATTCAGCTGATTGAAAATACCATTTCTGATGCCACTAGCTAATATACAATCACAAAAATCCACTGTTTTGCCATTTTTCCATACAAATGTCTAAGTGACCAAATTTGACCTTGACGTAAAACAGGTCAAGGTCAACCAAAGGTCATCATTTGAACAAACTTGGTAGGGCCAGAGTCCCTGATGCTGCATACCAAGTTTCAAGATCACCGGCCATTCAGTTCTTGAGAAGAAGATTTTTAAAGGTTTTTATCATATATGGGCATGGCGGCCATATTGGTCATGTGACCCAGTTCTCACGAACAAACTTTCGTTCCCTAATTCATTACAGGCTCCACATGTAATTTGGTTTGGATTGGCCAAATAGTTTAAGTGAAGAAGAAGATAAAAATACTGAATCTGAGCCGTCCTGGACAAAGGTCGTTAAATGACCTTGACCTTTGTAACTGATAAACTTCCATTCAGCTGATTGTAAATACCATTTCTGATGCCACTAGCTAATATACAATTTGAAAAATCCACTGTTTTGCCATTTTTCCATACAAATGTCTAAGTGACCAAATTTGACCTTGACGTAAAACAGGTCAAGGTCAACCAAAGGTCATCATTTGAACAAACTTGGTAGGGCCAGAGTCCCTGATGCTGCATACCAAGTTTCAAGATCATCAGCCATTCGGTTCTTGAGAAGAAGATTTTTAAAGGTTTTTATCACATATGGGCATGGCGGCCATATTGGTCATGTGACCCAGTTCTCACGAACAAACTTTCGTTCCCTCATTCCATACAGGCTCCACATGTAATTTGGTTTGGATTGGCCAAGTAGTTTAAGTGAAGAAGATAAAAACACTGAATCTGAGCCGTCCTGGACAAAGGTCGTTAAATGACCTTGACCTTTGAAACTGATAAACTTCCATTCAGCTGATTGTAAATACCATTTCTGATGCCACTAGTTATAAACAATTTGAAAAATCCACTGTTTTGCCATTTTTCCATACATATGTCAAAGTGACCAAATTTGACCTTGACGTAAAACAGGTCAAGGTCAACCAAAGGTCATCATTTGAACAAACTTGCCAGGGCTCAAGTCCCCAATGCTGCATACCAAGTTTCAAGATCATCGGCCATTCGGTTCTTGAGAAGAAGATTTTTAAAGGTTTTTACCATATATGGGCATGGCGGCCATATTGGTCATGTGACCCAGTCCTCACGAACAAACTTTCGTTCCCCCCACCCATAGAGGCTCCACATGTAATTTGGTTTCAATTGGCCAAGTAGTTTCAGAGGAGATGTTGTTTGAAAATGTTGACGACGCAGACGACGACGGACCAATGCCTATACTATAAGCTCCCCCGGAGCCTTCGGCTCTGGTGAGCTAAAAAACATTACAGCTATTGTCCTTAAACTTTACAGACTGATTGGGGACGATGAGAAGATGAACTCATTACTGTCCGAGTTAGTCTTCTCGAAAATGAGCTAGTTCACTTGACATGGAGATAGTGCCATCAAAAACACGAAGATGGAACATTCATCAGATGACAGGGGCCTGATTCGATGTCTATATGGTCCCACTCAGTTTATCCAACTGGTTTCTTTACCTCTGGCTAGTGGGGTAACAATTTCCAATTTCTATTTAGATTTGAGCACCAAACAGTTTTTGCTTATTATATCTGTTTAGCTAACACCAATTTATGTCTTAAAAAGCAAAGAAAATTTATCACAAGAAATTTATCCCTGTCTCCAAATTCTATTTAGATTTGAGCTCCAAACATTTGTTCAGTATTACATGTATATCCTTTTAGTTTATACAAATTTAAGTCTTAAAATGCGAAGAAAATTTATCACAAGAGTTTTTTTGTAAACAGAAAAATCTGGGGTGGGGAAGAAATGGGCCGGCCCAGTTCTTCCCCACCCCCAGTCTCCAAATTCTATTTAGATTTGAGCTCCAAACATTTGTTGCTTCTTATATCTTTGAAGTTTAAACCAATTTATATCTTAAAAAGGGAAGAAAATTTATCACAACAATTTTTTGTAAACAGAAAGATCCGGGATGGGGAAGAAACGGGCCGGCCCAATTCTTCCCCAACCCCAGTCTCCAAATTCTGTTTAGATTTGAGCTCCAAATATTTGTTGCTTATTATATCTTTTTAGTTTATACCATTTTTTTGTCTTAAAAATCAAAAGAAATTTATCACAAGAATTATTAGCAGACAGAAACATCTGGGGTGGGGAAGAACTGGGCCAGCCAAGTTCTTCCCCACCCCCAATCTCCAAATTCTATTTAGATTTGAGTGCCAAACATTTGTGGCTTATTACAATCTGTTTAGTTCATACTAATATATGTTTTAAAAAGCAAAGAAAATTCATCAAAGATGCTTTAATTGGGATGCATATTTTATTGCATCTCCATGAGTGGTGCAGCATAGAGCCAATTTTATCATTCAAGCTAAAAGGACTCAGAACTTATTCAGAATGGTCTCTTTTCTCATTTAAAGCAAATTGTGAGCTGAAAATTACTCGTTGACTATGGTTCTGTAAAAAATTCAGGTGGGGAAGAGCAGAACACTTCTTCCCCCGGGGAAGAAACGGGACAGCCCAGTTCTTCCCCGGGGAAGAACCGGGCCGGGGGAAGAAACTGACCGTTACACCAGGCCTTCTGGTTTCAAACAAAAAGATTTTTAAAAGTTTCCCCGATATAAGCCTATGTAAAACCAGTAGTTATTTTGACCCCAGGGCTATAATTTGAACAATCTTGGTCGAGGTGCACTAGATAGCCCTGGGGCCAAAATCCTGGGGCCAAAATGCCCCCCCCCCCCCCCCCCCCCCCCGAGCCGGAGCAGAGCCCACTGGTTTTAAATAGGCCTATATAGGGAAATCCTTTTGAAAAATCTTCTTGTCTGAAACCAGAAGGCCCAGGTCCTTGATATTTGGTATGAAGCTTCATCTAGTGGACCTCTACCAAGATTATTCAAATTATAGGTCTGGGGCTAAAAATGCCCCCATGGTGAGGCCCACTGGTTTTACATAGGCTTATACAGGGAATTCCTTTAAAAATCTTCTTGACCGAAACCAAGGGTCTGGGGCCAAAAATGCCCCCGTGCTGCAGCCCACTGGTTTTACATAGGCTTATATAGGGAATTCCTTTAAAAATCTTCTTGACTCGAAACCAGGAGGCCCAGATCTTTGATATTTGGTATTAAGCTTCATCTAGTGGACCTCTATCAAGATTGTTCAAATTATAGTCCTGGGGCCAAAAATGACCCTGCGCCAGGGCTCACTGGTTTTAAATCGGCTTATATAGTGAAATACTTTAAAAATCTTCTTGTCTGAAACCAGAAGGCCCAGGTCTTTGATATTTGGTATGAAGCTTCATATAGTGGACCTATTCCAAGATTGTACAAATTATAGCTCTGTGGCTAAAAATGCCCCAGTGCCAGGGGCACCTGGTTTTACATAGGCTTTTTTAGGGAAAACCTTTAACACAGAAGTGAAGGCAATGATCAGGAATCGATACAATTAACCCACAGCTCCCATCACAGACCCCAAAGGGAAAGAAACACAAACATGAAACAACAAACCCCAATAGCAACATCAACAGTGAAAAGCCTAAAGGACAGTTACTTTCCCACAAAATGGCTAATCGGCTATCCAAAACAAAACAATGCAAGCAATACAAAGACAAACCATAACAAATATTAAACCACAACAGATGAACCGCCTTGGAACGGTCAGTAAAACAAATTCCACTGGGGGGCCCAAATTGATTTTACCTGGCCACAATCATCTTTTGTCTGAAACCGGAAGGCCAAGGTCTTAGATATTTGGTATGAAGCTATTGCTTTCACTTTTATTTTTCATCTAGTGGACCCCTACCAAAATTGTTCAAATTATAGCCCTGAGGCGAAAATGGCTGCGTTCCATCGCCCACTTGCTTTACATAAATTATAAGGGAAAAACCTTTAAGAATCTTCTGTCTGAAACCGAAGGGCCAAAGTCTTTGATATTTGGTATGAAGTTTCATCTAGTGGACCTCTACCAAGATTGTTCAAATTATAGCCCCAGTTGGCCAAATATAGCCTTACCCTGGGGCCCACTTGTTATACATAGACTTATAAAGGAAATAAACTTAAAAAAAATTCTTGTCTGACACCAGATGGTTTAGGTTTTGTTTGTTTGATTTGAAGTTTAACGTCCCCATCAATACTGTAAAGGGCATTTTTGAGATGTTGCTTCCAAGTTTGTGGGACTTTTACCCGAGATTAAGATGAAATGACTTCCCAAGCTCTGCCGCCCAATGAAACCAATAGGTTTATAAGCATGGATGGGCCAACTCGCATGGCATTGCCTGTGCAGGCTTAGATCCTCTAAGTGACTTACCAGTACTCGTGTGCGGTCGTTTTCAGCTCTGTGTGGAAGCATCATGCAGCCGATTTATTTCTTCAAGCCCTGATGGGCAGGGGCTAAGAAGGCTTAGGTCTTTGATATTTGGTATGAAGCTTCATCCAGTGGACCTCTACAAAGATTGTTCAGATTGTAGCCCTGGGGCCAAAAATTGACCTGCCCCGGGACACACATGTAAATCTCTTATCTCAGGTGAGCGATACAGTACCATCATGGTCCTCTTGTTTTATTAAGAAATAAATCAGCTCCAGCAGTGAATCGCTGAGTACTAAATCACAGTTAGGAGGTCAGTTTAAAGTAGATCAAATCACGACCGCATAGCGCATGTGATTGGTCTCCTTGCAACTGACCGACAAACTGCGATTTATTACTCAACAAATCACAGACTAGAGCTAATCTATTTCGATTGTATACTGCTGAAAATTGCCTTTACATTGTTGTTTCCTTCAAATTCACGCAACCTTTCGCCATTGTTGAAGAAATCCCGCAAAAATTATCGACTGTAATACATTACCTATATAGACGTACTGTGTTAGAATAAGCAATAACCAAAGGACAGGTTTATGAACTTTCAAAAATAAAAGAACTAACAAGATATTGTACCAACAGCATTTTAATCTATTTTATCTTTTTTTAAAACCTCCATCAATTCATAATATTTCTTAAGCATTTGGTTTTTAAAACCTGTGTCAAGTTATATTATTTCTTTAGCACAATAAGGATCTATATATAAACATTAAGTATTATCAATTTGTTTCCTTTCCCATGTTTCATGGTCGTTCTGTTTGTTGATTTTGATGTTAAATCTCAACACAACCTTAAAACCAATACAAAATAACACAAGACAGACAGAAAGAAAACTATGCATAGGATTCCATGACTACATTTGATGAGGTTTGTCATCAAAGCTTTGCAGTATACGTCTAAACAAAATAGTTTGTTTTGGCCATGGCATTCAACAAGGGGCAATTTTAGTTAACTGGATGTTTTGAAATAACACTTATAATTATGTTATGAACTACTTACACAAACCGTAGTCAAACACATTAAAAGCAGTAGTTGAGTATTATTACACAGCATGACAGAAACATAATTTTACTATAATTTCACATTTTGCTCAATCAGGACTATCAGTATTCAGTATGTTTAAACAGCATGTTACTGGTCCTCACTTTTCATGAAATATCATCTACATTTTCCTAAGATATGTGGATATATTTTATGCTGAAATAGTGTCTTGACAAGTATTGGAACATGGTAAAATCACAAATAAAATTTGAATAAAGACAAAGCTTGCAGCTGAAATATGGGGATACCATTAAACAAAACTGAATGCCTATTCACCATTACAAGACACATAACTCCAGACATCCCCGCCCATAGGGGCTTGAAGAAATAGATGGGCTGCATGATGCTTCCACGCAGAGCTGAAACCGATCCGCACACGAGTACTGGTAAACCGCTTAGAGGATCTAACTAAGCCTGCCCAGGCAAAGCTGTGCGAGTCCTCCCGTCCATGCTTAAAAACCCTCTTAGTTTCATTGGGCGGCAGGACTTGAGAAGTCATTTCATCTCAATGTCGGGTAAAAGTCCCACAAAATTGGAAGCAACGTCTCCAAAACGACCTTTACAGTGTTGACGGGGACATTAAACCTCAAATCAAACAAACAAACAAACACATAACGCCAGTCATAGTATCAACTAACTCACCAGTGATAGGTTTAATTAATACAAGAGGGCCAGAGGCCCTGAATTGCTCACCTGAGTATCAGTGTCTCAAGTACATTCTAGGCCCAAGGGCTATACTTTGAACAAACTTGGTAGCGGTCCACTAGATGAAGCTTCATACCAAATATCAAAAACCTGGGCCTTCTGGTTTCAGAAAAGAAGATTTTTCAAGCCTATATAAGCCCAGGTAAAACCAATGGACCCTGGCGTGGGGACATTTTTGGCGCCAGGGCTATAATTTTAACAATCTCAGTAGAGGTCCACTACATGAAGCTTCATGACAAATATCAAAGACCTGGGCCTTCTGGTTTCAGACAAGAAGATTTTTAAAGGTTTTCCCTATATTAGCCTATGTAAAACTAGTGGGTCCCGGAGCGGGAACATTTTTCGCCCCAAGGCTATAATTTGAAACATCTTGGTAAAGGTCCATTAGATGAAGCTTCATACCAAATATCAAAGACTTGGGCCTTCTGGTTTCAGACTAGAAGATTTTTAAAGGTTTTCCCAAAATAAGCCTATGTAAACTGAGTGGGCCCTGGCGTGGGGGCATTTTTTGGGCGCCAGGGCTATAATTTGAAAAATCTCACTACAGGTCCACTAGATGAAGCTTCATCCCAAATATCAAAGACCTGGGCCTTCTGGTTTCAGACAAGAAGATTTTTCAAGGTTTTCCCTATATAAGCCTATGTAAAACTAGTGGGTCCCCGCGCAGGGACATTTTGTGCCCCTAGACTATTATTTGAACACTCTTGGTAGAGGTCCATTACATGAAGCTTAATACCAAATATCAAAGACCTGGGCCTTCTGGTTTCAGACAAGAATATTTTCAAAGGTTATCCCTGTATAGGCCTATGTGGAAATAGAGGGCCCAGGCAGGAGAGGGGGGGGGGGGGGGGGGTTGCATTTTTGGCCCCAGGATTATGTTTTGAACAATCTTGGTAGAGGTCCACTAAATGAAGCTTCATGCCAAATATCAAAGATCTGGGCCCTCTGGTTTCAGACAAGAAGATTTTTAAAGGTTTTCCCTAAATAAACCTATGTGAAACCAGTGGGCCCCGGCGCAGAGGCATTTTTGGCCCCAGGACTATATTTTGAACAATCTTGATAAAGATCAACTAGATGAAGCTTCATACCAAATATCAAAGACCTTCGACAAGATGATTTTTAAAGGTTTTCCCTATATAAGTCTATGTAAAACTGGTGGGCACCAGCGCGAGGGCATTTTTGGCCCCAGGGCTACAATCTCGGTAGAGGTCCACTACATGAAGCTACATACCAAATATCGAAGACCTGGGCCTTGCGGTTTAAGAGGAGAAGATTTTTTAAGTTTTCATTTAAAAAATCTATTTTTGGCTCCTGTGACCTAGATGTGCAATAGACCAGACCCACGGCCCCCGCCCATCGGGGCTTGAAGAAATATATGGGCTGCATGATGCTTCCAGGCAGAGCTGAATCCGACCCGCGCACGAGTACTGGTAAACGGTTTAGAGGATCAAAGCCTGCCCAGGCAAAGCAGTGCGAGTGTCGGACCGTCCATGCTTATAAACTCTATTGGTTTCATTGGGCTACAGGGCTTGAGATGTCATTTCATCTCAATGTCGGGTAAAAGTCCTACAAAATTGGAAGCAACGTCTCCAAAATGACCTTTACAGTGCTGTCGGGAACATTAAACCTCAAATCAAACAAACAAACAAACAAACAAAGGACCAGAACCATTTGAACAACTTTGAAAGGAGACCACCTAGGGATCATTCCTGTGAAGTTTGGTCAAAATCCGATCAGTGGTTTAGGAGGCTATGTTGTTTGAAGAAATTGTTTACAAACGGATGCACGATGGATGAAAAGTGATCACAAAAGCTCACCTTGTAACTGTGATAGGTGAGCTTAAAATATTTCAGCATAAGATAGATGAAATTCTGAGTACTGTGGAAAGCTTTATATCAGGGTACCCCCTGTTGTGGTAGTGTCATCGTACAAAAGGCAATAAACTTACAATGGAATGACACTTAAAAGCGAATGCATCATAAATACAAAGGCGGGCAGAAACCAATGTAAATTCCCTATACCCTGAAAGAACCCCTTTGCCGTATGGTTCCTGAGGAGAAGATTTTTAATGATTTTTACCATATATAGGTATTTTCATTGCTGCATCCCATAGAGGCTTTAAATGTAATTTGGTTTCAATCAGTTCAGCAGTTTACTGTAACTGAGGATACTGAATATGAGCCATCCTGGACAAAGGTCAGTAAATGTTCTTGACCTTTGGAATTGATAAACTTCCTTTTAGCTGATTGCAAATATCAATTCTGAGGTCACAGGCTACAAATGAATCAAAAAATCCATTGTTTTACCCTTCTCCCATACAAATGCACAATGGCCAAGTATGATGTTGATGTAAAATAGGTCAAGACCTCCCAAAGATCCTCATTTGAACAAACTTGGTACTGCCTGAGTCCCAAATGCTGCATACCAAGTTTCAAGGTCATCTGCCTTTTGGCTCCTGAGGAGAAGTTTTATAAGGTTTTCACCATATATGGGCATGGCGGCCATTTGTCATGTGACCTTAATCCCACAAATACATTTTCATTGCCTCATCCAATACAGGCTCCACATGCAATTTGGACTCGATCAGTCCAGCAGTTTAATGGAGAAGATAGAAATACTGAATATGACCCATCCAGGACAAAGGTCAGTAAATGACCTTTACCTTTGGAATTGATAAACTTCCTTTTAGCTGTTTGCAAATATCAATTCTGATGCCTCAGGCTACAATAGAATCCGAAAAAATTCATTTTTTTTTTTTTTGCCTTTTGCCCATACAAATGCTTAAGTGACCAAAATTGACCTTGACGTAAAATAGGTCAAAGTCACCCAAAGGTCATTCGATGAACAAACTTGGTAGGGCCCTTGCCCCCGATGCTGCATTCCAAGTTTTAAGGTCATCTGCCTTTTAGTTCCTGAGGAGCATATTTTTAATATTTTTACGATATATGGGCATGGTCATATGACCCAGTCCTTATGAACAAACTTGTGTTCCCCCTTCCCATGGAGATTCCACAAGTCATGTAATTTGGTTTCAATTGGCTCAGTAGTTTCAGAGGAGATGTGTGAAAATGTTGACGATGACAACGATAGAAGACAATGGACAACTGACAACTGCCCAACTTATAAGCTCCCCTGGAGCCGTGGGCTCTGGTGAGCTAAAAATTGTGGAACATCTCTAGAGTGTAAACATTACTTTTAAACAATATTAATATGATTTTATAACTCTAAAACCAAAAATATTCGTTTCTGAAGACAACATTTGATTTATTATATAAGCTACAAACTTTATGGCCATGCTATACAGCCAACATTTTCCAAAAATGCCATAAATTTTAAAGCAAGGGAATTGCTAATTTTAATAATAAAATAATTTCTCCATTACAACCATATGCTATGGGCCTCAACAAAGTAAATCCAACAAGTACACACAACATACATCTTAAGAATAAATTAACAAAACTAGAAATATATTCAGAGGAAAACAATGTCACCCCACCATAAATATACCTTAAAACAACCATTTGACTTTAATAACTACGTTAAAGTCACCAAAATGTACACTGCAAACAAGCCATTTTTGAGGGCCATGATGGCCCTGGATCGCTCACCTGATGCACACTATAGAAATGAAATGGTAGGTTATATAGTAAGGTGCCTTGTCAGAAGGAAAATACATGCCAAATATGAAGGCTCTATCTCAAATGGTTCAAAAGAAGGTCACAGGTCAAAATTTAGTATGGGTGGAACGTCCTTGCCAAAAGGAACGTACATGCCAAATATGAAGGCTCTACCTCAAATGGTTCAAAAGTTATGATAAAGTAGGTCAACGGGTCAAGGTCAAAGTCACAAATCATTTTTGTATGAATAGGAAGCCCATGTCACAAGAAAACTACATGCCAAATATGAAGGCCCTATCGAAAATGCTTCAAAATTATGACAAAGTAGGTCAAAGGTCAAGGTTATTAGACAACTTTTTTGTATGAATGGGAAGACCTTTTCACAAGGAACATACATACCAAATATGAAGGCACTACCTCAAATGGTTCAAAAGTTATAATAAAGTAGATCAAATATCAAGGTAAAGGTCACAGATCATTTTATGTAAGAATTGGAAGCCCTTGTCGTAAGAGACCTACATGCCAAATATGAAGGCTGTATCTCAAATGCTTCAAAAGTTATGACAAAGTAGGTCAAAGGTCAAGGTGATGGGTCAAAAGTTTTGAATGGTTGAGAAAACCTTGTCACAAGGAACATACATGCCAAATTAGAAGGCTAAATCTCATATGGTTCAAAAGTTATGATAAAGTAGGTCACAGGTCAAGGTCACAGGTCAAATCTTTATATCAGTGGGAAGCCCTTGTCACAAGAAACCTATATGCCAATTTTTAAGGCTCTATCTCAAACAGTTCAAAAGTTATGACAAAATAACCTACTGATCTACTTTTTTATTTGACATGACCCATATTCGAACTTAACTGAGATATTGTCCAGATGATCATTCTGAGCAGGTTTTATGATGATTTGACTAAAACTGTGACCTCTTAGAGTGTTCAAAACGTTTTACTATGATTTTACCTGCTGACCTACTTTTTTGACCCGAAATGACCCATATTCAAACTTTACCCAGATATTGTCAAGATCATCATTCTGAGCTTGTTTGATGATGATCGGACCAAAACTGGGGCCTCTAGTGTGTTCACAAGGCCTTTCGACGATCTGACCTACTTATTGACTAGACATGACCCATATTCGAAATTAACCGAGATATTGTCAAATGATCATATTGAGCAAGTTTGATGATGATCGGACTAAAACTGTGGCCCCTAGTGTCAGGAGGTTTTTCTATTATTTGACCTACTGACCTACTTTTTGATCCGACATGACCCATATTCGAACTTGACTGAGATATTGTCAAGATGATCATTCTGGGCAAGTTTGATGATGATTGGATCAAAACTGTGGCCTCTAGTGTGTTCACAAGGTTTTTCTATGATTTGACCTACTGCCCTACTTTTAGACCTGACATGACCCAGATTCAACTTGATGAGATATTGTCAAGATATCATTCTGGGCAAGTTTGATGATGATCGGACCTAAACTGTGGCCTCTAAAGTGTTCAGAAGGTTTTTCTATGATTTGACCTACTGACCTACTTTTTGACCCGACATGACCCATATTTGAACATGACCGAGATATTGTCAAAAATATCATTCTGAGCAAATTTAATGATGATCCGACCAAAACTGTGTCAATGTCAAGATGATCATTCTGGGCAAGTTTGATGATGATTGGACCAAAACTGTGGCCTCTAGTGTATTCACAAGGTTTTTCTATGATTTGACCTACTGACCTACTTTGTGACCCGACATGACCCATATTCGAACATGACTGAGATATTGTCAAGGTGATCATTCTAGGCAAGTCTGATGATGATCAGACCAAAACTGTAGCCTCTAGTGTGTTCACAAGGTTTTTATTTGATTTGACCTACTGACCTACTTTGTGACCAGACATGACCCATATTCAAACTTGACCAAGATATTGTCAAGATGATCATTCTGAAAAGTTTGATGATGATCGGACCAAACCTGTGGCCTCTGGAGTGTTCACAAGTTTTTTTCTATGATCTGACCTTTTGACTTACTTTTTGACCCGATCTGACCCATATTCAAACTTGACCCACATTTTGTCAAGATGATCATCAAAACTGTGACCTCTAGTGGAGTGGAGCGCTGTGGTGCAGTGGTAAAGTACCGGACTCGGGATCGAGAGGTACCGGGTTCGATCCCCACAAGCGGCAAGTGTTGTTTCCTTGAGCAAGAGACTTTATCCACATTGCGTAGTACTGGTTTCTACCCAGGAAAAGAGGGCCACATGGAAGATTAGTACTAGTTTACTAAATGTGTTACCCTCTATAAATGAGGTCGATTAGTGTGTTCACAAGAAAAGTTTACGCACGGACAGATGCACGGACGAACGGATATACGACAGACAAAAAGTGATCCTAAAAGCTCACCTCGTCACTACGTGACAGATAAGCTAAAAACAACTAGAGAAAGTGACCAGCGGGTCACGTATACCCCCGGCCAGCACCATACTCTGATATATCTTTTGAGCTTGTATGTAATATGAAGGAAGATGTCAAGAAGCTATAAGAATCTATAAATGTGCTTGTAAAAGCTAAACCAAACATAAAATTTGGGGTATCAATGTTACTGAAGCAGCAGGGTGGGGTATGCATCAATGAAATCTTTGAACTGGTATGTAACATCGATACAAGCATCAAATGAATTTGTCTTAGAGTTTAGAACATACAGGGATCTATAAACTTTGTCATAAAACTTGAACCAAATGTAAAATTTCTAAGTCTGTGATCTTGAGGTCAAGGTCACCATGGGTGGGGGAAGGGACATACATCACAAAATGTTTGGACTAGTACATTGATGCAAGTATAAACTGAATTTGTCTTAGAGTTAAGAACATACACACATCTATAAACTTTGTCATAAAACTTTAACCAAATGTAAAATTTCTCAGTCTGTGACCTTGACCTCAAGGTCACTGTGGGGGGGGGGGGGGGGTGGGACATGCATCAATGAAATGTTTGGACCAGTATGTAACTTCAGTGTAAGTATCAACTAAATCTATCAAAGGGTTCAGAAGTTACAATCTCTACTTTTACACAAAACTTTAACCAAAATGTTAACGGACGGACAGACGGACGTTCTCACGAACGGATACTTAAGTGGCTAGGCGTCGGCATATTGACTACTTAAGCGGCAAATTCTCTTAAGCGGCAAGCCACCTAAGAGCGAATTTTTGCCACTTAAGTACCCAAATAACGGAATAAACCCCATTTGGACTCACGAATATATACTTAAGTGTCAAACTGTCCAAATTTTTTGCCCCCTAAATGTCGTTTCGTTGGTGCGGAAGGACGGATGGATGGACGCACGGATGGACACACGGACAGATGGACAGATGAAGGGCAGGACGAAAACTATATACCCCAATAGCATACTTCGTGTGTCAGGGGTATAAACAGTCATTAAAAAGCTCAAATCAACAGACAAATTTGATAGAGTGTAATTAAATATTGTACCAATTTTGACTACATTCATAAATTCTTAAATGATATAGGTCACAGACAAGACATTTTTGGTCCCAAAATAAAAGGTTTCCGAGACCTTGGCCTTAGGGTGCAGACAAGCCATTTTTGGCCCAAAATTGACTATTTTGGGGGGGCCTGTGATCTTTAAACCAGAGGACCAGTGGTCCTGTAAACGCTCACCTGAAACCTGGTCCTGGTGTACATTTTAATGTTTTTATATATGTATATAGCCTCAGAGCAGGGATACACAACTTGTGGGGACAAAATTTTGATGTCTAACAATGGGATAAAACTTTCCACCTATTCCATTGCCGTAAAATAGGTAAAGGTCAACCCAGGGTCACCATTTGAACAAATTATGATAGGCCCGTGTACCAGATGCTTCCTGCCAAGTTTCAAGGTCATTTGCCTTACGGTTCTGGAGAAGAAGAATTTCGAAGTGTTTTTACAATATATGGGCATGGCCACCATCTTGGTCATGTGACCTGGACCATATGAGCAAATTTTCATTTGTTCATCATATAAAGGATCCATATCAAATTTCACTTGAATTGGGCCAGCGGTTTCTGAGAAAAAACTGTTTGAAATATGGAACCTGGTTAATCTTGGTCCCAGGTCACTGAATGATGACTTTTCTTACCCATGAATCTTCATGTATTCATTTACTTTACCTGATCTACCAATTTGGTGACATTGTCTTCAATGGTTTCCTAAAAATCCATTATTTTCACTTTTTCCCATGCAAAAGCCTAAGTTGACAAATTTGACACTGCCATAAAATAGGTCAAGGTCAACCCAGGGTCAGCATTTGTAAAAACTATGACGAGCCCGAGTACCATATGATATATGCCAAGTTTCAAAGCCATTGGCCTTACGGTTCTGGAGAAGAAAATTTTTGAAGGCTTTTTACCATATATGGGCGTGGCGGCCATCTTGGTCATGTGATCTAGACCGTACTGGCAACTTTTCATTTGTTCAACTCACAAAAGCTCCATATTGAATTTCACTTAAATTGGCTCAGTAGTTTCTGAGAAAAAATGTTTTTTTTTTTAAATATGAAATCGGAGCGACCTTGGTCTAAGGTCAATGAATGACCTTGACCTTTCTTACCCATAGATCTTCATGTATTCAGTTACTTTACCTAATCTACAAATTTTGGTGACAATGTCTTCAATGGTTTCGCTAAATATTCATTATTTTCACTTTTTCCTATGCAAAAGCCTAAGTCAGCAAATTTGACATTACTGTAAAATAGGTCAAGATCAACCCAGGGTCACCATTTGAACAAATTATGATAGGCCCGAGTACCATATGCTACATGCCAAGTTTCAAGGCCATTTGCCTTAACGTTCTTGAGAAGAAGAATTTCGAAGTGGTGGGCGTGGTGGCCATTTTGGTCATGTGATCTAGACCATGTTGGCAGCTTTTCATTTGTTCAACTCCCAAAGGCTCCATATTGAATTTCACTTCAATTGGCTCAGTAGTTTCTGAGAAAAAATGTTTGAAATATGGAACCTGCGTGACCTTGGTCTAAGATCAATTAATGACCTTGACCTTTCTTACACACAGATCTTCATGTATTCAGCTATTTTACCTTATCTACTAATTTTGGTGACACTGTCTTCAATGGTTTCCTAAAAATCCATTATTTTCACTTTTTCCCATGCAAAAGCCTAAGTCAGCAAATTTGACATTGCTGTAAAATAGGTCAAGGTCAACTCAGGGTCACCATTTGTACAAACTATGATGGGCCTGAGTACCATATGCTACATGCCAAGTTTCAAGGCCAATGGCCTTACGGTTCTGGAGAAGAAGAATTTTTAAGGCTTTTTACCAAATATATAGGCGTGACGGCCATCTTGGTCATGTGATCTAGACTGTATTGGCATTTTTTCATTTGTTCAACTCACAAAGGCTCCATATTAAATTTCACTTAAATTGGCTCAGCAGTTTTGGAGAACAAAATGTTTGAAATATGGATCCTGAATGACCTTGGTCTAAGGCCAATGAATGACCTTGACCTTTCTGACCCATAGATCTTCATGTATTCAGTTACTTTACCTGATCTACAAATTTTGGTGACACTGTCTTCAATGGTTTTCCTATAAATCCATTATTTTCACTTTGCCCAATGCAAAAGCCTACTTCGGCAAATTTGACATTGCTGTAAAATAGGTCAAGGTCAACCCGGGGTCACCATTTGTACAAACAATGATGGGCCGAGTACCATATGCTACATGCCAAGTTTCAAGGCCACTGGCCTTATGGTTCTGGAGAAGAAGATTTTTGAAGGCTTTTTACCATATATGGGCATCGCGGCCATCTTTGTCATGTGATCCAGACCCCGCGAACAAACTTTTGTTTCCCCATCCCACTGAGGCTCCATATGAAATATGGCTTTGATTGGCCCTGCAGTATAGGAGAAGAAGATCTTTGAAAATGGTGGAAGGACGGACGACGGACGGACGGACGGACGACGGACCATGGCTATACTATAAGCTCACCTATGAGCCTAAAGGCTCAGGTGAGCTAAAAAGGCCAAGGTCACCAAAATCAAACCAAATCTGCGGTAAGTTGTAATGATATATTATACCAAGTTTGAATGAAATTAATCAATTTGTTTATGAGAATTGGTGCAGACAAGCCTTTTTTGTCCCAAAACCATCTGTTTGGGGGGGGGCATGTGACCTTGAAAAATGGTCAAGGTCACTAAAATATAATCAAATCTGCGACATGTTGAAATGATAGAGTGTACCACATTTGACTTAAATTAATCAATTTGTTAATGAGATAGAGTGCAGACAAGCCATTACTGGCCTAAAATTGACTATCTTTGGCACACTGTGAGCTTGATAAAAGGGCAAGGTCACCAAAATCTATCAAATCTGCGGTTTGTTGTAATGATATATTGTACCAAGTTTGACAAAAATCAATCATTTTGTTAATGAGATAGAGTGCAGACAAGCCTGTTTGGGCCAAAATTTATTGCTTTGGGGGACCGGTGACCTTGTAAAAAAGGTCAAGGTCACCACAATCTAATCAAATCTGCGGTATCTTTTAATACTATATTGTACCAAGTTTGACTGAAATTAATCAATTGGTTAATGAGATAGAGGGCAGACAAGGCATTTTTGGCCAAAAAATGTTTGTTTTTTGGTTGCTGTGACCTTGAAAATGAGGACAAGGTCACCGAAATCTAATCAAATCTGCCTTATGTTGTAATGATATACTATACCAAGTTTGACTAAAATTAATCAATTTATTAATGAGATAGAGCGCAGACAAGCCATTTTGGCCCAAAAATGACTATTTTTGGATTTCTGTGACTGTGACAATGAGGTCAAGGACACCAAAATCTAATCAAATCTGCAATATGTTGTAATGATATATTGTACTAAGTTTGACTAGAATTAATCAATTAGTTAATGAGATGGAGTGCAGACAAGCCACTTTTGGCCCCAAAATGACTGTTTTTGGGTTGCTGTGACCTTGAAAATGAGGTCAAGGTCACCAAAATCTAATCAAATCTGCGGTATGTTGTAATGATATATTGTACCAAGTTTTACTAAAATTAATCGATTACTTAATGAGATAGAGTGACGAAATGACTGTTTTTGGGTAGCTGTGACCTTGAAAATGAGGTCAAGGTCATCATTACCTATTGACTGTTTTCCCCCATCCTAGTGATGTGTCTATGCAAGTTCAGAAGATAAAGTGCTTCAAACAGGCTACGCTGACGCCAACGCAAACATGATCCGCACCAAAAACAATATGTCCCCCTCCCCTCCAGTGGGGGGACATAATTATCCCTTGATTTGTCCTGATTTCTCCTCTGTGGTGAGTTTGCGTTTGCAATCCCAGTAAACTCCACCTTACATAGTTGTGTTTACCAGGGTAGCTATGGCTGTGTCAATGTGATTAGAATCTTTAACTACATCACAAAATCATACTACTATTATCATCTGTCTTGTCTATCTTTTTCAGCCGAATCATCAGGCTTTTTCAGAGTGTTATCACAACTTTTATCAACAGTGTTTGAACCTAAAAATGAACCATTCTGAATTTGTGTATCACAGCCAATTGATAGTACAATAGAGTTTCCTGGTGAGTTCTGAGTTTCCTCCCCTGATGAAAAGTCACAAGACAGACTGGACATGGAGTTTTCTCTGTTGATATTTGACTGGTCAACATTTAGTGAATTTCCATCCATACATACAGGAGAGGGAGAAGGCATATTTTTTTTGCTATGGTTACAATCATTTAAATTTTTTGAATAAAGTGTATTGTTCATGGAATTATGTTCTACTGGGGCATCTTGGAATGTGTTTGATTGGACCTTAAAGAAATGATCATCATCACTTGGAGGCTTGAACAAATCTTCTGTTTCATCAAAGTCTTTATCAACTTTCTGTTTTCTGTTATTCACTGTCTGTGAAATTTTTTCTTTCTCCAAGCTATTTTCATATTTTTGTGTGAGAGCAACCTCCAGGGCATCTTCTGCTGAATCAGGTACACTATATCTACCTCCTGAGGCTAAAGAACTAGCTGTATCAAGTTTGTCTATAGAAGGAATACTTGTGGAATCTTTTATATCTGCTAATGGCTGCATCATTCCTACATGATCACTAAAACGACAGAAACAAAGTTAATTAAGCCACAATTTCCATATGCGTGGTGTCTAAATCGGTACTAAAAAACTAGAGGCTAAGTGGGCCAGAAATCGCCCACCTAGAGGAGGCCTGTCATATGCAGTTTTACTGGAGGTTTTTGCCTGAAAAGAAGGTATTTTCTTATGTAAAAGGCCTATACCTACTGCAGCAAATGAAAGAGAACCAAAAATGTACCCCCTAAGAATAAATGAAGAATTTCAAGCCTTGCACTGTGAAAAGAAAACGAAATCTATATTCAATAAAAAACAAGATGTGTTTGTGAAACACCGATGCCCCCGGACAGCGCATGTGAAATATGAAAGCTGTGTCACTTACCAATCGAAAGTTATGGCCAAAGTTAATGTTATTCAAAAATGTTGAAAAAAGTAGGTCAAAGGTCAAGGTCAAGGTCACGAGATAAAAAAATTATGGTACCACTGGAAAGGTGTTGTGATAAGGTATACACATGTGAAATATGAAAGCTCTATCTATTACCATTCAAAAGTTATGTCCAATGTTAAGGTTTTTGTAGACAGACAAAGGGCCAAACGGACAGACAGACAGACAGACCAAAAACTATATGCCCCCGAATCTCTTAGATTCCGGGGGCATAAAAACAAGAGGACCATGATGGTCCATATATCGCTCACCTGAAACAAGAGATTAACATGTGGGTCGTCAGCCTCGATAGCACAGTGGTTAACATGTTCGACTCATGATAGAGAGGTTGTGCATTCGAATCCGGCACCCGTTATCGAGGTGTGTCCTTGGGAAAGACACGTAATAACACTGCCTCACTCCACCCAGGTGTAAATGGGTAGCATTGGTGTTATAGTCACTGCCTCTCTCTTGTGCATGTGAAAACATCCGGAATGAGCGTTCGAGAGCGATTAAATAAGCTTGAAGCTTCCATCGCAATCGAACTAAAATAAATTAGTAAAAACTAACGTGTGGGACCCGGGACAAGGCAAATTTTGGACCCAGGTGTATAATTTGAACAATCTTGGTACACGTTCACCAAATGAAGCTTAATACCAAGTATCATAGGCCTGGGGCTTCTGGTCTTGGACAAAAAGATTTTTAAAAGTTTTCCCTAATAAGTCTATGTAAAACCAGTGGGCCCTAGGACGGGGCAATTTGGGCCCCAAGGCTATAATTTGAAGTAGAGGTTCACTAGATGAAGTTCATACCAAATATCAATAACCTAAGCCTTCTGGTTTCAGCCAAGAAGATTTTCAATGGTATTCGCTATGACAGTCTATGTAAAGCCTATGGGCCCGAGAGTGTGGCCATTTTTTGGCCCCAGGACTATAATTTAAACAGTCTTAGTAGAGGTCTGCTAGATGAAGCTTCATACCAAAAATATCAAAGACCTGGGCCTTCTGATTTCAGACAAGAAGATTTTTAAAGATTTTCCCTATGTAAGTCTACGAAAAATCAGTGGGCACCGGAGTGGGGTCATTTTTGACCCAAGGGCCATAAACTGAAAAATCGTGGTAGAGGTCCACTACATGAAGCATCATACCAAATATCAAAGACCTGGACCCTCTTCAACTGTTTACCATAAGTAAAATAGAAGTGAAGGCAATGATCAGGAATCAATACAATTAACCCACACCTCCTATCGTAGACACCAAAGGGAAAGAAGCACATACATGAAACAACTAGATCCTAATGGAAACATCAATAGGGGAAAGCCAAAAGGAGAGTTACTTTCCCACAAAATCGCCAACTTGCTATCCAAAACAAAATAAATAAGCGATACACATGCTCAAAGACAAACCATAACTAAAATATACCCAACAGAAGAACCTATGTGAAACATGTGCGCCTCGTGACTGGGGCCATTTTTGGCCCCAAGGCTATAATTTGAACAATCTTGGTAGAGGTCCCCTAGATGAAGCTTCATAATAAATATCAAAGACCTGGGCCAAACACCTAGGCCTTCTGATTTCAGAGAAGAAGATTGGTTTTTCTTGTAGTGCTTTGGCGGTCCTAAGTATTGGGTCAGATAGGTCTAAGCAAACAGTGCAGACCCAGATCAGACTGCTCCTGAAGGAGCAACCTGATCAGGGTGTACACTGTTTGGCATTCTGTCTGCACTTTTTGGACTCCTTGCTGGATCATGACACAAATTTGTTAAAATTTGGAGCATTACAGCAAGTCTTCAAGGTGTCCCAATTTTTAGGATTTTTACAATATACATAAAGACGTATTACATGTTTGTTTATTCCTCGTCAATTAGGTTCTGTAAATTTGGTGAATACATGTAGCATTCCTGTAACTTATAAGGTGATGGTTTAATCAGTTTGAAGTTTAACACTGTTTAGGTCATATTAAGCCGATCAGTTTACCTAACCATGCTACCTCGACAAGCTTATACAGGTTTGTCTGTTTGCTTGTTTGGAGATTATCCAGCCATTCAACACTTCTTGGGTTTTATTGAGCCTGCCAGTTTACCTAAATATAGACATTCTGGGCCTGAGCATACATAACTAGTACAGTGCACATTAAGGCAATATTTCATGGTCATTTGCCACGAGTGAATGTTGCCAAATCAGCAGGTATAGAACCCATGACCTCCTGATCAACATGGAATATGAGCCCCGCCAAGCGAATTTGTGTCTTCGAGCATTCAGTCATGACAAATTTTAACTGCACATGCCCAGCCATTCAGAAGGGCCAGGGATATGGCTTTCTGTCTGAAGGTTCCTCTTGATTCACTGCTTGTATGAGCGAGCAGCGAAGATTCTGGCGAGACTGCATGGATGCGCAGGCTCGCCTGAACCTTCGCTGCTTGCATAGGCGATAAGTACCAAAATCGCTTTACGGGGCCCATATGTTCTTATTCTCAATGAAATTGAGGGGAATCACCGTTTAGAAGCCCATCTGAATGCACCACATACACTTATAGCAGATAGATATACGAACAAACAGTTATGCAAGTAATTTATTCACAATCACCGACTTAAGAATAATCCTCAGTAGCTCAAACTACCCCTGCCTTAAATTTGGGCTGCTGAGGTTTATTCATTACGATAACATACCTGTGTGCTAAAATGAGGTTTTTCTTATCTCCAGAACAAGCAGTTTTCAGATGAAAATTTTCCATATTTTTACGCCTAATATAGATTGTTGGTGCTCGTTAGAACCGCCTCAATGAGGCGGTTCTAACGAGTACCCACAATCTATATTTTAGAGCAAAAATTAGGAAAATACTGAAGAACCCCGTAAACCCCATTTTTCTCTATATAAATTGGGGTTTAGAAGGGTATTCATTTCACTGAAATGTTAACCTGATGCATATGACTATGTCAGGAGGCATATTGAGTGATAGATAAGGTTCCTAGCTGTGAATAAAGCATTAACCTAGAAGTAAACAGACCAGTCAAGCAAAACGAAAACAGCAAAAGGTTAGCATGAACACAACCAGCAATCACAGAATGTACCTCCAGCCTCAGGCTGACAAGAGATACAAGGTGGCAACGTCCTATTGCTGTTTGGTGCTGGCTTGCACATTATTTTTCTTACTTATGCACTTCTGCTCCAAGCCATAGGTTGTAGGTACTCGTTAGAACTGCATCAATGAGGCAGTTCTAATGAGAACTCACAACCTGGGTTTGAGGTATAAATAAGAAAAAAATATCACTGATTTTCATCAGTAAAGAAGCCATTTTGGAAATTTAAAAATGCTACATGTCGCACAGGTGTGTTATCGTAATGATTATCTTAAAATCATTATATACATCAGTGCATCCAACTTAACTGACAGGACAACCTGTCAGTCATCCTGACGCCACAATTAGGCACACTGCAATTATGTGGCAGGGTCTCTCAGGTAAATAAGATTAAGAGCAGCGAATCCTCGGTGTGTACGCCCTGTGATCGCGGTGGTTTGCAGTGTGAGGTAGGGCGGGATCATGCTTGGAAACGCAACGGACCAAAACAACTAGACCGTGGGGTTGGCCAGGTTCAAAAAGGTGAATGTACCATTTCAAAGACGTGGGCCTTGCGGTTTCAGAGAAGATTTTTTAAGCTTAAAGTAAAAAGATTTATTTTGGCTCCTGTGACCTAGATGTGCAATGGAACAGAACCATTGAACAACTTTTAAAGGGGGCCACCTGAGGATCATTCCTGTGAAGTTTGGTTAAAATCAGATCAGTGGTTTAGGAGATGTTTGAAGAAATTTTGTATGCATGGATGCACGCACAGCGGAGAAAATGTGATCATAAAAGCTCATCTCGTCACTATGTGAAAGGTGAGCTAAAAATAAAGTGGCTATCACCTTGACAAGAAAAGCTAATGAAGGATAACGGGCCACAGCATAAGCTGACCTGAAGCACAGCTCCAGGTGAGCTATTCACCTATTTTGTACCGGAAACCCCAAAACTGGTACCCTAGGAAACAGTGCAGGCCCAGATCAGACGTCGCAAAATGTGGTGTCTGATCAAGGCCTTCACGGTTTGCCAAAAGTTCAGCTATTTTCCAAATAGTTTTTGAAGAAAACACAACCTGACACCCCTAAATTTTTAAATGGGCTCCTGCCATATATGAGGAGGAAGATTCTATTTGGTTTTTGTTTGTTTGATTTGAGGATTAATGTCCCCGTCAACACTGTAAAGGTCATTTTGGAGATGTTGCTTCCAATTTTGTGGGACTTTTACCCGACATCGAGATGAAATGACATCTCAAGCCCTGCCGCCCAATGAAACCAATAGGATTTATAAGCATGGATGCTCCAACTTGTAGAGCTTTACCTGGGCAGGCTTAGATCCTCTGAGCGGTTTACCAGGACTTGTGTGCAGTCGGTTTCAGATCTGCGTGGAAGCATCATGCAGCCCATTTATTTCTTCAAGCCCCAAATGGGCAGGGGCCACAAAGACTGCTTTAATGGGAATACCTTCAGGGGAGGCAACTCCTGCAAAAGTATTTTTGTCTCCCATGTCAATAGGGGTCAACTCTTAAAGGAAAGAATTTGCTCCTGAGGAGCAAATTCTTTCCTTTAAGAGTTGACCCCCTTTTCTGTGGGACAGCGCTTTCAGAAAAGCAAACAGCCCATTTATTTCTTCAAGCCCCAAATGGGCAGGGGCCACAAAGACTGCTTTAATGGGAATACCTTCAGGGGAGGCAACTCCTGCAAAAGTATTTTTGTCTCCCATGTCAATAGGGGTCAACTCTTAAAGGAAAGAATTTGCTCCTGAGGAGCAAATTCTTTCCTTTAAGAGTTGACCCCCTTTTCTGTGGGACAGCGCTTTCAGAAAAGCAAACAGGAAGTTCAGAAAGTTATCTCCCTTTGAAAAATGGTAGACAAATGTGCTAGGTGTTCACATTGCCTTTAAACAAACCAACTTACAATTGTATTCCTAATCTCAACTCTAGTAGTGACTTGATATTTGGCAAGGTCAACCTGAGGTCAGTTGTACTCAAACCACAATATAAACGCAGCTGGAAAAAAAGACAATTTTCAAAATTAGATAAATATTCTTCGGCCATGTAAAACACAAGAATTTCCCCCAAAGCTTATGTCGCTCCTGTGGGGGAGAAATCAGACTTAGAAATCAGTTTCCTAAGGATAAACCTTTTATAGAACATATTTAACTTCACTACAGCTGGTGTGTGGGAATGTGGCGGCGGTAAAACGTCTCCCTGCCCTACATCATAGTGTAGATTATAATTTCTTGTCCTTTGGGATCATTAATTCCATTGTGGAATTTTGAAAATATCTGAGGGTCAATGATGAGGCCTAATTGGCCAAAACTAGCTAGTCTGGCCCAGAAAACATATACTCATTATTTTCAGTTCTGTGGTGTATTCCATGCTTCCAAAGGATAACCCTTTTATAGAACATATTTAACTTCACTACAACTGGTGTGTGGGAATGTGTGGCAGTGCGAAAACGTCTCCCTGCCCTACATCATAGTGTAGATTATATTTTCTTGTCCTTTGGGATCATTGATTCCATTGTGGAATTTTTAAAATATCTGAGGGTCACTGATGAGGCCTAATTGGCCGAAACTAGCTAGTCTGGCCCAGAAAACATATACACTCCATATTTTCAGTTCTGTGGTGTATTCCTTGCTTCCAAAGGATAACCCTTTTATAGAACATATTAGAATATAATGTTACACTGAATCTGAATTATTGTTGGAACTAGATTCACAGATGGCAGATTGTCTATGGTACATAATCTATAGCACTTACATTATTTTGACATCGGCCTCGGTAGCTCAGTCGGATGCGCATCCGACTGGTGATCAGGTGGACGCGGGTTCGATACCTGCTGGGGTCAGCAACATTCTTTCGTTGGGATTTATGATGAAATCTTTTCTATGTTATTCTCTACCTTCTGGTGATTCAAGAAGGGCAGTTGTCAGTTTCTGGGGAAAGAATGTGCACTGTACGTGTTAAACACTTACATATAAGCCTGCACAGGAAATGTGTGGATAGGTAAACTGACTGGCTAAAAAATGACCTAAAATAGTGTTGAATGGGCTATTAAGCTCCAAAGTCCTGGGCCTTGGTTTCAGAGTAGAAGATTTTTAAAGGTTTTCCAAATATAAGTCAATGTAAAAATTGTTGGGCCATGGGGCAAGGCCATTTTTGGCCCCAGGGCTATAATTTTAACAATCTTCGTAGAAGTCCCCTAGATGAAGCTTCATACCAAACATCAAAGACCTAGGCCTTCTGGTTTCAGATGAGAAGATTTTTAAAGGGTTGCCCTATATAAGCCTATGTTAAACTGATGGGCCCTTAGGCAAGGCCAATTTGGCCCAAAGGCTATAATTTGAACAATCTTGGTAGAGGCCGCTTAGATGAAGCTTCATATTAAATATCAAAGGTCCGGGCCTTTTGGATTCAGAAAAAGACAATTTTTAAAGGTTTCCCTTATGTAAGTCTATGTACAACATGTTGCCCCCTGGGCGGGGCCATTTTTGGTTCCAAGGTATAATTTGAACAATCTTGGTAGAGGTCCATAAGCTGAAGGTTAATACCAAATATCAAAGACCTGGGCCTTCTGGTTTCAGACAAGATGTTTACAGGTTTTCCCTGTATAAGTCTGTGTAAAACCGGGGGACCCCGAGGCCGGCCATTTTTTGCCCCAGGGCTATAATTTGAACAATCTTGGTAGGGGTCCACTAGATGAAGCTTCATTCCAAACATCAAAGACCTGGGCCTTGTTTCAGACGAGAAGATTTTTAATAGGGTTTCTGTAACTAAGTCTATGTTAAACCCATAGGCCTTGGGGCAAAGCCTATTTTACCCCAGGGCTATCATTTGAACAATATTGATACAGATCCACTAGATGCAGCATCATAACAAATATCAAACACCTGGGCATTCTGGTTTCAAACAACGAGAGTTTTAAAAGGTTCCCCTATATAAGTCTATGTAAAACCGGTGGGCCCCTGGGCGGGGGCATTTTTGGCCCCAGGGCTATAATCTTGGTAGAGGTCCATTAGATACACAACTTCATACCAAATATCAAACACCTGGGCCTTCTGGTTTCAGACAAGAAGATTTTTAAAGGTTTTCCCTATACAAGAGGGCCAAGTGGCCTTGAATCGCTCACCTGACTTCAACATGTCACACAGCTTCTGAAAGTCATGTGGGTGACAATCATTCCATGTAGCATAACTGCTGCACTTAGCTAGATGATCACCTTTTTATCTCTAATGGCCATCTTTTTCATCGGAGCTGAACGATTATAGCTTTTTTGTTAGGCAGCCATCCAGGCAACACTCCTTACAATGCCTCGTTGTGACAGGGTGGAAGGGTTGGCATATGATGTTAGATATATAAGTTCGTGTTTCTCTTTGACAATACAGAGCTGACTTGTATATCACTATCTGGACACATTGTGGACATTGAGAGTCAGTTCCTAGTGCAACAGAAGGATATGAAGTGGCTCAGTCTTTCTAATAATGTCATATGGTGACATGGGAGGAGGAGGGGTAGTTATGGGTCAGTGGTTCCCTTTGACAATACAGAGCTGACTTGTATGTCACTGTCCAGGCACCTTGTGGATATTGAGGGTCAGGTCCTAAGGCACCAGACAGAGATGAACAGGCTCAGCCTTAACCCTATATAAAACCAGTGGGCTCCAGGCAGGTCCATTTTTGACCCAATGGAGTTATAATTTGGACAATCTTGGCTAAAGGCAACTAGAGGAAGCGTCATTCCAAAAATCAAAGATTTGGACATTCTGGTTTAAGATAAACAGGTATCTACATATTGGTCCATGTAAAACCGGTGGGCCCTGGGGCAGGGCCATTTTTTACCCCAGGGCTATGATTTGAATAATCTTGGTAGAGGCCACCCACATGAAGCTTCAAGCAAAATATCAAAGACCTGGACCTTGTAGTTTCAGAGAAGAAGATTTTTAAAGGTTTTCCTTATATAAGTATATGTTAAACCAGTGGGGCCTGGAGCAGGGGGCCACCTTCAGCCCCAGGGCTATAAATGAAAAAAAAAACATAGTAGATGTCCACCAGATGAAGCATCATACCAAATATCAAATACCTGGGCCTTCTGGTTTCAGACAAGAAGATTTTTTAAAGATTTTCCATATCTAAGTCGAAGTTTAACCAGTGGGCTCTGGGGCGGGGCCATTTTTGACCCAAGCGCTATAATTTGATTAATATTGGTAGAGGTCTGCTAGATGAATCTTCACAACAAATATCAAAGACCTGGGCCTTGTGGTTTCAGAGAAGAAGATTTTTCCTACATAAGAAGATATTTTGCTGAGAAGATTCCATCTTAATTTTTCAAAGGGTCATTACTCAGGAAAGGGACATAAGCCTGACAAAAGAAAAATTATGTGTCAGCTATTATTTTATGAGGAATCCATATATGAAATTTCAAGACCCTAGCATACATGATTCTTAAGTTATGCAATGCATCACAAAGTATGCAAAAGGTACAAAGGGCCATAACTCATGAAGTATTTTTCCGAATTTCTTCAAAGATAAATCACACTAGCAATCCACTCCTCAACTTTCAAGGCTCTAGCTTTAATAGTTTTTGAGATATTTTGCTGACATTATGGCAGCACACCCATGCAACATAGAGAATTCTTTCATATCTCCAAAATAGTTACTTTTCTGATGAAAATCTGTGATATTTGTTTATGTTTACAGCAAACATAGGTTATAGGTGTTCATAAGAACCACCTGAAAGAGGTGGTTCTAACGAGTACACATAACTCATGTCTTGACACAGAAATAAGAAAAATAATGTTTACCCCTTAAACCCCAATTTTCTCTACATAAAATGGGGTTTAGATGGGTGTTCATTTCATCTGATGGACAAGATTTCATCCAAATATTATCAAAAGGCATAAAGGGGAAGGGGCATAATCCTGACAAGAAAAACAAAACAAACTAGAACTGTCAGAGGATCTGACTATTGCCCGGTTATATCACTATCAGAAAAGAAAAATACAAGAAAAACAAGAGCACCGCATGCCGGTGCCAACGCTCGTCTGCAGTTTCTTTTAGAAAACCAAAGATCTAAGTCAAACAAGAGCAATCAAATTGCAAGATGGAGTTATAAAACTTGTAGGGAATGTAGCTCTTGTGATGGTGAGTATGTGTATGAAGTTTTATGAAGGTAGGCCAAATACTTTTGGAAATATGGTCAAGGTTAAGGTTTTCGGTTAAGGACGACGCCAGACGACAACGAAGACGCCGGAGTGATG
This sequence comes from Lucinisca nassula, assembly GCA_963580285.1. Classification (NCBI taxonomy): domain Eukaryota; kingdom Metazoa; phylum Mollusca; class Bivalvia; order Lucinida; family Lucinidae; genus Lucinisca; species Lucinisca nassula. The sequence continues at coordinate 53,821,315 of OY757024.1, forward strand.
ACAATAGCTCGAAAGTTTTTTTTTTCAAAAAACAGACGAGCTAAAAATGTTTTCAGCTTCCAGCCTCTAATTAATTTTTCAATGTTCAAGGGGCAATAGCTCCAAAAGTAGGCAATCCAGAGTTATGGTTCATGCGCCTTACGCATTGTCTTATAGTACTTTACATTTGTGTGAAGTTTCATGAAACTACCGCAAACAGTTTTTGAGTTATGGAGTGGACATGGTCAAAATTGCCATTTTTCAATGTTCAAAGGGCAATAACTCCAAAAGTAGACAATCCAGAGTTATGGTTCATGTGCTCTGCACATCGTCTCATAGTGCTTTACATTTGTGTGAAGTTTCATGTAAATACCTCAAATGGTTTTTCGAGTTATCATGAATAACGGAATTTTTTCAATGATCAAAGGGCAATAACTCCAAAAATAGGCAATCCAGAGTTATGGTTCATGCACTCTGCACATCGCCTCATAGTGCTTTACATTTGCATGAAGTTTTATGAAAATACCTCAAACGTTTTTTTGAGTTAGGATGAATAACAGAATTACAAAGTACAGAATTGCGGAAATATGGAATCACAGAAGGACAAGGCAAATCCAATATAGCCCCCACTTTTTCAAAGCGGGGTTATAAAAACAAACACCTGACTGCCATTTAACCATGAGGAATTCATATATGAAATTTCAAAACCCTAGCATACATGGTACATTGGTTCTAAAGTTAGGCTATGCATCACAAAGTATGCAATGTACAAATACCAAGAGTTACAAAGCGCCATAACTCATGAAGTATTTTTCCGAATTTCTTCAAAAGTTAACAAGGAAAAACAAGAGGTCCATGATGGACCTAATTCGCTCACCTGAGTCAAGTTGTATTATCTTTTGATGATGTTTTTATTTTTGTCTATGTGCTATATATTCAATGTAGCAGAACCATTTAAGAACTTAGGTGGAGATTTTGTAAAATTTTTCTTAAATTCAGTCACTGTGTTCAAAGGATGTGGATTCTCGGCATCAAAAATGCCTCAAGTGAGAAGCTTGGGACTGAACCACTGAAACTTGGTTTATTAGGCAAGTATTTCACCATAGAAGCTTCTAACACTAATTTTCTGATAACAAGAAATTGTGTTAGTTTGCACTGGAGTTTTTGTATTTGAATATAAATTACATTAAGTTTTGTTTTTGGAAATAATGACATTAGATTTTCGAGTATAAATACTTAAGTTCGTTATGAAGTCAGTTTTATTTTGGGAAACAATAGCATATTTCAAAGCACTGAGAGCACTGGTGGGCCAATTGTGTCGGAATGTAGGCTAAGAAAATGATCCTGAATTGCGGTATAGACTGTTTACATTTTGTTTATTACTTGTACATTTCTGTACTGTAAGCTAAATGTGTAAATTCCTATTGAACGCCACATTCTGCAGCATCTGACTCAAAATTTCCTGTACTGTAAGTAACAAAGTAGACTTTGATCAGACAGAGGCCATATTCTGTGGCATCTGTTCTAGGTCTACACTGTTTTGTCAACCTCAACCCGTAATATGGAAAATGGCAGAACCTTTAACAAACAATGTAGGCCCAGATCAGACGTCAAGTTCTGCAGCATCTGATCTGGGCCTTCACTGTTTGCCAATCCCAGGTTGCCAGTATCCCATTCTAAGTTTTTGGCACAAACTGGGTTAAAATGATGTAATTTATTCCTATAAATTCACAAAATGAATGTAAGTGTAAATCTTGATCAGATGGCTTCTTAAGAAGCCAAGAAGCCATCTGATCAGAATCTACATTGTTTGAAAGATAAGGCATATCCAGGCTCAGCAGGACAAGGGTTAATTTGTTTGTTTGTGTTGAGCTTTACACCCAAGTCAACACTATTTAGGCATGCCAATACTATATGCCAGCTTGATTCTTTTCTGTGCCTTGGCTCAGAATTCATTTATTAATACTGTAATTAAATCTCTATAAGTGTATCTTGCATCACTGTTGTGTCCAACTGATATTGGCTCACAGTTGGAAAAGGCCTACTGTCCTTGCTGCAAGTATGGATAGAGGGGGGAATATTATTTCTTCTGTTTCTATATACACTTCCTTCCATTCATTTGCCTCTTCTCCTCTGTCCCTCACTTTCATATCCTCTACTATCTCTCCTACCTCTTTTCTCCGTTTCTCTGAGAGGACACAAAATGACACACAAGGGTTGACGTGTCATTAAACCCAAAACAATCAATCAGTCAAATCTTTAGTTCATAGAGCTGTAGATATGGTGGGTATTTAGTGGTACATTAGCTAAAGCCTCCCTTATTTTTCGATAAAAATGTATGGTGTGTATATATTCATAAAAAGCAAGGTGGTTCTAATAAATACCCACAACATTTTATTGATAAGGAAAATTATCCTTTAACTATCAACATATACCCACCTTATCTACATCACTCCATCCAAAATAAACAGTTTTTAGTGCTGATTCTGTATACTGCAGAGCAGATCCTTAAGTCACCTATATTATTTTCAAGAGCCTAGTAGTTATCTAGCCCATGTTTGCAGCTCTGTTTATAACTAGGTCAAACACCTGGGTCCTAACCTCTAAGTGACTTCTATTATCTATCTATCTATCTTCTTATACTGAGTCGGTCATATCTGGCCATTACCTCAGTTGATTGGGTGGCTAAATTTAGAATTTAGCTGGAAAAAAAAAAAAAAAAAAAAGGAGAGGCACTGGATGCGTCCTTAAAACTATTTACAATCTGCATAACAGAGGTATCCTAAAACGCATACCTCTGAGTCCCAATCTTACACTGTGTGGGCTTTGAACTCTTCTGCGGACTTGGCATTCACCGCAGAGGAGGGAAGACTATTCCATTGGGGGAATAGTTCTAGGAAAGAATGAGTTCTTCAGGGCATCACTATAGGACTGGTATCTACGATATTGTGAGTCGTTTACGTTTGATGCCCTTGTTTGGGTCGACACTGTTACAGGGGTCAAGTACCTATCTTTATCAATAGACACTGAATCAGAGTGTATCTTGTAGAAGAAGGTGTAGATATGGTGGGTATTTATACAATGAGAGCCAGAGTCACTGCACAATTTAATATGTATACCTTCTGGCCAAACAATATTAGTCACTTCACAGTTTGTTTTGAGTCCTACTGATTCATACCATAATATGCAAGCAGTGACAGAGCTATGTATAATAGTCTTATCTTCAACTGCCTGTTGATATTTTGACAGATCTAAAACCTTGTTGTTTTTATACAAATGTATATTTTCAAAGAGTGATTAAGATGTTTCTGTTTAACCCTTTGTCATTATCTTCTGCTTTGTGTTGGCTGGTTACTTTAAAGTCATTATTGCAAACAGTGTGGATCCAGATCAGACTGGTCCTCTTATGTCCTTTTTCTTTAAATTGAGATTTAATGTCCCAGTCTACACTATTTAGGTCATTTTGAAGATGTTGTATCCAATTTTGTTGGAATTTTACCCAACACTAAAGGTCTTTTCTATTTTTAACTCTGGTGGCCATTTTGTTCATTGGAATAAAACTATTTTCGCAAGTTTGGATGAGAGTCACCCTAGGAACATTTCTTCAAAAGGATGGCAGCCATTTTGTTCAGCAAAGCAGAACCGTTTTAGCAATTTTGGTAGAGGGTCAGCCAAGGACTGTCTCTGTGAAATTATTTCGAAATCAGGCCATTGGCCTAGGAGGAGATGTCGTTTAAAGGTTTTCTATTTTTAGCTCTGGTGGCCATTTTGTTCAGCGGAGTAGAACCATTTTAGAAATTTTGGTAGAGGGTCACCCGAGGAACATTTCTGTAAAATAATTTTGAAATCGGGCCATTGGCTTAGGAGGAGATATCGTTTGAAGGTTCTTCTATTTTTGTATCTGGTGGCCATTTTGTTCAGCAGAGCAAAAACATTTTAGCAATTTCGGTAGGGGGTCACCCAAGGAACATTTCTGTGAAATTATTTTGAAATCGGGACACTGGCCTAGGAGGAGATGTCGTTTAAAAGTTTTTCTATTTTTAGCTCTGGTGGCCATTCTGTTCAGCAAAACAAAACCGTTTTAGCAATTGTGATAGAGGGTCAGACAAGGACCCTCTCTTTTAAAATTATTTTGAAATCGGGCCAGTGGCCTAGGAGGAGATGTGATTTAAAGGTTTTTCTATTTTAAGCTCTGGTGGCCATTTTGTTCAGCCATGCAGAACCATTTTAGCAATTTTGGTAGAGGGTCACCTGAGGAACATTTCTGTGAACTGATTTTGAAATCCAGCAATTGGAGGAGATATCGTTTTAAGGTTTTTCTATTTTTAGATGTGGCGGCCATCTTCTTCAGCAGAGCGGAACCATTTTAGCAATTTTGGTAGAGGGTCACCCAAGGAACATTTCTGTGAATCTATTTTGAAATCGGGACATTGGCCTAGGAGGAGATGTCGTTTAAAGGTTTTTCTATTTTTAGATCTGGCAGCCATTTTGTTCCGCGGAGCAGAACCATTTTAGCAATTTTGGTAGAGGGTCACTAGAGGAACATTTCTGTGAAATGATTTTGAAATCCGGCCATTTGACTAGGAGATGTCGTTTTAAGGTTTTTCTATTTTTAGATGTGGCGGCCATTTTGTTCAGCAGAGCGGAACCGTTTTAGCAATTTTGGTAGAGCCTAAGGGTCACCCAAGGAACATTTCTGTGAAATTATTTTGAAATTGGGACATTGGCCTAGGAGGAGATGTCGTTTAAAGGTTTTTCTATTTTTAGCTCTGGCAGCCATTTTGTTCAGTGGCGCAGAACCATTTTAGCAATTTTGGTAGAGGGTCACCAGAGGAACATTTCTGTGAAATGATTTTGAAATCCCGCCATTTGACTAGGAGATTTCGTTTTAAGGTTTTTCTATTTTTAGATGTGGCGGCCATTTTGTTCAGCGGACGGAACCGTTTTAGCAATTATGGTAGAGGACCACCCAAGGAACATTTCTGTGAAATTATTTTGAAATCGGGACATTGGCCTAGGAGGAGATGTCATTTAAAGGTTTTTCTATTTTTAGCTCTGTCAGCCATTTTGTGCAGCGGAGCAGAACCTTTTTAGCAATTTTGGTAGAGGGTCACCCGAGAAACATTTCTGTGTAATGATTTTGAAATCCGGCCATTTGCCTAGGAGGAGATGTCATTTAAAGAAATTGTTGACGGACAGACAGACAGACCGACGGACGTTCTCACGAATGGATACTTAAGTGGCTAGGTGTCGGCATATTGACTACTTAAGCGGCAAATTCTCTTCAGCAGCAAGCCACCTAAGAGCGAATTTTTGCCACTTAAGTTCCAAAATTACGGAATAAACCCCATTTGGACTCACGAATATATACTTAAGTGTCAAACTGTCCAAATTTTTTGCCCCCTAAATGTCGTTTCGTTGGTGCGGACAGACGGACGGACGGACGATGGACAAAAAGCGATCACAATAGCTCACCTTGAAGTGCTCAGGTGAGCTAAAAACTAACAAGAAACAAAATATGTGTCATAGTCAGCTATTTTTTCTTGAGGAATCCATGAATGAAATTTCAAAAACCTAGCATGAATGGTTCAGAAGATATGCTATGCACCAAACAAGAGGCCCATTGGCCACTATGCTCACCAGAGCTCAGGTGGGCACTGCCCAATGGCAGCCATGTATTTTAACATGATATCATTTTAATCTACCAAATGAACCCCCATGTCCAAATGAGCACCCATGTGGACTCAGTATCTGAAACATTAGGCCTTTTATGAAGTAGAGGGGTGGGGCATGGACCCAATGGAGCCCTGGTTGATATCACTAAATGCGTCTTATCATAAGGAACAAGAATATATATGGTTCAGCAGTGGGGATCTGTAAGGCCTCTTAAGTAGTAGAGGGGTTGGGGCATGCCCTGTTGATCCCAGGAAAGCCCAAGATTGTTGTCCCTAAATGTGTCTTATCATAAGGACCAAGTATATATATGGTTTAGGGGTGGGAATCTGAACTGTTTCTGAGATTTGAGGCCCTTTTATGAAGTGGAACGGATAGGAATGGCCCCTGCGGACCCCCCTACAGTGAGTGTGCTAATAATAAGGAACAAGAACATATATGATTATGGGGTGGGGATTTGAATGGTTTCTGAAATATAAAGCCTTTTATGAAGTGGAAGAGCGGGGCACATTGTCTCAGCACAAAGAGACTCCCAGGTTGGTGTGATTAAACGAGTCTTATCATAAGGAACAAGTATATAATTTAGGGGTGGGGATCTGAACTATTTCTGAGATATATGGCTTTCAATGAAGTAAAGCGATGGGGCATGGCCTGGGCATGCCCCGGGGACTCCTAAGCTGGTGTCACTGAATGCGTCTTATAATAAGGAAGATGAATATATATGGTTTAGGGTGGGGCTAAGAACAGTTTCTGAGATATAAGGCCTTTTGTGAAGTGGAGGGGTGGGGCATGGCCCCCGGAGACTCCCAGGTTGGTTCAATGAATGTGTCTCATCATAAGGAACAAGAATATATATGGTTTAGGGGTAGCCATCTGTAGGGTTTCCGAGATATTGTGAGATTAAGAAATGGAGGGGGCGGGGCATGGCCCCAGCACACCCCTTGGGACCCCCAGGTTGGTGTCACTGAATGCATCTTATCATAATGAACAAGAATATATATGGTTTAGGGGTGAGGATCTGAACAGTTTCTGAGATATATGGCCTTTCGTGAAGTAAAGGGGTGGGGCAAGGCCCCGGCGCATCCCTGAGGACCCCCAGGTTGGTGTCAATGAATGTGTCTGATCATAAGGATCAAGAATATATATGGTTTAGGGGCGAGGATCTGTAAGGTTTCCGAGATATTGGGCCTTTCATGAAATGGAGGGGGTGGGGCATGGCCCCGGCGCATCCCGGGGACCCCCAGGTTGATGTCACTGAATGGGTCTTATCATAAGGAACAAGAATATATATGGTTTAGGGGTGATGATCTGAATGGTTTCCGAGATATTGGGCCTTTCATTAAGTGGAGGGGTGGGGCATGGCCTCGGCACATCCCTTTGGACCCCCAGGTTGGTGTCACTGAATACATCTTATCAATAGGAACAAGAATATATATGGTTTAGGGGTCGCGATCTGAATGGTTTCTGTGATATATGGCCTTTATGAAGTGGAGGGGGGTGGGGCATGGCCCCGGCACAACCTGGGGGACCCTCAGGTTGGCATAAAAGCATATGGTCGAGAGAAGTTGACTCAAGAAACATTTCTATAAAAGTTTTGTCAAAATATCTGCAATGGCTTGGCAGTAAATGCCATTTTTCAATTTTCCCCATTATAAGTCTATGGAAACTCTAAGTTGCCATAGCAACCAAACTAATGAGCCGATTTTCATAAAAAACACAAACTTTCAATCCCCCAACCCAAGGATGCTACAGATAAAATTTGGGCCCAATCGGCCCAGTGGCTTCACAGGGGTGTAAAATTCCACTCGCGTGCTCGCATTTGCGAGTAAGTTTTAAGGCAGGGCGAGTAAGGTTTTCAAAACTGACCTTACTTTTTCTTCATTTTTAGCACCTAAATAAAAAGTTTAGACGATAAGGGCGAGCAAGTTTGAGGGAAATTTTACACCTCTGCTTCAGAGGAGAAGATGTTTAAAAGTGTTGACACCAGACATACGACGACAACGAAGACGACGACGGACAACTGCCTATCCTATAAGCTCCTCTGGAGCCTTCGGCTCTGGTGAGCTAAAAAAGTAAGGGGCGCACGGACGGATGCACATCCCAAAAGTAATATGCCCCTCCAACTTCTTTGAAGTTGGGGGCATAATGAGTTCTCATGAATACAAAATCAGGTAAGCAGCAAAGGGCCATAACAGTAATTGTCTGAGTTTGACGTTTGAATGCCTTCAGCATACCAGTACTCTGTACAGAAATCTCCCTAATGTTAAGACTAAAAATGTGTCCATGGGACACGGATGCCCCCGCCTGAAAATATGTCTATGTTTGTATTCATCCATAGAAAGTCATTGACCGTGTTTAAGTTTTGGACCCTTTTTTCACATTTGGCCTCTAAGTATGACCTTGACCTTGGTGGTAAGGGCCTTGGTTTTGTGTGAGGCAGATTGTCTCATGATGGACAACATTTCTGCCAAGTAATTTCAAAATCCATCCAGAGATATGAAAGTTATTGACTGCGTTTAAGTTTCAGACCATTTTTTTACCTCTGACCTCTAAGTATGACCTTGACCTTGGAGGTACGGATCTGGGTTTTCACGAGACACATCGTCTCATGATGGTTAACATTTCTTCAAATTAATTTCAAAATCCATCCAGAAATAAGTAAGTTATTGACTGCGTTTAAGTTTCGGACCCTTTTTTTGACCTTTGACCTCTAAGTATGACCTTAACCTTGGAGGTACGGACCTGGATTTTGCGCATGACACATCGTCTCATGATGGTTAACATTTCTACAAAGTAATTTCAAAATCCATCCAGAAATAAGAAAGTTATTGACTGCGTTTAAGTTTCGGACTCTTTTCTTGACCTTTGACCTCTAAGTATGACCTTTACCTTGGAGGTACGGACCTGAGTTTTGCATGTGACACATCGTCTCATGATGGTTAACATTTCTGCAGAGTACTTTTAAAATCCATCAAGAGATAAGGAAGTTATTGACCGCGTTTAAGTTTTGGAGGCAGGGACGAACGGACGGAAAGGGGCAACGCTATATGCCCTTTCCACCATTCTTTGAATGACGGGGGCATAAAAATGTCCTAATATCATTTGAGCATGGATGCCCTAATTAACACATATCACATACAATTTATTGCAGGTCTTCCTGATACTTTGCAGCAATAGGAGTAGCTTGTGTGATTTTTTTTCTTGTGCACTTTCTGCATTTGTGCAAACTTCTGAATGCCATCTCTTCTGATGGCTAGTTTTAATTTTATAATAGAACCACCAGTTAGGGTATTAACCACTTACCTGACTAATATTTTTATTTAAGAGAAACACACCATAGTTAAACTGAAATCTTTCTTTTCCTTTAGCATACAATGGGAATCTAGAAAAAAAAGTAACAGAAAGCGCAAAATTATTAAGAATCAATGTGTTTCATTATCCAGTGGGTAGTTTTCCCACACTTACCTTATATTATGTGGGTGCTAATAAGCATTGCACTTTCCAGGTTATTCTATTAAACAGAAGCAGGGGATTGTAAATATCTTGGTGTTATTAATAACAAGTATGTGAATCTAAGGCCAAACATTAATATTAAACAAGAGGTCCATAAAAGACTTTGTCGCAATATTTAACTAGAGAAACATGACCAGTGGGTCAGGTATATCCCCGGCTAGCGCCACCCTCTGATATATCTTTCGAGCTTGTATGTAAAATGAATGAAGAAGTCAAGAAGCTATAGGAATCTATAAATGTGCTTGTAAAAGCTAAACCAAACACAAAAATTCTAAATGGAATAAGGGAGTGAAGGCATCAAAGTTACTGAAGGTGTGGGGCATCGTTGTTACTGAAGCAGCAGGGTGGGGTATGAATCAATGAAATCTTTGGACGGGTATGCAAGATTGATGCAAGTATCAATTGAATTTGTCTTGGAGTTTAGAATATACAGACATCTATAAATAAAACTTTAACCAAATGTAAAAGTCTGTGATCTTGAGTCACTGTGGGTGGGGGAAGGGACATGCATCATGAAATCTTTGGACTGGTATGCAACATTGATGCAAGTTTCAACTGAATTTGTCTTAGTGTTTAGAACATATAGGTATCTATAAACTTGGTCATAAAACTTTAACCAAACGTAAAATTTCTAAGTCTGTGACCTTGACCTCAAGGTCACTGTGCGGGGGGGGGGGCATGCATCAATGAAATCTGTAGACCAGTATGTATCTTCAGAGTAAGTATGAACTAAATCTATGAAAGGGTTCATAAGGTAAAATCTCTTAGAAACTTTAACCCAAAACTTTAACCAAAATGTTAACGGATGGACGGACAGATGGATGGACGGACATTCTCACGAATGGATACTAAGGTGGCTAGGCATCGGCATACTGACTACTTAAGTGGCAAATTCTCTTAAGCAGCAAGCCACATAAGAGGAAATTTTTGCCACTTAAGTACCAAAATTACCGAAAAAAAATATGGATGGACTCACGAATGATTACTTTAGTGTCAAAATGTCCAAATTTTTTGCCCCCTAAATGTCATTTCGTTGGTGCGAAAGGATGGACACACAGACAGACAGACGGATGGATGAATGGACGAACAGCAGGACGAGAACTATATACCACATAGCATACTTCGTATTCCGGGGGTATAATCACATGCTTTTTTTGATGGCAGTAAAACATGAAGTTAATAATTTGGAAAGTTCAGTGGTGGTACAAGAGCTTGAATTTGCAATACACCATGCTTTGTATAGTCTTTTATGTAGTTTAGGTAAACAGAATAACATAGGTAGCTTGTCTTGGCCTTCTGTAACACATATAGCAAACTTTGAAAGATCAGGGAGAAATCTGCTTTGGTCCATAAAAAAATTCTAATGAAGTTTTAAATAAATTGAAATCCAGATGTTTTCGTGTTTCAAGTCTGTCTACATATAAAATCACCAGAAAAAAATGGCACAAAAAAATGCTACCGAATTTGCCACAAATTTTCAGGCTGATGGAAGAATTGACGAAATAGGCGAGAACTTGTGCCAGGAACCATAAAACTGTGTATTTTTCATTTTTCCGAAGGCACTGTCGTGATAGAAAAATAGCCATTTTCAAACCGCTGCTGCTCCATCTCTGAACAGATAATACAGGTTTTACTGGTCAGGCCCATCGGAGACTAACTGTTGGTTTTCTTTTGCTCCAGCATTTCAGTGGTTTCTTGCTGTTTGTCCTCACCATTGTCTCACCTCTGTGGTTCTTTGATTATTTGTGTTCATGGAGATGTTGCACTGATGAGTTAGGAGGCCTTCATGTGGACTGAACAAATTATTTGTCTAAATCGCGACGGAAGTAAGGGCGAGGATTGTGGCCGCGTAAAATCGATTTAAGCCCCCCAGTGGAAATCTTTCCACTGACCGTTCCAAGGCGCTTCTTCTGTGGCGATTTCTTTATGTTGTTGTTTGTTACTTACTGTGTGTATCACTTGTGTCTTTTTATTTTGGATGGCCATATGGCCATTTTGTGGGAAAGTAACTGTCCTTATGGCCTTCCTTTGTTTAGGTTTCCATTATGGTCTGGTCGCTTAATGTTTGTGTTTCTTTCCCTTTGGTGTCTTTGATGGGCGGAGTAAGTTAATTGTATTGATTCCTGATCTTTGTTTTACTTCTACTTTACAGCTGTGATTATCACCACATTTGTTATTCAGCCACCAAGTTTGCTGTATGAGTTACAGAAGGCCAAGACAAGCTTCCGTTGTTATGTTGGTTATCTAAACTTCATTAAAGACCATACAAAGCATGGTTTATTGCAAATTCAAGCTCTTGTACCAACAATGACCTTTCCGAATTATTAACTTCATGTTTTACTGCCATCAAAAAACATGTGATTAAATATTCAAAGTCTTTGAAAGATCCGGGAGATATTGGTTTTGGTCTATAAAAAATTCTAATAAATAAATTGAAATCCATACGTATTCGTGCTTCACATCTGTCTACCTATGATTTTCCGACCCTTTTACACTACACTTCCTCATAATCTTATAAAAGAAAAAACTTAATGATTTAATTGAATGGACATTTCATAGGGAGGACTCCCTATATCTTGCATGTTATGTAAGAAATGCTTTAATCACTTCTGAAGAGCATAAAATGTATACTTTATGGTCATGCCAGAAAGTGTGTGAAGCTCTCACCTTTCTACTTGACAATATTTAGACAAGTTGTGGGTATTCAGATGGGTACGAATTGCGCACCCCTTGTGGCTGATCTGTTATTGTTTTGTTATGAAAGAAACTTCACAATGTCCCTTTCCATTGAAAACCAATCTGAAATCATTGGCCATATTCGACTGGGAAGTTTCGTGAAATTTCCGTGAAATTCCACGCAGGAGTGTGGTGTCTTTCTTGTAATAGCCGATCACATGGTCCAATCAAATACGGGTTATTTTTCAAATACATAAGCGATCGTGGAGCACGATTCTATTCGAAGGAAAAGTCGAACCTTTCGTGCACCACGGTCGCTTATGAGCTATATACAAATAAAATATTTGATTGGACCATGTGACCAGCTTTTACATCTAGGCAACACACTCCTGCGTGGAATTTCACGGAAATTTCACGAAACCTACCAGTCGAATACCGTCATTGAAGCCTTCAGCTCAACTTCTAGATATTTGGATGTTTAATTAAATACTGACAATACCTATTTCGATGGTTGATCAATCAAATTTACCCCACAGAACTTCAGTTAAATAAATTTGTTTGTTTGTTTGATATGAAGTTTAACGTCCCCATTAACACTGTACAGGTCATTTTGGAGACGTTGCTTCCAATTTTGTGGGACTTTTACCCGACATTGAGATGAAATGACATCTCAAGCCCTGTAGCCCAATGAAACCAATAGGGTTTATAAGCATGGACGGGCTGACTCGCACTGCATTGCCTGGGCAGGCTTAGATCAGTAAAGTAAAGCAAATTCTTCTGATACCGAGGCTTTACATCTGTCTATTGTAGATGGGTTTGTTTCCTGCAAAATTTATGATGAACGTGATGATTTTGATTTTGAGACTGTAAATTTTCCCTTCTTAAAAGACATTGTTCCTCATATGGTATCCTATGGTGTTTATATTTCACAGTTAATTCGATTTGTCAGAATGTCTAGTCATGTATGCAACTTCCACATTTGTAATAAATTGTAAACTGCTAAACTTCTTAATCAGGGTTATCGGTATCAAATTATGCAAAGCATTTTCAAAATTTTACAGACATCATTCCGATTTAATTTCAAAATTCAATGTTGGACTTACATCTCTTCTGCAACAAGGTCTATTGGAACCCGAATTTTATGGTGACTTTGTATATAAAGTCAGAAAAATATATACTTGCAATGACTTCAGCGCCCAATCATTCTTCGATATAAAAAGAATGGGTACAACATAAATGCTATACAACAGACTGCATGCATGGTAGTTAACCCAATCACGGTTGACAACATTGCTTCCCTCTTTAATTGCATGCCGGTGGGTCAGGTCTCAGATTTTATGATGGTTCCAGCGTAAAGGCTTACTGAGAATTAGAATAGAATTTAATTTTGTGTAATGTTGGTTGGTGCCTGATGCTCTGAATATGGCCAGGCCCTTCGGAGTCTAACTTTTCTTTTGCTCCAGCATTTCAGTGGGTTCTTGCTGTAAAGTCCTCACCGTTGCTTCATCCCTGTGGTTGTTTGATTTTTGTGTTCTTGGAGATGTTGCACTGATGAGTAAGGAGGCCTTCATGCGGCCCCGTATTATCGATTTAAGCACCCCAGTGAGTGGAATTCGTTTCACTGACCATTCCAAAGCGGTTCTAATACTGCCGTTTATTTTTGTTATGGTTTGTCTTTGAGTATGTGTATCATTTATTATATTACATGTATTTTGTTTTGGACAGCCAATTCACCATTTTGTGGGAAAGTGACTGTCCTTTTGGCTTTCCACTATTGATGTTTTAATTTGGGTCTGGTGGTTTCATGTTTGTGTTTCATTCTCTTTGTTGTCTCTGATGGGAGCTGCGGGTTAATTGTATTGATTCCCAATCATTGCCTTCACTTCTATTTTACACATTGTGTGATATAAAACCATGTATATATTTTTTAGTTTTAATATTGCCCAAAGCTCTATAATAAATGACAGGTTAGGAATTGGATCTCAAAATAGCTAGTTGAATTGGAAGTAGTCCCATTGAATCGACGCAAGAGAATTTCTTTTTTAAATCTACCTATGCTGGCCACACTGATGCCATACTGGAAGATTAAGCTTTAGTTCCACATTGGTATATTTTCCATGAAGAATCACTCAAGTCCATTGGTTAACATTGATTTCGCCAGGTACAAAATACCCATAGACATCACGTGAACAAGTCCGTGAAATGAAGATCCCCCTATACCCCACTTTATATAGAGAAAACTGGGGTTTACAGGGGTATACATTAATTTTCTTATGTTTGCTCCAGGACATAGGTTGTTGGTACTCGTTAGAACCACCTCAATGAGGCAGTTCTAACGAGCACCCACAACCTGTGTTTTATAAGAAAAATATCACAGGTTTTCATAAAAAAGTAGCCATTTTGGAGATGTGAAAAAATGCATTATATCACACGGGTGTGTTATCGTAATGGATATAAGCTATCATAATCTGGTCTACTATTATACTTACGTTCTGTCTTTATCTGTCAGTTTGGAATGTATATGGTCAACAATCTGAGATCTAGAGCCTCTGAAGTCCAGGTGATATCGGAGAGGGAAGTCAAGTAAGTATGACATCATCATCAGCAGGTGACTAGTGTAACCAAGGGACACAGAACACATTGTTTCATCTTCACCTTTAAATTAACATAGTATTTTCCCTTTAAAACAATATTTACATAAGATATGGTATTAAGTTATTTAGAAAAATTGAGGGTATTCAGATGGGTACGAACTGTGTATCCCTTGTGGCTGATCACTTCACGATGTCCCTTTCCATTGAAAACCAATCTGAAATCATTGAAGCCTTTAGCTCAACTTCTAGATATTTGGATGATTAATTAAATATTGACAATACCTTTACAAGGTTGGTCCATCAAAATTACCCCTCAGAACATCAATTAAATAAAGCAAATTCTTCTAAAGATGAAGCATCATACCAAATACCAAAGACCTGGGCCTTCTGGTTTCAGACAAGAAGATTCTTAAAGATTTTCCCTATATAAGTCCATGTAAAAATGGTGGACCCTAGTATGGGGCCATTTTGGCCCAAGGGCTATAATTTAAAAATCTTCCTAGAGGTCCACCAGATGAAGCTTTATGTCAAATATCAAAGACCTGGGCCTTCTGGTTTCAGATCAGAAGATTTTTGAAGGTTTTCCCTATATAAGTCTATGAAAAACCGGTGGGCCCCGGGGCGGGGGCATTTTTGGCCCCAGGGCTATAATTTGAACAATCCTGGTAGAGGTCCACTAGATACAACTTCATACCACATACCAAACACCTGGGCTTTCTGGTTTCAGACAAGATGATTTCTAACATTACGATTACTCACTTGTACGACATAGTGCATTTTTCACATTTCCAAAATGGCTACTTTTCTGATAGGTTGAGGGTGCTCGTTAGAACCGCCTCACTACCTATGTCTTAGAGCAGAAATAAAAAAAAAATGTATACCCCCATAAACCACAGTTTTCTCTATTTAAAGTGGGGTTTAGGGGTGTCTTCATTTTATGGACTTGTTCATGTGATGAAGGTTTTCCCTACATATGTAAAACTGGTGGGCCCAGCATGGGGGCCCTAGGGCTATAATTGGAACAATCTTGGTAGAGGTCAACTAGATGAAGCTTCATACCAAAGATCAAAGACCTGGGCCTTGCGGTTTCAGAGAAAAAAAAAAAGTTTTCACTGAAAAAGTCTTTTTTTGGCTCCTGTGACCTAGACGTGCAAATTAAACAAGCAACATTCCTATTTAGTTTGAATGAAATTGGCCCAAGATATAGGAGTTGTCATTTAAAGATTTGTCTATTTTTAGCTCTGGCCGCCATCTTGTTCAGCAGAGTGGAACAATTTTAGCTATTTTGGTCCAGGGTAACTTAAGCAACATTCGTTTGAAGTTTGAATGAAACTGGCCCAAGGATTGACAAGGAGTTGGCATTTAAAGCGAATTGTTAATGGTTTTCTATTATTAGCTCTGGCAGCCATTTTGTTCATCGCAGCAGATGCGTTTTAGCTTATTTGTAGATGGTAACGTAAGCAACATTCCTATGAAGTTCGTAGAAGCCTCTGTGGTGTAGTGGTTATGCTACTTGCCTTGTAAACCAGAGGTGGCAGGATTGATCCGGGGTTTCTCCAGACTTTAGGATGAGTCTTTAAACCAAGGACCCATCTCCGTATGACCTTAGCTGTTTAGGCGATGTAAAACTCAAACACTCACTCACTCCTATGAAGTTCGAATGAAATTGAGCCAAATGCATAGGAGGAGTTGTCACTAAAAACATATAACTATATTTAGCTCTGGTGGCCATCTTGTTCTGTGAAGCAGAACAAGTTTAGCTATTTTGGTGGAGGGTCACCTTAGCAACATGAAGTTTGAATGAAATTGGTTGAAGGTTTTAGGAGTTGGCATTTAAAGCAAATTATTGACATTTTTTCTATTGTCAGCTTGGGCAGCCATTTTGTTCATCGAAGCAGACATCGATTAAAGATTTTTCTATATTTAGCTCTGGTGGCCATTTTGTTTAGCAGAGCAGAACAGTTTTAGCTATTGTGGAAGAAGGTCATCTAAGCAATATGCCTATGAAGGTTGATTGAAATTGGCCCAAGGGTTTAGGAGAAGTTAGCATTTAACGCAAATTGATGCCGCATGACACCCAACACACTATGGATATTAACTGATCACAATAGCTCACCATGAGCACTTCAAGCTCAGGTGAGCTTAAAAGACAGTTCTCTTTACCTTTGAATTCTAAGTATGACCTTGACCTTTGAAGTACTGACCTGGGTCTTGTGCACGACACATCCTCTCAAGATGGTTAACATTTCTGCCAAGTAATTTCAAAATTCATCCTGGAAGTTATTGATCTGACACAAAAGAAGGATCTTTTTACTTTGACCTTTAAATATGACCTTGACCTTTGAGGTACCGACCTGGTTCTTGGTGGCCTAAAACATATTCTTATAAAACTGTCTGAAGCTATCCCTAATGGTTACTGAGTTATGGTGCCTAGAAGAACGTTTATAAAAGATTAATCAAAGGGGCATAACTTAGTAACTATTGTTGGGGGCACACACAGTCTTGTGCTCAACACATCGTCTTGACTTAAAACATATTACTATAAATTTGCATGATGATATCCCTAATGGTGACTGAGTTATGGGGAATGCTTACAGATGGATGGATGGACAGACTGGTGGATGGATGGGTGGATGGACAGAGCCTTGCCATAATACATCCTTTTTTTTTCAAAATTGGCATATAAAAAGGACTGGCATAGGAATGAACATTCCAAAGAATTTTGTGTGGCCCTATTCTTGACCCCTAAGCCCCATCCCCCGGCCTTACCCAGAACAAATGGTGGAACGATTGAAAAATTATGCTCTGCATCAAATAGCATGACAATCAGACAGACAAATGGATTGACTAATGGTGGTACCCAGAAGCAATATACTCCAGCTTCTTTGAAATTGGGGCATAAAAACAGGCCTGTGTGTTTTCTGCATCTATGTATGTCTCAGTTATAGGATACGGTAAATGAAAATAATGGCCCAATTTTTAAACCCTTTTTTGAAAGGATCTAAAATATCTTATTGCTGATGTCATTTTTTTAATCCTGTTATCAAAATTTGTATGATGTCACAACCGATTGAAGTTAAGTATGGCCAGCTGAACTAATGTAATAAATCTCACACTATTTCTCACAAGTAGTAAAATGCCTTTGCTGGAATGGGTATACTCAACATATTTTACCCCTTTGGTACAAGGGTCTACTCCTATGGAACTACAGTAAAATTCCTATATTAAGACCACCTTTGGGACTGTTCAAAAGTGGTCATAAGACCAGTTTTTAACAGTCCCAAAGGTGGTCTCTTTCTAGAAGACACTGAGTGTAGAAAACCCACTGGAAGAACGCCTAAAACCTTTTAAATATGCTTTCTAAAGGAGAGTTAGTCTAAGTTTCAGGTGATGTGTGTGTGTGTGTGTGTGTGTGTGAATTCGGGTTTAACGTCGCTTTCAACAATTTTTCAGTCATATCACAACGGTGTCTGGTTGGGACAGAGCGCTCAATGCTCACTTTTATAGTGCTGCCTCACTGAAGTATCATGTCCCAGACACATTACATGATACCACACCCAGTCACATTATCCTGACACTGGGTCGACCAGTCCTTGCTCTACTCCGTAAATCTGAGTGCCAAGCGAGGAGCAGCTACTACCAAATTTAACGACTTTGGTATGTCGCGGCCCGGGATAGAACCCGTGACCTCCCGTTCCCCGGAGCGGACACTCTACCAACTGAGCTATCGGGGCGGGTAAATTTCAGGTGACCTTAACAGCTGAATTTCACTGTACAGTCCACCTGTATTAAGCAAGCATCTGAGGGATAATCAAAATTTGCTCGCTTAAAGCAGGTGCTTGCTTGATACAAGTTTATTTCATTGCATTTTCCTTTTTCGGGACCCAAATACATGCTTGCTTAAGACAGGGTGCTTGCTTATTAGAGGTGGCCACAAAGACAGGTTTTACTGTAATTGTTTTTGCCTTTAACACCAGATCCCAATTAACAAAGAAAGAAAAAAAAATATTTTTGGAAAACTGGCCTCCATTACGTTAGCACGCCTATACAAATACATTGTAAACTTAACCATCGAAAAAATGAAAATTTTCAGATAAAAAATTGTAATTTTTTTCTTATTTCTGCTCAAAATATAGATTGTGGCATAAGGCTGTTCTAACGAGTACCTACAATCTATTTTTAGAGCAGAAATAAGAAAAATAAGGTTTACCCCTGTAAACCCCCATTTTACTACATAAAAGTGGGGTTCAAGGGGGTCAAAATTATACAGGCGTGTTTTAGGGATGTCCATTCAAATGCATACGTACATTCCTCTTAAAACACAAATTTTCATGGGAAAAGAATGCAGAACACATGCCCTTACAAACCTTGAAAATCTTCTGAGTTAGGTAGCCGCACTCCACATACACACAGCTCTTTTTTTGGTGTCTGAAAACAATCAACTATTCAGGTCAGGTGAAATACATAAACAAGGCTAACAAGAGCTATCAACAGACATTGTAGCTCATCTGTTACATGCCTTGTCTACCTATATTTTTACATACATGTATATTTTTTGACATATAAAAAAAGAATTAACTCATTTGGTACCAGAAACCCCAAAACCCGTACCCTGGCAAACAGTGCAGGCCCAGATCAGATGCCGCAGAACGCGGCATCTGATCAGGGCCTCCACTGTTTGCTTAAAGTTCAGTCATTTTCCAAATAGATTTTGACAAAAACACAACCTGACTTCCCTAAATTTTGAAATGGACTCCTGCTATATATACACTGTTTGCATAGGTATCTGTACCAGCTACAGAGTTCAAAGGGTTGAGATATCACTACAACCTCATCACGAAAACACACCTATATAATTTTGACCCCTTTGAACTCCACTTTTATATAGTAAAACTGGGGTTTACAGGGGTAAACCTTATTTTTTTTATATAGATTATGGGTACTTGTTAGAATCGGCTCGACGAGGCGATTCTAATGTGTACCCACAATCTATATTTTGAGCAGAAATAAGAAAAATATGACAATTTTTCATCTTAAAATTTTAGATTTTTCGGTGGTAAACTTTACATTGTCTTTGTATAGGCATGTTTTCTATTGCTAATCCAAGACTAAAGACGTGACTGCAACATTACAGTGGCAAGAAAGCAACTAGAGGCCCAAGTGGGCCAGAAATCTCTCACCTAGATGAGGCTGATCATATAATTACATTGAGCCTTGGTGGTCATCTTGTCTTTCAGATCACATTGCCTTTAGCAATTCTGAATCTGCATGTGGTCTTGCTACTTCTGATTAAGTTTCTGAACAGCTTAGTCTGATTTGGGGTGGGGTGCATAGTTTTGCTGGGCAGAGCTATCATTCGCACCTGCTTTTGGCATATTCTCTTATCAGGAAAGTAAACCAAGTCAAACAATCATGAGCATACAACTGCAACACAAAGCTATGGTGTATATGACTGCTTCCAAACAAGCCACAACACCAAATCTTCTTGTGGACTCAGTGAATTTGACATAAACTGACAACACCTGAGCTGCCTACCAGGTAAATCTTATATGTAATTACTATAGAGGTGCTTTGAAGAATTTCAAGATGGCCACCATCTGGGATATCCAAATACAACAATTTTAAAAATTCTGACTCTCCACATCACCTACCGGTAAATGCCTCCCACCAACTTCAACTCAATGCAAGAGACCATTCGGTAGCAGACCTGGTTTGTTGAATTTTCAAGATGGCCAATGTGGCAGCCACCTTGGATACCTGAACTAAATGGTTCTAAGAAGTCTCACCATGTCATCCCGAAGCCTCCCATCAAGTCCCATCAACTTTCAGCTCAATTCAATTTGATGTTTTGGAAGATTGGCCAACATGGAAGCCATCTTAGATAACAGAAAATAATAATTTCAGCAATTCTGATTCTCCATATTATCCCAAGGTCTCCAATCAAGTTCAGCTCCATCTAACTCATCATTCAGGAGATATATATCTTGTATATCAGAATGGAATGATTCTAGCAAATCTGAATTTCTATGTCGCCTCAATGCCTCCCAACAAGTTTCAGCTCCACCTAGCCTCTGGTTTGGGTGAAGATGTCTTTTTTAAGAATTTCGAGAATACCTCTATGATAACAAAATTTAAGGTGAGTAGATACACCAGAGTTGTATTCCCCAATCTTAAACAAGAGGCTCATGGACCATTGTGCTCACCAGAGGTCATGTGGTTTATACCATAGGCGTATGACTACAATCCCACAAATAACTTTCCATTGCCTCATTCCATAGAGGCTCTTCATGTAATTTGGTTTCAATCAGTACAGCAGTTTGAGCGGAGAAGATGAAAAATACTGAATCTAAGTCATTCAGAACAAAGGTTATTAAATGACCTTGACCTTTGTAATTGATATGATTGTAAATATCAATTATAAGGCCACAGGGTACTAATGAGTCAGAAAATTCCACTGTTTTGCCTTTTTCCATACAAATGTCTTAGTGACCAAATTTGACCTTGATGTAAAACAGGTCAAGGTCAACCAATGGTCATCATTTGAACAAATTTAGTAGGGCCTGAGTCCCCGATGCAAAATACCAAATTTCAAGGTTATCGGCCATTTGGTTCCTGAGAAGATTTTTAAAGGTTTTTTACCAAAATATGGGAATTGTGGCCATATTGGTCATGTGACCCAGTCTTTACCAACAAAATTTCATTCCTCTACCCAAAGATGTTCCACACGTTTCAATCAATCCATCAGATTAAGTGGAAAAGAAGATAAAAATATTGAATCTGAGCCATGCAGGACAATGGTCAGTAAATGACCTTGACCTTTTGAATTGGTAACCAAATTTAACCCTTACATAAAACAGGTCCAGGTCAACCAAAGGTCATCATTTCAACAAACTTGGTAGGGCCCTGGCCCCTGATGCTGCATACCAAGTTTCAAGGTCATTGACCACTTCCCATAGAGGCGCCACATGTAATTTGGTTTCAATAAACTCAGCAGTTTAAGTGAAGAAGAAGATAAAAATACTGAATCTGAGCCATCCAGGACGAGTGAGTGTTTGAGTTTTATGTCCCACCAACACCTAAGGTCATACGGAGATGGGCCCTCGGTTTAAAGACTCATCCAAAAGTCTGCAGAAGCCCCGGGATCGATCCTGCGACCCCTGGTTTACAAGGCGAGTAGCGTAACCACTACACCATGGAGGACGAAGGTCAGTAAATGACCTTGATCTTTGGAATTGATTAACTACCATTCAGACTTGTGTAGGTGACAACTTGATGTTGCTCCACACTTAACATCTAAGCTCTGGACCTTATGATTTCGGAGAAGAAGGTTTTGGAAGTTGTTCCTATTGTAAGTCTAGGAGAGCTAATAAGCTCCTGGGCGTAGTCAATTTGGACCCCAGGGCATTATGAACAAGATTTATGTGGGTGACCACTTGATGTTGCTACACGCTCAGCTTCTAAGCTCTGGGCCTTGTGGTTTCAGAGAATTAGATTTTTGAAGTTCTTTTTTTTTCATTATAAGTCTATGGGAGCCACTGAGCCCTGGGGCATAACCATTTTGGACCCCATGGGCAAGATTGGCAGGATTTATCTAGGGGATCACTTGATATTGCTACATACTAAATATCTAAGCTCTGGGCCTTGTGGTTGCAGAGGAGAAGATTTTTGAAGTTTTTATGGGAGCTATATGTTGCCATGGTAACCAGAATTCTTATCCGATCAGCACCAAATCTTATGCAGCCTTTCCCCCTACCTGATAATGCTTCACATGAATTTTGAATGTGAAAGGACTGACAACAGACGATGGTTACAGACAACAGAGCACTGCCAAACTAATACCTCACTTGAGCCTTCTGCTCAGGTGAGCTAAAACAAGAGGCCCATGGGCCATGATGCTCACCAGAGCTCAAGGAGCATAGCCCATTGGCAGCCATGTATTTTAATAAACCATGGAAGCCAAGCGCCCGAGGACACTACAAACTAGAGAAAGTGACCAGTGGGTCACGTATACCCCCGGCCAGCGTCACCCTCTGATATATATTTCGAGCTTGTATGTAATATGAATAAAGTCAAGAAGCTATAAGAATCTATAAATGTGCTTGTAAAAGCTAAACAAAACATAAAATTTCTAAATGGACCAAGGGAGTGAGGGCATCAAATAGAACATACAGGCATCTATAAACTTTGACATAAAACTTTAACCAAATGTAAAATTTCTAAGTCTGTGACCTTGAGGTCAAGGTCACCATGGGTGGGGGAAGGGTCATGCATCATGAAATCATTTATCAAAAATGAAGAGAATCTAACATGTGGTTACAGAGATATCAGCCAGGAAAAAGGTTTAACACAAAACTTTGACGTAAAAGCAGATGAACAGACAGACAGACAGCCCACCCAGGGGCTTGACTCAGAGGCTTAGATATTCCATATGAAAGGTAATGCTATAGAGATATCCTTTACCAAACATGAAGAGAATCTAACATGTGGTTACAGAGATATCAGCAATGAAAAAGGTTTAACACAAAACTTTGACGTAAAATTAGATGAACAGACAGACAGCCCACCCAGGGGCTTAGGTATTTCATATGAAAGGTAATGCTATAGAGATATCCTTTACCAAACATGAAGAGAATTTAACATGTGGTTACAGAGATATCAGCAATGAAAAAGGTTTAACACAAAACTTTGACGTAAAAGTAGATGAACAGACGGACAGACAGACAACCCACCAAGGGGCTTGACCCAGGGGCTTAGATATTCCATATGAAAGGTAATGCTATAGAGATATCCTGTATCAAATATGAAGAGAATCCAACCTGTGGTTACAGACATATGAGCAATCAAAAAGGTTTAACGCAAAACTTTGACGTAAAGGTTGACGAACGAACGTACGAACAAACGAACGAATGAACAAACGAACGAACGAACGAACGAACAAACAAACATACGAACGAACCAACAAACGGACGGAAAGACGAAAACTATATACCCCCTGACATACTTCGTATGCCGGGGGTATAATTAAATTTGGACCCAATCAGCCTAGTAACTTCAGAGGTCTGATGTCGCTTGAATGTGTTATTGCAAGACAACAGACGACAATTGACAATTGCCTTTGCAAGACAACAGACGACAAATGACAATTGCTGTTGCAAGACAACAGATGACAATTGACAATTGCCGTTGCAAGACAACAGATGACAATTGACAATTGCCGTTGCAAGACAATAGACAACAATTGCCGTTGCAAGACAACAGACGACATTTGACAATTGCCGTTGCAAGACAACAGATGACAATTGACAATTGCAGTTGCAAGACAACAGACGACAATTGCCGTTGCAAGACAACAGAAGACAATTGACAACTGCCGTTGCAAGACAACAGATGACATAGACAATTGCCGTTGCAAGACAGCAGACGACAATTATGAATTGCCGATGTAAGTCAACAGATGACAACTGACCACCATGCCCATGATACATGATAAATATATGGTTAAGACACTTGGAAGAACCAATTGGGCAATTGCCTTGAAACTTGGTAATATGTAGCATTGGGGTCTTGAGCCATCAAAGGGTGATCAACTCATGTATCTGTATTTGCCTTGACTTGGCACTGCAAATGTCATTGACTTCTATACGTGAGAAACACCCGGGTGAAACAGTTTGAAATCACACCATCTTTTCTGATATGCTCTAAACTCCACATTGCGGTACACTCCACAATAAGGTCTACTGCAAATTGAGGTTAATCAACGATACAATATACTCCACAATCTTACCTCTGAAATAGGATATATACATGTGGTCAGTTCATTAATGAGTTGTTTACGTCTGATCAATAACTGGGCACTCTCTTTGATATACTTCTCCCTGAAAAAAACAACAAGAGAGCCATGATGGCCCTGGATCGCTCACCTGATCCATACTGTATGAATGGAATGGTAGGTAATATAGTAAGGTGGAGTGGAGGGTTTGAGCCATTTTGATTGACAGTGACCAAAGGAACATTTCTGGGAAATTCTATCAAATGAACCTAGCTGTTTATGACTAGGTCATTTTAGGGTTTGGATATTTTTAGCTCTGGTGGTTATCATGTTCATTTGAGCAAAATTGGTCCATAAGCCATATCAAGGTTTTCTAAAAATAGCTAGAAATAGCTACAGTAACCTTGACCTTCAGCCAAGAACCCTGAATATAGATCTTGCTTGAGAATATTATCATACCAAACATTTGTGTGATGTTACATCAAAATTCACTGATAAATCTAGGTGCTAGATTGAGCCATGAAAAAGTTTTTCCAAAAAACAGCCACAGTGATCTTGACTTTAGCTCAAACCCTAAAAGTCAAACTTGCTTCATATATTATCCTTTGTATGAAGTTACATTAAAATCCATCTATAAATGTAGGTACTATGTCAAAGTTTTTTTCTATAAAAAAAGCAACAGTGACCTTGAGCCAAGAATCCTAAAAGTCAAACTTGCCTGAGATACTATCATACCCAACATTTGTGTCTGTCACAGTTTATTTTTTTTATGGTTTGTCTTTGAGTATGTGTATTGCTTATATTGTTTTGTTTTGGGTAGCCAAATGGCCATTTTGTAGGAAAGTAACTGTCCTTTTGGCTTTCCGCTACTGATGTTTCTATTAGGGTCTAGTTGTTTCATATTTGTGCTTCTTTCCCTTTGGCATCTCTGATGGGAGTTGTGGGTTTATTGTATTGATTCCTGATCATTGCCTTCACTTCTATTTTACATAAAATCCTTTGATTAATGTAGGCGCTAGAGTGATGACAAAGTTTTTCTGAAAATAGCCACTGCACCTGAGACCCTAATGGAGATATTATCATATCCAACATTTGTGTGAAGTAACATTACAATCCATCAATAAATGTAGGGGCTACAGTGAAGACAAAGCTTTTCTAAAAATAACCCCATGAACCTTGACATTGAGCCCAACACCCTTAAAGTATGATTTGCTTGAAAAATGAAAGGCCTGGGCCTTGTGGTTTCAGAGAAAAAGCTTTTAAAAGGTTTTCCATACATAAGTCTATGTCAAACCGTGGGCCCTGGGGTGGGTCGCCTTAGGCCCTATGGCTATAATTTGAGCTTTCATAGATGAGGTCAACCAGATGAAGCTTCATTTCAAATATCAAAGACCTGAGCCCTACTGTTTCAGATAAGAAGATTTTTAAAGGTATTCCCTATATAAGTAAAGGAAAACCAGTGGGCCCGGGTGGGGGGGGGGGGGGGGGCATTTTTGACCACAGGGCTATAATTTGAACATTCTTGGTAGAGGTCAACTGGCTGAACGGATGCACAAGACTAACAATGAATAGATTACAAAAGCTCACCTTGTCACAACATGACAGATGAGATGAAAATACATGGTTTTGACTTTTTCCCATGCAAAAGCCTATGTAACCAAATTTGACCTTAGCATAAAATAGGTCAAGGCCATCCAGGGGCATCATTTGAACTAGAGCCACAGTGGTCCAGAATCGCTCAGCTAGATGAGACTGATCATATATTACATTCTGCCTTGGTGGCCATTTTGTCTATCAGATCAAATTGCCTTTAGCAATTATGAATCTGCATATTTACTTGATGCTCCTGATTAAGTTTCTGAACAGCTTAATCTGATTTAGGATTCAGGATGAGATGATGTTGATGCAGAGTGGAAGTGTATAGTTTGGTGGTCAAGAGCTATCATTGCACCTGCTTTTGGTATGTCCTGCAATCTAAAAAGTAAACAAAGTCAACCAATCTTGGGAATACAACTGTAACACAAACAAAGTTATGGTGTATATGGCTGCTTGCAGAAAAGAGTGAGTGAGCGAGTGTTTGAGTTTTACATCCCACCAACAGCTAAGGTCATACGGAGACGGGACCTTGGTTTACAGACTCATTCAAAGGCTGGAGAAGCGCGGGATCAATCCTGCGACCCCTGGTTTACAAGGCAAGTAGTGTAACCACTACACTTTGGAGGCTTCTGCTGCTTGCAGAAAAGCCACACTACCAAATCTACTTGTGGACTCAGCGAGTTTGACATATACTGACTACTCCTGAGCTGCTCCTTGCTGTAAATCTTATATGCAATTACTAAACAGGTGCTTTGAAGAATTTACAGATGGCTGCCATCTGGGATATATCAGAATGCAACAATTTTAGCAATTCAAAATCTTCATGTCACCCAAATGCCTCCTACTAATTCCACCACAATGCAACAGACCATTCTGCAGCAGATGTGGTTTGAAGATTTTCCAGATAATCAAGATTGGCAGACATCTGGAATATCAATTCAGAATGGTACTAAGAAGTCTGAATCTCCATGTCTACCCAATGCCTTCCATCAAATTTCCGCTCAATTCAACGTGGTGTAGTTTGAAGATTATTAAGCTGGTCGACATGGAAGCCATCTTTAGATAACAGAACAGAATAAGTTCAGCAATTCTGAATCTCTATGTTGCCCCAATGCCTCCAATCAAGTTTCAGCTCCATCCCACCTTTGGTTCAGGAATAGATGTAGTTTGAAGAATTTCAAGATGGCCGCTATTGTGGCCATCTTGTGTATCAGAATGGAACAATTTTAGCAAATCCAAAATTTCCATGTCACCCCAATGCATCCCATGAAGTTTCAGCTAGGTCTGACCTCTGGTTCCGGAGGAGATGTCTTTGAATACAAGATGGCCACCTTGCACAGCCATCTTGGATATCCAAACAGAAAAATTTTAGCAAATCTGCATCTCTTTGTCACCCGAGTGCCTCCCATCAAGTTTCAGCTCAATCCAATCCATTGTTCGGGAAAAAAATGTCATTTGAAGAATTTCAGGATGGCCACCACAGAGGCCATTTTGGACATCCTAACAGAACAATTTTAGCAAGTCTGAATCGCAATTTCACCCCGTTGCCTTCCATGAAGTTTCAACTTGATCCAACCTCTGGTTCTGCAGGAGATTTTGTTTGAAACATTTCAAGAGGGCAACCATGACGGCCATCTAACATATCGGAATGGAATGATTCTAGCAAATCTGAATCTACATGTTACCAAGATGACTCCCATCAAGTTTCAGCTTGATCAGACCGCTGGTTTGGGAGGAGATTTGGCTTGAAGTATTTTAAAATGGCAGCCATGGTGACCATCTTGGATATCAGCAATGAACAATTTTAGCAAATCTTAATCTCCATATCATCCCTATGCCTCCCATCAAGTTTCAGCTCAAACAGACCTTTGGTTCAGGAGAAGATGCTGTTTGAAGAATTTCAAGATGGCCCTTGGAAATCAGAACTGAACCATTTTAGCAAATCTGAATCTCCATGTCACAACCGATGCCTTCAATCAAATTTGACCTCAATTCGACCTTAAGTTCGGAGGATGTTTGAAGAATTTCAAGATGACTGCCATGGCGGCCATCTTGGATGCATGTATTGGAGTGGGATGATTTTAGCAAATCTGAATCTCCATGTCACCCCAATGCCTCCCTTCGAGTTTTAGCTCAATTCTACCTTTGGTTAGGGAGGAGATGTTGTTTGAAAAATTCAAAGATGACCGCCATGGTGGCTTGTCTGATTTGAGGTTTAACATCCCCATCAACACTGTATAGGTTTATTTTGGAGACGTTGCTTCCAATTTTGTGGGACTTTTACCCGACATTGAGATAAAATGACGTCTCAAGCCCTGTCACCCAATGAAACCAATAGGGTTTATAAGCATGGACAGTCCGACTCGACAGTACTGGACAGGCTTAGATACTCTAAGCAGTATACCAGTACTTGTGTGCGGTCAGATTCAGCTTTGCTTGGAAGCATCAAGCAGCCCATCTATTTCTTTAAGCCCCGATGGGTGGGGACCGTAGGCCATGGTGGCCATCATGGATAGTGGAACGGATCAATTTTAACAAATCTGAATCTCCATGTCACCCAGATGACTCCCATCAAGTTTCTGCTCAATTCTACCTTTGCTTCGGTAGGAGATGTCGTTTGAAGAATGGTGGCCATCTTGAAAATCCAAATGGAACCATTTTTGCAAATCTGAATCTCCCTGTCACCCCAATGCCTCCCATCAAGTTTCAGCTCAAATCAACCTTTGGTTTGGGAGGAGAAGTCATTGAATACAAGGTGACCTCCTTGCACAGCCATTTTGGATATCGGAACAGAGTGATTTTAGCAAATCTGAATGTCCATGTCACCATGATGCCTCCCGTCAAGTTTCAGCTCAACTTGACCTTTGGTTCAGGAGGAGATGTAGCTTGAAGACTTTCAAGATTGCTGCCATTGGGGCCATCTTGTATACTGGAAGGGAAACAATTAGAGCAAATCTGAAGGGAGGAGATGTTGTTGGAACAGAACCAACAGATGTTGTTTATTGAACAGAACCATTGTAGCAAATCTGAAATCCGAACATAACCAATTTAGCAAATCTGAATCTCCATGTCACCAGGATGTCCCCCACCAGGAATCATCTTAATCTGACTTCCTGTTCGGGAGGACATGTTGAAAATGGGAAAAGCTATCAACAGACGGACGGATGGATGGACGGACAACAGGCCACCGCGTAAGCTTACCTGGAGCTAACGAACTATAACTGACTCCCGTCAAGAATGCTAGATATCAAGTTTCATGATAATGGGTCCACTGGTTCCGATGAAAAATATTACTGAAGGATTTTACCTTATATAAGTATGGCGGCCATAAAGCTCATGTGACAAAAGTCATATTAATTTTCATTTCCTTGTTCCTATAAGCTTTTATATGAAACTTGGTAACAAATGGCCCAGTAATTTCTGAGGAAAATAAGTTTTCATTTTCATGTCTGAATGACCTTTGATGCTCATGTAGTTCCATCCACCCATTTAACTAACTACATCTACCAATTTTAAGATCAAAGGCTGCCATAGTTAAAGCAAAATACCCCACTAACAAACTTTCGTTCCCCTATCCCATGGATGCTCACATGAAATTTTACCTCAGTGGGCCCAGTGGTATCAGAGGAGATGTTTGAAAATGTTGACAGACAGACAACAGGCAGACAGAAAGACAACAGAGCCTTGCCATACTATAAGCTCACATATGAGCCTTTGGCTCAGGTGAGCTAATAAATTCAGTAAAACACGCATCACTGTGCTCCAACACTACTTAATCTTTATGATCGCATACTTGTTTCTTGTGAACTCTCTTTCAAACAACTTCATCAGGATCCATGTTAATGCATGTTAAAATGTTAAGTGATGAGTATAATGAAACTGTCACTGCAATTCTAAACATTACAAAAACGTACCTTGTTTGAAAATAAGTTTTTCGTTTTTCATCCAAGTTAAATCTATTTTTCTCTAACTGCTGAAATCTTGTTTTCAATATTTCACCTGAAATAAGACCTGAAATAAGACAAGTTGCCTCACAAGGTAGCTAACATGGTTGCTTCAACTGACTTAAGCAAATTCTTCTTAAACTAAGGCCCTGTTTCTGGATTTACATTTATCTACAGACCTGCTACCGGTAATAACCCATATTTTTTTTTCTCCACGGTAATATGCTTTTTTTTTCTCAGAGAACAAGCGAAAAATTTCTCCGAGAAGAAAAAAAATTCGCGTTTCAAAGCGGTTAATTTCTCTGCGAAATTTCTCCGCGAACAACGCTTTTTCTCAGAGAAAGCCAATTAGTAAAGTTGAATTTGTTCACTGTGTTTCTCTGTGAAATCTGCCTATACCTACATGCATATTTGTTCATGTGCATGTATTTTTTTCATGCATTAAAATTTGGTACACAAAGTTTGAAGCATATGACGAAATGCATGTTCTTTGTACAAAGATGGACAACTCTAGTGATCGTAAAGTATGATTTTGATCTGGTTGGAATCATAATGATTTGCATCTTATGCACTTTACAGCGCAGTATGAACATGATGAATGTTTTCTGTGTTCCTTTTTTTACTGTTGTGTAAATGCTTCATAAATTGAAAACTGTTGTTTTTCTAACAGTTCACCATACTGGGAGAACTTATTTTTTTCTTAAGTAAATACTTCAGAAAAATCAAACTCAATGTTTATAATAACGGGGATCCTGCTTGTACATGTATATGTGGGCGCTGATTTCACTCTACATTTTGGTTGATCTTTTTCTTACACTGCGAGTAATTAAACATCACTGATGCTTACACTTAAGCTCACATGGAGGCCCGCTTGTGTTTCTTGCCTTTACAATTCAATTTGGCTCATACATGTACATTAACCCATTTCAGACTGGAAACCCCTAAATGGGTACCGTGGCAAACAGTGCAGGCCCAGATCAGACGCCGCAGAACGCAGCGTCTGATCAGGGCCTACACTGTTTGCAAAAAGTTCGGCCATTTTCCTGATTTTTGAAGAAAACACAACATG
Organism: Lucinisca nassula; assembly: GCA_963580285.1. Classification (NCBI taxonomy): domain Eukaryota; kingdom Metazoa; phylum Mollusca; class Bivalvia; order Lucinida; family Lucinidae; genus Lucinisca; species Lucinisca nassula. The sequence goes on from OY757024.1 coordinate 53,852,128, forward strand.
AAACCCCTAAATTTTGAAATGGACTCATGCTATATATAAGGAGGAAGATTCCATTTGGTACAAAAAGGGTTAATATGGGGAAATTGCACGGCAAGCATTCCAAGACTGCATATAAGTCTGATCTTTAACTTGGAGCAGAACTACAAAATTTTTCAAGATAATCAGCTAAGTTTGTACAGACATGCAACCTGAGTATCTTGTTAAGTGTACTGTATACCCGAAGGTAACTGGCCCCCGTGTCCTAATGGGTAAGAGCGCTGACGCTTAACCCATTCAGTACCAGAAACCCCTAAAGGGGTACCTTGGCAAACAGTGCAGGCCCAGATCAGACACCACAGAATGCGGTGTCTGATCAGGGCCAACACTGTTTGCAAAACGTTAAGCCATTTCCCGAACAAAATTTTTAAGAAAAAACAACCTGACACCGCTAAGTTTCAAAGTATACTCCTGTATATATAAGGAGGAAGATTCCATTTGGTACAAAAAGGGTTAATCATCGGGTCATTAGGTCTCTCCCCTGTGGTTTGCCCCTCGCTCAGGCCACAAATGAGACGCCAAGATCTGCTACATAAGGTGGTCTTACTCCGGTTTTAGCTCAACTCTGATTAGCTGTCCATTCGAAATAAGGGAAATAATCTTGAAAGTGCCGTAAATCCTCTAAACACCCCGAGGATAATGGGCAGCCTTAAAGTGCTGACACTCATTAGGACTCTCACTGCTGTGGTTCGCACCTCGTTCGGTTCAAATTCTGCAACGTTGCAAGTTCAGCGCGTTCGGCTCGAAAAAAATGAATTTGTCCTGACATCATGAAAACACACTTGGGCAGGCTTAGATCTTGTAAGGGGTTTACCAGTACTCGCATGCGGGTCCGTTTCAGCTATGCGTGGGAGCATCATGCAGCCCATCTATTTCATCAAGCTGAGCTTTTGGTAAATGTCTCACATCATTATGGTGTTAATAACCTACATGTAAGACTCATTATGAGAACTCGCCTATTCAAATGTTGGAAAATTTTACCACTAAAAACGGAAAATTTTCGGATATAAATTCTGGCATTTTTTCATATTTCTGCTCAAGATTTTGGGTACACTTCAAAACGACTCAGAGAGGCGGTTCTAACGAGTACCCACAATCTATGTGAGCAGAAATTAGATAAATAATGTATACCCCTGTAAACCCCAGTTAAAAGTGGTGTTTAGGCGAACAAATAAATAGGCGTATTTTCGTGATGTGAATAAAAGTTGTTGAGAGACTTTTAAAAAGGGATTATACAAAGGAGAAATAAATTACTAAAATGAAATTGTGTAACATGAAAGAATATTTGATTATGATTTAACAATGACTACCATTTGCCTTCGTTTACAAAAACAACACCAGACAAACGAAGAAATAATAATGAGCCGAAAATTTCACATAAGCCCAGTTCTATTTTTTTCTCTGCAAAACGGGGCAATTTCATTTTCAATGAAAGCAATCGGTCAAATTTTCGCCATAATCTCCGAGAATTTTCTCCGCGAAACCGGGAGAAATTTCAGCAAGAAATTTTTCGCTCATTTTATCTTTTCTCACTGTTTTGCGGAGGAAATAGCTGATTTCGCGTTAGGCAGTTTCTCCGCGAAACAAAAAAAATGGGATATTACCGGTAGCTGGTCTGTATTTTAGATGGATTTGCTTCATGCAAAATATATGAAAAATGTGATGATTTTGAGATTGTAAATCATTTCTTAGATGGTGATGTTCCTGGTTCTGCATCCTAAGGTGTTTATATACTACAATTAACCCATCTGGTTCCAGAAACCCCTAAAGGGGCAATTGGTAAACAGTGCAGGCCCAGATCAGACGCCGCAGAATGCGGCGTCTGATCAGGGCCTATACTGTTTGCAAAAAAAAAATCAGCCTTTTTCCTAATCAATTATGAAGGAAACACAACTTGACACCCCTAAATTTTGAAATGGACTCCTGCTTTATATAAGGCGGAAGAGTCCATTTGGTACAAAAAGGGTTAATTCAGTTTGCCTGAGTGTCTAGTTACATAAAGGATTTCAACACTTGTAATAAATTTGTAACTGCTTAACTTCTAAATCAGGGTTATCCGTAAACTTTGCAAAACCTTTTCTATGTTTTTGACATCATTTCAATTTAGTTAAAAAATTAATGTTGGGACTTAAAAATTTTTATGGTGACATAGTATTTAAAATAGATAGAAAATACATAGAACAAGAGGGCCAAGATGGCCCTGTATAGCTCACCTGTGGACAGAAAATCTAATCATTAGCAATGTTTAGAAAACAAGTATCTGCCGTAGATTATGTTGTGCCTGTGGTGGTGCAAAGTCAATGAACCACATACAATTGAACCTGCGGGGGGTGACCACCTGTCATAAGCATTTTCCTGTATTGAACGACCGTCGTGCAATCCTATTGAGCCATTTTCAATGTTAGATTATCTGTCCTGATTGCCCCAACCCCCCCACTTTCCAACGCAACCACCGACAGCTTAAAAGTTGTCCTAATTGTAAAATTTCCCTGCCGTGTGCCACCAACAAATGTTTACCATGACACCGGAAGATCAACCGGTGCACAAGTACCAATATTTATCTGCTTTCATGTTGTCTTTGGAATCCAAAATTATGACACTGATTAAGAGCAAGGCAGGGATTATAATTAACTGTTTGCCAATTATAATCAATGCATTTACTGGTTAACCCTAATTGGACTGTTTGGTCATAATGCGTGACAGGACTTCGCATTTTAATAGGCACGAAAAATACTGAACGAATTAGTCCTATCGGCAAACTATCACTGCACCTTGTATTGGGGACTCCAAAAACTACCACCATGACTTGTATCGGCATTTCCAAAAACTACCACTGCGACTTGAACATGTTTGTGTAATCAATTCTTTAAATGTTTCATTTTAAAGCACCTTTTTACCAAAATCTTTTGAATTCATAGGTTTGTCATTATCATACTGTTATATTAATATTCAGCTGTTGTTTTTTTTAAATTCATCTTGAATGTCATACAGTTTTATACTTTTAGAAGCAACACTTTTCTGTAGGTACATGTATATATTTCATTAATGATCTCATGAATAGCATAATGTGAATTAAAAAAAAATCTTGAATTATCCTACCTGCCTTAAGAGGCCACCACTCTTGAGAGACCAATTTGTTTCTTCCCAAAGGTGATCTCCAAAGACAGGTTTGACTGTAGACCAAGATCAAACATAATGCTTGCATTTTAAGAATCTTATATGGGTGTGAGGGGTGGATTGAAAAATCCATCCCGAGGGACACTGTCCGGCATCACAAGGCTTGCCGAGTGATGCCAGACAGTGATCCCGAGGGACAGATTTTTCTATCCACCCCTCACACCCATATTGGATTCTTTTTCTTGCATACCTTCCATTTCTATTGCGAATTTTTAATGCTGCTGTCACTTCGGTTACTGACATCCGCCATTTTGTGATGACACAACAGGAATGTTTAGTGACGACACGCATGACGACGCCGCGCATGAGGTTGTAATCAACCAGTGCATTTATCCAACACGTGATTATATTCGAGTTGGGGTCGGAACACCAGGGTCAGAACATAAATTTCTATCCCAGGGTAAAATCACGGATTTCCTTGTCTGGTGTGCAAGAATAAACTTGTTATCCCTAGATACAACTTTGTATCAACTATCATTAATGAAGGTCTAATAGTTCTTGAGAAACAGATTTGAACATTAGGTTGACTGCCAGGGTGGTCGCAATAATTCACAAAGTCAGTGAACCATGAAATGTAGGACAAGGTCAAATATGGATGTTTGTATTAAAATTGTCATCACTAGATACAAGTATGTACGAAGTAGCATTAATGAAGGTCTAATAGTTCTTGAGAAAAAGACTTGAAAATTCTGAGGGAAAAATAGGGTAGTCACAATAATTCACAAAGTGCTTGAACCATGAAATGTAAGTCATGGTCAAGTATGGGTGCCTGCATTTGAATTGTCATTCCCAGATGCAATCTGTATGAAGTATCATTAATGATGCTCTTATAGTTTTTGAGAAATGGAATTGAACACTACGCTTACCTCTAGGGTGGTCGCAAAAATTTCCAAAGTCAGTGAATCATGAACTGTGAAGATCAAATATGGATGCTTGCATTAAAATTGCCATCCCTAGAGGCAAGTCTGTATGAAGTAGCATTAATAAAGTTCTGGTCGGGCCCATCAGAGTCTAACTGTTGGTTTCCTTTTGCTCCAGCATTTCAGTGGTTTCTTGCTGTCGAGCCCTCACTGTTGTTTCATCTCTGTGGTTGTTTGATTTTTTGTGATCACAAAGATGGTGCACGGATGAGTTAGGAGGCCTTCATGCTGACTGAACAAATTATTTGTCTAAATCACAACGGAAGTAAGGGCAAGGATTGTGGCCAGGTACAATCGATTTAAGCCCATAAGTGGAATTCGTTTCACTGACCGTTCCAAGGCGGTTCTACTGCCATGGTTTATTTTTGTTATGTTTGTCTTTGAGCGTGTGTTTTGCTTATATTATTTTGTTTTGGATAGCCAACTGGCCATTTTGTGGGAAAGTAACTATCCTTTAAGCTTTCCGCTAGTGATGTTTCCATTAGGGTCTAGTTGTTTCATGTTCGTTTTCCTTTCCCTTGGTGTCTCTGATGGGAGCTTTGGGTTAATTGTATCAGTAAATGACCTTGACCTTTGTAATTCATAAAACTTACATTCAGCTGATTGAAAGTATCATTTCTGATGTCATAAGCTACCATGCAATCAAAAATATCCACTGTTTTGCCTTTTTTCCATTCAAATGTCTAAGTGACCAAATTTGACCTTGAAGTAAAATAGGTCAAGGTCAACTGAAGGTCATCCATCATTTGAACAAACTTTGAAAGGCCTGAGTCCTGATGCTGCATACCAAGTTTCAAGGTCATCCACCATTTGGTTCTTGGGAAGGTTTTTAAAGGTTTTTACCATATATGTGCATGGTGGCCATATTGGTCATGTGTTTGTTTGTTTGTTTGTTTGTTTGATTTGAGGTTTAACGTCCCCGTCAACACTGTAAAGGTCATTTTGCAGACGTTGCTGCCAATTTTGTGGGACTTTTACCCGACATTGAGATGAAATGACATCTCAAGACCTGTCGCCCAATGAAACCAATAGGGTTTATTAGCATGGATGGTCTGCCTCGCACCGCGGTTCCTGGACAGGCTTAGATCCTCCAAGCGGTTTACCAGTTCTTGTGTGCGGGCCGGATTCAGCTCTGCGTGGAAGCATCATGCAGCCCATATATTTCTTCAAGCCCCTATGGGTGGGGGCTGATAATGGTCACGTGATCCAGTCCTCACGAACAAACTTTTGTTCCCCATTCCCATGGAGGCTCCACGTGTGATTTGGTTTCAATTGGCCTTGTAGTTTCAGGAGATGTCATTTGAAAATGCTGTTGATGCTGACGACGGACCACTGCCTATTCTATAAGCTCCCCCGGAGCCTTCGGCTCTGGTGAGCTAAAAACTATAGGCCACTTGCATGGGCAAAAAAACATTTGAGCATCTATGATAATTTTTGTAAAGGTATATTGTATAAATATATTCTAAACTAATGCATGAAGGTCTTACTCTGTTCCTTTTCATGTTCATTCAGGCTGTGAAACATGTCTTTGTTTTGTTGTAATCTAGTTGTTTGCCATATTAATTCAGTCTTCATCTGACTCACACGTAATATCAGATCTTCATGTTCCGACAGCTAAATGAAAGAAAATATGACACAACCTTATTATAACACCGTCCAATATAATATCATCATCAATATCATCATTTATCTGTGTGCAGCAAGCCAGCTACCTGGAAGGGGGCCCACTTATGTGGACGTTGCCACTGTACCTGCACGTTAATAATAAATCTGTTGATGATGATGTCCAATATAATACAGTTTGGGATGTAACAGAGCTTCAAAATGGATCCCAAAAATGTACAGATTATATAGAAAAATGACCATAAATTGTCATTTTCCTCTATAATCTATACATTTCTGGTTGGATATAATGCACTTGTTTAAAAGGGAAAAAAAAATGAAATTTATAATTATGAATTTATTTTGAATAATTCTACCTAGAAATGTTAAATAATGACAAAAAATGCATTTTTGATTTTTTTTTCAGAAACTCAAAGTTAACCTTGAGCATGCTGAGCAGTATTCAAAACTAGCCCTTAGGAGAGGGTACCCTTATTTCGGCAGGCATAATTTCCTTAAACCTGTTCTGATTCTGTTCATATGCTGACAAACTGTAGGCAGGGCATCTTCCGCCATTTCTACTGGTAGTATTATGGGTCAAGTGACTTCAAATATGGGGGGTCAAGTGATCTGACGGGATAAACAAGAGGGCCCTGGAACGCTCACCTGATCCTTATGGTAGGTAATATAAGGTAAAGAGGAGGGTTTGAGCAATATTGGCTGACAGTGACTCAAGGTACATTTCTGTGAAATTATTTCAAAATCAATCTAGCTATTTAGTAACTTAAGTCATTTTAAGGGTTATATATATTTTTTTGTTCAGTGGAAAATTGTCAGTGTCACTCAGGGAACATTCCTTCAAAATTGTTTCTTTTTTTTAGGAAGAATTCTTTCAAAAGTTCCATTTGACAACACAGAGCTGACTTGTATGTCACTATCTCAGCACTTTGTGACATTGAGGGTCAGATCCCAGTACACCAGACAGAGATGAACAAGCTCAGTCTAACTTACTAACAATGACTCATGGTGACAAGTGGGTGGAAGGGGGGGGGTGGTATCCATCCCCTTGACAATAAAGAGCTGACTTGTATGTCACTATCTTGGCACCTTGTGGACACTAAGGGTCAGGTCCTAGTGCACCATATGGAGATGAACAAGATCAGTCTAACTAACAATACTTCATGGTGAAGGGGACGGTGAGGTGGTGGTGGTGGATCCCTGTGACAATACAAAGCTAACTTGTATGTCCTTGCGGACACATTCAGGGTCAGGTCATAGTGACAGGCTCAGGTCTAACTAACAATGAATCATGGCGTGTGTGGGGCGGGGTGGTGTGTGCGGTGGGGGGGATCCCTTTGACAATACAGAGCCCTTGTGGACAATGAGGGTCGGGTCCTACTGCACCAGACGGAGATGAACAGGCTCAGTCTAATCGTTTTGATGATTAGTCCAAATATGTGTAGAGTGTTAACAAGGTTTTTCTATGATTTGACCTAATGACCTACTTTTGCCGGCCTCGATAGCTCAGTCGGATGCACATCTGTCAGGAGGACGCAGGTATGATTGCTTCCACTGATTCAAGAAGGGCAGTTGTCAGTTTCTGGCAAAAGAATGTGCCAAGGTTGGTTGGTAAATACCGGTGGTGGGAATTCCCACTGGTATTTACCGGTAATTACCGTCCTGGGAAATACTCCAAAGGGGGTCTTTCAAGGTATAGGAAATTTGCATTGGTTTCTGCCCACGCTTGGATTTTGATGAAATTATGCACAATAATTGCCGTGGGTATAACCATTATAATTACGATGCATTCACTTTTAAATTTTATTTCCGTAGTAAATTTATTACATATTTTATGAAGTCACTATCACAACAGAGAGTACTCTCATATAAACTTGTCTACAGTATTCAGAGTTTCATATATCCAATGCTGCTATGTTTTATGAATCAAAGCCATAATTGGTGAGTTAGTTGATACTATGAATTACCTCATATGTCTAGTAAAAGTGGCTGGGCATTCAGTTTTCTTTGATGGTATCCCCATATTTCAGCTCCTATTTTTGTACTCATTAAAATTTTATATGCATTTTTACCTTGTTCCAATTTTTGTCAAGACACCATTTTAGCATAAAAACTACCCACATATCTTAGGAACATGTTGATGAATTTTGATGGAAATTGAGGACCGGTAACATTGTGTTTTATCAGACTGAATACTGATAGTCCTGATTCAGCAAAATGTGAAATTATATGATTATCATGTTTTGGTCATGCTGTTTAATAATACTTTACTATTATTTTCAATTTGGATGGCTATAGTGTAGTATGGTTTGTGTAAGTAGTTCATAGCATAATTATAAGTATTATTTCAAAACACCCATTTCGGAAAAGTTGCCCCCTATGGAACAAACTATTTTGTCTACAGAACTATACCGCAAAGGTTTCTATGACAAACTTCATCAAACGCACCCATGTAATCATGTGTACAGTTTTCTTTCAGTCTTTCTTGTCTAATTTGGTAATGGTGCTAAGGTGATGTTTAGATTTAACATTCAAATCAACAACATACCAGTCACTTTAGATGTTGCTTCAGATTTTGCGAGATTTGTTATCCGACTCGAGATAAATGACTCTCGAGTCAAACTGTTGTTTGTTTATTTAACCCTAACTGTCCAATTAAAAAGAAAGGTTTACTCTAGGGAAAATCAATAACACTTGAAATTACTTTTCCTGGACATTAAGTTTTCAGAATTTGTATCTGCATAGGCACTACCCAATCTATCTTTTTTGTATAGCCCCTATGAACGAAATCAAACGGCTTCCTGAAGCTGTATTCCAAAGCCATTTGAATTTGCTTTTAGAATTCACATGGTCGTACATTTGTCAGGGTTCCAAAACTTATGTGATCATGATTGTGTTGTCTATATATTTGTATAGGTCTTTCACTTCATTTACTCAGCAGTTGTTGCAGTAATTACAAATCACAATATGTAAGATATCAAGAAGCTCTTAAACTGCTGATAATAATTATTCAATCTGTGAGTAGTTGTCGCATTACTCATAGGATTTTAAATTATTTTCAGTAAATACATTGTGATGCTTTTTTCTGTCCAAACACTGCAATGCTCTTTCTAAGCTGAGAGATACATTACACAGAAATGTACTGGTAATTATTAATGAACCAAAAGCAAGCAGGAACAGTGCTTAAAAAACAAACAAACAGTGAACTTGCATTCAGCAGAAACATTCAAGAAGTGGTTGAAAGTTTTACAACCAGAAAAAAATACTAAAAGCTCACTTCCGTTAAATCAACCACTATATTGACAAAGTACATGTAAATAGAAAAAAATAAGACACTAAAGAAACATCAACAATCACAATACTAATGCAGAAAAGAGACATATTTATGCATGTGTACTATAAGGAAGGAAACTATTTCTCTCCCTGTCTAATAGCAAAATTTCTCTAGGTCATGGAACAGCTTTGTTTACACCAAATAGTCTGTGCCTCATCCATCAATAATATCTTTTGCAACAGAAACTCAATATCAGTGAAATTTCGATTTTTGGAAATACTAAACAATAATTTCTGTAACTTTTTAGTTAGGATAATAATCCAGCGTTCATAAAGACAGAGTATATCTAAGGCTTAATCTGGCCATGTATTTACCAACAGAACTATTTTTACTATTAACAACAAACCACTGACCATTGCGTCCTTGCATACCAGCTTGGTATGGAAATGAAAATAATGGATCTCCTTGCCTTACACCTATTTGAGCAGCATGACTTATGCAAAGTCATTAAAAAAAGTTGCACATGTTCACAATAATTTTGCTGCTAATAAAAAACAATATATGTTGTTAAGCCTAATTTGTTGATTAGAATACCTTTTGATTTAGTGTTTTACTATCTACTATTTTGGATAGATCGTAGTGTATAAATGAAAGGAAAATATCAGAAATTCATGATATTCTAATAGTTTCTAAGCTAGATCAGCTCAATATGTATTCATTTTGATTTGTATAATCTCATTTTTATTACGTAAGTGTTACGAATTGCCCTTTTGTAAGGTTCTTGGATGATTTCAATAAAATAGTAAATTTTGCAGAAACGACTTACATCCATTAAAGGTGTAAAACTACAGTGTTACCGGTTTCGGATTTTCATGAAATTTGGCATAGCTAAAGACGATACATATGGCAAGTTTTCCTAGCAAAATGAAATCTTGACAAAGACTAGAACATATTTATCTTAGGGATTGAATTTTGATATTTCTTTTAAATTTTAATTAAAAAATGAGATTTTTGATAATTATTTTATCAGAAAATGAAAACTTTAATTAATTCAAAAGGTTTTTTAGTATCAAAGGAATGCCTATGGAGTTCTGCATTCAATCCAGTTCACAGATCTTGAAACTAAATAAAACTTAAGATTTAAGACGCACTTATTTAGAGACAGACACCAGCTAATGGAGGGAGTCAGTTAGAGGGGCCTCCTGAGTCCTACTTTGATTTATATAATTTATTAAATACATTTTTATAGGTTGTATATGCTGAGTTATTAATATACAAAGTTTAAAGAAAAAACATGCATGGGCACAAATGAAAGACCCCCTTTCAGCAAAAATGGGAAATACTGGGAAATAGAGGGAAATATGATTTTTGTTTAGTTATTTCATAGAAAAACACTAAAAATATTGTGTTATTTAATTTAAATAATGAACAGTTAGTTATTTTGCAACATGCCTCCCATACATATAAATGTTTGTCTTAAGTCTGCCTTACTCAACCAAACACAAACCTAAATATAAAGTGATCTGTTGTTATGTAGTGTGCAGAGAGAGTTATTTAAAATCACTCATATGCTTAAGAAGATAAAATACCATAATGATCCCAATATTTGGGACAGACATGCCTGGGCAAACAGTGCAGTCCTAGATCAGAATCACTTAGCTTCTTTAAACGAGTTTGCCATTGAAACTACTTGTTTTGTATGCTTTCGTTTAACACTAAACCACATGAGATTTACAACAACCCTTTGGATGTGTGAATTTTAAGGATGTTTACACTAGAAAAGGTTTGTTTGTAAGTTTGTCAAGTAATCATACTCCTAATGCTAAAAGGTGTGATAATTTAATTGTTTGTTTGAGACAGGTATTAAAAGAACACAGGTAATTTTAGCATAAAAGGTCTCTTAAATCATCTACAGATACTCACTTAAGTATTAAAATTACATATACATGTATTTACAAGTCAAGGGAAAGTTAAAAACTAATATTTTAGAATCAGTTTGAAAAGAAATAATAAACATTCTGCATGAAGGCAAGGGACTATAGATGTTTCAGGTTATTCAATATAAAAAGGGCTGGAAAATTCTTCAAAACTTCACTTGTCCTACATGACTAAGTGCATGTAAACTTTGGTAAATGTTGTAAGGACTTGACAAACTTTTTTACATCTCCTTCCTTTTTTTTGCCATTGCAAGCAGACAAGTGGAATTTTCAAGCCCTGCATGAACTTGAAATAATTTTGCTTCCAAATAGCTAGGTAGATGGGATATATTAAGCAGTCTCAATTGGTACCACCTATGTAAAATATATATTTCCCAGTATTTCCCGGGAATTCCCTGTATTTCCCGGGAATTCCCTGTATTTCCCGCCGTCCAGGGAAATATGAGTATTTCCCGCTTTTTTGCCAACCTTGGAATGTGCACTGTACTGGTTAGCCGCTTAGGTATAAGCCTGACCAGGAAAAGTGTGGATAGGTAAATTGACTGGCTCAAAAATGACCTAAATAGTATTGACTGGGCTTTTAAACTCCAATACAAACAAAGCAACCTACCTTTTGGCATATTACTCCGATTCAAACACGAGCTAGATGATATCGAGATGATCATTCTGAACCAGTTTGATGACTGGACCAAAACTGTGGCCTCTTGAGTGTTGACAAGGTTTTTCTATGATATGACCTACTCAGGGCTCCAGATAAGGGCCGTACAGCCGTAAATTACATGTCCGTTTTTCCCAAATACGGATCAAGTTGGAAAACAGCATGTACCAAATACTGACGTGTTTTTCTCGGTAAGGTACATCTTTTCCTTTAACCCGTACGAGTGCAAAGCCTTTTCCCACTTTTGTACACTTACAACTTTTTCCTTCTTTCACTATACATTAGCCGGATATTTACAATATCGCTTGCAGACGCATGCGCTCTTCATGAGTAAACAAGTGACACTAATCACCAAATATTATTTGCCGGTATCTGTCATCTGGAAGCAAGTGAAGACACACTTATCGTACGTTTGTTGTCTGTAGGACTTCGGACCACCGCAGTCTCAGTGTGTTTGTGTAATAAAAAAAAAACTCAAAGGTAAGTTGATGCTAAGTACAAAGAAATACTTACAAGCTAGCTAGTTAGTAATTACGACAAGGGTCTTTAAGCTGCACAGGAGATGGGTTAACGTCCCGATCCGAAGGACGGTTCACTTTATGACATTCATTCCTGCAAATGATGCCAATGTAGCGTGTTCAAACACCGAAATTTTATCGCCTCTGCCGGGGATCGAGCCTGGGACCTCTAACATCAGAGACAAGTGCACTAATCACTGAGCTATCACGTTACATGTTTGTTGCTGTTTCCATAGTATTCCTCAGCAGATTGTATCAATTTAGCCTACACGGGATCACACAAAGGTCCGCATATTGCACGAGGGTGATAGCTCAGTGGTTAGTGCACTTTCCTCTGATGCTAGAGGTCCCGGGTTCGATTCCCGGCAGCGGCGATAAAATTTCGGTGTCCGAACACTCTCTTTTGGCATCATTTTCAGGGATGAATGTCAAAAAGTGCACCGTCTTTTTTTTCTCCTATTACTGCTACACGCTCACATCTGAGCATTACGAGCAGGATTTCCTGGGTGATAACCAGTACTTTTTTATTATTTTATTTTATTTGTTTTTAAGCAATGTGGATGAAGTGTCTTGCTCAAGGACACAACACTTTGGCCAGCGTGAGGACCGGAACCTCTCGATTACAAATCCGATGCTCTGCCACTGCACCAAAGCGCTCCAAGTCTTTCAGATCGGGACGTAAACTGGAGCCCCCCCCCCCCCCCTGTGCAGGGAGAACCACCCCCTGTGTAGGTTAAAGAACCCTACTGTAATTACATGATAACTGAGTAGGCTTTCATCCTGCAAAACTGGAGTGTATGAAAATACACCGTCTGTGTCCCCTACTGGGGTTAAGGCGAAATCGGCAGAACAGAACAGTCTACGCTTAATGTCCAACCGGCAATTTTAAAACCAGTGTTTGTAAAATGTTGCCCTACGTAGACACTCGGCCCCGATGGGGAATTGGGAAATGTCCCTATTACGAAAACACGCCTATACAAATATATTGGACAAATTAACCTAGAAAAAATATGAAAAGTTATACCAAAGAAAAAAAATAGTTTTCTTATTTCTGCTCAAAACATCGATTGAGAGTACTATAGAGTACTATAGAACCGTTTATCTAGTACCCACAATCTATGTTTTCGAGCATAAATAAGAACCTGTAAACCCCACTTTTGCTATATAAATGCTGGGATTAAGGGGTCAAGATTATATAGGCATGTTTTCATGACGACGTCCTATTAAGAGATTCATGGCTTGTTATAGCATTGACTACATTGCACACAACATGACTTGACTGAACTTTGCCTAAGTGTGTGCAATACCATGGTTTAAGGACTCTTCCGAAAGTCTGGAGAAGCTCGATATCGAACTCACGACCCCTCCGTTCTTGAGGGGGGCAAATATAACCACTACACCATGGCGGTGTCTAAGTTCCTCAGTAGGTAAAACAAGGATGGGACAGGTGGAAGGGCATTCTAGTGAATAACTGTACGGGAGAAGAATGTGAACTTGAAACAAAAATGTGCGTAAGAATTTACCTGTGAGCTAGTTGATGGTTGTATCTTGAATCCCTATTATTAGAAAGAATTCTTAAGAAGGTAGTCCTGTGCACGCGTGGAAGTCATAAATAATGATAGGTCCGTTTAAACCCCTATTGGTTTCATTTGGCGTCAGGGCCCTTAGATGTATTTTCATCTCAATGTTAGGAAAAATCCAACAGTCTCCAGAATTATCTATAGTGTTGAAGGGAACGTTAAACCTCAAATCAAACAAAGGTCCGTTGTTTTAACGCCGTTTTTCTATGGTTCGCCAACTTAGGTCCCTGATCGCCGCACGATAGCTGCGTCAGTAGCCTCGTGGGGCAACGGCTACCCTGCGCCGTACGGTACATGTTTTGTATCGTTTGTTGCTGTACAAGGATACGACATTGTTGAAGCTTACTCCAACTGTTGTCGATCAAGTGCCGTGTAAGCAGTGGATTGTAGGTCATTTACATTTTACATTTTTGTGGAAAAATTCGATGTGTTTGAATAGGCGTGTTTTCGCCATGTAGATGATGGAGGTTATTTGCAGTGTAATCGACTCGCCTTCTGAGCTATGCCTAAATATGCCTAAATATAGCCGCTTCATCTGCAAAATGCCAAACTCTGAACTTGACCTGGTCGGGTTGATCGCTTATAAAGGTACGGAAGAGTATACGTTCAAGGACTGAGCCTTGCGGAACACCAAATGATACTGCAATTTTGTCCGATATAAAAAAAAATAATGCAACGGCTCGGGAACGACAATAACAGAAGTCTTTAATCCAAGTATAAGCCAAAAAGCTAGGTAAATGATCATAAATGAGGACTTTTCCATTACTGCTACACACGTATTTGTCACAGGAGGTCTAACGTCAGAGGAGAGGTGAGGGGGTACTCTGATTTTTTTGCCAGCAACCAGTACCAACTGACCCAAATATAGTCCATGTGAGTCCCAAACATCTCAGAAAATCCCCTTTAGGGGATTTTAGTGCAGTAACTTTTTCGCGTGATTTTCCCCTCTATTGGTACCATTATGAAGACATGCCTATACATATTTATTGACAATTTTTTGCCAAATAAATATGACGTTTTCCATTATTTCTGCTGAAAAACATAGATTGTGGGGACTCGACAGAATCGCCTCGATTAGTACACACAGTTTTTTTTCAGCAGAAATAAGACAAAAATGTCGAGGCGGTTCTTTCGAGTACCCGCATTCTATGTTTTTGAGCAGAAATAAGAAAAAATAATGTTTACCCCAGGAAAACCCCAGTTTTACAATACGAAAATGGGGGTTGATGGGGTCAAAATTGTAAAGGCATGTTTTCGTGATGCTGCAAACGATCACATTTGGTCGTTACTCTCAAGTGTACATTGCATACTCACCTGGTGAGCAGGATGAAGCCAGCATAGTAGTAATTGTGTATTTACGGCAGGGATCCAGCCTGCACGTACAAAGGCTGGTTTTTGAGGACGGGAGGGGGGGGGGTGCAGTTGTCGTCCCGATCCAAAGTATGTGCACATTGTGGCATTTATTTCTGCAAATGATGCCAGTGGACTATGTTCGGACACCGCAATTTCATTGCCGCTGCCGGGTATGAAAGTGGGTAACATCCGAGTGACCACGCTTTATGTGTTGGGTTTACTTAGATAATTCATTTTATGGACTTGCTAATGACAGACTAGGCCTTGTAGTTTAATGTTTCTATATAGTAGGCCGGACTGATCGGGCTTGGTATATATAGTTCGTCTGTCATTTCTGACAATGACCATTCTTAATCACATTAATTAATGTTTCTATATAATAAATTCTGCAAATACCATAAATCATTCATTTATTTATGCTATTCCAGCCTACGTGTATGCAAAACTTTTTTCTGTATACGTATGAAAGGTAACGGTACTCCAGTACCAAACATCACCAAAACCTAATAAAGGAAGGAAAAATTCAGCTGCAGGAGAAGCAAAATGGGAAAACCTGCTTCAATGTTTACATTGGTTCTTACCAGGGTCTATAAATATTCAATTAAGATACCATAGCAAACCTTTGACCATTTTCGGCAAGTAGTTAAACCCACGTAAACGGTACCGGATTTTACAGACGCCTGTTGTGTAATGTGGGTGGGGTGCTTACAGAGTGCAGTTTAATCAATATTGTGGTATTTTTTTCAAACATTAGCAACGGACGATTGTGATATCTGGTATGTTATTATTTTTCCTGTCATTTTAGGATCATTTTTATGTAAAATTAACTTTGAACTGTGTGAGAGGATGGCTCGACTGAAATAGAAAGTAGGTCATCGGAAGTTGAAAATGTTTTTCACTCGCATTGACTCTCGTTATTTCAATATGACTCAAGTCGAATTGTGCTCTAAGTTCATAATAAATATGTATATCATCGGTAAAAATTAAGAAAACATTTGGGAAATTTCGTTTTTGTACACAGGAGCACAATAAACAGAGACACCCTCGCCCCATAAATTTGCCGCACAAGCACTTAGGAACAGATTTAATGGCCTAATTATCAAATAAATTACCTTGAATATCTTACTAATATCTACTTGAGAGTCCCTGAAATAGATCGCTAAATAGTGCACATAGATTATTAACAACTTAATGACTCAAATTCAGCATGCGCATATCAAAGTGAATAAATCCGGAAATAAAACTCCGAGGTGTTCCGAATGCTTAATTATGCGAGAGCAAACACTGCAAAGGAAGTTGTAAGTGTTGTAAGACGCTTGGTATTTCGCTTAGCGCTTGAGTAACCATGAAATCACTGTTCGACTGGTTATCGATGTTTGCTACAGATATCTGTCGCAACGAACATTGTGATCGCAAGAACCAGTCAGAGTGAAACTGAAAGTAGAAATTCTCGTGTTTCTTCGACCATGGTCAATTCATTGTATTTATAAAGCTATGAAACAGGTATCCCTATTTTGTTTTCTGCCCCATGATCAAATGGGGGACATTATTGACATACAGGGCGAGTTGATTGGTGGTGTTACCTTGTAGTAAAAACAATCTTTGTAAAAGGAAAGAGCAACACTGGTTAGTTTCATGACCCAATTTTAAAATCCAGTACACAGAGCTAACCCATTTTTACTGCCTGTTATTCTCTACAATATTTAGCACAAGCCCATTTTAAAAATGAGGGGATAACAGGTTGTGTTTTCCTCAAAATGGATTTGGAAAAATGGCTTAAGATTTTAACGACAGGCCCTGATTAGATGCCATGTTTAGCTGTCACAATACAACACATAAATAAGTAATTTGTAAAGATGCAGGAAGTTCACCTTTTTTGTATTATCTGCTGGATTCCAGCTAATAGGTCAAAATCAATAATAGAAATTCAGGTCAGACCCATGAACATTCGGGTCAGGGGTCTCATTACCAGCTGGTTACCTTTTCTTTTTTTTTTTTTTTCAATTTATTTGATCGCCCTCATACTTAGATTAAAGGAACCAGTAGGAAAGGCAAAACAGTGATGCTTTAAGTAGCCAATCAGTATCAGAATCTAAGACCAAGTTTATCCGAAACTTGGATACTGGTTCCAGAGAACAAATATGACCCGTTACTGGTTGGGTTAAAATTTGACCAGTATCATACTGGTTATACCCGCTTTTTTGAAAAAAAAAAAACGGGTATATTATTTTCGCCACGGGTGTCCGTCCGGACGTCCGTCTGTCCGTCCTTCCGTCTGTCACGTTTCTTGTGAATGCAACTACTTTTTTATTTCTTTACCTACAGTGACCAAACTTGGTACATACATTGCTTGGGGACTGCAGATGTGCATGAAGGTGTCGAAATTTTCATCTGAACCCCTGGGCTCATGGGGTGAGGTCAAAGGTCAAATTTCTAAGAAAAGGCTTGTGAATGCAACTACTTTTTTATTTCTTTACCTACAGTGACCAAACTTGGTACATACATTGCTTGGGGACCGCAGATGTGCATGAAGGTGTCGAAATTTTCATCTGACCCCCTGGGGTCATGGGGTGAGGTCAAAGGTCAAAATTTCTTAGCAAAGGCTTGTGAATGTAACTTCTCAATTGTCCTATTCAGTGTACACATGCATTTCTAAGTCCATAGAAAAAGCGGGTATTTGCGATGGTGCACCATCGACTGCGCAATTCTAGTTAAAAAAAAAAATTATGAGAAGCACTGTCTACTGGCCTACTTTTTGATCCGACATGACTCATATTTGAACTTGACCTAGATATTGTTATGATGGTTATTCTGAGCAAGACGGATGATGACTGGACCAAAACTGTGGCCTCTAGTATTTACAAGGTTTATCTATGATTTGAACTACTGACCAACATGACCCATATTCGTACACTTGCCCTTGATATTGTCATGATGATCATTCTGAGCAAGTTTGAGGACATCTAGACCAAAACTATGGCAGTGTTAACAAGGTTTTTCTATGATTTGATCTACTGACTTACTTTATGACCCGACATGAGCCATATCTGAATTTGACCAAGATATTGCCAAGATGATCATTCTGAGCAAGTTTGATGATGATTGGACCCCAAAATTGCGACCTCTAGAATGTTAACAAGTTTTTTCTATGATTTAACCTCCTGACCTACTTTTTGACCCCACATGACCCATATTCCAATCTGACCTAGATATTTTCGAGACTCATTCTGAGCAAGTTTGAAGATGATTGGACAAAAACTGTGGCCTCTAGAGTGTTAACAAGGAAATATTACACATGCACAATGCACAACAGACGACGCCAGCGATACCGGACACCTCACGGTCACAAAAGCTCACCATGTTCTTTGGTCAGGTGAGCTAAAAAAAAGAACTACAAGACAAAAGGCGCTCAGTGTGTGCTTCGTAGGCTAAAATTGACAGCTTGTGAAGATACCTAGAGAATACTTGTATATTATGGCTGCATATTTATCACTAGTAGTTGTTCAGATGGGAGTGTACTTGCTTTCTTATGAGCATGATAACTTGCTCAAGTTGGACTACCCACTCGGGCGAATAAATGCGCCTACAGCACGCTGAAGATTAACTAACATGGTTTCTGCTTTGACCACATCAATAGTGTTATAAAGAGGTAATGGTGCACAAGTAATTTTTCTAACATGCTTTTCCTTGACATATGGAGATTTCTCAGTGAAATCTAAATCGATATAGTCACTGCAAACATTTGTTTCTTTGATTTGAGGTTTAACATCCCCGTCAACACTATGTAGGTCATTTTGGAGCTGTTGCTTCCAATTCAGTGGGATTTTTACCCAACAGAGAGATGAAATGACATCTCAAGTCCTGTCGCCGAATGAAACCAATAGGGTTTATAAGCATGGACAGTCTGACTTGCAAGGCTTTGCCTGCTTCACACCAAATGTCAAAAACATGGGCCTTTTGATTTCATACGAGAAGATTTTTAAAGGTTTTGCCTATATAAGTGTTTGTAAAACCATTAGGCCCTGGTGGAGTGCCATTTTTGGCCCCAGGGCTATAATTTGAACAATCTTGGTGGAGGTCCACTGGGCCTTTGGTTTTCAGTCAAGAAGATTTTTAAACATTTTCCCTATATATCTCTATGTAAATCAAGTGGGCATGCCCCGGGGACATTTTTTGGCCAAAGGGATATAATTTGTATAATCTTGGTAGAGGTCCAGTAGACGAAGCCAAACACCAAATATCAAAGGCCTGGGCCTTCTGGTTTCAGACAAGGAGATTTTTAAAGGTTTTGCCTATATAAGCTGATGTAAAACCATTTGGCCCTGGCCACTACAGGAAGCTTCATACCAAATATCAAAGACCTGGGCCTTTGGGTTTCAGCCATTTTTGGGCCGAGGGCTATAATTTGAACAATCTTGGTAGAGGTCCACTAAATGAAGCTTCAAATCAAATATAAAAGACATGGGCCTTATGGTTTCAGACAACAAGATTATTTTTTAAGGTTTTTCCTATATACCTCTATGTAAACCCAGTGGGCCCTGGCCTGGGGACACTTTTGGCCCAAGGGCTGTAATTTGAACAATCTTGGTAGAGTTCCACTAGAAGAAGCTTCATACAAATATCAAAGACCTGGGCCTTCTGGTTTCATACAAGAAGATTTTTAAAGTTTTTCTCTTATTTTCCAATTTTGTTGCCATCGCAAGCAGAGTTCTGCATGGAATTGAATTCTTTGAACAACTTTGAGAGAGGACCACCCAAGGATTATTTCTGCCAAGTTTTGTTAAAATCTGTTCAGTGGTTTAGCAGAAGATGTTGGTTAAAGAAATTGTGAGCGGACAGATGGACAGATGACGCCGCCGCCGACGACGGACTTGAGTGATCACACTAGCTAACCCTGAGCATTAGGTGGTCTAAAAATCCATTGTTTTGCCCTTTTTCCACTCAAATGTTTATGTGACCAAATTTGACCTTGACGTAAAACTGGTCAAGGTCAACCAAAGGTCATCTTTTGAACAAATTTGGTAGGACCCGAGTCCCCGATGCTGTTCGCCAGGTTTCAAGTTCATCAGCCATTTGGTTCCTGAGAAGATTTTTAAAGGATTTTATCACATATGGACATGGTGGCCATCTTGGCCATGTGACCAATATCCCATGAACAAACTTTCCCCATCCTATGGGGAACCCACATCTAATTTGGTTTCAATTTGCCCAGCAGTTTCTGAGAAGAAGTCATTTGAAAATGTTGACACCAATGCAGAAGTGGACGCGAATGACAGACCACTGCCTATACTATAAACTCCCCCGGAGCCTTTGGCTCTGGTGAGCTAAAAATATCAAAATGTCTAAAAGGTATTTCAAATATGGCGATCAAAAGGTACTCATAAAATATATTGGAAGGGAAGATAATTCAAATACCATGACAACCTGGATTGTGGCTCTTCCTTCTCAACCTTGTGTACAATTGTGCTAAAGGTGAGGGTTGCTATCAGCTAAGTCTTTGGAAAAAGAAACTCTGTTTAAATTAGGGGTCTGCTCATTACAGTTTCTAGAAGTCACAAAATACAGGAGAAAATCCTAAATTAAGACCACCTTCCTGACTGTTCGAAAGTGCTCTATAAGACCAGATAATGCAAGCACTGACCTTTGATGCTTTATCCTGAGATGAAAGCAGTCTGTCTTCTATACTTCTATGAACACGCTTCACAGATGCCTGCATCTGCTTGATGGCACGTAATACCGTATGGATTCTGAAAAATGTCAAAACAATATGCCTATTTAATCCATTTGCAGAATTTAAAAGCAGTCTGTCACAAGACTTGAGTAATCAGGGCCTCCGCTGTTTGCAAAAAGTTTAGCTATTTTCCAAATAAATTTTGAAGAAAACACAACCCGACACCCCTAAATTTTTTAAATGAACTCCTGCTATATAAAAGGAGGAAGAGTCCATTTGGTACAAAAGGGGTTAAAGTTTAGTGAACACCTCACATATTTTCCAATATTCAGTGACTTCCTGTTTGCTTGTTACTGTAAAATAATGAGTTTTCACTGCTGAAGGACAATCATTTCCCTGAAAGAAAATAAATTCACTCCTGAGGAGAGAAGGACATCTGACACATAGAATATTAAACTTTCCTGTACTTTAAAACATTAATTTTAACCCTTTTTGTACCAAATGGAATCTTCCTCCTTATATATAGCAGGAGTCCATTTCAAAACTTAGGGGTGTCAGGTTGTCTTTTCATAAAAATTTATTTGGAAAATGACTGAACTTTAAGCAAACAGTGTAGGCCCTGATCAGAAGCCGCAGAATGCAGTGTCTGATCTGGGCCTGCACTGTTTGCCAGGGTACCCGTTTTGGGGTTTCCGATTCAAAATGGGTTAACTGCTTTTTACTGAAATATAGTTATATCGGTTTTTATTAAAAATAAACTCAACCTTTTTTTTGTCATAAAAATAGCATTCCAACCTGAATTTTGTGTTGGTATTTAACATGTAGACAAGCGAGTCAAGATGGCCCTGGATTACCCAACTGAACTATGGAAATATAGTTATGGCAAATGGAAGTGCAACCTAGGAAACATTCCACTGAAGCTTGATCAACAATTCGGCCGAATGCTGTGTCGCACCAGTGGAGGTGCATAGTCAGTGAACCATGCTATGTAGGTCTAGGTCAAACAGGGATGCTTGCATAACTTGATGCAAGCTTGTACCAAATACCATTAATGAAGCTCTTACAATTTTTGAGAAATGGACTTGAACATCAGGATGAATGCTAGGGTTAACACTATAGATCAGAAAGTTAGTGTCTGTGAACCCTGAAATGTAGGTCAAGGTCAAACATGGATGCTTGCGTAAAAGTTGACATTCCTTGATGCAAGCTTGTACTAAATATCAATAATGAAGCTCTTACAGTTCTTGAGAAATGGACTTGAACACAAGAGTGAATTCTAGATGATATAAGCACAAAGTCAGTCAACCATGAAATGAAGGTCATGGTCAATTTTGGATGCATGCGTTATAGTTGCCATCCCTAGATGCAAGTCTTACGAAGTAACATTAATTAAGCCCATATTGTTCTTGATAAATGATCTTGAATATTAGGGCAAACGCTAGGTTTGATGCAATAGTTCACAAAGTCAGTGAACCAAGAAATGCAAGCCAAGGTCAAATATAGAGGCTTGCATTGTACTTGTCAACCCTAGACACAAGTTTGTACCAAGTATCATTAATAAAGCTCTTACAGCTCTTGAGAAATGAACTTGTATATAAGGGAAAATGCTAGGTTTGCTGCAATAGTTCACAAAGTCAGTGAATCATGAAATGCAGGTCAAGGTCAAATATAGAGGCTTGCATTATAGTTTGTAACAAACATCATTAGGCCTAAAAATTTGTTTCTGCTAACCAGACGGACCCTGAATTGTAGACTTTCAGTTTTGTGTCAAGCGTCCCAAATACTACCACATAGTTGACCAAATGCTACAGTAGCTTTGGCAATCCTGGCATTGACTTCATCAGCAATGTGAATGACTCTTGACAGTGTGCTCCCAACGTACGTTGTCCACCACTTGCAATCTTTGACCTTTTACTGTGATGGTGGTCTCTTTGTAAGGCTTGTAAAGTATTATAACATTTAAATTAGAGACAAATTTCACTTAAATACCACTAAAATGTCAATGAAATTTCAACAAATTTTAGTAGTATTCTGCCAAATTCTATCAGTGAGGTTTCAGTGTTAATTCATTGAAATTACAGTGAACTTTCACTGAAATACCACTAAAATATCTGAGATTTTGCCACATTTTAGTAGTATTTTGCCCAATTCTTTGAATGTTCAGCTCAGGGTTATTTCAATGAAATAATAAAATTTCAGTGAATAACCATTAAAATATCTATGAGATTTTTGACAAATTTTTGTTGTCTTTTAATCAAATTTTTAGTGAAATATCGCTAACATTTCGTCGAAAATCTGTTGAAATTTCATTAATTTTTTTTGTAAATATCTCACTGATACTTCAGTGTTAGTTTGCCCAATTCTTTCACTGAGATTCCACTATTTTTGCAATTGTTTGTTTGATTTGAGGTTTAACGTCCCCGTGAACACTGTAAAGGTCATTTTGTAGACGTTGCTTCCAATTTTGTGGGACTTTTGACCCGACACTGAGATGAAATGACATCTCAAGCCCTGTCACCCAATGAAACCAATAGAGTTTAATAGCATGGACGGTCCGCCTCGCACCGCAGTTCCTGGACAGGCTTAGATCCTCTAAGCGGTTTACCAGTACTAGTGTGTGGGCCGGATTCAGCTCTGCATGGAAGCATAATGCAGCCCATATATTTCTTCAAGCCCCTATGGGCTGGGGCTGCTGTTATTTCAAGAAATAACAATGAACTCTCAGTGACGAAATGTCAGCGAAATTTCACTGTCATTTTCACCGAGGATACATTCTAAAAAATGAAAGGTATGCAACAAAAAGAATCTTGCACGTTATGAGAGGTATATAGAAAATCAGTCCCTCATGCTCCCTCATTATCAAGCCTCAGGACAGATTTTTCTATCCACCCCTCACACCCCAGATAAAATTTTATATTCTCAGCATAATTTAGGCAAAGCCCAATAATACTACTGGGACCTAATGTAATTCATACTTCAATGAATACACTGAGCATGATTATTAAATAACCATGATTTTCCAACCATTTGGTTTGAAGTTAGCAACATTATTATGCTGATGATGCTGTTCTGCTAATAATACAGCAACTGCATGTAAATGATTTCTTATCAGATTAATGCTCAAACTGTGGAGAAAAATATTAGCAATAAATTTCTTTTGTCTAATGTTTATTGAATTATGAACAACACAGGGCTGTATGCAAAGTTGTTCATATACAGTAAAATTCCTATATTAAGACCACTTTTGGGACTGTTCAAAAGTGATCTTAAAGACCACTTCTGAACAGTGCCAAAGGTGGTCTCTGACCAGAGGACACTGCATGCAGAAAACCAAAAAAAAAGAATAACTGGAACTTTCTATCTAAATCTAAAGCAGAATGTCTCAATTTTTGGTGGTCTTAATAGCGGAATTTTACTGTATATAGCAAAATATACACTAGAAAAATAATATTTCTTTCTTAACCCTTGTCCTGGTGAGCCCGGATATGTCTTATCTTTGAAACAATGAAGATCCAGATCAGATGGCCATCTGATCAGGATATTCATTGTTTGTCATTCAGTTCATGAATTTGTTGCAATAATTTGCATTAAGTAATCTGATTGGTTCCTTCTTAAAGACCACTTTTGAACAGTCCCAGTGGTGGTCTCTGACCTGAGAACACTGCTTGCAGAAAACACAAAAAAGAATAACTGAAACTTTCTAAATAAGCCTTTTAAAGCAGAATTAGTCTCAATTTTTGGTGGTCTTAATAGCAGAATTTTACTGAAAATAGCAAAACATACAGTAGAAAAATAAAACTTTTTTCTTAAATGTCTGAACAGAAGCTAGAAATAGCCAATAAGCTGCATTGCTGCCAATGTGCATGAAACAAAGAGCTGCAGCAGTACTGTTGTAGCACATTAACCCTTGTCCTGCTGAATATTCAGTTTAGCCACACCCATTTATGACTTTGAACCAATCAGAGTTCTTGATGTAATTTATTCCTACAAGTTCATATACTGAATTCCAAACAGTGTAGATCCTGATCAGATGGTTTCTTCAGAAGCCATCTGATCTGGATCTACACTGTTTGCAAAGATAGGGGTTGCCAAGAACAGCAGGATAAGAGTTAAGTAATCCTGAAGTACCTGGAGAGAGAGTTGATGGTGTAAGAGCTTCTAAGGATACTTGTATCAGCTTCATAATACTCCACCTCAGGGTTAACTGGAATCTGCAATACAAAACAAGAGACCCATGGGTCACTATGCTCACCAGCACTCAGGAATGAATGTAGAAACAAGAGGCCAATGGGCCACTACGCTCACCAGAGGTAATGTGGGTTTACAATATACAGGCATGGCATCCATCTTGGTCATATATTTCAATGCGGTGCGAGTCGGCCCATCCATGCTTATAAACCCTATTGGTTTCATTGGGCCGCAGGGCTTGAGATGTCATTTCATCTCGATGTTGGGTAAAAGTCCCACAAAATTGGAAGCAACGTCTCCAACATGACCTTTACAATGCTGACGGGGACATTAAACTTCAAATAAAACAAACAATAGTGTCACTATGTAAAACATGTGGGCTATGCTTTGATCAATCTTGGTAGAGATCCTTTAGATGAAGCCTCATCCAAATATCAAAGTCCTGGGCCTTCTGGTTTCAGATAAGAAGATTTTTAAAGGTTTTCTCTATATAAGTCTATTTAAAACTGGTGGGCCTGGGGCAGGGGCCTTTTTGGCTCCAGGGCAATAATTTGAACACTTTGGTAGAGATCCACCAGATGAAGCTTCATAACAAATATCAAAGACCTGGGCCTTCTGGTTTCAGAGAAGAAGATTTATTTAAAGGTTTTTCCCTATATAAGTCTATGTAAAACCAGTAGGCCTGGGGCTTCTGGTTTCAGACAAGAAGATTTTTAAAGGTTTTCCCTAGACAGGTCAATGTAAATCTGGTGGGCCCCAGGCGGGGCCACTTTTGGCCCCAGGGCAATAATTTGAACAATCTTGGTAGCGATCCACTAGATGAAGCTTCATACCAAATATCAATGACCTGGGTCTTGTCGTTTAAGATTTGTAAAGGTTTTCCCTATATAAGTATATGTAAAACTAATGGGTCCCAAGTTGGGCAATTTTTGGACAATCTTGGATGAGGTCTACCAGACAAAGTTTCATACCAAATATCAAAGACCTGGGACATCTGGTTTCAGACAAGAAGATTTTTAAAGGTTTTCCCTATATAAGCCTATGTAACACCAGTCGACCCTGGCGTGGGTTTTGGCCCCTGGGCTACAATTTGAACAATCTTGATAGAGGTCCACCAGATGAAGCTTCATACCAAATATCAAAGACCTGGGCCTTTTGGTTTCAGACAAGAAGATTTTTAAAGGTTTCTTCTTATTTCCCTTTTTCATTGCCATGGCAACCAGCATTCTGAACGGAATGTAATTCTTTGAAAAAGTTTGCGTTCGCATTATGTGGCGTCTGATCTGGGCCTGCACTGTTTGGCAATTACATGTTTAAGGGTTTCCAGTACAAAGTAGGTTAATGATGTGGCTCATGTATCCATCACAAATAAAAACGCCTATATAATTTTGACCCCCTTAAACCCTACTTTCATATAGTAAAATTGGGGTTTACAGGGGTATACATTATTTTTTTTTTAATTATTTCTGCTAAAAATCATAGATTGTAGGTACTCATTAGAACCACCTCAGTAAGGAGGTTCTAACCAGTGTCCACAATATTGTTTTTAAAAGAAATATGAAATATATCACTTTTTTCTTTTTGGTAGTAAAACTTTAAGTATGTTTTTGTAATGATACAATATAACCTCTTTATTCAAAGCAGAAATAATGTTAGTTAAACAACCATATTGTATTCATAGAAAAATGTGTAGATTAAACAGAAAACGTGTAGATTAAACAGAAAATGTGTAGATTAATCAGAAAATGTGTAGATTAATCAGAAAATGTGTAGATTAAATAGAAAATGTGTAGATTAAACAGAAAATGTGTAGATTAATCAGAAAATGTGTAAATTAAACAGAAAATGTGTAGATTAAACAGAAAATGGACAATAAATCTATAAATAGTCATTTTTCTATATAGCCTAAACATTTTTAGAATTCATCTTCAAACCATGTTAACTCTTATCCTGCTGTTCACGACAACCCTTTTCTTTGCAAACAGTGTAGATCCAGATCAGATGGCCATCTGATTAGGATCTGTGACCTTGCAGCTGCAATCATCCGTGATGGGAAGGTACCTTCTGACTGGGAACAGAGTTTCATTGTCTGTCTCTACAAGGGCAAGGGCGATGCATTGGAACGGGGCAACTACCGTGGTCTCAAGCTGACAGAACAGGTCATGAAAGTCCTGGAAAGGATTGTGGATGGCCTCATTAGGCAGTTGGTGTCCATCGACGATTCCCAGTTTGGCTTCGTCCCAGGAAGAGGCACAACAGATGCAATTTTTGTTGTCCGACAGCTGCAAGAGAAGTATCTGGCGGCCAACAAGAGACTCTACATGGCTTTTGTAGACCTGGAGAAGGCATTTGATCGAGTGCCTAGGAAAGTCATCTGGTGGGCACTAAGAAAACTTGGAGTGGACGAGTGGATTGTGAAACTGGTCCAAGGGATGTACGCAAATGCTCGGAGCCGTGTCCGCGTTGGTGATGGTTACAGTGAAGAATTCGAGGTGAAGGTGGGTGTTCATCAAGGCTCTGTTCTCAGCCCACTGCTTTTCATCATTGTGCTTGAAGCCTTGTCATGCGAGTTCCGCTCTGGAGTCCCCTGGGAGGACCTGTATGCTGATGACCTTGTCATCATAGCTGAATCCCTTGAGGAATGTGTCAGGAGGCTCTTAACTTGGAAAGACGCAATGGAGGCGAAAGGGCTGAGAGTGAATGCAGGAAAGACAAAGATCATGATCTGTGGTACAGGTCTGGACCTCTTGCAGAGTACAGGCCAGTTCCCATGCGCTGTATGTCGCACTGGAGTGGGCAGCAACAGTATCTTTTGTAATGGCTGCAAGTTCTGGGTGCACAAGAAATGCAGTGGGCTCAAACGCTTGATAGAGGACCCTGAGTACAGGTGTACACGGTGCCAAGGAACTGCACGCCCCTTAGATGGCAGACCACAGAGGGAAGTTCAAGTCGGATCAGACAAGCTGGAGGTTGTAGCTTCCTTCTGCTACCTAGGTGATATGCTCTCTGCAGGGGGTGGTTGCGACCTTTCAACTACATCACGTGTGAAAACAGCCTGGAAGAAATTCAAGGAGTTGCTACCAGTTCTCTCTTCCCGCCACCTCTCGTTCAAGACACGTGGCCGTGTGTATAGCTCTTGTGTGCGGAGCGCAATGCTCCATGCCAGTGAGACATGGCCATTGACAAAGCCAAACCTCCAACGTCTACAGCGAAATGACAGGGCAATGATCAGACAGATCTGCAATGTCAAGCCACAGGACACTGTCACCATCAGGTCCAGTGAGTTACTTGAGCGTCTTGGCATTGAGGACCTGGACCTCATCCTGAAAGAGAGAAGACTTCGCTGGTATGGACATGTGGAACGCTCCAACGGTGCAATCAAGACTGCCTGTGACATACAGGTAAGTGGAAAGCGGGGGCCAGGCAGGCCCAAGATGACCTGGAAGCAACTAACAGAAAGAGATTGCAGAGAATGGAAGCTCTCTGCTATCGATCCTCATGATAGACAAGCCTGGAGATCTGGTGTAAGATCTGCCATGCGTGCAGCAAGCCAGCTACCTGGAAGGGGGCCCACTTATGTGGACGTTGCCCCTGTACCTGCACGTTAATCAAAAATCCGTTGATGATGATGATGATGATTTATGAATTTGTCGGAATAAATTACATCAAGTAATCTGTTTGGTTCAAAATCATAAATGGGTGTGGCTAAACTGAATATTCAGCAAGAGAAGGGTTAAATCCAAAACCTTGTTATAATGAACAGTGTTATAAAGCAGTTTCCTTTGTCACTCACCTCTGGTGGTATGAAGAACTGGTCAAACATTCCAATTATCAATGTGTTTGGCTGATACTTAGATCTCTCCTGCTGAAGCTGTAAGAAGTAAAACTAAACACTAGATCATGTTGGCCTAAGTGGGTCAGAAATCGCTCACCTAGATGGGGATGATCATGATATGTTACAATGTGCCATGGCATCTTGGCTGTTAGATCAGACTGCCTTTTGAGCAACTCTGAATCTGCTTGTTGCCTTGATGCCAGAACAGCTCAATTCGACTTGGGATTCAGGAGGAGATACTGTTGGTGCACCTAATGCAACAATTGTGACAATTCTGAATCTCTACTGGCACCCCAGTGCCTTCCACCAAGCTTCGATTCAATGCGACAGCCTGCTGGGAAACAGATTCACTGACCGTTCCAAGGCGGCTCTTCTGTGACGATTTATTTATGTTGTTGTTTGTTACTTACTGTGTGTATCACTTGTGTCTTTTAATTTTGGATGGCCATATGGCCATTTTGTGGGAAAGTAACTGTCCTTATGGCCTTCCTTTGTTTAGGTTTCCATTATGGTCTGGTCGCTTAATGTTTGTATTTCTTTCCCTTTGGTGTCTTTTAAGGGTGGAGTAAGTTAATTGTATCAATTCCTGATCTTTGTTTTACTTCTACTTTTCAAGATCATAATAATAATAAAGGCTTTATATCTTGTGGGTTATATTTACTAGTACTTTGGGACCATTGATTTCACTGCAGAATTCAGGAACTATTTGTGGGTCACTGATGAGGCCAAATTGGCCGAAACTAGCTTGTCTGGCCCTGAAAAATGTTGTACCCTCCATAATTTTCAGTTCTGTGCAATAATCTTTGCTCCAAAAGGATTATCCCTTTTTCAGAACATTTTTTTTTCAAGAGGGTAACACAGTTAGCGCAGTAACTAATCTTGTTTGTGGCCCTCATGATGCAATGATTGATGCCATCTTCAATATCTGAACTAAACAATTTTAGTTATTCTAAATCTACATATTCCCCAATGTTGAGGTACCATCATTTGAGGATTTCCAAAATGGTGGAAAATTGGTTCCAAGATCAGAACAATTTTAGTTTAGCAATTCTGATATTCCATGCCCCCCATCTTTGTCATAGTTTCAACTCTCTCTCTCTTCTCCTTGCTCAGTCCCACCACTGCATCCAAGCTCCTGAATAACAGTGACTAGAAACAGAGCCCCTTCAGCGATCTGTTTCAGCCGACCCTGATCATAAGGAATGTACTGTCTATCCGATTTGGGTCTATGCAGTATGTCTAATAAC
Organism: Lucinisca nassula; assembly: GCA_963580285.1. Lineage (NCBI taxonomy): Eukaryota > Metazoa > Mollusca > Bivalvia > Lucinida > Lucinidae > Lucinisca > Lucinisca nassula. The sequence goes on from OY757024.1 coordinate 53,882,142, forward strand.
GATACCACCTTTAAAAGTCTGGGCTGCTCATTTTTGCTCTTAGCTGAAGTGGGAAAAGTTTTTAAGTTCTTAGCTGAAGTGGGAAAAGTTTTTGTTTACTTTTTGTACACTCAACTCTTTATGAATGGTATGTTCCAAAAGTGGTCATGTGATAGCGTGGCCTAGATACATGAATAGTTATTGTTTTCCATTCAATATGTGAGTAAATTGGCATTCTTATACTGTTTCAGTTAATCCTTAAATGCCACTGTTTAAGCAAACAGTGTAGTCCCTGTGCAACCGGCTGAGCAGAATCCACATTCAACGGCATCTGATCTGGGCATTCCGTGTTTGCCAAACCCAGCACACGATTCATGTCCAGACTCTATAAATAACTCTGACCTACATATTATAACATCGATAGAAATAGCTTGACTTTTTCTATTAATAACAATAATATAGGTTTTCTCAAATCAGTGATGGTCATATGGACAACAGCATGAATTCAGATTTTGCCATTTTGTAAATCGGGTTCCCGATTGTAAACAATGAACCCAAAAATAATTGTTTATTCCAGCCACTGATTCATATTTTCATTCACAGTTCAGGCCACCACCCATCAGGGCTTGAAGAAATAGATGGGCTGCATGATGCTTCCATGCAGAGCTGAAACCGACCCCACAAGAGTGCTGGTAAACCGCTTAGAGGCCCAGGCAAAGTGGTGTGAGTCGAACCATCCATGCATGTAAACCCAATTGGTTTCATTTGGTGGCAGGGCTGGAGATGTCATTTCATCTGAATGTTAGGCAAAAGTTCCACAAAATTGGAAGCAACGTCTCCAAAATGACCTACAAAGTGTTGACAGGGATGGTAAACTTTAAATCATAAGGTCAAGGTCACCAAAATTTATCTTTGGCATGTTGCAATGATATATTGACCAAACTTCAACCATTTGTCATGTGACTGGGTGCAGACAAGCAATTTCTGGGCCCAACATTGACAGGCCCTTGAAAATATGGTCAAGATCACAAAAATCTACTCAAATCTTTTGTATGGTGTAAATTATATATTGTACAAAGTTTGACCAAATTTCATCTATTCATTCTATAGATAGGGTGCAGACAAGCCAAAACTGACAGCTTTGGGGGCCTGTGCCCTTGGAAATAAGGCCAGAGTCACCAAATTCTAAACAAATTTTCGGCAGGTTGCAATGATATATTGTACCAAGTTTGAACAAATTTCATCTATTCATTCTATAGATAGGCTGCAGACAAGCCAAAACTGACAGTTTGGAAATATGGTCAGGGTCACCAAATTCTAAACAAATCTTCGGTCGGTTGCAATAATATATTGTACCAAGTTTGACCAAAGTTCATTTATTGTTCATGAAATAAGGTGCAGACGAGCCATTATTCTTGCCGCAAAATTAACTGTTTTTGGGGCCTATGCCCTTGAAAATAAGGTCAAGACTAACAAACCAAATAGCTGCCCCCCCCACCACACACACACACGCACACACATCATCCTAGTGATAATACCACGGATGCAAGTTTTGTCAGAAGCTAACAATAGGTCCAGGAGATATAGTGCTTCAAACAGGCTACATCAATGCAGACGCAAAAGGGTTCCACACCAAAAAATGTATGTCCGCCTCACCCTTGTGGAGTGTCATAATTTAACATTGGCCTATATCGAGAGAATGAAAAATGAAATGACATATGAACAAATAAGCCAAGAAATTTCACTGTCTATTACATAATATCAGCCATCATTATTGTATTGCATACCGAGTTTGAGGATTCTAACTGCCACAGTTCCTGAAATTAGAAATCTCTGATAAATTTGTTTGTATTTGGAGTTTAATGGCCCAGTCAACACTATTTAAGTCATTTTTGAGCCAGTCCGTTTACAAATCTACACTTTCCTGGGCAGGCTTTTTTGTAAGCGGTTAACCAGTACAGTGCACATTCTTTTGCCAGAAACTGACAACTGCCCTTCTTGAATCAGTGGAAGGGAGAGAATGACCGTAGAAAAGATTTCATGATCAATCTCTACGAAAGAATGTTGTCGACCCCGGCAGGTAATGAACCTTCGTCCTCCTGATCATCAGTCTGACGTGCATCAGACTGAGCTACTGAGGCCGGCAAATCTCTGATGAAAACAGAGGACTGGAAGAACAAGTGAACAAATAAGCAGAGAAAGTCTCTTACACCATGTAAGTAATTATTGCACTTAATACCAAGTTTGAGGCTTCCAGCTTTAATAGTTCCTGAGAACACTGGTCTTTATGGAGAGAAAAAAGAATGAAAAAGAACATATATGCCAAAAATACCAATTTTCTCTTACAAAATATTCTAGTAAGGCATCAGTATTGCATTGCCTACCAAGTTTGGGGCTTCTAGCTTTTATAGTTCCTTTGAGATCTTGACCAAAAATAATGGTTTATGGATGGGTGGATGGATTGAAGGATGGACAGATGGATGGAGAGATATTAACCAGAATATTCATCATTTTTCTGTGAGTTGAGGGCATACACAGAACTTATTCAACAAGAAATCTGCCGGAGGCAGCAATGAGGGATCTTAGTTCAGCTGAGCTACAATGATCCACAGAAAGTGTCAAGTTTGTTTCAATCAATTTACCTTTATTTATTTATATTTATTTATTTTTCTTTTTATTTATTTATTTATTTTATTTTGATTGAAAGTATGTGATACACAAATCATATAATGTCTAAAACATTAGCATTTTATAGTTTCAGTCAAGATGGAACTATAAAATGTTCTTTGTTTTAGACACAATCATATCAGAAAAGAGAAACAAAAAAGAATTTTTTTAAGATTTTATTTTTCACCTTTTCAAGTTTACAACTAAAATAACAAACACAATTAAATATATTTTTCTTATTTATATTGCAAACATAGGTTGTGGGTGCTGTTAGAGCCGCCTCATTGAGGCGGTTCAAACGAGTACCCACAACCCTATGACTCAATGAGACGATTCTAACGAGCACCCGCAACCTATGACTAGGAGCAGAAATAAGGAAAATAATGTATACCCCCTTAAACCCCCATTTTCTCTATAGAAAGCGGGGTTTAGGGGCTGTTCCTTTTTCCTCAAAAACATATATTGTGTGTCCTCGTTAGAACCGCCTCGTGGAAGCAGTTCTAACGAGCAGTCACACTGTAAAAACAAATTGTGGGTACTCGTCTGAACCGCTTCGCTGAGGTGGTTCTAATGAGTACCCACAATATATGTTTAGAGCAGAAATAACAAAGTTATCAGGATTTTATCTGAAAAAAATTTTTTGACGGAAAAAATTTACCAATGTATTTGAATTGGTATTTTCTGTAATGATTATAAATGATGGCTACTTAATATAAAATCGGAAAAAGTGCTGTTGTTTCTTCCATGCAAATCAAAATAAGGACCTAGGTGTAAATGAATAGATGTCATTTGTCAAAGTCATATCCCTAGGTAATTTATTACCCTCTCTTGGTCCCCTACCTGTAAGACAGCCTGAATACCCCAAGCGTATTTTATCTCAATGCTAGATTCTTTAATAAACGGTCATTAGGATGTTATGTAATCGAAAAATGTGTCTTTAACCCCTGACCTGCTGAATATTTATATATGCCACACCCATTACCGATTATCAACCAATCAGATAACTTAATGCAAATTATTGCAACAAATTCACAATCTGAACGGCAAACAATGTAGATCCTGATCAGATGGCTTCATCAGAAGCCATCTGATCTGGATCTTCATTGTTTGGAAAATAAGGCAAATCCGGGCTCAGCAGTACAAGGGTTAAGTATATTAGTCGCAGATAAATTTTACTAGGCAGAGCAATTCAGGTGTTGCCAATATATGTCAAATTTTCTGAGTCCAACAGAAGATTTGGTAGAGTGCCTTTCGCATGCTTTCTGCAAGCGGACCAAATGGTCATATATGCCACAGATTTGTTTGTGTTGCAGTTGAATGCACACAATTGGGTGGCTTTTTGTTCACAGAACATTCTAAAGGTAGGTGCAACGATAGCTCTGCCTAGTCAATCTTATCTGCGACTACTATGTATCTAAAGCATCATGTTTAGGAAGGATTTTTCCTTTATTGTTGATAAAAAAACTTCTGCATAATCTGTTTCCAGCCTTAAAGGGAATGGGAACACCTTCATGGGAGGCAACTCCTGCAAAACTATTTTTGTCTCCCATGTCAATAGGGGTCAACTCTTAAAGGAAAGAATTTGCTCCTGAGGAGCAAATTCTTTCCTTTAAGAGTAGACCCCTTTTCCAACCAGACTGAGCCTATAGAAAAGCGAACAGGAAGTCCCGAAAGTTTTCTCCCTTTGAAAAATGGCGGAAAATCTGCCAGGTGTTCCCATTCCCCTTAAGATAGAAATGTTTATCAGTTTTAAAAACCTTACCTTTCCGGGAAAGTAAACTAAACCAGATAAGTGTATGCACCAATCTAATAGCAGCTTGTAGTTGTGACCTTTGGCCCCACTGCTTACCCATACCCTTACATATACACCTGAAATATGTTAAGGTACTTTAACTTCTATTAATACTAAGAAAATCATTAGGACAAAATTTTTTCATGGCTGCAAAACAACCTTTTTCTGATGCAAAGTGGCATTTGTCTTATACGCATTTTGGCTTCAAATTAGGTTGTGGGTGCTTGTTACAAATACGAACCTTGTACAATACTTCTTTGAATAAGTACCCAAACCTATTCAATTTATACCGCAATCAGGCATTCTAGTAACCTAATAAAGGGGGTCGAATAACTGCATGCTATAATCAGTAGTGACCTATAATACCTTCTACTGACCTATAATAAGTCTAGTAACCGTTTATAGACCGGACCTACTTTTCAGGTCCCTACTTTGCATGTGTAAACAATAACATGTAACCTTTTTAACCACCGTATTTAACATGGGAAAACAATGAAACTGCAAGTTATAATCTTTACAATATTTATTTAAACAGATTTTCGGAAATTTCAGCTAAATTCTTACCTTCTTGGGCTTTCCTGGTTTGAACGGTTCGTTGCAATAATTGGGCACTGCTACTGTGGTTGCATCTCAACCTTGAAAAATTCGAAAGCTAAAATAAACTATTTATTTTCATCTGTCTCCGGTGAGCGGTGACGTCAGAAACTTTGCACTCCTTGACGTCACGTTATACTACCTGTGCCCGCCATGGCAATGAATGTTGTTTAACATGCCACACTGTCTGCTGTCTTTTTTTCCCTAAGCCTATTTATTGCAAAACCCCTTGAATTGCGCTAAAGCTCACCCCTATAAAATTGCCTAAGGCTCAATGATTATATTTTATTATTAAAGACACTAACCATGTATTTACTATTTTGTCTGTGAGTCTATCAGAGCTGAAGTCTTCCCAATCTAGACATATATATTTTACAGGTATAATGTGACCCATCAGTGGAGAAAAAGCCTTCATGGGTGACAGAAAGTGCCAACTTTTGAATCAAACAAGATACAAGCACCTTTCATAATATTAGATGTATTGATAATTTGTTTGATTTGAGGTTTACCGTCCCCTTCAACACTGAAAAGGTCATTTTGGAGACGTTGCTTCCAATTTTGTGGGACTTTTACCAGACAATGAGATGAAATGACATCTCAAGCCCAGTCGCCCAATAAAACCAATTGGACGGTCCACCTCGCACCGCGGTTCCTGGACAGGCTTAGATCCTCTAAGAGGTTTACAAGTACTAGTATGCGGACCGGATTCAGCTCTGCGTGGAAGCATCATGCAGCCCATATATTTCTTCAAGCCCCTATGGGCAGGGACCGAAAGATGTATTGATAAGAAACTGACCAAGAACCATCCAGGGTGGATGAAATTTTGAAATGATTTATCTCTCCTAGATTAAGCGGTTTATAGGGAAAGTGTCTCTTGTTTTCAAATGTAATTTTTGAATAATGGTTAAGTACATGGTGTGATAATCATTTCTAAGCATAGCTAACTTGCTTATTTTTCACAAATTTATGCAAATCATAAACAATGCAATCGAAGGTTAAAAATATTTTCTGAAGAAAGTATGCCACCCAATAACTAGAGGTTAAATAATAACAACAATCAAATGTTTCTTATTTTGCCATGATATACTGTTACAAGTTTGGCCAGAATTCTTCAATCTGTTCAAGAGATATGGTACACACAAACAAATCTGAACAATCTTTGGTCCTTTGTGACCTTAAAAAGTTGATGAAGGCCATTAAAATCTAAACAAGTCTTCTTTATTTTGAATTAATTCATTATACCAAATATGGTTGAAATTCATCAATAGGCACAGTTGTGCAATGTGGTAAAATTTGACAATCTTTGCACTAAATCAAGGTCACCAAAATCTAATCAAATTACTGGCAGGTTGCAATGATATACTGTAGACAGTCTGACAAAAGATTATACTTCAATCAGGATATGGGGTGCCGAAAAGCTGTTTTTTTGGCAAAAATTTGATATTTGATAGCCAGAGACCTTGAAAATTTAGTCAAGGTTACCAAAAGCTTATCAAAGATTTTGGTAGATTGAACAAAATAATGTGCCAAAATTCATATATTTGTTTGGGAGACAGGATGGAGGCAAGCTATTTTTGGTCCAAAAGTTCCTTTAAATGAGGTCAAGGTCACCAAAGTCAATGCATAATTTTGGCAGGCTGCAGTGATTTATTGTATCAATGTTGACCACAATTCATAAATGTATTCAGGAGATAGAGTGAAGGACTATTTTGGGTCAAATGTCAAGGTCAAGGTCAAAAGGTCAACAAGTGGGCCATGATGACCCTGGATCGGTCAAGAGGTTTTACAGCTGATGGAAACAAGTCCCCAGGCCTAGTCAAAATTTGGATCCTTGACCCTTGTCATTTTCAAGAGTTTTCTACTTTTAACTGAAGTGGCCATCTTGTTCATTGGTGCAAAACACATTTAGCGATTTTCGATACAGGGCCATCTAGGCAACACGTGAAGTCTTAGCGAAATTGTCCCAAAGCATAAAATTTTGTCATTTTAAAGGATAGTTTTATTTTTTGCTGCCATCTTGTTCATTGGAGCAGAACCCTCTTAACAATTTTGGTAGATGAACATCATTCCTGTGAGGATTGGATGAAATTGGCTTTAAAGTTTAGAAGAGTTGTGACTTCCTACTTTTAGCTTGTTTTAGCTTTAAGCTTGGCACAAAACTGTTTTAGCTATTTTGGAAGAGGGCCACCTAGGCAACATCAAGAAGCTGGTCAAATGGTTTAGGATTTATCATTAAATGTCAACTGTTGTACAACAGACAAGTGGCAATAGACACTGACCAATCCCTGTAACATATGATCATGAGCACAAAGTGATCTAAAAAGGATACATTTAGCATTGATGTCAATTTCATCCTCATAATTGCTGATATCAAAACTCTTCCAGGAGGGATTCTGAAACACAGAAAAAGAAGGTATCACTAGAAATGTTTTCAAAAGATAAATATAGAGGACCCGCGTTATAACGACAGTATTTGTTCCCTGTTATTGTGCTGTTATAATGAATTTGTCGTTAAAAAGAATCCCAGTAAGGATTATGATAGGTTACAAAAGGTCTTTTCCATATCATTACTCAAAGAAACAAATGTAAAAGACATTTGTTAGAATCACCTCGGTGAGGTGATTCTAACAAATATCTATAACGTTTGTTTCTAGAGTCCTCCATGACTATGGATTCCATTGGGGCATTTTCAACCCAAGGAAAGCCAATGTCGCTAGGAATCGAGGCTAAACCTTGAGCTAAGAATTTATTCCTTTGAAATTGTCGTTATAATGAGTTTTGTCATTATAACGAATGTCGGTATAAAGAGGGTTGACTTTATGTCCCAGCAGCAGTGAGAATGTTTGGAACACAAATCCGTTTTGTCATAGAGGTAGTCATTTCACAAGTTCAAAACATAAGCAGTTAATAGAGAGTCTGTCCTCTGTTTGCATTCAGTCCTGCATGCACACGCCTGGTCATGGACAGGATTAAATGATTGATCTCTGCCTAGGGAATAGCATTCCACTCCTGTATGAGCGCGAGACGCAAGATTTGACGCCTTGTTGGTGGCTGGGGGCAGTTACGTACTCGCCTATCCAAGACGTCCCACAGATGTTCTATAGGAGAGAGATCTGGACTAGACGGAGGCCAGTGCATCATGTCAGCCTTGTTTTGCTGAAGAAAGGCCATGCTGAGTCTTGCTACATGCGCCCGAGCGTTATCCTGTTGAAACGTAACGTTGTGCACATATGGAACAACTACTGGTCGTAAAACAACGTCAACGTAACGCTGAGCCATCAAAGATCCATCAATGAATAACAGGGGCGTTCTATGACAATGAGATATGCCAGCCCACACCATTAACCCACAGCCTCAAAATCGATCACATTCCACCAAACAATTGTCACGATAACGCTCTCCGTCACGTCTATACACACCTTGACGGCCGTCAGTTCTGTACAACAAGTACCTTGACCCGCCCATAGGGGCTTGAAGAAATATATGGGCTGCATGATGCTTCCACGCAGAGCTGAATCCGGCTCGCACACTAGTACTGGTAAACCGCTTAGAGTATCTAAGCCTGTCCAGGAACCGCGGTGCGAGGCGGACCGTCCATGCTAATAAACCCTATTGGTTTCATTGGGCGACAGGGCTTGAGATGTCATTTCATCTCAATGTCGGGTAAAAGTCCCACAATATTGGAAGCAACGTCTCCAAAATGACCTTTACAGTGTTGACGGGGACGTTAAACCTCAAATCAAACAAAAACCTAGACTCGTCAGAAAACATTATGTTACACCACTGATGAAGGGGAAACAGGTTTTGCCTATGTTGTGTGAGCCACGCCATTCTAACCTGACGTCGTTGTGGTGTTAACGGCATACTAACGTACAGACAACGAGGACGTAAGTCAAACTCTCGAAGGCGATTCCTGACAGTATCTGCACTTATTCGATTGTTGTGCGTTCCTGGTGTCACCTGAGACGTCTCGACGGCTGTACGGAACCGATTACGAAGGTGAGTTAGAAGGGATGTATCGGTCCTGTCAACTTGTCATGACGCGTGGACGTCCACTTCTGGGCCTGTCATTTGTCGTTCCCGTTTGACGTAGACGCTGGTACAAGCGAGTTATCGGTGTTTTACCCACTGGGAAGTTCCTGGCGATGACAGCCTGAGACATCCCATGTAGAAGCATTTGGACCTCTACGTTACGTTGATCTTGCGTCAAACGTACCATATTCCCAAGAGGAATTTTACCGGACTTTTGAAAACTAAACTCCAGGTAATACAATATGCCAATATGATGAGGTTACTGTATACATTTAATGTACTGCATGAGGAAATGTTGAAAACAACGAATTGCCAAGTGGAGGGTTAAACTGTACAGATATCGCCCAAATGTTTTCTGCATAAGAAAGTTAAAAAAGTATGAAAATGAATCGCAAAATGATTTTTCAGTCAACCTGATGGTTGCATGAAAATCTTTTTGGTTAAAAAAGTTGCGTTTCTTTTTCGGTTCAGTATATGTGTTAAGGTCGTTCAGCGACCTTGGCCCCAGGTGTCCATCAACTTTTCAACTTAAATTTTATATGCAGCTGCCTTTTCAATGGATGAATGAAAGTTTTTCAAATGGTCCAGGTCACATGAACAAAATCGCTGCCATGGCCATATATAATGTTTAAAAAATCTTCTTCCCCAGAACCTCTAGGCTGATTTATTGAAACTTCATATGCAGCTTCAGGTGACAGTACTACAATACCGTAAAAATGCTATCAAATGCCCTGAGCGTTTATAAGAATCATTACCTTTCATAGGAAGTGGGGTGGGCATTTATTAGAGGTTACAGTTCCCAGAGAAATTAATTGAAGTATCAGAACACTGCACTTTCTCGCAAATGGCCACCATCTTAAAATATACAACGGAACTATGTGCTAGTGACGCTAAATCCGTGAAAGGCTTTGGGCATTTCTAACCCAAAGGAAGCCCACGTCGCTTGGAATCGAAGCTAAGTCTTGAGCTAAGAATTCATTCCATCGAAATTTTTATTATAACCAGTTTGCCATTATACCGAAGGTTATTATAACGTGGGTCGTCTGTACATGTAGTTGGCACTAGTTTGTGTTGAAAGGTCATTAATGTATAATGAAGTCCCTTGTAAACTGCATTTTTTTTTTACAAAGGAAAGTGGATTATACAAGGGTATATGTTAGAAGCTTTCATGTTGTACTTTATGACTTAGCTACTCACCTTGCAAATCAGGAGTTATGGGATCAATTTAGGGCTTCCCCAGACTTTCGAATGACTCTTTAAACCTAGATCTGCGGCTCCTGCCCATAGGGGCTTGAAGAAATAGATTGGGCTGCATGCTGCTTCTACGCAGATCTGAAACCGATCTCACAAGAGTACTGGTAAACCGCTTAGAGGTTCTAAGCCTGTCTAGGAAAAGTGGTGCAAGTAGGTCCATCCATGCTTATAAACCCTATTGGCTTCATTGGGTGGCAGGGCTTGAGAAGTCATTTCATCTCACTGTCGGGTAAAAGCCCCACACAATTGGAAGCAATTTCTCCACATTGACCTAAACAGTGTTTATGGGGATGTTGTTTTCAACATTTCCTCATGCAGTACATTAAATGTATACAGTAACCTCATCATATTGGCATATTGTATTACCTGGAGTTTAGTTTTCAAAAGTCCGGTAAAATTCCTCTTGGGAATATGGTACGTTTGACACAAGATCAACGTAACGTAGAGGTCCAAATGCTTCTACATGGGATGTCTCAGGCTGTTATCGCCAGGAACTTCCCAGTGGGTAAAACACCGATAACTCGCTTGTACCAGCGTCTACGCCAAACGGCAACGACAAATGACAGGCCCAGAAGTGGACGTCCACGCGTCACGACAAGTCGACAGGACCGATACATCCCTTCTAACCCACCTTCGTAATCGGTTCAGTACAGCCGTCAAGACGTCTCAGGTGACACCAGGAACGCACAACAATCGAATAAGTGCAGATACTGTCAGGAATCGCCTTCGAGAGTTTGACTTACGTCCTCGTTGTCTGTACGTTAGTATGCCGTTAACACCACAACGACTTCAGGTTAGAATGGCGTGGCTCACACAACATAGGCAAAACCTGTTTCCCCTTCATCAGTGGCGTAACATAATGTTTTCTGACGAGTCAAGGTACTTGTTGTACAGAACTGACGGCCGTCAAGGTGTATATAGACGTGACGGAGAGCGTTATCGTGACAATTGTTTGGTGGAATGTGATCGATTTGGAGGCTGTGGGTTGATGGTGTGGGCTGGCATATCTCATGGTCATAGAACGCCCCTGGTATTCATTGATGGATCTTTGATGGCTCAGCGTTACGTTGACATTGTTTTACGACCAGTAGTTGTTCCATATGTGCACAACGTTACGTTTCAACAGGATAACGCTCGGGCGCATGTAGCAAGACTCAGCATGGCCTTTCTTCAGCAAAACAATGCTGACATGATGCACTGGCCTCCGTCTAGTCCAGATCTCTCTCCTATAGAACATCTGTGGGACGTCTTGGATAGGCGAGTACATAACTGCCCCCAGCCACCAACAAGGCGTCAAATCTTGCGTCTCGCGCTCATACAGGAGTGGAATGCTATTCCCTAGGCAGAGAACAATCATTTAATCCTGTCCATGACCAGGCGTGTGCATGCAGGACTGAATGCAAACAGAGGACATACTCTCTATTAACTGCTTATGTTTTGAACTTGTGAAATGACTACCTCTATGACAAAACGGATTTGTGTTCCAAACATTCTCACTGGAAATTGAACTCTCTATGGTAGTTACATTCAGGAATGATTATATTATTGCGTCATTAAATCGATTTTCTGCAAACATGATTATTTCTGCAAATACTCGCATTTATATTTGGAGTTGCGTTTCTTTTTCAGTTCAGTATACTAGCATTCACAGACATTCATACAGTACCTCTCTCATTTCATAATCATAAGTTTTGGAAAGTTAGGTCAAGGTCAATCTAGGGTCATCTTGTTTGCAAATTTTGTAGTCCTCAGTCACCTGATGCTACATATAAAGTTTCAAGACAAGTGGCACAGTAATTATGGAGAGGAAGATTTTTTAAGGTTTTTACCATATTTGGGCATGGTGGCCATCTTGGTTATGTGACCTGGATCATTCGAACAAATTTGCATTCCCTCACATATAAAATTTAAATGAAATTGGCCCAATGGCTTCAGAGAAAATGTATTTAGAAATGTCAATGGACCTTTAATCCAAGTGACCTTGAGCCAAGGTCACTGAATGATCTTGACCTTTAGCATTCATTTAACCTTTCTCATGTCATAGACCACAATATTTTCTGGAAAAAATGCATTGTTTTACCCTTTTCCCATTGAAAGCCTAAGGAACCAAATTTGACCTTGTCGTAAAATAAGTCATCATATTTATATACTTTGTAGTACTCAATCACCTAATGCTACAAACCAAGTGTCAAGGTAATTGGCCGAGTGGTTCTGGAGAAGAATATTTTTTAAAGTTTTCACCATATTTGGGCATGGTGGCTATCTTGGTCATGTGACCTGGACAATTCGAACAAATTTTCGTTCCCTTGCTGTTCTAATATGTTCTATAAAAGGAATATCCTTTGGAAGCAAGGAATACACCACAAAACTGGAAAATATGGAGTGTACATGTTTTCTGGGCCAGACTAGCTCGTTTCGGCCAATTAGGCCTCATCAGTGACCCTCAAGATATTTTCAAAATTTTACAATGGAATCAATGATCCCAAAGGACAAGAAAATATAAACTTCACTATGATGAAGGGCAGGGAGACGTTTTACGACCGCCACACATTCCCACACATCAGCTGTAGTGACGTTAAGTATGTTCTATAAAAGGGATATCCTTTGGAAGCAAGGAATACACCACAAAACTGGAAAATATGGAGTGTACATGTTTTCTGGGCCAGACTAGCTAGTTTCGGCCAATTAGGCCTCATCAGTGACCCTCAAGATATTTTCAAAATTTTACAATGGAATCAATGATCCCAAAGGACAAAAAAATATAAACTACACTATGATGTAGGGCAGGGAGACGTTTTACGGCCGCCACACATTCCCTGCATATTTTTGTTCCCTTTTCAGAGAAAATGTATTTTGAAATGTCAATGGACCTATAATTCAAGTGACCTTGAGCCAAGGTCACTGAATGACCTTGACCTAAAACAATCATAGACATTCATATTTTACGTATTCTCATGCCATAGACCACAATATTTTCCGAAAGATGCATTGTTTTGCCCTTTCATAATTGGTAAGCCTAAGGGACCAAATTTGACCTTGGCAGAAAATAGGTAAAGGTCAACCTAGGGTCATCATATTTGCAAACTTGGTAGTAATCAGTCACCTAATGCTACATACATGTACTAAGTTTTAAGACAATCGGTGCAGTGGTTCTGGGGAAGAAGATTTTTTAGGTTTTTACCATATCTGGGTATGGCGGCTATCTTGGTCATGTGGCCTGGACAATTTGAACAAATTTTCGTTCCCTTACTGTCCTAAGTAGAAGTAAACCAAAGATCAGGAATTGATACAATTAACTTACTCCACCCATAAAAGACACCAAAGGGAAAGAAATACAAACATTAAGCGACCAGACCATAATGGAAACCTAAACAAAGGAAGGCCATAAGGACAGCCACTTTCCCACAAAATGGCCATATGGCCATCCAAAATTAAAAGACACAAGTGATACACACAGTAATTAACAAACAACAACATAAATAAATCGCCACAGAAGAGTCGCCCTGGAACGGCCAGTGGAAGATTTCCACCGGGGGGGCCCAAATCGACTTTACGTGGCCACAACCCTCGCCCCCACTCCCGTCACGATTTAGACAAATAATTTGTTCGGTCCGCATGAAGGCCTCCTAACTCATCAGTGCAACATCTCCGTGAACACAAAAATCAAAGAACCACAGAGGTGAGACAACGGTGAGGACTCGACAGCAAGAAACCACTGAAATGCTGGAGCAAAAGAAAACCAACAGTTAGACTCCGATGAGGCCGACCAGAGACAGAGCATCAGGCACCAACCAACATTATTTCTCTAATTCTCGATAAGCCTTTACGTTGGAGCCGTCATAGAATCTGAGGCCTGACCCACCTGCGTGCAATTAAAGAGGGAAGCAAAGTTGCCAACCATGATTGGGTTAACTACCATGCATGCAGTCTGTCGTATAATATCCATGTTGTACCCAATCTTTTTATATCGAAGAATGATTTTACGAAATTGGGTGCTGAAGTCATTGCGGTTGCATATAAAATTTAATGGAAATTGGCCCAGTGGTTTCAGAGATAATCTATTTTGAAATGTCAATGGACCTATAATTCAAGTGACCTTGTGCCAAGGTAACTGAATGCCCTTGACCTTAAGCATTCATAGACGTTCATTTTTTACCTATTCTCATGTCACAAACCACAATATTTTTTGAAAAATGCATTGTTTTACCCTTTTCCCATTGAAAAGCCTAAGGAACCAAATTTTACCTAGGCAGAAAACAGGTCAAGGTCAACCTGGGATCATCATATTTGCAAACTTGCTAGTACTCAGTCACCCCGATGCTACATACCAAGTTTCAAGACAATCGGCCCAGTGGTTCTGGAGAAGAAGATTTTTTAAGGTTTTTACGATATTGGGGCATGGCTGCCATCTTGGTCATGTGACATGGACCAAACTTGCAAACTTTCGTTCCCCCATAGCCAGGAGGCTACATATGAAATTTAATTGGAATTGATCCAGAGGTTACAGAGAAGAAGACATTTGAAAATGGTGGATGACGGTTGGACGACGGACGATGGATGCCTACCATCCTATAAGCTGCCCTGGAGCCTTTGGTTCAGGGGAGCTAAAAATCTAACCTGTGACCACTTGACCAAATTAAAATTTGCATGATTTTTTATGCATGCTGTGCGCTGCCAAGATTTCATCAAAAAAAGAAAAATTCAAAGGGACATTACTCTTAGGAGGGGCATACCCTGAGCGAGAAAAAAATGCCTGTCAGGTATTTTTTCATGAGGAATTTATATACCAAATTTCAAAACCCTAGCATACAGTTCTAAAGTAATGCTATGCATCACAAAGCATACACTGTAGGAATGCCAAAGGATCATCTACTCATCACTACCAATCAATTCACCAACTTTCAAGACCCTAGCTCTGATAGTTTCTGAGATACTATGCTGACAAGATTTTATCAAAACAATTTCAAAGGGCCATAACTTCTGAAAGGGGCATAATCGTGACAAGAAAAAAATTTGCATCAGCTATTTTTTCATAAGGAATCCGTATATGAAATTTCATAACCCTTGCATCTTAAATCTTATGCATCACAAAGCATATACTGTACAAATGCCCAAAGTTACAAAGGGCCATAACGCATAAAGTAGTTTTCAGAATTTAGTAAAAAGTTAATCAGGTCATCAACTCATCACTGCCAATGCATTCACCAAATTCAAGGCTCTAGCTCCAATAGGTTTTGAGATATTTTGCTGACAAGATTTCAAAATATTTTTCAAAGGACCATAACTCTTGAAAGGGGCATAATCCCGATGAG
The DNA here is from genome assembly GCA_963580285.1 of Lucinisca nassula. Classification (NCBI taxonomy): domain Eukaryota; kingdom Metazoa; phylum Mollusca; class Bivalvia; order Lucinida; family Lucinidae; genus Lucinisca; species Lucinisca nassula. The sequence goes on from OY757024.1 coordinate 53,897,772, forward strand.
ATAAAAAATACTTGACAGCTATTTTTTCATCAGGTATCCATAGATGAAATTTCAAAACCCTAGCATACATAGTTCTTAAGTTATGCAATGCATCAAAAATCATACACCGTACAAATGCCCTAAGTTACAAAGGACCATAACTCATGTATTTTTCAGATTTTAGACAAAAGTTAATTTTATCATCTATTCATCACCACTAATCCATTCACCAATAATTCTTGAAAGGGAAACAATCCGGATGAGAAAAAAAATTATGTCAGCTATTTTTCCATGAGCAATCCATTTATGAAATTTCAAAACCCAAGTTTACACTGTTCAGAACTCTGTCAAAAGTTAATCAGGTCACCACCTATCCATTCACCAACTTTCAAGGCTCTAGCTCCAATGTTTTGGAGATATTTTTCTGACAAGATTTCATCAAAAAAAATTTAAAGGGCAATAACTATTGAAAGGGACATAATCCCAATGAGAAAAACATATGTGTCAGCTATTTTTATACCCGTTTTTTTGAAGAAAAAAAAACGGGTATATCATTTTCGACACGGGTGTCCGTCCGCACGTCCATCCGTCCTTCCGTCTGTCACGTTTCTTGTGAATGCAACTCCTTTTTTATTTCTTTACCTACAGTGACAAAACTTGGTACATACATTGTTTGGGGACAGCTAATGTGCATGAAGGTGTCGAAATTTTCGTCTGACCCCCTGGGGTCATGGGGTGAGGTCAAAGGTCAAATTTCTAAAGAAAGGCTTGTGAATGCAACTACTTTTTATTTCTTTACCTACAGTGACCAAACTTGGTACATACATTGCTTGGGGACTGCAGATGTGCATGAAGGACCATTGAAGGTGTCGAAATTTTCATCTGACCCCCTGGGGTCATGGGGTGAGGTCAAAGGTCAAATTTCTAAGAAAAGGCTTGTGAATGCAACTTCTTTTTTATTTCTTTACCTACAGTGACCAAACTTGGTACATACATTGCTTGGGGACTGCAGATGTGCATGAAGGTGTCAAAATTTTCATCTGACCCCCCTGGGGTCATAGGGTGAGGTCAAAGGCCAATTTCTTAGAAAAGGCTTGTGAATGTAACTTCTCAATTGTCCTATTCAGTGTACACATGCATTTCCAAGTGTGTTGTCCATAGAAAAAGCGGGTATTTGCGGTGGTGCACCATCGACTGCGTGATTCTAGTTTCATGAGAAGTTCATATATGAAGTTTCAAAACCCTAGCATACATAGTTCTAAAGTTATGATATGCACCAAAAAACATACACTTTACAAATGCCCAATGTTACAAAGGCCCATTACTCGTAAAGTATTTTTCAGAATTTAGAAAAAAGTTAATCAAGTCATCTACTCATCACTACCAATCCATTCACCAAAAACTCTTGAAAGGGGACATAATCTGGATGAGAAAAAAATTTGTGTCAGCTATTTTTCCATGAGGAATCCATTTATGAAATTTCAAAACCCCAGTATACACGGTTCTTAAGTTACGCTATTCGTTAAAAGCGTAACGGATGGATGAATCGCCAGACGAATGACCCAGAACAAATATGCCCCTTCAACTTCTTTGAAGTTGGGGGTATAATAATTGGAAAAGAAATGGGGAACACACTCCTTCACAAACATAGTTTCTACTTAGGATTCCAACCAACAACTGCTGGTCCCTGGTGAATGATCAAAATTGAAAAAATATGAGGGAATAATGGGGCACACACTACTAAGGATCCCAACAACAGTGTAACCGGGGTATAATGAGAGTGTGGTGTAATTCTGTACATTTACTGACATTTCTGTGTGCTTGATTAACTAGACAATCAAGTGAGCATATGCTCACTAATACACCCGGCTGCAGCCATCAGTAAAACATGAGCCAAAGAAACCATGAAATTATCTCAAATGGGTTGAAAGTTACAGAGTTACACAAGTGTATGGTAAAAATGGCCATTTTCAATATTCAAAGGGCAATAACTCTGAAAGTAGGAAAGCAAGAGTTATGGTTCATGTATTCTGCATGTCGTGTCATGGTGTTCAACATTCGTGTGGAGTTTCTTGAAAATATGTCAAGCTATTTAAAAGTAATGGAGAAGACACGAAGATGTTAACAGACACGTAATTTACTATCTTCAAAGGGAAATAATTTATAATGTATGCAAACAAGAGTTATGGTTCTTGTGTTCTGCCCATCCTATTATCTTGCTTTACATTTGTTTGAAGTTTCATGAAATTATCTCAAACGGTTCTAAAGTTACAGAGCAGACACAAGTGTATGGTAAAAATTCCAAGTTATAATATTCAAAGGGCAATAACCCTGAAAGTAGAAAAGCAAGAGTTATGGTTCATGTATTCTGCATGTTGTCTCATGGTGTTTAACTTTTGCATGAAGTTTCATGAAAATATGTCAAGCCGTTCAAAAGTTATGGAGCAGACATGAAGATGTTAACAGACACATAATTTAATATGTTCAAAGAGAAATAATTCAAGTATGTTCAAAGAGAAATAATTCATAAAGCATGCAAACCAGAGTTATGGTTCTTGTGTTCTGTCCATCCTATTATTGTGCTTTACATTCGTTCGAAGTTTCATGAAATTATCGCAAACGGTATGAAAGTTACAGAGCGGACAGAAGTGAATGGTATAAAAATGACCATTTTCAATATTCAAAGGCAATAACTCTGAAAGTAGGAAAGCAATAGTTACGGTTCATGTGTTTAACATTTATGTGAAGTTTCATGAAAATATGTCAAGCAGTTCATAAGTTCTGCAGCGGACACGAAAATGTTAACAGACAGACACACACACAGAAAAGACAAAAACAATATACCCCCGGCATACGAACCTGGCATACTCCGTATGCCGGGGGTATATTTATTCTTTCTGGGTTTAACCCTGTAGACTCTGATCAGAAGAAATCTAATCTGAGATAGCATTGTTAGGTGAGGCCTTCATTGCCTAGTAGGTTTAATCATTAGGTCTCTCACCTCTGTGAGTTTGAGCCCCACTCACATCACATGTAAGATGCAAAGTTCTGTAATGAAGGGTCTGGTGGCTTTTCTCCAGGTACTCAAGTGAACACTCTGATTAACAATCAGTTGTTATTAATTGCAATATTTCTTCAGAGGGTCATAAAACCAGCCCCTACCACCCTTCCTACATTCTCTGTAAGTCTATTGCATTATATCAAAAGCAGAACTTTTTTAAGACAAGAATGTATGATAAAAATGTCTTACCAAAGACCCAGAGATTGTTTCACTCTTGTAAAATTCTGAAAGTAAATGAAACTAATTACAGATGGAATCTCTTTATAACAACTACATGTATTATATTTAAACAGGGTTCATTTCAGAATTGGACAAAATATACTACAAGAGGGCCATGATGGCCCAGGATCACTCACCTGATCCATATTGTACAAATGAAATTGTAGGTACTATGGTGGAGTAGAGGGTTAAAGCAATTTTGGTTAACCAAGGAACATTTCAGTGAAATTATTTAAATATCAGTCTGGCTGTTTAGGAGAAGAAGTCATTTTCAGTCTCTGATGGGAGCTACGGGTTAATTGTATTGATTCCTGATCATTGCCTTCACTTCCATTTTGTATTTTGTGGTTTAAGATTTTTTGCTCTAGTGGCCATTATGCTTAGTGCAGCAAAATATTTTGTGCAATTCTGTTACCGGGTCACACATGGAACATTCCTTTAACCCATTGTATACTGATGGACTCTTCCATTGCTTAATGTTGGACAGGTACATTTGTCATATAAGGGATGGTAGGCCCATTTTTTTTTTTTTTTTTTTGTTCTATTTTTGATGGAAATTTCTGTTAGCAAATAGTGCGGGCTCTGATCAGACGTCCGAGAAGGTTGGAATTTGGATGAACTATATATATAGTAAAACAAGAGGACCCAGAGGGCCCTGGTTCGCTCACCTGATCCAATGTATAACAAGTGGGCCCCGGGCAGGGTCAATTTTGGCCCAAGGGGTATAATTTGAACAATCTTGGTAGAGGTCCACAAGATGAAGCTTCATATCAAATATGAAAGATCCGGGCTTTGTGGTTTCAGAGAAGAAGATTTTAAAGGTTTACCCTGCATATAGAAGTCTGTGTAAAACAAGATTTTCCCTATATAAGTCTATGTAAAACCAAAGGGCCCCGGAGCGGGGGCATTTTTGGCCCCAGGGCTATAATTTGAACACTCTTGGTAGAGGTCCACTAGATGAAGCTTCATAACAAATATCAAAGACCTAAGCTTTGTGTTTCAGAGAAGATGATTTTTAAAGATTTTCCCTGTATAAGTCTATGTAAAACCAAAGGGCCACATGGCGGGGGCATTTTTGGTCTCAGGGCTATAATTTGAACAATCTTTATAGAGGTTCACTAGCTGAAGCTTCATAACAAATATCAAAGACCTAAGCCTTGTGGTTTCAGAGCAGAAGATTTTTCAAGATTTTCCCTTTATAAGTCTATGTAAAACCAAAGGGCCCCTGAGCGGGGGCATTTTTTGGCCCCAGGGCTATAATTTGAACAATCTTGGTAGAGGTCCACAATATGAAGCTTCATACCAAATATCAAAAACCTGGGCCTTGCAGTTTCAGAGAAGAAGATTTTTAAAGATTTTCCCATATAAGCCTATGTAAAACAAAGGGCCCCGGTGCGGGGGCATTTTTGGCCCCAGCACTATAATTTGAACAATCTTGGTAGGGGTCCACTAGATGAAGCTTCATACCAAATATCAAAGACCTGGGCCTTGTGGTTTCAGTGAAAAAGATTTTTCAAGATTTTCCATATATAAGCCCATGTAAAACCAAAGGGCCCCCGTGCGTGGGCATTTTTAGCTCCAGCACTATAATTTGAACAGTCTTGGTAGGGGTCCACTAGATGAAGCTTCATACCAAATATCAAAGACCTGGGCCTTGCGGTTTCAGAGAAGAAGATTTTTCAAGATTTTCCCTATATAAGCCCATGTAAAACCAAAGGGCCCCTGTGCGGGGGTATTTTTGGCCCCAGCACTATAATTTGAACAATCTTGGTAGGGGTCCACTAGATGAAGCTTCATACCAAATATCAAAGACCTGGGCCTTGCAGTTTCAGAGAAGAAGATTTTTTAAGTTTTCGGTGAAAAAAATCTATTTTGGGCTACTGTGACCTATATAAGCAACGGACCGGAACCATTTGAACAACTTTGAAAGGGGACCACCTAAGGATCATTTCTGTGAAGTTTGGTCAAAATCCAATCAATGGTTTAGGAGGAGATGTCGTTTGAAGAAAAAGTTTACGGACGCACAGATGACAGACAAAAAGTGATCCTAATATAAAACACAAGAGGGCCCAGAGGGCCCTGGTTCGCTCACCTGATCCAATGTAAAACAAGTGGGCCCCGGGCAGGGTCAATTTTGGCCCCAGGGCTATAATTTGAACAATCTTGGTAGAGGTCCACAAGATGAAGCTTCATATCGAATCTGAAAGACCTGGGCTTTGTGGTTTCAGAGAAGAAGATTTTAAAGGTTTACCCTGCATATAGAACTCTTTGTAAAACAAGATTTTCCCTATATAAGTCTATGTTAAACCAAAGGGCCCCGGAGCGGGGGCATTTTTGGCCCCAGGGCTATAATTTGAACAATCTTGGTAGAGGTCTACTAGCTGAAGCTTCATAACAAATATCGAAGACCTAGGCCTTGTGTTTCAGAGAAGATGATTTTTAAAGATTTTCCCTATATAAGTCTATGTAAAACAAAAGTCCCCCATGGCGGGGGCATTTTTGGTCTCAGGGCTATAATTTGATCAATCTTTATAAAGGTCCACTAGCTGAAGCTTCATAACAAATATTGAAGACCTAAGCCTTGTGGTTTCAGAGAAGAAGATTTTTCAAGATTTTCCCTATATAAGCCCATGTAAAACCAAAGGGCCCAGGAGCAGGGGCATTTTTGGCCCCAGCACTATAATTTGAACAATCTTGGTAGAGGTCCACAAGATGAAGCTTCATACCAAATATCAAAGACCTGGGCCTTGCAGTTTCAGAGAAGAAGATTTTTAAAGATTTTCACTATATAAGCCTATGTAAAACAAAAGGGCCACGGTGCGGGGGCATTTTTGGCCCCAGCACTATAATTTGAACAATCTTGGTAGGGGTCCACTAGATAAAGCTTCATACCAAATATCAAAGACCTGGGCCTTGCGGTTTCAGAGAAGAAGATTTTTCAAGATTTTCCCTATATAAGCCCATGTAAAACCAAAGGGCCCCCGTGCGGGGGCATTTTTAGCTCCAGCACTATAATTTGAACAATCTTGGTAGGGGTCCACTAGATGAAGCTTCATACCAAATATCAAAGACCTCGGCCTTTCGGTTTCAGAGAAGAAGATTTTTAAAGATTTTCCCTATATAAGCCCATGTAAAACAATAGGGCCCCGGTGCGGGGGCATTTTTGGCCCCAGCACTATAATTTGAACAATCTTGGTAGGGGTCCACTAGATGAAGCTTCATACCAAATATCAAAGACCTGGGCCTTGCGGTTTCAGAGAAGAAGATTTTTTAAGTTTTCGGTGAAAAAAATCTATTTTTGGCTACTGTGACCTATATGTGCAACAGACCGGAACCATTTGAACAACTTTGAAAGGGGACCACCTAAGGATCATTCCTGTGAAGTTTGGTCAAAATCCGATCAGTGGTTTAGGAGGAGATGTCGTTTGAAGAAAAAGTTTACGGACGCACTCACGCACGCACGCACGGACGCACGACGGACGACGGACAAAAAGTGATCCCAAAAGCTCACCTTGTCACTACGTGACAGGTGAGCTAAAAAAAAAAATGCAAAAATGAATGATAAAATATTTTTTTGCTTTTCCAGCTATTTATTATTGTAGTTCGAAAATTTTTATGCCATTTCTCATGTATTAATATTTGCAGGGCTGACAGGTTGTCTCAAGGGCGGGACAGACTACTGGCCTCCTAGTCAGGGCTTGTTGGATTGTGTAGGCGAGATGTCTTCCACTAATTACATATTGAGGATAGGGGGTGCAAAATCTGTTGTCTCAAGGGCAATACAAGTGAGTGAGTGTTTAAGTTTTACATCTCACCAAGGTCATACGAAAGTCTGGAGAAGCCCTGTTACAAGGTGAGTAGCATAACCACTACACCATGGAGGCTTCTAAAGGGCAATACAAGAATAAGTACATGTATATGATAAATGACATTTGTCACTTGGATCTAACCCAGGGACTCCTGATCACCAGGCAGCTTCATATCAGACCTGGACATTGATGCAAATGCAGCTGAGCCTAGAACTTGACCAAAAGCCAGTATTGTTTCATCAGGGCTGCCAGATTCCACAGAAAACTAGAACTGTCAGAGGATCCGACGATAGCCCCGCTATAGCCCTGTCAGAGGAGCAAGACTCATGAATTAAAGGTAAAGACTTGTGAGTGGGTTAAATCCCTAACAAGGTACCTACGCCTTATAGACTTTTCGCGTTATTAGATCTGAAAAACAGTCTCAGTTAAAAAACCAGAGGACCAGTGGTCCTGTAAACGCTCACCTGACACCTGGTCCTGGTGTACATTTACATGTTTTTTATATATGTATATAGCCTAAGAGCAGGGGTACACAACTTGTGTGGACAAAATTTTGATGTCTAACAATGTTATAAAACTTTCCACCTATTCCATTGCCGTAAAATAGGTAAAGGTCAACCCAGGGTCACCATTTGAACAAATTATGATAGGCCCGTGTACCAGATGCTTCCTGCCAAGTTTCAAATTCATTAGCCTTACGGTTCTGGAGAAGAAGAATTTCGAAGTGTTTTTACCATATATGGGCATGGCCACCATCTTGGTCATGTGACCTGGACCATATGAGCAAATTTTCATTTGTTCATCATATAAAGGATCCATATCAAATTTCACTTGAATTGGGCCAGCGGTTTCTGAGAAAAAACTGTTTGAAATATGGAACCTGGTTAATCTTGGTCCCAGGTCACTGAATGATGACTTTTCTTACCCATGAATCTTCATGTATTCATTTACTTTACCTGATCTACCAATTTGGTGACATTGTCTTCAATGGTTTCCTAAAAATCCATTATTTTCACTTTTTCCCATGCAAAAGCCTAAGTTGACAAATTTGACACTGCCATAAAATAGGTCAAGGTCAACCCAGGGTCAGCATTTGTAAAAACTATGACGAGCCCGAGTACCATATGATATATGCCAAGTTTCAAAGCCACTGGCCTTACGGTTCTGGAGAAGAAAATTTTTGAAGGCTTTTTACCATATATGGGCGTGGTGGCCATCTTGGTCATGTGATCTAGACCGTACTGGCAACTTTTCATTTGTTCAACTCACAAAAGCTCCATATTGAATTTCACTTAAATTGGCTCAGTAGTTTCTGAGAAAAAATGTTTTTTTTGAAATATGAAATCGGAGTGACCTTGGTCTAAGGTCAATGAATGACCTTGACCTTTCTTACCCATAGATCTTCATGTATTCAGTTACTTTACCTGATCTACAAATTTTGGTGACACTGTCTTCAATGGTTTCCCTAAATATCCATTATTTTCACTTTTTCCTATGCAAAAGCCTAAGTCAGCAAATTTGACATTACTGTAAAATAGGTCAAGATCAACCCAGGGTCACCATTTGAACAAATTATGATAGGCCCGAGTACCATATGCTACATGCCAAGTTTCAAGGCCATTGGCCTTACGGTTCTTGAGAAGAAGAATTTTGAAGTTTCTTTACCATATATGGTCGTGATGGCCATCTTGGTCATGTGATCTAGACCATGTTGGCAGCTTTTCATTTGTTCAACTCCCAAAGGCTCCATATTGAATTTCACTTCAATTGGCTCAGTAGTTTCTGAGAAAAAATGTTTGAAATATGGAACCTGCGTGACCTTGGTCTAAGGTCAATTAATGACCTTGACCTTTCTTACACATAGATCTTCATGTATTCAGCTACTTTACCTTATCTACTAATTTTGGTGACACTGTCTTCAATGGTTTCCTAAAAATCCATTATTTTCACTTTTTCCCATGCAAAAGCCTAAGTCGGCAAATTTGACATTGCTGTAAAATAGGTCAAGGTCAACTCAGGGTCACCATTTGTACAAACTATGATGGGCCTGAGTACCATATGCTACATGCCAAGTTTCAAGGCCATTGGCCTTACGGTTCTGGAGAAGAGGAATTTTTAAGGCTTTTTACCATATATATAGGCGTGACGGCCATCTTGGTCATGTGATCTAGACCGTATTGGCATTTTTTCATTTGTTCAACTCACAAAGGCTCCATATTAAATTTCACTTAAATTGGCTCCGCAGTTTTGGAGAAAAAAATGTTTGAAATATGGATCCTGAATGACCTTGGTCTAAGGCCAATGAATGACCTTGACCTTTCTGACCCATAGATCTTCATGTATTCAGTTACTTTACCTGATCTACAAATTTTGGTGACACTGTCTTCAATGGTTTTCCTATAAATCCATTATTTTCACTTTGCCCCATGCAAAAGCCTACTTCGGCAAATTTGACATTGCTGTAAAATAGGTCAAGGTCAACCCGGGGTCACCATTTGTACAAACCATGATGGGCCCGAGTACCATATGCTACATGCCAAGTTTCAAGGCCACTGGCCTTATGGTTCTGGAGAAGAAGATTTTTGAAGGCTTTTTACCATATATGGGCATGGCGGCCATCTTGGTCATGTGATCCAGACCCCGCGAACAAACTTTCGTTCCCCCATCCCACTGAGGCTCCATATGAAATTTGGCTTTGATTGGCCCTAAAGTATAGGAGAAGAAGATCTTTGAAAATGGTGGACGGACGACGGACGGACGACGGACCATGGCTATACTATAAGCTCACCTATGAGCCTAAAGGCTCAGGTGAGCTAATAAGTTTTGGATAATGAAAAAACCACATGCATATCTTAAGACCTCTTTAAAAACACCTGAAAAGTTTCAAAGGATCGGCCTACAACTGTAAGAGGAGTTGCGTTCACAAGGTAGCTACTCCCTATACATTTTAACATTAGAAGATCTCAAAAAAGTGAAATAAGTGGAAAAAAAATAATTTTAGGATAATGAAAAAAGCACATGCACATCTTCAGACCTATATGAAAACACCTGTAAAGTTTCAAAATGATGACCTAGAACTGTAAGAGGAGTTGCGATCACAAGATAGCTACTATACATTTTAACATAAGTAGATCTCAAAAATTGTCTAAGTTAAAAAAGGTGAAATAAGTGAAAAAAATTATTTAAGGATAATGAAAAAAGAATATGCACATCTTCAGACCTATATGAAAACACCTGTAAAGTTTCAAAAGGATTGACCTAGAACTGTAAGAGGAGTTGCGGTCACAAGGTAGCTACTCCCTATACATTTTAACATTAGTAGATCTCAAAAATTGTCTAAGTTAAAAAAGGTGAAATAAGTGAAAAAAATTATTTAAGGATAATGAAAAAAGAATATGCACATCTTCAGACCTATATGAAAACACCTGTAAAGTTTCAAAAGGATTGACCTAGAACTGTAAGAGGAGTTGCGGTCACAAGGTAGCTACTCCCTATACATTTTAACATTAGTAGATCTCGAAAATTGTCTAAGTTAAAAAAGGTGAAATAAGTGAAAAAAATTATTTAAGGATAATGAAAAAAGAATATGCACATCTTCAGACCTATATGAAAACACCTGTAAAGTTTCAAAAGGATTGACCCAGAACTGTAAGAGGAGTTGCCGTCACAAGGTATCCACTATCAAATATTACAGACAGACAGACGGAATTCCAAATATTACAGACAGACGGAATTCCGGACAAGCCAAATCCAATATAGCCCCCACTTTTTCAAAGCGGGGCTATAATAAAATTCTCTAACAATTCCCTGTTTCCCTGAAAAAAAATCTAAATTTCCCTGACAAGTCATTCATTGTACACCACAACCTCTTGTTATACTGCAATCAGCCATTCTAGTAACCTAATAAAGGGGGTCGAATAACTGCATGCTATTATTGGTAGTGACCTATAATACCTTCTACTGACCTATAATACGTTTAGTGACCGTTAATAGACCTGACCTATTTTTCAGGTCCCTTACTTGCAAGTATAAATAATAACATGCAACCATTCATACACGGGAAAACAATGAAACTGCAAGTTATAATCTTTGCAATATTTATTCAAACAGATTTTCAGAAATCTTACCTTCTCGGGCTTTCCTGGTGTGAATGGTCCGTTAGAATAATTGCCCACTGCTACTGTGGTTGTGTCTCAACCTCGAAAATAAATTCTAATGCTAAAATAAACAATTTATTCACCGATTTTCCTACAGAATGGAAAGCGCTGAGAAACTTTTATTCGTGCGTCCATGTTGTTCCTACGTCTCTGTGTCGCGGTGACGGCAGAAACTTTGCACTCCTTGATGTCAGGTTATACATGGCACTGAATGTCGTAACATGCCACAATGTTTGTTGGTTTTTTTTTTGCTTAATTTTGCTTAATTATTGCAAAAGCCTTGAGTGTTATGAATTGCGATATAAACTAAATACATGGTAGGTGTCTTTAATAATAAAATATAATCGGTTCGCCGCAACAGTTTTATAGGGGCTCGCTAAAGCGTCTTTTATAATAAAATACAATCCGTTCGCCACGACAGTTTTATAGGGGCTCGCTAAAGCTCGTTCCTATAAAATTTCTAAGGCTCACCGATTATATTTTATTATTAAAGACACTAACCGTGTATTTACTATATAACACTATTTATAGGGTCTAAAGCAGAAACCGTGTTAGTTAAACAACTGTGTTATATCCAACCAAAAATGTATAGATTATATAGAAAAATGACCATTTATGGTCATTTTTCTATATAATCTATACATTTTTTTGGATCCACCTTGAAACTGTAATATATCCAAAACTGTGTTTTAATGAACCGTGTTATAATGAACTGTGTTACAATGAAGATCTGGTGGAATTTGACTTTTTATCATATTTTGACAAGTTTCTTGATAGTTTCAGATAAGGATGGGTAATGTGGATAAGCAACTGCATCAAGGGATAATTTTCTTTATTTTTTCATTAAACACCAGGAAAACAAGTCTGTACAATGGACACCCCTCTCAACACCACTTTATAGCTAGTAAATTGTGGTTTTCTTATTTCTGCTCTAAGACAGGTTGTGGGTGCTCATTAGAACCCACTCAATGAGGCAGTTCTAACGAGCCATCAAGACCTAAATTTTGAGGAAAAAATAGTATGACATATCACAAATTTTCACCAGAAAATCAACCGTTTCAGAGATATGAAAGAATGCACTGTTACACAGGTGTCCGAGATATAAAAGAATGCACTATGTGGCATGGATGTCTTATCATAATGACCAGTAGGGCTGGCTAATCGTGGGTGAAAAGATAATTGTTTTTCAGTCCTGCCATTGTGATGGATAATTGATTAGTAATCATTGAAGATTTGGTCACAATTTTACCTGTCTGGCTTTCTGCCTGAGCATGACTCTTAGTCTCTTACCATACATGTATGTTGTACTTTACCATATGTATTTGAACAGATGGGCCTGAGCAAACAGTGTGGACCCAGATGAGATGCGACAGAACACAGCATTTCATCAGGGTCTGCACTGTTTGCCACTCATCCAACTATTTTAGGCACAACTTTGGGTAGTAAATTGGAATGTAGGAAAGGAAGTATCAGGAAAAAAAGTATCAGGGAAAAAAGTATCAGGAGTGAGTGAGTTTTAGTTTAACGTCCCACCAACAGCTAAGGTCATACAGAGACGGGACCTCTGTTTAAAGACTCATCCGAAAGTCTGGAGAAGCCCGGGGAAAAAAAAAAAGTATCAGGAAAAAAAATATCAGGAAGAAAGTATCAGTTTCATGTAAAAAGGATACTATATACAGTAAAATTCCGCTATTAAGACCACCTAAAACTAGAGCTGTCAGTGAAACTGACTAGGGCCCCGGCAGCGCTATCAGAGGAGTAGAAAAAATTTGTGGACGGACAGACAGAGTGATTACTATAGGGCACCCACACTTTCAGTGCGGGGCCCTAATTAAGACTAAATCTGCTTTTAAAAGCATCCTAATCATCATACCATTGTAACATCAGAAGCGAATATGGTTAAAACTGATACTTTTTTTTCCTGATACTTTTTTTTCCTACCTATAACTGATACTTTTTTCCGATACTGTTTTTCTTGATACTTTCTTTCCGACTACCAGTAAATTGTACTTATCAAATAATCGATTGTAAGCAAATCAGTAATGATAATCATTTTTGTGGAATTTATCAATCCATTAATTGATTATCCAATTAATCTTGTCAGCCTCAATAACCAGACATTGTGGATATTTGTAAGAATTGCCTAGACAAGGTAATACTATGACTAGACAAGGTAATCTTATGACTAGACAAGGCAATCCTACATATATGCCTGGTCAAGGCAATCCTATGACTACACAAGGCAATCTTATGACTATACAAGGCAAGCCTATGACTAAGGCTGACACGATTAATTGTATAATCAATTAATTGATCGATAAATTCCACAAAAATGATTATCACTTCTGATTTGCTTTTAATCTATTACTTGATAGGCATAATTAACTACCCAAAGTTATGCCTAAAATAGCTGGATGGTTGGCAAACAGTGCAGACCCTGATGAGTTGCCGCATTCTGCAGTGTCTCATCTGGGTCTGCACTGTTTGTTAAAATATACATATACATGTAGTAAAATGCAACATATGGTAGGGTCATGCTCAGACAGAAAGCCAGACAGGTAAAATTATGACAAAAACCTTTGCGATTACTAATCGATTATCGATCGCTATGACAGAACTGATAATCGATTATCTTTTCAGCTCCGCTTATGACTAGACAAGGTAATCCTATGACTAGACAAGGCAATCCTATGACTAGACAAGGCAATCCTATGACTAGACAAGGTAATCCTATGACTAGACAAGGCAATCCTATGACTAGACAAGGTAATCCTATGACTAGACAAGGCAAGCCTATAAGTAGACAAGGTAATCCTATGACTAGACAAGGTAATCCTATGACTAGACAAGGCAATCCTATGACTAGACAAGGCAATCCTATGACTAGACAAGGCAATCCTATTAAGAGTCCACAATATTGGTTTATAACAAGAAATAAACAAAATCAGCTTTACTAATTTCTCTTACTCCTCTTTATTTGAAGCTACATGTATATGTAACGATCCAAAATCCTACTGAATGTTAAGCCTCCTGCAATTACATGTATGTTTAGTAATAGGGAAAATTACCTTTCTTCTTTTCATCTGTATGGAGTGTGAAATACACATGAAGCTTTGTCAAGTCTTTCCAGTTGAATTTCTTACATTGTAGATTTCTCAGTGTGAGACTTCGTACATGTCTTAGACGTCTCTAAAAGATGACCAAAAAAAATAATATTGACAAAGAACTATATACATGTGCACCTACTGTTTGGTCTGAGTTTCTGAAAAAAAAAATAATCAAAAATGCATTTTATGTCATTATTTAACATTTCTAGGTAGAATTATTCAAAATAAATTCAAAATTATAAACTTAGATTTTTTTGCTTTAACTTTCAATGTGCTGTAAGCAAGATTAGTCGCACAAAGGGGTGGTCCAAATTGGGCAACTTATCACGCTCATAAGAAAGTATTCTCCATTCGACGAGGTTCTTCGATTGCAGGATGGATAATTCTTTCTTACAAGGGCACAGGTTTTGCCAACCTTACCGGCTGTTAGATTTTACATCCGGAAATTAAGTTAAAATTCAACATTTCTCAAGTACCAGTCTTCAACAGGTCCCCCTTACCTCAGATTACCCTTACCTTTTATCACAATTTTATGCATACTGGGAGAGAGAGAGAGACAGAGAGAGATAATGCCTGGGGCATAAAAATCATGTCATTTAAAATGTTAAAAAGTCGACAGGTTCTGATAACATTTCAGCCAAAATTCTAAATTCCTGCAACTCTTCTCTTAGTCAACCTATTGCCTATCTTATCAATCTCACTATAGCCACCAGTGAATTCCCTTCCCAGCTGAAATTGGGGCAAGTTATCCCCCTTCATAAGAAAAATGATCCTCTTGGCAAAAGTAATTATTGGCCTGTAAGTATACTTCCATCTACATCTAAGATCTATTCGAGGATCATGCATGATCAGCTATTGCAATGCTCACAACGGGCCTCCAACGATGGCCATTCCAGCTCATCAAGCATTTTGCCAACACTACTTTTGTTCTGCCATTCTCTGCAATTCCATAAGGCAACCGTCCTTGGAACCTTCTCAACCTGCTGAATCTGAGTTTTAACATGGAGTGCCAAACAGGTGAGGCATATGTCACCAGTCAAAATTTTAGGACATTTACATTTTAGGAAATTAAATGAATGAGTAAGTGAGAAAGGAATCTTGATGTGGGGTGAATGTTAAATGAAGGGTTTTATTTTTTTAAGTCATAGTAAGAGAGAATGGGTGAATGAGAAAAACAGAATTTCAGAAAAAAGGTAATTTTTCATTTTAGTTTTAATTTCATAATTTCATATTTTCCCAGGATTTTGTTCATCAAGGTAAATCTTTGTAAAATAGGTCTTGAGGCATTGTTTTGACAAACAAGCATGTTAAGCAACATGGCTTGAGAAATGTTTTTGCACCTTTTAGATAACAAAGCTGCTTACAAAGTTATAGCTTGGAAACAATCAAGCGAAACTTAAGATTAAATCAACTAAGAAAACATATGTCACTCTTTGGCTTACAAACTTAAACTTAGTAGACAGCCTAATTATAAATTAGGGAAACAGTAGTCACTCTGAGGTGGCACACTTCTATTGTTCCAAGAAACTTTCGATCTTTAGATAATTGGCTTCTTTTCTCAGGTGTTAGTCTATAATTTGAGTAAAATCTTTTAAGACCCTTTTGGGCCTGACTTTTGATTGGTCACACTGACACTTCTAAAATATGAATCTATTGGTTGGATGAAAGAAACCAGTTTATTGGCTCATTCCCTCAACTTAGGTTTAAACCAATGTTTTGTATGCAACATCCTCTGTCTGCCTAGGAGCAAAAGCCAAATTGCATCTAAGAGATCCTAATGTAATCTCAGAAGTATGTTGACCCAAATCCATATTATCAGTTATGGTGATGCCAAGATATTTTCTGGATTGGATATGCTCCAATGTATGATATGACATTTGGCCACATTGAACTTCATTTGCCAGTGCTAGACTATCCAGGTCATCTTGTTAGATAAGGCAGACAGAAGGAGTATCTATATTCCTATACAAAACACAAATCATCAGCAAACAAATGAACACATGCCCTGATGTTTTCCGGAAGATCATTGATAAATAGCAAGAAAAGGACCGGTCTAAGTACCGAACCCTGAGGGACACCAGACAAAACAGGGACTGGATCTGACGCTTGCCCATCAAGTACAACTTGTTATGAGTGCCCAGAGAGCCATGAGCTAATACACTTCAGTGTGGATCCTCTTATCCCATAACTATTGGTACAGTTTATATAATAGCCTCCTGTGAGGTATCGGCGCCAAGGTACCGGTACCTTGTTGAAGGCCTTGGCAAAATCTGAATACAAACAAACACCCTGTGCCAGGTCTCTTAGTCTTCTCACTTTAGTCTTTACTAATTCCAACGTGCACCTCCTGCCAATAACACTCGAGAGAGGGGTCGGCAGTATTCAAGAGATAGATAGACAGATTACTTGTCATTCAGTCTGATAAACCCATTTGGACGGGCCTCCGTGGCCTAGTGGATAAGAGCGCTGACTCTTAGTCATTAGGTCTCTCACCGCTGTAGGTCCGAGCCTCGCTCGGGCCACGTGTGAGACGCCAATTTCTGCAACGGAAAGTCAGGTGGTTTTTCTCCGGGTACTCCGGCTTTCACTCACCTCTGATTAACGATCGACTCGATATGAGTGAAATAATCTAGAAAGGGCCGTAAAACCAAAAAACAAAAACCCATTTGGGGTTCACAGACCTATTGGAAATCCAACTGAGGTAATGGCCAAGTATGACCGACTCGGGGGGAAAAAAGGACAGGGTAAGCGGAATTAGCAGATGTAGTGGAAATCGGTACTAGTTGGCTTCAAGACCGTCACAGGCATATGCCAGTGGTGGAAAACGGCGGAGCCAGGTATCAGACGAACACGCGCACCGAGCAGGAGAAGCTCGTGGAGAAGACTTGACAGGGTGGACAGACGACTCGTGGGCTCTGGATTGAAGATACTGGCGAGAAAGAACTAACAGGTAACTGGGGATGCAGGTAAGACACCCCAGAGTTACTTTAATGGTGGCAGTGTAATAGAACCTTCGTCCATAATGCTTTATGTAGCGACAATCGTTGTGTAAATGCATTTGGCCATTTGCTTTTGCCAATGTCATGACAATGGAAAGGCTGAATAAAAATATGTTAGCTTGCCTTAACTTTACCTTGGACCCCATCTTTGAGGATAGGGAGGGAGGGGAAGTGGGCAAAGCAGGTAGGACGAGTTTTTCAGCTTTGAAGGTACATAGAACAGAAAATGAAACGTTGCAGCTTGAGAGTATTATGGCATTCCAAGAAAGCAGATGTTAAGAGGCAGATAGGTGCAAGAGGTTAGTCTTATAGGAGCAATTCCTGTTTACCTTCAGTATGCGTCGGATCAAGTACAAGGGATACATCAAGAAAATTGACAGCTTTTACAGGCAGTGTTACTGTGTTGCTATTACTGGAGGAGCTATTTTCTGTCTGAACTGAACACGCGAGCTTGATTTGGTTGCTGTTAGGGCAAAACTACGTGCGGGCTGGTAGCTAGTGGGAAGCCTTTACCCGGAAGGTTTTCGGGTCAGTTCTTTGACTTCGCTGGATACTTCTGGTGCTGTGAGGCGTAGTGCACGATGCTAGGGTACCAGGAGCCGGGGGTGATTTCATGAGGGACTGGCGGTCTCAACTGGTTGAAGATACGAGCTGGATGTGAAAGAGAATTCAGTTGTATCTGGGATATCAGAGGAGACTTAAGATGTCTGGGGGCCAATGACTAAGTTTATGGCCATAGTGGCAAGCCGGTTTTGCGGTGGTGGTTCAACTAGTATTGTTTGCTGTCTGTCAAGAGAGGCATACCCTTTGGTGGCGACATGTGACTGGGTAATAACCAGCTTGCAATCAAGGTTGCCGGAAAAGGATAATCAGATGCTATGCAAAGCTGTCAACGATGCAGAAATGGCCAGAATTGGAAATCCAGTAAACAGCCAGAGTCGGTGAAAGTTTGTGGTAAGAGAATGTTACCGCAATGGTAGCTTTACAGTAACCGAGCAGGACAGAGTTAGAGTTGTATCAGTTCAGCTCGAATGGAAGTATTAGAGTCCAGGACTGAACCAGTATGGATGTTGGCAATGGATATCAACTAAGGTGTTGCTATGGCTGTCTTGGGGAGCTACAGGGAAGCAAATATGGAGATCAGCTTCGGCTTGGTGGTCATGTCCACACACGTGATTAGATAGATTCTGTCAGCTGCTGGGGCATTGTGTATTTTACAAGGACCTGATCCCCAATGTTATCTACAGTGGTGGGTGATCAACCATGAGAAGTGTGATTCCTGGTGCTGGAGAATGAACTTGGGTTCCGGAGTACCTGATCTGAGATTTGCAGTATAGCTGAATTTCGAGGATAGGCATACTGTGTCAAAACAGTTTGCAGTTTTAATATGTAGTGAGCGAGTGACTTCTCAATCTAACTGGTGCTACAGGATCTTTGGCGATTTACTAGGCAGGTTTAGGGCCTATGGGCTGTGTGCTATTGCTGTATGCAGATAAGTTTGACGCGCATACCACTGGCGTTGAAAATGAGGTGAAGGATTCAGATTTGACACCTGGCGGCCAGTGTTTGGATCTGAGGAAACCAGAAAAGGCAGTGGTACTGGTACCGTCAAGAATATTGGCAGTCGCAACAGGCTATTAAGGGGCGCCTACAATCTACAGATTCGTGGAGTATCTATGGAGGATTTGATATGTCACAAACAATGAACAAGACAATCATAAGAAGACAATGACCTGATCACTGAAAGGCAGGTGATTGATTTGTTTGCCATTGGAAGTCTGTTGGACGTAAAACTACAGAAGAAAACTCCTGCACAAGACTGGTGAAAAAAGAAACAAGGGCTCATGCAAGATGAGGCTTGTTCCCGTTTAAGACTTAGAAACATCCTCCTTCCCAGCAGTTGGGTGAGCAATGGCGAGATATCCTGGCATACGGGTATTTTTCAAAGATTTTGGTGGCTAGCCAAAGGATCCAGAGGAGTCAACAATGAGTCAATGCTACAGATGACAAGCTGCACTCCTGTTAAATAAAATGGGGAGGAGTGTAGTGGAAATTGGTACTACTACTAGTCGGCTTCAAGACAGTCACTGGCGTACGCCAATGGTGGAAAACGGCGGAGCCGGGTACCAGACGAACAAGCGCCTAGCAGGAGAAGCTCGTGGAGAAGACTTGCGACGGCTGGACAGACGGCTCATGGGCTCTGGATGGAAGATACTGGCGAGAAAGAACGGAGCAACTTTAGAATTTGTCTGCCACTTCATATTAACTAACCCTCACCCTTAACCCAATGACCTGACTAACCTAACCATAACCATCAGTGACCTATTCCTAACCCTAACCATCCGGTCCATAGAAATACCAAAACGCACCAAAACACCAAAACGCACCTGTATTTACCAAAACGCACTGCCAATATTGGATTTTCCTATGTAGGGTAGGGTGAATTAGAGGATTAGACACTTAGAAACAAATATATATATATCTATATATAATATATATTTAGGATATAAATAAATATAGGGGTTTATACATATTATACATTTGAGCCAGGACTCAGCAGTTCCTACCAAAACGCTACCAAAACGCACTGTCAATATTGGATTTTTCTAAGAACTTCACTCTGCCGCGGAAAAAGTATTTCCGAATGCAGCAGTTTTTATTGGTCTCAGTGGGCCGCGACAAGTGTACAAGATCAGGGTCATAGTCCCAGGAATGCAGTCTGATCCATCATGTTAACAAGTCTGTGTAATAAGCACCCATCTAAACACCACGTTATATGCTGATAACTGCAGTTTACAGGGTTAAACACTTTTTTCTTATTTCCATGCTCCAAGACATAGGTTGTGGGTACTCGATAGAATCAACTCAACGAGCGGTTTTAACGAACACCCATGATCTATATTTGGAGTATAAATAAGAAAAAAAACATGTCCAAAAATTTAAGGCTCATTCTGATGCGCGCCTGACTGATAATCAGGAGGACGATCTGGCGAGTAAAAGCGTGGCTATGTAAACTGACCGGCTCAACAATGACCTAAAATAGTGTTGACTGTGCCGTTAAAATCAAATACAAACAAAATGGTGGCCCATTGTTGCTTAGTTACATTGCGCTAGATGGAACACAACTTGGCCTAAACAATGATGTGCAATATAGATACATTATCCCAGCTAGCACAAAATAGCGTGCCAAAGTCAGGCAGACAGCGATACGACACTGTCGGGCGGCGTTGGCTAGACATGCTTTGCTGGCTGGGATATCTACAGCCCATAAGGAGCATCTGAGTATTTAAGTTCAAGATAAAAGGTAAGCTTACCAATGCACATCAAATCCTAATATTGGCAGTGCGTTTTGGTAAATACAGATGGTATTCCACTGACATCTTTACACCATTCAAGTAAGAGAACGCAACTCAATGAAAAACAATTACCAAAACGCGCTAGAAATATCAGTTTATATGCATTATAGATACATTATCTACAACCCAAAATGAACATCTGAGTATCAAAGTTCAAAATAAAAGGTTCATGTTATTAAAAGAAACCAATAACCCTATAATATATAATGGCCATTTACGAATAAAAAATGAGCCGGGGCACAGCATTTCTTACCATTTACATGTGCGCCCAGCAAAAACTCAGAAAAGCCTGCGCAGTCTGATCAGTCTTCGCTGTGCATGCTAAGCTTGGGTAGCTAAGGGCCAAAATGCTCCTTCATGCAGAAGTCTCTGGTCAGACGTATACTATTTAGATGCACAGGGCGCACATGTAAATTGTAGGAAATGCTGTGCCCTGGCTAAAATGTTAACATGTATATTAATTTATCAATATATTATTTTTATATATATATTTCTAAGCCTCTTTTGAAAAACTGCTGAATTTCCCTCTAGCATACATAGAAAACTCACATATGGACAGTGTGTTTTGATAGCGTTTTGGTAGGAACTGCTGTTCCCTGGCTCAAATGTTAAATTATAGATGGATCCAATGTTTTGACACGTGACCTTGTTTACCTGTCATTGCGCATGCGCAAAATTACTTTTTCTTCCGATAACGATATTTCGTGGTTGGCAAAAAGCCCCTGGTTCCATATAAACACATTGTAAATTGGTTTAATATTACGCGCATATTTTAGTTGACTGTCACAGAAAATCGATCGAATTACACTTTAAATGGGTAGATATATATATTTTAGAGTTCATTCATGCATCTTCCGCATTTAGTCATTCGTTTTGCGCATTTTTATTACAAATAATTAAGACCATCCCGCCTCGTAACCTGCATAAGTTTAACAGGTAATTATCATCAAAAACATCCTCAAATCTTCTAGAAACCAATAATTACTAGCTAAGAAATGTCTATTATAAAAGTTTAAAGCTCAAATTTGTCGTTTCGAGTCCAAGCAATATACAAGTTTACAGAAAATAACATCGCATTTACAATGGTGATAAACGGCCAAATACGTTTTTTGCCCACCAGTGCCACCACCGGTAATTCCCGGCAAATAGTTTTATTGAGCGATGACGTAGTAATTGGAATGGATGTGTCTATATCAATTTATATATCTATATATTTATATATATTTATGTATTATATATAGATATATTTATATTTGTTTCTAGGTGTCTAATCCTCTTAACAAATGCTGAATTTACCCTACCCTACACACAGGCACTTGGCCAGTTGATTTGTCCGAAAAAAATGTCATGAGTAAAAAAAAAAAAAAAATCCAGAGTTTTTTCATACTGGTATAGAAGTCTAGCTTTCTATACCAGTATGAAAAAAAAAATTTTTTTTTTACTCATATTTTGACTTTAAACACATTCCACATGTTTTTCGGACAAATCAACGGGCCAAGCGCCTGTGACCCTACATAGAAAAATCCAATATTGGCGGTGCGTTTTGGTGCGTTTTGGTATTTCTATAGGGTTCGCCGGCGTGACGTCACTGCCCGTAGCAACCGATAGGCCGCCATTTTTGAGGTGAAAACAATAACAGAGCGACCGGCAATTACCCTTTAGATCGCTATCAATTACATTGAATAAAATCGTTTTTTTAACCTGAAAATGCATGTTACTGTAAGTAAAAATGATTAAAAGTAAAGAATAACGAGGCGGGAAATTTCCATTTAGTGAAATAACAGCTGTCTGATAACCGATGTCTACGGACTAGTGTCAAGTGTTGTGTATTCGGAGGTGTCATGGACTCGGGAAATATCCTCTATCCAAGTGTCAAGGTAGGTTTGACATTCTGTTTATTGTCAAAATAACACAGATCAGATTGCTAAGAGGAGCTGTCTGATCTGAGTCCACACTGTTTGTCTGTAAACTGTCGTTGACTGCCGGTAGCTTTAAGTCATTTCTGCAAACAGTGTGGACCCAGATCAGACTGCTCATCTGATCTGGGTCCATACTGTTTGCATGTCATATGTCATTTCTGCAAATAGTGTGAACCCAGATCCGAGGTTATGCCAAGGCTAGGGGGACAGGCTAGTTTGTTAGTTCATTTACAAGGCACACCTTGTTGTTGTTTTGACCTTTAGATCAGAGGCATTCATTTTAGGACCCCTGTTCATCTTCTTTAGCACACCCAGTAAGGAGGGTTTTTTTCTACACTTTAAAGTTAATTACAATCAATTTCTAAATTTAGTCACCCATCCAACACCTGTGGTGATGTTCCAAGGGATCGCCTCGGTAAGTGCAGAAATGTTGTTGAAAGGGAGAAATACGAGCACTAGAGAGAAATCAATAGACAATTTTACCAATAGAAAGGACAATTTCAGTTCATTATCAACAAAGCATGGCCCAAAGAATAATGTATTGTGAATCAATTACTTGTTATAAAATGTTCACTGCACATGTAAACATATTTTGATGTAGGAATCCAGTCTGAACCATCAGCGTTCTGGCGACTGCAGGCCCTTATCCACCGAGACCGTCTCTCTGGATGTTTTTCTCCATTTGGGAACTGATAGAACGATAGCATTTTATCCAGTTGTAAATGATGATTTGTACAACCCCCTGCACTACAGATTTTTGCCATGTTTTATCAAAATTGTAAGAAATATGCTAGTGACTTGGGTTTTATTTACACTATTTGCTTATTAAAAATGGCGTTTGTATTCACCCGCGTGCTCGTTGCTATCACGTGACAAACGAAAGTACCCGGATGACCGGCGAACCCTATGGTCCCCTAACTGTCAGCACGGGCGTCTGAGGTTCAATCAGAGCACATACACTACTTTAAAAGTCTCCCACCATACCCAAAATGCCTATCAGTGAGCGTAGCTTCACTCGCCATATGCACAAATAGGGCGTTTAGTCTTCTTGATCAGCCGATTTATTGCATTTATGTAACGTCAGACGCCCGTGCCGTCAGTGACCTACTCATAACATACTAAGGTCAGTAAACATACTAAGGTCAGTAAACAGTGGCGGACAGATTCTTAAGTCTAGCCACAAGTTAAGACATATGTAAAACATACTGCTACAAAACAGGGTTTGGTTCCCTGAAAGCTCAAAGTCTTAGTTAGCCTACAGTGTAGTCTTTTGACACTTGAATTGCATTTGTTTACCTGATACGTAGGCAGATCAAACGCACTCTTTACTACACCTTGCTGTTTGGTTGACATTTTTTACTGGCAGATAAGTAAAGCCAGCTTCAAACTTTGAGTTAGTTGGCAATATTTTTCCAAAACGGAAGTTCTGCCCCTCACTCTGTCCACCATTTTTGGCCTTCTCAAATCTCGCACTGATCATGTGACCAATAGTTTAGAGACACTTGCTATAATAATTGAATCAGGGCGCTTAATCAGAAATGGTTATAGGTAACATGTTGTGTGTTTAAAGGCCACGATCAGAATCAGAATTGTTACTGGTAACATGTCAAATGACATTCATACACCACGATGAAAAGATTTCTCTTCACTTGCCTTAATGGTAACTGTGAATGAAACGAGAGTTTAACGAGATATGAACGAGAAGAAACAGCAGTTCGCGACTGCTACTCGTGTTACTCTGGATGAAATTTGGCGCATGCGTACAAACGTACTCAAGTAACATCGTTTCACCCAGTTTTACTATTTGCCGGAACTTACAGGTGGTTTTGCAATAAACGTCTTTCGCAGTTTATCGCCATTGTAAATACGATGCTTTTTCTGTGAAGTCGTCTTCCATTTGGATTTGAAACGACGTTATTGACCTTTAAACATCAGCTAGTCTGTTCTCCGTTAATATATAGTATCACAATCACTCACGATCTCGATTTCCGAGATAACATCCAAAGCAAGTAGGGTACTACAAAAATAATACAAGATACAAGAAACTTAATTTTATGTCGGTTATATATCACAAGTAACATTAGCTACAAAAGCTATTTTCCGACAAAACATATAAATAGAAAAAAAAGGTCAAATTCAACAAGTGTAAAACAACAAAAATAAAACAGCTAAAAGAAAAAGAAAGAGGGTAATACATGTGTTTAAGATAATTTAATCTATATAAAATATATTTAAAAGTAAATAAGTAGATAAATAAGATAATAATAAAAATAAAATACACCTGTAAGACCCAAGCGAGGCATCATACTCCTCTCTCAAGCACTCTTTGACCCCGAAAGAAGGTCCAAAAAAGAGTTTGATAAACACGGACCTTTTGGCAATATTGCCAAGAGGACCTTGTTTCGAAAACGAAAGCGTTCAAAGGCACGTGCCGGAGAAGGTAATATCCGGCATGATCGTAGCTAGTTTAAACAATAAATAAAATTGTTTGATGAAAACAAGGAGAAACTACCTGTTTCCCTGAATAAAAAATTATACATGACTTGATAGAACATCAACTAAACTAAACAAAGGAGCATGCAAACTAGGACAAGAAACGAGACTGGTCGAAACAACATTGAAATATAACTGACCTGTTCAGTTGTCACACATGGCACAATTGCACCTAGGGCCTGCCCAGGTGCGGATCAGACCATTGAACTGGGGGAAGCTCTCTGCTGTCCTTATTGCATTGGGTAGGCTATTCCACACCCGGGCAGACTCGAACCTAAATGACCTTTGGCCATATGTAACAGTTTTTACTGTAGGTATCCTGGCTGTGTTTTGGTACCTGAAAGTATAATTTGATTGTTTAATTTCAACCAAGTCTCTGAGGTACTCAGGAGACATGTTGTTTATACATCTGTAAGCTTCTGTAGCAATACAACGCAACCTACTCATATGAAGAGTAGGCAGCTGTACTCTGTTCAAGAGTTCTTCGTAACTGGAAATGTAGTCATTAAAAACTATTCTCAAGGCACTAAATTGGAGCTTTTCCAGTTTTTCTGTATTTGTTTTGCTACAGAAGTGCCAAATGAGGGGGCAATAATTAAAATTTGACTGAATAAAAGATTTAAAAATAAGTAGTCTGGTTTCCACTGATAAAAATCTGCTAAGTGTCTGTAAAACATTTAGCTGCCGAGCCGCCTTCATGCAAATCTTTTTGATTTGATTATCAAAGTTGAGCATGAAATCCAGCTCGACACCCAAGAGCCTTAAAAAGATTGGGTACAACATGGATATTATACGACAGACTGCATGCATGGTAGTTAACCCAATCACGGTTGGCAACTTTGCTTCCCTCTTTAATTGCACGCCGGTGGGTCAATTATGACGGCTCCAACGTAAAGGCTTATTGAGAATTAGAGAGATAATGTTGGTTGGTGCCTGATGCTCTGTCTCTGGTCGGGCTCATCGGAGTCTAACTGTTGGTTTTCTTTTGCTCCAGCATTTCAGTGGTATCTTGCTGTCGAGTCCTCACCGTTGTCTCACCTCTGTGGTTCTTTGATTTTTGTGTTCACGGAGATGTTGCACTGATGAGTTAGGAGGCCTTCATGCGGACTGAACAAATTATTTGTCTAAATCGCGACGGAAGTAAGGGCGAGGATTGTGGCCACGTAAAATCGATTTAAGCCCCCCAGTGGAAATCTTCCACTGACCGTTCCAAGGCGGCTTTTCTGTGGCGATTTATTTATGTTGTTGTTTGTTACTTACTGTGTGTATCACTTGTGTCTTTTAATTTTGGATGGCCATATGGCCATTTTGTGGGAAGTAACTGTCCTTATGGCCTTCCTTTGTTTAGGTTTCCATTATGGTCTGGTCGTTTAATGTTTGTATTTCTTTCCCTTTGGTGTCTTTTATGGGTGGAGTAAGTTAATTGTATCAATTCCTGATCTTTGTTTTACTTCTACTTTACATTCTCCTCACAGGGAATCTCGACACCTGCTACATTGAAGATTTTAAGCTGTTCGAAAGTTTTCTGCCCTGCAGCAAAGGCTTGAAATTTGTCTGGATTGGCTTGCATTTGGTTAGAATCAAACAAGTCAATAAGTGTGAGGCTTTCACTTTCAAGGATTCCTTTGAGGGTGTTGAGTTCCCTGTGCCAGAAAGAGATGGTATTATCATCCGCATAGTTGTAGATTTTTGATTTGGTAATGAAATAGAATATGTCATTGACAAAGATATTGAAGATAAGTGGTCCAAGGATTGAACCCTGGGGCACTCCCTTCACTATCCCTGCCCATGAGCTAAATGTTACCAATTTTGACTCTCTGTGTTCTGTTGGATAGATAGTTTGCCATTAACCTGCATGAACCGTCAGTGAGTCTATATGCCTGGAGTTTTGCAATTATCAGGTCATGGGACAGGCAATCAAAGGCCTTAGACAGGTCCATCAGGATGGCACCAACGTAGAGATTGTTGTCTAGAGCTGTTTTCCAGTCTTCCGCAATGCGCAGCAAGGTTGTTTGACAATCATATGAGGTTCGAAAAGCTGAAAGGTAACTGTCAAAAATTTCCTCGTAGTGAACAGTAAGCTGCTCACTGAGGAGCCGCTCGTAAATGTTTGACAATGATGGTAGGATGCTAACAGGACGGTAGTTTTTGGGGTTAAAGGGATCTTCTTTTTTGTAAATGGGGGTAACCTGGGCCATTTTTAGCTGTGAGGGAAAAGTTTCCTTGCTGAGCATTGTGTTAGCTATATGACAAATTGGTAGAGTTTACGATGGCATAGCCGCCTTAACAATCTTGGGCGGAATAGAGTCTACACCCATTGCTTTTTTAGGGTTTAACCCTTTAATGCAGGATTCAACCTGTTTTTTAGTAAAGAGTTTAAACCCAAAACTTTGATTGGTATTATTTTCTTTAATTTTTTGGATACTTGGGTGTTCATCGTTAACTGGGGTCGTATTGTTAATACCAATGTTTTTGGCAATATTAATGTAAAAATCATTCATTTTTTTCACACACAACCTGCTGATCAGAGATCAATATCTCATCTTCCTTCAGAATAATATTTGAGTCATTTTTAACAGTGCTTTTTGGGGACAAGAAAGGTTTGATGGTGGGCCAGAAATCTTTAGATTTTGGCCCCCAGATTTTGGCCCCCACCACATCTTTCAAGGAAGTATACCGATATTGACCCCCTTTGGATTTTTGTTTTCAGGTTTCTTAATTTGGTGATTTTTTTCCAGTTTTCTGGTGTTCTATGTGTATTTTACTTATTTCTGGCCCGGCGTGTTTTATATATAACCCTTCTATATTGAGAATTCATGTAGGGTGGGGGATTTGGCTTGGGTGTTTTTTCTTTCAGTGGGGCATGCTCATCGATAACCTCTCTGAGTAGCAAGTCATGAGCCCAGTATACATCGTCGACATCGTCAACGATGTGGGCCACATGAAAAGGGACCCGAGAGAGATCCTCGTTGAGCCGCGCCTCACTAAAATTTTTGTAGCTTCTGAACGTAATTTTCTTTTTCTTTGGTATGTTGCATGATTCACGCAGTGAGGTTGCAATCATATTGTGGCATATAGTTCGTCTGCCATTACTGACAATGACCAATCTTAATCCTATTTGAGAAATGTTACTATTTGTGTGTTCTAAGATGGCCGATGAGACCGATTCTAGCTCTGAACTGTCTGTTGCAAATAGAGCAACAGTGGCTACAGGAAGACAGCTCTGTTTGTGATGCCTTAGCTCTGGCTTTGCGCTGTGCGCGTTTCTGCTCAGCTTCACTGATTCTTTTTGCCTCATCTTCATTGGCACCTCTTTTGATGAGACTTCGCAACTTTGTTCTGTCTTGTGCGATTTGTTCCCACGACTCTGTTGGAATGTTGAAGTCCCCGAGGGAGGGTTTGAGGATGTCCTGATAGCGCTTCTTCTGACCGCCTTGGGAGCGTTTGCCCATTTCTAGTTCTGCATAGAGAATTTTCTTTGGCAAACGTTCCTCAGGCATTCTGGTAACATGACCTGTCCATCTTAACTATGCTAATTTCAGAACAGTATGTACACTTTGCATCCATGCCCTGTTCAGGACTGCGGTGTCTGGAATCATGTCTTCTCACTTAATCTTTAGGAGTTTTCTAAGACAGCCAGTATGGAAGTGATTCAGTCTTTCGGCATGCCGTTGGTAAACTGTCCATGTTTCACATGCATACAATAGTGTTGGCAGCACTACAGCTCTATAGACTTTCAATTTTGTGTCAATATGTTCTATAAAAGGGAAGCAAGGAATACACCACAGTAGTGAAAAATATGGAGTGTACATTTTTTCTGGGCCAGGCTAGCTAGTTTCAACTACGGTCCCAGACACTACCAAGTAGTCGGCCAAATGTTACACTAGCTTTGGCAATCCTGGCATTGACTTCATCATCGATGTACACGGCTCTTATCAGTAGGCTCCCAAGGTAGGTGAACTTGTCTACAACTTGCAGTCTTTTGTATTTTCTTGTCCTTTGGGATCATTGATTCCATTGTTGAATTTTGAAAATATTTGAGGGTCACTGATGAGGCCTAATTGGCCGAAACTAGCTAGTTTGGGGTGTATTCCTTGCTTCCAAAGGATAACCCTTTCTAGAACATATTTAACGTCACTACAGCTGGTGTCTGGGAATGTGGCGAGGCCGTAAAAAGTCTCCCTACCCTACATCATAGTGTAGTTTGTATTTTCTTGTCCTTTTGGATCATTGATTCCATTATTTCTTGAATTTTGAAAATATGTGTGGGTCACTGATGAGGCCTAATTGGTCAAAACTAGCTAGTCTGGCCAAGAAAACATGTACACTCCATATATTTTCCAGTTCTGTGGTGTATTCCTTGCTTCTAAAGGATAACCCTTTCTAAAACATATTTGATCATTCACTGTGATGGTGGGCTCTTTGTAACTCTTACCAGGTGCTGGCTGATAGACTACTTCAGTCTTTTTGATGCTGATTGTGAGAGTATAGCTGTCACAGGAGTCGGATACTTGATCTATACCTTTTTGCATCTTCTGCTCTGTATGAGCAATTTTTGCCATGCCATCAGCAAAGAGGAACCCATCTGCCTGCACCTTGTCTGCACATTGGATTTGGCGTGCAACCTTCTGAGATTGAAACGCTTCCCATCAAAGCGATACGTAATAGGTATGCCCTTGTCACCATCCTGGAATGCATCTGTGAGCATGGCAGAAAACATCATGCTGAACAGTGTTTTGGCTAACACACAGCCTTGCTTCACTCCGTTTGTCACAGAGAAAGGATCTGAAAACTCACCAGCATTTTGGACCCGTGCAAGCATACCATCGTGGAACTGTCTCACCATTACTATGAACTTGGTTGGACATCCATACTACACCATGATCTTCCAAAGGCCCTCACGACTGACTGCGTCAAATGCTTTGGTGAGGTCAACAAAGGTCATGTATAGGTCTATATTCTGTTCCTGGCATTTCTCTTGCAGCTGCCTTGCCGTGAAGATCATGTCAATCGTTCCTCTGTCCTTCCTAAACCCACACTGGCTTTCTGGTAGGAGCCCTGAATGTTCAAGATGTTCATTTAGTCGGTTAAGTATATAGGACTCTTGAAAGGACTTTCCCAGCAATTGGCAATAAAGAGTGGCCACGGTGATTGTCACAGATCTGAGCGTTCCCTTTCCGTTTGAATAGGTGGATAATTGACGCATCCTTGAATTCTTGAGGGATGGTTTCTTTTCTCCACATAATGTGAAATAACTCTGTCAACTTCTTTGCCACTGGAATACTCCTGCTTTCTTAATATCAGCAGGTATTACATCTGGTCCTGGAACCTTGCCAGATGCCAGAAGTTTAATTGCTTTCACTGTTTCAGTAACGGCTGGGAACTTGTCAATCAGCAGATTACATTCAACCTGTGGTAGTCTGTTGATAGCATCATCATTGATAGACCTATAGTGATGCCCTGAAGAATTCTTTCTTCCCTAGAAATATTCCTCCGTGGAATAGTCTTCCCTCCTCTGTGGTAAATGCCAAAACTGCAGAGGAGTTCAAAGCCCGCATGGTGTAGATTGGGACTCAGAGGTATGCATTTTAGTACACCTCTGAAAGCAGATTGTATATCTTCATTGTGACAGGAGACGAAATATCAAATCTTTGGATCGGCATTTTCGGCTCGGCTCGGCTCGGTTCGGCTCGGCCCGGCCCTGCCTTTTATACCCGATCACCAGAATCAGAACCAGAATTGTTACTGGTGACACGTCAAATGACATTCATACACCAGAACCTGTGATGGGAAGTTAGTCCCCAGCTCTCACCAAAGGGGTAAACTTAGCTTCACAATCCTCAGCACCTTCAGCCATTGAAATAATCGAATCGGGAAGGGCATTCCAATCTCTAATGGTTCGCGGGAAGAATGATTCTTCATACGACGGACGTAAGGGCGAGGATTGTGGCCAAAATCGATTTAAGCCCCCAGTGGAAATCTTTCCACTGACCGTTCCAAGGCGGTTCTTCTGTGGCGATTTATTTATGTTGTTGTTTGTTACTTACTGTGTGTATCACTTGTGTCTTTTTATTTTGGATGGCCATATGGCCATTTTGTGGGAAAGTAACTGTTCTTATGGCCTTCCTTTGTTTAGGTTTCTATTATGGTCTGGTCGCTTAATGTTTGTGTTTCTTTCCCTTTGGTGTCTTTGATGGGTGGAGTGAGTTAATTGTATCGCTTCCTGATCTTTGTTTTACTTCTACTTTATAAATGTCAGTTGTTGCAGCAAGGGTCTGAAACGCCAATGAATGATTGTTTCTATAGTACCTAGCTGTCGTCTGTTGGAATGCTGGCAGCACCCTTTAGACCTTTGTATAAAAGGATGAGCCTACTGTCTTTTCTCCTTTTCTTGAGAGGCTCCCATCTTAATTTTCCTAGTATTCCAGTCATGCTCCTAGTTTCAAAGCAGTAATTGCTTGGTACCAATCTAACAGCTCTATTCTGAACTTTTTCTATTTCTTCATTAAGAATTACTCCACTTGGGTCCCAGATACAACAGCTACCATATGGACAAACAAGTCATTTATGTGCTGCCTCTTTTACCTCCTGAGGACACTGATGAATATTTCGCCTCAGGAAACCAAGCGTTCTATTTGCCTTTGTACACATGTTGCTTATATATGTATTCCATCTTAAATCATGTGTGAGTGTTACCCCAAGATATTTAATGGAATCCACGTTCTCGAGGACAGTTCCCTCTAAGGTGCAAGAAGCCTCAATTTTCTTTGTTCTCTTCCTCATTTTCGGCATAATATTGCATTTAACGGGCAGAAATCTCATCCCCCATTTTCGTGCCCAACATCCTAATCTTTCTATATCATTCTGAAGTTTCAGCGAGCCAGCTGTATTTCTAATTTCCCGGTAGCAAACACAGTCGTCTGCGAACTGTCTTATTTCTGAGTCAATGGAAATATCATTGATGTATAGGGAGAATAACAGTGGACCAAGAACAGTCCCTTGTGGGACTCCAGACAAAACTGGTGCCCACTCTGAAGATTCACCATTAACAACAACACGCTTATTTCTGTAGCAAAGAAAATAATCTATCCATTTGAAAGTATTTCCCACAATTCCATAACCAAATAACTTAGATTTAAGTAATCCATGTGGTGGGGTGTCAAAAGCTTTCTCGAAGTCCAGAATAAATGTGTCTACCTGCCAATCCCCACTCCCTTTGTCCAAGATTTTTGCCCAGTCATTAATAACTGTGCTCAACTGAGTTTCACAACTATGCCTTTTCCTAAATTCATGTTGTCTGTCTGAAAGAAGTTTATAGTTATCCAAGTGGGACATGATGTTTGAGCAGAGTATATGTTCTAGGAAAGAACGAGTTCTTCAGGGCATCACTTATATAGGTCTGGTATCTACGATATTGTGAGTTGTTTACTTTTGATGCCCTTGTTTGGGTCGACACTGTTACAGGGGTCAAGTACATATCTTTATCAATAGACACTGAATCAGAGTGTATCTTGTAGAAGAAGGTTAAAGAGGACTGCTCACGACGGGCCTCCAGGGACGGCCACTCCAGCTCATTAAGCATGTCACCGACGCTACTTCTATTTCGCCATCGCCTACAGGTCCATCGAGCAGCTGTCCTCTGCACCTTCTCCACCTGCTGAGTTTGAGTTTTAACATAGGGATGCCAAATGGGTGATGCATATTCAAGTTGAGGGCGAACCAATGTTTTATATGCAACATCCTTTGTCTGCCTAGGTGCAAAAGCCAAGTTCCGTCTAAGGAATCCTAAAGTCCTAGTTGCTTTAGATGTAATCTCTGAGATATGTTGACCCCAATCAAGATCGTCAGTGATGGTGATACCAAGATATTTGGCGGATTGAACATGCTCCAAAATTTGCTGGTGAAGAGTATAGTCAAACTTAATTTGCTTGTCCGGAGGGTGTCGTGACACCCTCATTGAGTGACATTTGGCCACATTGAACTTCATTTGCCAATCGGCCTCCCACTGTGCAAGTTGATCCAGGTCATCTTGTAAAATAAGACAGTCAGAAGGAGAATATATGTTCATATACAGGACACAATCATCAGCAAACAAGCAGACCGATGACCTGATATTATCAGGGAGATCATTAATGAAAACCAAGAAAAGGACCGGTCCACGGACCGGACCTTGGGGGACTCCAGATAAAACAGAGCCTGGATCAGACGCTTGGCCATCAAGTACAACTTGTTGTGAGCGCCCAGAGAGCCATGAGCTAATCCACCTATGTGTGGATCCTCTTATCCCATAGCTACTCCAGTTTATGTAATAGCCTTCTGTGAGGTACCTTGTCAAAGGCCTTAGCGAAGTCCATGATGATCAAGTCAGTCTGTTTGTGGCCACGGTTTATGGCCCCATCCAGATTGCTCACAATGTCATGGTAAAATTGAACAAGCTGCGTTTCGCAAGACCAAGATTATTCCTATTCGGAATAATCACTTCATTATTTATCTTATTTGATCGGCAAAACTTCAAGTAAAACGCACTTGCTAACCCCAGAAATTAAAAACTCAGAAATTTTTCCAGAATATTTTGAGGCTATCCGGAAAGACAGAGTTGGGGATGCACATGGAGGTGTCTTCGTGGCATTCAAGCGAGACCTACTCTGTACAGAAACTCCGGAGTTGGACACCAAATGCGAATTAGTTTGGTGTAAATTGAGCATTATTGGATGTAGGACTCTGTACCTTGGTTCCTTTTATCGCCCCCCAGATCAGATTGACCCAGAATATCTTGAGGCTTTTAATTCATCTTTGTCTAGGATAATGTCAAATGCAAATGCCCATATTTTGGTTGGCGGAGACTTCAATTGTGGTGACATTGAATGGAGCAACATGCAGGTGCCCCATGGGGTATCTCAAAGGCAGACACAGCAACAGCTTTTAGATATAATCAAAGAACACTGCCTAGCCCAAGTAATTAATATACCCACTCGTCAAGAGAAGACCCTCGATCTATTATTTACAAATTCACCATCCCCAGTTAATCGAGTTAAGGGGATGCCCCCGATCGGCAAAGCCGATCACGACATAGTCCATATTGAATACGACATAAAAGCAAAACGAATCAGACAAGCTCCGCGTAAAATATATCTATATAAACGTGCGGATATGGATGGTCTGCGAGACCATATGGCGCGATTTAGAGATTCGTTCCTTTCCTCTGACCTTTCACACATGTCAGTTAACGACATGTGGGTCAATTTTAAGACCGAATTAACTGCGTCTATGGAAAGGTTTATTCCAACGAAAATGACCAAAACAAAGCATAGTGCGCCTTGGATCGACAACACGATCAAGCATCTAATTAGAAGACGCAATCGAATGTACTTTCGTGCTCGTAAGTCTAGTAGCCCTGACGTTAAGAGCCATTACAAAAGGTTCAGAGCACATGTACAAAAGGTAATAAGAGATGCATATTGGAAGCATGTTTCCAGCATCTTCACCGTTGAGGATGATAATACAGATCCCGACAGTCCCCAGAAGAATGGTAAAGTAAAAAAGTTTTGGTCATTTGTAAAGTCCCTGAAAAAGGAAGCCTTTGGGATCACTTCGTTAAGAGATAACGGTATTCTCAAAACAGATTCGCGCGATAAGGCCAACATATGTAACAAACAGTTTCAATCTGCATTTACGCGTGAAACTGATGGTGAGCTACCAACTAAAGGTAATAGTCAGTTCCCCTCAATGGGGGACATAACAGTTGACCCAAACGGGGTCGCCAAACTGTTAGGTAAGCTCAAAATACATAAGGCATCTGGGCCGGATGACCTGAATGCCAGGGTGCTTAAAGAATGTGGTGCTGAAATTTCACCTGTGCTGGCCTTTATCTTCAATGAATCACTCGCCCAGGGCACTGTACCAGATGACTGGCGACAAGCTAATGTTACCCCGGTCTATAAAAAAGGAGAAAAATACGATGCAGCAAATTATAGACCAGTGTCGCTAACATGCATCTGTTGCAAAACCCTGGAGCATATAATAGTTAGTAACATCA
This sequence comes from Lucinisca nassula, assembly GCA_963580285.1. Lineage (NCBI taxonomy): Eukaryota > Metazoa > Mollusca > Bivalvia > Lucinida > Lucinidae > Lucinisca > Lucinisca nassula. The sequence continues at coordinate 53,932,907 of OY757024.1, forward strand.
ACAAGCACCTAGCCTTAGAGAGCATTCTTGCTGACTGTCAACATGGTTTCCGAAGTCAAAGGTCTTGCGAAACTCAATTAGTTCAGTTTTACCATGACCTTGTGAGCAATCTGGATGGGGCCACAAACCGTGGCCACAAACAGACTGACTTGATTATCATGGACTTCGCTAAGGCCTTTGACAAGGTACCTCACAGGAGGCTATTGTATAAATTGGATTACTATGGGATAAGAGGATCCACACACAGGTGGATTAGCTCATGGCTCTCAGGGCGCTCACAACAAGTTGTACTTGATGGCCAAGCGTCTGATCCAGTCCCTGTTTTATCTGGTGTCCCCCAAGGTTCGGTCCTTGGACCGGTCCTTTTCTTGGTATTCATTAATGATCTCCCTGATAACATCAGGTCATCTGTCCGTTTGTTTGCTGATGATTGTGTCCTTTATAGGAATATATATTCTTCTTCTGACTGTCTTATTCTACAAGATGACCTGAATCAACTAGCACAGTGGGAGGCCGATTGGCAGATGAAGTTCAATGTGGCCAAATGTCATTCAATGAGGGTGTCGCGACACCCTCCTGACAAACAAATTAAGTTTGACTATAAACTACACCAGCAAATCTTGGAGCAGGTTCAATCCGCCAAATATCTTGGTATCACCATCACTGATGATCTTGATTGGGGTCAACACGTTTCAGAAATTACATCAAAAGCAACTAGGACTTTAGGATTTCTTAGACGAAACTTGGCTTTTGCACCTAGGCAGACAAAGGATGTTGCATATAAAACATTGGTTCGCCCTCAGCTAGAATATGCATCACCCATTTGGCATCCCTATGTTAAAACTCAGATTCAGCAGGTGGAGAAGGTGCAGAGGACAGTTGCTCGATGGACCTGCCGACGATGGCGCAATAGAAGCAGCGTCGGTGACATGCTTAACGAGCTAGAATGGCCGTCCCTAGAGGCCCGTCGTGAGCAGTCCTCTTTAACCTTCTTCTATAAGATACATTCAGGTACAGTGGCCGTTAATAAAGATAAATACTTGACCCCTGTGACAGTTTCAACTCGAACAAGGGCATCAAAAGTAAACAACTCACAGTATCACAGGTACCAGTCCTACAGTGATGCCCTGAAAAATTCCTTCCCTGCCAGCACAAACCATGGGCCAACGTCGGGCCGATAGCGGTACGACGTTACCACGTCGTACCGCTATCGGCCCGACGTTTGCCCGGCATTCTTTGCTGGCTGGGTTCTTCCCTAGGACTATTCCCCAGTGGAATAGTCTTCCCTCTTCTGTGGTGAATGCTAAGACTGCAGAGGAGTTCAAAGCCCATACAGTGTAAGATTGAGACTCAGGGGTATGCGTTTTAGTATACCTCTGATATTCAGATTGTAAATAGTTTTAAGGACTCATCCAGTGACTTAAATTCTCTTTTTTTTTTTTTTTTTTTTTCCAGCTAAATTCTAAATTTAGCTACGCACCCAACTGAGGTAATGGCAAAATATGACCGACTCAGTATAAGAAGATAGATAGTAAATAATTACAACGACTTTATCTTGTTCAACTAGGAAGTAACGTTGACGACCATATTAAATGATCACGTAACCCCCCCCCCCCCCCCCCCCGAACTCGCGAGGAAACGAGAGCGTGAATTTGTGTGATTTAATAATGCAAATATCGTGAATGTCATTCTGAAGTTTCAGTGAGTCATCTCTAATTTCCCGGTAGCAAACACAATCGTGTGCAAACAGTCTTATTTCTGAGTCAATGTCAGTGGAAATATCATTGATGTACACACTGTGGTACAGGGAGAATAACAGTGGCCCAAGAACAGTCCGTTGTGGGGCTCCAGACAGAACTGGGGCCCACTCTGAAGATTCACCATTAACAACAACAACACGCTGTTTTCTGTAGCAAAGAAAGGAATCTATCCATTTGAGAGTCTTCCCCCCAATTCCGTAACCAAATAACTGCAATTACTGGTTTCATGCTCCATGCCAAAGGGTTGGAGACAAATTATATGACTACCTGTCAAACTCTGAATGCTCTTGGCATTGTACAAAATGCAACTCCCTAAACTACTCTCGGGCTTCCTCCCAGGACCTGAGCTCTTTCTCTAGTGAAAACCGCTATGGCACTCTGAACACATTGGACACATCTCCAGACTTCAACCCCTCATTTACTTCAACACCCTCCAGGAAAAGACTTCCAAACACAAACACAGTAATTAACAGACAAAACAGACCTTTGAAAATCGCCTTAATCAACTTCCGGTCAATCAGGGAAAAGAAGCCCCAGTTCCATTCCTTTATCGAAATAAATAAACCTGACATTATCGTTGGGACAGAAACTTGGTTAACCCCAGACATTTATGATGCAGAATACTTCCCACCTGAATTAGGTTACACTGTCTATAGACGCGACCGTGTCAACCAAAAAGGGGGTGGTGTGATAATTCTAGTCAGCTCCACCTACCTTTCAGAAGAAAAGCCCGAATTTAAAACAAACTGCGAAAATCTTTGGGTGCAGTTAACCCTCAATGGTGCTCGACCTGTCCTTATAGGGGCATATTATAAACCACAAGAACTCGACCAACTAAGTTTTGAAGAGTTCAGTAAGTCCTTAGCCCTGGTAAAACAGTCAAATTCAACTGTTTGCCTACTCGGGGATTTCAATCTTCCCAAGATAGACTGGGAGTTGATGACTCCAAAACCTGACTGTAGCCATCCTGCATTTTACAGAGAATGTCTGGAAGCCTTTAGTGATTGCCTGCTGGAACAAATGGTGACCTCTCCCACCAGGGGTCAAAACATATTGGACTTATTTTTGACCACAAACCCTACCCTAATAGACAAGATAACCATCCTCCCTGGTCTTTCGGACCACGACATTGTCCTAGCTGAAATAAATGCTAAACCCCAAACAACAAAGCAGGTCCCTAGAAACATCCCCCTGTACAAAAATGCCAACTGGGACCAGCTCAAATCCTCAATGGGAGATTTCTACAAAGTCCTCATGTCAGACCTTGCTACTGCAGACATCCACATCCTGTGGAAGGAGTTTGTCACTAAACTCCAGCAAGGTATTGACACTTGTATCCCTACTCGACAAGCCAAAACACGAAATGGCCTCCCGTGGATTGATAAAGAAATCCACCGCCTCATGCGCAGGAGAGATAGGCACTACAAGCGCTGGACAAGGTCTGGTCGACCTACTGACCAGAAAAAGTTCCAAGAATATAAACACCTGGTGCGCCGTGTATCTGAAAGGGCCTATGAAAGGTACATCGGTGATATACTTGGAATGAACCAATCAACAGATGACCCTGATAGTCCCATCAAGGTCAACACCAAGAAACTATACTCCCTATTAAAACATTCAAAGCAGGACAACAGCGGCATATCATCCCTAAAGGCTAATGGACAGACTCACACATCAGATGTAGACAAAGCAAACACTCTCAACCAGCAGTTTCAATCAGTTTTCAGTCCCAAGTCCCCCATAAGTTTGAAAGCCCTTGCCCAAATGACTCTGCAGGACCTGCATGATTCCGGAGTCACCCAGCCCTTCCAGCCCAGCCCTTATACGAATATGCCTGACATTCAAATCTCAGCCAATGGTATTGAATGCCTTCTTAAAAAGCTCAACCCCCATAAGGCATCAGGTCCAGACCAGCTGAAACCTATAGTACTCCAAAACCTCCACAAAGAGCTAGCCCCAATCCTCCAAATAATTTTCCAAAAGTCTATTGACCAGGGAAAATTGCCCACCATATGGAAAGAGGCCAATGTATCCCCCATATTCCAAAAGGGGGATAAAACTGATCCTGCCAACTATCGCCCTATCTCCCTAACATGTGTTCTATGCAAAGTGCTAGAACACATTGTCGCTTCCAGTATGTCCAAGCACTTCAACAGCCTGAACATCCTTTATGAACTACAGCATGGGTTCCGAGAGAGGCGCTCCTGCGAGACCCAATTAATCATGTTGATAGATGAATTATCTAGAAACATGCAATTAAGAAAACAGACTGATTTAATTTTACTGGATTTCAGCAAAGCTTTTGACAAAGTCGCCCACGAAAAACTTTTACAAAAACTTCACTACTACGGCATCAGGGGCGGCACTCTAAATTGGATCAAAAATTTCTTAGATAACAGGTCACAGTCTGTTGTCACTAATGGTACCAACTCCAGCATTATCCCCGTCTCCTCTGGTGTCCCGCAGGGCTCTGTTCTCGGACCTATACTGTTTCTTGCATACATAAATGACCTCCCAGAGCAGGTTAGGTCAAAAGTCCGACTCTTTGCCGACGACACAGCAATGTACTTATGCATTAGCTCCTTGTCTGAAGCAAATCTCCTTCAAGAAGATCTCTGCAAATTGGAGCTATGGGAAAAGGCCTGGGACATGAACTTCAACCCGACAAAATGTCAGGTTTTACATGTCACCAGGCTGAAGACACCCATTCCCTCCAAATACTTCCTTCATAACACTGAACTTGAAAGTGTGTCTGCTGCAAAGTACCTTGGGGTCACAATATCTGACGACCTCAGCTGGGGAACGCACATAGACAATATCACAAAAAAGGCAAATCAAACCCTCGGCTTTATTAAAAGAAATATCAAAGTACACAACCAAGACCTTAAGTCCACAGCATACAAAACCCTTGTCCGACCGCAATTGGAATATGCTTCCAGTGTCTGGTCACCCCATACAGCTACAGATATCTACAAACTCGAATCTGTCCAACGCAGAGCTGCCAGGTGGGCCACACGAGACTATAGGTACACATCAAGTGTTACAGCTATGCTTGGAAAACTCCAATGGCGTCCACTAGATCAGAGACGCATTGACAATCGCCTTATCATGCTATACAAGGTCACGCACGACCTTGTTGCAATCCCTGTCTCAGATTACCTCACACCAAATCGCAGAGAGTCGAAATTTATCCACCCTTTGGCATACAAGCAAATCCCCACCCAGACCAACTATTACAAGTACAGCTTCTTCCCAAGATCAATTATACACTGGAACGCTCTTCCAGCCTATATTGTCTTGCTACCAACCTTGGCACAGTTCTGTCTTGCTGTCTGCCGGGTGGTGCATGTGTCATAATTGTTACTGGTGACACGTCAAATGACATTCATACACCAGGACCTGTGATGTGGGAAGTTAGTCCCTAGCTCTAACCAAAGAGGTAAATTTAGCTACACAATCATCAGCACCTTCAGCTGTCGAAATTATCGAGTCGGGAAGGGTATTCCAATCTCTAATGGTTCTGGGGAAGAACGACTCTTTATAAATGTCAGTTCTTGCGCTAAGGGTCTGAAACGCCAACGAATGGTGATTTCTACAGTATCTAGCTGGGGGAACAAGGTCATCTGTTGGAATGCTGGCAGCACCCTTTAGACCTTTGTATAAAAGGATTAGCCTACTGTCTTTTCTCCTTTTCTTGAGAGACTCCCATTTTAATTTTCCAAGTATTCCAGTCATGCTCCCAGTTTCAAAGCAGTAATTGCCTGTTACAAATCTAGCAGCTCTATTCTGAACTTTCTCAATTTCATCGTTAAGGACCACTCCACTGGGGTCCCAGATACAACTACCATATTCCAAGATTGGGCGAACAAGACCTTTATATGCTGCCTCTTTTACATCCTGAGGGCACTGATGAAGATTTCGCCTCAGGAAACCAAGCGTTCTATTTGCCTTAGTACACATGTTGCTAATATGAGTATTCCATCTCAAGTTGTGTGAGATTGTCACTCCAAGGTATTTAATCGAGTCCACATTCTCGAGGACCGTACCCTCTAAGGTGTAAGAAGCCTCAACTTTATTAGATCTCTTCCTAGTTATCTGCATAATATTGCATTTAACTGGCTGAAATCTCATGCCCCATTTACGTGCCCAACATCCTAATCTATCTATGTCAGCCTGAAGTTTCAATGAGTCATCTGTATCTCTAATTTCCCGGTAACAAACACAGTCATCTGCGAACAGTCTTATTTCTGAGTCAATGTCAGTGGAAATATCATTGATGTACAGGGAGAACAAAAGTGGACCAAGAACGGTCCCTTGCGGGACTCCAGACAAAACTGGAGCCCACTCCGAAGATTCACCATTAACAACAACCCGCTGATTTCTGTAGCAAAGAAAGGAATCTATCCATTTTAGGGTCTTTCCCCCAATTCCATAACCAAATAACTTAGATTTAAGTAGTTCATGAGGAGGGGTGTCAAAAGCCTTCTCGAAGTCCAGAATGAATGTGTCCACCTGTCCCCCTTTGTCCAAGATTTTTGCCCAGTCATTAATAACTGTGCTTAGCTGAGTTTCACAACTGTGCCTTTTCCTAAATGCATGTTGTCTGTCTGACAAAAGTTTATTTTCGTCCAAGTGGGCCATGATGTTTGAGCAGACTATATGTTCCAGCAATTTACACAGAACACAAGTCAGAGACACAGGGCGATAATTGCGGGCAAGAGCCCTATCTCCTTTTTTGAAGAGTGGACAAATGTTTGCTAAGAGCCATTCTTTGGGGATTTCACCCGTATCAAGAGACTGTTGAAACAAGTGTGCGAAAACTGGACCCAACTCATTTGCTAGTTCCTTCAGGACTCTGGGATGAAGCTCATCAGGTCCTAAGGCCTTACTGGGGTTTAAGCCTTGAAGTAATTTGATCACTCCTGCAGCTGTCACAACAATATTATTCATGAATGGGGCCGATCTTCCAGTTAATGGGACCTCCGTGAACTCAGTTTTATTAAAAGCATCATTGAATTGACCAACTAGTTCCTCTGCCCTTTCAGAGTCTGATTCAGCAACCCCGTCCCCTCCTCTTTTATTAAGGGGCGGGATACCTTGCCTGTCTTTCTTCTGGCTATTAATATATCTGTAGAAGTCTCTGGGATTTGCCTTTACATCACCTACCAAGTTATTCACATACAAATCATGCTGATTTTTTATATCAGTCTTGATTTCACGTCTCAAGTTTTCAAATTTTGTCCGGAGTTTACCACTTCCTGTCTTTTTTGCCTTTGCATGAATCTTATTCCTTCTGCGAATTTTCCTTCTTATCTCTGGAGTGATCCAGGGAATAGAAGATACAGCCCTACTAGTTTTTGAGGGGATATGATTTTCGGCCGAAGTATGAATGAAAGAAGTTATCAAATCAAAATTCTCCTGTACAGACCGAGCATCTGAATGACCATTAAAGTAATTCTCCTTTGCAAATCTTAGTGCATCCTTCCTCATAGTTTCATAGTCACCTTTCTGATATGAGTACACCTTCCTCCGAGGTTTCTTTATTGGTGGGATGTGAATTTTTAAATATCCGGAGACAACATCGTGGTCACTTAGTTTATCTGGGGAATGAATGTCTTCGAATTGTCCTGGCAAAGTCGTAAGGATCAGATCCAATGTGTTCTTATCACGAGTGGGGAAGTTAACAATTTGTTCAAGGCCATGATCGTTCATAATGTCAATTAATATTTGTCCTTCCGACTGACTCAGCATTGTGCCTTGTTTGCTGAGCCTGTCGGGCCAAGCAATGTCTCTGAAGTTGAGGTCACCTAGAACATGTACAGCCGGGAGTTTTTTACCCTTATGCTGCGATTTAATGCAATCCAGTTGGTCTTTAAACAACTGGAAGTTTTCGATTGTACCATTTGGTGGTCGATACCAACTTGCTACGAAGTGGGAAGTTTTATTTGCAAAAACCTTAACCCAGACCGATTCGGTGTCATTCTCAAGTTCCATGAAAGGCATGTGAGGGATGTCTCTATGAATGAGCAACATCACCCCACCGCCATGAGAGTTCCTATCTTTTCTGTACACACAGTACTCACAAGTTTCAGGGAAAAGCTCAGATGTAGTAATTGAACTGTCAATCTTTGTTTCCTGAATAGCAACAATATGAGGTCGAGATGTATCGAGGAAAGCTAAAAGTTCAAGAATTTTCCCTCTAATTCCATTTATGTTTATACTGCAAAGTTTCAAACCTTTCACAAAATTTGACCTAGTTTCATCAGCAGTCGAAGATTTGCCTCTCTTATCCTCTGACAGAGGTTCAAACCTGTTTGGCTTACTCAGTTCCACATATTCATCGAAGAAGGAGTCTGAAAAGTTACAGACCTCACATTTTGGACATATCCAGTGGCAGCTTGAATTTACCAAAGTGCCATATTCTGCATCTGAAATGAAGGAACAGTCAGTGTGTATCCACATTTCACATTGATCACACTGAACGGCTTTGTGTCCCCCTAAGTCACTAGATTCTGTTTTATCTTTTAACTATACTAACTTTCTTTTTGCACTGTATAAACTCATTTCACCTACTTTGCTTACCTTTTATTTCAGCTAACCCCCTTTAGCACTTGGTATACCGGATACCCTTCTGTTGTCCTCTTATGAGTGAGTGAGTTTTAATTTTACGTCCCACCAACAGCTAAGGTCATACGGAGACGGGACCTCGGTTTAAAGACTCATCCGAAAGTCTGGAGAAGCCCGGGATCGATCCTGCGATCCCTGGTTTACAAGGCGAATAGCGTAACCACTGCACCACGGAGGCTTCTATGTCCTCTTATGAGGTTAAGAAGTAACGGAAGAAAGAAAGAAACTTAGATTTAAGAAGTTCATGAGGTGGGGTCAAAAGCCTTCTCAAAGTCCAGAATAAATGTGTCCATGGTGCACCTGTCCCCATTTGTCCAAGATTTTTGCCTAGTCATAAATAACTGTGCTCAGCTGAGTTTCACAACTATACCTTTTCTTAAAGGCAGTGGCTAGCCGTCCGGTACCGGACGATCAGCGTACGAGTCTGCCCGTCCGGTAAAGTGCATCGTTAATCACGGTTCGCAATCAAACTGCCTCCATTTTTTTTCCACCGGTCATGTGACATGATAAAAAACGTAAACAAAAAGTGACACTTACATAGATCAATTTTGCAGGTATTTATCAGTTTATATCTGATCGAGGACTGTGAATTTTCTACCATTTCATTTTCCTACTGAACTGAGTGTGTGACAAATAGAGGATATTTGATTTTTTCAGTGTAAGATCGAATTTTATTTCATCGAATGAACACCAAAACTGTTATTTTCACGAGTGGCGTAGCCACGAGTGAAAATAGCAGTTTTGGTGTTCATGAGTGAAATAAAATTTGATCTTGCACTGAAAAAAATCAAATTTTCTGTTTCTTACGTGCTTCAAATGGCAATATTTAGCGTCTTTAATGGTGTCGCTCACATTCGGAGAAAATTATCTTTGTTCCTGTTCGTTTCGCGTCAATTTAATGGTGTCCATCGTGTTTAGTGGGTATACTATTGGGTGTAAACTGAAAGTTTGCACCTGAGAAATGGCCTGGGATGATATTATTATGAATGATTAATGAAATAATTGAGAGAGTAGTTTTCCAAAGAAGTTGCTGGCAAGTCTAACGTCGCGCGACAAAAGACGTGACGTCAGCGTCATAAATGACGTCAGTAACGTCCCCGTCCCACATGAACGGGCTATGCGTCAATTAGAACACATTTCAGTATTGTTCAGTTATCTGACAAAGATAAAATTGAAATTAGAGTTAGATTTGAAGAAAAAAGTAGTACCAAACAGTGAAAAATAAAAAATCGTATTTTCACTGTTTGAAACAGTGAAAATATCGATTTATATTTCACTGATAAATCTCTATCATTCATTGAAAAGCATGTAAGAAACTGGTTTTCTCTGATTGCATCACCATCAAACGTACTGAAAATGTCCAAATACAAAAGCTCTCCAAAGAAATGGCTTACTGTCAGTTTTGTTTTTGGACAATATGGATTATTTATGGACAGAACTTCAAGCTCCTGTGATTGCATTCACTATATCCTCGGCTTGGCCTATAGCAAACTGAACGCTGTCAGAAAAATCTATTTTTGCTGCTAGGCCTATACATACTGACGTTTCAGAGTGGAGCGTGATAGCTCAGTGGTTAGTGCACTTGCCTCTGATGCTAGAGGTCCCGGGTTCGATCCCCGGCAGCAGTGTGAAAATTTCGGTGTCCGAACACGCTCCACTGGCATCATTTGCAGGGATGAATGTCATAAAGTGCACCGTCCTTCGGATCCGGACGTTAACTGGAGGCCCCCTGGGCAGGGAGAACCATCCCCTGTGCAGGTTAAAGAACCCTACCGTAATTACATGATTACTATGTAGGCTTTCATCCTGCAAAACTGGAGTGTATGTAACATACACCGTCTGTGTCCCCTACTGGGGTTAAGGCGAAACCGGAAGAAGAGAAGAAGAGTTTTCAAGCCCGGTGCGTCATCTATCTATCTATCTTCTCATACTGAGTCGGTCATATTTGCAAGGTTCGTTCGTTCGTTTAGGTAAAGGCTTTTTATGTCTGCCATGGTCAAGCGGACAGAACTCCATAGCTCCACAACAAGACATATGTTAAGTGCTTCTGGGCTGCAAATCGTGGCAGTTTGTCCAACAAGAGTAAATGGCGTTGAGCTGCCTGTGCCCGACCATAGAAAAATGAAGCACTGCCTGTGTTTTTGGAATTTAAAAGGCTGATCGAAAAATGAGCCGAAAATGTGTAGAAATCAGTGCCAATACGACTGCAAATCGTGATTTCTATACTTTGCTCATGAGCGATAAGTGATTCAATAGTGCTCTTTCTTTTTGCCGCTTGATATTGGCCATTTGACTAAGGCTGCAAATGGAGCATGCCTGTGCAGGTTTCCATGCAGGAACACACACGGCTTAAAGTTCAGAGGAAGAAGACTGGTCGCAAGTCTTGCTTTCAACACTGAGACAACATATAAGTTAATAATGGTTATGATAATGATAATGGTGATAGTAAAAGATGACAATAATAATAATAATGATAAAGACATACTATTTACATGCTGAAAAAGATGGTGAAGATTATACTAAGAAAAGACAGGCTTAAAATATGATTATTATAATCAGAATGAAAATTTGAGAACATAGTTTTTCATGGAAGTTAACAGTTTTACATGATTAAGTTGATTCTTAACATACTATTTACATGCTGAAAAGGAAGGGGAAGATTATACAAAGACAAGACAGTTTTATGTACAGTGTCAGAGGAGAGATCTGAAGAGAAGATTATATGGAAAGGGAAAGAAGAGACCCTTAATTTGCTATCTTCTTCTTCTTCAAATCCAGCTTTGACGTGTTGTTTTTTTTTTTGTTTTTTTTTGTGGACATTGCTGAGGGTAAACATTTGTTAATACAATAGATACTTAAAAACAAAAGACCAAACATGTGGCAAAAATAGTTTGATGTAATTTTGGAACCAGGGACCAAATTCTTATCAAACAAGTTAGCAAACAATATCATTACTCATGTATAAAGGTGTTGTCTTTGGTCAGCTGTAACACTTGATGTGAAAACTGTTGATCCTTTGAAGATTTTTCTTTTGTATTCAGACTTGTGTGAAGTTAGGCTGATTATACTAATTGTTATTAATATCATCTGTAGACAGATGGTTAATATGTTTCGTTGGACAAAAGATCCTAAATTGATTTGTAAACATAGCTGACAAACAAGCTTTTTTTTTTTTTTTTTTGGTTTGGGTTTTACGGCCCTTTCGAGATTATTTCACTCATATCGAGCCGATCGTTAATCATAGGTGGGCGAAAACCGGAGTACCCGGAGAAAAACCACCTGACCTTCCGTTGCAGAACTTGGCGTCTCACACATGACCCGAACGAGGCTCGAACCCACGGCGGTGAGAGACCTAATGTCTAAGAGTCAGCGCCCTTATCCATTAGGCCACGGAGGCCCGTTGACAAACAAGCTGCTTATGCAAGTGGCTGATTAATAAATTTATTGAAATTTTCAAATAATAGATCTTAAAACACAAAGGGATGTATAAAGTTTGGACAGGTAATTATAGAAACATGATTGATTACCTCTGGTGTGTGACAGAACTGTTAATAGCTTAATTGCTTTTAATACTCTGTTGCTAAATGGTCCCTGGTTTCCACAAGAAGAAGAGAAATAAACAGAAGAAAAAAAAAAGCCAAAAAATAAACTAAACAAACACACTCACATACAAAAAAGTTGGAAAATTTTAGCTTTCACACCAATTAACCCTTGTCCTGCTGAATATTTAAACATACCACACCCACTACTGATTATCAGCCAATCAAATTACTTGATGTAATTTATTGCTACAATTTCATAAACTGTATGCCAAACAGTGTAGATCCTGATCAGATGACTTCTTCAGAAGCCATCTGATCTGGATCTACATTGTTTGAAAGACAAGGCATATCCGGTCTCAGCAGGACAAGGGTTAAGCAATCATACTATTCGCATTGACCATCAAACAGACACATACCGGTATAGAGATTCATTCAATGACATCAAATATGGATGTTTGTGTACATATATACAGCTACTGATTATTTAGAGGATTGGCCTGCAGGTTTTAGTGATTGCCCCTCTCTTCCTTATTAAATAAGGAAGAGAGGGGCAATCACTTAAATAAATATTTCACCGTACTACAGCATCATATACCCTTGAATTAAGCAAGTTATATTTTGAATTCCTAAATGCCCTATTCTATTGATTTACTTTCCCATTTTTATGATGAAAGTGGTACACGATTCAAGCTCGCCCCACTGGAAAGCGGGGGAGGTCAGTAACCAATCGAAAGTAGAAAGTTTAGCCCACTAACATCCTTGCATCTAGGTATAGATATATTGAATATAGTAAAATTAGGTTCCTTTTGATTTGTTTTCCCAATTTTATGATGATAGTGGTACGCGATTCAAGCCCGCCCCGCTGAAAGCGGGGGAGGTCAGTAACCAATCGAAATAAGGAAGTTTTGTCCACTATCATCCCTGCATCTTGGTATTGATATAATGAATATGGTAAAATTAAGGTTTTCCCACTTTTATGATGATAGAGGTACGCGATTCAAGCTCGCCCCGCTGAAAGCGGGGGAGGTCAGTAACCAATCAAAATTAGTAAGTTTTATCCTCTATCATCCCTGCTTCTTGGTTTAAATAATAGATTGGTAGTTTGTATTTTTAATGTATGTAAAAACTGCTTCCCTTATTTCAAATGAATATTTTTTGTTTGGATTCAGTAGCAGTTTTACACTTAAATTAGTATCTTCTAACCCCTGTAATACTGTTGATGGTTTCATAAAGCATTTTCCTGTGTTCATTATGTTGGGAACAGTGGAGAAAATAATGAGCTGTGTCCTCTATATCCCCACAATGAGGACATAGAGGGTCCATCTCATTATGATATTGGTTATTTGCTTTAAGTCCATTGTGCCCTAGCCTTAATCGGGTATATGTTCTATCCATTTGCCTATTATTTGAGTACTGGGTGATCTTCGTTGGAAGCGTGCTATCAAGTTCCCAACGCTGACCATGCCCATATTGTGCCCACTGTGATGCCCATTTCTTCCTTACTTTATGTTTAATAATTGAATATACTTCATTTTTGCTGAGCTTTATATCTAGCGGTTTGCCTGTTTTAGACCCTAACTTAGCTGCCTTATCCGCTAATTCATTGCATATTTGCAAGGTTGGCAAAAAGCCGGTAAATATGAATATTGACAGGGCCGGTGGTCAAAACCAGTTTTAACTGGTCGTTACTGGTCAATACTGGTCGATTGGTGGTTGATTAAATCACTGGAGTATATGCCACTGTCCTGCTGCTAAACTGGTCTTACAGGGGACTTGTCCGCCCAATCTTGGAATATGGTAGTTGCATCTGGGACCCAAGCGGAGTGGTCCTAAATGAAGAAATTGAAAAAGTTCAGAATAGAGCTGCTAGATTTGTAACTGGAAATTACTGCTTTGAAACTGGGAGCATGACTGGAATTCTAGGAAAATTAAGATGGGAGTCTCTCAAGAAAAGGAGAAGAGACAGTAGGCTCATACTCTTATACAAAGGTCTAAAGGGTGCTGCCAGCATTCCAACAGATGACCTTGTTCCCCCGGCTAGGCACTGTAGAAAGCACCATTCAATGACGTTTCAGACCCTTACTGCAAGAACGGATATTTATAAAGAATCGTTCTTCCCCCGAACCATTAGAGATTGGAATGCCCTTCAGGATTCTATTATTTCGACGGCGGAAGGTGCTGAGGATTGTGTAGCTAAGTTTACATCTTTGGTTAGAGCTAGGGACTAACTTCCCATATCACAGGTCCTGGTGTATGAATGTCATTTGACGTGTCACCAATAACAATTCTGATTCTGAAAGCTTGCCCCCTACATCATGTACATGATGTTGGACTATATTTTCATCACTGAACAAGACAAAATAGTTTTTATTAATAACAGTAATTGTATGAGGGTTTTTTTTTATTTCATCAAAAGTCAAAAGACATTATTGCTGGTCAAATGATAGGTTGGACTGACTCACTGAACTGTAGGCAGGCATGTTCTTTTCAATCAAATAATCTTTATAATTATTCTTTTTTCCTTTATAGGTTAGATTGATTTTTCATATTTTGATATACAGGAATATGAATAAGCTGAATGTATCATGGATTTTGAAGGACTTATGAATTGCCCTTTATTTATTAACCAAACAATATTTGAAGATTCACTGATGTCTTTGAATATTTAAAAGTATCTGCAACACCTGTAAATTGCTGTAAAAAAGACAGTATCTTATCATCAAGGTGTCAAAAATGACTGGAACCTAAGGACCCAATTTGGAACTTCTTCACTATTTTGGAAGATAACAACAACAAAAAAATAAAATAAAATAAAATCAGTGCAAGGTGTTAAAAGTAGTGCTAAGGTCTTAAGACTAATGAGTCATAGACAAAATGCCCAGGGCTAAAAAAGCCAGTAAGAATGCCACTTGAAATTATAACATCTGAACCTGCTGAAACTATATGAAATGATCAGCCTTCAGCAAATAGAGCAAAACATCAAAATGGTTTCAGTAGCATTGCCTTTTCAACACTAAAATTATTGAATTGACCATTCAGTATTTCAATCGACCAGTATTGACCACTCTGGGAGTATTGACTGGGATGGTTTTAACCAGTAAAAACCACCGGTTAAAACCGCCCCTGGTTTTGACCGCCCATCATTGCATATTTGGCCATTACCTCAGTTGGGTGGGTGGCTAAATTTAGAATTTAGCACAAAAAAAAAATCATCTCTGGATGAGTCCTTAAAACTATTTACAATCCAAACACAGAGGTATCCTAAAACGCATACCTCTGAGTCTCAATCTTATACTGTGCTGGCTTTGAACTCCCCTGCAGTCTTGGCATTCACCGCAGAACCAAAATTCCGAGTGCCCTGGTTTTTTTAGTTATTTCCCTTGACAGTATAATCTTGTAATGGCCATAACTCCAGTACCTTTGAGATATATTGCTTGTAATTACCACAATTGAATACAAGATTGAAAAGGCATATCATGTGCAAGAACCACAACTCAGTATACCCGTACTTGGTGCAAATGGAAATCTTGGATCTTCATCATGTTGCGAAGCGATCCTTAGTATGAATTTTCCCAGAGTTTTGGCCCTTTGTCAGTTTTCAACATTCTGTCAATAAAAAAAATCTTGTCTCCACAACTCCTCAATCATTTTCAAGGGATTCTGATAAAACTTTACAGCTGTTGTTCCCATGACCTGATAAATGATAATATTTGATTTTGGTCATGCTGTACTGACTTTTTTTTTATCAAAATTATTCCCCTATATTCCAAATGAAGTAATGGCCCTGCAACTCTTCTTGCAGTTTTCAATTGATCTTGATGAAACCTTCCAGTTATTGTTTCCATGGATGGTGCAACAGAAATTGTCGTCTCTGCAACTCCTCACTCATCTTAAGTAAACATCATTTACAGTTTTGGAGATCTTTTTTTTTTTCTCCATAAATTGTTCCTTACAACTTCAGTTAAATTAGAACATTTGCCTGTTGAAAGGGTTTTAAATCTAAAAACATGGTTTACAGCATATATGCTATATGGTGTCTTGTTCACACGATAAAATGTGACAAACTGATTAAAACAAACCAGAACCTTCTTTTAATTTGCAAACTATATCATTCCACCACAAAAACACAAACGACTACTTGAAACTTCCAGTCGACCAGTAATGACCAATATTGACCACTTTGGGGAGTATTGACCAGGCCGGTTATAACGGGTTATAAACACTGGCTAAAACGAGGGGTGGTTTCGACCTCTCAACCTTGGAAACCGGACATAATACACCATTATCATTACAATAACACTTATAATGGGGAAAATTGAAAAATGGCATTAACTGCAAAACCTTGGCAGATATTTTGACAAAACTTTCATTGAAATGTTCCTTAAGCAATCTACTATATGCCATATGATTTTAGGCCTACTGCTATTTTATTGGTTTCCATGGAAACCAAAATGAAAAAAAAACTTATAAAAACATCTCTTCTAAAACCATATGCTCCCCCTGAGCCGAAGGCTCCCGCGGATCTTATTGGATGGTAGGCCTCCGTCGTCAGTATACCCGTTCGTCGCTTGTCCACCATTTTCATAACCACAGGGCCAATTTCAATTAAATTCATATGCAGCCACCTGACAATTGCGGAAAGAAAGTTTACACAAATGGTCCAGGTCACATCACCAAGATGGTTGCCATACCTTAATATGGCCAAAAGCCTTAAAAAAGCTTCTTCTCCAGAACCACTGACTTGAAACTTTGTATGTAGCATCAGGTGACTGAGTACTATCAAGTTTGCAAAATGATGCCCCTTGGTTGACCTATTTTACGCCAGGTCAAGGTAGAACAATGCATTTTTTTTTCGAAAAATATTGTGGTCTGTGGCATGATAATTGGTACAAAATGAATGACTGTGAACTTTAATGAACCTAAAAGCTCCAGTATTATCATCCTTCAATAATTGCAGTAATGTGTTGTTGAAAGGGTCAAATACCAAATCTTTTCTGTCATATATTATGTATGTATTGTTCTACTGTTGTTTGTAAAAACTAGTTAAGTACTTATTTTGTCCATCTTCAGATCTGATTACTACTCAGTGATGACGGCTCCCCTTGACCGTATCCCAGACGCACTTGGCTATCTCATCTTGGCGGAAGACGGAGCTGTTATAAATGTAAGTTGCCAGTAGATGCCCAGAACAGGTATGATATAATGATTTCTTGCATGGCATTAAAAACAGAAATGTGTAGATGAAAATATGTGATATTTTAAGCTCACCAGAGCCGAGGGCTATATAGAGTAGCTGCAGTGAACGACCATGGTCCGTTGTCATTCGTTCATCTATCCATTCACAAATTCTTTACACGGTATCTGCTGAACCACTGAATAGATGTTTATCATTAACTAAGGCTGAAATCCTCTTTTAGCGGGCCGCTTTCAAAATTTTTCATTCCATTCCATGTCGAAATCTTGTTGCCATGGCAGTGGAAAAAGAAAAAAATACCGAAATCCTTAAAAAATTCTTAAAACTAAAAATCCCTTATTCAAGATTTAGTAATTAAGTCTCCCAAACAAAGTTTGGAGACTTATTCATTTTGCTGCATTTTTAGCTCACCTGAGCCAAACGCTCAGAGTGAGCTGTTGTGATTATTCACCATCTGTCGGCATCATCTGTCCGTCCGTGCGTTCAACAATTTCTTTAAACAACATCTCCTCCTCAACCACTGAACAGATATTGACAAAACTTGGCAGAAATAATCCTTAGGTGGTCCTCTTTCAAAGTTGTTCAAAGAATTCAATTCCATACAGAACTCCATGGTAACGAAAAGGGGAAAATATGAGAAAACCTTAAAAATCTTCTTGTCAGAAACCAAAAGGCCAAGATCTTTGATATATGGTATGAAGCTTCGTCTAGTGGACCTCTATCAAGATTGTTCAAATTATAGCCCTGGGGCCAAAATTGGCCCCGGGGCGGGGCCCACTGTGTTTACATAGAGGTATATTGGGAAAATCTTCTTGTCTGAAACCAAAAGGCCCTCGTCTTTGATATTTGGTATGAAGCTTTGTCTAGTGGTCCTCTACCAAGATTGTTCAAATTATAGCTCTGGGGTCAAAATGGCCCGGGGAGGGGCCCACTGGGTTAACATAGAGGTATATAGTGAAAACCTTTAAAAATCCTCTTGTCTGAAACCAGAAGGCCCAGGTCTTTGCTGTTTGGTATGAAGCTTTGTCTACTGGACCTCTACAAAGATTGTTCAAATTATAGCCCTGGGTCCAAAAATGGCCCCGGGGCAGGGCCCAATGGGTTTACAGAGAGGTATATAGGGAAAACCTTTAAAAATCTTCTTGTCTGAAACCACAAGGCCCAGGTCTTTGCTGTTTGGTACGAAGCTTCATTGAGTGGACCTCTACCAAGACTGTTCAAATTATAGCCCTGGGACCAAAAATAGCCCCGTGCAGGGGCCCACTGGTTTTACATAGGCTAAAATAGGCAAAACCTATTAAAAAAACCCATGTCTGAAACAAGGAGGCCCGGATCTGAGGCCAAAATGGCCCAGGGGCGAGGCCCACTGGTTTTACATAGCCTTATATAGGGAAAACCCTTCTAGAATCCTCTTTCTGAAACCAGAATGCCCAGATCTTTGATATTTGGTATGAGGCTTCATCTAATGGACCTCCACCAAGATTGTTCAAATTATGGCCCTTGAGCAAAATATGGCCATGCCCTGGCCTCACATGTTTTACATAGGCTAATGTAGGGAAATCCTTGTCTGAAACCAGAAGACCCAGGTCTTTGATATTTGGTATGAATCTTCATCTATTGGACCTCTAACAAGAGTGTTCAAATTTTAGCCCTCGAGCCAAAAATGGCCCTGCCAAGGTCCCACTGGTTAATATAGGGCTAATATAGGCTAATATAGGGGAACATTTACAAATCTTCTTGTCTGAAACCGAAAGGCAAGGTCTTTGATATTTGGTATGTAGCTTCATATAGTTGACTGGCCCCACTCCGGGACCCACTGGCTTGTATAGGGATTGCCTTTAAAAATCTTTTTGTCTGAAACCAGAAGGCCCGGGTCTTTGATATTCGGTTTGAAGCTTCATCTAGTGAACCTCTATCGAGGTTTTCAAATTATAGGTCTGGGCCAAATATGGCCTCGGGGGGCGGGGACAATTGGATATAGATATATATACTGACTTATATAGGGAAAACCTTTAAAGATCTTTTTGTCTGAAACCAGAAGGTCAGCTATTTGATATTTGGTATGAAGCTTTTTGATAACACACTCATTTTAAGTTGTATTTCATGTCTCTGAAATCCATCTGTGAAGCGTTCCTTACGGGCACATAACATTAACTGAAAAACAAATAGATGGGAAAACTTATACTCCTCACCATACGAGGTGGGGTTCACAACTATACTCGAAATACCGCATCGAAGTCGTGCACACTCACCTCCCACGCATATTGATTTGGATATTGTATGGTAAAACGTCGCATTGAGCGGTTTTATTTATTACTTTTAACATTTATAATAATATGCGTCCCTCTTATATACATACAAAGTAGTTCCCATGTTAACATATATATCATTCAAGTTCGATTACTTACCCATGTTTTATTCTGTTTTCAAATTATTTGAATATTTAATAAACCTCTCAAGATTTAGCAATACATTCTAAATTGAATACAGAAACATTCAATTATTCCTATTTTGCGCCAATTCTCACTTAACGCATTGACAATTCCTGAACTATCTTGCGCAAGGTAGGAATTCTTACACTACGCAACAAAGAAGGAACTCCTACTTTGTGCAGGAAGATTCAGGTATTGTACTGATTTTTAGGCGGGCGTAAGCCCGTGTATAGTTATCATACAGCATCAAAATGTATGCATCTCTTTAGACAGTCCCTCGTGTAGTCCTCCGCCAAAGCATATCTACATATGAAGAAAAAAAAAAACAAAAAAAAAATAATACTACAGGCCATGAAACTGATCAAGTTCGGCTTGACTGTTTGAAAAATGACAATAAAAAGTTTGTAAAAAAAAAGACCTGCTTGTTTGATGTCAGATAGATACAGATACTGATACAAACTGATAAAAACTTGCGCTGAAGGCTGAGTAAAAAAAAATCGGTTCTATTTTCCTATGTCGTTGCTGTTTATTCTTGAAATCATTCCCTTACATCCCCCAGTTTCTGAACAGAACCCTTCTTGCTCTGATGTTCGGTGTCCTAATTCTTATAGACATGTGTTTTGTCCGCGTCATTGACAGCTGGCAAACATTGTTGATTCTGATGAGACTGCTCGTCACATGCCGTCTGATCTAGATATATAAGGTATTCGTGCTTCTAGTCTGTCTACTTACGATTTTTCCACTCTTTACACTACACTTCCTCATAATCTTATAAAAGAAAAGCTTAATGAATTAATTGAATGGACTTTTCACAGAGAAAGATTCTCTCTACCTTGCATGTAATGTCAGAAATGCATTTTTCACTTCATAAGAGCATAATAATTATACACTTTGGTCATGTCAGAAAGTGTGTGATGCCCTCACCTTTCTACTTGACAATATCTATATTAGATTCGGTACGAAGTTATTTAGACAAATTGTGGGTATTCCGATGGGTACGAATTGCACACCTCTTGTGGTTGATCTGTTCTTGTATTGTTATGAAAGAGACTTCATGTTGTCGCTTTCCATTGATAACCAATCTGAAATTATTGAAGCTTTTAGTTCTACTTCTAGATATTTAGATGATTTATTAAATATTGACAATACCACAGTATGGGAGCGGAAGTGAACGGCCATTTGCTATTGAACAGCACTTGCGATTTGTACAGTGGACGATCAGTCACTTGCGATATAACATTATCACGTGGTATCTCAAAAATGTAAACACAGAAGCCATTAGCGTGAGTTTTTGGTCATTACTTTTATTTGTGTAAGTTGTCAATATATTTGTCACTTTACTGATAATAATTTCGTTGGTATCATTGATCCTATCGGTGGACTTAACGATGGTGATCAGTTGGCATGTGTTTCTCTGTGGCTGGCATACGTTACAAAAAGTAGTTTAAATGACGGATGAATATTTAGAGGCCACTTCTTTTAGTTTCTCTGACATCTTTAATAAACTATAAAGCCTACTGACAAAAAAGGATGTTTACACTGATGTAAAATAGGGCAGCTAAATCTTAACTTGTATTCCCATCACTTTTGATCATCTGAACGGTCACTTGACATTGGATTGAACGATCCCTTGCGATTTGTAATAATTGGAGTTGAACAGTCACTTGCCAAATTGATCATTGAAATTGAACAGTCACTTGCGATGGTGATTTCACAAATAACATTTTTGTGATTAATGGTCATTCTAAGAAGTCTGATCAGATACTAACATCAAATAACCAAAACACTTCCTTCTATTACCATTGCAGAAAAGTGTTCAGAGCATTGCTAGTTTCATCAGCATGGTGCGGAACTCTTTTCACTTCTGCATTTTAAAGTGATAACACACGCTTTATTTGATTTGAGGTGCTACGGCCCAGTCAACACTATTCAGGTCATCTTGCAGACGTTGCTTCCAATGTTGTGGCTTTTAACTGACACTAAGATGAAATGACATCTCAGCCCATACCACCCAAACAAACCAATAGGGTTTATATGCAGGAACGGACCGACTCGCACCACTTTGCCACGGCAGGTGACGACCTTCTGAGCGGGTTACCAATACTCATGTGCGATCGGTTTCAGCTCTGTCTGTCTGGAAGTACAGTGCATCCTAGTCTCTGATGAACATAGGCTAAAGACCCGATTACATCTTTTCTTTGACATATTTCAATAACATTTAATTACTTTTAACATAACTCACAAAGCATTAAATTTTACTTCATTCATTATGTGAATTACAAACAAATAGCTTACAAGTATTCTGTTATCGGACTCGGATGTTTTTCAATCAAAATGGTGTGCAAATTATTCCTTGGCCTGCGTTTTCGCCGGATTTAAACCCAATCGAGCACCTTTGTGACCAGCTCGGAAAACGTGTGTACACTGTACCAGCCGACATCATCCGCAAATCAACCGTCAGCAGCTTGCCATGGCGGTACATGAAGAATGAGACAACATCACACAAGACCAGATACAGCGTTTAATTCGAAGCATGAGGCGTCGATGCCAAGCAACACTTGATGGTATGGTGGACATACCCGGTATTACGTCATGTGGTATTGATTTTTGGGTGTGTGGAGTCTCCAATGAAATGGACTCTGTAGTGAGTCCGTGGATAAGTTAGTGATATTCATTTAATGTGATCAAATGCTGCAAACATTGTGAATCGATTAAAATTTGAGGGCTTGCTTTTTCATTGAATCCGAGTATAACTCAAAGGGTATTGGATATATGGTGATCACAAGGCGGCCATACTGTTATTTTTGATGGGGAGATGACTCAAATACAACAATACCAAGAGTTGTGTTTCTTTCTCATGACATGCCTTCTATAATTTCTATTCAATTGTGCCAAGTTCCATTAGTATATCTCAAAGATTATTGGAGTTACGGCCACTATGTTATATTGTCAGGGAGATAACTCCAAAACCAGTGCACCCAGAGTTGTAATTCACGCGCATGACACGCCCGCTTAACCTCATGTTTATCTGTACCAAGTGACATCGCGGCCTCCGCCCTTCGGGGCTTGAAGAAATATATGGGCTGCATGATACTTCCACGCAGAGCTGAATCCGACCAGCACACGATTACTGGTAAACCGCTTAGAGGCTCTAAGCCTGTCCTGGCAAAGCGGTGCGCACGAGTCGGTTCATGCTTATAAACCCTATTTGTTTCATTGGGCGACAGGGCTTGAGATGTCATTTCAGCTCAATGTCGAGTAAAACTCCAACAAAATTGGGAGCCACGTCTCCAAACTGACCAATACAGTGTCGATGGGAACGTTAAACCTCAAATCAAACAAACAAAAACCAAGTGACATCAATATGTCGCCTAGGTATTGGAGATATGGTGATCACAAGGTAGAGATTCGACTTTATTGGAAGGGGACATGACTAAAAAAATCATGGCAACCAGAGATGTGGCCTTGTGAACAATCAATGAATCTCAAAGGGATTTGGAGAAATGGCCATCACAAGATTTCGTCTACTGAAGGACATTCGAACGGACGGACGCCAGGCTGATCGCTATATACCCCGAACCTATTCGGTCTTGGTATAATAAAAAAGACCGTTTGGTCGTTGGAACAGCCTACCAGTGTGTGTGTGTGTGTGTGTGTGTGTGTGTGTGTGTGTGTGTGTGTGAATTCGGGTTTAACGTCGCTTTCAACAATTTTTCAGTCATATCACGACGGTGTCTGTTTGCGACAGGGAGCTCAATGCTCACTTTTATAGTGCTGCCTCAGTGAAGTATCATGTCCCAGACACATTACATGATACCACACCCAGTCACATTATCCTGTCACTGGGTCGACCAGTCCTAGCTCTACCCCATAAATCTGAGTGCCACGCGAGGAGCAGCTAGTACCATTTTTAACGACTTTGGTATGTCGCGGCCGGGGATCGAACCCAGGACCTCCCGTTCCCCGGAGCGGACACTCTACCAACTGAGCTATCGGGGCCGGTCACAGCCTACCAGTGACGCCAGCAACAGAATGGCAACCAGAGATGTGGTTCTTATGCATGACACGCCAGGTCAGTCATGTGAACAATTGTGCCAGGTACCATCAATATATCTCAAAGGATATTGGAGTTATGGCCATCACAATGTAGTCACTCTCTTGTAGTGGAAGGGGAGGTAACTCAAAAAGCAATGGCACTTAGAGGTGTTGTTCTTGCGGATGACACGCCGTCTCAGCCTAGTGAACAATTGTGCCATGTACCATCAATGTGTCTCAAATGAGGAATTATGGTCATCACAAAGTTGTCATTCTATTTTACTGGAGGGTGAACTAGCTCAAAAACTGGCAAATAGAGTTGAGGCACTTGCGTACGACACACCCTCTCAGCCTTGTGAACAATCAATGAATCTCAAAGGGATTTGGAGAAATGGCCATCACAAGATTTCGTCTACTGAAGGACATTCGAACGGACGGACGTCAGGCTGATCGCTATATACCCCGAACCCATTCGGTCTTGGTATAATAAAAAAGACCGTTTGGTCATTGGAACAGCCTACTTGTGATGCCAGCAACAGAATGATGAGCCAACGCAGGAGATGCCAAGGTTAGCCTGCATTTTGCCGGTACTCTGGCCTTTGTAAAGACCACCTGGTCAGATATTCTAACTGGCACTGGCTATGGGACACGGTTTACAGGTCTAAACTGACCACCTTCCATAGCCGCGATGTGCAGCCTGCTATTTTTGTGACCGGTTATCGAAATTTCTGTAACTTACAGACCATTTTCCTTTTATTGCACCGTGCCTGAGACGAGAGTGATGCATTGGTCACAATGTATCACTCCGTGCAAAAGCCTTTTAGAAAGTGGAACAACTAATCCTGGACATATTCTAGGGGTAGCCCCTATATGCTTTTAGCGCCCGGTTACCTTAAAAACCTGTCAACGTCAACGCGGTTGACTAATGGCTGTACTTCCGTGTTAAATAAAAATCAAAATGAGTTCCTTTAAGAGCAATGAAAACATTCATAAGAAAGCAGGTGGGCCATACTACGTAGTTTCGGCTAATAAAGCCTCATCAGTGACCCTGAGATGATCCGGCAACGAAAGCCAGAGGAAAAATACTACAAATTTGCCTACGTCTATAATGTCTACTCCCATGGGCGCCTAATGACGAGCACTTCAGTCCATCAGTCACAGGAACGTCGTCTAGAAGGCGTTATCTTGCGTATACCAGCAATTAAGTGATTTATGCTGTCTGGTCTCCGTGGGCTTGTGGATAAGAGCACTGACTCTTAATTATTAGGTCTATTAAATCTATACTTCGACGCACACTCGGGTTAAATGTGAGATGCCGGTTTTGCAACGGAAGGTCATGTGACTTTTCTTCGGGTACCCTGGTTTTCTTGCCAGGGCCGTTAAAGAGCAACACAAATAAATAAAAATAAACAAAGTGTGTGTGTGTGTACTTGCGCGTGTGTGCTCTTTGTTTGTTTGTATTGGAGTTTAATGGCCCCGTCAACACTGTTTCAGGTCATTTTTGACCCGGTCAGTTTACCTATCCACACTTTTCCTGGGGAGGCTTATACGTAAGCGGTTAACCAGCACAGTGCACATTCTTTCGCCAGAAACTGACAAGTGCCCTTCTTGAATCAGCGGGAGATTGATTGGTTGATTTGAGGTTTAATGTCCCCGTCAACACTGTAAAGGTCATTTTGGAGACGTTGCTTCCAATTTTGAGGGGCTTTTACCCGACACTGAGATGAAATGACATCTCAAGCCCTGTCGCCCAATGAAACCAATAGGGTTTATTATAGCATGGACGGTCCGCCTCGCACCGCGGTTCCTGGACAGGCTTAGATCCTCTAAGCGGTTTACCAGTACTAGTGTGCGGGCCGGATTCAGCTCTGCGTGGAAGCAACCTGCAGCCCATATATTTCTTCAAGCCCCTTGGGCGGGGGCTAGCGGAAGGGAGAGAATGTCCTTAAAAAAGACATCATGATCAATCTCCACGAAAGAATGTTATCGAACCCGCGTCCTCCTGATCACCGGTCAGACGCGCATCTGTATTTCACCTCTTTGCCAGAAAAGAGGAGATACTGTGATACGTCAGTACAGTATGAGTGAGTAGCGCGGAGATAGGGAATATAGGTGCGATTAAGCGAATGTTTGTTTTTGTTTGATTTGATGTTTAACGTTCCCATCAACACTATGCAGGCCATTTTGGAGACGTTGCTTCCAATTTTGTGGGACTTTTACCCGACACTGGGATGAAATGACATCTCAAGCCCTGTCACCCAATAAAACCAATATGGTTTACAAGCATGGACGGTCCGACTCACACCGCATTGCCTGTGCAGGCTTAGATCCTCCAAGCGGTTTACCAGGGCTGGATTCAGCTCTGCGTGGTAGCATCATGCAGCTTAAGTGAATGACTTCAGCATACTAACAAGTGATCGTTCAATCTAATCGCAATTGACCTGTACAATCCGAATACTTACAAAAGCAAGTGATCTGAACGGTTTGTTTTTTCTCCTGTGTCATACTTTTAACAGTCCTTCGATCCGGTTTGCATTTTTGAAGATGTCTTTGATTTATATTCAATTAGTGATACTATTGGAAGACTTAAATGCTAAATAACAAAGGAAATGCTTAATGGCACACGTTTTATGCGTATTTACAGTTGTGTCAACCGGTTATAGCATAACGATAAACAAAGTGATCAACAATCTAGCTCTTCTCATGCGATCCATAAAATAGCATGTTTCTGCGGTTAGAATACGATAAAAACATCCATCTTACCATCAAGACATATAAATTGCACATAAGCGTTATGTTCGTGGAAAAAAATGAAATTCCTTACCGTGTCGGCGGAAATATTATAACGCAAGTGACTGATCGTCCACTGTACAAATCGCAAGTGCTGTTCAATCGCAAATGGCCGTTCACTTCCGCTCCCATACTGTGAATACTTACTTTGATGGTTTGATCAGTCAGATTTATCCCCTAGAACTTCAGTTAAACAAGGCAAATTCCTCTGATACCGAGGCCCCCTTTTTGGATTTACATTTATCTATTGTAGATGGATTTGTTTCTTGCAGTATTTGTGATAAACGTGATGATTTTGATTTCGAGATTGTAAATTTTCCTTTTTTGGACGGTGATGTTCCTTGTGCGACATCGTACGGGGTTTATATTTCGCAGTTAATTCGATTCGCTAGAGTGTCTAGTCATGTATCCGACTTCAACACCCGTAATAAATTATTAACAGCTAAACTTCTTAATCTGGGGTATCGGTATCATAAACTACGTAAAGCCTTTTCTAAGTTTTATAGAAGTCATTCTGATTTGGTTTCAAAATTCAATGTTGGACTAAAACGCTTCTGCTACAAGGCCTATCGGAAACAGAATTCTATGGTGACTTAGTATATAAATTTAGAAAAATACATGCCTCTAATAACTTCAGTACCCAATTTCGTAAAATCGTTCGTCGATGTATAAAGATTGGGTACAACATCAATATTATAAACAGACTGCATGCATGGTGGTTAACCCAATCACGATTGGCAACTTTGCTTCCCTCTTTGATTGCACACCGTTGGGTCGGGTTTAAGATTATATGACGGTTCCAGCGTAAAAACATAAATGGAATTTTATTTTGTTTAAGTATTCTTTATGTTGGTTGGCGCCTGATGCTTCGTCTTTGGTCGGGCCCCTCGGAGTCTAACTGTTGCTTTTCTTTTCCTCCAGCAATTCTGTTGTTGTATGCTGTCGAGTCCTCAACCTTGTTTCATCTCTGTAGTTTTTTTTTTATTTGTATGTTCTCGGAGATGTTACACTGATGAGTTAGGAAGCCTTCATGCGGACTAAACAAAATTATTGTTTACCGCGACAGAGGTAAGGGCGAGGATTATGGCCATGTAAAATCGATTTAAGCCCCCCCCCCCCCCCCCCGAATTCTTTCCACTGACCGTTCCAAGGCGGTTCTTCTGTGGCGGTTTATTTATGTTGTTGTTTGTTACTACTTACTGTGTGTATCACTTGTGTCTATTTATTTTGGATGGCCATTTTGTGGGAAAGTAACTGTCCTTATGGCCATCCTTTGTTTAGGTTTCCATTATGGTCTGGCCACTTCATGTTTGTGTTTCTTTCACTTTGGTGTCTTTGATGGGTTGAGTAAGTTAATTGTATCGATTCCTGATCATTGTTTTACTTCTACTTTGTATCAGTTTGTTTGTTTGTTTGATTTGAGGTTTAACTAGAAATTTTATTCGCTGTTTTACATAAAGTTCCGTACTTTAAGCAAATAACGAAGTTATTGATCGGACGCCGCATCCTGTGGCCTCTAATCAGGGTCTTCGGAGTTTTGGAATACCCCAGTAAAGGGACGCCTGGCATCTATGGGCAAATAAGCTGCAGAATCTGTGAACGCGATAGTACTCCCTTGGTGAGACGAATCAGTCAAAGCTGAAGTTCATAAAACACGATAGAAGCCTCCGTGGTGTAGTGGTTACGCTACTCGCCTTGTAAACCAGGGGTCGCAGGATCGATCCTGGGCTTCTCCTGACTTTCGGATGAGTCTTAAAACCGATGTACCGTCTCCATATGACCTTAGCTGTTGGTAGGACGTAAAACTCAAATACTCACTCACTCTTAAAAGATTGCATCTTATCAGAGTCTACACTTTTAATTTAAACTGCAGAAATTAAAGAGTCAGATGACTGACAAAGATATTTAGCACTGTTGCGTCTTTTTATGTCCCCACTTCCGGAAAGGTTTGGGACAGAACAGAACTTTATTTAACTAACTGCTTCTCAGGCCACTCACAGGTGGCGTATTATCTCCAATTTACGGTATCAGCATGATAAAAAATGAAAATGCTCGTTTGTGTTTATTTGATAAATACAAGGGGGGAAACCTACGTCACGATGACGTCACACAGAAAGACAATGGCAGCCGCCATCTTGAAAGTATTTCTCGCTTCGGTAAGTGTTTTTGTGTTAAACAGATGATTTAAGCACAATCTTGACTCAGCTTTTATCGCAGAGTACGGGCGAAATAAGAATGTTTTGTCTGCAAAAAGAAATTTGTGCAGGCTTTCAGTAGTATGGATAAACACGTTGGATTTAGTTCATTTCAGCGATCCATTCGTCAACACTCTGGATATGAAAATTATTCATATGAAGCAGTGCAGTGTTTTCATTAATCCTCTCATAACGAGTACACGACTTTTTCAGAAGAAAATACCATGGAAGTGTTTATTAGTATTAAAATTAAAATTTTTGAACTTTATAAGACGTTTTCAGTAACTGGTATCGTTAACACTCGATCAGAAATGAGATACGTACACACTCTGAAAATCAGCATATAGTTTTTTGTTGTTTTTTTTGGTTTTACGGCCCTTTCAAGATTATTTCACTCATATCGAGCCGATCGCTAATCAGAAGTGGGCGAAAACCGGAGTCTCGGAGAAAAACCACATGACCTTCCGTCGCAGAACTTGGCGTCTCACATATGACCCGAGTGAGGCTCGAACCACAGCGGTGAGAGACCTAATGATCAAGAGTCAGCGCTCTTAACCACTAGGCCACATATAGTTGTTTCTCGTGACAACCTGAAAAGCAGGGTAACAAGTATCTTTGACAAAAGTGGTGGCCAGATGAACAGCCGATCACAATTTCCGCTCTCTTGTCACTTAAGAAGACATTGCCCAGTCTAGAACATTGTCGCACTTGAACTATTTACAATGTTGCGCCGAGTTGCGAAAAAACATTACGATAAAACAAATGGTTCAGATTTAAAATATCTGTAAAAACAAGAGGCCCTTGGGCCACTATACTCATCATAGTTCAGTTGGGCTCTGCCCCATGAAAGACATGTGTTTCATTAAGCTATTAAGGCTAGAAAAATCTAAGTAGAGGCCCATTCAAGGACTATGCTGCGAAATTAGGTTTCTAGCTATTCTTGTTCTTGTGAAAACGTTGACAAAATATTAATATTGGCCTAATTTTTGGGAGAAGATTTAAAGAATAGATGAACAAATAAGCTGAAGATGCTTATTGCCTTTTATACAATAAAAGCCATCATTATTGCATTGCATACAAATGTTCTAGAAAAGGGTAATCCCTTTGAAGCAAGGACTACAAGACAGAACTGAAAACCGTGGAGTGTACACGATTTTTTATGGACCAGACTAGCTAGTTTCGGCCAGTTAGGCCGCATCACTAACCCTCAAACATTTACGAACCCCTGCAGTGGCATCAATGATCCCAAATGACTGGAAAATAAATCCACACTTTGATGAAGAGCAGATAAACATTTTACGGACGCCAAATATTCCCATAACACCAGCTACGGTGAAATATATTACTTTCTAGAAAAATGTAATCCTTTGGAAGCAAGGGCAACAAGAAAATAAAAATAAAGCCACACTATGATAAAGATTGAAGTTTCAACATTTTATAGTTCCTAGGAAATTTTTGATGAAATTTAACTTAGACCTATGATATAGTGAAAGAATTAAAGTAAAGATGAAATGGGATGTCAAGAAAAACACTGCCTCTTACACTATGTAAGTTATCATCCCAACTGAATATGAAAAATAGAAGTGAAGGCAATGATTAGGAATCGATACAATTAACCCACTGCTCCGATCAGAGACACCAAAGGGAAAGAAACACAAGCATGAAATAACTAGACTCTAAACATCACTAGCGGAAAGCCAAAAGGACAGTTTCTTTCCAACAAAATGGCAAATTGGCTGTCCAAAACAAAAGGATATAAGCGAATACTGGTAATCACTTAGAGGGTCCAAATTAGAAGTAGAGGCAATGATCAGGAATCGATACAATTAACCCACAGCTCCCATCAGAGACACCAAAGGGAAAGAAACACAAACATGAAACAACATACCCCAACGGAAACACCAACAGCGGAAAGCCAAAAGGACCGTTACTTTCTCACAAAATGGCCAAAAGGCTATCCAAAATAAAATAATACAAGCGACACAAACACCCAAAGACCCCAAGCCTGCCCAGGAAAAGTGGTGCGAGTTGGACCGTACATGTGTATAAAATAGAAGTAAATGCAATGGTCAGGATCCCTATTTGTTTCACTGAAGGCATTGCTTGAGATGTCATTTCATCTTAATGTTGGATAGAAGTCCGGAAAAGATTGGAAGTAACGTCTTGAAAATGACCTAAGTGCTGTTGACGGGGCCGTTCAACCTCAATTTCAACCAAACAGGCATCATCATTTCATATGTTTATGCCGTTCCGAAAATAGTAGACGTTTTTCTTTTATCTTTGTAGTTGAGACGTTATTTGTTTTGTTTTTGTCAATATATCAGCCGGTGCAAGACAAATGCAAAAATATGACATGTGCGCCTAGTGAATACCTAGACCAGTCCATGCATCTGATCGGTGTAATATTTCGCTTTTGAAACAATAGTGAGCTATTACATTACTCACACCTGCTCGTTGTACGGACGATTCTTAATCCTAACCAACCGCACAAGTCCAACAGCAGATCCTGAACAGCGTAACGAGAAAAAATGTCATTGGGGCCTCGATAAGGATCGGTTTATACAACAAGCAGGTGTGGGAAGTGTCAAATATTACTACTGTTTTTAAAACTCAAGAATACACCGATCAGACTGACCGGGTATGCAAGCTGATCTGGGAAGTCTATCGTCGCACATAAATTGCCTTATTGTAGCTTTTTTCTTGCACCGGCTCATTGATTAAAATAAATAACGTTGAAACCACACAAAATGCCTACTTTTTGTGGGTGTTATGCCAAATACTGCATCGAGTGAGGTAAATGTCAAATTAAGTGTTACACTTTTCATGAAAACTGTGCTACAGTGTACAATATTGTTTTTTGGTCGACAAAAGTTACTAAGCAATGGAGCTTTTTAAAAAATAGTGCATAAGTCCACCTGACCATCACTAAAGGTAGCTGTTATTTATAGAAAATAGCCGCCTTATTAGCTCGTCTGTTTTTTTTTAAAAAAACTTTCGAGCTATTGTCATCACTCCGGCGTCTGCGTTGTCGTCGTCTGGCGTCGTCGTTCCAAAAAAACTTAACCTTGGCTATAACTTAAAAAGTATTAGACCTAGCCTCATGAAACTTCATACACACACTCATCATCACAAGAGCTAAATTTTGACCAAGGACCATAACAATATTGTTGATTTTGGCTGAATTATCTCCCCTTTTCCAATTTTTTTCTGAAACACATTTTTGCTCTCATTTTAATACTATTCACAACAGAGCCTTCAAACTTAACATGAATGTTCCTTGGGACAAGACCTTTTCAGTGATACCACACTTTTTGATCTGTGACCTTGACCTTTGACCTATTTTTCGAAAATTTAACCGAAAACCTTAACCTTGACCATATTTCCAAAAGTATTTGGCCTACCTTCATGAAACTTCATACACATACTCACCATCACAAGAGCTACATTCCCTACAAGTTTTATAACTCCATCTTGCAATTTGATTGCTCTTGTTTGACTTAGAACTTTGGTTTTCTAAAAGAAACTGCAGACGAGCGTTGGCACCCGCATGCGGTGCTCTTGTTCTTATAGCTGTGAGGACGGCGTATTCAATAATATGGTTATCATTAGAATCTGGACTAAAATCGTGTGTTGGGTTTAGCAAACAGTGTAAGCCCTAACAAGACGCGACAGCGCGCGGCATCTGATCAAGGTCTACACTGTTTGCTTTTTGTACACAGATGTAAGGAATAAACAAATGTTTACAGTCTAAGTCACCGTGTATTTTTCAAACCCACCCAAGAGACAGCTGACCCACCTGTTCTATTACTACTTTGATTAAAGTAAGTTTGTTTGTTTGTATTGGAGTTTAAGGGCCCAGTCAACAATATTTAGGTCATTTTTATCCCGGTCAGTTTACCTATCCACACTTTTTCTGTGCAGGCTTATACGTTAACCAGTACAGCACACATTCTATCGCCAGAAACTGACAACTGCCCTTCTTGAATCAGCGGAAGGGAGAGACTGGCCATAGAAAAGATTCCATGATCAATCTCCACGAAAGAATGTTGCCGACCCTGACAGGTAACGAAGCCGCGTCCTCCTGATCACCAGTCAGACGCGCATCCAACTAAGCAACCGAGGCCGGCTTAAATAAAGTAAGATAATGCCTTTTTATAACGAGCAGATCATTGCAAGAAGTTTAGTTCTCAGCCACGACAGTATTTTTCCGCTCATGTAAGAGACCATTGAGGACCTCAAGAGATGTCTGCCTATTCTTCGTTAGCCTGTATGACTCTTTTTATTTTCAGAGATAAATGTAAACCTAATTCTGTTGTTTTATACCTCAACGCAAGTACGACAATGCTCCAGAGTGGGCTATATCTTCTTAAGTGACAAGGGAGCGGGCATTACAACTGCCTGTTCATCTGGCCACCATTATTGTCCAAGATACTTGTAACCTTTAGAGAATTTGGCGCCTTTTACCCTGCTTTTCAGGTTGTCACGAGAAACAACTATATGCTGATTTTCAGAGTGTGTACGTATCTCTTTTCAGATCGAGTGTTAACGATACCATTTACTAAAAACGTCTTATAAAGTTCAAAATTTTTAATTTTAGTACAAATAAAAACTTCTATGGTATTTTCTTCTGAAAAAGTCGTGTACTCGTTACTTGAGGATTAATGAAAACACTGCGCTGCTTCATATGAATGATTTTCATATCCAGAGTGTTGACGAATGGATCGCTGAAATTAACTAAATCCGACGTGTTCATCCATACTACTTAAAGCTTGCTTAAATTCCTTTTTGCTGACAAAACATTGTAATTTTTCCCGTACTCTGCGATAACAGTTATGTCAAGATTGTGCGTAAAATATATGTTTAACACAAAAATACTTACCGAAGCGAGAGTTCCTTTCAAGATGGCGACCGCCTTGGTGTAAAATTGTGACGTCATCGTGACGTAGGTTTCCCCCCTTGAAAATAATGTTATTTATTTATTTATGTTTCCTCCGTCGGATTTGGTATGTCTCCCTTTTCGACTAAGCTATTTTCTAAAGGATCTGGAAATCTGCTTGACACTGTAGTATAATTAGGTATAATAAATCAATCTCCCTCGCTGTTTTGATTTTATTTTGAAACATAAGGTCGTTTACATCAAGTTTGCTTAGAGTGTGTTGAAGACATCAGTTCTATCACGAGTAGGAGGCGCGAGTGAAATTTCTGAAGTTTTCAATACGCAGAATGATAATTTGTAGGCGGGCCTCTATAGATATGTGATAGTCAGCAAAATCGGAGGAGATTAATTCAGATGCAGGAGATTCTATGTAAAAAATTAATAGTTAAATGAATAACAGTTTCTTTCAGCTTGAAAAAAAGAGTCAACGTCTTTGAACATGCATCCTATATGTGTGTACCGGCCCCGATAGCTCAGTTGGTAGAGTGTCCGCTCCGGGGAACGGGAGGTCACGGGTTCGATCCCGGGCCGCGACATACCAAAGTCGTTAAAAATGGTACTAGCTGCTCTCGCTTGGCACTCAGATTTACGGGGTAGAGCTAGGACTGGTCGACCAAGTGTCAGGATAATGTGTCTGGGACATGAAACTTCAGTGAGGCAGCACTATAAAAGTGAGCATTGAGCTCCCTGTCGCAACCAGACACCGTCGTGATATAACTGAAAAATTGTTGAAAGCGACGTTAAACCCGAATTCACACACACACAAACACACACGCATCCTATATGTGGTCTTTTATTAAAATAGCCCAGTTGAAGATGAAAACACTCAGTGGTAAATTCAAGAGCAATTGCGTGTACTAGAGCGTAAAAAGACTAGTCATTATTTTTTCTTTCAAGTTAAATTTAGATAACTCCTATATAAATGTTCAAATGTTGCCTTCTATTCAAGAGCGTTGTAAAGCAATGACATTACTCGCCCGCCTCTCAGTACTTTCAGTACCTTTTTTCAATATCTTTTCAAGATTTTAGAAAAGATTTACCCATTACCAAATTTTATGAGATATAGAGCTTGAAACAGGAATCTGTGGTGCAAATATAATTCTCATTAGAAAAAGGACAGTTCGCAGTCATGAAAGTATGCTCTTTGTCACAAAAAATATGACTGATGCCCTTATGCATGATGGTGAAAAAAGAAGGATTTTAGTAAATTCTAATGACTGTTGTGTTTCTTAATCTGTATTTACAGTCTTGGGGAGAGCTGGAGAATGCAGAACAACTTGCTGCCAAGTTTGCACAGATGGTTTATGATGCAACCAGAATACCCTTGTCTAGTAACAAGAGGGAAACATTTAAGAAAATCTCAGGTAATAACACACTTGCGAGCCGGCTTCTGTAGATCAGTCGGATGTGCATCTGTCTGGTCATCTGTCGGGGTTGGCAACATTGTTGCGTAGAGAGTGATCAAGAAATCTTTCCTACAGTAATTCTCTCCCTTCCGCTGATTCAAAAAGGGCAGTTGTCAGTTTCTGGCGAAATAATGTGCACTGTACTTGCTAACCAGTTACATATAAGGCTGCCCAGGAAATGTGTGGATAGGTTAACTGACAGGCTCGATAGCGCAGTGGTTAGCGCGTTCGACTCATAATCGAGAGGTTGTGAGTTCGAATCCGCCACCGGTATCGAGGTGTGTCCTTGGGCAAGACACGTAATGACACTGCCCCACTCCACCCAGGTGTAAATGGGTAGCAGTGGTCTAAAGCCACTGCCTCTCTCTCTCGCGCGCGTGAAAACACCCGGAATGAGTGTTCGAGAGCGATTCAATAAGCTTAAAGCTTTCATCGCAATCGAACTAAAATAAATTAGTATAAACTAACTGACAGGCTCAAAAATGACCTGAATAGTGTTGACTGGGTCGTTAAACTCCGATACAAACAAATCACCCACGTGTGTGCACGCACACTCAAACATACGCACACACGCACACACACACGCCCACACATTGTGAGGATGGGTCGTCAGAAGTTAACATGCTGGCATTGCATTTTGTCAGGTGCCAGGAGTATTAAATCTGTAACATTTGTCTTAGTTTGCACACTTGTAAAGGCTTACTTCACTACTGGTTCACCACTGCAACATTCTGACAACACGTAACTTCATCCGCACACAATTTTAGGCATGTTACCAGCACACAATATCTGGTATTACTGGCTTTCCCACTGAAGTATTCTGTCAAATCTTTAAGACCACCTGTGGTCAATTCAAGGGTTTTCTGGCCTCGCCATTGTGATAGTCAATGTCAGATCTCTAACTCCATAATACTATGGGTTATATTTTTAGCTCGGCTGTTTTCGAAGAAAACGACGATGTATTGTCATAGCTCTGGCGTCGTCTGCGTCGTCGTCGTCTGCGTCGTGCAAAAACTTGGACATTTTGTAATATCTCTGTGATTACTGAACACATTTACTTGAAACTCGGACTAGTTGTTCATTATGAAAAGGGGAACTCATATCAATAGGTGAGGTAACCCTAAAAATATTTTTGGCACAGTTATGCCCCTTTTTCGACTTAGAACTTTTGCAAAAACTTGGACTTTTTCTGAATATCTCTGTCATTACTGAACATATTTACTTGAAACTGGGACTAGTTGTTCATTATGAAAAGGGGAACTCATACCAATAGGTGAGGAAACCCTCAAAATATTTTTGGCACAGTTATGCCCCTTTTTCGTCTAAGAAATTTTGTTTAACTAAAAGAAACTGCAGCCGAGCTTTGGCACCCGCATGCGGTGCTCTTGCTACTCCTTTGTGATCATTGATTCCACTGGAGAATTTTTAAAATATCCTAAAAGTCACTGATGGGGCCCAACTGGCTGAAATTAACCAGTCTGACACAGAAACAACTTGCACACAGTTTTCAGTTCTGTTCTATAGTCCTCACTTCCAAAAGATTAACATTGTATAGAATATATTGACCTGCATACTCACATGCAATTCCAGGCACTTTACCTGCACACATTTCCAGAAATTTTAGCTTCACCAGTCCCAAAATCTATGTTCAGAAGCTCAAAAGCCAAACTATATAATGTTGTTCCTTATGATCGGATGCATGCAGTGACACTGACTTGGGGTCCTCTGAGTATGCTGCACCCCTCCTCTTCATACAATGTTTAACATCTCCAAAACCTTCTAGATCAACATCTCTAATACAACAGCTTAATACACACTCTCTAGTACCACCCATAGGTACCAAGGTGGTATGCTCCTCCCCACCCAGAGATTATTATCTCAGAAACCATTCAGATTCATTTTTGACGGCCAATCAGGGTCGCCAGAGAAAATCGCCCACCCCCGTAGTTCATACGAGGGTAGGCTGCAAAAGTTCTGAGCCTGACCAAGAAGCAGGCATCGAACAGCCATAAAATTTTGTATTCATTAAATCCAAACCTTTATTACTTGATTTGACTCAAATGAGTTCAAGTTTACCTGCAATAACGTGTGTGTGTATGTGAATTCGGGTATAACGTCGCTTTCAACATTTTTTCAGTCATATCACGACGGTGTCTGGTTGCGACAGGGAGCTCAATGCTCACGTTTATAGTGCTGCCTCACTGAAGTATCATGTCCCAGACACTTTACATGATACCACACCCAGTCACATTATCCTGACACTGGATCGACCAGTCCTAGCTCTACCCCGTAAATCTGAGTGCCAAGCGAGGAGCAGCTAGTACCATTTTTAACGACTTTGGTATGTCGCGGCCCGGGATCGAACCCGAGACCTCCCGTTCCCCGGAGCGGACACTCTACCAACTGAGCTATCGGGGCCGGTCTGCAATAACGTAGAAATTCTAGACTTTGAACATTGATACTAGCACGTTTTTGAGAAAATGGACAAAATCTGGCATCGTGGTGTCATCAAGTACCTCCATAAAAAGGGGTTAGCTCCTGAGGACATCCATGCCGATATGGTTGCTACATTAAGGGATGATGCTCCTTCGTATGCAACCGTGAAAAGGTGGGCAGCAAATTTTAAGATGGGCAACGACAGCCTTGAAGATGATGACCGGTGTGGACCACCCACAACGACAACAACTGAGGAAACCATCAGCCAAGTGCATAGGGCCGTGATGGATGACAGGCGTTTTACTGTGAATCAGTTAGCTAACACTATTGGCATCTCCCGTGAACGAGTTGAGAACATTCTACACAGTGAATTAGGAATGTCGAAGGTTTCCCCCAGATGGGTGCCACAGCTTTTGACGCCTGACCAAAAGTTGACCAGACTGAACCTGTCACAAGCCAACTTGGCTGTTTTTGAAGCAGATCAAGATTGTTCTCTTGACCGTTTTGTCACTCAAGATGAGTGTTGGGTCCATCACTTTAAGCCAGAGACCAAAAGACAATCCATGCAATGGAAGCACCCTGGCTCACCCCCTCCAAAGAAGGCAAACGTCGTCTCCTCTGCAGGGAAGGTGATGGCATCAGTGTTCTGGGATGTCAAGGCTATAATATTCATAGATTACCTTCAAAAGGGCAGAACAATTAATGGTGAGTATTATGCAGATCGGCTAAAACAATTGCGAAAAGCAATTAAGGCTAAACGACCCGGAAAATTGACAAAAGGGTTCTTGATCCATCAGGATAATGCGCCTGCACATAATCGGTTGTGTCATCTATAAGTTCCCTGGCAGGCATCTCTTGCCTAATGCCTCCAGTTGACCTTTCTCATTAGCTACGTCGTACGGTGGGTGCTAGGAGGGGGATGTGCTGTGTTTGCTGGGTCTTGTCCATCATCCGTTTCGGTTTCAAAACTTTGGGGTTTAGACACACTGATGAAGATTAAATGTCAGAAAGGCCTCTGTGTCACTAAATTTGGTATAGTTACGCATTAATTGCAACCACTGGGTCGGTATCTCTGCTGGTGGATGATTCGTTCGTCCCCGAGGGTATCATCAGCTCAGTATCAGTTCCTTAGTGCTGAGGTTGATACTGCGGTGTTGACGTCAGTACTCAAGTACTGATTTAAATAACTATATTATACCTTTAATTTTTGCAGTTTACATTTCTAATTTTTCTAAAACTAAGACTGACTTGTCAGGTGGGACATGTATCTTAGCGGATTTGGTTGCCACATTTTGTAATATTATAATTTTGCAAGTCTCGCTATTTTGGGCATCATCTTCCTGATGCCCGGGACTTCCGTGGAGTGTGGGCCATGTTTGCTGATGTTTGCTCGGTTGGGGACGACTATAAGTTCCCTGGTAGGCATCTCTTGCCTAATGCCTCCAGTTGACCTGTCTCGTGAGCTACGTCGGTCGGTGTGTGCTCGGAGGGGGATGTGCTGTGTTTGCCGGGTCTTGTCCATCATCCGTTTGGGTCTCAAAACTTTGGGGTTTAGACACACCGATGAAGATTAAATATCAGAAAGGCCTCTGTGTCACTAAATTTGGTATAGTTACGCATTAATTCCAACCACTGGGTCGGTATCTCTGCTTGTGGATGATTCGTTCGTCCACGAGGGTAACATCAGCTCGGTATCAGTTCCTTACTGCTGAGGTTGATACTGCGGTATTGACGTCAGTACTCAAGTACTGATTTAAATAACTATATTATATCTTTAATTTTTGCAGTATAGATTTCTAATTTTTCTAAAACTAAGACTGACTTGTCAGGTGGGACATGTATCTTAGCGGATTTGGTTGCCACTTTTTGTAATATTATAAATTTTGCAAGTCTCGCTACTTGTGGCATCTCCTTCCTGATGCCCGGGACTTCCGTGGCGTGTGGGCCATGTTTGCTGATGTTGGCTCGGTGGGGGACGACTATAAGTTCCCTGGTAGGCATCTCTTGCCTAATGCTCCCAGTTGACCTGTCTCATAAGCTACGTCGGTCGGTGTGTGCTCGGAGGGGGATGTGCTGTGTTTGCCGGGTCTTGTCCATCATCCGTTTGGGTTTCAAAACTTTGGGGTTTAGACACAATGATGAAGAATATATATCAGAAAGGCCTCTGTTTCACTAAATATGGTATAGTTACGCATTAATTGTCGCTGTGGCTGCTGTGCATGACTGTGGCTTCACACTTGTCGATCACCCTCCGTATTCACCTGCTTTAGCTCCATCAGATTATTTCCTGTTTCCAAACATGAAAAAGCACTTGGCTGGTCAGCATTATCGGTCAGACGAGGAGGTGATAGCTGCTGTGGAGGAGTTTTTCAGGGACCAAGATGAGACCTTCTATACCACTGGGATCCAAGGACTCCAGCATCGCTGGAGGAAGTGTGTGGACAGGAAGGGAGACTATGTTGAAAATTAAGGCACTTTCAGCATGAACAAACCATTGGATCTTGGTCAGGCTCAGTACTTTTCAGCCTACCCTCGTATGTCTTAATATGACATAAGCCATTCAGATATTTAATTGTTCGTTTCAGAGACTTAAAATCTGTCAATTATAATCATATCTTGCTTTTTATATATTCCAGTTATATGGGACACAAACATGTACATAATCACAGTATCAAATCACAAGATCTTCATCAGCAAGAGGAGGTATATTCCACCGGAACCTGTTAGTGCATAGTTACCAACCTACCACCACAACTTGCATACAGTGGCCAATAGGAGCACAGAAAACAAAACTGTGAAAACCTTTTTATGTGCCCAAATAAATGGAATTGGCTGACAAAGAAACAGCCATGTTTCATGCTCCATTTATCATATGACGTCGCGTCTGGGAATGTAATAACGTCATGTAATAAATTCGATAACCCACTAGTGGATTATATATCCAAATTAGTTAGACACGCCCCGTAACGTTATATGTAAGGCGTCCTTAACGACGTCGCGATTACTAATGACGGAATATTGACATTATTGTTCAAAAATTGTGAATTAAATGCGTTTTACATGTCATAATTATGATAAATAGAATCTTGCATTCATGCTCATGTATTATTGAATTTATTAAACTCGTTGAGGAAAAAGGATAAAACGCTCGGCAAAGCCTCGCATATTATCTTTTTTCTCAACTGGTTTAATAAATTTAATAATACATGAGCACTCATGTAAGATCCTCTATATTTTGGAGTATTGATTTTAAAATGTCCATAGACATCAGTATTCCAGCAAATGAAGCTCGTTTTATCCTTGAATTGACAGAAAATGACAGCTTTAAATTTCTTGAATGAGTTAAGCATGAAAAAGGTTTCGTAACCTGAAGGCCAGATGACAGTTTAGTTATCCAAAACATGTACATAAAAATTTTCACATACAGTCACGTCTGTCTAGCAGCCACCTCCCGTTAGCAGCCATAATTATTTCTTCCCCCAAAATGTTTCACTATTTACTCAACCTCTGCTGGGCAGCCATCTCGCGTATCCAACCAGCAGCCACCTTGACTGAATCTAAATTCCCGCTATTAAACAGGCAGAGTAAACTGTCACGAATTTTCATCAGCAAAGTAGCCATTTTTGAAGATGTAAAAATGCACTATGTCACACGGGTTGTTATCGTAATGTTTTTAGTTTGGTTGCTATGGCAACTTGGAATTTCCATTGACTTGTAATGGGGAAAATTGAAAAATGGCATTTACTGCCAATTCTTTCCAGATATTTTGACAATACTTTCTTAGAAATATTTTAAATATATTTATTTCTGACATATAATTGTAGGCCTACTGCTCATTTTTCGCTCACCTGAGCCGAATGCTCATGTGAGGTATTAGTATGCCAATGGTCCGCATTTTCACATTTTCAACTAAGTATATCTTTAAAGCCAGTTGGCCAATCATGATTAAATTTCATGAGAAGCATTATCAGGTTGGGGGAAAAGATGCTTATGTTTTGTGGCAGATGAGATGGAAAATCTTGTTGCCATGGCAACATATATCTCCCATAGACTTACAATGGGAAATACTTAAAACATCTTCTCTGAAACCACTAGGCCCAGAGCTTACATACGAGGCATGTAGCAATGTCAAGTGGTCCCCTACATAAATTGATCCAATCACTCCCCAGGGGTCTAAACTGGCCACTCTTCGTGGTCACTTAGCCCCCATAAATTTATAATGAAAAAAAAAAAAAAAAAACACTTAAAAATCTTCTATTAAACCGCTAGGCACAGAGCTTACATATTACGCATGTAGCAATGTCAAGTTGTCCTCTACATAAATTGTGCAAATCTTGCCCCTGGGGTCTAAACTGGCCACGCCCCAGGGCCCCTTAGCCCCCAAAGACTTTTAACGGAAAAAAAGCTTAAAAATCTTCTCTGAAACCACTAGGCCCAGAGCTTACATATTAAGCATGTAGCAATGTCAAGTGGTCCCCTACATAAATTGTGCCAATCATGCCCCTGGGGTCTAAACTGGCTACGCCCCGGGGACCCTTAGCCCCCATAAACTTATAATGGAAAAAAAGCTTAAACAATCTTCTTCTCTGAAATCGCTAAGTACAGAGCTTACATATTGAGCATGTAGCAATGTCAAGTGGTCCTCTACATAAATTATGCCAATCATGCCCCTGGCATCTAAACTGGCCACGCCGTGGGGCCCCTTAGCCCCCATAGAGTTATAATGGAAAAAAAGCTTAAATATCTTCTTCTCTGAAACCGCTAGGCACAGAGCTTACATATTAAGCATGTAGCAATGTCAAGTGGTCCCCTTCATAATTTGTGCCAAGCATGCCATTGGGGTTTAAACTGGCCACGCCCCAGGCCCCTTAGCCCCCATAGATTTATAACGGAAAAAAAACTTAAAAAATCATCTTCTCTGAAACCACTAGGCACAGAGCTTACATATTAAGCATGTAGCTATGTCAAGTGGTCCCCTACATAAATTGTGCCATTCGTGCCTCTGGGGTCTAAACTGGCCACTCACCGGGCCCCTTAGCCCCCATAGACTTATAATGAAAAAAAAGCTTAAAATTTCTTCTTCTCTGAAACCACAAGGCCCAGAGCATATACATTAAGCCTGTAGCAATGTCAAGTGGTCCCCTACATAAATTGTGCCAATCATGCACCTGGGTCTAAACTGGCCACGCCCAGGGGTCCTTTAGCCCCCATAAACTTATAATGGAAAAAAAGCTTAGAAATCTTCTTCTCTAAAACCGCTAGGTACAGAGCTTACATATTAAGCATGTAGCAATATCAAATGGTCCTCTACATAAATTATGCCAATCATGCCCCTGGGATCTAAACTGGCCACGCCGTGGGGCCCCTTAGCCCCCATAGAGTTATAATGGAAAAAAAGCTTAAAAAATCTTCTTCTCTGAAACCGCTAGGCACAGAGCTTACATAGTAAGCATGTAGCAATGTCAAATGTTCCCCTTCATAATTTGTGCCAATCATGCCCCTGGGGTCTAAACTGGCCACGCCCCGGGCCCCTTAG
This sequence comes from Lucinisca nassula, assembly GCA_963580285.1. Taxonomy (NCBI): domain Eukaryota; kingdom Metazoa; phylum Mollusca; class Bivalvia; order Lucinida; family Lucinidae; genus Lucinisca; species Lucinisca nassula. The sequence goes on from OY757024.1 coordinate 53,975,796, forward strand.
CCCCCATAGATTTATTACGAGAAAAAAAAAACATTAAAAAATCATCTTCTCTGAAACCACTAGGCCCAGAGCTTGCATATTAAGCATGTAGCCAAGTCAAGTGGTCCCCTACATAAATTGTGCCATTCGTGCCTCTGGGGTCTAAACTGGCCACTCCCCTGGCCCCTTAGCCCCCATAGACTTATAATGAAAAAAAAAAGCTTAAAAATTATTCTTCTTTGAAACCACTGGCCACGCCCCGGGGTCCTTTAGCCCCCATAAACTTATAATGGAAAAAAAGCTTAGAAATCTTCTTCTCTGAAACCGCTAGGTACAGAGCTTACATATTAAGCATGTAGCAATATCAAATGGTCCTCTACATAAATTATGCCAATCATGCCCCTGGGATCTAAACTGGCCACGCCGTGGGGCCCCTTAGCCCCCATAGAGTTATAATGGAAAAAAAGCTTAAAAAATCTTCTTCTCTGAAACCGCTAGGCACAGAGCTTACATAGTAAGCATGTAGCAATGTCAAATGTTCCCCTTCATAATTTGTGCCAATCATGCCCCTGGGGTCTAAACTGGCCACGCCCCGGGCCCCTTAGCCCCCATAGATTTATTACGAGAAAAAAAAACATTAAAAAATCATCTTCTCTGAAACCACTAGGCCCAGAGCTTGCATATTAAGCATGTAGCCAAGTCAAGTGGTCCCCTACATAAATTGTGCCATTCGTGCCTCTGGGGTCTAAACTGGCCACTCCCCTGGCCCCTTAGCCCCCATAGACTTATAATGAAAAAAAAGCTTAAAAATTATTCTTCTTTGAAACCACTGGGCCCAAAGCATATATATACTGAGTCAAAAAAGTTCCTATACATAAAATTGCTTCTGTTACCATAGTTACTACAAATGAAAAACACACAAAACTTGTTTTGTTTTAGTTAGAAGACTCATTTACCATGTAAAAGCCAAAACTGTTCTTGGTTAGGTACACTCGCCAGCCTGGGCTGTTGTTTTAAACACCCAAGGGGTAAATGTGGCAATTTTGCAGAATAAATTATGAGAAAGGTCAAGATTTAACACCATTAAAATTACTATTAGCACAAGATTTCTAAACTTTGATAAATGTAACCTTTTTTAGATACCCTGTGTCTATTCACAAAAGGTTTGTAACTTTAGTTCCATTTGCTTAGAGAAATAGACGATTACGTAGAGGCCTCCAATTCTTTGAAGTTGTGTGCAAAACGCTGCTTTCAATTGAAACTCCACAGAAAATCGAAATTGGTAGTGCTACATGAATTGTCTACAGTATTTTCCACCATGGTTAACAGCAATATGCAAGCTCTGGGCCTAGTGGTTTCAGAGAAGATGATTTTTTAATGTTTTTTTTCTCGTAATAAATCTATGGGGGCTAAGGGGCCCTCCACTTCATTAAAGGCGATATATCTCAGAAACCATCCAGATCCCCACCCCAAAACCATATATATATTCTTGTTTCTTATGATAAGACCGCATTCAGTGACACAAACCTGGGGTCTCCTGGGATGTGCCTGGGCCTTGCCCCACCCCCTCCACCCCATAAAAGGCCCAATATCTCAGAAAACGTTCAGATCCCCACCCTTAAACCATATATTTTTTGTAACTTATGATAAGACACATTCAGTGATTTCAACCTAGGGGTCACCCAGGGTGCGCTGGGGCCATGCCCACCCCTCCACTTCATAACAGGTGATATATCTCAGAAACCTTTCAGATCCCCACCCCAAAGCCATATATATTCTTCTTTCTTATGATAAGACGCATTCAGTGACACCAACCTGGAGGTCCCCTGGGATGTGCCTTGGCCATGCCCTATCCCCTCCACTTTGTAAAAGGCCCAATATCTCAGAAACCATTTAGATCCCCATCCTTAAACCATAATATACTCTTCTTCCTTTTGATAAGACAAATTTAGTGATACCAACCTAGGGGTCTCCCAGGGTGCGCTGGGGCCATGCCCCAACCCTCCACTTCATAAAATGCCATATATCTCAGAAACTATTCAGATTCCCACCCATAAGGCATGTATATTTGTGTTCCTTTTGATAAGACCCATTCAGTCACATCAACCTTGGGTATATTTGTGCTAGGGCAATGTGTCGATGCCATGGCCCATCCCTCCACTTCATAAAAGGCCATATATCTCCCACACCATTAAGATCCCCATCTCATAATCAAATATATTCTTGTTCCTTGTGATTAGACACATTTAGTTACACCAACTTGGCGGTCCACAGGGGCCATCCCTCTCATTTTCACTTCATAAGAAGGCGTTATATCTCAGAGACAGTTCAGATCCCCACTCATAAACAATATATTTTCTTGGTCCTAATGATAGGACACATTCAAGGACAACCATCTTGGATTTTCTTGTGTCTACCAGGGCCATGCTCCACCCCCCCCCCCCCCCCCACACACACACACAGCTTTAAAGGCCTTATATCTCTGGAACTGTACACATCCCCACCCCTAAACCATATATATTCTTGTTCCTTATGATAAGACACATTCAGTGTTACCAACCTGGGCTCTGTTGGATCCATGTCCCACCCTCCACTTCATAAAAGGCATAATATTTCAGATACAAAGTCCACATGGAATGGGGGTTCGTTTGGGAGACTTTATAATCGATAAATTCAAACCATACATGGCTGCCAGTGGGCAGTGCCCGCCTGAACTCTGGTGAGCATAGTGGCCCATGGGCCTCCTGTTTCACTTTAGAAGAGCATAAAAACTATACTTCATGGTCATGTCAGAAAGTGTGTGAAGCTCTCACCTTTCTACTTGACAATATTATCATAAGATTTGGTACCAAGATATTAATACAAGTTGTGGGTATTCCGATGGGTACTCATTGCGCATCCCTTGTGGCTGATCTGTTTTTGTTTTGTTATGAGGGAGGCTTCATGATGTCCCTTTCTGCCGAAAACCAATCTGAAATCATAGAAATTTTTAGCCCGACTTCTAGATCTTTGGATGATTTGTTTAATATTGACAATACCTATTTCGATGGTTTGATCAGTCATATTTACCCCCCCCCCCCCCACCAAAACTTCAGTTAAATAAAGCAAATTCTTCTGATGACGAGGCTCCGTTTTTAGCTCACCTGAGCCGAAGGCTCATGTGAGGTATTAGTATACCACGAGCCGGCGTCCGTCGTCCGTCGTCGTCGTCCGTCGTCCACACTTTCAAAGAAGTATATCTCCGGAACCAGTGGGCCAATCTTGATCAAATTTCATGTGAAGCATTATCAGGTAGGGGGAAAGGCTGCATACTGTTTTCGGGCAGATCGGATTGGAACTCTGGTTGCCATGGCAACAAATAGCTCCCATAGACTTAACATAGGAAAAAGTTTGTCATCACTCTAGCTCCGTCAATTTTTTTCTTATTGTCTTCATTCTTGCAGATAACGAGGACAGGCATGAAATCTCGATCAAGTTCGATTTTGGGCTGAATCGGATTATTCACTCAGGAGTTACGTGCCCTTGAGCGTTAGGAAAAAGCTTGTCATCACTCTAGCTCCGTCAATTTTTTTCTGATCGACTTCATTCTTGCAGATAACGAGGACAGGCATGAAATCTCGATCAAGTTCGATTTTGGGCTGAATCGGATTATTCACTCAGGAGTTACGTGCCCTTGAGCGTTGAAAAAATTGCCCATTGACTTAACATGGGGAGAATGTTGTCATCACCGTAGCTGCTTCAATTATTTTCAGATTGGCTTTATTCTTGCAGATAACCAGCACAGCCATGAAATCTCGGTCAAGTTCGATAACTGGCAGAATCGGATCATTCACTTAGGAGTTACCTGCCCTTGTGTGTTTTTCCATTAGGGTTAATGGGAATTTCAAAAATGTATATCTTAAAGACTACATGGCCAACTTTGATCAAATTTCATGTGTCGCATTATTGGGCAAGTGGAAAGGCTTCATTAGGTTTTCAGGCAGATCTGAGTGGAACTCTGGTTGCCATGGCAACATCTAGCTCCCATAGACTTCACATAGGAAAAAGCTTGTCATCACTCTAGCTCCGTCAATTTTTTTCTGATCGACTTCATTCTTGCAGATAACCAGTACAGGCATAAAATCTCGGTCAAGTTCGATTTTGGGCCGAATCAGATAATTCACTCAAGAGTTACGTCCCCCTTGAGCGCCTGAAAAATTGCCTATCGACTTAACATGGGGAAAATGTTGTCATCACTGTAGCTAGTAACGAGGACAGGCATAAAATCTCGGTTAAGTTTGATTTTTGGCAGAATCGGAATATTGACCTCGGAGTTACGTGACCTTGAGCGACAAAAAATTTGCCCATAGACTTAACATAGGGAAAATGTTGTGACTATGATAGCGACTTGAATTTTTTTCAGATCATTTTCAAACTTGCAGGTAACGAGGACAGACATAAAATCACGGTTAAGTTCGATTTTGGGCCGAATCGGATTATTTGCCTTGGAGTTACCTGCCCTTGAGCATGAAAAAATACGTTGTGACCACGATAGCAACTTTATTTTTATTCAGATCAGCTTCAAACTTGCAGGTAACGAGGACAGGCATAAAATCCCGGTTAAGTTCGATTTTGGGCCGAATCGGAATATTGACCTCGGAGTTACGGGACCTTGAGCGACAAAAAATTTGCCCATAGACTTAACATAGGGAAAATGTTGTGACTACGATAGCGACTTGATTTTTTTTTTCAGATCAGCTTCAAACTTGCAGGTAACGAGGACAGGCATAAAATCTCGGTTAAGTTAGATTTTGGGCCGATTCGGATTATTTGCCTTGGAGTTACCTGCCCTTGAGCATAAAAAAATACGTTGTGACCACGATAGCAACTTTATTTTTATTCAGATCAGCTTCAAACTTGCAGGTAACGTGGACAGGCATAAAATCTCAGTTAAGTTCGAATCGGAATATTGACCTCGGAGTTACATGACCTTGAGCGACAAAAAAATTGCCCATAGACTTATCGTAGGGAAAATGTTGTGACTACGATAGCGACTTGAATTTTTTTCAGATCAGCTTCAAACTTGCAGGTAACGAGGACAGACATAAAATCTCGGTTAAGTTCGATTTTGTGACGAATCATATTATTTGCCTTGGATTTACCTGTCCTTGAGCATAAAAAAATACGTTGTGACCACGATAGCAACTTTATTTTTATTCATATCAGCTTCAAACTGGCAGGTAACGAGGACAGGCATAAAATCTCGGTTAAGTTCAATTTTGGGCCGAATCGGAATATTGACCTCGGAGTTACGTGACCTTGAGCGACAAAAAATTTGCCCATAGACTTAATTAGGGAAAATGTTGCGACTACGATAGCGACTTGAATTTTTTTCAGATCAGCTTCAAACTTGCAGGTAACGAGGACAGACATAAAATCTCGGTTAAGTTCGATTTTGGGCCGAATCGGAATATTTGCCTTGGAGTTACCTGTCCTTGAGCATAAAAAAATACGTTGTGACCACGATAGCAACTTTATTTTTATTCATATCAGCTTCAAACTTGCAGGTAAAGAGGACAGGCATAAAATCTCTGTTAAGTTCGATTTTGGGCCGAATCGGAATATTGACCTCGGAGTTACGTGACCTTGAGAGACAAAAAAATTTGCCCATAGACTTAACGTAGGGAAAATGTTGTGACAGAAATAGCGACTTGAATTTTTAGCTCACCTGAGCCAAAGGCTCCAGTGAGCCGATAGTATACCAAGGCTCCGGAGTCCGTCGTCTGTCGTCCGTCCATCCGTCGTCCACACTTTCAATGAAGCATATCTCAGAAGGCAGTCGACCAATCTTGTTTAAATTTTATGTGTAGCACCATTGGGCAAGGGGAAAGGCTGCATTAGGTTTTGGAGCAAGTCTGGTTCATTTGTTCCTTCATTCTTCTTTCTCTCCATATAGAGATAATAGACCAATGTTAAATTTTTAATCAAAGATTTCTCAGGAACTATAAAAGCTAGAAGCATCAAATTTGGTATTCAATAGAATAATGATGACTTATTTTGTGTAAGAGACATTGGGCTTTCTCAGCTTATTTGTTCATCTGTTCTTTCATTCTTCTTTCTCTCCATTTTGACCAATGTTAAATTTTCGTCAAAGATTTCTCAGGAACTATAGAAGCTAGAAGTCTCAAACTTGGAATGCAATGCAATAATCATGACTTATATCCTGTAAGGGTCAATGGGCTGGATTCTATTAGCAGATTTAGTAGTCAAGTCTGTGAATTGTTAACACTTAAGTTCCTCATGTGAGCGGTTTAGGCTCATTGAGCCTCTTGTTTTTTATTTAAATTTCTATTTTAGAAGGGTTGATATCTTGCAAACTTAATGATAAACAAGAATTGTTTTGATTTTGAGATTGTAAATTTGCCTTTTTTGGATGGTGATGTTCCTCATGCGCCATCCTAAGTTTCGTATATCGTATATGTATTTCTTCATGTAACACATTCCAGACATTCATCTGGTGATGCCTTCTTGACCAGAGGCATTTTTATTGTTCATTTGTGTTTTCGACCGTTCTGTTACCTGTCGAACCAACGTTAGCCCTTGGCTTTCCTGATCTGTAGGGATTCTACAATTATCTATGCTTTATATAATTTATCATGCATATTCTTGCATCCTCTAAAGCTCAATATATTGATACATGCATGCACTTACATGTATTTACCTTCAAGGAAATATAAATACTGAGCTACAGTATATGTATATATATATGAAGTCCGGTCTGACAAGTGTAAAATCTGCAAATGTCACACAGATAAATCTTTTCTTTCTTCTAGGGTAAAATGTTTTTATTGTCGTATGTCGTATATGTATTTCTTCGTCCCTCGTCCTTGTTGTTGTTGTTGTAGGTACCTTTTTCTCCACCAATAAAGATAGATTTGTCTTCCGGTTGAGTTATCTATATCCAAACTTAACTCCCGATAAGACAATGGCGCCGAATTGTGGGGCGCCAAATGTAACAGGTGAAAAAATGCTCATCACTTTTACCCGGCCGGGGATCGGTCCGCCAGATTGACAGGCCAACACTCTATCGTGTCGCTATAAAAGCGGGCTTGTACCGCAAGGCAGTACAAGTGTGCTATATATCTATACCCTATGACATTCTCCCTCTCCACATTGAAATTCGTCCTCGAATTTCTAGGAGTCCGAGAATCACGTGAAATGATACTCAAGGAGTTTAAATGCAAATGTTGGTTATTTACGATGGGCGCCGAATGTCACAGGGGTGGAAAAAGAACTTGACTCGACCGGGACTCGAACCCAGGGCCTCTCGCATACCGTGCGAATACTCTACCGACTGAGTTACCGAGCCACATGTTCGACCTGTTACATTCATAAACAGATTCCCCCTAAAAATGGGTCCACTCAAAGTTTATCAAGACAGTGTGAATAGGTAATATAGTAGTGAAGGCAATGATCAGGAATCGATACAATTAACCCACAACTCCCATCAGACACACCAAACGGTATATAGTGTTGACTGGGTTGTAAAACTCCGAAACAAGAGACCAGATTTGGCCAGACATCGCTCACCTGGATAAGGGTGCACATGATATATTACATTGTGTCTTAGTGGCCATCTGATCTATTAGATCACGTTACCTTCTGAACAGCTCAAATCTTATTTAGGATTGGGGAAGAGATGATGTTGATGTAGGGAAGGTGTATATTGTTTGGCAGTGTAGAGCAGTCGCTTGCACCTGCCATTGGAATACTCTATAAACAAGAAGGCTAGCCAAGTCACCCGATCATGTGAATTCAACTGCAACACAAACAAAGCTATGGTGTATATGGCCGCTTTTAAAAAACATGCAATGGACACTCTATTGAATCTTCTTGTGGACTCAGCGAATCTGACATATACTGACAACACATGAGCTGCACCTTTCTGCAAATCTGGTCTGCGATTGCTAAACATGTGCTTTGAAGTGTTTCAAGGTGGCTGCCATCTTGGATATCGGAATGCAACATAATAAGTAATTCTGAATCTCTATGTCACCCAATGGGCTGGCACCAAGTTTCAATTCTATGCCACTGACGATGTGGCAGCAGATATGGTTGGAATATTTTCTAGAGGGTCACTGTGGCAGTCATCTGGGATACAAAACAGAATGGTTCTTTGAATCTCCATGTAGCCCCAATACCTCCCATCAAGTTTCGGCTTAATTTGTCTTGATGTGGTTTGAAGATTTTTAATATGGCCAACATAGAAATCATCTCGGATAACGAAACAGAATAAGTTTAGCAATTATGAATCTCCATGTTGCCCTCATGCCTCCAATGAAGTTTAATTTGTTTGTTTGTTTGATTTGAGGTTTAACGTCCCCGTCAACACTGTAAAGGTCATTTTGGAGACGTTGCTTCCAATGAAGTTTAAACTCAATCCAAACTTTGATTCGGGTGGACATGCCATTTGAAGAAGCTCCTGAAGGCTGTCATTGCCACATCTTTGATATCACAACGGAACAATTTTAGCAAATCTGAGTGTCCATGTTGCCCTGATGTATCCTATCAAGTTTCATTTAGATCTGAGCTTTGGTCCGGGAGGAGATATCTTTTCAAGAATTTCGAGATGGCTGCCATCGGAAATGAACCATTTTAGCAAATATGAATCTCCATCTCGGCGGACATCTTGAATAATTGAACGGAACGATTTTAGCAAACTTCAATCTCCATGTCACATCGATGCCTTCCGTCAAGTTTCAGCTCAATCCGATCTTTGATTCGGGAGAATTTGTTAGTTTGAATTGAGGTTTAACGTCCCCTTCAACACTATAGCATTTTGGAGACGTTGCTTTCAATTTTAGGGACTTTTTCCCCGACATTGGGATGAATTGAAATCTCAAGCCCTGCCGCCCAATTAATTTTGTTTGTTTGTTTGATTTGAGGTTTAACGCCCCCGTCAACACTGTAAAGGTCATTTTGGAGACGTTGCTTCCAAATTTGTGGGACTTTTACCCGATATTGAGATGAAATGACTTCTCAAGCCCTGCCGCCCAATGAAACCAATAGGGTTTATAAGCATGGACGGGTCCGACTCGCACCGCGTTGCCTGGGCAGGCTTAGATCCTCTAAGCGGTTTACAATACTCTAGTGCGGGTCGGTTTCAGCTCTGCGTGGAAGCATCATGCAGCCCATCTATATTTTCAAGCCCCGATGGGCGGGGTCGTGCCGCCCAATGAAACCAAGAGCCTTATATGCTTTAGACGGTTTGATTAACATCACTTTGCCTGGGCAGGCTTAGTCCTTCTACGCAATTTACCAGTACTCATATGTGGTAAGTTTCAGCTCTGCATGGAAGCACCATGCAGCCAAATCTATTTCTCCAAGCCCAGGGGCGGCCAACTTGGATATCGGAACGGAGCTATTATAGCATATCTGAATCTCCACATTACCCCCGATGCCTCCTGTCAAGTTTCATCTCCACCTGACTTTTGGTTCGGGAGGAGATTGTTTTGAAGAATTTCAATACCTAAATCTCCATGTCACCACGATGCCTCCTATCAAGTTTCAGCTCCATCCGACCTGTGGTTTTTTAGCATAATTTCAATATGGTTGTCATGATGGCCATCTTGAAAAACTAGCGGAACGATTTTAGCAAATCTGAATGTAAATGACGCCCCAATCCCTCCCAGTTCAGTTCAATCGGATCTTTGGTTCGGGAGAGAATGCCGTTTGAAGGATTTCAAATTGGCCGCTATGGTGGCCATCTTGAATGTCGGAACGATACGATTTTAACAAATCTGAGTCACCATGTCATCCCAATGACTCCAAGTTTCAGCTCGGCCTGACCTTTGATTCAGGAGGCGATGGCGTTCGAAGAATTTGAAGATGGCCACCATGGCGGCCATCTTTGATATCGGAACGGAAGTTCTTAGCAAAACTGAATCTACATGTCACCCCATTCAAGTGATAGCTCAATCCGACCCTTGGTTAGGGAGATGTTGTTTACAGAATTTAAAGATGGCCGCCATCCTGGATATCGCAACGGAACGGTTTTAGCAAATCTAAATCTCAATTTCACAACGATACTTTCCATCAATTTTCCAGCTGTATCTGACCGTGGGTTCGGGGGGGGGGGGGATTTTTTTAAAAGAATTTCAACATGGCCGCCTTGGCAGCCATCTTGGATATCGGAACAGAACACGTTTAGCAAATCTGAATCTCCATGTCATCCCCAATGCCTCCCACAAAATGAACGGATCGACGGACAAGAGGCGACGGCATAAAATGACCTGGTTCAAGCTCCAGGTGAGCTAACAAACAAACTCAGAAAGAAAAGGGCTTAGCCCTGAGGAGCAAATTCTTTTCTTTCTGAGTGTTTGTTCTTGATGAGGGAATTCCATCACGAAAACACTCCTATATGAGCCGGCGCATAACAAAACCTACAATAAGACCGGTGTGACCAGCACATACTGGCTGGTTCATATAATGTTGACCTCCTTAATCACATTTTTTATACACTAAAACTTTTTATAAACTAAAATTGGGAATATTAATTATTAGGGCCCCGTAATTTTTGTCCGTCCGTCCGTCAGTATGTCTGTCCAATTTTTTCATGTTTTTTTTTCTTAATAACTTATAAACCGTCAGATGCATCAGCTTAAAACTTTAAACATGTCACAACAACAATACACAATTTCATGGTAAGTTATGTAACTCAAGCTTCAATATTAGAGTTATGCCGAACCAACGCTCCGCACGCAACACACCGCCTCTCTCTCTCATGAAATTTCATGTGACAGAGAAATATGGTAGATCAATAGATACATGTACAGCTTGTATTGCCCAACAAGAAATTCTGAAGAGGCACTGCAGTGTCTATAAGTATGAGTGCCCAGTTAAGCCCAGTGAATACTCGGTTCAGACCGCGCAGTCTTATATTTGAATCCCTGCTGGGAGCTATATACATTTTACAGAAATTTTATGTGCCAGAGAAATATGGTAGAACAACACATACATGTACATTCTCTTGCCCCGTTCAACTTTATGAAAATTCTCGACAAGAAAATCTGATGAGGAACTGAAGTGTCTTCGAGCATATGTGGCCAGAGAATACTCGGATCAGCATGCGCATATGCGCAATTTAATATCTGAATCGCAGCCGTGGGGCTATGTACATTTTATAGGAATTTTATGAGACTGAGAGATTTAGTAGATCAACACACGCATGCACGTTTTCTTGTCACCCGCTGAACTTTAATCTGAAGAGGCACCGATACCTTTCTGGTGGGTCTAATGGGGCTCTTGTGACTTGTGTGAAATTCTTTTTCGGTTTGAACGCATCATTTGCCTTGTCGTTACAAGAAATAATTTGGCTTATGACAGGGATGTTGTCATATACAGGCTTTAATTGTGTGTATGCGATCGTTTACGTTTCCATGTCTGGCCTTTCTCCTTAATCCTATTTAGCAGATTCCCTATCTGATCTGTTATGGCAACCAAGAACTCAACAATAGTTCAAACCAGTGCTTCAGCTGAAGTGCACGACCCGCCGGATGCTTTTAGCTTTATGAGTGTTTCCATATATGGGTATGGCGGCCATTTTGGTCATGTAACCTGGACCTAAAACGGTTCCCCCAATAAATGCGCCTTATCGTAAGGAGCAAAAATATATCTTATACTTTAGTACTGTATTCTGAATCGTTTGCAAGATAAAATGCATTCTCACTTTTCCAATACAAAAGCATATGTGTCAAAGTTTGACCTAGGCAAAAAGAAGGTCAAGGTCAACCCAGGGTCACCATTTTAGCAATTTATGATGGGCCTACGTCCCAGATGCTATTTATCAAGTTTCGTGGAAATCTGCCCAGTGGTTCTGGAGAAGACTATTTTTGAAGGGTTTTTACCATATATGGCTTGGCGGCCATTTTGGTTATATGACCTGGACCCCCATGAGCAAATGTTGGTTTCCCCCGTCCCATAGAGGCTCCATATGAAATTTGACTTCAATCGACCCAACGGTTTCCGAGGAGAAGCAGTTCGAAAATTTTCACATTTTTCGCCTCGGCGAGGCTATACTAAATGGAATGTAATATTTCGCAAGTTCATTGGTAAGATCTCATTGATATCTATCAGTATGCCAAAAATCGTTTAAATATTCCAAGCGGTTAAGTCACTATCACCAATTTTCACAAACGGGTTACGGACGGACAGACAGACAGACCATATATGGCTTGGCGGCCATTTTGGTCATGTGACCCCATGAGCAAATTTTGGTTTCTTCTATCCCATAGAGGCTTCATATGAAACTTGATTTCAATCGGCCCAACGGTTTCCGAGGAGAAGTAGTTCGAAAATTTTCACATTTTTCGCCTCGGCGAGGCTATACTAAATGGAATGTAATATTTCGCAAGTTCATTGGTTAGACCTCATTGATATCTATCAGTATGCCAAAAATTGTTTAAATATTCCAAGCGGTTAAAGTTGCATTATTGAGCTACCGGGTCTCAATTTTTTTTCTGGTTTTTATCTTCAATGCATACTTCTTTGTCATGTGAACACTTTTGGGGCCAAATACAGCTTCAGAACTTTGTGAAAATGGTCGTTTTCATTCGTGTTTTAGAAGCCTCCGTGGTGTGGTGGTTACGCCACTCGCCTTGTAAACCAGAGATCGCAGGATCGATCCCGGGCTTCTCCAGACTTTCGGATGAGTCTTTAAACCGAGGTCCCGTCTCCGTATGACCTCAGCTGTTGGGGGACGTAAAACTCAAAAACTCACTCACTCATTCGCGTTTAACCTTCGCTCTGAACATGTGTTCGGAATTTCTGTTCTAAAAATAAATCTGTCACTTTACACATACATGGCGACAGTATCGTCTCTGAGTGTCGTTACTTATGGCATGGTATTCAGCGTCATATTTTTTTCGATTAAAACATGGCCTAAGGAAACATGGCCAAAAATTAACGTCGCATAACGTCACATATGGGGATTCTATTTTTGTCACGAACTAAAAATAGATCTAACTAGTGTTCGAAACCTAGTTAGGGAATCCCTCTCAAACTCGTTTACCTGTCATCATAACTGTTCGCATTTTTGCATAAAATGCATTTATTTGTATTCTTTTTAAGAAAAATACCGGCTATATGTATTTTATTTTTGGAAGCATTTTTTCCAGATAGCACCAATTTTCACAAACGGGTTACGGACGGACCCAAAGAAGGTCAAGGTCAACCCAGGGTCACCATTTTAGCAATTTATGATGGGCCTACGTCCCAGATGCTATTTATCAAGTTTCGTGGAAATCTGCCCAGTGGTTCAGGAGAAGACTATTTTTGAAGGGTTTTTACCATATATGGCTTGGCGGCCATTTGGTCATGTGATCTGGACCCCATGAGCAAATTTTGGTTTCCCCCATCCCATAGAGGCTCCATATGAAATTTGACTTCGATCGGCCCAACGGTTTCCGTGGAGAAGCAGTTTGAAAATTTTCACTTTTTTCGCCTCGGCGAGGCTATACTAAATGGAATGTAATATTTTGCAAGTTCGTTGGTTAGATCTCATAGATATCTATCAGTATGCCAAAAATTGTTTAAATATTCCAAGCGGTTAAGTCACTATCACCAATTTTCACAAACGGGTTACGGACAGACAGACAGACCATATATGGCTTGGCGGCCATTTAGGTCATGCGACCTGGACCCCATGAGCAAATTTTGGTTTCCCCCATCCCATAGAGGCTCCATATGAAATTAGACTTCAATCGGCCCAACGGTTTCCGAGGAGAAGCAGTTCGAAAATTTTCACATTTTTCGCCTCGGCGAGGCTATACTAAATGGGATGTAATATGTCGCAAGTTCATTGGTTAGATCTCATTGATATCTATCAATATGCCAAAAATTATTTATATATTCCAAGCGGTTAAGTCATTATCAACAATTTCACAAACGGGTTACGGACGGACAGACTGACAGAATGACCGAATGACAGAATGACACAGTGATTTTAGGGCACTCTTAGAAATCAACCGACTTCAGTCGGTTGCTTTTTCTGCGGGTCGTGCAATTTATTGCCCCAGTAATGGTATGTGTAGTTTTTGTGGGAGCATGTAAAAGGTTATTATTGTCGCCTATGGAAAATATTTAGTGGTAAGCTCCCATAACTCCGGCTGAAGGTATACCGCCATCATGGCGAATGACCAATTGATTACGCAACGTGTTACCTCTATATTTGAATGGAATGAATTCTTAGCTCAAGGCTTAGCCTCGGTTCCGAGCGGCGTGGGCTTCCCTCGGGTTGGGAATGTGCAAATCGAGTCCATAGTCATGAAAGGGTCATGTAATCTAGTACTCCATGAAACAAATGCAATAGCAGTTTGTTAGAATCGCCTCACCGAGGCGATTCTAACAAATGTTTATTATCCCCACGTTTTTTAAAAAAAGTGGGGATATTGTTATCGCCTCCGTCTGTCTGTCTGTCCGTCTGTCTGTCCGGCTATCTCCTCCTAAACCGTTAGCCGGAATTCAACCAAATTTGGTATGCGAGTTGCTTACATGAATGGCTTGCGCAAGAGCACATTTTTTTTGTCCCCGCCCCCAGGGGCCCTGGGGAGGGGTCAAAAGGTCAAATATCAATAAAATTCAATTACAAAGTCAATTTTGAAGATTTTGATGCCAAACACATGTACTTAGTTATGAAAAAAGTAAAACATATTGAACGGGATTTTGGCTGTGACCCCTAGGCCACGCCCTGGGGGTCGGACTTGGGGGTGGGGGGGGGTCAAAATTTAAGTTTTTCTGAACATAGTCATGTTGCATATCTATGCGAAGGGGATAATGGGTAGAATAAACTACACTCATACCGGACTTATACGGACATCACCTTTCTCAGCTGTGCTGAAAATCAAGGGAATTAACGCGAACAAGACAGAAAATAAATGGTTATCTCCCCAAGGACTCGACTACCTCCTGTGCAAATTGCCTCAGGCAAATTGTAAATCGTACATTTTTAGGACCGCTTTTTATGTACTATATAGGTGACTGTTTTAATTTAAGAAAGTGGAGGCTGTGTTATGGTGTATCTTGAAAAAACGAAACAACTGAATAAAAAAGAATAAACATAGATGATGTATTATATATGATTACAAATAGTACCTTCCAGTGTCAAATATACTCAGTCAAAAAAGTTCCTATACCTAAAATTGCTTCTGTTACTATAGCCACTCCAGATAAAAACTACACAATGTTTGTTATATTTTGATAAGAAGACTCATTTTTCCGTGCAAAAGTACCATTCGTTTTTGTTTTCGTAAACACATCATCGTAGACTATTGCTTTAAACACCCAAGGGGTCACTGTGTCATTTTCGCAGAGAAAATCATTAAAACATGCTACGAGTTAACATCACAAAATTTCCCTGTACCCTACATTTCTAAAATTTGATACATGTGACATTTCTTTAGATACCATTTGCGTCTATTCACAAAAGATTTGGAACTTCAGTTGCATCAGCTACGAGAAACAGGCTATCACATAATGACCTCCAATTCTTAGAAGTTGTGTGCAAATGCTGCTTTCAATGGGAACTCCATAGAAAATCGCAATCGATAGTGCTACATGCTACATGAGTTTTCCGTATTTTTTACCATCATGATGAAAAGCAATGGTGGACACAAAGCGTTTTTTGAAAAAATGGCAAAAAATGATTGACAGGAATAAAAATTAGAGCAGATCGAAAATTGCTATATTTTTAATTGCAAGGGAGATAATTTGAGAATTTCACAAATTAAAACCTCGCTTATAATGCGAGATCATGAGATATTGTAAACGTAAAGTGTTATTCGATGTTCAGAGATTATTGTCTTCCTCCTTAGACAAAAAAGAACTTTCTGCGCATGCGCAATGTCCATTTTCTACCAAAATCTTTCTAGGCACATATTGGAAGACAACCCTGGAGCGGAAAGGTATGGACAGATGCAAGTTTGAGTATTCTCTAGCTAAACGTCCGATTCAAATGTCTACAGCCAAATTTAGCTCAATAGCTGCCAGATATCTCGCGAGTTTCACCCGAAAGTTGGTATAGTTACTTTTTTGACTAAGTATATATCAATTGTATTTAGCGACATAAATCAGTCTGAAACACATAAATGTACAAGCCAACAGGGTAAAATGCAACAAGGTTTAGAACATTTTATAATGTGCAACATAAATTTTCAAGAATTGCTGAAATGAAATATTATACAAAATAAGATAAAATAAAATAAAATAAAAAATAAAACGATCAGTAGCGTATGCTCAAGAAACGCAAAGTTGTTAAACACAACATGACTAGTCCGACGAAAATGATCTAAATATCAAGTTTTTTTGTTTGTTTTTTTTTTTTTTCAAAATATTTTTGTTGTTAATTCTAAGCCCAAATGATGTTTCATATCACTTGTGAATCGTCTGCAGCAAACGATTCACGTGAAATGTCAAGCCTTATTCGCTTTGGAAATTCAGAAAAAAATATTTGAAAGTGTCTTCTGCTACTGATTCCCAGAGCTTGGAAGATAGTATTGTTCGGTAGCCGGACAAAATCCCCCCGGACATAATCCCCCCCCCCCGGACAAAATCCCACCTTTTTGTAAAGGCGGACAAAACCCCCCTCGGACACCCCCCCCCCCCCCGACAAAATCCCCCTCGCTGTATGTCAGGTTGGACACCCCCCCCCCTCCCCCGGAAAAAAATCACCCTTGTTCTAAATTGGTCTAGTTAATTATCCTTCCACTACCCACAATCTATGTTTTTGAACAGAAATATGAAAAATATTGGAATCTGTTATTGGAATATGTCAATTTAACTGATCATGCCAGACATAATCCTAATGGGTTGAGAGGTCCATAAAACCCCAAAGCACATGTGTACAATTACAAAAAAAAATAATACAAGTATGTCCTTTTTACTTTGATCTTACAAGCAACGTCTCCAAAATGACCTATACAGTGTTGACGGGCAATAATTTCTCCGTGAGCACCAATATAGCTTTGATAGTATTGCACCAAATCGGATATGGAATCTGCAGTTTTCAAAACGACAGACTGATTTTCAAAAACCAGTAATTGTGCATGTGGAGGTGTGCGGGATACTGTCCACCTTTATAAACAGCAGGGGGGACTATGTCCGGGGGGATTTTGTCCAGGGAGAATTTTGTCCACCTGAACAAATGTTGGGGGGGGGGGATTTTGTCCGCCTTTACAAAAAGGGGGATTTTGTCCGGGGGGATTTTGTCCTGGAATCTATTGTTCATGTTGCTATTACATTAAATACTATTTAGCAGATCAATCGAAGACGCAATCTGTGTGAAATTATTCATCGGGTCTCTGTATGTAGCAGAATCTCATCTCCCCTCAGGCGAATTAAACAGACTCGGACCAGACTGCGTGTATTCGCAAACTGATCCCAGTCTTTGTTTATTGCACACAATAAGGTCATAATATTGAGCCGGAACCCATGATTTAGTTTTTGCTTGCTTTGGACAGTCCAATGACTCAGATCAGACTGCACCCGTTCGTATTCCTCTATCCGATTCGCGTTTGGCAAGAGCACCAGGATAATATAATCAATGCTAGAAAAACAACCTACTTGATTGCTGTCTATTCATTTAATAGGTGATATTCTTATATACTTAATGCCTCGGGCGGTCCTCAGTCTACCTTTCCAATGATGTTCACCCGTTACTTCGCGATGTTAAGCGGTGTTTAACCCATTTAGTACCAGAAACCCCCAAAACAGATACCCTGGCAAACAGTGCAGGCCCAGATCAGACGCCTCAGAACGCGGTGCCTGATCAGGGCCCACACTGTTTGCTAAAAGTTCAGCCATTTTCCAAATGAATTTTGAAGAAAACACAACCTGACACCCCTTAATCATGAAATGGACTTGTACTATATATAAGGAGGAAAATTCCATTTGGTACAAAAAGGGTTAACAGGGATTAATATAATTATTGGTTTGTTACGTCAAGGTCATTTTCTCGAAAAACACTATTAATTTTGCCTTTATCTCTTGATAATCAAATCAAAGTTTTAAGTAAATCTGATGGGTCCGAGCTTAAAGTGAGGCAGAGAGGGAGGCGATTACAAAAAAAAAAAAAAAAAAACAGACTGAATTATTATTCTTGCTATTATTATTTTTATTATTCTTATTATTATCATTATCATTACCTTCATTTTTACCCACAATCTATATTTTAGAAATAATATTAGAAAAATTTCGAAAACACGCCTATTCAAAAATATTGATAAAAATCCACTAAAATTTTCCACAGAAAAAAATGGTATTCTTCATATTTCGGCGGGTTTAACGAGTACCCACAATCTATGTTTTTGAGCAGAAATAAGAAAAAAATAATGTTTACCCCTGTAAATAATAATAAGGTAAAAGTTATATAGGCGTGTTTTCGTGATGATTCATCCAATACGTTTGCATAGTCGTGAACAAAAACTGTTAACAGGCGCCCCCTTGACACGCGCCAATCTGCGCGTCGATGTGTAAGAAAATGATTAATTATCAGTTCTACTCAACAGGGCAATAAATGGACAATAAACGATTGCAGGGAATAAACCTGGACTCAAACGTTTTTTGTAACACGAGCAAAAATACGATAAACATTTTACCACCAAATCATGAAAATTTGCGGATAAAATCTTATATTTTTTATATTTCTGCTCAAAGCATAGATTTGGGCTACATAGTAGAACCACCTCGGCAAGGTGGTTCTAGCGAGTAATCACAATCAAGTTTTTTGAGCAGAAATAAGAAAATATATATCCCAGTTTTACTATATAAAAGAGGGTTTAAGGGGGTCAAAATAAATCCAGAAAAAGCTGTTTGTCTTACAATTCCGTGCATGAGAGAGATCTTTGTCCTTTCTTAATAAATATTTATCCACTCCAGAACAGGTTTTTAAGGTCCATTTCTCCAAATGTAAAGTCCTACCAGAATCTAGCCTTTAGTAGTCTTTAGGTTGGCGCGGTTTTAATGTTAATATCATGATCTGTAAAGCATTCTGACTAGATTTCAGTTTGTCGAGGTGTAAACGAGATAATGTTTTGAGCAGTAAGTGACAGGTCTGTAAAACATTGCATAATCTCCACAGTTTTCAGAACAATAAAATTATCTGTCTTTTCTGGCTCCTGTCGGCAAATCTACTCTAATATTTGGAGCCACATTTAGAACAGAACGTCAAATTAATGAAACTAAACAATTACAAAACCAGGCCTATGCAAATACACATGTACATTGAAAATTTTATCACTAAAATGATTCAAGAAAGGCAGTTGACAGTTTCTGGAGGAAGAATGTTCACTCTACTGGTTAACCGCCTACGTAAAAGCATGCCCAGGATTAGTGTAGATAGGTTAACTAAAAATGATCTAAATAGTGTTGACTGGGCCGTGAAATCCATCACAAACAAAGAGTCAAACAAACAAACAAAATCATTATAAATGAAAATCATCAGTTAAAAAATACTTTATTTTCTAATTTCTGCTCAAAACAAAGTTTGTGGATACTCGCCATAACCGCCTCGACGAGGCGGTCAAACTGGCACAAAACATAGTTTGTGGGTACTCGTTAGAACCCTCTCGGCGTTGCAAACGGGTACCCACAATCTATGTTTTTAAGCAGAAAAAATGTGTACAACTGTAAACCCTGTTTTACTACATAAAAGTGGGGTTTAAGGGGGTTAAAATTATGCAGCGTGTTTTATGATGGTCAAACCAAAGTAACAAACACATTATTCCATTTCAAACTGATAATTAAGCATATCGTAGGCGTAATAAAGTCTTTGTTTTCGAAAACATTTACATTTGAGAATACATCTAAATAAATAAATAAATAAATAAATAAAAAAAAATAAATAAAAATCCCGAACCATACAGTTCAAGAAGCACGTCGTAGGCGTAATATATTCTTTATTATTGTTTACCTTAGTAACAACCGCTGACTGCTGGTTACCAAGGTAAACTGGAAATAGAAAAGGAGGGTAGTGTATTTCATTTTCAAAAAGGACCAAATTATTCTCATTTCTATTTTACAAAATTTATATGGACGTGTTCGCAATACATTTGCCAACATACTCCCGCTTGCACAGAATAAAAATAACAACTTACAAAAAAGTTATGACAAAATATTCATCAGTTTTTGTCGCTTCATTCAGTAGTTTTACTATATATTCTATACATTTAGAGGGTGCCTCCAATTAAATGTAAAAAGGACCAAAAAGTTGTTGATAAAACTTCATGAAAAATACATGTGTGCATTTGTAAAAGAATGCAGAATCATGAACCGCTGGCACAGAAAAGATATTGCTATTACTATTTATTTTATTGGGAAATAATTATCAATTTCCTATATAAATCTATGTATTTACTTTAACCGACTGCAGTTACCTGGATGTCCGTTAAAGTTCGATTTGACCCTGGGGTCAGATTGGGGCCCTGGGAGAGGGGTCAAAGGGTCAAAATTTAAGTTTTTTGGAACATAGTCATGTGGCGTATGAAATTGAAGGGCATGATTAGTAGAATATAATGCAGGTAATATTTTGACCATGGAGTCAAATTAGGGCCCAGGGTGAGGGGTTTTCGGTACTTGGCCCCTCTGTAGAAAGCGTGGGGATTTGCGATGGCGCGCCATCGACAGTATTCTAGTAACATTTGTTTCTTGAAATAATAATGGGGAGAAGGCCTTTCATTACCTATCATACTCCTAACTGGGATTCTCCATAACGGCAAATTCTTTATAACGACACAATAATAGGGAACAAATACTGTCGTTATAACGAGGGTCCTCTGTAACATCCTTCAAGAACAATGGCCCAAAGGTACTTTACATAAATCTGTGATACTGTCATTTTCCATGTGACTATCACTGACTGATTAAGTTAAACCATGTGAATAGCTGTAAAAATCCATCTAGCGGTTATTTAGCGCTGTGGTATTCTTGTAGCTGTCACGTCAAAGTGCTGTATAAAGAGGATTATCTATGAAACTTAGAGACTAGGATCATATGCTGGGACATTAGCAAAAATTGTACACCCAAATCAGATGTTGCAGAACAGAGCATCTGATCAGTGTCTATACATTTGCTTATAATGATAATTAGCCCCCGCCCATAGGGGCTTGAAGAAATATATGGGCTGCATGATGCTTCCACGCAGAGCTGAATCCGGCCCGCACACTAGTACTGGTAAACCGCGTAGAGGATCTAAGCCTGTCCAGGAACCGCGGTGCGAGGCAGACCGTCCATGATAATAAACCGTATTGGTTTCATCGGGCGACAGGGCTTGAGATGTCATTTCATCTCAATGTCAGGTAAAAGTCCCACAAAATTGGAAGCAACGTCTCCAAAATGACCTTTACAGTGTTGACGGGAACGTTAAACATCAAATCAAACAAAACAAACTTATAATGATAATGAAGAGCTAAACTAAACAGTTTTCTTTGTTAGTTTGTATTGGAGTTTAACGACCAAGTCAACACTATTTTAGGTCATTTTTTGAGCCGGTCAGTTTACCTATCCACAATTTTCCTGGCGGTTATGCGGTTAACCAGTACAGTGCACATTCTTTCGCAAGAAACTGACAACTGCCCTTCTTTGAATCAGCGGAAAGGAGAGAATGACCGTAGAAAAGATTTCATGATTAATCTCCACGAAAGAATGTTGCCAACCCTGGCAGGTATCGAACTCGTGTCCTCCTGATCACCAGTGAGATGTGCATCCGACTGGGCTACCGAGGCCGGCTCAACTAAACAGTAAGTCCTATTTCAGGATTATCTTCCCAACCGCCACTCAGAGATAATCAATCCACGAGTGCTGTTATTGCTTCGAATAAGTTTCCCAAACGAAATGGGGAGACTTACTGGTTTTGTTGCGTTTCTTCTTCTTCTTCTTATTTATATATGGATATGAAGTTGTGAAAGATGGCTTCAAAATTCAAACATGCGGAGCCAAATCGTCCCCTGGGGGCAGACAAAAAACGCCCACATTTTGTCCGGAGGAGTTCTCGGTAACCGCTCGATTGATTTTTCTGAAATTTGGGAATAAGATAGAGATCAATATGATATTTTGCAGGAGGATTTACATGGTCCCCAGGGTGCGCTAGGACCGTACCCAATCCCTCCACTTCATAAAAGCCTTTATATATCAGAATCCTTTCAGATCCCCACCCCTAAACTCTATATATTCTTGTTCCTTATGATTTGACGCAGTCAGATACGACAACCTGGAGGTCCCCCGACTGGTGCTGGGTATTCCCTACCCACATCACTTCACAGAAGGTCAAATATCTCAGAAAACATTTAGATCCGCACCCCTAATCCATATATAGTGAAATTCCGCTAATAAGACCACCTTAAATTCAGACTAATTCTGCTTTAAAAAGATTATTTAGCAGGTTTCAGTTATTATTTCTTTTCGTTTTCTGATTAAGTGTCCTCTGGCCAGAACCCACCTTTGGGACTGTTCAAAAGTGGTCTTAAAGACCACTTTTGAACAGTCCTAAAGGTGGTCTTAATATAGGAATTTTACTGTATACTCTTATTCCTTATGATAAGACGCATTCAGTGACATCAACCCGGGGGTCTCCTGGGTGCCCCACCCCGTATACTTCATAAAAGCCCTAATATATCACAAACCTTTCAGAGGCCAAACCCCTAACCATAATTATTCTTGTTGCTTATGATAAGACACATTCTGTGGCACCAACCTCGGGGTCCCCGAATTGCGCCGGGGCCATGCCCCACCCCTCCACTTCATAAAAGGCCTTATATCTCAGAAACCAAATTCCCACCCCCTAAACCAGACATACTCTTTTTCCGTATGATAAGACGCATTCAGCTACAGCAACTGGAGGGCCCCCTGGGGTGTGCCGGGGCCATGCTCCACCCCCTCTACTTCATAAAAGCCATAATATATCAGAAACCTTTCAGATCCTCACCCCCTAAACCACATACAGTCTTGTTCCTTATGATAAGACAAATTCAGTGGCATCAACCACGGGCCACGGTTGCGTCGGGGCCATGCCCAACCCCTCATCAAAATTCAAACATGCGGAGCCAAATCGTCCCTTGGGGGCAGGCAAAAACGCCCACATTTTGTCCGGAGGAGTTCTCGGTAACCGCTCGATTGATTTTTCTGAAATTTGGGAATAAGATAGAGATCAATATGATATTTTGAAGGAGGATTTACATGGTCCCCAGGGTGCGCTAGGACCGTACCCAATACCTCCACTTCATAAAAGCCTTTATATATCAGAATCCTTTCAGATCCTCACCCCTAAACTCTATATATTCTTGTTCCTTATGATTTGACGCAGTCAGAGACGACAACCTGGAGGTCCCCCGACTGGTGCTGGGTATTCCCTACCCACATCACTTCACAGAAGGTCAAATATCTCAGAAAACATTTAGATCCGCACCCCTAATCCATATATAGTGAAATTCCGCTAATAAGACCACCTTAAATTCAGACTAATTCTGCTTTAAAAAGATTATTTAGCAGGTTTCAGTTATTATTTCTTTTCGTTTTCTGATTAAGTGTCCTCTGGCCAGAACCCACCTTTGGGACTGTTCAAAAGTGGTCTTAAAGACCACTTTTGAACAGTCCTAAAGGTGGTCTTAATATAGGAATTTTACTGTATACTCTTATTCCTTATGATAAGACGCATTCAGTGACATCAACCCGGGGGTCTCCTGGGTGCCCCACCCCGTATACTTCATAAAAGCCCTAATATAACACAAACCTTTCAGAGGCCAAACCCCTAACCATAATTATTCTTGTTGCTTATGATAAGACACATTATGTGGCACCAACCTCGGGGTCCCCGAATTGCGCCGGGGCCATGCCCCACCCCTCCACTTCATAAAAGGCCTTATATCTCAGAAACCAAATTCCCACCCCCTAAACCAGACATACTCTTTTTCCGTATGATAAGACGCATTCAGCTACACCAACTGGAGTGCCCCCTGGGGTGTGCCGGGGCCATGCTCCACCCCCTCTACTTCATAAAAGCCATAATTTAACAGAAACCTTTCAGGTCTTCACCCCCTAAACCACATACAGTCTTGTTCCTTATGATAAGACAAATTCAGTGGCATCAACCACGGGCCACGGTTGCGTCGGGGCCATGCCCAACCCCTCTTCCCCATAAAAGGCCCTATATCTCAGAAACCATTCAGATCCCCACCTCTTAACCATATATATTCTTGTTCGTTATGATAAGACATATTCGGTGGGGTCGTCCAGATGCGCTGGGGCCATGCCCTCCCCTCACTTCCACTTTATTCAGACCCTCACCTCTAAACCATATCATATATTATTGTTCCTTATGATAAGACGCATTCAGTGACACTGAGGCTGGAGCGCTTTGATGCAGTGGTAGCGCATCGGATTTGCGATCGAGAGGTTGCGGGTTCGATCCTCATGCTGACCAAAGTGTTGTGTCCTTGAGCAAGGCACTTCATCCACATTGCTTAGTACTGGTTTCCTCCCAGGAAGTCCTGCTCGTAATGCTCAAATGTGAGCGTGTAGCAGTAATAGGAGAAAAAAAAACCTGTAGGTCCTTCATGTGCGTCTTTGATAAGACGCATTCAGTTACACCAACGTGAGTGGTCTGGGAGGGTCTGTAGGGCTATTCCCCACCTTTCCACCTCAAAAAATGCCCCAAATCTTATAAACCGTTCAGATACCCACCCCTAAACCATTTATATTCTTGATTCTTAAGAGGGGGGCACATTCAGTAACAGAAGCCTCCGTGGTGTAGTGGTTACGCTTCTCGCCTTGTAAACCAGGGATCGCAGGATCGATCCCGGGCTTCTCCAGACTTTCGAATGAGTCTTTAAACCGAGGTCCGCCTCCGTTTGACCTTAGCTGTTGGTGGGACGTAAAACTCAAACACTCACTCACATTCAGTAACACCAATCTCGGGAATTCCTGTGTCCACTGGGGCAATACCACACCCCTTCCACTGCATAAAAGACCTTATATTTTAGGAACCGTTCAGCTCCCCTACCCTAAACCATATATATTCTTGTTTCTTACGATAAGACGAGGGGTCTGTTGGGTCCATGCCTCACCCCATCCACTTAATAAAAGGCCTGATATTTCAGATGCAGTGTCCACATGGGCACTTGAGTATGGGGGTCGTTTGGGAGTTTTATAATCTGTAGATTAAAATCATAACTTGTTGTTTTTAACTCACTTGAGCACGAAGTTCATCGTGAGCTATTCTGATCGACAATGTCCGTCGTGTGTCGTGCGGCGTCAACTATTTGCTTTAAATGCTAACTCCTCCTAAACCCGTGGGCCAATTTCAATCAAACTTCATAGGAATGTTGCTTAGGTAACCCTCTTCCACAATAGCTAAAATCGTTCTGCTCCAATAATCAAGAGGGTCGCCAGTGCTAACAATAAAGAAGTCTTTAAACGACAACTCCTCCTATACCTTTCGGCCAATTTCATTTAAACTTCACAGGAATGTTGCTTATGTGACTCTCTACTAAAATAGCTAAAACGATTTCGCTCCGATGAAAAAATGGCAACCAGAGCTAAAAATAGAAAAAAACGTCCAATAATTTTCTTTAAATGCCAACTCCTCCTAAATCCTTGGGCCAATTTCGATCAAACTTCATAGGAATGATGCTCAGGTGACTCTCCGCCAAAATAGCTATACGGTTTCGCTCCTATGGACAAGATGGCCGTCAGAACTAAAAATAGAAAAAAAATCTTTTAACGACAACTCCTCCTAAACCCTTGGGTGAATTTCGTTCAAAGTTCATTGGAATGTTGCTTATATGACCCTCTACCAAAGTAGCTAAAAGGTTCTGCCCCGATGAACAAAATGGCCGCCAGGAAACATGGAAAAATGTCGATAGTTTGCTTTAAATGCCAACTTCTCCTAAACCCTTGGGCCAGTTTCAATCAAACTTCATAGGAATGTTGCTTAGGTGACCCACTATCAAAAACGCTCATATCGTTCCGCTCTTATGAACAAGATGACCGCCAGATGCTAAAAATAGAACAAGAGCACCGCATGCGGGTGCCAACGCTCGCCTGCAGTCCCTTTTCATAATGGACAACTAGTCCGAGTTTCAAGTAAATATGTTCAGTAATGACAGAGATATTACAAAATGTCCAAGTTTTTGCACGACGACGACGCCAGAGCTATGACAATACCTAGTCGTTTTCTTCGAAAACAGCCGAGCTTAAAATCTTTAAACGACAACTCCTCCTATACCCTTGGGACAATTTCAGTCAAACTTCTTAGGAATGTTGCTCAGATGTCCCTTTGCCAAAATAGCTAAAACGGCTCCGCTCCGATGAACCAGGTGACCGCCAGAGCTAAAATAGAAAAAAATCTTTGAACGACAACTCTTAAAGCATTGGGCAAATTTCATTCAAACATCACAGGAAGGTTGCTTAGGTGTATGGACAGTATTTAGGTAAAAACTCAATTATGCAACATTGAGATTGCAATATGCAATTTTGATATTCTGTTATGCTATGGAACAGGATTTAGGTAAAAACTCAATTATGCAACATTGAGATTGCAATATGCAATTTTGATATTCTGTTATGCTATATTCAGTTACAATTGTGCAAAATATTCCGCTTCTGATTCTTCTAGTTCTCATTATTCTCGTTAAGTGGCGCTGTGATCGTTTTCCCGTAAACGTCCGCCTGTATTCGGAAGATACCAAAAAGAATCTGCAAGCGTATTGGTGACACGGAGGAGTGAAAGAAACGAGAGAACTATATTTTTGGCATAAAACGGACGATTTGGGGACATTACACCCTTGCCGATAAAATCATTTACACATAATTTTTATTTTATATGTCAGACCAGGAATCAGCTTTGCTGTGTTTGTTTTGTGTCCATGTTTTATCTAAATATATCGCAAATGTGTTCAGGCCATTGCACCTCTAAAATATAAATTTGTTGTAAATACTTATAATAATTTTGTATGGCACAGAAAGGCTCCTGTTCAATGTCGTGTAGACCTTGGTGAGACTGCTCCTTTATGATCACCTGAAGCAAACATAGTTACAACTCTCTTTTGTGAAAATGCTTTCAGATGAGAAACGACTTACGTTCCCTCTAACATTTATTTCTGATTTAGGGCATATCCAACGGAATTCTAAAACTAGGCATTTTGGTTCAGTTGTTTGATTTGATGTTTAACGTCACCTTCAACACAGTATAGATCATTTTGGAGACGTTGCTTCCACTTTTGTGGGACTTTTACCCGACACTGAGATGAAATGACATCTCCAAGCCCTGTCGCCCAATGAAACCAATAGGGTTTGTAAGCACCGCTTTGGCTCGGTAGACTTAGATCCTCTAAGCGGTTTACCAGTACTGGTGTGCGGGTCGGTTTCAGTTCATGCAGCCCATCTATTTCTTCAAGCCCCGATGGCCGGGGGTCTGATTCCCAGTTTGTTTTGTCACATGTTTATATAGATGTTCGTAACTGTTTGTGTTAAATGCATTCATTAATTTATAAGAAAATAGAAAACTATCTGACTTTTTATACTAGATTTTTGGCTTCAAGTGACAAAACGCAAAGGTTTCCACTTTTTAGCTCACCGTCACGTAGAGACGAGGTGAGCTTTTGAGATCACTTTTCGTCCGTCGTCCGTCGTCAGTCCGTGCGTGCGTCCGTGCGTCCGTAAACAATTTCTTCAAACGACATCTCCTCCTAAACCACTGATCGGATTTTGACCAAACTTCACAGGAATGGTGGTCCCCTTTCAAAGTTGTTCAAATGGTTCCGGTCCGTTGCACATCTAGGTCATAGGAGCCAAAAATAGATTTTTTTTCACCAAAAACTTAAAAAATCTTCTTCTCTGAAACCACAAGGCCCAGGTCTTTGATATTTGGTATGAAGCTTCATCTAGTGGACCCCTACCAAGATTGTTCAAATTATAGTGCTGGGACCAAAAATGCCCCCGCCCCGGGACCCTTTGATTTTTCATAGGCTTATATAGGGAAAATCTTTAAAAATTTTCTTCTCTGAAACCGTAAGGGCCATGTTTTTGATATTTGGTATGAAGCTTCATCTAGTGGACCCCTACCAAGATTTTTTTAGTTATATTGCTGGGGCCAAAAATGCCCCCGCCCCGGGGCCTTTTGGTTTTACATGGGCATATATAGGGAAAATCTTTAAAAATCTTCTTCTCTGAAACCGCAAGGCCCAGGTCTTTGATATTTGGTATGAAGCTATACCTAGTGGACCCCTACCAAGATTGTTCAAATTATAGTTCTGGGGCCAAAAATGCACACGCCCGAGACCCTTTGGTTTTACATAGGCTTATATAGGGAAATCTTAAAAAATCTTCTTCTCTGAAACAACATGTCCCAGGTCTTTGATATTTGGTATGAAGCTTCACCTAGTGGACCCCTATCAAGATTGTTCAAATTATAGCCCACGGGCCAAAAATGCTCCCGCTCCAGGGCCATTTGGTTTTACATAGACTTATATGGGGAAAATCTTGAAAAATTTTGTCTCTGAATTCACAAGGCCTAGGTCTTTGATATTTGGTATGGAGCTTCATCTAGTGGACCTCTACCAAGATTGTTCAAATTATAGCCCCTGCCCTGGGGCCCTTTGGTTTTACATAGACTTATATATAGAGATAATCTTTGGAAATCTTCTTCTCTGAAACAGCAAGACCTAGGTCTTTGATATTTGGTGTGAAGCTTCATCTAGTGGACCTCTATCAAGATTTTTTAAATTATAGCTCTGAGGCCAAAAATGTCCCCGCCCCGGGGCCATTTGGTTTTACATAGGCTATGTAGGGAATATCTTTAAAAAATGGTCTCTGAAACCCCAAGGCCCAGGTCTTTGATATTTGGTGTGTAGCTTCATCTAGTGGACCTTTGCCAAGATTGTTCAAATTATAGGCTTTGTTGATATTTGGTATGAAGCTTCACCTTTTTAGACCTCCCTCAACATTATGCACATTGTAGCCCTGGGGTCAATAATGGCCCTCCCAGAGGCCCACTTGTAACTCTATCATATGGGTCAGGTGAGCGATCCAGGGCCATCATGGCCCTCTTGTTTGAGAAAAACACAACGCGCAGCAAATTCTTTCATACCGGAGTGCAGGTGGAAAACCCGCACCTGCAACAATGTAACATATCAAGCGCTGGAAGCCTCTGTGGTGTAGTGGTTATGCTACTCGCCTTATTAACCAGGGATCGCAGGATCGACCCCGGCTTCTCCAGAATTTCGGATGAGTCTTTAAACCCAGGTCCCATCTCCGTATGACTTTAGCTGTTGTCGAGACGTAAAACTAAAAACGCACTCACATACCAAGCGCATCCCACCATAAAATAACATCTTTATAATTCTTACCCCCCCCCCCCCCCCCCCCCACACACACACACACACTTGATCCCCACTTTTATAGGGTAAAACTGGGATTGACAGGAGTAAACATTATTTTTCTCATTTCTACTCCAAAATATAGATTGTGGGTACTCGTTAAAATGGGATCGAAGAGGCGCTTCTAACGTGTACCCAACATGTATATTTTAAGCAACAGTCAGAAAAATATCATCACGACTTTTCATCTTTCAATTTTTGTTGTTGTATTTTTCGGCGGTAAAATGTACAAATCTAATGCATCAAAAACATTTTTTTTTTTCTGGATTCTGTAAACTTTAATAATAAGTAAATAAATAAATAAATAAATAAATAGATAATGTCGTTAAGTTCCGCCAGGTAAACCTGGGTACGCTGTACGCGGTCTAACTGTAATAAAACAAGAAGAAAAAAAAACTTTGGTGTAGACCTAATACATGGAAATACATGTAAGTACAAAATGGTTTGGATTCAGCCACTCCATTTGCCAAATCGTTACATGTAGAACTTGAAGAAATATGTAGTAGGCTGGTTAAGACAGTCGCGACACTAGCTCAGCAAGGTTTTGCTGGCTGAAGACAGACGGACGGACGGACGAACTGACAGACGACCAGCTAATATTTTCGGGTTGTGATTCTGTTGGATGAAAGCTATCCTGCCCCAGTCTAACTTATGAAGACAGACAGACGGACATATGAATAGGACAGCTGTCATTGTGACCACAGGTGCGTTTCTATGGTTGTGGGTCGGGGCTGAGAATGAGTAAGTACTGTTCATGTTAATGGATGAAGTATTTACATCAGAATTACAATGGGAATTGGGGAACTAGTTGTTGTTTTCCAAATTCCCCGTGTGGTCAGCTGGTGAGGTCCCAGGGAACGAATCCCCGTTGCCGGTGAACAGAGAGACAAACTGGTTTTGAATGTTAACGGGCGTCATAAGCACATAGGGGTTACCCCACCGCTCGGCGATACGCTGTGCGGACATATACATACTTCTATAATATCCAAACATCTGAGTTTTGAGTGAGGTTGCAATTAGTAAATATTATCTTTATAAGTAACACCTCAGAAGGATCAGATTTATGAAAATTGTATGAATTAATCAATTTTAACAATAATTGCTCATTTCAAATCCACGGATTCGCCACAGACTAATCCCTCATGGTAATTTAGTAAATGTTCAACGATAGAGTATTTTCCCCTTCGTCAAACAAGTATTAACTTTTAAATAAAAATCCTGTTTCTCATAAATAAGGAACCGCGCTGTAAAATTTATTTTAAAGATGCAAACGTACACATTATTGTAAATAACCGAATTATTGAATAGCTGGATAAAATTTATCGCTGCTGGCTTGAATTTGGCCCCTGGAAAAGCGAATGCGATCTTCTCAAACGGACGCTTGTCATCGAAAAAAATACGGCAAATCCACGGACATTACCGAACGTTACCGTCACCTCAATGACTGGTACCCCGTCTAACCACAGCAGAATCGAAACTGAATAATGCAAAATAGGACGTCCAAATGCCATATTTAAATACAAAGGTCTCAAATTAGAATGTGCATGTTGCATATTCGAATAAAGTAGAAAGATATGGAAAGGTTCATAATGCAAAGTGCGGTTTCAACAATTCATATTGTAATTGCACATTGCATAATTGAGTTTTTACCTTAATACTGTTCCATATAGGTGATAGCTAAAACTGTTCTGCTCCGATGAGCAAAAGGGTTGCCAGAGCTAAAAATAGAAGAAAAAAAAAACAATAATTTGTTTTAAATGCCAACTCTGTCTAAACCCTTTGGCCAATTTCGATCACAGGAATGTTGCTTAGGTGACCTTCTTCCAAAATAGATAAAATTATTCCGCTCTGGTGAACAAAATGGCCACCAGAGCTAAAAATAGAAAAATCTTAAAATGACAACTCCTCCTATACCCATGGGTCAGTTTCAGGCAAACTTCATAGAAATGTTGCTAAGGTAACCCTCTACCAAAATAGCTAAAACGGTTCGACTCCGATGAGAAAAATGGACGCCAGAGCTAAAACTAGAAAAAGCTTTGAATGACATCACCTAATCCAATCCATTCAAACGTCATAGGAATGTTGCTTTGGTGACCCTTTACCAAAACGGCTGAAAGTATTCAGCTGATGACTAAAATGACCACCAGAGCTACGGAAAGAAAATGCCAACGATTAGCTTTATATGCCAACTCCCCTTATTTCAATCAATCTTCATAGGAATGTTGCTTAGGTGACACACTATCAAAAAATAGCTAAAATCATTCAGCCAGCGCTGATGAATAAGGTGGTCACTAGTGCTAAAAATAGAAAAAAATCTATAAATAGCAACTCCTCCTATACCTTTGGGCCAATTTCATTCAAACTTCAGAGGAATGGTGCTTAGGTGACCCTCTACCAAATTAGATAAAATATTTGGCTTGGACGAATAAAATGACCGCCGGAGCTAAAAATAGAAAATCATCAACAATTTGCTTTTGATGCCAACTCCTAAACCCTTTCGCCAATTTCAATCAACAGACAAACTTCACAGGAATGTTGCTTAGGTGTCCTCTACCAAAAAAGTTGAAATCCTTTGGCTCGGATTATCAAAATGGCCGCCTGAGCTAAAATAGAAAAAAAAGTTAATTACTTGATTTAAATGCCAACTCCCCCTAAACCCCTCCGGCCAATTTGATTTAATTAAACTTCACAGGAATATTGCTTAGGTCATCCTCTACCGAATTAGTTACATAAGCAGGAATTCTCGTACTACAGGTACTAATCCGCTCCAATCCGTCATTTCTGTGACGTCACAGCCTGTCGCTAGTTCTCAGACAGGTAACAATGGGGAAATATATAAAATTATATAGGAGCCCGACATATCACCCATTAAATCATTTATTTTCATTTATATAAGATATAATTATAACCTCGCAATTGATACAAAAATGTATCTGCTTCAGTTTGATACCAAATTTGTTGAAATAAGATATTTTTAAAATGGTCCAGATTGTAATGAATTCTACTAGGGTTTTTCCTTATTAAGTCTTTGTATTTTACAACAAAACTGAACAATAGCCTTAATTCAAACGCCCATAAGTTACATTTTAAAAAAGGCTCCGCTCATTATAACGTCTCATTCGATTGATCCATTTAAAGGTGCATTATTGAGGTACCGGGTCTCAAAATTTGTTTTCTGGTTTTTATCTTCAATGCATACTCCTTGTCATGTGTACACTTTTGAAGCCAAATACAGCTTCAGAACTTTGTGAAAATGGTCGTTTTCATTCGTGTTTACCCTTCGCTCTGAAGATGTGTTCGGAATTTCTGTTCTAAAAATAAATTTGTCACTTTACACATACATGGCGACAGTATCGTCTTCGAGTGTCGTTACTTATGGCATGGTATTCAGCGTCATATTTTTTTCCCCGATTCAGGCATGGCCTAAGCAAACAAGGCCAAAAATGAACGTCGCATAACGTCATGTATGGGGATTCTATTTTTGTCACGAACTAAAAATAGATCTAACTAGTGTTCGAAACCTAGTTAGGGAATCCCTCTCAAACTCGTTTACCTGTCATCATAATTGTTCGCATTTTTGCATAAAATGCATTCATTTGTAATGTTTTAAAGAAAAATACCGGCTATATGTATTTTATTTTTGGAAGCATTTTTTCCGGATAGCTCAATATTGGATTAATTCAGTATTATCTTTTTGAGTGGTCCTTGATTAAATGAAATTTGCCTGAAAAAGATCTCTTTGATGCAAATGTTATCAATTGATAAGTAGAAACTGATATCCCGGGCTTATATGTGGCTTAAATCAATTGAGTTAAGCAATCAGGCATTGTTGTGGTTTAAATTTTGTATGGTTCAGTCATTATTCTCCTTCCTCTCATTTTGGGGATGTGTATTTTCATATTTCTTTACTATAAAGTCCTTTAACATTCCAATCATTATTTTTTTGTCTCTCATTTTGGGTGCATTTACAACATTCATTCACAATAAGCTTTCAGGCTATGGCTATCAGTTTCAAAACAAAAGCAAAACAAACAAACAAAAAAAAAAAAAAAAAAAAAAAAACACTGAAAAAAGAGACTTTTCAGAAAATTATTAATTTCCAAAATTGAAAAACTTGATGCATATTATTACATGATAAAATTATATAAATTTATTTTCAAAATATAGTCCAACAGGTGAACAGTCCAAGGAATACACCCCTATTTTTCCAACTTGGATTCAGTCGGATTTTTTCAATATCCAATAACCCAACTGATTTAGTCCAAGGATTACACCTACCCTCAATGATGCACCTTTAATATTTAATATCTACAGTTTTGTGGTAAAATATTGAAAGAAAAATGTTTTATTAAAAGTGGCCCACAGGTTGCAGAATATTGCTATATATGACCAAATACAACTGGTAGATGTGCCACACTCTGTTTAACTGGTGTGTAACCAGTTAACACATGTAAAATGGTCGGTCAAAGGGAATTAATCGAAGCCTATCAAAAAAACAGAATATCGATAACATGAGTGACAGTTCCTGTAGTACGATAATTCCTGGTAGTTAAACTTGTTCTGCTCTGATGAACAAAATGGCCGCCAGAACTTTCAAAAGCTATTTTAGATCTTTGAAATCAGGTGAGCGATTCAGGGCCATCTTGGCCTTTTTGTTTAGGCAATCATTAACTATGAAAATGAGAGTACCCATGTACATCTGAGTGAAATAAATCCAGGTAGTGTTTTCTTTTCATAACGCAACTTTAAGCACCAGTTATGTAAAGCATGTTAGCTGCTGGGGTCGGCAACAATCTTTCGTGGAGATTGATCATGAAATATTTTCTACGGTCATTCTCTCCCTTCCGCTGATTCATGTAAGGCAGTTGTCGGTTTCTGGCGGAAGAATGTGCACTGACTGGTTAGCTGCTTACGTATAAGCCTGCCCAGGAAAAGTGTGGATAGGTAAACTATCTGGCACAAAAATGAACAAAATAGTGTTGACTGGGCCATTAAACTAAGATACAAGCAAACAAACAAACAAATAATAATAATAATAATGTTTTTGTTTTGGATAGCCCAATAGGGTTTATAAGCACGGGAGGTCAGACTCGCACTGCTTTGCCTGTACCAGTTCTAGTGTGCGGTTGGTTTCAGCTTTGTGTGCAAGCATCATGCAGCCCATCTTTTTCTTAAATTGATGTGAATAATTTTAAAAATGTCTGAGCTAGAAAGTGTGATGGATATATGGCTGGTGGGCCTCCTGTATCAGGGTCCTAAATTTGTAATTCTGGTCTAGAGCACCTGAATTTCATTACGAAAGCACACCTATTCAAATTTTTTGGTAAAATTTCACCACTAAAATTGATTTTTTTTTCAAATAAATTAAACAATATTCTACTCAGAACATAGATTGTGGGTACTCGTTAGAACTGCCTCCACAAGGGGTTCTAACGAGTGCCCACA
Organism: Lucinisca nassula; assembly: GCA_963580285.1. NCBI lineage: Eukaryota > Metazoa > Mollusca > Bivalvia > Lucinida > Lucinidae > Lucinisca > Lucinisca nassula. Next base: position 54,010,619 of record OY757024.1, read on the forward strand.
ATCTATTTTTAAGTGCAGAAATAACACAAATATTATTTATAACTAGAGACCCTAGTTTTACTATACAAAAGTAGTATTAAGGGGGTCGAAATTATATACATGTAGGTGTGTTTGCGTGATGATGTTTTATTACATACATGTGATATCTCTTACCCCGTTGAACAAGATAAAACCTTAATCCCTACCTTTGCAAACAGTGTAGCTCCAGATAAGCCATCTGATCATTATCTACACTGTTCATCATGCAATTTGTGAATTTAATGAATAGATTATGTACGGTGGATAGTTGGAAATGGTAATGGTTAAATTAATTTATTAAGCAGGATAAGGGTTGATTTATGGCCAGAATCTAGGACGATTTGGCCTAGGACAATTTGGCCAGCCAAAATATTGGGTAGGAAAATTTGGTCAGATTGATATAATGGGCAGTTCGAGTTGACAATTTCATGTTTTGGGTTTGTAAAGATTGAATACGTTGAAGGAACATTTTAAAGAAGACTTCAGTCAGTTAGAAATTATATATATTTATTATAGCTTCATTCCTGAACAATGGCATAATGCATCTTATCAATCAAATCAAATCAAATATCTTTATTGTGAAAGCTCAGATAACATAATGTTACATATGAGCAACATTATAACATAACAACATGACATGTTACAGCATGACGACAGTAAGCAGGTAAAATGAATAAAGGTATACTAGAGTAGAGAATAGGGGAGGCGAAGAGTTGATGTAGACACATGTACATTTCAACCTACTAGTCAGGCAACAGTTGTCACTAATGTGGACCATTTTGTGTAGTTCGTGAAAAAGAGCTTGTGATAATAAATAAATGAGTAGATAAATAAATAAATAAATATGCAATAAATGAAAAGACAAATAAATAGTTAAATACTGTACATTTTTTGGAATTAAATACAAATTAAGAGAGAGAGAGAGAGAGAGAGAGAGAGAGAGAGAGAGAGAGAGAGAGAGAGAGAGAGAGAGAGAGAGAGAGAGACAGATTACGAGTACACACCTATACAAATACACTACAAAATTACCGCCGAAAAACGAAAATTTTGAGCTGAAAAATTGTGATATTCTTCTTATCTCCGCCCAAAATACAGACCGTGGGCACCCGTTAGAACCGTCGAATCGAGGCAGCCCCAACGAGCACCCACAACCCACACTCCAGAGCGGAAACAAGAAAAATAAGGTCCACCCCTGGAAACTCCAGTTTTACTATATAAAAGTGGGGTTCAAGGGGGTAAAAAATTATATAGGCGTGCCTTCTTGATGGATAACAACTGGTAATGTTGCTGTGGCAGAGCCGACAACTTCGGGTGCCCGGGCTATGGAGTAATTTGTCTTACCAAATAAAGCGAAACCTCGATAACTCGAACGTGGATGACTTGTTTACCATGCCTAATTCGAACTCACTCGTGGATCCCAAGAAAATTTTTTCAGTAGCTCCACATATCCATAAATTTAGGATTTCACAAATCTCATCTTGAAAATGTATATTGCACGATTCGATTCTAATGTGTACACACAACATGCCTTTATATAATAGAAGATCTAAAATATATCCATAATTCATCTCCATCCTGGTGCCATAATTAACCCTCAGTAATTCGAACTATCCCTATTTCGAACGGTTTTTATGGCCCAAGAGGCGTTCGAGTTATCGAAGTTCGACCGTACATGATGGATAACACCTGTTAATCATAGGGGCTTGAATCATGAAAAAATTGAAAAAAAAAAAAAAAAAATTTTTTTTTTTTGTACTATAATAGTCTCTAATATAGTACCAAAAAAAAATTTTTCTTCATGATTCAAGCCCCTATGTGTTAATGTATCCGATATTAACCGTGAAACTCATAAGCAGATAAATCCAATGTAGGCTTACGTCATCGTATTTACCCGTATATTCATTCACAAACCTGTCAAGTATATCACGTGTGCAAAGGGCGTGCAGTTTTCAATCAACACCCATACCACGTGTTTAGTAATTTCCTTGACAAGTTTGTGAATGGATTAGTATTTTTCTTGCAGCATGTAGGTGAGGTTTTTTTTCTTCTTTCTTTTCTCTGCATGTGTACAACTAATTTATTGTTGGATGGACTTGAGCTCCGCATCTTTGGTTTGGAGGAAGGTACAGGACCTTTCTCCGAAAACATAGCTGCACAGCCCGATGCGCACCATCCTGTAAGAGGCGGTTGTGTCCCTTAACTCCCATCCTGCTGTTCACGACAACCCCCATATTTGCAAACAGTGTAGTTCCAGATCAGATGGCTAAAGAAGCCATCCGATCAGGATCCACACTGTTTGATGACATTTAGTTTATGAATCCGCAGGAATAAATTACATCAAGTAATCCGATTGGTTCATAGTCAGAGGTGGGTGTGGCTAAAATGAATATTCAGCAAGACAAGGGTTAGTATGGACCTTTGTACACATACACCTCCCTATAGGGGGGAAGTATTAAACACAGTAATTAGGTAACACATCTATTCGACACGCGTTTTTCAAGTTCTGTCGTCATTTATCAGTTACTCCTTATATATATTGCATTGTAATATATTGACCTGATAAAGATATGCTATCTCAGGACTAGTGAGCTTTATCACGTCAACGTGACATTGCACTTTTATTAATGAGGCGGACGACTGAAAAAATGGCATAACTGTTATTATTACTGGAAAAGAAAATGGAAAAAATACTTTTAAAAATATCATGGGAAAATTATGTCAGCTGATACTGAATATCACGACCGCCAGAGTGTTGGGACGCACTGAGGACCATCGATAACAAGAGGATAAATAGAATACCAGATTCGTGTCATTTGATATCAAGTTTATCAGGCTCGGCTTCGAGAACGCATGTAGAATCGCTCGGCAAGCCTCGCGATTCTACAAGCGTTCTCGAAGCCTTGCCTGATAAACTTGATATCAAAAGACACTCACCTGGTATTCTCTATTTAGCAGCAGACGACTTTCAAATGGAAATATTGCTCAAAGCCACCCCTAGTATGTCAGGTGCTAACATTGCAAGAAATTTATTTGAACTGAAATAAATAATCATAGCTCAAATAAAGGAGGCGTTAAAAAGATAATTCAGGAATAAACTGTATCTCCTATCAGTAAATGTTGTGGATACTTGTTAGGATTACCTCGGATGAGGTGACCCTTAACACGTACCCACACTATATTTTTATGAAATAAAAATCCTTGTTAGTGGGTGTTACAAAGATAATTCAAGTAAACCTTCTTATTCTTCTTTTCAGTAGTGGCCTCGGATAAAGTCACTTCTACAGTAGTACCCACAACATATGATGTTATGATGTCATAACCCTTGTTTCGCCTCCTTATCTGGAGCAATGAAAAATGTTTGCAAACAGCGTGGAATAAGATCACTCTGCACACACAAGTTTCAGTTATATAAACACAATTTAGTTCGACAGTAAATTGACATTACGATAACACACCCGTGTGACATAGTGCATTTTTTCACATCTCCAAAATGGCTACTTTTCTGGTGAAAATCCATGATATCTTTCTTATTTATACTGCAAACATAGGTTGTGGGTGCTCGTTAGAACCGCCTCAATGAGGCGGTTCTAACGAGTACCCACAACCTATGTCTTGGAGTAAAAATAAGAAAAATAATGTTGACCCCCGTAAACCCCAGTTTTCTCTATACAAAGTGGGGTGTATTGGGGTGTTCATTTCACGGACTTGTTCACGTGATGAAGTTATCTGAGATTTTCTTTTTTATTTCTTTTCTGTCTCCCCTGTCCCTCTAGAGACTATTATGTTTTATCAGATTCAATAAAGGAGCAGAAAATATGAGAAAATATGTGATAAAAACATTTTGTGAAATTAGGAAACTGCTCAAATTGATTGTGTTATTTCCTCTTATGGCAACATTTGTTTTTCACTCATCAAAGTCAAGAACTGGCAGATCAAATCACAGAACGAACAAGAAATATATGAAGAAAATATGTAGCTAAAAAAATGACATTGCCGGTAATAAAATGATTGTTAGAATAGGAATAGGTAAAACCACTAGGAAAGATTGATTTTGCCAAATTGTCCTAGAAAAAAAAAATAATAAAAAAAAATCAAAATCCTGGTACAGAATTTTCCTTTAGAACTTAACATAATTTAAAGGAGTAACAAGATGCCTAAAATATACTTCATTTATTTATATGGTGAAAAATTTCCTTATGCATGTTTTCCTTTTATTTATCAAGTTTTCCCCTTATCCCACTGATTGTCATAATCCCTAAATTTGCAAACAGTTAAGCTCCAGATAAGCCATCTGATCAAGATCTTCACTGTTCATCATGCATTTTGTGAATTTAACAGATAGATTATATCAAGTATATAGATAGTAGAGAAATTCTAATTTCAGCTATACATTTTTAAAAGAGTAACAAGATGTCAAAATATATTTCATAAAATGCTATGGTGAAAAATTTCCTGAGCATAATAACTTTTCCTTTTATTCATTTTTTTCTTTTTTTCTGTATCTACCCATGAGGTGATATACCATACCAGTAGATGTCATTTTCAATAAACAATAATTATCTCCAATTATCATAGCAATGATATGGCTTATTAAAGCACTGGTCCTCCTGTATTTGGTCCTCAAACTATACCCCTGGTGCTCTAGAGGACTTGGTCCTTAGTCCTCTGGTCCTTCAGTAAAAGTCCTCAAATTATACCTCCCCGGCGTTCATACCTCCAAGTGGCAGAGCGTATGGATTGTTCGCACACTACAATTGCTCGATCGGTTGAAAGGCACAACGCTACGGGGTCTGTGGACGATAGACAAAACCCTGGACGTGAATGTGTTGCTACACGTCAGCAGGACCGGTATATTGTTTTGAGTCATTTACGAGACGGATTCAGGACGTCTGTGGAAACTGCTTATGAGACAATTGGAACCCATAACCTAGGCGTAAGTGCCTTTACTGTACGGCGGCGTCTCCAGGAACGCAGTATTTCTAGCCATAAGACGTATAGGGGGAACGTTTTGACGACGGAACGCCGAATCAGTCGCTTAAATTGGTGTCGACAGCGTATCCGATGGACACAACAGCGTTGACCTGGTGTACTGTTCACGGACGAGTCCCGTTTTTGTGTTGAAATGTTTAGTAGGCGGCGTAAAGTATGGCGTCGACATGGGGGGGGGGGGGGGGGGGGGGGGCGATTTCAAGACTGTTGTGTTAAACGGTGGTGGCAACGTAATTGTGGTGGGGAGGGATCACATGGCGCCACAAAACCCAACTCATCGTTGTTGATGGCAATTTGACGGCACGTCGGTACATTGATGAAATCTTAGAGCCTGAGGTGGTACCGTTTTTATGCAATAATGGTAACATTATGCTTTTCCAACAGAACAATGCACGTACTCATTCTGCGAGGCTAACCATGGACTTTTTCAATCAAAATGGTGTGCCTGTTCTTCCTATGCCTGCGTTTTCGACAGATTTAAACCCAACTGAGCACGTTTGGGACCAGCTCGGAAAACGTGTGTACAGCCGACGTCATCCGCCAATCAACCGTCTGCAGCTTGCCATGGCGCTACAGGAAGAATGGGACAACATCACACAAGACCAGACACAGCGTTTAATTCGAAGCATGAGGCGTCGATGCCAAGCAACACTTGATACTAATGGTGGACATACCCGGTATTAGGATATGTGATTATGATTTTTTCGGGTGTGTGGAGTTTTTCGAATCTCCGTATCTCTGCATCCAATGAAATGCTTTAACTCTGTAGTGAGTCCGTGGATTAGATAGTGACAATTCATTAAACGTGATGAAATGCTAGCTATATTGTGAATCAATTAAGATTTGAGGTATATTACTAATGGTGCATTTTTATTGAATCTGAGTATATGTATAAAGCAGAATCAGTCGATTACTTATCTTCTTCCTTCGGGACTTCAGTTTAATTTCTACTGAACAAGAACTGTAGATTAGAATCAAGATCGTAAAATCATTCTTCGATATAAAAAGATTGAGTACAATATAGATGTTATGCGACGGACTGCGTGCATGGTGGTTGGCCCAGTCGCGGTTGGCAGCTTTGCTTCCCTCTTTGATTGCACGCCGGTGGGTCAGGCCTCAGATTCTATGACGGTTCCAGCGTAAAGGCTTATGCGTACTGAACAAATTATTTGTCTTAATCCCGACGGAAGTAAGGGCGAGGATTGTGGCCACGTAAAATCGATTTAAGCCCCCCAGTGGAATTCGTTTCCGCTGACCATTCCAAGGCGGTTCTTCTGTCGCGGTTTATTTTTGTTATGGTTTGTCTTTGGATGTTTGTGTCGCTTATATTATTTTTATTTTGGATAGCCTATTGGCCATTTTGTGGGAAAGTACTTGTCCTTTTGGCTTTCCGCTATTGATGTTTCCATTAGGGTCTGTTGTTTCATGTTTGTGTTTCTTTCCCTTTGGTGTCTCTGGTAGGAGCGCTGGGTTAATTGTATCGATTCCTGATTATTGCCTCTACTTCTATTATGATGGCTGGTTCCTGATGTTCTGTCTCTGGTCGGGCCCATCGGAGTCTAACTGTTGGTTTTCTTTTGCTCTAGCATTTCAGTGGTTTCTTGCTGTCGAGTCCTCACCGTTGTTTCATCTCTGTGGTTGTTTGATTTTTGTGTTCACGGAGATGTTGCACTGATGAGTTAGGAGGCCGTCATGCGTACTGAACAAATTATTTGTCTTAATCGCGACGGAAGTAAGAGCGAGGATTGTGGACACGTAAAATCGATTTAAGCCCCCCCCCCCACCCCCCACCCCCCCCCCCCCCCCACCCCAGTGGAATTCGTTTCCGCTGACCGTTCTAAGGCGGCTCTTCTGTCGCGGTTTATTTTTGTTATGGTTTGTCTGTGGGTGTTTGTGTCGCTTATATTATATTATTTTATTTTGGATAGCCTATTGGCCATTTTATGGGAAAGTAACTGTCCTTTTGGCTTTCAGCTATTGATGTTTCCATTAGGGTCTGTTGCTCCATGTTGTGTTTCTTTCCCTTTGATGTCTCTGATGGGAGCTGTGGGTTAATTGTATCGATTCCCGATCATTGCTTCAGTTCTATTTTCCAATCTTCTTGTCTCTAATGAAGGTGCAGAGGACAGAGGATTCTGTTTCTATATCTACCACATCGGTGAAGAAATTTAGTCCAGTAACATTTAAGATCCCGGTGCAATGTTGTAATTTGGAGCCGTCACCAGAACAAATAAGATCCAGGTCAAACAAAACTATACAGGCCCAGATAAGGCTGCTTCTAACTGCTCACAATTTTGTGATATGCAAAATTATCCAAAGACTGTGCACTTTTCAAGTTAACCGCTTATGTATAACAACTATAAGCCTGTTTATCGATATGTGGTAAGCTTCATGAAAGGACAATAGTAGCCCTGGGCTCACCCTTTACTTTCACGATCACTTGCTAAAAAATGCTTTCTCATATCAGGTCTAATATTGTCAAATGAGGTGAACAAATTCTGAAACAACATCTGGGCCGCGATCCGAGAACATAAGCGGCCAGTAAATGTATGTAGACCTGTCAGCTGATTGAGATATCCATTGTTCGCTGCCTGGGGGGTCATTGCGACGACGCGCTTCGTTAAATGTATTGGGAAAAAAAAAAAAAAGGAAATTGTCTGATACAAATTTACAATGATGCTCAGGACATAGACTATGGAAGCCTGTTGGCGTCGCATCAACGTCGAAGCAACGTCATGACGTGGCATCGACGTTGTTGCTGTGTCGCCATTACGTTGTTTGTCCACTGGGCAAATGGTCTTGTTTGGGTTATTAGACACCAACCTCATTTCTAACAAGCAATGTCTTCCCCATATTCGGCATGCTAGCTTTGGCTAATTGTTATTTAAGGCACATAGCCGATTCTCCGAGAGATTCAATTTCAGTCATAGAGGTGTCAGGCTTGTTTTGGTTTAATGAAAGTTGTACAAGAAAAGTATTTCCTTTGATCAACGAGTGTAAACTCAGATCAGATGCTACGATCTGCGGCGTCTGATATGGGTCAACACTGTTTGCCAATGTTCAAGAAAAGGCCAATATCTATATATGGGTTAAGTGTAACCGATTTTACTGATACCTCTAGGGCTTCTATATGGGGCGCCGTTTGTTCCCTATTTATAGATGTCTATGATTATTTATGGATATCTATGATTCGAGGCGTGGTGTCCGTGGTTCGAGTTGGTTATGCCCATGATTCGGGTTGTGGGTATCCATGGATCGAGCGGGTGTCCGTTGTTCGATTTGTGGATGTCTCTGATTCGGGTTGTGGATGTCCGTCGGTCGGTCGGGTTCTGGATGTCCATGGTTCGGGTTATGGATGTCCATGGGTCGAGTAGTGGCTGTTCATTGTTCGATTTGTGGATGTCCACGATTCGGATCGGTTTATAGAGTCCGTGGTTTTGGATGTCATTGGTTCGAGTTATTGATGACCATGGTTTGGTTCATTTTAGGATTTCCGTGGTTTGGTTTGCGGCTGTACATTGTTCGTCTTAGCAAATAAATACAATAAATAATGACTTAAACCAAAAATGCTTTCGCGGTGAATTGTGGATATCCATGATTCGGAGTGCAGATGTCCGTCGTAAGGCCCGATTTGGAGATGTCCATGGTTCGATTTGTGGATGTCAGTGGTCCTTGTTGTGGATGCCCATGTTTTGTTTGTTTGATTTGGGGTTTAACGTCCCCGTCGAAACGGTAGGGGTCATTTTGGCGACGTTGCTTCCGGTTTTGTGGGGCTTTTGCCCGACATTGAGATGAAATGACGTCTCGACCCCTGTCGCCCATGGAGCCGATGGGAGTTTGAGCATGGACGGTCGGACTCGCACCGCTTTCCCTGGGCAGGTTTAGATCCTCTAAGCGGTTTACCAGTGCTCGTGTGCGGGTCGGTTTCAGCTCTGCGTGGAAGCGTCGCGCGGCCCGTGTGTTCCCTCGAGGCCCCAATGGGCGGGGGCCGTTGATGTCCATGAATCGGCTGAGTGATGGATGTCCGTGTTTTGATTTATTGATTTCAATGGTTGGATTTAGTGATATCCATGGTTCTAGTTATGGATGTTCACGGATTGCTCTGGGTTTCTGTTGTCCAGGGGTCGAGTTGTGGATGTCCGTGGTTCGATTTGGGGATGTCTATGATTCGGGTTGTGGATGTCCATTGTTCGGTTGATTTGTGGATGTCCGTGGTTCGGGTCGTGGATGTCCGTGGGTCGAATTAGGGATGTCTGTGGGTATCGATTGAATGGTAGAACGGCGCCCCTTACACATACTCCTACATGATTGCTCACTTTACTGAAGTATGCTTTAATAATGTGACGTCGCTTTAATAGTGAAATAAGGTTTATTTCTGTTCCACCCAGCGGCGTGAATTGCAGTTGCTCGTTTGGGTCGCCTTGTCGAGGTGTTCTAATGAGCCGCCATGGTCTGTGTTTGGACGGAATTTATTTTTTTTTTTTTTTCTCTCGGAAACTTGTCAATTTAATGGAATAGGCATATTTTTGGGGGTGTTTATAGCGTAGTGTCACAACAGTATATAATATCGAGACTTTGTCAGACTATCAATCTGTCACTTTGCATAAAGTATGGGGAATAAATTGATCCATTTGTGCATAATAGACAGAAGGACTTTAAAGGGCATTGGTGTGCCTTTCAAGCAAATAGTGAATACCCCGGTTAGACGCAGTATAATACGGCGTATAGTCTGGGTCTGATTTTTCCAATCAATTGGACACATCTAATACAAGTATGGAGTATACAGTGGAGCTTCGATGGCTCGAACACCGATGTCTCATTTGCCGTGGCTGACTTGGGCCCGTTCTTGGGCCCCTGGAGAGATCCTCTACATAAGAAATAGTGGGTGATAATTTAGGAGATTTTCGTAATTTTTTTTGCGAATGTATCCTGTGTGTACTCATTAGAGTCGCCTCGATGTACACCCAGCATACATTTTCATTGTAGAACACAGAAAGGTGTCAAAAAGTATTTCCTTATGCCTCTTGAGAGTAATCCTCAGTGGCTCGAACTGCCCTTGTCTCGAACAGATTTTCGAGGTCCCAAGGGTGTTCGAGCCATTGAGGTTCGACTGTATACTCATTATCATTGCTGCATTAGCTTGAGCTGCCGCACTGTGTCGCGTCGAGGAGGCGCCCAGCGACGAGTGTGATCTGGACGATCTGGGAACGCCCAGGTGTGGCGGATCGGGCTGCTGTAGCGGTGATATGTTTTTATTTTGCTTTGTTTCAACGTAAATTGGCCGGAAACATTGACGGACGACACGAAATCGGAAAATTGCGAGTAGGGAGATACAGGGATTCTGTATTTATTTGTATTCTATTTTTGTTGGAAAATTGGTAGTAAACAACAGTATTTTGTGAAGGTATATAACAATGCAGAATATCATTGTATTCCATATTCGTTTGTGTAGCATGATAATGTCCGACTTACACAGAAATAGACAGCATATATATAGTATTTTGTCTGCGAGAACAGGGTTGCAGTCGACCGTCAGTGGCTCGAACACCTTTGGGACCGAAAAAAAAATCTGTTTGAGACAGCGGTGGTTCAGGCCGCAGGGAGTTGCTCCGATAGGTCATAAAAAATGTCATTTTGGGGGCATCTTTTCGGTATTATATAATAAGTATGCTGTATGTACTCGTAAGGGTCGCCTTCTTAAGGCGATTAAAATGAGTACACAGAGTATGCTTTTGCAAGATAAAACACATAGATATCAAAAATGTTCCCACAATATTTTTGTGTAGACAAATTTCCTAGGGTCTCAGGAGCGGGTTCGGCTCATCCGCGATAGGCGAGCCACTGATGCTCGAGCCATTGCAGTTTCCGCTGTTATTTTTGAAGACGGATTTATTGGGGGTTGAGTCGGTTTGACTGCTTGTCTCTTTCAGTGTTTATGCGGGGCATCTAATTCTGATCTACTATTTTATTATAGTTAAGAATTTTCACTGAAAATGAATGACAATAGTTTTTAGAATTAGACTTTTGCAGGTAAAACGCTCCTTGCTCTCGCCTTTAAAAAGGTTCTAAAGGGGGGAGAAACGGCTGACAATTATTTTAATCATACGAGCCATGTCGCAAGACGGGATAGTTACTAGCTAATACACCTGTAAACGTGTATGAAGGTGACTGTGTTGATGCGCATGCTCTCCTCGATCTCAAATTGTGTGAGTGATAATTGTTGTCTTGCGACATCTTGCTCTTACCTAAATTTGCAACGACATATTCGTCTTTAAATTTCGTTTTGTTAAAGGCGAAATATGTTTGAGCTGAGAAATATTTATTTACTGCAACACGTCTTTAGACACTAGATTTAAGGTAAATGTATGATTATATAGAGTTAAAGGACAACATGAAGAATTATAGATCATCTTAATTCAGTGTATGCATATAGTCACCAATAACACACATCTTCCAGTTAAATTAAATTGCTATCGAGCTCTTTGGTGAATAGCAACAAACTCGTAGATCACCAAAGCCCTTATACACACGGGGTATTCGACTACTTGGAACGCAGACGGATACCAAAAACGCCGACTGTTTACCTTGGATTTGAAAGAGGGTGAGTCGATAAAATCATGTTTTTTGCGACCCTATTAAAAAAATCAGTTTTGATTTTTTGCTGTATTGTTCTGGAACTGTCACAGCTGTTTCGTAATGGTGCTTTTAGCTTCGATAGATTACATGAAAGCGTCTTTACAAACAATTAAAATGCAAAACATGCACAATTTCTAAAAGAATTTGTGTAAGTACCAGAAATGAAACCGATTTATCCAAAAATGTCATTGTAGCTTGAAAGAGAAATAGTCCTTGTTCAAAAATAAACTCCTATATACTGGTACCATACGTTGCTCGGGCAGCAATAAGCATGGACTTGAGTGCACCATGCTGAAAGAAGATAATATTTACGACAGACGGATTTCTTTGATGTTACCATGAAACGCAGACGATGGATACCAATGACGGATTTACAATTAATGCCTAAATCAATGCCTACTTCCATATCTTCTTAATTTTGAGGTCCAAAAAGCACGGTTATGAACAGTGTTGAATATTTCCCATGCCGTATATAAACAACGATGGTGAAAATAGCGTAAGACGAGTAAATGGTTACTCTCTCTCTCTCTCTCTCTCTCTCTCTCTCTCTCTCTCTCTCTCTCTCTCTCTCTCTCTCTCTCTCTCTCTCTCTCTCTCTCTCTGCATGTGTCTGGTATGAAGAGGAACAGTCAGATAGCCTTTCCTTGGTTCTAATATTTTTTACTATAATAGTTCCACATTTTATTGAATAAAATAATAAAAAATAGCCATCGAAGAGATGGCAAATCCCCCCGACCAAAAGCCAATATGGCCTTCAGAAGATTGTTCACCAATAGAAAGTGCACCAGAATTAAACCAGCAATATATCACAAAAGTTACTGCAGTTATGGCATTCACAAGATTATACTGTCAGGTGGGATAACTAAAAAACCAGGGCACTCAGAATTGTGGTTCTTACGCATGACATGTCTGCCTAAGCTCATGTATTTCTGTACAAAGTACCATCAATATATCTCAAAGGGTATTTGAGATATGATGATCAGAAGCTGGTCATACTGTTATATTGGAAAGGTAGGTAACTCAAATACCACAGCACCAACAGTTGTGTTTCTTGCACATGACACCCCTTCTGTACCTTGTATACAATTGCGCCAAGTTCCTTGAATATATCTCAAAGGGGGTTGGAGCTATGGTCATCACAAGGTTATATTGGCAGGGGAGAATACTCAAAAGCCAGAGCACCCAGAGTTGTAATTCTTGAGCATGACACACTTGCTAAACCTCATATACATCTACATCAAGTACCACCAATATATGTTAAATGGTATTGGAGGTACGGTGATAACAAGGTAATCAGACTGTTATATTGGAAGGGGAGATAACTCAAATATCATAGCACCCAGAGTTGTGGTTCTTAGGCATGAAGCGCCGTCTCAACCTTGCATACAAGTGGCCATCACAAGGTTATATTGTCAGGGGAGATAATTAAAAAACCAGTGCACCCAGAGTTGTGGTTCTGGCACGTGACACACCTGCTTAAACTCATTTATAACTGTACCAAGTACCATCAATATGTGGCCATCACAAGGTAGTGATTCTATATTATTGGAAGGGGAGATAACTCAAAAACCATGGCACCCAGAGTTGTGGTTCTTATACATGACACACCGTCTCGGCCTTGTGAACAACTGTGCCATGTAACATTAATATATCTTAAAGGGTATTGGAGTTATGGCCATCACAAGGTATTCACTCTATTTTATTGGAAGGGGAGATAACTCAAAAACCATGGCAACCAGAGTTGTGGTTCTTGTGCATGACACGCTGTCTCAGCCTTGTGAACAGCTGTGCCAGGTGTCATCAATATATCTCAAAGGATATTGGAGTTATGGCCACCACAAAGTAATCATTCTATTTTATCAAAAAGGGAGATAACTCAAAAAGTATGGCATCCAGAGTTCTGGTTCTTGCGCATGACACGCCGTCTCAGCCTTGTGACAAATTGTGCAAAGAACCATCAATGAATCGCAAAGGGTATAGGAGTTATGGCCATCACAAGGTTGCGTCTACGGACGGACGGACGGACAGACGGACGGACGCCAGGCTGATCGCTATATCCCCCGAATCTATTCGGTCGGGAGATAAAAAGAGAAATTACAACTCACAGAGGATTTTCCAGATAGACCACAAATCGGCTGATAAATGTTCGAGGTTTCATGCAAGTATTCTAATGTTTGACGTTTCATTCCGTTATTCTATTTAGAAGTCTATCTCTAGACCCAAGCAAGTTTTTTCTTCGGATGTTTGTGAAGGGCAGGAAACTGAAGAGGCAGGAAACTAAAAACGTCTGATCGACAGTGGTGGTTCTTGTGCAAATATATGTATATGCGCATTTAAACTTCTAAAGGTCCGCATTTGTTGGCGGTTTCGTTCAGATAGTCTATCTCAACCATATCGTCTCTCACTGCTGTGGGTTCTAACCTCGCGCGGGTCACATTTTAGACGCCAAGTTCTGCAACGGATTGTCAGTAGTAGTGGTAAGAAGAAGAAGAAGAACCGCTACACAAATAAAAGTGGCGAATTTTATCCGAGACGATCGTGTATAGGAAATGTGAATGCAATCCGTCAAAACTGTTCGTGAGAAAGCAGGTTTCAACTGCTGACGGATAGATGTTGCTCCAACCTGTTCATGTTTAAATACTGTTGTGCATCTGCAGGCTATTGCACAAAATGCGTGATACTTCTTAATTTCTGTCATTCTTAGCAAACTCTAGACATTCATGACACTGTTTGTTCGAAATATTTAGACATGTTGCGCATTCATTCCATCACATGTCATATTAAATCATTTCTGCACCGAGATGCATCTGAAAGCAATCAGATTGTACAGCTACACATGTTGATATGATTCTTACCTGGTCGCAGACGCCTTTCATGATGCATATACCCATATATGACAACCAGAATCTTCCACATAACAATACTTGACAGGCGGGTTTCTCCTTTGTTTTATTTGTTGTAAGTTTTTTTTCAAATAGACTGGCCGTTTAAGCAAACGGTGTACGTAGACAAATCACCTATTTTGCGGCGTCTCAACTTGATCTGCATTATTATATTTGACAAATATTGATCTCATACTACACAGCTTAATCGCTCAGACAGCTGACCAAATATTTACACTTACGCCCTGAGTTTCTGCCACTTTCATCTTGGAATTTTGCACACAAAAAAATGCATAGTTGCTATTATGTTAGATGTACGGACCCTGGAAGGGACCTGATTTTTTTTTATTATTTTATAAGTTGTGCGCACAAGATAATATTTTGTTCGCACAACTTCCCAAGCTCTATGTTGTGCAAACAAGATAATATGTTGTGCGAACAAGATATCATCTTGTGCGCACAAGATAATATGTTGTCCGCACAAGATAAATTATGTTGTCCACACAAGATAAATTATGTTGTCTACACAAGATAATATCTTGTGCGCACAAGATAATATCTTGTTCGCACAACTTAATATCTTGTTCGCACAACATATTAAAAAAATCATGTCCCTTCCCGGGTTCCGTAAAGATGCTTCAATTAAAATTATCAAAATGCGAGATATAGACAGCTCCAAATGAGAGGTCTCATCTCGGCATACTGTGCATAGGCATCTGTAAAAACACCATGTTTTACATGCAGGTACTTTGTATTCATTCCGTTTCGGTATTATATCCCATATATGTCAATTAGAAGCCTCCGTGGTGCAGAGGATAATCTACTCGCTTCGCAAACCAGTGGTCGTGGGATCGATTCCGGGCTTCACCAGACTTTCGGGCGAGTCTTTAAACAGAGGTTCCGTCTCCATATGATCTTGTTGTTTGTGGGGACGTAAAACTCAAACGCAATCGCCTATCGGGGTTTGAAGAGATAGATGGGCTGCATGATGCATCCACGCAGAGCTGAAACCGACCGCACACGAGCACTGGTAAACAGCTTAGAGGATCTAAGCATGCCCAGGCAAAGTGATGCGAGTCGGACCGTCCATGCTTATAAACCCAATTGGTTTCATTGGGCGACATGGCTTGAGTTGCCATTTCATCTCAATATCGGGTTAAAAGTTCCAAAACATTGGAAGCAGCATCTCCAAAATGACCTAAATAGTGTTGACGGGAACGTTAAACATCAATTCAAACAAACAAATATCCTGGCAATATTTAATTTTGGACAACTGTTTGGGCATTCATTCTTTTCTGCTAAAGGGGGTGGGGTGAGGGAAACAACTATTCTTCGTATGTTTTAATCCATATGTGACATGGAGTCTTCCACCTAGTAAGTTTGGAGTTGTCACTTCCTATTATTAGGATGTCATGTTTGTTTTTATTTGTGGCAAATTTTACAAAAATGAATTTTCTTTTAGCAAACATTCTAGACCCAGATCAGACGCCGTGTCTGATCTGGATCGGCACTGTTTGCTAATATCCCAGAAGAGGGGATATATGGGTTAATTACATTGCCATTCGTTCAGGTGCGTCATTCTTTCCCGAAATTTTTCTACAAATTTCACATTGTTTATCTAATAAGACCGATTCGTAATTTCGTAGGACCCGATCCTACCAACACGCACCACACACTGGAACAACGCCATATCAACGTCGTTGCAATAATGTTTGTTTGATTTGAGGTTTCACGTCCACGTCAACACTGTAAAGGCCATTTTGGAGACGTTGCTTCTAATTTTGTTGGACTTCTACCCGACATTGAGATGAAATGACATCTCAAGCCCTGTCGCCCAATGAAACCAATAGGGTTTATAAGCATGGACGGTCCGACTAGCACCGCTTTGCCTGGGCAGGCTTAGATCCACTAAGCAGTATACCAGTACTCGTGTGCGGACCGGATTCAGCTCTGCGTGGACGCATCATGCAGCCCATATATTTCTTCAAGCCCCTATGGGCATTGCAATAATGTATAATCATATTTATCTGTCAAAATAATGAAACAAACTCGTACAGTTCTAATACGATCTGTTTTGAGTTCGACCCTGGCTCGGGTCAAATGTGAGACGCCAAGTTCTGCAACGGAAGGTCAGGTCGTTTTTTTCGGTTTTCGTCCACCTCTGATTAACGATCGGCTCGACATGAGTGAAATTATCTTGAAAAGGCCGTAAAACCAAAACCAAAAATAAAAAAAAAACAATCTGTTCTGAAATTTAATGTACAGTGAAACTTCAATGACTCAAACACTGATGGCCCATTTAGTACGGCCGAGTCGAACTCTTTCTTGAGTCCGTAGAAAGAAAATGCCATAACTGCAGATATAAATATTGTTTGTATAATTGTCTAATTTGATGTTATAAATGTATGTTTTGTGTACTCACAAGAATCGCCTCGATGAGGCGATTCTAATGAGTACACACAACATGCATTTATTTTGAAGAAAACTGAAAATATGTCCGTATTCGGCCTCCTCCCCTAGCTCCAAGATCAACCCCCTGTGGCTCGAACCACCGTGGTCTCGAACAAATTTTCTTGGTCCCAAAAGTGTTCGAGCCATTGAAGTTCGACTGTATATTCATATTTATCTGTCAAAATAATGAATTTAAAAGTACTCTGCGTGGACTAAAGGTAGCGAGAAGGACTGAATTCATGTCCGTGGTTGTTTTGTGGGACTACGCTATTAATATACCTAAGGAAATTTACAAATCGTGCCTATTTGATCGTAAAAGTATCTAACATTATGAAATCACAGATTTATGACACCTATTAAGAATTGACGGGTCATGTGCGCTACATAAAGTCATTTGCGCGAATATGGCCCACATGTGGTATTAAGACAAACCGTCACGTTTGTGTCTTTTGGCGAAAAGCGAAAGGCAATCGTATCGATTCCTGGTCATTGCCTTCCCTTCTACATCGAGAATACCCTCTTTGGTCGAGGTACACTGGGGTAAGACTCAGTGTCTAGATTAACTTTCCAATTAAACGGAAACAGAATGTATTTTACTCCTTTTTTATTTTTCCACGCTTGTGGTTTCCACGTCAATGGTAACCATAACTTTGTGCCGTCTGCATTGCATGGTATCTGTGCGGGTCGTCATTGGTATCCTTATTCGAACACCCTCATCAAGAAATTCACATCTATAATTCTAAAATCCTGCTTTTTGCTAATTCTAATAACGCATGGCAGGTACTCAATACATTAGTATTTTATGCTATTCAAGAAACATTGGAAATTATATACGAATTATTGCTGTAAAACTAAAAAAATTGTCGACTTGCATCAAGCATCTATATTTTGCCGAATAAAATAGGTCATAATTCGTTATTGACAGAAGGATTTGCATCCACAGTTCGTGGAAAGTATTCCGAGACACTGCGAAACAGATTGCTATCAACATCTGTGGGCATCTATTTGATATATGCCCGTAAAATGCGATTTGTTCAACTCACCACGAATGTTTGTTGTTGTTTTTCCGTCGGCGTTTTTGGAATCCGTCTGCGTTCCAGGTAGTCGAATACCCCGTGTGTTATATGTTTGCGTAAAGCTGAATTGAACGGCATCATATACCAGCTTGAAAACCCACCGAAATTTTAAACATGTCTAATAAATACTACCTATATAGCAGAGCTGTATATGCTATATTGCAAATTGGATTTCATAGTGATTCTTAAATTGCTCGTTACAATAGCTACAGTTATCCACACGGTGAAATTAAATTAATATTTTGGGACTGTGGTTGGCCAATAATATTAACATTATTGGTGAACATATTATATTGCATTTTGAATAAATAATATTTTTGGTTAAAGTACTTAATCGCTCGAGGAACAATGCTACTATTTACAAAACTACAGAGTAATATGGCGGGTGAACTGCCATATAAAATTACAAAAGCGTTTAGAGGACACACACACACACACACACACACACACACACACACACACACACACACACACACACACACACACACACACACACACACTATAATGCTCATACACAATTATAATGCCTGTCTCTACTTGCCATATAAAACAGCCGGTGATCTGTATGTTGTTGTGAGTCTGAAGACACACGGCGTTGGGGTCAACCTTAACTGTTAGCTTCCTACTGTGTGACGTGCCTGTTGGAGGTGAGCGCCGTGCATTGTCCACTTTGTATATCGGTCTGTGGGTGGTGTCGCCACCGGCAAGTACACGTTTCTGGGTAATGAATTTTGTTGTGGTCGGCCGAAACGCCGTGTGTTGATCGACAGTATTTATGTATGTTATATGGACCACAGAATTTTCACTTGAAAAATATACCTGTATATTATAATCTGCTATGAGATAGCCCTTAAACCCCTCGCACCCTCTTATACTACTAAGAATGTATTTTGTTTTATGTGCTTATGCCGATATCTCTGCTGTCCTTGTGCTTTGTAAGGGTGTTTCATGTCAACTCATGGATAACGGATGACTTTATCTATATGCTCATTTAATGTTAGGGGACTGGGAAATAAAATAAAACGAGAGCAAATGTTCGCGTGGTTAAAACAAAATAAATACTCCATAATTTTCTTACAAGAAACGCATTCCGGGGATGGTATTCATGACTTTTGGAAACAACAATGGGGACATGACGCATTTTTTAGCGGAACAAGCACGAATAGCGAAGGAATTGGTATTCTAATAAACCCGAACATATCATATAAGGTTTTGAAATACACTGAAATAATAAGTGGAAGAATACAATCGCTTGAACTTAGCATAAACGAAAGGGATATAACACTCATCAATCTATATGGACCTAACAATGATGATAACTCTTACTTTACAAAACTAGAACGATATTTATTTGACAATTATGAGAAAACTTTTATTATTGGTGGCGATTTTAACACAGTATTGGACATTAAAATGGATAAGAAAAATGGTAGGCAAGACACACATAAACTTTGTAGACAAAAACTTATATCACTAATTGAACAGTTCGAATTAATAGATATCTGGCGAGAAAAACATCCAGAGCTGAGACAATATACATAACATTCGTCCAATAAGCCCCCTATCTTTAGCAGACTGGATTATTTCCTGATTTCAAATAACCTCTTGAATGTTGTAGTGTCTTGCGAACATAAAATAAGTTATAAATCTGATCATAGTATAGTATCACTTCAAATTGACATAACAAAGGGTGATAGGGGTCCAGGTTACTTTAAGTTAAATAATAGTATACTCATAGAAACCAATTATCAAGATATAATTAAAAATAAAGTGAAAGAAATAGCAGAAATTAATAAGGATGCAAACCCTAATACACTGTGGGAATTAATTAAGGGAACCATCAGAAACGAAACAATTAAATATACTACAAAGAAAAAGAAAGATTTAAGTGAAGCCGAAATCAAACTCAAGGACGACATTGATAAACTCAAAAAAGACCTTGGAGAAACAGATAATGCAAGAGAAACAGAAACAATTAACGAGAATTTAAAACAGAAACAACAAGAATTGGAACATATAACAGATACAAACATAAACGGTTTTATATTAAGATCAAAAGCAAATATAATAGAAAAAGGTGAAAAAAATAGTTCGTACTTTGCTAATTTAGAAAAGAAACGCTCGGAAACAAAACTCATCTCACAGCTTAACAAAAACGATAAAATTATTACGGATCAAAAAGAAATTCTAAAGGAAACAGAAACTTTCTACAGAAATTTATATTCAAAACGAAATACGCAAAATTCAATATACAACTTTTTTTCTGACAACATAACTAAACTTAGTGAGATTGAAAGTAATCAGTGTGAAGGTCTACTATCAGTAGAAGAATGCACTAAAGCGCTTAAGGACATGAAAAATCAAAAGAGTCCCGGTTCTGATGGCTTAACGGTAGAATTTTATAAGATATTTTGGAATACTATCAAAAAATTTTACATTAACTCAATAAATTTTTCGTATGAAAACGGTCAACTTACAGAACTACAGAAACAAAGCATTATAACACTTATTCCGAAATCAAACAAAGATACTACTAATCTAACCAACTGGCGCCCAATAAGCTTACTAAATGTTGATTACAAAATAACGACTAAAGTGATAGCAAATCGAATAAAGAGTGTTTTGATACGGATAATAAATGAATCTCAAACAGGTTTCATTAAAGGAAGATACATAGGAGAAAATATTAGGCTTCTTTTCGAAATCATAGAAAAATCTGCAGAAGAAAATACACCAGGAATGATTTTTTTCTCTGATTTCGAAAAAGCTTTTGACAGCCTCGATCATCAGTATATGTTAAAATGCCTAGAACACTTTAATTTTGGTGATAATTTGTTAACATGGATAAAACTTTTGTATAAAGATGCAAAAAGTTGTGTGTCAAATAATGGACACCTGTCTGATTTCTTTCCAATTCAACGCGGGGTTCGTCAAGGATGCCCACTTTCACCGTATTTATTTATTATTTCCATTGAACTTCTTTCACATATGATCACTTCTACAGAAGACATTAAAGGCATCTTTCTTTGTAAGACTGAATTTAAAAAGTCTTTGTTCGCTGACGATGCGTCGTTTATCTTAGACGGGTCCCCAAAATCATTCGAAACATTAATAAGTGTATTAGATAATTTCAGTTACGTATCGGGTTTAACCTTAAATGCAAAAAAATGTCAGGTTTTAAGAATCGGCAGTATGACAAAAAATGAATCGATATATTTAAAACATAGAAAATTTCAATGGAGTTCCACTAAATCAGATGCTTTAGGAATGACATTTACAACAATTAGAGAAAATATTTTTACTCTAAATTTGGAACGTAAAATTAACGACTTTAAGAAATGTTTACAACGATGGCAGCACAGGAAACTGACTCTGATGGGAAAGATAACTGTAATTAAGAATTATGCACTCCCTAAACTCATATATGCACTTTCATCTTTACCAACGCCTTCAGAAGATATAGTCAAACGTATTGAAAAAATAATGTTTAATTTTATTTGGGATGGTAAACCAGAAAAGATAAAAAGAGAAATATTAACAAAAGATTACGAAAAGGGTGGTCTCAAAATGATCGATCTGAGAACATTTATAATGTCTCTAAAAATAAGTTGGTTAAAGCGAATGTTAGATAACGATAATAATAAATTGTATAAACATACCTATATGTCCGAACTGAAACCTTATGGGGGCAAATTATTTTTTGAAAGTAACTACTCTGCAAAAGATATAGAAAACATAATGCCGAAAAAACAGTTTCTTTAAAGATGTACTCACTACATGGTGTAAATATAACTATAAGAACATTGCACTATATTATAAAAATGAAATAATATGGAACAACAGCAATATAAAAGCTGGAAATCATACATTTTTCTACGCAAGTTGGTACCAGAAAGGAATAAAAAACGTTAAAGATATATTTAATGAAACAGAAAAACGATTTTATTCATTTACGGAGTTGAAAACAACATATGACTTATCAAACGGAGATTACTTAAAATATGTTAGCTTAATAACTAGTATACCGCTTGTTTGGAAACAAAAAATAAGGAATGAAACCGCTGATATTCCGGCAGATATGTCACTTATAAAACAATTGTTACAATCAAAACAAACAAATAAACACATATATAATTATATTCGGAACAGGGAAACTAATCTTGTAAAACGTTCAGAAATAAAGTGGAATACAATGTTTATAGACCATAATTTAAATTGGAAAAGTATATACACTTGTTCATTAAAAACTACAACCGACTCTAGACTACAAAATTTTCAATACAAATATCTACTGAGAATAATACCAACGAATAAGTTCCTATTAAAATGCAATATTGGAATCTCAGCTTTATGTGACTTCTGTGTAATGGAAATTGAAACAGTTAATCACTTATTTTGGGAATGCATGCATGTTCAGCACTTCTGGAGAGAACTCTCAAACTTTTTGAAATATTGTAATATCGACCTCCCATTAACGTTAAAAAAGGTTTGTTTTGGCATTACTGAGCAAATAAATAAAGATGAAAATCAAGTGCAAAATTTCATTATTTTAAATGCAAAATATTTCATTTTTAAAAATAAATATCAAAAACAAATTCCGTCTATTACATATTTTAGATCATTTCTTAAATATAGATTAAAAATAGAAAAAGAGATATATTTCTTAAAGGATAAAATGACCCAGTTCTCACAAAAATGGGAGAATCTCGTTAATCTTTTGAACGTTTAAGATTGAAACACTCTTTCAAAACAGAATACAGCAGAGTCCTTCTCTTGTCTTTTTTTTCTTTCTTTCTTTTTTAAGCATATATTTATCAAATTTTATGTACTCTTTATTACATTATCTGGTTCTCTGCTTTCTTTCAATTTTTTCTTTTTTTTTTTACTATTTTGACTTTCTTATTTATATAGTAGTACCTAATTGTATTTATTGTATATCTTTATTACTATTATCTTTTATTATTATTATTATTATTACTATTATTATTATTATTATAATTTTTATTCACTTCCTTTTTCTGTTCTATCATATAACGTAATAATACTCTATACAAATCGATGACATAACAACAATGAAACGTTTCTCAGCACGAAAAAATGCCTATATAATCTTGACCCCTTCAAACTCCATTATTATTTGGTTAAACTGGGGCTAACTGGGATAAAATATTGTTCTTATTGTTGCTCGGGGCATGGATTTTGAGTGCTCTTTTGGCCATCTCACAAAGGATGTGCTAACGAGTACCCAACACCTGTGTCTGGTGCAGGAATATAGGGAATACCGGAAATTTTTATGAGGGATTTTTCATTTTTTGGGGGACAAAACTTTCAAAACCCTTGAATAGGCGTGTTTTCGTGATGTGTTTGGTAATGAATACTAACTCGTATGTTTTGTAGAATCTTACTGTAATTTGAATTGTTGTGTTATTTTGTAATATGATATTTCAGAAATAAAAGTTGAATAACCAAAAAAGAAAAAAAAAAAGCCTGCACAGGAATCGTGGTAGGCAAACCGACCGGCTCGATATGATCTATATAGTATTGACTTTACCATACAAATTCCAAAACAGACAAAGCGAAACTCAACGTCGCAAATGGGGTGTTTTAGAATAAGAAGAAAAAAATGCATACGTGTCTGTCAGTCTGTCTGTCTCTGTCTGTCTGATTGAGCGGTTTCAACGAGTACACACAACAGCTTGGATAAGAAGAAAAATAATGTATACATACCTATGCATGTCTGCCTGTCTGGCTCTCTCTCAGAACAGTTTTCATTTTTTAGTTTGTTTTGTTATGGTTTCTTTTTTTCTCTTAATCACGAAAACCCACATTTATATAGGAAAACTGGGTTTACAGGGGTAAACCTTATTTTTCTCATTTATGCTCCAAAATGTAAGTTGTGGGTACTCGTTAGAAGCGCCTCGATGAGGCAGGTCTAACGAGTATCCACAATCTATTTTTTGAGCAGAAATAAAATTCTGAGCAGAAAATAAGAAAAAAAATCACAATTTTTCAAAATGATTTCTTATATTAAATTAGAATTAAATTGCATAGGCGGCGGTTAAAGTTAAAGTCATTAATGTCAACAGCTTTATTAATACAATTTTGATGACACTTGCCGTATGCGATAATCCGTTATTACAGGTAAAAAACTTACGGAAGAATGCATACCGGTAAAAAACCATACGCGTGCCTAGGAAAAGTGTGGGTAGGTAAATTGCACGACCCGCAGAAAAAGCAACCGACTGAAGTCGGTTGATTTCTAAGAGTGCCCTAAAATCACCGTGTCATTCTGTCAGTCTGTCAGTGTGTCCGTCCGTCCGTAACCCGTTTGTGAAAATTGGTGATAGTGACTTAACCGCTTGGATTATTTAAACAATTTTTGGCATACTGATAGATATCAATGAGATCTAACCAATGAGCTTGCGAAATATTACATTCCATTTAGTATAGCCTCGCCGAGGCAAAAAATGTGAAAATTTTTGAACTGCTTCTCCTCGGAAACCGTTGGGCCGATTTAAGTCAAATTTCATATGGAGCCTCTATGGGATAGGGAAACCAAAATTTGCTCATGGGGTCCAGGTCACATGACCAAAATGGCCGCCAAGCCATATATGGTAAAAATCCTTCATAAATAGTCTTCTCCTGAACCACCCGGGCAGATTTCCACGAAACTTGATAAATAGCATCTAGGACGTAGGCCCATCATAAATTGCTAAAATGGGGACCCTGGGTTGACCTTGACCTTCTTTGGGTCCGTCCGTAACCCGTTTGTGAAAATTGGTGATAGTGACTTAACCGCTTGGAATATTTAAACAATTTTTGGCATACTGATAGATATCAAATAGATCTAACCAATGAACTTGCGAAATATTACATTCCATTTAGTATAGCCTCGCCGAGGCGAAAAATGTGAAAATTTTCGAACTGCTTCTCCTCGGAAACCGTTGGGCCGATTGAAATCAAATTTCATATGAAGCCTCTATGGGACGGGGGAAACCAAAATTTGCTAATGGGGTCCAGGTCACATGACCAAAACGGCCGCCAAGCCATATATGGTCTGTCTGTCTGTCCGTCCGTAACCCGTTTGTGAAAATTGGTGATAGTGACTTAACCGCTTGGAATATTTAAACAATTTTTGGCATACTGATAGATATCAATGAGATCGCGAAATATTACATTCCATTTAGTATAGCCTCGCCGAGACGAAAATGTGAAAATTTTCGAACCGCTTCTCCTCGGAAACCGTTGGGCCGTTTGAAGTCAAATTTCATATGGAGCCTCTATGGGATAGGGAAACCAAAATTGCTCATGGGGTCCAGGTCACATGATCAAAATGGCCGCAAAGCCATATACGGTAAAAACCCTTCAAAAATGGTCTTCTCCAGAACCACCCGAGCAGATTTCCACGAAACTTGATAGATAGCATCTAGGACGTAGGCCCATCATAAATTGCTAAAATGGTGACCCTGGGTTGACCTTGACCTTCTTTGTGCCTAGGTCAAACTTTGACACATATGCTTTTGTACTGGAAAAGTGAGAATGCATTTTGATCCTGCAAACGATTCAGAATACAGTACTAAAGTATAAGATATATTTTTTTTAGGTCCAGGTCACATGACCAAAATGGCCGCCATACGCATATATGGTAACACTCAAAGCTAAAAGCATCTGGCGGGTCGTGCACTTCAGCTGAAGCACTGGTTCATATTATATTGCACAAACGGCGGTTAAAGTAACATAATCATTAATGTCAACAGCTTTATTAATACAATTTTGATGACACGTGCCGTAACCCAAAACACAGCAAAACTTCTATGTGGCCATTAAACTCCAAAACACAGCAAAACTTCTATGGCTAGAATTCAGATGGATCATTTACCATCATGCCTGTGATAATTGTCTTGACTTTATGAGGGAGATTTTCAATTGTGATGAGGAAGATGTAAAGAATATATAGGGAAATTCTCATTTCTAATGAGGGAGGCTCCAAAATTCTACTAAAATTTAGCATAAATTGGGCAAAAATTAGCATCAAAATGAGAGAGTCTCCCTCCTGATGAGGGAGGTATCACAGGTGTGTGAGAAAGAAAAAAATATATATATATTTATTTATATTTGTAACAACAACAGCAAAAAAATAAAATAAAATAATATAAATAATAAAAAATGTCTGGCAAATGACTGCCTTGTTTTGTGGGTGACAAGTCCTAGCCACACCTCCATGTGTCACAGACTAAAAAAACACTGTGCGCTGCCAGCTGGAAACAGGGGATAAACTTTTATCCTCTGGCTGACGTGGCAGGGCGAAAAATCAAGCCCCTTTTCACTAAATGGACAGACTTTTCCAATGCAATGACTCCTTTTCGTATAAAAAAAGTCCTTTTCGCATTTTAGAGTAAGTCCTTTTCGCGAAAAGGACTCCTTTTCGCATTTTAGGGTAACCCTAAAAAAGGATATATGATTCAATGCATGTCGTGCACTTTACCCAAATACTTTATCAATGTACATAATTTTCTTGCAGCTTCATCAAACAACAATATGCTGCAGCCCTCACATTGATTTCTTTTGAAAGAAGCCAACTTGTATTGAACTGACAGCTGGAGTGTTAGTTTCGTATTCCATTTCATAAAAGTACAGATACTCAGTCCGCCCCCGTCCATAGCGGCTTGAAGAAATATATTGGCTGCATGATGCTTCCACGAAGAGCTGTATCCGGCCCGCACACTAGTACTGGCAAACCGCTTAGAGGATCTAAGCCTGTCCAGGAACCGCGGTGCGAGGCGGACCGTCCATGCTGATAAACCCTATTGGTTTCATTTGGCGACAGGGCTTGAGAAGTCATTTCATCTCAATGTCGGGTAAAAGTCCTACAAAATTGGAAGCAACGTCTCCAAAATGACCTTTACAGTGTTGACGGGGACATTAAACCTCAATTCAAACAAACAAAAGCAGATACTCAGCAAACAAGCCCACATTGGCAAAAATATCCATATGAGCAACCGTGCCATTATTGACCCTACTACGACTTCGGTTAGTCAGAAATTAATAAAAATTAGTATCAAATAAAAATTTAAGCTCCATTCTAAACGATTATTAAAAATTATTTTTCATTTTTAATATTTTAGGGGTCTGTTTTTTTAAGTTGATTTGTCCGGGAAATTTCCGGATTGTGTCCTGGATTTTGTGGGTGTGGTGCCTTATCCCTAATATCTCCACTTCGGGTCGTCAGAAATTAATGAAATTAGTATTAAGTAATGATAATAATGTTTGCAAAACTTGGCGTCTGATCTGGGCCGCAAAATGTGGCAGCTGATCTGGTTCTACACTGTTTGCTTAAACAACAACGAAATTGAGCCGCATCCATTTCTTGCTGGCGATGAATTAGGTGTACGGACTTTGAGCGATTTTACGGGCCATTAATTTTCTAACGAGATTAAACATGTGTTAAGTTAATTGCTTTAACTCATAATAAGTTGGCGTGTGCTGCATACCTGGACTGAAATAGTAGAAAGAACTTCCACAAAAGTTATGTCCAATTGATATTTTGAATGACTGCTGTTATTTTGTTTGTTTGAATTGGGATTAAACATCACCGCCAACACTATTTTGGTCATTTTGAAGACTTTGCATTCCAATTTTGTAGGACTTAACGTTTCGAGATATAGTTCATTTTTCACATTTCCAAAATGGTTACTTTTCTGATAAAAATTCATCATATTTTTCTTATTTATACTGCAAACATAGGTTGTGGTTGCTCGTTAGAACCGACTCAACGAGGATGTTCTAACGAGTAACAACAACTTATGTCTTGGATCCAAAATAGGAAAAATTATGTATACCCCCCCCCCCCCCATGAACTCCAGTTTTCTTTAAATAAAATGTAGTTTATTATTATTAGCCTTATTTCTGCTAAAATCGATTGTGGGTACTTTTTAGATCACCTCACCGAGGCTGTTCTGACGAGTAACCATACTGTACGTTTTAAGCAGAGATCTAGAAAATGTGAATTTAGCAACCCTAAAATGAAATTCCGATAAAACAAAAAGCATTTTGCATTTTGCGGCCCAGATCAGACGCCACATTTTGCGGCGTCCGATCATTTGGGTCTACACTGTTTGCCAATGTCCCAAGAATGGGAGACAATGCATATAGGCCTATGGGTTAAATATTTGATCTGGATCTACACTATTTGCCAATGTCCCACAAATGGGACTCTAGGCATATATGGGTTAAATCTTTGATCAAGATCTACACTGTTTGCCAATGTCCTACCAATGGGACGCTAGGCATATATGGGATAAACCTTTGATCAAATTCTACACTGTTTGCCAAGTAGGTCTTGAGCCGTACTTAAAGATCACTTATCTTCCATAGAATAAAGTCATGTTGTGTGTAGTCATTAGAATCGCCTCAATGAGGCGCTTATAATGAGCACACGACATACATTATTATCATTAGCTTTTAAAATGGAGCTAAAAATTTTATTTGATACTAATTTTTATTAATTTCTAACCATCCGAAGTCGAGATATTAGTGTTAACGCACAACTACCCATACATCCAGGTCACAATCCGGGAATTTTCTGGACAAATTAACTTCAGAAATGGACCCGTAAAATGTTAAAAATGAAAAATAATTTTTAATGATCTTTTGGAATGGAGCTTAAAATTTTATTTGATACTAATTTTATTAATTTCTGACCACCCGAAGTAGAGATATTAGGGATAGCGCACCACTACCCCCCATTTCCCGGACATTTCCCGGACAATTCTCGACATCAGTGTTCGCCCTGTTTTGATTGGTCAATTTGGGCATCCTCTATTCGGGCCTGATTTCAACACAACAACCGGGAAAGCCACGTTTTGTGTTTTCTCAGGTTAGTAGGCCTAGGGTTGAAGTGTCTTTTGTTTCCTTAGAAAAGAAGGCCGAAAAGAAATGCAAAGCATCTTAGACTATCAATAACACATGCTACATAGGCAGAATTTTCTCATGCCAACAGGCATTCCTGCTGTGTTGTTTTTTTGGTGTTTGATTTGAAGTTTTAACGTCCCCGTAAACGCTGTAAAGGACATTTTGGAGACGTTGCTTTCAGTTTTGTGGGACTTTTACCCGACATTGAGATGAAATGACATCTCAAGCCCTGCCGCCCAATGAAACCAATAGGGTTAATAAGCATTAACGGGCCAACTCGCACCGCATTGCCTGGGTAGGCTTAGATCCTCTAAGCGCTTTACCAGTACCCGTGTGCGGGTCGGTTTCAGCTCTGCGTGGAAGCATCATGCACCCCATCTATTTCTTCATGCCCCGATGGGCGGGGGCTAGGCATTCCTGTGGTACCAAGGCAAATAGAAATGTGACAAATGTTAGAAACCGATTCGTATTAGCTCACCTACAGACCTAAGCAATGAAGTGCTCATGTTGAGCTATTTTGATCAGTGAATGTGCGCCGTGCGTCGTCAATTTGATTTAAATGCAAACTCCTCCTAAACACTTCCAAGGGCCAATTTGATTCAAACTTCAGATGAATGTTGCCTAGGTGACTCCTTACCAAAATATCTAAAATCGTTCCGCTCCAATGAACAAGATGACCGCCGGAGCTAAAAATAGAAAAAAAGTTTAAAAGCCAACTCCTCCTGTACCCTTGGGCCAATTTCATTCAAACTTCATTGGAATGTTGCTTAGGTGACTCTCTACCAAAATGGCTAAATAAGTTCCACTCTGATGAGCAAAATGGCCCCCAGAGCTAAAACTAGAAAAATGTCCTAAAATTGCCTCGAACGCAAACTCCTCCTAAACCCTTGGGCCAATTGGATTCAAACGTCACAGGAATGCTGCCTAGGTGACTCCAGGGATTTTCCTACCGTTCAGAATCAGGATCCAGGGGCAGCTGGGTTTGGGAAAAACAGCTCGCTAATATTTATAGTTGGGAATTTAAATCAGCTGTAACTTTATCAATTTTGGTTCAGTTTTCATGATTTTTTTATCAAAATGTAGCACAACATCAGAAATTAGGAAATTTGTTATAAAATTTGGGAATATCTCTCTCTAAATTGGGAAAAATAGGGGCCAATTACCAGCCCCAAAGTTGCACAAGGAAAATCCCTGGACTCCCAACCAAAATAGTGAAAATCGTTCTGTTCTGACAAACAAGATGGCAGCAAGAGCGAAAAATAGAAAACAATCTTCAAACGACAACTTCTCCTGTACCCTTAGACCAATTTCAATTAAACTTCATAGGAATCTTGCTTAGATGACCAGACTACCACAAAAGCTGAAATGATCCCGCTCCGATGAACAAAATGGCCACCAGAGCTAAAAATAGAAAAACATTGTAAATTTGCTTCAAACTCGAAGTCCTCCTAACCTTGGGCTAATTGGATTCAAACTTCACAGGAATGTTGCCAAAATGTAGGTGACGACCTACCAAAATAGCTAAAATAGTTCCGCTCTCATGAACAACATGGCCGCCAGAGCTAAAAATAGAAAAAATCTTCAAACGACAACTTCTGTACCATTTAGCCAATTTCATTCAAACTTCATCGGAATTTTGCTTAGGTGACTGTCCACCAAAATAGCTATAAGGGTTCCACTCTGATGAGCAAAATGGCTACCAGAGCTAAAAATAGAAAAACATAAATTTGATTCAGACGCGATCTCCTATTAAACCCCTGGGCCAATTGGATTCAAACTTCACATGAATGTTGTCTAGGTGACTCCCTACCAAAATAGCTAAAATAGTTCCGCACTGACAAACAAGATGGCCACCAGAGCTAAAAACAGAAAAAAATCATCAAACAGTAACTCCTCCTATACCTTGTGCCAATTTCATTCAAACGTCACAGGAATGTTGCTGAATGACCCTCTATCAAAAATCCGTTGATGATGATGAGAATATATTGAACATCGCTACAGCTGGTGTCTGGGAATGTGTGGTCGCCGTAAAAAGTCTCCCTGCCCTACATCATAGTGTAGTTTATATTTTCTTGTCCTTTGGGATCATTGATTCCATTGTGGAATTTTTTTAAATATCTGAGGGTCACTGAAGAGGCCTAATTGGCCAAAACTAGCTAGTCTCATCATAACGTATTTTTGATTAACATGCAGGTAGAGGGGCAATGTCCACGTAAGTGGGCCCCCTTCTAGGTAACTGGCTTGCTACACGCACATGCAGATCTTACACCACATCTCCAGGCCTGTCTATCATGAGGATCGATAGCAGAGAGCTTCCATTCTCTGCAATCTCTTTTCTGTCAGCTGCTTCCAGGTCATCTTGGGCCTGGAAGGCCCCTGCTTTCCACCTACCTGTATGTCACAGGCAGTCTTGACTGCACCATTGGAGCGTTCCACATGTCCATACCAGGGGAGCCTTCTCTCTTTCAGGTCTCCAATGCCAAGACACTCAAGTAACACACTGGACCTGATGGTGACAGTGTCCTGTGGCTTGACATTGCAAATCTGTCTGGCCCAGAAAACATGCACACTCCATATTTTCCATTTCTGTGGTGTATTCCTTGATTCCAAAGGATAACCCTTTCTAGAACATATTTAAAGTCACTACAGCTGGTGTCTGGGTATGTGTGGCGGCCTTAAAAAGTCTCCCTGCCCTTCATCATAGTGTAGTTTATATTTTCTTGTGGGCCTCCGTGGCCTAGTGGTTAAGAGCGATGACTCTTGATCATTAGGTCTCTCACCGCTGTGGTTCGAGCCTCGCTCTGGTCATATGTCAGACGCCAAGTTCTGCAACGGAACGTCAGGTGGTTTTTCTCCGGGTACTCCGGTTTTTGCCCACCTCTGATTAACATTTGGCTCAATATGAGTGAAATAATCTTGAAAGGGCTGTAAAACCAAAAAAAAAAAAATTTTTTGTCCTTTGGGATCATAGTTTATATTTTCTTGTCCTTTGGGATCATTGATTCCATTGTGGCATTTTGAAAATATCTGAGGGTCACTGATGAGTCCTAATTGGCCGAAACTAGCTAGTCTGGCCCAGAAAACATGCACACTCCATATTTTCAATTTCTGTGGTGTATTCTTTGCTTCCAAAGGATAACCCTTTCTAGAACATATTTGTAAAATTCATCAGATGTATCATATGAATCTGTTTGAAAGTCAATGGCTGGCAGTACCTAGAGTTTGAATTCATTAGTTGAAAGTAATCAGGGAGTGGTACAGCCACAAGACCTTCGAACTTGAACAATCTTGTAGAACAAGCAAGCGCATGTCTGCCAGTCTTTGTTCAAGGGACCACCAACCTAATTCCTGGAGCATACCCGTTAGGCTTGACGTATAATCAAAATTATTAGCTCCCTCATCAGGAGGGAGACTCCCTCATTTTGATGCTAATTATTGCCCATTGCTAAATTTTTGTAAAATTTTGGAGTCTCCCTCATTCGAAAACAGAATTACCCTATATATTCTTAAATCTTTACATCTCCGTCATCACAATGGCAAATCTCCCTCATACAGTTAAAAAAATTGTCACAGGTATGTATGAGTGATCCATCCAGCAGCACTACTTTGGACTTTTTCAAGCTTGAGTATTTCACCACTGGTATGGGGGGCCAAAGCTATTGGGGCTGCATACTCCAGCTTTAGGGGTACCAGTGTTTTGTAGGCAGTCTCTCTGATCTTTTTGTTTTTGATTTTGATGTTTTGTTTTACGAATCCGAGGGTAGATCTACTGTTGGCTTTGGCCGTAATTCTGTCGATGTGGGAATTCCATGATAGGCCACTGGATATGTCAACCCCCAAGTATCTTGCACTGGTGACAACCTCAAGGACATGGCCATGCAGTATGTAAGGAAAATTTATTGGTTTCTTAGAGGTAGACACCCTAACAACCTGACACTTAGAGGGGTTAAATTTCATGTTCCACCTGGATTCCCACACAGCCAGTCCGTCCCGGTCCTGCTGCAGCACGCCACTGTCATCCCCACCTCCAACTGTCAGATACACAGCAGTGTCATCCGCAGATATACTCAGGGATTTTCCTACCCTTCAGAATCAGGGTCCAGGGGCCGCTGGGTTTGTGAAAAACAGCTCGCTAATATTTATAGTTGGGAATTTAAATCAGCTGTAACTTTGTCAATTTTGGTTCAATTTTCATGAAATTTTTATCAAAATGTAGCACAACATCAGAAATTGGGAAAATTGTTATAAAATTTGGGAATATCTGTCTCTAAATTGGGAAAAATAGGGGCCGATTACCGGCCCCAAAATTGCACTTGGAAAATCCCTGATACTTTTGTGGTTAGCTCATCTGGTAGGTCATTGACATATATGAGGAACAGAATCAGCCCCAGGACAGATCCCTGTTTGACATCCCAAGTCATTTGGACAGACTCTGATTCTTCAACATCAAGGACAGAGTCTGCGAACAGTTACCAAAGAAGGCACGAATCCAGTGGAGGTTGTTTACTCTGACCCCATTCCTCCTTTATCTTTGGGCCAATTTCAATTAAAGTTCATACATGTAGGAATGTTGCTTAGGTGACCCTCTGCCAAAATAGCTAAAACGGTTCTGCTCCGATGAATGAGATAGCCGCCAGAGCTAAAAATAGAAAAAAAACTTCAAACGACAACTCCTAAATCCTTCGGCCAATTTCGCTCAAGCGTCATAGGAATGTTGCTTAGGTGACCCTCTACCAAAGGAGCTAAAACAGCTCACCCAGATGAACAAAATGGCCACAAGAACTAAAAATAGAAAAACGTCGATAATTTGCTGTAAATGCCAACTCCTCCTAAACAACTAGGTCAGTTTCAGTCAAACTTTATAGGAATGTTGCTATCAAAAAAAGCTAAAATTGTTTCACTCTGATGAACAAGATGGCCACCAGAGCAAAAATAGAAAAATCTTTAAATGACAACTCCTGTACCCTTGGGCCAATTTCAGTGAAAATCATAGAAATGTTGCTTAGGTGACCCGCTGCCAAAATAGCTATAACGGTTCTGCTCCAATGAACAAAGTGGCCGTCGGAGCTAAAAATATAGAAGTCTTTAAACTACAACTCCTTAACCCTTGGGTCAAATTCATTCGAACTTCATGGGAATGTTGCTTAGGTGACCCTCTACCAAAATAGCTGAAACAGTTCTGCTCCAATGAGTAAAATGGCTGCCAGAGCTAATAATAGAAAAAGGTCAACAATTTGCTTTAAATGCCAACTCTTGTCTAAACGCTTTGGCCAATTTGGATCAAACTTCATAGGAATGTGGCTTAGGTGACCTTCTTCCAAATAGTTAGATTAGTTCAGCTGTGGTGAACAATATGGCCACCAGAGCTGAAAATAGAAAAAAAAAATAACATCTCCTAAACCATTGGGCCAGTTTCATTCAAACATCATAGGAATACATGTTGCTTTGGAGCCCCTTTAGCAAAACAGCTGAAACAGTTCAGCTCTGATAACTAAAATGGTCGGCAGAGCTAAAGATAGAAAATGCCAACAATTTGCTTTATATGGCAACTCCCCCTCAATCCTTGGGCTAATTTCAATCAATCTTCATAGGAATGTTGCTTAGGTGACCCACTACCAAAATAGCTAAAACCATTCAGCTCTGGTGAACAAGATGGCCACTACAGCTAAGGCTGACACGATTAATCGTATAATCCATTAATCGATCGATAAATTCCACAAAAATGATTATCATTTCTGATTTGCTTTTAATCGATTACTGGTAAACCGCTTAGAGGAACTAAGCCTGTCCAGAAACCGTGGTGCGTGGCGGACCATCCATGCTAATAAACCCTTTTGGTTTCATCGGGCGACAGGGCTTGAGGTGTCATTTCATCACAATGTCGGGTAAAAGTCCCACAAAATTGGAAGCAACGTCTCCAAAATGACCTTTACAGTGTTGACGGGGACGTTAAACATCAAATCAAACAAACAAAACTTGACCTGTACAATTTACTACCCAAAGTTATGCCTAAAATAGCTGGATGAGTGGCAATCAGTGCAGACCCTGATGAGACGCCGCATCATGCGGCATCTCATCTGGGTCTACACTGTTTGCTCAGGCATGTCTGTTCAAATATACATATGGTAAAGTGCAACATATGGTAAGAATCATGCTTAGACAGAAAGCCAGAGAGGTAAAATAATGACAAGAAAAACTTAGCAATTACTAAATCGATTATCGATCGCATTGACAGGACTGATAATCGATTATCTTTTCAGCTCCGATTAGCCAGCCCTAACTACAGCTAGTTGTTTTTAAGCTGATCGTCACGTAGTGACAAGGTGAGCTTTTGGGATCACTTTTTGTCTGTCGTGCGTCCGTCAGTAAACAATTTCTTCAAACGACATCTCCTCCTAAACCACTGATCAGATTTGACCAAATTCAGGTGGTCCCCTTTCAAAGTTGTTCAAATGGTTCCGGTCCATTGCACATCTAGGTCACAGGAGCCAAAAATAGATTTTTTTTCACCGAAAACTTAAAAAATCTTCTTCTCTGACTAACCACAAGGTCCAGGTCTTTGATATTTGGTATGAAGCTTCACC
This sequence comes from Lucinisca nassula, assembly GCA_963580285.1. Classification (NCBI taxonomy): domain Eukaryota; kingdom Metazoa; phylum Mollusca; class Bivalvia; order Lucinida; family Lucinidae; genus Lucinisca; species Lucinisca nassula. The sequence goes on from OY757024.1 coordinate 54,046,166, forward strand.
TAGTGGACCCCTACCAAGATTGTTCATATTATAGTGCTGGGGCCAAAAATGCCCCCACCCCAGGTCCCTTTTATTTTTATGGTTTTACATAGGATTATATAGGGAAAGTCTTTAAAAATCTTCTTCTCAGAAACCGCAAGGCCCAGATCTTTGATTTGTTTGTTTGTTGATTTGGGGTTTAACGTCCCAGTCAACACTGTAAAGGTCATTTTGGAGACTTTGCTTCCAATTTTGTGGGAGTTTTACCCGACATTGAGATGAAATGACTTCTCAAGCCCTGTCGCCCAATGAAACCAATAGGGTTTATAAGATCCTTGATATTTGATATGAAGATTCATCTAGTGGACCCCTACCAAGATTGTTCAAATTATAGTGCTGGGGCCAAAAATGGCCCCGCCCCTGAGCCCTTTGGTTTTACATGGGCTTATATAGGGAAAATCTTTAAAAATCTTCTTCTCTGAAACCGCAAGGCCCAGGTCTTTGATATTTGGTATGAAGCTTCGTCTAGTGGACCCCTACCAAGATAGTTGAAATTATAATGCTGGGGCCAAAAATGCCCCCGCCCCGGGTCCCTTTTATTTTTAGCTCACCGTCACATAGTGACGAGGTGAGCTTTTGGGATCACTTTCCGTCTGTCGTGCGTCCGTGTGTCCGTAAACAATTTCTTTAAACGTCTCCTCCTAAACCACTGATCGAATTTTGACCAAACTTCACAGGAATGATCCTTAGGTGGTCCCCTTTCAAAGTTGTTCAAATGGTTCCGGTCAGTTGCACATCTAGGTGAAAGGAGCGAAAAATTGATTTTTTTTATCAAAAACTTAAAAAATCTTCTTCTCTGAAACCACAAGGCCCAGGTCTTTGATATTTGGTATGAAGCTTCATCTAGTGGACCCCTACCAAGATTGTTCAAATTATAGTGCTGGGGCCAAAAATGCCCCGGCTCCGGGGCCCTTGTGTTTCACATGGGCTTATATAGGGAAAATCTTTAAAAATCTTCTTCTCTGAAGCCGTAAGGCCCAGGGTTTTGATATTTGGTATGAAACTTCATCTAGTGGACCCCTACCAAGATTGTTCAAATTATAATGCTGGGGCCAAAAATGTCCCCGCTCTGGGGCCCTTTGGTTTTACATGGGCTAATATAGGGAAGATCTTTAAAAATCTTCTTCTCTGAAACCGTAAGGCCCATGTCTTTGATATTTGGTATGAAGCTTCATCTAGTGGACCCCTACCAAGATTGTTCAAATTATAGTGCTGGGACCAAAAATGCCCCCACCCTGGGGCCCTTTGGCTTTTACATGGGCTTATTTAGGGAAGATCTTTAAAAATCTTCTTCTCTGAAACTGCAAGGCCCTGGTCTTTGATATTTGGTATGAAGCTTCATCTAGTGGACCTCTACAAAGATTGTTCAAATTATAGTGCTGGGGCCAAAAATGCCCCCGCCCCGGGGTCCTGTGGTTTTACATTGGCTTATATAGGGAAAATCTTTAAAAAATTTCTTCTCTGAAACCGTAAGGCCCATTTCTTTGATATTTGGTATGAAGCTTCACCCCACAAGGCCCAGCACATCCCCCCACCCCGGGGTCCTGTGGTTTTACATTGGCTTATATAGGGAAAATCTTTTAAAAAATTTCTTCTCTGAAACCGTAAGGCCCCCCCCCCCCTGCTTCATCTAGTGGACCCCTACCAAGATTGTTCAAATTATAGCCCTGGGGCCAAAAATGCCCCTGCTCCGGGGCCCTTTGGTATTACAGACTTATATTGGGAAAATCTTGAAAAATCTTCTTCTCTGAAACCAGAAGGCCTAGGTCTTTGATATTTGGTATGAAGCTTCATCTAGTGGACCTCTATCAAGATTGTTCAAATTATAGCCCTGAGACCAAAAACACCCCCTGTCTCGGGGCCCTTTGGTTTTACATAGACTTATATAGGGAAAATCTTTAAAAATCTTCTTATGTGAAACCACAAGGCCTAGGTGTTTGATAATTGGTGTGAAATTATATCTAGTGGACCTCTATCAAGATTGCTCAAATTATAGCCCTTGGGCCAAAAATGCCCCCGCCCCGAGACCCTTTGGTTTTACATAGACTTACATAGGGAAATGTTAAAAATCTTCTTCTCTGAAACCTTAAGGCCCATGTCTTGATATTTGGTATGGAGCTTCATCTAGTAGACCTCTACCAAGATTGTTCAAATTATAGCCCCCGCCCCGGGGCCCTTTGGTTTTACATAGACTTATATATAGAGATAATCTTTGAAAATCTTCTTCTCTGAAACAGCTAGGCCCAGGTCTTTGATGTTTGGTGTGAAGCTTCATCTTGTGGACCTCTATCAAGATTGTTTAAATTATGGCCCTGAGGCCAACAATGCCCCCGCCCTGGGGCCATTTGGTTTTACATAGGCTAATGTAGGGAATATCTTTAAAAAATCTTCTTCTCTGAAACCCCAGGGCCCAGGTCTTTGATATTTGGTGTGTAGCTTCATCTAGTGGACCATTGCCAAGATTGTTCAAATTATAGCCTTTGTTGATATTTGGTATGAAGCTTCACCTTTTTAGACCTCCCTCAACATTATGCACATTGTAGCCCTGGGGTCAATAATGGCCTTCCCCGAGGCCCACTTGTTACTCTATCATATGGATCAGGTGAGCGATCCAGGGCCATCATGGCCCTCTTGTTTATGGTTTTACATAGGATTATATAGGGAAAGTCTTTTAAGAATGTTCTCTGAAATCCCAAGGCCCAGATCTTTGATATTTGGTATGAAGCTTCATCTAGTGGACCCCTACCAAGCTTGTTCAAATTATAGTGCTGGGGCCAAAAATGCCCCCGCCCGGGGCCCTTTGGTTTAACATGGGCTTATATAGGGAAAATCTTTAAAAATCTTCTTCGCTGAAACTGCAAGGCCCAGGTCTTTGATATTTGGTATGAAGCGCTTCATCTAGTGGACCCCTACCAAGATTGTTCAAATTATAGTGTTGGGGCCAAAAATGCCCCCCCTCCGGAGCCCTTTGGTTTTACATAGGCTTATTCGGGAAAATCTTTAAAAATCTTCTTCTCTGAAACCGCAAGGCCCAGGTCTTTGATATTTGGTATGAAGTTTCATCTAGTGGACCCCTACCAAGATTGTTCAAATTATAGTGCTGAGGCCAAAAATGCCCCCGCTCCGGAGCCCTTTGGTTTTACATGGGCTTAAATAGGGAAAATCTTTAAAAATCTTCTTCGCTGAAACTGCAAGGCCCAGGTCTTTGATATTTGGTATGAAGTGCTTCATATAGTGGACCCCTACCAAGATTGTTCAAATAATAGTGCTGGAGCCAAAATGCCCCCGCTCCGGAGCCCTTTGGTTTTACGTAGGCTTATTCGGGAAAATCTTTAAAAATCTTCTTCTCTGAAACCGCAAGGCCCAAGTCTTTGATATTTGGTATGGTGCTTCATCTTGTGGACCTCTACCAAGATTGTTCAAATTATAGCCCTGAGGCCAAAAATGCCCCCACTCTGGGGCCCTTTGGTTTTACATAGGGAAAATCTTGAAAAATCTATTCTCTGACTCCACAAGGCCTAGGTCTTTGATATTTGGTATGAAGTTACATCTAGTGGACCTCTACCAAAATTGTTCAAATTATAGCCCTGAGACCAAAAATGCCCCTGCCTCAGGCCCTTTGGTTTCACATAGACTTATATTGGGAAAATCTTTAAAAATCTTCTCCTGTAGAACCACAAGGCCTAGGTCTTTGATATTTGGTGTGAAATTTCATCTAGTAGACCTCTATCAAGATTGTTCAAATTATAGCCCTGGGGCCAAAAATGTCCCCGCCACGAGACCCTTTGGTTTTTTCATTGACTTATATAGGGAAATCTTTAAAAATCTTCTTCTCTGAACCTGCAAGGCCCAATTTGTCTTTGATATTTGGTTCGGGGCTTCATCCAGTGGACCACTACCAAGGTTGTTCAAATTACAGCCCTCAGGCCACAGTTGCCCCCACCCCGGGGCCCTTTTGTTTTACATAGACTTATACAGAGACAATCTTTGAAAATCTTCTTCTCTGAAAATCTTCTTCTCCCTTGATATTTGGTGTGAAGCTTCATCTAGTGGACCTCCATCAAGATTGTTTAAATTATAGCCCTGAGGCCAAAAATGCCCCCGCCCTGGGGCCATTTGGTTTTACATAGGCTTATGTAGGGAATATCTTTAAAAAAATCTTTTTCTCTGAAACCGCATTAGGCCCAGGTCTTTGATATTTGGTGTGTAGCTTCATCTAGTGGACGTTTGTCAAGATTGTTCAAATTATAGCCTTTGTATATATTTGGTATGAAGCTTCACCTTTTTAGACCTCCCTCAACATTATGTACATTATAGCTCTTGGGTCATTAATGGCCCACCCCGGGGCCCACTTGTTACTCTGTGGATCAGGTGAGCGATCCAGGGCCATCATGGCCCTCTTGTTTTGTTTGAGTTGAGGTTTTACATCCCCATCAATACTATTAAGATCATTTTGGAGACATTGCTTCCGATTTTGTGGGACGCTTACCTGACATTGAGATGAAATGACTTCTCAAACGTTACTGCCCATAGAAACTGCTAGGGTTTAAGGAGCGGTCCGACTCTCTTCACTTTTCCTGGGCAGGCTTAGACCTAAGCTGTTTACCAGTACTCTAGTTTGGTCTGTTTCAGCTCTGTGCGGAAGCACCATGCAGCCCAATCTATTTCTCCAGGCCCCGATGTACGGGGGTGCGGGCTTTAGTTGTAAACACTGATTCTAACTCTTATCTTGCTGTTCACGACAACCCATATCTTTGGAAACAGTGTAGATCCAGATCAGATGGCTTCTGAAGAAGCCATCTGATCAGGATCTACACTGTTTGACATTCAGTTTATGAATTTGTAGGAATAAGTTACATCAAGTAATCTGATTGGTTCAAAATCAGAAATGGGTGTGGCTAAACTGAATATTCAGCAAGATAAGGGCTAAGTTCTGAATTGAATCTACCTGATAACTTCATTGTCATTCCACCTGATCCCCTGTGTATCACTATTTGGGGCCCAAATGTGGGCACAGGCAAATGATTTATTTTAAGGCAGTACCTGTAGAAACAGGGTGAACAACTTAGCTAAAAGAAAATCAGTTGCTTTAAATTTATGATTTTGGATATTGGCTGAATATTTACTGGCAAGTAATATCCATTACAAAATTTAAAAATACTTCCTTTTTTTTTGTTGTTCATAAAAAATGAAAATGATGGATGGATGTACAAGTGTTGTGCAAACAAACAGATGACAAAATATTTAGTGCACGTCTGACTGGTGATCAGTAGGACATGGGTTCGATACCTGCCAGGGTCGGCAACATTATTTCATGGAGATTGATCATTAAATATTTTCTACGTTCATTCTTTCCCTTCCACTGTTTCAAGAATGTGCACTGTACTGGTTAACCGCTCGAGTATAAGCCTGTCCAGGAAAAGTGTGGAGAGGTAAACTGACTGGCTCAAAAATGACCTAAAATAGTGTTGATTGGGCAGTTAAACTCTATTACAAACAAACCAACAATATTAAATCTATTAAATTTATATACAGTCTCTACTTTTTTCACCAAGTGCTACAGTAAGTCGACAAAATTTCAGGGCGAAGCTTTTTCGCTTCTGGAGCCAAAGTCGGCAAAGTGAGCACTGACAGGGTGACTTTTTTGCCTGAGTGTCCCTCTAGCTTGAGCCCTGCCTCTATGCTTGCGCAATACACTTCAGAGAAAAGTAGGACATTGAGTCAGCTGTGTAATTATGTTCCCCCACCGGAGGGGAGGGGGGCATATTGTTTTTGGTGCGGATCCCGTTTGCGTCGGCGCCAGCGTAGCCTGTTTGAAGCATTATATCTCCTGAACCTATGGATGGATTTTGACCAAACTTGCATAGACACATCACTAAGATAAGGGAAAACAGTCACAAGGTCATGATGACCTTGACCTCATTTTCAAGGTCACAGCAACCCCAAAACAGGCATTTTTGGGCCAAAAAGGTCTTGTCTGCACTCTATCTCATTAACGAATTGATTAATTTTAATCAAACCTGGTACAATATATCAATACAACAAACCACAGATTTTGGTGACCTTGACCTTATTTTTATTTCTGGATGGGCTTTTTAAAGTAACCTTGCAGAAATGTTCACCTTCATTAGACGATGATTCGCGTGTAACACCAAGGTCCATACCTCCAATGTCAAGGTCATACCTAGAGGTCAAAGGGGAAAAAGGGGCTTTTTTTGTGTACAGTCATTAACTTCCTTATTCTTTTATGGATTATGAAATTACTTGGCAGAAATGTTAACCATCATGAGACGATGTGTTTTACATGTACCTCAAAGGTCAAGACCATACTTAGAGGTAAAAGGTAAAAAAGGGCTTTTTTGTGTTCAGTCAATAACTTTCTTATTTCTCTCTGAACTTTTTAAAGTTATTTTGCAGAAAATTAATGTGTTGCAAAAAAGACCCAGGTCAATACCTCCAATGTCAAGGTCATACTTAGAGGTCAAAAAGGGGAAGACATCTGTGTTTTTAGCTCACCGTCACGTAGTGACGAGGTGAGCTTTTGGGATCACTTTTTGTCCGTCGTGCGTGCGTCCGTGCGTGCGTGCGTAAACAATTTCTTCAAACGACATCTCCTCCTAAACCACGGATCGGATTTTGACCAAACTTCACAGGAATGATCCTTTGGTGGTCCCCTTTCAAAGTTGTTCAAATGGTTACGGTCCGTTGCACATATAGGTCCCAGGAGCCAAAAATATATTTTTTCACGGAAAACTTAAAAAATCTTCTTCTCTGAAACCGCAAGGCCCAGGTCTTTGATATTTGGTATGAAGCTTCATCTAGTGGACCCCTACCAAGATTGTTCAAATTAAAGTGCTGGGGCCAAAAATGCCCCCGCCCCGGGGCCCTTTGGTTTTACATGGGCATGTATAGGGAAAATCTTTAAAATCTTCTTCGCTGAAACCGCAAGGCCCAGGTCTTTGATATTTGGTATGAAGCTTCATCTAGTGGACCCCTACCAAGATTGTTCAAATTATAGTGCTGGGGCAAAAAATGCCCCCGCCCAGGGGCCCTTTGGTTTTACATAGGCTTATATAGGGAAAATCTTAATAAAATTATCTTCTCTGAAACTGCAAGGCCCAGGTCTTTGATGTTTTGTATGAAGCTTCATCTAGTGGACCCCTACCAAGATTGTTCAAATTATAGTGCTGGGGCCAAAAATGCCCCCGCCCCGGGGCCCTTTGGTTTTGTTTGTTTGTTTGATTTGAGGTTTAACGTCCCCGTCAACACTATTTAGGTCATTTTGGAGACGTTGCTTCCAATTTTGTGGGACTTTTACCCGACATTGAGATGAAATGACATCTCAATACCTGCCGCCCAATAAAACCAATAGAGTTTATATGCATGTACGGGCCAACTCGCAGCAGTTTTCCTGGGCAGGCTTAGACCTTAGCAGATTACCAGTACTAATGTGCGGTCGGTATCAGCTCTGCGTGGAAGCATCGTGCAGCCCATATATTTCTCCAAGCCCCTATGGACGGGGGCGACCCTTTGGTTTTACATATTGGCTTATATAGGGAAAATCTTTAAAAATCTTCTTCTCTGAAACCCCAAGGCCCAGGTCTTTGATATTTGGTATGAAGCTTCATCAAGTGGACCCCTACTAAGATTATTCAAATTATAGTGCTGGGGTCAAAAATGCCCCCGCCCCGGGGCCCTTTGGTTTTACATATACTTATATAGGGAAACTCTTTAAAAATCTTCTTCTTTGAAACTGCAAGGCCCAGGTCTTTGATATTTGGTATGAAGCTCCATCTTGTGGACCTCTACCACGATTGTTCTAATTATAGACCTGGGGCCAAAAATGCTCCCGCTCTGGGGCCCTTTGCTTTTACATAGACTTTTATAGGGAAAAGCTTGAAAAATCTTCTTCTCTGAAACCACAAGGCCTAGGTCTTTGATATTTGGAATGAAGCTTCAGCTAGTGGACTTCTACCAGGACTGTTCAAATTAAAGCCCTGAGACCAAAAATGCCCCTGCCTCGGGGCCCTTTGGTTTTACATAGACTTATATAGGGAAAATCTTTAAAAATCTTCTTCATTGAAACAACAAGGCCTAGGTCTTTGATATTTGGTGTGAAATTTCATCTAGTGGACCTCTATCAAGATTTTTCAAATTATAGCCCTGGGGCCAAAAATTCCCCCGCCCCGAGACCCTTTGGTTTTATATAGACTTATATAGGGAAATCTTTAAAAATGTTCTTCTCTGAAACTGCAAGGCCCATGACTTTGATATTTGGTATGGAGCTTCATCTAGTGGATCTCTACCAAGATTGTTCAAATTATAGCCCTCGGGCCACAAATGCCCCTGCCCCGGAACCCTTTGGTTTTACATAGACTTATATATAGAGATAATCTTTGAAAATCTTCTTCTCTGAAACAGCAAGGCCAAGGTCTTTGATATTTGGTGTGAAGCTTCATCTAGTGGACCTCTATCAAGATCGTTTAAATTATAGCCCTGAGGCCAAAAATGCCCCCTCCCCGGGGCCCTTTGGATTTACATAGGCTTATGTAGGGAATATCTTTAAAAAAAATCTTCTCTGAAACCGCAAGGCCCAGGTCTTTGATATTTGGTGTGTAGCTTCATATAGTGGACCTTTGCCAAGATTGTGGAAATTATAGCCTTTGTTGATATTTGGTATGAAGCTTCACCTTTTTAGACCTCCCTCATTATTGTGCACATTATAACCCTGGGGTCATTAATGGCCCACCCCGGGGCCCACTTGTTACTCTATGGATCAGGTGAGCGATCCAGGGCCATCATGGCCCTCTTGTGTTTTATATAAAGGATCACTTTTTGTCTGTCATCCGTGCATAAACAATTTCTTCAAACGACATCTCCTAAACCACTGATCGGATTTTGACCAAACTTCACAGGAATGATCCTAAGGTGGTCCCCTTTCAAAGTTGTTCAAATGGTTCCCGTCCTTTGCACATATAGGTCACAGGAGCCAAAAATAGATTTTTTTCACCGAAAACTTAAAAAATCTTCTTCTCTGAAACCGCAAGGTCCAGGTCTTTGATATTAGGTGTGAAGCTTCATCTAGTGGACCCCTACCAAGATTGTTCAAATTATAGTGCTGGGGCTTAAAATGCCCCCCCCCCCCCCCTTTGGTTTTATATGGGCTTATATAGGGAAAATCTTAAAAAATCTTCTTTTCTGAAACCGCAGGTCTTTGATATTTGGTATGAAGCTTCATCTAGTGGACCCCTACCAAGATTGTTTAAATTATAGTGCTGGGGCCAAAAATGCCCCTGCCCCAGGGCCCTTTGGTTTTACATAGGCTTATATAGGGAAAATCTTTAAAAATCTTCTTCTCTGAAACCGCAAGGCCCATGTCTTTGAAAATTGGTATGAAGCTTCATCTAGTGGACCCCTACCAAGATTGTTCAAATTATAGTGCTCAGGCCAAAAATGCCCCCGCCCCGGGCCCTTTGGTTTTACATGGGCTTATATACGGAAAATCTTTAAAAATCTTCTTCTCTGAAACCGCAAGGCCCAGGTCTTTGATATTTGGTATGAAGCTTCATCTAGTGGACCCCTACCAAGATTGTTCAAATTATAGTGCTGGGGCCACAAATGATCCCGTCCGAGGCCCTTTGGTTTTACATGGGCTTATATTGGGAAAATCTTTAAAAATCTTCTTCTCTGAAACCGCAAGGCCAAGGTCTTTGATATTTGATATGAAGCTTCATCTTGTAAACCTCTACCAAGATTGTTCAAATTATAGAGCTGTTGCCAAAAAAGCCCCCGCTCCGGGGCCCTTTGAAATTTCAACTAGTGGACCTCTATCAAGATTGTTCAAATTATAGCCCTGGGGCCAAATATGCCCCCGCCCTGAGACCCTTTGGTTTTACAAAGTCTTATATAGGGAAGTCTTTAAACCTCTTCTTCCCCGAAACTGCAAGCCCCATGTCTTTGATGTTTGGTATGGAGCTTCATCTAGTGGACCTCTACCAAGATTGTTCACATTATATGCCCCCCGCCCCGAGACCCTTTGGTTTTACATAGACTTATATAGAGATAATCTTTGAATTTTTTCTCTGAAACAGCAAGGCCCAGGTCTTTGATATTTGGTGTGAAGCTTCATCTAGTGGACCTCTATCAAGATTGTTTAAATTATAGCCCTGAGGCCAAAAATGCGACCGCCCCAGGGTCATTTGGTTTTACATAGGCTTATGTAGGAAATATCTTTAAAAAATCTTCTTCTCTGAAACCGCAAGGACCAGGTCTTCGATATTTGGTGTGTAGCTCCATCTAGTGGACCTTTGCCAAGATTGTTCAAATTATAGCCTTTGTTGATATTTGGTATGAAGCTGCACCTTTTTAGACCTCCCACAACATTATGCAAATTATAGCCCTGGGGTCAATAATGGCCCTCCCTGGGGCCCACTTGTTACTCTATGGATCAGGTGAGCAATCCAGGGCCATCATGGCCCTCTTGTTGTAGAAAAACAAAGTCTAATTAGACTATGAAGTGGAGCAGAGGATATTATTTCAAGCTTACAGTCCATCACTTATATTGCCAGAGTTATGCCCATACTATTTTGAGGTTATGGTCCACCAAATATTACCAACCATGAAAGTTTGTTGGAGACAGGTAGTTTGTGCCTTTGAGGGTTTGGTCGGGCTCATCGGAGTCTAACTGTTGGTTTTCTTTTGCTCCAGCATTTCAGTAGTTTCTTGCTGTCGAGTCCTCACCGTTGTCTCACCTCTGTGGTTCTTTGATTTTTGTGTTCACGGAGATGTTGCACTGATCAATGAGTTAGGAGGCCTTCATGTGGACTGAACAAATTATTTGTCTTAATCGCGACAGAAGTAAGGGCGAGGATTGTGGCCACGTAAAATCGATTTAAGTCCCCCAGTGGAAATCTTCCACTGACCGTTCCAAGGCGGCTCTTCTGTGGCGATTTATTTATGTTGTTGTTTGTTACTTACTGTGTGTATCACTTATGTCTTTTAATTTTGGATGGCCATATGGCCATTTTGTGGAAAAGTAACTTTCCTTATGGCCTTCCTTTGTTTAGGTTTCCATTATGGTCTGGTCGCTTAATGTTTGTATTTCTTTCCCTTTGGTGTCTTTTATGGGTGGAGTAAGTTAATTGTATCAATTCCTGATCTTTGTTTTACTTCTACTTAGTAATAGTGCAAGGTAAGAATATATGGAGCACATATTGTTCCTTGGTTACATTCCACAAACCCAAACTTGTACAACGGTCAGTATATATATGCTCCATCTTACTAATTGCCACATGCCTATAATGCCCCGCTTGCGGAGCTCTTGTTACTGGTTGCCATGGAAACCAAAATGAAAAATAAGAAAGAAAAAAAAACAAGAATACTTAAAAATCATCTTAGTTCTATGGGGCAGAGCCTCTATGGAAATATTTGTCATATTTGCCTTTACAGATTTTTTTTTAATGAAAATCAGCCCTTTAGTTTGGTTGCTATGGCAACTTAGAGTTCCATTGACTTAGAAATTTAAAATTAGAAATTGACATTTACTGCCACGTCTTTGCAGATATTTTGACAAAACTTTCATCGAAATATTTTTTAAGCAATCATCTATCTGCAATATGATTTTAGGCCAACCGCTCACTTTTATTGGTTGCCATGGAAACCAAAATGGCCCCAAAAATAGAAAAACAAGAGGTCCATGGGCCACTATGCTCACTAGAGCTCAGAGGTGCACTGCCTACTGGCAGCCATATATTTTAATAAACCATGGAAGCCCTGCGCCAGAGGATGCTACAGATAAAATTTGGACCAAATCAGCCTAATGGCTCAAGCAGTCTGATGTCGCTTGTGAATATTTTAGTGCAAGACAACAGACGACAATTGACAATTGCCATTGCCATTTCTGTGCCTTAGCAAATGTTTTGGCACAAGATATTCAGATAATAGCCCTGGGGTCAAAAATTTCTCCTCCTGGGGCCCAGTGGCTTTACTAAGACTTTAAAATGGAAAACCTTTAAAAATCTTCTTGTCTGAAACCAGAAGACCCAGGTCTTTGATATTGGTATGAAGCTTCAACTGGTAAACTTCTACTATTATTGTTCAAATTATTGCCCCAGGGCCAGAGGTGGCCCTGCCCCAGGGCCCACCGGCTTTAAATAAACTTATATATAGGAAACCTTTAAAAATGTTCTTCCCTGAACCCACAAGGCCCAGGTCTTGGGTATTTTGCATGAAGCTTCATATTGGGGACCTCTATCAAGGTTATTCAAATCATAGCCCTGGGGTCTAAAATGGCCCCGTCCCAGGGCCCACCGGTGTTACATAGACTTGTAAACATAGGGAAGACCTTTAAATATCTTCATGTCTGAAACCAGAAGGCTCAAGTCTTTGATATTTGAAATGAAGCTTCGTCTCAGATAAGTGGCCCTCAACCAGGATTGTTCAAATTATAACCCCATGGGGCCCAAAATGGACCTGCCCCTGGGCCCACTGGTTTTATAAAGGGTTAAGGCTGAGCTGGTTAATCTCTGGTGCACTAGGACCTGACCCTCAATGTCCACAAGGTGCCTAGACAGTGACATACAATTGTCAGCTCTGTATTGTCAAAGGGAGTCATTGACCCACAACCACCCCCTTCCTTTGTCACTCCCTCTCGCCCCTCCTAATCAGCTCTGTATTGTTGAAGGGCTCAAAATTGTTTCGCTCCACTGAACATAATAGCCACCAGAACTAAAAAATAAACAACCTTTAAATAGGTAGACCGATTTTGAAATAATTTCACAGAAATGTTCCTTGGTCAGTCTCAACTCTCAACCAAAATATATCAAACCATCCACTCCACCTAAAATTACCTACCATTTTATCTCTACAATAAGGATCAGGTGAGCTATCCAGGGCCATTATAGCCCCTTGTCCAAAACTTAGGTACCTAGACAAAAATTTAGGAACCTTGGGCATCAGGGATACAGACTAACAGGTGCCTAGTTGCCCAGGGCACCTAAATTTTTGCCTGGGCACCTAAGTTTTGAATTAAAATGCCTATTAACTTATAAATTGTAAAATTTGGATTTATGGCTGTCTGGGCGCCTTAAGCGCCTGCGGGCCTAATGCTTTAGTCTGTATCCCTGCTCATGCATTCATTTCTTTTCTTGAAATAGGTACAATGGCTCACTTCAACTTTGAAAACACTGTAGCAGAACTGACTAGGTTGGATGCTCCTCTGAATTGTAAGCCACCCATGGGCTGGCGTAGAAGACCACCCTCTAGTGTAGAAGGTCAGTAGTCACAAGAAACACTGAATTGTAAGTTATCAATAGGCTGGAGTAGAAGACCACTATCAAGTCTTGAAGGCTAGAAATATTGAATTGTAAGCCCTGGCATAAAAGACCACCATCTAAACTCTGTTCAGAAAATCTGAATCATCGATTTTTTAGCTCACCAGAGCCGAAAGCTCCAGGGGAGCTTATAGGATAAGCAGTTGTCCTTCGACGTCGTCGGATGCCGTATGTCTTGCGTCAACACTTTTAAACATCTTCTCCTCTGAAGCCACTGGGCTGATTGAGCACAAATTTTATCTGTAGCATTCTTGGGCTGGGGGATTGAAAATTTGTGATTTTTATGAAAATCGGCTGTTTAGGTTGGTTGCTATGGCAACTTAGAGTTTCCATAGACTTATAATGGGGAAAATTGAAAAATAGCATTGCAGATAGTTTGAAAAAGCTTTTATAGAAATGTTTCTTGAGTAAACTTCTCTCAGCCATATGCATTTATGCCAACCTGAGGGTCCCGCAGGTTGTGCCGGGGCTATGCCCCACCCCCACCACTTCATAAAAGGTCATATATCTCAGAAAGCATTCAGATCCCGACACCTAAACAATATATATTCTTATTCCTATTGATAACATGCATTCAGTGACACCAACCTGGGAGTCCTCCGGGATGCGCCAAGGCCATGCCCCACCCCCTCCACTTCATAAAAGGCCCAATATCTCGGAAACCATTCAGCTCCCCACCCCTGAACCATATATACTCTTGTTCCTTATGATAAGACCCATTCAGTGACATCAACCTGGGGGTCCCCTGGGATGTGCCGGGGCCATGTCCCACCCCCTCCATTTCATAAAAGGCCCAATATCTCGGAAACCTTACAGATCCCCACCCCTAAACCATATATATTCTTGCTCCTTATGGTAGGACACATTCATTGACACCAAATTGGGGGTCTTCCGGGGTGGGCCGGGCCTTGCCGTACCCCTCCACTTCACAAAATGCCATATATCTCAGAAACTGTTCAGATCCCCACCTCTAAGTCATATATATTCTTGTTCATTATGATAGATGCATTCAATGACACCAACTTGGGGGTCCTCAGGGATGTGCTTGGGCCATGCCCCACCCCCTCCATTTCATAATGTCACAGTATCTCAGAAACCTTACAGGTCCCCACCCCTAAACCATATATATTCTGACACATTCATTGACACCAATCTGGGGGTCTCCCGGGGCCTTGCCCCACGGCTCCCATTCACAAAAGGCCTTATTAGCTCACCGTCACGTAGTGACGAGGTGAGCTTTTGGGATCACTTTTTGTCCGTCGTGCGTGCGTCCGTCCGTGCGTGCATGCGTGCGTCCTTGCGTGCGTAACCAATTTCTTCAAACGACATCTCCTCCTAAACCACTGAGCGGATTTTGACCAAACTTCACAGGAATGATCCTTAGGTGGTCCCCTTTCAAAGTTGTTCAAATGGTTCCGGTCCGTTGCACATATAGGTCACAGGAGCAAAAAATAGATTTTTTTCACCGAAAACTTAAAAAATCTTCTTCTCTGAAACCGCAAGGCCCAGGTCTTTGATATTTGGTATGAAGCTTCATCTAGTGGACCCCTACCAAGATTGTTCAAATTAAAGTGCTGGGGCCAAAAATGCCCCTCCCCCGGGCCCTTTCGTTTTACATGGGCTTATATAGGGAAAATTTTTAAAAATCCTCTTCTCTGAAACTGCAAGGCCCAGGTCTTTGATATATGGTATGAATCTTCATCTTATGGACCCCTACCAAGATTGTTCAAATTATAGTGATGGGGCCAAAGATGCCCCTGCTCCTGGGCCCTTTGGTTTTTCATAGACTTATATAGGGAAAATCTTTAAAAATCTTCTTCTCTGAAACTGCAAGGCCCAGGTCTTTGATATTTGGTATGAAGCTTCATCTAGTAGACCCCTACCAAGATTGTTCAAATTATAGTGCTGAGGCCAAAAATGCCCCCACCCCGTGGCCCTTTGGTTTTACATGGGCTCATATAGGGAAAATCTTTAAAAATCTTCTTCTCTGAAACTGAAAGGCCCAGGTCTTTGATATTTGGTATGAAACTTCATCTAGTGGACCCCTACCAAGATTGTTCAAATTATAGTGATGGGGCCAAAAATGCCCCCGCCCCGGGGCCCTTTGGTTTTACATAGGCTTATATAGGGAAAACCTTTAAAAATCTTCTTCTCTGAAACCGCAAGGCCCAGGTCTTTGATATTTGGTATGAAGCTTCATATAGTGGACCCCTACCAAGATTGTTCAAATCATAGTGCAGGGGCTAAAAATGCCCGCGCCCCAGGGCCCTTTGGTTTTACATGGGCTTATATTGGGAAAATCTTTAAAAAATCTTGTTCTCTGAAACTGCAGGGCCCTGGTCTTTGCTATTTGGTATGAAGCTTCATCTAGTGGACCCCTACCAAGACTGTTCAAATTATAGTGCTGGGGCCAAAAATGCCTCTGCCCCGGGGCCCTTTGGTTTTACATGGGCTTATATACGGAAAATCTTCTAAAATCTTCTTTTCTGAAACTGCAAGGCCCAGGTCTTTGATATTTGGTATGAAGCTTCATCTTGTGGACCTCTATCAAGATTGTTCAAATTATAGCCCTGAGGCCAAAAATGCCCCCGCTCCTGGGCCCTTTGGTTTTTCATAGACTTATATAGGGAAAATCTTGAAAAATCTTCTACTCTGAAACCACAAGGCATGGTCTTTGACATTTAGTATGAAGCTTCAGCTAGTGGACCTCTACCAAGATTGTTCAAATTATAGCCCTGTGACCTCCCTCAACATTATGGACATTATAACCCTGGGGTCAATAATGGCCCTCCCTGGGGCCCACTTGTTACTCTATGGATCAGGTGAGCGATCCAGGGCCATCATGGTCCGCTTGTATCTCAGAAACTGTTCAGAGCCCCACCCCTAAATCATATATATATTCATCTTCCTTATGATAAGACACATTCAGTGACACCAGCTTGGGAGTCCCCGGGGCATGCCCGGGCCATGCCCCACCACTTGACTTCATTAAAAGCCATATATCTCAGAAATCGTTCAGATCCCCACTGCTAAACCATATATATTCTTTTTCCTTGTGATAAGACACATTTAGTGATACCAACTAGGGCTCCATTGGGTCCATCCCCCACCCCCTCTACTTCATAAAAGGCCTAATGTTTCATATACTGAGTCCACATGGGTGCTCATTTGGATATGGGGGTTCATTTGGCAGATTAAAATGACATCATGTTAAAATACATGGCTGCCATTGGGCAGTGCCCACCTGAGCTCTAGTGAGCATAGTGGTCCATGGGCCATTGGGCCTCTTGTTTCATTTCTTCCTTTTAATACTCATTTTAGCCCATACATCACTGGGAAAGTTTTAGACCTGACCCTTCGCCAACTTCTCCAGCAAGTCGTATGCCTCTGTGACAGTCAGGAAAGCTGTGATTATTTGGAGAAAATTGCAAAACAAAGAAATGAGACAACAGACTAAGTCCATTTGACAGGTGAAATAATAAGTCACATGGCAGATTTAAATCCATGTGACACACCTTACATTCGAATGGCTAGATAGAGGCTCACTAAGAATGGGGAGCCTCCAGCAAGACCATTCTTCTTTATACATTTTGTTAGTCCTTTCATCTGCCCGTCCATAGGTTAGCCATTTTAAAATTACATTTTAAGACAAGTTCAGACGGATCTTTAGTGGATGGGGGAATGAATGTTTCTCCCCCTAGCCTGGGTGAAATGACCAAGATGGCTGCTTCGCCCATGTATGGTAAAAGTAAAACAATTTGAAACTCATCTTGTCTGGTACCAAACTGTCAGCAGCATTGGTATGCATATTGCAGCATTAAAGGTTGTGACCCTGCATAGTTTCATTTTCAAATGAAGATCCTGGACTAATCCAAAACTTGTTTCCACTGAGGTTGGGTCGATGTGGCATGGATGGATGAGGATGGATGCATGCATGTGTCACATTTGATCAATTATAGCATTATTTTTGGATGGATTTGGGAATTACTTGGCAGAAATATTAAACGTTATGAGAAGATGTGTCGCATGCAAGGTTCAGGATGGTTCCTTCAAGGTAAAAGTTGTTCCTAGAGGTTAAAGGTAAAAAAAGATTTTTGGGTGTTTGTGAAGCTGAACTGAGCTGTAAGCAAGTCCAACTTCCCACTCACCGGCCGTCATGTGACACACAGCTCCTGTCACTTTTTTCCGATCTTAGGTTCATCACCAAGGAGTGCAAGAACCCCAGGAAAGAACCCTTCAGATAGAGGCAATGGGTCCAAAACTCCAGGAACTGGGAGAAAAACTCCTAAAGGCAAAACTCCTGGAAAGGAACAAGCACCGCCACAGCAACGGGGAAGGTGGAAGAAAACTCCATCAAAAACTCCCTCAAAGAAGGGGCTATCTTTTGGCCAGCAGGACAGGTACATTTTGGCTCTCTAGGCATGAAATAAAAACTAGCACAGTATAATTATGGTATTTCTATAATAAATGGTATAATTGGCCACAAAGGTTAAAGTTCAATCTGATTAATTTATTTTTGATGTTTTTAGGCTGTAATCCTAGGGTGGAGGTTACATGTATGCCCTAGTGGAGTTTTAGGCCAAGTGAATTGATGTCTGCTCTCAAAATTCTATGATGCATTGAGGTACCTCTGTACTGATAAAGGAGACAGAATTATTTTTAGAACAATTTGCACCCATGAACTTTTATATACATTTTCGGGTCAACTGTTTATTAGTCGACCCAAAGTTATAAAAGGCAGTAAGCTTTTCAATGCTGAAGTCCACGTGCTGTCACATTTTCTCAGAAAACCAAAAAACAGCTATTTACAGAAAATAGTTGCACTATGTAAAATGGTTAGCTGTAGAATCTAGACTGGTATCATGGGTTTGGGCTAGGAAAACATCGTAGAATGCAGCATCTGATCAGGGTCTACACTTCTTGCATAAAAAACTGGAATTTAAGGGTGAGTCCAGGACTGTTTTCCCAGCCTGGCAGTGAGAGAGTACTCTCAGTGTTTTGATTCTTTACTTCACTTGTGATAATCTGTTTCTAGGTACATTCCTACAAGGGCAACAACTGATGTTGACTTAGCGCACTATGCAATGACAACAGATGAGCAGAAGTTATCCCCCTCTAAAGCCATGTACAGACAGCAGCTGCAGGAGGCTATGAACCTGCCCCAGAATCCCACAGACAACAAAATCTTGTCATACCAAGGAAACCAGCCAAAGCCAAAAGAAGGTATTCCTCTTACCCTGTCCCTTGTATCAGGCAGACATGAAATGTACAGTCAGGAAAGTTATTTATCATTTACACTAAATTCTATATACCGTTTACGTAAATCTGACTGTCGGGCAGTATATTTGAAGGCTGTGTCTTGAAAACGTTGGGCTGTATTGGTGTTGACTTGCCTGACAGTCTGCCTTGATGCTTTATACTGCCCCCAAACTTCGAAAAAGTTTGAGGGGCATATTGCTTTGGGGGGTTCTTGTGTATGTGTGTCGGTCCGTCTTACAGTGTGTCCGTTACACTTTCTAGCTTGGCTGAGCCGAAGGTTCACAAGGTGAGCTTGCAGTACACCAATGGTCCATTGTCAGTCGTCTGTCCACGTTTTCAAACATCTTCTCAGAAGCCACTGGGCCAATTGGAGACATATTGCATATACAACATCTTCACCTCACAGGAACAATAGATTGTATAATTGGTCCTGGTCACATGACCAGATGGCCGCCATGCCCATATTAGGTAAAACCCTTCAAAAATCTTCTTCAGAATCATAAGTCAGATGATCTTGAAAGTTAGCAGACAGCAAAAGGAACTCAATCCTACAAAAGTTATATTAATGATGGCCCTGGGTTGACCTTGACCTATTTTGCGACACGGTCGAATTTAGTCCTTATTAAAGGCATTCAAATGGGAAAAAGGTAAAATAGTGCAGTTGTAAATAATGAAAAAGAAAATAGGTCTTATATGAACCTCTATGAATGTTAAAGATCAAGGTCTTCCAGTGACCTTGGCGTAAGGTCACAAGGATTGAATGACAATCAGACTTTCAAACATTTCAGAAGTCACAGGACCAACTGAAGTCATATTTTATATAGAACATCTAAGCTTCACGGGAACTAATGTTTATATAATTGGTCCTGGTCACATGACCAAGATGGCCACCATGCCCATATAAGGTAAAACCCTTTAAAAATCTTCTCCAGAATCATAAGTCGTTTGACCTTGATTCTTTGGTATGCTTTTGTCAGAATGGTATGCACGTTGCCTTCTGATATGCCAGTGCATTTAGCTATCTCTTTCACTGATTGTCGCGCATCTTCTTCGACCGCTGCCTTTACAGCAGCGATGGTTGCCTTGGTGATGGAAGTCTTTTGCCAATCAACATGGGCATCATCTTTGACTGTCTCTTTACCATCTTTAAAAGCTCTGACCCACCGATAAACTGTGGGCTTTGAAATGGCAAGAGGTTCATATATGCCACACAATTCATCAAATTGCTGACTTGAACCTATGTCAAGCCTAACAGGGAATTTAATGTAGATGCAAATTTCAGCCTTTCTGTCCATTTTACAATGTATCTCATACATTTGCCCATGTATATGACTGCATGTATTTCAATTTGACCTAGTTTTTTAAAAATTTTAACATTGGCAACATTGGGCAGAACTTGTGAATGGCGCTGTCTGGAGGCATCAGTGTTTCATAAACACATCTTGTGGGCATTTAATGTAGCTGCAAATTTCAGCCTTTCTGTCCATTTTACAATGTATCTCATACATTTGCCCATGTATATGACTGCATGTATTTCAATTTGACCTAGTTTTTTTCAAAATTTTAACATTGGCAACATTGGGCAGAACTTGTGAATGGCGCTGTCTGGAGGCATCAGTGTTTCACAAACACATCTTGTTCGAAAAATATTGTGGTCTGTGACATGAGAAAAGATACAAAATGAATGCTAAAGGTCAGGGTCATTTGATGACCTTGGTACAAGGTAACTTGGATTGCAGGTCCATTGACATTTCGAAATACATTTTCTCTGAAACCACTGGGCCAATTTCATTTGAATTTTATATATACATACAAGTATTAAGGACACTGAGGGAATGCCAATTTATTTGAATGGTCCAGGTCATGTGACCAAGATGGCTGCCATGCACAAATATGGTAAAAACCTTAAAAATCATCATCTCCAGAAACACTTGGCTGGTTGTCTTGACACTTGGTATGTAGCATCAGGTGATTGAGTACTAACAAATTTGTTTGCTAGTGGTGTGGTATGATGATATACCTTCAAGTGACTGTCCATCCGTCCGCACCATTTTTGATTGATAACTTGAGTAATTTTTCAGATATTTTTTTCAAATGTTGCATACATGTTTATACTGGGAATCTGTCGTATGGGATTGGTTTGGTTTTGGTTTTATGGCGCTTTCAAGATTATTTCATTCATATTGAGCCGATCGTTAATCAGAGGTGGGCGAAAACCGGAGTACCCGGAGAAAAACCACCTGACTTTCTGTTCCAGAACTTGGCGTCTCACATGTGACCCGAGCGAGGCTCGAACCCACAGCGGTGAAAGACCTAATGTTAACGAGACAGCGCTCTTATCCACTAGGCCACAAAGGCCCGTTGTATGGGATTGTTAATGGGCAAAATCTGTTAATATTTGTCAGAGTTACAGCCTTTTCAGTGTGAAATAAGTGGTTTTTTGGAATTATCGATAGATAACTTGAATATTTTTTCATGGATTTTCTTCAAATTTTAACATTTTGACAGGGCTATGGCCATTAGCAACTTCCATTAAATGGTTTTTGGACTTTTATTCATTTACTTTATTGAATTTTTTGGATGATTTGTTTGTTTGACTTGAGGTTTAACGTCCCCGTCAACACTGTAAAGGTCATTTTGGAGAAGTTGCTTCCAATTTTGTGGGACTTTTACCCGACATTGAGATGAAATGACATCTCAAGCCCTGTCGCCCAATGAAACCAATAGGGTTTATTAGCATGGACGGTCCGCCTCGCACTGCGGTTCCTGGACAGGCTTAGATCCTCTAAGCTGTTTACCAGTACTAGAGTGCGGGCCGGATTCAGCTCTGCGGGAAGCATCGTGCAGCCCATATATTTCTTCAAGCCCCTATGGGCGGGGGCGATAATAATATTTGGATGAAATTTCACAGATAAATAGAAAGCTGGTTTGGGATTGTTAAATGGCGAATTACATTAACATTTGACAAAGTTTTGGCCGACAACAATTCCCATTAAATGTTTTTCCTTTGCCTAATGGAATATGTTCTTGCATTGCTACTGTTTATTTTACAGAATTAGTGTGAAATTGCAAAAGAATTGTTCTCATGCTAGTACTCTGAATTGTCTATGACTGATTATGATGTTTGGCCCCTGCCCATTGGGGCTTGAAGAAACAGATTGGGCGGCATGATGCTTCCATGCAGAGCTGAAACCAACTGCACATGAGTACTTGTAAACTGCTTAAGCGGTCTAAGCCTGCCCAGGTAAAGTGGTGTGAGTTGGACCGACCATGCATATAAACCCTATTGACTGGTACGTCAAACGTCAGATCAAACAAAACAAAACAATAATTTTGGTGTCAGAGATATATTAGCCACTAGCTCACTTATGCCTGTGGTGCAGTTCTAACACCTGCCAGGATCATGTAAAGTAGAAGTAAAACAGAGATCAGGAATCGATACAATTAACTTACTCCACCCATCAAAGACACCAAAGGGAAAGAAACACAAACATGAAGCGACCAGACCATAATGGAAACCTAAACAAAAGGCCATAAGGACCGTTACCGTCCCACAAAATGGCCAAATGGCCATTCAAAATAAAAAGACACAAGTGATACACACAGTAAGTAACAAACAACAACATAAATAAACCGCCACAGAAGAACCGCCTTGGAACGGTCAGTGGAACGAATTCCACTAAGGGGCTTAAATAGATTTTACATGGCCATAATCCTCGCCCTTACCTCTGTCGCTGTATACACTAATTTTATTTAGTCCGCATGAAGGCTTCCTAAGGCAGGTTTTCTTCTTTGTGAAAATGTAAAAAATTACTGTTATACAGAAAGTAAAACAAGGAGAACTAGACATGTGTCCAAAGTACACAGATGCCCCCGCCATATATCTTTGTCGATATGGCTTGTACCCATCCTCTAGAATGGCCCTGGGGTGTCCGGAGGGACCCGAAGTCTGTGTCTTGGAATGTGTCATATCATAAGTTACAAGTAGGCATTGCATGCGATACAAATCCCCTTGCACAAGACAACTTCGTGTGTGGAAAACACTGAACTGGCAAAAGTCCAACTTGCTTGAGACATTATCATATGAAACATTTGTGTAAAGTTTGTTTAAAATCCATCAAAAAAAATGTAGGTTCTAGAGTGATGACAATGTTTCTCTAAAAATAGCCATAGTGACCTTGACCGCAAAAGTAGATCTTGCTCAAGATATTATCATAAGCATCTTTTGTGTGAAGTTATATTAAAATCTGTTAATAAATGTAGGCGGTAGAGCGATGACAAAGTTTTTCTAAAAATAGCCACAGTGAACTTGACCTTGAGGTCATGACCTTGAAAGTCAAAGCAACTCGAGATATCATCATAAGAAACATTTGTGTGAAGTTCTATTAAAATCCATCAATAAATGTAGGTGCTAGAGCGATGACAAAGTTTTTCTAAAAATAGCCACAGTGACCTTGATCTTGAAAGTCAAAATCGCTCAAGATATTGTCATAAGGAACATTTATGTGAAATTATATTGAAATTGGTGAAAAAATGTAAGTGCTAGAGCAATGACAAAGTTTTTCTAAAAATAGTCACAGTGACCTTGACCTTGAAAGTCGAACTTTCTCGAGGTATTGTCATAAGGAACATTTGTGTGAAGTTATATTGAAATCAGTGAAGAAATGTAGTTGCTAGAGCGATAATAAAGTTTTTTCTAAAAATATCCTCAGTGACCTTGACTTTGAAAGTTGAAATCGCTCGAGATATTGTCATAAGGAACATTTGTGTGAAGTTATATTGAAATCAGTGAAGAAATGTAAGCGCTAGAGCGATGACAAACTTTTTCTAAAAATAGCCACAGTGACCTTGACCTTGAAAGTGGAACTCGTTAGAGATATTGTCATAAGGAACATTTGTGTGAAGTTCTATTGAAATCGGTGAAGAAATGTAGTCACTAGAGCGATGACAAAGTATTTCTAAAAATAGCCACAGTGACCTTGACCTTGAAAGTCGAACTTGCTTGAGATATTGTCATAAGGAACATTTGTGTGAAGTTATATTGAAATCGGTGAAGAAATGTAAGCGCTAGAGCAATGACAAAGTTTTTCTAAAAATAGCCACAGTGACCTTGACCTTGAAAGTGGGACTCGCTAGAGATATTGTCATAAGGAACATTTGTGTGAAGTTATATTGAAATTGGTGAAAAAATGTGTGTAGGCCCTAGAGCGATGACAAAGTTTTTCTAAAAATAGACACAGTGACCTTGGCCTTGAGGCCATGACCTTGTAAGTCGAACTCGCTCAAGATATTTTTATAAGGAACATTTGTGTGAAGCTATATTGAAATTGGTGAAAAAATGTAGGCAGTAGTGCGATGACAAAGTTTTTCTAAAAATAGCCACATTGACCGTGACCTTGAGGTTTATGACCTTGAAAGTCGAACTCGCTCAAGATATTGTCATAAGGAACATTTGTGTGAAGTTATATTGAAATCAGTGAAGAAATGTAGGCGCTAGAGCGATGACAAAGTTTTTCTAAAAATAGCCACAGTGACCTTGACCTTGAAAGTGGAACTCGTTGATATTGTCATAAGAAACATTTGTGTGAAGTTATATTGAAATCAGTGAAGAAATGTAAGCACTAGAGCGATGACAAGTTTTTCTAAAAATAGCCACAGTGACCTTGACCTTGAGGCCATGACCTTGAAAGTCGAACTCCCTCAAGATATTTTTATAAGGAACATTTGTGTGAAGTTATATTGAAATTGGTGAAAAAATGTAGGCGCTAGTGCGATGATAAAGTTTTTCTAAAACAAGCCACATTGACCTTGACCTTGAGGTCATGACCTTCAAAGTCGAACTTGCTCGAGATATTGTCATAAGGAACATTTGTGTGAAGTTATATTGAAATCAGTGATGAAATGTAGGCCCTAGAGCGAAGACAAAAGTTTTTTTCTAAAAAAAAGACACAGTGACCTTGACCTTGAGGCCATGACCTTGTAAGTCAAACTCACTCAAGATATCTTTATAAGGAACATTTGTGTGAAGTTATATTGAAATTGGTGAAAAAATGTAGGCAGTAGTGCGATGACAAAGTTTTTCTAAAAATAGCCACATTGACCTTGACCTTGAGGTTTATGACCTTGAAAGTCGAACTCGCTCGAGATATTGTCATAAGGAACATTTGTGTGAAGTTATATTGAAATCAGTGAAGAAATGTACGTGCTAGAAGGATAACAAAGTTTTTCTACAAATAGCCACAGTGACCTTGACCTTGAGGCCATGACCTTGAAAGACGAACTCACTCAAGATATTTTTATAAGGAACATTTGTGTGAAGTTATATTGAAATTGGGGAAATGTAGGGGCTAGAGGGATGACAAAGTTTTTCTAAAACTAGCCACGGTGACCTTGACCTTGAGCCATGACCTTGAAAGTCGAACTCGCTCAAGATATTTTGTAAGGAACATTTGTGTGAAGTTATATTGAAATTGGTGAAGAAATGTAGGGGCTAGAGCGATGACAAAGTTTTTCTAAAAATAGCCACCGTGACCTTGAAATTGAGGTTAAGTGACCTTGACCTTGAGGGGTGGAGGGGGATGTCGGGATGGACCCAATGTCTGTATCAGTCTTATCATAAGGAACAATAATATACATGTATATGGTTAAGGGTGGGGATATGGATAGTTTATGGTTTAGGTGTTCGAATCTGATTAATTTTCAAGATAATTAGACATTTTGACAGTTTTGCATACAAATTCCTATATGACAATTTTGACCTGTTACGCAATCTGACACCTGGGCCCACCCAGGGGCACGACCCTGGGTCAACTTGAACATGAACTGATAGGTCTTGGTCTGTGTAAATGTCATACCAAATTTCAACTTTGTAGCACAACAGGTAAAAAAAAAATTATGAGCCCGAGGTTTGAGCTGGACATTTCAGCTCGACGTTTCCGATCAACATTTCAGTTCAATATTTCAGCTCAACATTTCAGCCCGAGGTGGTTACGAACATGACATACATACGTACGCACGTAACATCACGGTGAAACACAGTATTCCCTACTCCTGTCAAGGCAGGCGGGGGCATAAAAATCTTCCTTACGGCCACCATTGTAGTGGGTTGATGTATTGGTGTTAACTGGAATAAGGGCTTAGGGCCCAGAACTCATGAAGTTAAATCCCTTGGAAGGTTTGCTATTGCTATGTCACCATGCCACACAGTGATGTTAAGTGAGGTAAGCATGAATTCAAAGTTTTTCAACACCATGGGTCTTTCTTTCCTGATAGTGTTGCAGTTGGGGCTATAGTCAGATCCTCTGACAGCTTTATTTCATCTGTCTTTTCTATCAAATGGATACTGTTTGTGTGGTCTAAAATGACTGATGAGACCAATCTTAGCATAAAACTGCCTGTTGCAGATAGAGCAAGAGAGGTTGGAGGAAGAAAGTACTTTTGGTGATACCTTAGCTCTTGCTTTCGGCTGACCACATTTCTGCTGCGCTTCACTGGTTCTTTTTGCCTCTTTTACTGCAAAATGCCAGTCTGCCTCCGTATGGTGTAGCGGCTGAATTAATGCTGGAATTTTCTATCATATGTCTAGTAGTAGTCTCTTGAAATATTAACTCTTTATCTTGCTGTTCACGACAACCCCTATCTTTGCAAACAGTGTAGATCAGGATCTACACTGTTTGACATTAACTTTATGAATTTATAGGAATAAATTACATAAGGTAATTTGATTGGTTAAAAGTCAGAAATGGGTGTGGCTAAAATGAATATACAGCAGGATATGGGTTAATGATCAGTAAGTTAAAGGCTGAAGGTTTTGCAAACAGTGCATTCACAAATAAGATGCTACAATCTGCAGCAATTCTGATCTGGGCTGCACTGTTTGCCTATGTCCAATTTTGAGGTTGGCAGTGTAAAATGAGTTTAATAGCAACAGTTTAGATGAAAATTTGTGGAATTTAAAAGCTTACATAACTTGTGCACAAAGTGTCAAATTGTGTCATTGCACTGCTTTAACCCATTTGGTACCAGAAACCCCTAAAGGGGTACCTTGGCAAACAGTGCAGGCCCAGCTCAGGCACCGCAGAATGCGGCGTCTGATCAGGGCCTACACTGTTTGCAAAAAAGTTCAGTCATTTTCCTAATCAATTTTGAAGAAAACAAAACCTGACACCCCTAAATTTTGAAATGGACTCCGGCTATATATAAGAAGGAAGATTCCATTTGGTACAAAAAGGGTTAAGCTGCCCCTGAACTGAATCTGAAGTACGCATAGTTTGGTGAATAGAGCAGAATTTTCAGTCACTGCCTGAGGGAGTCTCCGAGTGGCAACCTTTAGCATTCTAAGTTGAGTGCTCTAACCCTTCAGGGTGTCTGTCACGCGGTTTGCTGAGAGGCAACAAAACTATAATTGTAACTCTTTCTTCAGGATATGTAAACAATCTTCAAGTGATCTACAGTGGTAACATGAAGAAGAAGTCCTGGCCGACAAAGTCTAACAGTCGGGTGATACCAAACATTCCTGACAGAATACTTGATGCCCCAGAATTACTGGATGATTATTGTAAGTACACTAGTTACATACAGATGGTCTTACATTGTCAGATGTGCGTCTCATAGGTGATCTTGATCATGAAATCTTTTTTTATGCCATTCTCTCGCTTCTGTTCATTTAAGCAGGGCATTAGTCAATTACTTAGAGTGTATTTATGTCTCCCCCCTTTCTGGGAAGACATATTGTATTTCTCTCAGCGTCTGTCTGTCTGTCCGTCTGTTTTTGTGTGATTTGAGGTTTAACCTGCCGGAGTCGGCAACATTCTTTCGTGGAGATTGATAACGAAATCTTTTCTACTGTCATTCTCTCCCTTCCGCTGTTTCAATAAGGGCAGTTGTCAGTTTTTAGCTCACCTGTCACGTAGTGACAAGGTGAGCTTTTGGGATCACTTTTTGTCCGTCGTGCGGTGGTGCGTGCGTCCGTCCATAAACTTTTTCTTCAAACAACATCTCCTCCTAAACCACTGATCTGATTTAGACCAAACTTCAGAGGAATGATCCTTAGGTGGTCCCCTTTCAAAGTTGTTCAAATGGTTCTGGTCTGTTGCACATCTAGGTCACAGGAGCTTAAAATAGATTTTTTACTGAAAATTTTAAAAATCCTCTTCTCTGAAACCGCATGGCCCAGGCCTTTGATATTTGGTATGAAGCTTCATCTAGTGGACCTCTACCAAGGTTGTTCAAATTATAGCCCAGGGGCCAAAAATGCCCCCGCCCTGGGGGCCTTTGGTTTTATATAGGCTTATATAGGGAAAATCTTTAAAAATCTTCTTCTCTGACACCGCAAGACCCAAGTCTTTGATATTTCGTGTGAAGCTTCATCTAGTGGACCTCTATCAAGATTGTTCAAATTATAGCCCTGGGGCGAAAAATGCCCCTGCCCCGGGGGGCCTTTGGTTTTACATAGGCTTATTGGGAAAATCTTTAAAAATCTTCTTCTCTGAAACCACAAGGCCCAGGTCTCTGATATTTGGAATGAAGCTTCATCTAGTGGACGCCTACCAAGATTGTTCAAATTATAGCCCTGGGGCCAAAAATGCCGGCGCCACGGGGGCCTTTGATTTTACATAGCCTTATATAGGGAAAATCTTTAAAAATCTTCTCTGAAACCACAAGACCCAAGTCTTTGATATTTGGTGTGAAGCTTCATCTAGTGGACCTCTATCAAGATTGTTCAAATTATAGCCGTTGGGCCAAAAATGCTCCCGCCCTGGGGCCCTTTGGTTTTACATAGGCTTTTATAGGGAAAATATTTAAAACTCTTCTTCTCTGAAACCACAAGGCCCAGTTCTTTTATATTTGGTATGACGCTTCATCTGACGGACCTCTATCAAGATTGTTCAAGTTATAGCCCTGGGGCCAAAAATGCCCCCGCCCAGGGGGCCTTTGGTTTTACATAGACTTATATAGGGAAAGTCTTTAAAAATCTTCTCTGAAACCGCAAGGCCCAGTTCTTTGATATTTGGTGTGAAGCTTCATCTAGTGGACCTCTATCAAGATTGTGTAAATTATAGGCCTAGGGCGAAAAATGCACCCACCAGCAGGCCCTTTGATTTTACATCGGCTTATACAGGGAAAATCTTTGAAAATCTTCTTCTCCTAAACCGGATGGCCCAGTTCTTTTAAATTTGGTGTGTAGCTTCATCTAGTGGACTTCTACCAAGATTATTCAGATCATAGCCCTTGGCCCAGAATTGCCCCCGCCCCGGAGCCCTTCGTTTTTACATTGACTTATATAGGGAATTTTAAAAAAATATTCTTCTCTGAAACCCCAAGGCCATGGTCTTTGATATTTGGTTTGAAGCTTCATCTAAATTGTTCAAATTATAGCCCTAGGAAATAGAAGTCAAGGCAATGAAAACCTTTGAAAATCTTCTTGTCTGAAAGCAGAAGGCCCAGGTCTTTGATATTTGGTAAGAAGCTTCGCCTTGTGGATTTCTACCAAGATTGTTCAAATTATAGCACTGGGGCCAAAAATGGCCCGCCCTGGGGACCCCAAGGTTTATGTAGACTTATATAAGGAAAACCTTCAAAAATCTTGTCTGAAACCAGAAGTCTCCGTTCTTTGACATTTGGTATGAAGCTTCACCTTTTAGACCACTACCAAGATTATTCATGTTATAGCCTGGGGCCAATAATGGCTCTCCCAGGGGCCCACTTGATACCCTATGGATCAGGTGAGAGATCCAGGGCCATCATGGCCCTCTTGTTGTTTGTTTGTATTGGAGTTTTATGGCCCAGTCAACACTATTTAGGTAATTTTTGAGCCGGTCAGTTTACCTATCAACACTTTCCCGGGCAGGCTTATACGTAAGCGGTTAACCAGTACAGTGCACATTCTTTCGCCAGAAACGGTAGTTGTCAGTTTCTGGCCTGCCCAGGAAAAGTGTGGATAGGTAAACTGACCGGCTCAAAAATGACCTAAATGCCGTTCAACTCCCAATACAAACAAACAAAACAAAATCCCAGAAGACAGAGGCCATAACCTTCCCAACTCATGGAACAATCTTTGCCTTCTTTGGGGGGGATGAGCCAGGGTGCTTCTATTGTTTTGATTGCTGTTTGGCCTCTGGGGTTAAATGATGGACCCGTGTTTCAGCCACAATGACAAATCTCTGAAGGAAGTTGGCAGGATCTTCCTCAAAAAGGTTAAGTAAGATTAGCATGTGATGATGTGCTTCTGATCAACTGTCAGAAGTCTTGGTACCCATTGGGCCGAAAGCTTTCTCATTGCAAGATCCTCTGTCAGAATGGAATGTACACTTGCCTGTGAAATGACAACTCTACTTGCTGTATATCTTTCTGTGACTCATCTGTCATTAATAACAATATGTTGGACTTTATTGATTGACCATTTCGGGTGTTGTAACATTGACAGGCCTTCGAGGATTTGGGTCATCCTCAAGGCTCTGTCTGCCGCGCTTAAATTCCACCACTCACTCTTTCACTGTAACATATGAAGGGGCATCTTTCTCTTGTGTTACTACCATATCATTATGGATATCCTTAGGCGCTAAACCCTTTTTATGGAAAAATTGGATCACTGCTCTTTCACAGATTTGGTCCATGGTGCAAAAGCTGATTGTCTTGTTTACTTTAGAGTGCTACCTCATTGACACAAACTGACCAAATGAGACCAGTCCTTAGGTACACGGCCCTATATAGTCAGAGGATAGTAGGACTGAAAAAGAACATCCCTGCATACCTCCTTCATTACAAGGCTCACAACATATCACTCAGCACTTGTAACACTGTTTCTTATCACACTTGCTTCAATGTCACATAGTATAAAGATAGATCCTAAAATGCACAGGATTAAAATGAAATACAGTACGGCTCGGGTATTTGAACCTTTTTTCTTTTTCATTCCGCGGACAACTTTTTAAATCTGCGTTTTTCCGCCGAATGATTTGAAGTAAACCACTCCGAGTGAAAATATTTTACTCCAAGCTATGTGCTCGATATTCCGAGGAAATTCCGCAGACCTCAGAGCTAACCTGTGATATTCGGAGTGTTTGCGAGTGGTGATTAATTTAATTAAACTGTACAGGTAAGTTATAAAATGGGACGGTCATGTTTTTCTCTCTCAATTACCTAATTAACATTTCTGAGGTAATTACATCGAATTTAACCATAATTTTATAATGTTCGACATGCTTTCAATTACGGACTTGGAAGAGTTGTATGTACTCGTCATGCCCAACTGATTCCCTTGTTTGAAATCACTGTACATATTCACACCCTGAGTAATTAGTGATTACCTCTTTGTTGCCTTTTGACATCGTTTACATTATAATAACTATCAGTGATATATATTATCTTATAATTATATATAAATATATATGATGGTAAAAGAACATTAAATAAACCAAAAAAAGAATGCCCAGGTATTTCGTCAAATTCCCCAGAGTATTTCCGCATAACTTTGCGAGAAAATATTGCCTCCAGGTACGATAATACGACTCTGAATAATTTCGCGAAACTTCGCGTACAGCATACTTAGTGCACACCTTGCGAGTGTTTTCGAGGAGTGTCCGCCGAATATATACATCTACTCGGAACAATTCCGAGTGTTTTTGAAAGTGCTCGAAACGTGGAGATTCGGAATAAAGAGTTTTTTGGTTCTTATACCTGAGCCGTACTGTATGACCTGTTGTCATTAAATTAAGAAATAGATCAGCTCTATCAGTGACTTGTTGAGAAATACCTATATCACTGTTTGGAGGTGAGTTGTAAGGTAGATCAAATCACAAACAGGTAGCGCAAGTGATTTATCTACTTACAACTAACCGACAAACTGTGATATATTACTCAACAAATCACGCAATAGAGCTGATCTATTTCGATTCTAACACAATAAAAGTTGACCAAATACTGTCACTTCCTATCAAATCATGAACATGTAGCGCAGGTGATTTATCTACTTACAACTGACCGACAAACTATGTTACACCCCCGCCCATCGGGGCTTGAAGAAATAGATTGGGCTGCGGTGCGGGTCGGACCATCCACTGCATATAAGCATTTTGGTTTCATTGGGCGGCAGGGCTTGAGATGTCATTTCATCTCATTGTCTGGTAAAAGTCCCACACAATTTGAAGCAACGTCTCCAAAATTCCCTAAATGGTGTTGATGGGGAGATTAAACCTCAATTCAAACAAACAAAACTGACAAACTGTGATATATTACTCAACAAATCATGCAAAAGAGCTGATCTTTTTCGATTCTAACACACTGAAAGTTGACTAAATACTGTTGCTTCGTTCATATCTTCTCAACATTCTACCATTGTTTGAAGAAATGCCACCAATATGTTTTACTTTAACACATGCAGTTACCTGTGTTTGTTACATACTCGAATCCGTGAAAAAGACGTTACTCTAACTTCAAGGAAACAATAAATATTTGATGTTCCAAAATGTCATAAAACGGTGGCTCTTTGCGTAACCCTTTTTCGCCTAGTAATTTGTCACTCAATATATCACGGGCAGTGTTCAATCTAGGATTTCGGGTTTGGGGGCCCTCTGGGCCCACAGGCCTTGGAAAAGGGGGCCATTCGGAAATTTAGGGGGCCCTTAAATTATACTACATAAAGTTGCCATATTTATCTTTAGGTTTTCGCTGCATGATAAAAATGGCCACAAAACAAGTTAAACATCACAGACAAAATCTATTCTGTTAGTCTATCTATCCATCGTCTAATACTGAGTTGGCCACATATGCTCATTACCTCTGTTAACCAGTACAAAGCCATTTGGATAAAGTGTCTTGCTCAAGGGTTAAATACATGTTTTATTTAGAATGAATGCCATTAAATTTATTTCTGGAATAAAAGAACTCCATAATAAATAGCGCCGGCCTCGGTATTTTGCGGTGTTTCGGTCCGGTATTTAGCGTAAGCCGCACGGCGCACACGAGTACGGCGTAAAACGCCCGGCGCATACAAGTATACCGAACATGGCCGCATCCCCGGTAAACAAAACATCGATTTGGGTTTGAAAAATAAGAATTGTTACTTGTTAAACAGATAAAACAAAACGTTTTTTCAGTTATTTTGATTGGGCAACATGCGGTTTGTGATAAAACTCAATAATACGCACCAGGCAGCCGAAAAATCACGAGAAAATCGCAAAAATGAACTCTAGGAGAAATAGTCACAAATTCTACAGTTGCGCCCGACGGGCCCATTGAATGATCTCTAGTGCGCCCCTCATGTAAAAAGCGGGCCCAGGGCGCAATGGCGCAGCCTAGATTGAACACTGCGTGACGGGATTTAACTATTGGCTATAAAGGCAACCAGTGTTAGTCTAAATGATTTTGTTTGTAGGTCTTTTAACTAATTCTGATTTGGAGCCCAACAATAGCATTATAAAGAGGTTTTGAAGGGGCCGCAATGACTTCAGCACCCAATTTCGTAAAATCATTCTTCGATATAAAAAGATTGGGTACAACATGGATATTATACGACAGACTGCATGCATGGTAGTTAACCCAATCACGGTTGGCAACTTTGCTTCCCTCTTTAATTGCACGCCGGTGGGTCAGGCCTCAGATTCTATGACGGCTCCAACGTAAAGGATTATTGAAAATTAGAGAGATAATGTTGGTTGGTGCCTGATGCTCTGTCTCTGGTTGGGCTCATCGGAGTCTAACTGTTGGTTTTCTTTTGCTCCAGCATTTCAGTGGTTTCTTGCTGTCGAGTTCTCACCGTTGTCTCACCTCTGTGGTTCTTTGATTTTTGTGTTCACGGAGATGTTGCACTGATGAGTTAGGAGGCCTTCATGCGGACTGAACAAATTATTTGTCTAAATCCCGACGGAAGTAAGGGCGAGGATTGTGGCCACGTAAAATCGATTTAAGCCCCCCAGTGGAAATCTTCCACTGACCGTTCCAAGGCGGCTCTTCTGTGGCGATTTATTTATGTTGTTGTTTGTTACTTAATGTGTGTATCACTTGTGTCTTTTGGTTTTGGATTTGTGGGAAAGTAACTGTCCTTATGACCTTCCTTTGTTTAGGTTTCGATTATGGTTTGGTCGCTTAATGTTTGTATTTCTTTCCCTTTGGTGTCTTTTATGGGTGGAGTAAGTTAATTGTATCAATTCCTGATCTTTGTTTTACTTCTACTTTGGTGTATGTAAAAATCTGTTTTGCCTATGTCGTCTTCAGATCTGAACCTCTTGGACTGGTCCTCTAACAATCATGTAGCTGTAGCTCTTGGTTCAGCTATCTATATCTGGAATGCCTCCACTGGTGAGATTGTACAGCTCATGAGTATGGAAGAACCAGAAGAATATGTGGCCTCAGTTAAGTGGATTAAAGAGGGTAATATCCTGGCAGTTGGGACAAGCACAGGCAATGTTCAGGTTAGCAACATTTTTCAAAAACACAATATCATAGCAGTGGAAAGCAGCATGGCATTTCAGAAATGTTCCACTCAGCCAGATTTTTCAAGAAGTCAATATCCTGGCAGTAGGAGCTAAGGCAGGAAATGTTTAGTTTAGCCAGATTTTTAAGTGATCAATATTCTGGTGGACTGGAAACTAGCGCAAGAAACTTTAAAACACTCCTATATATGTTTGACCCCCATTGTTTATTTGTTTGATTTGCTGTTTAACATCCCCGTCAATACTGTAGAGGTCATTTTGGAGATGTTGCTTCCAATTTTGTGGGACTTTTACCTGACAGTGAGATGAAATGACATCTTAAGCCCTGTTGCCAAATGAAAACAATAAAGTCGGTCTGACTCACACTGCTTCGCCTGGGCAGGCTTAGATCCTCTAAGCGGTTTACCAGTACTCGTATGTGGTCAATTTCAGCTATTTGTGGAAGCATGTTGCAGCCCATCTATTTCTTCAAGCCCGATGGGTGGGGGCAGTTGACACCTGTAAACCCCCCTTTATATATGGTAGTTAAACTGGGGTATACATGGGTATACATTACTTTTGGGTTGATTGTAAACAATCAACCCAAATATACTAAATGGCAAAATCTGAATTCATGCTGTTGTCCACCTGACCATCACTGATTCGAGAAAACCAATATTATGGTAATTAATAGAATAACTCGCGCTATTTCTATCGATGTTACTTGTAGGTCCCAGCTATTTATAAAGTCTGGACAGGCATTGTGTGTGCTGGGTTTGGTAAACACTGAATACCCAGTTAGATGCCACAGAATTTGGGGTCTGCTCTGCCAGTTGCACAGGGACTACACTGTTTGTTTAGATAATGGCATTTAAGGGTTAAATGAAATAGTATAAGAATGCCAGGTTGCTCAGGTAATGAAACGAAAACAATAACAATATCACAATCTAAGCCACACTAGAATATTCCATTCATAAAACTGTTAGATAGACTCGATTGTGCAAAAATAAACAAAAACTTTTTGCACTTCTGCTTAGAACTTAAATTTGTTTAAGAGGAAAAATCAGCAGCCCAGACTTTTAAAGGTGGTATCTTTATTAGACATACAGCGTAGACCCAAATCGGATAGACAGAACATTCCTTTTGATCAGGGTTGGTACTGTTCGCCATATATATATATACAGCAACAGTTTTGAACATATTCAGGCTGTACGCAGACTCTGAAAAAGGGGGGAGGGGTGCGAATTTCAGGTATTTTGCAGAGGGTGAAAAACTGCATGAGTTTGAGAATTTTCCAAAACAAAAAAGTTTAGGGGGGTGCTTTTGCACCCACTGTGTGCTGGCCTGCATCAACAGGTAGGATGAACTTTTTAGCTCACCAGTCACATAGTGACAAGGTGAGCTTTTGTGATCATTTTTGTCTGTCGGAAAATTCTTAAAAAATCTTCTCCTCTGAAATGGCAAGGCCCATGTCTTTAATATTTGGTGTGTAGCTTCATCTAGTGGATCTACCAAGATTGTTCAAACTATAATGCTGGGGCCAAAAATGTCCCCGCTCTTGGCCCTTTGATTTTACATAGACTTACATAGGGAAAACCTTTAAAAATCTTCTTATCTGAAACCAGAAGGCTCATGTTTTTTGGTATTTGGTATAAAGCTTCCTCTTATGGACCTATATCAAGATTGTACAAATTATAGCCCTGGGGCCAAAAATGCCTGTGCCCCGGGGCCCTTTGGTATAACATAGACTTACATAGGGAAAACCTTTAAAAATCTTCTTGTCTGAAACCAGAAGGCTCAGGTGTTTGGTATTTGGTTATGAAGCTTCGTCTTATGGACCTCTATCAAGATTGTTCCAATTATAGCCCTGGGGCCAAAAATGACCCGCCCTGAGGGCCCTTTGGTTTGATAGACTTATATAGGGAAAATTTTAAAAATCTTCTTGTCTGAAACCAGATGGCTCAGGTGTTTGATATTTGGTATGAAGCTTCGTCTTGTGGACAGTTATCAAGATTGTTCAAATTATAGCCCTGTGGCCCAAAATGCCTCTGCCCCAGGGCCCTTTGGTTTTACATTGACTTATATAGGAAAAAATCCTAAAAAATCTTCTCCTCTGAAACTGCAAGGCCCATGTCTTTGATATTTGGTGTTTAGCTTCATCTAGTGGACTTCTACCAAGATTGTTCAAATTATAGCCCTTGTGCCAAAAATGCCCCCCCCCCCCCCCCCCCCCCGCCTGGGGCCTTATGGTTTTTCATTGACTTATATAGGAAAAATCTTTAAAAAAAAATCTTCTTCTCTGAAACCTCAAGGCCCAGGTCTTTGATGTGAAGCTTCATCTAGTGGTCGAATTTCTTTAAAACCTTGTTCACCCTGTAGATGCCACAGTTTTGCTCCAATCTTCATGGAACTTAACCAGAATATTTTTATGCCCCCGGAATCTAAGATTCTGGGGGGCATATAGTTTTTGGTCTGTCCGTCTGTTTGTCCGTTTGTCTGTTTGTCCGTTTGTCCGTCTGCAAAAACTTTAACATTGGGCATAACTTTTGAATGGTAAGTGGTACAGCTTTCATACTTCACATGTGCATTCCTTGTCACAAGACCTTTCAAGAGGTACCATAAATTTTGACCTCGTGACCTTCACCTTGCGCTGTCCGGGGGCATTTGTGTTTCACAAACACATCTTGTTCTTATTATACCTTAATCAGGTTCGAATATTGGTCATGTAGGTCAAAAACTAGGTCACTAGGTCAAATTTCTTTAAAACCTTGTTCACCCTCTAGAAGCCACAGATGTGCTCCAATCTTCATGAAACCTTACCAGAATGTTTGTCATGACAATATCTGAGTCAAGTTTGAATATGGGTCATGTCAGGTAAAAACTAGGTCCCTAGGTCAATTTTTTTTAAACATTGTTCACCCTCTTGTTCATGTTGTCATCGTGAATATTACTCTAAATGTTTATCTTCATGATTTCTAGGTCAAGTTCAACACTTGGTCTCTTGAGTTAAAAACTAGGTCACCAAATCTATTACAAAGAAAACTTTTGTTAACACTCCAGAGGGAGGATGCGTTAAGGTTTGCAGGGGAAAAATGGCCACTCAGTTGCTCAATCTGTTCAGGAGAACTTTAATAACTTCCTTCATTTAAAATTCAGCTGTAAAGCATATCCCCTAAAAAACTAGTAGGACGGTTTTCTCGATTCCTTGGATCACTCCAGAGATAAGAAGGAAGATCAACAGAAGGATTAAAATTTATGCCAAGGCAAAAAGACAGGTAGCAGTAAACTTTCATCAACATTTGAAACTTTGAGAAGGGAAATTAAGACAGACATCAAAAAAAGGGATTGCAGTGGTGTTTCAGAGTCAGATGCCGAATGGGCAGAAGAACAGATTGGTCAGTTCAATGATTCAAAACTGAGTTTAAGGAGGTTCAGTTAACTGAGAGATTGGCCCCTTTCATGGATAAGATTGTACTTTCATTGGAGGGAGTTATAAAGTTACTTAAGGGCTTAAATCCCTCTAAAGCTTTAGGACCTGATGAGCTTTATCCTAGAGTCCTTAAAGAAATGAATTGGGTCCAGTGTTTTCACACCTGTTTCAACAATCTTGATACTGGTGAAGTGCCAAAAGAATGGCTTCTTGCAAACATTTGTCCCCTCTTTAAGAAAGGAGATAGAACTCTTGCTCGCAACTGTCATCCTGTGTCACTGACATGTAAGTTGCTTGAGCGTATTGTTTGCTCAAATATTGTGGCTCACTTGGATGAACACTTGGCTTCTGGAGGCGAAATCTTTATCAATGCCCCAAAGATGTTAAAGAAGCAGCTTATAAGGGACTTGTTCACCTCATCTTGGACCCCCATGGAATGGTCCTTCAGGATGAGATTGAAAAAGTTCAGAATAGGGCAGCTAGATTTGTTACAAGAAATTACAACTTTGAAACTGGAAGTATGATTGGAATACTGAAAAACTTAGGATGGGAGTCTCTCAAGAAAAGGAGGAGAGATATTAGGCTTATACTCTTGTACAAAGGTCTAAAGGGTGCTGCCAGCATTCCAATAGATGACTTTATCCCCAAAATTAGAAGTGACAGAAAGCATCACTCTTTGGCATTTCAGGTGCCCTATGGTAAAATCTTTATCAATGCCCCAAAGATGTTAAAGAAGCAGCAGAAGGGACTTGTTCGCCTCATCTTGGAATATAGTAGTTGTGTATCAGACCCCCATGGAATAGTCCTTCAGGACGAGATTGAAAAAATTCAGAATAGGGCAGCTAGATTTGTTACGAGCAATTACAACTTTGAAACTGGAAGTATGACTGGAATACTGAAAAACTAAGGATGGGAGTCTCTCAAAATAAGGAAGAGAGACAGTAGGCTTATACTCTTGTACAAAGGTCTAAGGGTGCAGCATTCCAATAGATGACCTTATCCCCAAAATTAGGAGTGGCAGAAAGCATCACTCTTTGGCATTTCAGGTGCCCGCTGCAAGAACTACCGGTCCCTGCCCATGGGGGCTTGAAGAAATCGATGGGCTGCATGATACTTCCATGCAGAGCTGAAACCGACCCACACACGAGTACTGGTAAACCGCTTAATGGATCCAAGCCTGCCCAGTCAAAGCGGTGCGCGTCGGACCGTCCATGCTTATAAACCCTATTGGTTTCATTAGGCGGCAGGGCTTGAGTTGTCATTTCATCTCAATGTTGGGTAAAAGTCCCACAAAATTGGCAGCAACATCTCCAAAATGACCTTTACAGTGTTGCCGGGAACGTTAAACCTCAAATCAAACAAAATCCAACAAATCTGCAAGAACTGACATCTTCAAGGATTCCTTCTTCCCATTAGAGATTGGAATGCCCTTCCAGATTAGGTTATTTCATCAGCAGAAGGTGCTTAGGCTCAAAATGTTTGTCTTGATGATTTCTAGGTCAGGTTCGAAACTGGTTACTTCAGTCAGAAACTAGGTCACCAGGCCAAATCAAGAGGAAACCTTGTTTAACACTTCAGACATAATATTTTTTAGGTGATCATCATGAATCTGGTTCAAAATGGTTGTCTTGATGATTTCTAGGTGAATCTTGGTCGGACTTTGTCTTGGTGATTTTTAAGTCATATTCTCCTTAAGTGCTATGATACTCAGGCTAGCAATACATGGCCATGATGGACCTCTTGTTTAGCATATCTCTTTTTATACTGAATAGAATTTCTTCAAATAAAGTGCAGTGTGTAAGGAAAATTACGTTCTTCGTCATGGTTTAACCCCTTTTGTACCAAATGGAATCTTGCTCCTTATATATAGCAGGAGCCCATTTCAAAATTTAGGGGTGTCAGGTTGTGTTTTCTTCAAAATTTATTTGGAAAATGACTGCACTTTTAGCAAACAGTGGAGGCCCTGATCAGACGCCGCATTCTGCGGCATCCGATCTGGGCTTGCACTGTTTGCCAGGGTACCCATTTTGGGGTTTCTGGTACGAAATGGGTTAAGCAGTATTCTGAGTGGTGGGCTGATTCTCGAGAAATTCAGAGAAAGTGTTTGCTCTCAGTCTTGGCTGCCTGGGCAATGGATACGAATTTTGACAACAATTGTTTATATCATCTCTTTGGCAGGGTTTTAAGTTATTTCATTGCTGGAAACAAGCCAAAAGATATTTCCAAAAAAGTGTCTCTTTATGCTTTGGTTCATAAATGCCCCAGTTTAGTGTTCTGTAAGTTTTTATGGAAATGACCATGTCCACGAAATCCAATACGACTGACCGAAAATGATACTGTTCACAAAATATATTCATGTATCCTTTCAAAATATGATCAAAACTGAGTAAGTTTTGGAGTTGAACACTATCATTTTAGCCAACTTATGTCAACCAGACTGTGGGAGAATATTATTGGAATAGTAAACTGTCATGTTTAATTAAGTGTGTTTTAATAGTTCTGAATGGATTGTGGCCTCGCCTTTCTGTCTAAAAATTGCTTACAACAAAAACGAGGCAACAACGCGAAACAAAGGCAATAATTACATGTATTAAGAAATCTTCACTTGTTTCATTCACTTAACGTACTTATTTGCGATGTTACTTTCACAATTCACAGTTTCACAATTCATCCCCGCCAACAAAGTTTAGAGGAGGTATACTGGATTCAGCTCGTCCCTGCTTCCATCTGCATACTTACTGACTCCGGACTTTACAGTCTGGGTTTCCCAACTGATTGTCATCAAACTTGATAAATAGCTTTCCGTGCATGAGACCTCAGACGAGTTTGAGCATCATCTAAATCTGAAATGTTTCACTGGAGTTATGGCCCTTTGTTCAGCAAATAATGCAGAAATTAGCAGTTTCTGAACTCTACAGCCTGTGTTTACCTACCCATTTCCACCAAACTTGATACATGGCTTTGCATCGCCTATCATGAGAATTACAGCCCTTTGTTCTCCAAATAATGCTGAAATTTAAGTTTCCAGACTCTGCAATCTGATTAATCATCGGCTCGAAAATTGTAAAATGGTCTTGAAAAAACTGAAAAAAAAACCCCAAAACAAAACAAAAACAATTTTTATATCTCGACATTCACTGAACTTAGAGAACTCATATTTAGAACTTAGGATACCTGGGAGGGTCTTCTGAGATTCCAAAAGAACACACCTTTGGGTTCATGCCTTGGGATGGGACTAGCTGTCAAAATTAAGAACACCTTCGTTAAATGTAATTGCTAACAAGTTATAGACACAAAGGCTATTACATCAACTTCCTATGTGACAGTGGTTTAAGTGTAAAAGAGTGAAGGTCATGGTGACCTACATTTCATGGTCCAGTGATTTTACGTCCCTATTATTTTGAAGACCATTTTTTTTTTGTGAAATGTCGTACCTGTGATATTAGTTCCATGTGACCAAATGATTGACTTCAAAATATATCTTAAGTGTGACCTATATTTCATGGTTCAGTGGTTTTGCCTTCTATGTCAAGTACTATTTCATAGAAAAATGTCATCATAAAACCACATAAAAAAATCATATAAGAGCTGTTTTGAAAGCTTCAATGTCTTACCCCTTGTCCTGCTGAGCCGGGATATGTCTTTACTTTCAGACAATGCAGATCCAGATCAGATGGCTTCTTCACAATGCAGATCCAGATCAGATGGCTTCTGCAGAAGCCATCTGATCAGGATCTTCATTGTTTCTCATTCAGTTTACAAATTTGTTGCCATAATTTGCATCAAGTAATCTGATTGGTTGATAATCAGTAGTGGGTGTGGCATATTAAAATTTATCATATGACATCGCGTCTGAGAGTGTGATAACGCCGTGTAATGAATTCGATAATCCACTAGTGGATTTAATATGGGAATTAGTTAGATACGACCCGTTACGTTACACATACGACGTCCTTAACCACTTCGCGTTTACTATTGGTGGAATATTGACATTTTTGTCAAATAAACGTGAATAAAATGCATTTTAAATGTCATATGATATATAGAACCTTGCATTCGTGCTCATGTATTATTGAATTTATTAAACTCGTTGAGGAAAAGGGATAAAATGCTCGGCAAAGCCTTGCATTTTATCCCTTTACCCCAACTTGTTTAATAAATTCAATAATACATGAGCACTCATGTAAGATCCTCTATATTCAGCAGGTTAACGGTTAACGTGAATTGATAGGCAGAAAATGTATGGAATGCAGGTGAGCTATGTTCTCCTATTATAGCTCTCGTTGAATCATGATCCTAGATGATTATGTATGTATGTGTTTTGAGTTCTGTGCGTCTGTCACAACTGTCATGTGGAGATAGTACTTCTCTTTAACCCTTTTTGTACCAAATGGAATCTTCCTCCTTATAAATAGCATGAGTCCATTTCAAAATTTAGGGGTGTCGGGTTGTATTTTCTCCAAAATCTACTTGGAAATTGGCTGAACATTTTTGCAAACAGTGTAGGCCCTGATCAGACGCCGCGTTCTGCGGCGTCTGATCTTAGCCTGCACTGTTTGCCAACTACCCGTT
Source organism: Lucinisca nassula (assembly GCA_963580285.1). Taxonomy (NCBI): domain Eukaryota; kingdom Metazoa; phylum Mollusca; class Bivalvia; order Lucinida; family Lucinidae; genus Lucinisca; species Lucinisca nassula. Next base: position 54,088,207 of record OY757024.1, read on the forward strand.
TTTTGGGTTTTCCGGTACTAAATGGGTTAAAGACCTCTGAAGTCTGGAGAAGCTGAGATTGGAATCAAACTGGTTTATAAGGCGAAATAGCTTAACACCTACACCACAGAGGCTTAACCCATTTGGTACCAGAAACCCCAAAACTGGTACCCTGGCAAACAGTGCAGGCCCAGTTCAGACGCTGCAGAATGCGGCGTCTGATCAGGACCTCCACTGTTTGCTCAAAGTTCAGGCATTCCGAAATGAATTTTGAAGAAAACACAACCTGACACCCCTAAATTTTAAAATGAACTCCTGCTATATATAAGGAGGAAGATTCCATTTGGTACAAAAAGGGTTAAGATCCAAGAGGAAGCAACAATATTGTGATATTCAGAGACCTTAGGTCACCACAAGACAGCACCAATGAAAAGAAATGAATCTAAGCTGCAATGTCTCATTTATTATTATTCTTGTATACTGACAGCTGTGGGATGTTGGTGATCAGAAATTGATTCGAAGTATGACTGGTCATCCTTCTAGAGTTGGAGCTCTGTCCTGGAACAGCTATATTTGTTCAAGGTAAATAAACTTTCAAATGTTGCCTCAGTAACCAAAGTAGACACACAAAGAAAACATTACAGAAAGAGAAAACTTGAGCAGTATTTCATTTATAATATAATCTTTATAACACTGTTCATTACAACATGATTTAGGATATAACAAGATTTAAAATGTCTGCCGCAGATGTTTAATAGAAACATATAGAACGGCCCCAGCCCATCAGGGCTTGAAGAAATAGATTGGCTGCATGATGCTTCAACGCAGAGCTGAAACCGGCCGCACACGAGTACTGGTGAACCGCTTAGAGCATCTAAGCCTACCCAGGCAAAGCGGTGCAAGTCGGACCCTCCATGCTTATAAACCCTATTGGTTTCAGAGGGCTTGAGATGTCATTTCATCTCAATGTCGGGTAAAAGTCCCACAAAATTGGAAGCAACGTCTCCAAAATGACCTTTACAGTGTTGATGGGGACATTAAACCTCAAATCAAACAAAACAAATAGAAAACCTTGTAGCTCCCCTGAGCTGAAGGCTCCGGGGCAGCTTATAGGATGGTAGGTCTCCGTCGTCCATAATCCGTCCGTTGTCCACCATTTTCAAATGTCTTCTTCTCTGAAACCACAGGGCCAATTCAAATTAAATTTCATATGCAGCCTCCTGGCAATGGGGGAACTAAAGTTTGCAAGTATGGTCCAGGTCACATGACCAAGATGACCACCATGCCCAAATATGGTAAAATCCTTAAAAATTCTTTTTCTCCAGAACCACTGGGCCAATGGTCTTGAAACTTGGTATGTAGCATCGAGTGACTGAGTGCTACCAAGTTTGCAAATATGATGACCCAAGGTTGACCTTGACCTATTTTCTGCCAAGGTCAAATTCGGTTCCTTAGGCGTTCTAATGGGAAAAGGGTCAAACAATGCATTTTTCGAAAAATATTGTGGTCTGTGATATGAGAATGGGTAAAAAATGAATGCCTGGTCCAGGTCATTCATTGACCTTGACCCAAAGTCACTTGTATTGCAGATCTATTGACATATTAGAATACACTTTCTCTATATAACCGGGCAAATTTCATTTAAATTTTATATGCTTTAGGACACTTAGTGAACAACAACAACAAAAAAAACATTCGGATGGTCCTGGTCACATGACCAAGATGGCCACCATGCCTAAATATGGTAAATCCTCAAAAAATCTTCCAGTGGATGGATTGTCTTGAAACTTGGGTGACTGAGTACTACCAAATTTGCAAATATGATGACCCTAGGTTGACCTTGACCTATTTTCTGCTAAAGTCAAATTTGGTTCCTTAAGCTTTTCAATGAGAAAAGGGTAAAACAATGCATTTTTCGGAAAATATTGTGCTGTATGACATGAGAATAGGCAAAAATTGAATGTCTATGAATGTGTATGGTCCAGGTCATTCAGTGATCTTGGCTCAAGTTCACTTGAATTATAGGTCCATTGACATTTCAAAATACATATTCTTTGAAACCACTGGGCCAATTTCAATTAAATTTTATATGCAGCCTTAGGACACTTAGGGAACAAAAATTTATCCAGAAGGTGCAGGTCACTTCTTCTACAGAACCACTGGGCCGATTGTCTTGAAACCAGGTATGTAACATCGGATGACTGAGTATTACCAAGTTTGCAAAAATGATGATGCTAGGTTGACCTTGACCTATTTTACGCCAAGGTTAATTTGGCTCTTTAGGTTTTTTGATGGGAAATAGGTAAATCAATGCATTTGAAAAATACTGTTGTCTGTGATATGAGAATGGGTAAAAAATGAATATCTGTGAATGCTAAGGATCAAGGTAATTCACTGACCTTGGCCAAAGGTCACTTTTGTTGCGGGTCTATTGACATATTAGAATACACTTTCTCTAACACCATTGGGCCAATTTCATTATATGCAGCCTTAGGATGCTTAGAGAACAAACATTTATTTGGATGGTCCATGTCACATGACCAAGATGGCCACCATCTCCAAATATGGTAAAAACCTTAAAAAAATTTTCTTCTCTAGAACCAGTGGGCCAATTGTCTTGAAACTTGGTTTGTAGCATGGGGTGACTGAGTACTACCAAGTTTGCACCAATGGTGACCCTTAGTTGACCTTGACATATTTTACGCCAAGGCCAATTTTGGCTCCTTAGGCTTTTCAATGGGAAATAATTAAATCAATGCATTTTTCGAAAAATATTATGGTCTGTGATATGAGAATGGGTAAAAAATGAATGCCAGTGAATGCCTAGGGTCAAGGTCATTCATTGAGCTTCATAGACCTTGGCCCAAGGTCATTTATATTGCAGGTCTATTTACATATTAGAATACCTTTTCTCTAACACCACTGTGCCAATTTCATTAAAATTTTACATGCAGCCTTAGGACACTTAATGAACAAAAAGTTATAGGGATGGTTCAGGTCGGATGACCAAGATGGCCACCATGCCCATACACTGTATATGGTAAAAACCTTAAAAAATGTTCTTCTCCAGATGTCTTGAAACTTGGTATGTAGCATTGGGTGACTGAGTACTACCAAGTTTACAAAAATGATGACCCTAGGTTGACCTTGACCTATGTTACGCCAAGGTAAATTTTGGCTCAGGCTTTTCAGTGGAAAAAAGGTAAATCAGTGCGTTTTTCGAAAAATATTGTGGTCTGTGATATGAGAAGAGGTTAAAAATGAATGTCTATGCATGCTTAAGGTCAAGGTCATTTGGTGACCTTGGCCCAAGGTCCGTCTATTGCAGGTCCATTTACATAGTAGAAAACATTTTCTCTCTAACAACACTTGGCCAATTTTATTTGAATTTAATATGCATCCTTAGGACACTTAGAGAACAAAAAATTATTTGGATGGTACAGGTCACATGATCAAGATGTTTGCCATGCCCAAAATATGGTAAAAACCTTAAAAAAAAAAACCTTCTTCTCCAGAACCACTGGGCCAAATGTCTTTAAACTTGGTATGTAGCATTGGGTGACTGAGTACTACCAACTTTACCAAACTGATGACCCTAGGTTGACCTTGACCTATTTTACATAAGGTCAAATTTGGCCCCATAGGCCTTTCAATGGGAAATAGGTAAATCAATGCATTTTTCAAAAAGTATTGTGATCTATGATATAAGAATAGGTAAAAATTGAATCTCAATGAATGCTTATGGTCAAGGTCATTCAGTGACCTTGGCCCAAGGTCACTTGTATTGCAGATCCATTGACATATTAGAATACTTTTTCTCTGAAACCACTTCATTTAAATTTTACATGCAGCCTAAGGACTGTAAGGGAACAGAAATTTATTCAAATGTTCTGAGTCACATGACCATGATGGCCTCCATGCCTGAATATGGTAAAAACCTTAAAAAGCCTCTTCTCCAGAACTAATGGGCCGATTGTTTTGAAACTTGGTATGAAGCATTGGGGTACCGGCCCCGATAGCTCAGTTGGTAGAGTGTCCGCTCCTGGGAACGGGAGGTCACGGGTTCGATCCCGGGCCGTGACATACCAAAGTCGTTAAGACTGGTACTAGCTGCTCCTCGCTTGGCACTCAGATTTACGGGGTAGAGCTAGGACTGGTCGACCCAGTGTCAGGATAATGTGACTGGGTGTGGTATCATGTAATGTGTCTGGGACATGATACTTCAGTGAGGCAGCACTATAAAAGTGAGCATTGAGCGCCCTGTCGCAACCAGACACCGTCGTGATATGACTAAAAAATTGTTGAAAGCGACGTTAAACCCGAATTCACACACACATAAGCATTGGGTGACTAAGTACTAGCAAGTTTGCAACAATGATGACGCTAGGTTGACCGTGACCTATTTTACATCAAGGTCAAATTGGTTGGTATGGCTTTTAAATGGTGAAAAGGTGGAACAATGAATTTTTCGAAAAATATTGGGGTCTGTGACATGAGAATAGATATAAAATGAATGCTAAAAGGTCTAGCACATTTGATGACCTTGGCACAACTTCACATGGATTGCAGGTCCATTGACATTTCAAAAAACATTTTTTTTTCCGAAACCACTGGGCTAGTTTCTTTTTAATTTTATATAATGGACATGGGGTTATGCCAGTTTAGTTGAATGGTTCAGGTCATGTGACCAAGATGGACACCATGCCTTATTATGGTGAAAACCTTAAAAAATCTTCATCTCCAGAATCATTTGACTCATTGTCTTGAAACTTGGTATGTAGCATCAGGTGATTGAGTACTAACAAATTTGCACAGGGCTCAGGGGAGCGACCAGGACTTCATTCATGGTCCTCTTGTTATTATAGCCGCGCTTTGAAAAGTGGGGGCTATATTGGGTTTGCCTGGTTCTTCTGTGATTCTGTAATTCTGTTATTCCATTATTCATCATAACTAAAAAATATTTTTTGAGATATTTTCATGAAACTTCATACAAATGTAAAGCACTATGAGATGATGTGCAGAGCTCATGAATTATAACTCTGGATTGCCTACTTTTGGAGTAATTGCCCTTTGAACATTGATTGTTTGTTTGTTTGTTTGTTTGAGGTTTAACGTCCCCGTCAACACTGTAAAGGTCATTTTGGAGACGTTGCTTCCAATTTTGTGGGACTTTTACCAGACATTGAGATGAAATAACATCTCAAGCCCTGTCCCCCAATGAAACAAATAGGGTTTATTAGCATGGACGGTCCGCCTCGCACCGTGGTTCCTGGACAGGCTTAGATCCTCTAAGCGGTTTACCAGTACTAGTGTGCGGGCCGGGATTCAGCTCTGTGTGGAAGCATCTTGCAGCCCATATATTTCTTCAAGCCAAAATAGGCGGGGGTCTTTGAACATTGAAAAATCACAATTTTAACCTTGTCTGCTCCATAACGCAAAAACGGTTTGAGATATTTTCCTGAAACTTCACAAAAATGTAAAGCACCATGGGACGATGTGCAGAGCACATGAACCATAACTCTGGATTGCCTTTCTACCACCCTTGATTAGAGGCAGAAAGCTGAAAACATTTTTTTTTCTTGTATTTTTCTTTTCTGATAGTGCTATAGCAGGGCCATAGTCAGATCCTCTGGCAGTTCTAGTTCTAGTTATTTCTTCTGTCTCCATGCTTGCATTCATTTTCCTCTTTCTACTCTGTCCCTCACTTTTTTTCTTCTGCTATCTCATTTATCTCTTTTCTCCCTTTCTCTGGGAGACAACACAAGCGTTAACCTGTCGTTTAGCACAAATCAATCAGTCAAAATCTTGCAAATGCTGCAGCAGTATACTGTGGGGTTAGTAGTGTATTTTAATTTTGGTGCACTTTCTATTTGTGAACAATCTTCTGAAAGCCATACTGGCTTTTGGTTAGTGGATTGCCATCTCTTCTGGTGGCTATTTTGTGCACTAGCTGACAAGTTGGTTATGCTAACAACCTGGCCCAGAATGCTTCCTTTATGTTCAAGAGTATCTTGTCTTCCTTTCAGTGGGTCAAGATCAGGCAGTATTCATCACCATGATGTTCGTACTGCGCAGCACCACGTTGCCACACTAAATAATCATTCTCAGGAAGTCTGTGGCCTATGCTGGTCTCCTGATGGCCGGCACCTGGCAAGTGGAGGAAACGATAATGTTCTCAATGTCTGGCAAAATCATATTAGTGAAGATGTCCCGCCATTGTATACTCTGACTCACCATCAGGCAGCAGTGAAGGTAATACGTTTTGTTTTGTCATATGGGCCCCCTCAAGCAATTTTGGTACTTATCGCCTATGCGAGCAGCGAAGGTTCAGGCGAGCCTGCGCATCCGCGCAGTCTCGCCAGAACCTTCGCTGCTCGCTCATACAAGCAGTGAATCAAGAGGAACCTTCAGACAGAAAGCCATATCCCTGGCCCCTCTGAATGGTTGGGCATGCGCAGTTAAAATTTGTCATGACGGAATGCTCGAAGACACAAATTCGCTTGGCGGGGCTCATATAATGAGTGACTTAAGAGTTTAACCCTTTTTGTACCTAATGGAATCTTCCTCCTTATATATAGCAGGAGAAGCCTCCGTGGTGCAGTGGTTACGCTACTCGCCTTGTAAACCAGGGATCGCAGGATCGATCCCGGGCTTCTCCAGACTTTCGGATGAGTCTTTAAACCGAGGTCCCGTCTCCGTATGACCTTAGCTGTTGGTGGGACGTAAAACTAAAACTCACTCACTCACTCACTATATATAGCAGGAGTCCATTTCAAAACTAAGGGATGTTAGGTTGTGTTTTCTTCAAAAGCTCTTTTGAAATTGGCTGAAATTTTTGCAAAAAGTGTAGGCCCTGATCAGACGCCACATTCTGTGGCGTCTGATCTGGGCCTGCACTGTTTGCCAACTACCCGTTTTGGGGTTTCCGGTACAAAATGGGTTAACCTGTTTTAGCCAAATAGATTCTTCCTTACTATATAGATTATATCTTGAGTTCATTTACATAGGGGTGTCAGATATTTAGTTTGATTATTTAAAATCAAACTGAAGAAACTTCACAGTCCACTTGAATTTACCGCCCCCCACCCATTTGGGCTTGAAGAAATAGGTGGGCTGCATGATGCTTCCACGTAGTGCTGAAACCGACCCGCACACGAGTAGTGGTAAACAGCTAATAGGATCTAAGCTTGCCAAGGCAAAGCAGTGCGAGTCAGGACCGTCCATTTTGTTTCATTGGGTGGGTAAAAGTCCCACAAATTGGAAGCAAGGTATCCAAAATGATCTTTACAGTGTCGGCCCCCACCGATCTGGGTTTGAAGAAATAGATGGGCTGCATGATGCTTTCAGGCAGAGCTGAAATCCGACCGCACACGAGTACTGGTAAACCCCTTAGAGGATCTTAGCCTGCCCAGGCAAAAGCGGTGCGAGTTGGACCGTCCATGCTTATAAACCCTATTGGTTTCATTGGGCGACAGGGCTTGAGATGTCATTTCATCTCAATGTCGGGTAAAAGTCCCACAAAATTGGAAGCAATGTCTCCGAAATGACCTATACAGTGTGGACGGGGACGTTAAAACTTAAATCAAACAAACAAAACCTGTTCAGTTAAACCTCAAATTAAACAAACAAACAAACCACGTGACTATCACAGATGTGTAGGAAAATCAAGGTCACTAATTTATAGAAAATAGCAGCATTAATTTAATCGCAGTTAGGTCAGCATGTTGCATGTTGGGCTTGTCAAGCAGTAGAACAAGATCAGATGCAGCAGAAAAGTGACCATCATTCGTGTCCGCATCACCATTTTCAAACGTCATCACCTCTGAAGCTTCTCGGCCAATTGAAACCAAATTACATGTGAAGCCTCTATGCAAAGGGAGAACTAAAGTTTGTTTGTAAGGACTGGGTCACATTACCAATATGGCCGCCTTGCCCATATATGGTAAAAACTTTTAAAAATCTTTTTCTTGACTTTGAAACTTGGTAAGCAGCATCGGGGACTTGGGTAAGAAGCCTCCGTGGTGTAGTGGTTATGCTACTCGCCTTGTAAACCAGGGGTCGGAGGATTGATCCCGGGCTTCTCCAGACTTTCGGATGAGTCTTTAAAACCAAGTCCCATCTTCGTATGACCTTAGCTGGTGAGGAGATGTAAAACTCAAACACTCACTCACTCGGGGACTTCGGCCGTACCAAGTTTGTTCAAATGATGACCTTTCGTTTCTCCAAAACTGTTGGACATGTTTTCACAAGAATGTTTCTTGGGTGACCCTCAGCCAAACTTGCTCAAACCATTTTGCTCCAGTGAACAAAATGGCCACCAGAACTAAAAATTGAAAAAAGCTTTAAACAACTTCTCCTTAACCAGTGGATGGATTTCAAAATAATTTTACAGGAATGTTCCTTGGTTGACCGTCAACCGAAATTGCTTGAACCGTGTCACTTGGATGAATAAGATGGCCCCTAGAGCTAAAAATAAAAAAAAACTGTAAATGACTTCTGCTCCTTGACCAGTGGATGGATTTTGAAATATCTGCACAGGAATGTTCCTTGGGAGACTATCTTGTATAATTGCTCAAAGCGTTCACATCGGATGAACAAGATGGCCACCAGACCTAAAAATAGAAAAACCTTTAAATGACTTCTTCTTAACCAGTGAATGGATTTCGGAATATTTCACAGGAATTTTCCTTGAGTGACCCTTTAGCAAATTTACTCGTACCATTCAGCATGGATGAACAAGATGGCCACCAAAGCTAAAAATAGGAAAAAAAACACCTTTAAATGACTTCTTCTCCTTAATCAGCGGATGGATTTGGTAATCATTTCACAGGAATGTTGCTTGGGTGACCCTCTACCAAAGAAATTCACACCATTTTGCTTTGATGAACAAGATGGCCTCCAAAGCTAAAAATAGAAAATAAAGTAGAAGTAAAACAAAGATCAGGAATTGATACAATTAACTTACTCCACCCATAAAAGACACCAAAGGGAAAGAAACACAAACACCAAGCGACCAGACCACAATGGAAACCCAAACAAAGGAAGGCCACAAGGACAGCCACTTTCCCACAAAACGGCCACACCGCCACCCAAAATCAAAAGACACAAGCGACACACACAGCAAGCAACAAACAACAACACAAACAAACCGCCACAGAAGAGCCGCCCCGGAAAGACTTCTGCTCCTTAACCAGAGGATGGATTTTGAAATAAGTTGACATGAATGTTTCTGAGATGCCCTTATACCAAAACTGCTCAATTGCCCGGGTTAGACAAAATGACCACAGAGCTAAAAAAAAAAATAGAAAAACCTTTAAATGACTTCTTCTCTTTAACCAGTGGATGGATTTCGAAATAATTTCTCAGGAATATTTCTTTGGTGAACCTCTATTAAAATTGCTCAAACCATTTTGCTTGGATGAACAAGATGGTCACCAGAGCTGAAAATAGAAAATATCCTTGGGTCAAACAAAATTGCTCAAGCCCTCTACTCCACCATGTATTACCTACAATTTCTTTTGTACAATTTGCATGTAGAGCCTCTATGGTAGGGGGAATGAAATTTTGTATGGCCACCTTTCTCATATATGATAAAAACTTTGAAAAATTTTCTTCTCAGAAACCAAATGGCTGATGACCTTGAAATTTTGTATGCTGCATCGGGGACTCTGCCCTTACAAAATCTGTTCAAATGATGACCTTTGGTTGACGTTGACTTGTTTTACATCAAGGTCAAATGGTCCCTTAGACATGTATGGAAAAAAGCAAAACAGTAGATTTTACTGATTGCATGGTAGCCTGTTGCATAAGAAATATTATTATTTGCAATCAGCTGATTGTATGTTTATATAATACTCAATTCCGAAGGTCAATGTCATTACTGACCTTTTCTTGGATGCCTCAGATTCAGTATTTTTATCTTCTTCTCTACTTAAACTGTTAGGTTGATTGAAACTAAATTACATATGGAGCCTCTATGGGAAGGGGGAATGAAAGTAAGGACTTGGTCACGTGACCAATATGGCCATCATGCCCATTATATGGTAAAAATCATTAAACATATTCTCCTCTGGAACCCAATGACCAGTGACCTTCAGACTTGCTACATAGCATAAGGGACTTGGGTCCTACCAAGTTTGTTCAAATGATGACCTTTGGTTGACCTTGACCTGTTTTATGTCAAGCTCAGATTGGGTCACTTATACATTTGTATCAAAAAGGCAAAACAGTGGATTTTTTCTGATTCTGTTGTAGCATGTAGCATCAGAATTGATATTTGCAATCAGCTGAATGGAAGTTTATCAATTCCAAAGGTCAAGGTCATTACTGACCTTTTTCCTGGATGACTTGGATTCAGTATTTTATCTTCTTCTCCACTAAAACTGCTATGCTGATTGCAACCAAATTACATGAAGAGCCTCTATGGGATGAAGCAATGAAAAGTTATTTGTGGGATTGTAGTCACATGACCAAGATGGACACCATGCCTGTATATGTTATAAACCACATGATCTCTGGTGAGTCTAGTAGCCCTTGGGCCTCTTGTTTTATACCCCCACAAACAAAGTTTGAAGGGGTTATATAGGAGTCATTTTTATTGAGGTCTATATATGTGTGACATAAATTTGATATGTGTCAGGTCAAGGTCAAAATCAGTGTTTCTAGTGTTTGGACGGGTTTTTTAGCTGATGAAACCACTTCACACACATCACGTGAACAAGTCCGTGAAATGAAGACCCCCCTATACCCCACATTATATAGAGAAAACTGGGGTTTACGGCGGTAAACATTATTTTTCTTATTTTTACTCCAAGACATAGGTTGTGGGTACTCGTTAGAACCGCCTCAATGAGGCGGTTCTAACGAGCACCCACAACCTATGTTTGCAGTATTTATAAGAAAAATATCACGGATTTTCATCAGATAAATGGCCATTTTGGAGATGTGAAAAAAATGCACTATGTCGCACGGGTGTGTTATCGTAATGTTTTTCTCCAGAACCTATGGGTAGATTATTTTGAAACTTCGTATGTAGCATTGGTTACTCAAGGGCATCATGGTTTGTTCAACTCTTGACTGACCCAATTCACATCACCCTCAAATTTGATTGCATATGCTTTTGTATGGGGGGGGGGGGGGGGGCATCAAGAAAACACCCCTATATAATTTTGACCCCCTTGAACCCCACTTTTATATAGTAAAACTGGGGTTTACAGGGGTAAACCTTTTTCTTATTTCTGCTCCAAAATATAGATACAATCTATATTTTGAGCAGAAATAAGAAAAATATCACAATTTTTCATCTTAAAATATCCCTGTTTTTTTTTCAGTAAAGATGACAATTTATTTGAATAAGCATGTTTTCGTAATGAACCTGGAAATTTTTAATCTTTTGGAAACAATTATTGTTGCCTGTGAACTTTGATTGTGTATTTGCAATCAACTAAATGACTCAATGAAGCTACAAGAGTATCAAAGGTCACTACTTAACTTTAGACCAGGATCACTCATTCGCCACAATTAAAACTTGTTAACCCTTTTTGTACCAAATAGAATCTTCCTACTTATATATAGCAAGAGTCCTTTTCAAAATTTAGGGGTGACAGGTTGTGTTTTCTTCAAAATTTATTTGGAAATTGGCTGAACTTTTGCAAACAGTGTAGGACCTGAGGCGTCTGATCTGGGCCTGCACTGCTTGCCATTCACCCCTTTTGGGGTTTCTGGTATTGAATGAGTTAATTTATAAAAACCATTGGGCAAACTGAAGTCAAATTTCATATTAATATGGAATACAAGTAAGTTTGTTCATTTGGGACTCTTGTGACCTTAAATGTTAAAAAAAATCTTCAAAGGCCTTCTTCTGTGGAACCAGTTGGCCTGTTGCCTTGAAAGTTGGATTGTAGCAATAGAGACTGCTTGCCATCATCATTAATTCAAATGATAAGTCTGTATTGACCTTGACCTAAAACTAAGCTATGCAAATTTGAGCAAAGTTTCTTATAAAGCCTTAACCCTTTTTGTACCAAATGGAATCTTCCTCTTTATAAATAGCAGGAGTTCATTTCAAAATTTAGGGGTGTCAGGTTGTGTTTACATCAAAATTTATTTTGAAAATGACTGAACTTTTAGCAAACAGTGAGGCCCTGATCAGACGCCGCATTCTGCGGCGTCTGGTCTGGGCCTGCACTGTTTGCCAGGGTACCCGTTTTGGGGTTTCTGGTACTAAATGGGTTAATTATGAGATAGAGGAATGAGGTTTGTTCAAATGGTTTATGACATATGACAAAGATGGCTGCCATGGTAATAATCCTTCAAAAATCTTATCAATCAAACTAAATGGCTCCAGATTCACTCAGGTTCAGGACCATGGGTCCTCTGTAATTTCTGGAAGATACAAATAAAAAGTTCCCCCCACCTATCGGGGCTTGAAGAAATAGATGGGCTGCAAGATGCTTCCACACAGAGCTGAAACCAACCGCACTTAAGTACTGGTAAACTGCTTAGAGGTTCTAAGCATGCCCAGGAAAAGTGATGCAAGTTGGACCGTCCATGCATATAAACCCTATTAGTTTAATTGGGCGGCAGGGCTTGAGATGTAATTTCATCTAAAAGTCGGGTAAAAGTCCCACAAAATTGGAAGCAACGTCTCCAAATTGACCTATACAGTGTTGACGGGGACGTTAAACCTCTAATCAAACAAATCAAACAAATAACAAGTGCTGATATGATACAAAGAAAGATTTCATACAAAAAATTACGGAACTCACTAAAGGCTTGTTTCATATCTATATGAAATTGACTTGCAGTTTTCATATCATCAAGTGAACAAGTCCGTGAAATGAACACCCCCTTACACCCCACTTTGTATGGAGAAAACTGTGGTTTATAGGGGTGAACATTATTTTTCTTATTTTTACTCCAAGACATAGGTTGTGGGTACTTGTTAGAGGCGGTTCTAACGAGCACCACAACCTATGTTTGCAGTATAAATAAGAAAGATATCATGGATTTTCATCCGAAAAGTAGCCATTTTGGAGATGTGAAAAACTGCACTATGTCGCAGGAGTGTGTTATCCTAATGTTTTCAGGCTGTAGCATGGTGTCCATGGCAGAGCAATGTCCTAGCTAGTGGTGGCGGTACAGCTGACCGACATATCAGGTTGTGGAACGTCAGTACAGGATCTCCTCTTGCTGCCATCAACACTGACTCACAGGTACCTATTATTGTCGCACCTGCTTTTAGCCTGGTGTGATATAGGAGAACAATTTTCCATCCGTTCGTGAAACCGTCAACATTTGCGACCAACCTAGTGTTTACCAAAATGGTCAAGTTTATTTCTTAAGAACTATTAGAGTTTCATTAGCAATACTTGGTACAAACCTGTATCTAGGGATGGCAAGTTTAATGCAAGCATCCATATTTGACCATGACCTACTTTTCATGGTTCACTGACTTTGTGAAAATTTGCGACCACCCTAGCATTCACCCAAATTGCTATGTAGATTTCTCAAACTATTTTTAGCTAACCAGAGCTGAAGCCTCCAGGGTAGCTTAAAAGATAGGCAGTTGTCCTTCGTTGTCTGTTGTGTGACTTCAACAGTTTCAAACAACATTCCTCTAAAGCCACTGGGCCGATTGGGCCCAAATTTCATTTGTAGCATCCTAGGGTTGGGTGATTGAAAGTTTGTGTTTTTTATGAAAATCAGCTGTTTAGTTTAGTTGCTATGGCAACTTAGAGTTCCCATAGACTTACAATGGAGAAAATTGAAAAATGGCATTTACTGCCAAGCCTTTTCAGATATTTTGACAAAATTTCCATAGAAATGTTCTTTAAGCAATCTACTAACTGCCATATGATTTTAGGCCCACTGCACATTTTTATTTGGTTGCCATGGAAACCAGAATGCCCCATATGCTGCATCCCACCATTGCAGACTCACTGCCACAAAACTAGGTCACAGTGAACTACTTTTGTGGAAATTGACACTTGTTAACATTTGCATTAAAGTTTTGCGTGAAGCTTTTTTCTCGGCTTCTGTTGGGCCGAATCAATTCATATTCCATACGTTTATGTATCCCACCAATGCAGGCTCACTGCCATAACAAATAGGTCACTGTGATGCACTTTTGTGGAAATTGACACATTATAACATTTGTGTTAAACCTTTTGCCTGAAGCTGTTTTCTCGGCTTCTGTTAGGCTGAATCACTTCATATTTCATATGTCTATACACCCCACCAAAGCAGGTTCCCTTGCACAAAACTAGGTCACTGTGACCTACTTTTTTGGGGGGGATTTGGTTTTACGGCCCTTTCAAGATTATTTCACTCATATCGAGCCGATCGTTAATCAGAGGTGGGCGAAATCCGGAGTTCCCAGAGAAAAACCACCTGACCTTCCGTTGCAGAACTTGGCGTCTCACATGTGACCCGAGCGAGTTGTGACCTACTTATGTGAAAACTGATGCTTGTATTATATTGGACGGTGGCACTGGCTGGGGGTATACGTGACCTCCTGGTCACTTGCTCTAGTTACAGAAGAAAGGAAAAAATATATATAACTACAAATAGAAGAAAGGATAATATCACACTGCATGCAGAAGAAATTTATACAGTAAATTGGGAAAATTTCGCAAGCCTTTTATTTCCGGAGAAAAATCGGGTATATTGTTTTCTTACCACAGTTGAGTCCGGCGACAGTCCGTCTGTCCATCTGTCAGTCTGTCCGTCCATCACATTTCTATAAAATGGATCTCCTCTGCAACCACTGAAGTTACACTTTTGAAACTTTGCATGTGGATAGTACATGGAATGTAGATGGCAGTGGGCAACTTTTTTTTTACCTTGACCTCAACATGACCCCAAGGTAAAGGTACAAAATTATGAGTTGCCATATCTCCTAAACTATTGGAGTTACACTATTGAAACTTTGCTTATTGGATGGCCCTTGGAATATAGAATATGTCAGGTTACTTTCGGTGTGACCTTGACCCCTGTATCAAAGGTCAAAAAGTATGATTTTGCCATATCTTCTAAACTATTAGAGTCACACTTCTGAAACTTTGGTTATTGGATGGCCTTTGGAATATAGAATAAATTTGGATACTTTTGGTGTGACCTTGACCTCAACATGACCCCAAGGTCAAAGGTAAAAAAATTATGATTTGCCATATCTCTAAACTATTGGAGTTATACTTCTGAAACTTTGCTTATTGGATGGTCCTTGGAATATAAAATATGTTGGGCTACTTTTGGTGTGACCTCGACCCCAAGGTCAAAGGTCAAAAAGTATGACTTTGCCATATCTTCTAAACTATTGGAGTTACACTTCTGAAACTTTGTTATTGGATGGCTGTTGGAATATAGAATAAATTGGGATACTTTAGGTGGACCTCAACATAACCCCAAGGTCAAAGGTCAAAAAGTATGACTTTGCCATATCTTCTAAATATAAGAGTTACCTTTCTGAAACACTGCTTATCAGTTACAATGTTCTTTGCAACTTTTTTAACTTACATGTAGTTTTGGCTAGCTAATTAGTCTTATTCATAGAAAAAGCAGGTATTTGTGATGGTATACCATCAACTGCTGATCTAGTCTATTATTAAACTGCTGTCTGGTCTTGTTTTCTAGACATATTGCAAATAGGCCCCTACACTGTAAATAGCAAAAATATATAGCCAAGCGAAAATTTTCCAATCTACAGTATTGCACAACCGTTTATCAGCCAGAAAGCTTACCAGAAAAAAGGAAAAGCCACAGTCAAAGATTACAGCCTACCAATGGCACCAAGAAGTTCTAAGTAAGTTAAATGAAAAGTAGAAGTAAAACAAAGATCTGGAATCGATACAATTAACTTACTCCACCCATCAAAGACACCAAAGGGAAGCCTCATTTGATTCCAATCACATCCTGGAACATCTTGTTTCCAAATCCTAGCGACAGCCCTAGTTTTTCTGAAGCTGTGTGGTTGCCAATGCTCTCGTAAATATTTTTTATTGCCTTTGGGTCTCGGGTTACATCATCAGACTTTATGAAA
Source organism: Lucinisca nassula (assembly GCA_963580285.1). Lineage (NCBI taxonomy): Eukaryota > Metazoa > Mollusca > Bivalvia > Lucinida > Lucinidae > Lucinisca > Lucinisca nassula. The sequence continues at coordinate 54,104,225 of OY757024.1, forward strand.
CAGCATTCATACCTTAAAACTTAGTCTGATTTATTTAAAAAAAAAATGGTATGAGATAAAAGCTGAAGGATTATGCCTGGAAATTTATTGGTTCAAATAACTAAATTCTGCAACACAGAAATGCTGTTTAAGTGTCCAGTTACATCATAATGATTTCAAGTACGAGGACTGTTCAAATATGAATGCAACTAAGCTCATAAAAATGATTCTGTGATAGATTTCGATGAAAAATTTATTTTGTCCCCTCAAAGTATTCCCCTGTAACAGATATACAAACTTTCAGTCTTCTGATCCAATCATTGAATGCATTTTGGTAGTCTTTTTGAGGTATACTATGAAGGCACTGGAATATTGCAGAACCGAGGTGTTTGCGCTGTACAAATTTTCGACCAGAAAGGTATTTTTTCAGCGGCGGGAACAAAAAAAAAGTCACACGGGGCAAGGTCAGGGGAATACACAGGGTGAGGGAGTTCAACAACCTTTTCCTGCTTCAGATAGTCTTGCACAATGAACGCCTTGTGCGATGATGCATTGTCATGTAGCAATCTGACATTGGCCAAACCAGTTGCGGGTCTTCGTTCTTTGAAATATTTCTTCAATTTTCGAAGAACTTTATTCTTGTAAAACTTCGCATTTACAGATTTGCCTTTAGGCACAGCAACCTGAATAGCAGGGCCCTGATTTGAAAAGAACAAAATTGATACTTCATACACATATTTACCATTGCACACCCTGCCCAGTGCTGTCCACCCTTACTGACTTTGAGCGGCTTCTCATGCTTGGTGAATACAGATGAATACAGAGGCCACGTCATACAGACAAGCACCGTGGCACACCCTGGCAAGTGCTGTCCACTGTTACTGACTTTGACTTGCTTCTCTGCTTGGTTTCTTGAATACTGAGGCCACTAGGCTAATGAAACTTCATACAGACATGTACCATGGCACACTTTGCCAAGTGCTGTCTACTGTTACTGACCTTGACTTCCTCATCATGAAAGAGTGATGTCCTGCCTGTGTTTAGCGCAATTTATTGAACACTAACAGCATTCATGATATTGCAGTTTTGTAAATTTCTTGTTGCAGGTTTCTGCCATCATGTTTAACAATGAATACAAGGAGGTGGTATCTGGGCATGGATTCTCTCAGTATCAGCTGTCCATTTGGAAATATCCGGATATGATAAAAGTTACTGATCTAACAGGTACTCCTGGTTTATTTAACATTTTGCACTATCCTTGGCATCGACATCTGCATAATTTACAAATTTCTCATTAAATATATAAGAATCTCGTGTTCCTCAATAAATTTAGTTTAATTTTATCTCTATTTAGCACTTATTTTAACCTTTACCACTCTCTGGGCTAAAATTTCATTTCCAGATAACTGCTACAGTTTACATCCAATCAAGCTGAAACTGCATACATAGTTAGACCATGATGTGGGGCAGCGCATATTGTTTCGAGGTTACAGTCCACCAATTAATAATAGAGTTATGCCCCTTTGAAATTTTTTGTAAACTTTTCGTTTCCGGATAACTGCTCCTACAGTTTACATCCAATCTAGCTGAAACTTCATTAATAGTTAGACCATGTAGTGGGGCAGTGCATATTGTTTCGAGATTATGGTCCACCAAACAATGAAAGAGTTATGCCCCTTTGAAATTTTTTGTAAACTTTTCGTTTTCGCATAACTCCTCCTACAGTATATATCCTATCAGGCCGAAACTTCATACATAGTTAGACCATGATGTGGGGCAGTGCATATTGTTTTGAGGTTACGGTCCACCAAATAATGAAAGAGTTATGCCCCTTTGAATTTTTTTGTAAACTTGTCGTTTCCGGATATTTCTTCCTACAGTTTACATTTGATCAAGCTGAAACTTCATCCATAGTTAGACCATGATGTGTGGCAGCGCATATTGTTTCGAGGTTACGGTCCACCAAATAATAATAGAGTTATGCCCCTTTGAATTTTTTTGCAAACTTTTCTTTTCAGGATGACTCCTCCTACAGTTAACATCCAGTTTAGCTGAAACGTCATATATAATTAGACCATGATGTGGGGCAGCGCATATTGTTTTGAGGTTCTGGTCCACCAAATAATAATAGGGTTATGCCCCTTTGTATTTGTTTGTAAACTTTTTGTTTCCGGATAACTCCTCCTACATTTTAGATCCAATGATGTTGAAACTTTACATGCAGTAAGACAATGGTATGGAACAGTGCATATTATTTTGAGGTTACGGTCTGCCATATATTACCAGAATTATACCCCTTTCACAGATTTTTCTAAACATTCTGTTTCCTGATAAACTCCCTCTTACATTTTACATCTGATGACGCTGCAACTTTACATATAATAAGACCATGATGTAGAACAGTGCATATTTTTTTAGGAGTTATTCCCCTTTCACATATATTTCTAAACCTATTTTGTTCCCAGATAATGCCTCCCTTATTTTACATCTGATGAAGCTGAAACTTTACGCATTGTTTGTATTGGAGTTTAACGGCCCAGTCAATACTATTTTAGGTCATTTTTGAGCCGGTCAGTTTACCTATCCACACTTTACCTTGGCAGGCTTATACGTAAGCAGTTAACCATTACAGTGTGCATTCTTTTGCCAGAAACTGACAACTGCTCTTCTTGAATCAGCGGAAGGGAGAGAATGACAATAGAAAAGATTTCATGGTCAATCTCTACAAAAGAATGTTGTCGACCCCGGCAGATATCGAACCCGCGTCCTGATCACCAGTCAGACATGCATCGAACTAAGTTACTGAGGCCGGCGAAACTTTACGTATAATTAGACTATGATGTGGAGCAGGGCATATTATTTCAAGGTTACAGTCCACCACTTATTGCCAGAGTTATGCCTATATTATTTTGAGGTTATGGTCACCAAATATAACCGACCATGAAAATTTGTTGGAAACAGGTAGTTTGAGCCATTGAGGGTTATTAATATTACCAGGTAAGACTATATTGAGCACATATTGTTCCTTGGTTACATTCCACAAACCCAAACTTGTACAACAGTCAGTATATATGTTTCTCCATCTTACTGATTGCCACGGCTTGCGGAGCTCTTTTTAAATAATTTCACAGGAATATGCCTTGGGTGACCCTCTACCAAAATTTGCTAAAATGGTTCCGCTCCACTGAACAAAATGGCCACCAGAGATAAAATAGAAAAAAAACAAAAAAACTTTTAAACAACATCTCCTCTTAGGCTAATGGTCCAATATCAAAATAATTTCACGAGAATGTTCCTTGGGTGGCCCTCTACCAGAATTGCTAAAATGGTTCCGCTCCACTGAACAAAATGGCCACCAGAGCTAAATATAGAAAAACCTTTTCATGACATCCAGGCTAATGGTCCGATATCAAAATAATTTCACAAGAATGTTCCTTGGGTGACCCTCTATCAGAAATACTAAAATGGTTCCGCTTTGCTGAACAAACTGGCTACCAGAGCTAAAAATAGAAAAACCTTAGAAAAACCTTTAAACAGCATTTCCTCCTAGGCTAACAGTCTGTTTGTTTGATTTGAGTTTAACGTCCCCGTCAATGCTGTATAGGTCATTTTGGAGCTGTTGCTTCCAATTTTGTGGGACTTTTACCCGACATTGAGATGAAATGGCATCTCAAGCCCTGTCGCCCAATGAAACCAATAGCGTTTAAAAGCATGGACGGACCTCCTAGGCTAACAGCCTGATTTCAAAATGATTTCGCAGGAATGTTCCTTTGTGACCCTCTATCGGAATTGCTAAAATGGTTCCGCTCTGATGAACAAACTGGCCGCCAGAGTTAAAAATAGAAAACCTTTAAACAACATCACCTCCTAAGCTAATGGTCCTTTCTCAAAATTATGTCACAGAAATATTTCTACTGACCCTTTACCAAAATTGCTAAAATGGTTTCGAATGGCTGAACAAAATGGCCACCAGGGCTAAAAATAGGAAAAACCTTTTAAACGACATCGCATCCTAGGCTAATGGTCCGATTTCAAAATAATTTCACAGAATTGCTCAAATGGTTCCGCTCTGCTGAGAAAATTGGCCGCCAGAGCTAAAAATAGGAATAACCCTTGAAAGACATCTCCTCCTAGGCTAGTGGTCCGATTTCAAGGCTAGTGGTCCGATTTAAAAATAATTATACAGGAATGGTCCTTGGGTGACACTCTACCAGAATTGCTAAAATGGTTCTGCTCTGCTGAACCAAATGACCAACAGAGCTTAAAGTAGATTAACCTTTATATGATAGATCTTCCTAGGCTAATGGTCCGATTTCAAATTAATTTCACAGGAATGCTCCTGAGGTAACCCTCTACCAAAACTCAGTGTTATTGATAAGCTTTTGCCCGAGGAGTACTGTTACTCCTCCAAACAAAGACATGATTCTTTGAGAGTATTGATACTCCTAAATTCAAAACTAGGGTCGTATCTTCATGTCATCAGTCATCACAGGATGGCTGCTAAGTGCACTTATAATAATGTCAGGCGTGGCAATGGCAATTTAAAAGACGTTAAACACATTTTCTATCATCGTAACATACCGATATACATTTTCATGTTAATAAGCTGGCAGACAGCAAAATGAAAAATTACTTTTTCTTCTAAAGAATGTAAATCCAGCCAATGTTGTCGTCTACTTCGCATGTGTTTTTGGAATTTCCCAGATGCCATTGAAGGCTCGTTTTAATCCGACTGTGCAGGCTGGTCGAAGTCTTCAGCCGTCACACAGATTATATTGTCATCAAAACGTTTTCAGACCCATGTTTTGTGTCTGCAGCGGCAAAGGTTGGAAATCACCACGAATTGTAGCGACTGCATGCGATAGGTAAAAGGCGAGAAATTCAGCGCTCAGCAAAAATACAATAAAACATGAGACCAGTGAAGACTCAGATCAGCAAGCGCATCTGTGAAAGCTAATCAGTCTGTCCCGGTTGCTGTGCTTGCGTTCATTTATGATGCACTGCCAGTCTTTCTGCTTAATGTTCAAAGATGCCGGCGAGACATCTTCGGGTGTTAATTTAATCAGCTACTTGATAGATAGCGGTAAATAAGCATGCACTGCATGCTAACCACCTGTGATTCACAATTAGATATATGAGTACCCAAGTATTACAGGTTAATCCTGCCATTGTGACTCAATAAATATAATTTTGGTCAAATGAATACGGAACACGGCGGACAAAGAGATCAGTCTGTGCAGCGGTGGTTCTATCTCAGACGTGCATTGACAACAATGTTGCGAGAAAAAAATACGTTGGGATGATAAAAGTATGAAAAATAGAAGTGGAGTCAAAAGTAAACAGCCACCATGATGCAGTAATCAAAGGCGTCGATATACACAATGTCGAAAAACGGCAATAAACAAGGTTTTAAGCCTCCGGTTAAGAGTTTTCCCCTATGGCCAAAGGGCGCGAAAAAATGAGTCATGGATGCAAATTTTCTTGCATCTGCGGCCTGCGGACGCTAAGCAGAAAGAGCTAGCGCTAACGTTGCATTGTCGGATATATATTCGCTGTTACATTAATTATAACTTTCCTAGCCCAGTTGTTGTTGCTTCTGTTTCGATTTCCACAAAATACAGAGTAATCCATTTCAACGTGAATTTCTGCGATTTGGGAGAAATAGCCACCAGCAATTTCTCCTGCATTTGATATTTTTTCTTCGTTTTTCTGGAGAAACTTTGTCAGGTTCTCCAAAAAAGGAAAAAGTGGTCTTAACTTTTTATCGTCTACGCGTCTGTTTTGATATTTAATTCCTAACTACATGACAATGTGAATCTGTAGATCTGTCGAACCCAATTTTTTTTTTGCGAAGATGACACTCCGTAGAAGTCAATGTGGTTGCCTAACAATATTCAAGATCGTATTTTTATGCACGCTTGTCATAGTTACTTTTCATGCTTCAGGCGTTGTTAATAAAGTTAATAATGCGGGCGGCTTTCCCTTAGATAATAAATAATGTTATGTAATCACACGTCAATAATCAGTTTCCTAATCATGTTGATAGTTGTCATAACTTGAGGCTGATTAAATATAAGCGGATCGGTATTCAATAAATGATCGTCAAAATGTAAGGTTGAAGTGTTTCAGCGTAATTAAAACAAATGCCAACATTCGTGAATGGATGAATTTCGAATCTTTCTTGAAGAGTGGAACAGCGTTTGTTGAAGACTATGATGCGGCGAAAATTACTGCGATTTCGATTGCTTTTTGTCAGGCGTCACATGTTTTTTTTTTTCCATTGCCGATACGACTGCAATGGAACGGCCTTGGCGTATCGCCAATTTAACAGTCTTATTTGGTACGACTTTTTCTTCATTTCTAGGCGTATTTGCTCGATTTTAGAGTCGTATTTACAACGATACGACCCTTATCAATTACTCTGAAAACTGCTATAATGGTTCTGCTCCGCTGAATAAAATGGCCAGCAGAGCCAACAAAAGAGTCAGTGGCTCAATTTGAAACCCAATTCACAGAAATGTTTCTCTTTTATTTTTATGCCCCCGCCATTCGAAGAATGGTGGAAAGGGCATATAGCTTTGACCCTGTCCGTCCGTCCGTGCGTCTGTCCGTCTGAAACTTAAACACAGTCAATAACTTCCTTATTTCTTGATGGATTTTAAAATTACTCGGCAGAAATGTTAACCATCATGAGATGATGTGTCGCGTGCAAAACCCAGGTCCTTACCTCCAAGGTCAAGGTCATACTTAGAGGTCAAAGGTCAAAAAAGGGTCCGAAACTTAAACGCAGTCAATAACTTTCTTATTTCTTGATGGATTTGAAATTACTTTGTAGAAATGTTAACCATCATGAGTCGATGTGTCACATGCAAAATGCAGGTCCGAACCTCCAAGGTCAAGGTCATACTTGGAGATCAACGGTCAAAAAAAGGGTCAGAAACTTAAACGTAGCCAATAACTTACTTACTTTTGGATGAATTTTGAAATTATTTTGAAGAAATGTTAACCATCATGAGACAATGTCACGTGCAAACCCAGATCTGTACCTCCAAGGTCATACTTAGAGGTCAAATGGCATAAAAAGGGTCCAAAACTTAAACACTGTCAATAACTCTCTATGGATGAATACGAACATAGACATATTTTCGGGCGGGGGCATATGTGTCCTATGGATGCATTTCTAGTTGTACCAAAATTGATTAAATGGTATGGCACATTTTAAGTTCTGTTCCACTGAAACATCCCATCTCAAAGTAGGTATAATTGTACTGATGATTGAGGGGTGGTTTTGCAACAACTGGGGCATCCAACTGATATCGGCTTACAGCAGGGCAAGGCCTGCTGTCCTTGCAGCAGGTAAGGGTAGAGGAGTGTTATTGCTTCTTCTGTTTCAACACTTCCATTCATTTTTGTGTTTCTTTACTATCACTCACTTTCTCCCTTTCTTTGGGAGACAACACAAAATGACCCACAAGGGTTGACATGTCATTATACTCAAAACAATCAATCATGTACTGCTGAAATGGGTTTGCTCTGCTGGTAAAAATGTCCATATGACTGCCGAGGTAAAGACAGAAAAATCATTAAAGAAATCTTCTCCATTGTCTCCATTTCAAAATCACTTCAACAGAAAAGTTCCTTGAGTGACCCCTCTACCAAAGTGCTTAAGTGGTTTTGCTCCTCTGTACAAAATGGCTGTCAGAGCTAAACATAGAAAAACCTGTAAACAGCAATGTTAGTACATAAAAACTCAGGTGAACGAATTAGGCCATCATGGACCTCGTACTAATTTTTCCCAGAAAACAGTATTTCACATCTCTTGAGACCAGTACGCATACTCCTACAGAAACACTCTTACACTCTGTTCAGAAAATCTGAATCATCAATATTTTCGTTTCCTCCTTTTTAGCTCACCTGTCACATAGTGACGAGGTGAGCTTTTGGGATCACTTTTTGTCCATCGTCCGTCGTGCGTGCGTCCGTCCGTCCGTGCGTCCGTCCGTCCGTGCGTCCGTAAACAATTTCAAATAAGTATATCTCCAATACCCCATGGCCAATCTTGATCAAATTTCATGTGAATCATCATCAGGTAGGGGGAAAGGCTGCATGAGGTTTTTGGGCTTATCAGGTTGGAATTCTGGTTGCCATGGCAACATATAGCTCCCATAGACTTATAATGGGAAAACATTTAAAAATCTTCTTCTCTGAAACCACATGGCCCAGAGCTTAGATATTAAGCATGTAGCAAGGGCAAGTGGTCAACTACATAATTCCTGCCAATCATGCCCCTCGGTGCCAGATGGGCCACACCCTAGGGCCCCTTCGCTCCCATAGACTAATAATGGAAAAAAAAGCTTCAAAAATCTTCTTCCCTGAAACCACAGGGCCCAGAGCTTAGATATTTAGCATGTAGCAATGGCAAGTGGTCACCTACATAATTCCTGCCAATCATGCCCCTGGGTTCAAAAAGGGTCACGCCCCGGGGCCCCTTCGCTCCCATAGACTCATAATGGAAAAAAAGCTTAAAAAATCTTCTTCTTTAAAACCACAGGGCCCAGAGCTTATATATTTAGCATGTAGCAATGGCAGGTGGTCACCTACATAATTCCTGCCAATCGTGCCCCTGGGTTCCAAATGGGCCACGCCCCGGGGCCCCTTCGCTCCCATAGACTCATAATGGAAAAAAAGCTTCAAAAATCTTTTTCTCTGAAACCACAGGGCCCAGAGCTTATATATTTAGCATGTAGCAATGGCAGGTGGTCACCTACATAATTCCTGCCAATCATGCCCCTGGGTTCAGAATGGGCCACGCCCCGGGGCCCCTTCGCTCCCATAGACTCATAATGGAAAAGAGCTTCAAAAATCTTCTTCTCTGAAACCACAGGGCCCAGAGCTTAGATATTTAGCATGAAGCAATGGCAAGTGGTCACCTACATAATTCCTGCCAATCATGCCCCTGGGTTCAAAAAGGGCCACGCCCCGGGGCCCCTTCGCTCCCATAGACTCATAATGGAAAAAAAGCTTCAAAAATCTTCTTCTCTAAAACCACAGGGCCCAGAGCTTATATATTTAGCATGTAGCAATGGCAGGTGGTCACCTACATAATTCCTGCCAATCATGCCCCTGGGTTCCAAATGGGCCACGCCCCGGGGCCCCTTCGCTCCCATAGACTCATAATGGAAAAAAAGCTTCAAAAATCTTCTTCTCTAAAACCACAGGGCCCAGAGCTTATATATTTAGCATGTAGCAATGGCAGGTGGTCACCTACATAATTCCTGCCAATCATGCCCCTGGGTTCCAAATGCGCCACGCCCCGGGGCCCCTTCGCTCCCATAGACTCATAATGGAAAAAAAAGCTTCAAAAATCTTCTTCTCTGAAACCACAGGGCCCAGAGCTTATATATTTAGCATGAAGTAACAGCAAGTGGTCACCTACATAATTCCTGCCAATCATGCCCCTGGTGTCCAAACGGACCATGCCCCGGGGCCCATTAGCTCCTATAGACTCATAATGGAAAAAAGCTTCAAAAATCTTCTTCTCTGAAACCATAGGGCCCAGAGCTTAGATATTTAGCATGTAGGAAGGGCAAGTGGTCAACTACATAATTCCTGCCAATCATGCCCCTGGGTTCCAAATGGTCCACGCCCCGGGGCCCCTTCGCTCCCATAGACTCGTAATGGAAAAAAGCTTCAAAAATCTTCTTCTCTGAAACCACAGGGCCCAGAGCTTAGATATTTAGCATATAGCAATGGCAAGTGGTAACCTATATAATTCCTGCCAATCATGCGCCTGGGGTCGAAATTGGCCACACCCCTGGGCCCCTTAGCTCCTATATACTCATAATGGAAAAAAAGGTTCAAAAGTCTTCTTCTCTGAAACCACAGGGCCCAGAGCTTAGATATTTAGCATGTAGCAACGGAAAGTGGTCACCAACATAATTCCTGCCAATCATGCGCCTGGGTTCCAAATGGGACATGCCCGGGGCCCCTTAGCTCCTATAGATTCATAATGAAAAAAAAAGCTTCAAAAATCTTCTTCTCTGAAACCACAGAGCCCAGAGCTTAGAAATTTATCATGTAGCAAGGGCAAGTGGTCACCAACATAATTCCTGCCAATCATGCTCCTGGGGTCCAAACAGGCCACGCCCTGGGGCCCCTTAGCTCCTTTAGAGTCATAATGGAAAAAAGCTTCAAAAATCTTCTTCCCTGAAACCACAGGGCCCAGAGCTTAGATATTTAGCACATAGCAACGGCAAGTGGTCACATACATAATTCCTGCCAATCATGCTCCTGGGGTCCAAACAGGCCACGCCCTGGGGCCCCTTAGCTCCTATAGACTCATAATGGAAAAAAGCTTCAAAAATCTTCTTCTCTGAAATCACAGGGCCCAGAGCTTAGATATTTAGCACATAGCAACGACAAGTGGTCACCTACATAATTCCTGCCAATCATGCCCCTGGGTTCCAAATGGGCCACGCCCCCGGGCCCCTTGGCTCCCATAGACTCAAAATGGAAAAAAGCTTCAAAAATCTTCTCCTCTGAAACCGCAGGGCCCAGAGCTTAGGTAATTAGCATGTAGCAACGGCAAGTGGTCACCTACATAATTCCTGCCAATCATGCTCCTGGGGTCCAAATTGGCCACGCCCGCGGGCCCCTGTGCTCCCATTGACTCATAATAGAAAAAAGCTTCAGAAATCTTTTTCTCTGAAACCACAGAGCCCAGAGCTTAGATATTTAGCATGTAGCAACAGCAAGTGGGCACCTACATAATTCCTGCCAATCATGCCCCTGTGGTCAAAACAAGCCAAGCCCCAGGGCCCCTTAGCTCCTATAGACTCATAATGGAAAAAATGCTTCAAAAATCTTTTTCTCTGAAACCACAGGGCCCAGAGCTTAGATAATTAGCATGTGGCAATGGCAAGTGGTCACCTACATAAATCCTGCCAATCATGCCCCTGAGGTCCAAATGGGCCATGCCCCCGGGCCCTTTAGCTCCCCTAGACTCATACTGGAAAAAAGCTTCAAAAATCTTCTTCTCTGAAACCACAGGGCCCAGAGCTTAGATATGTAGCATGTGGCAATGACAAGTGGTCACCTGCATAAATCCTGCCAATCATGCCCCTCGGGTCCAAATGGGCCACACCCTGGGACCCCCTTAGCTGCCATAGACTCAAAATGGAGAAAAGCCTCAAAAATCTTCTTATCTGAAACCATAGGGCCCAGAGCTTAGATATTTAGCATGTAGCAACGGCAAGTGATCACCTACATATTTCCTGCTAATCATGCCCCTGGGGTCCAAATGGGCCACGCCCCGGTGCCCCTTAGCTCCCATAGACTCTAAATGGAAGAAAGCTTAAAAAATCTTCTTCTCAGAAACTGTGAAGCACAGAACTTAGATATTTAGTCCAAATTGGGCAAATCCTGTGGCCCCTTAACTCCAACAAACTTATAATGGAAAAAGCTTCAAACATCTTCTTTGAAACCATGAAATACAGACCTTAGATATTTAGTATATAGCAACACAAAATGGTCACCTACATAAATCCTGCCAACCATGCCCTTTGGGTCAAAATTGGCCAAGTCCCAGGGCTCATTAGCTTCTATAGACTTATACTGGAAAAAAAACTTAAAAAAAAATCTTCTTTTCCAAAACCATAAGGCACAGATTTTGTTTGATTTGAGGTTTGGCCGAAACTAGCTAGTCTGGCCCAGAAAACATGTACACTCCATATTTTTTATTTCTGTGGTGTATTCCTTGCTTCCAAAGGATAACCCTTTTATAGAACATATTTACATCCCTGTCAACACTGTATAGGTCATTTTGGAGATGTCTCTTCCAATTTTGTGGGACTTTTTACCCGACATTGTGATGAAATTACATCTCAAGCCCTGTCGCCCAATGATACCAATAGGGTTTATACGCATGGACACCGCTTTGCCTGAGCTTAGATATTTAGTATGTAGCAATGTCAAGTGGTCTCCTTCACTAATGATTTTCTGGTACACAGGTGAGCGATATAGGGCCATTGGGCCCTCTTGTTATACTCATTTTAGCCCATACATCACTGTGGGAAAGTTTTAGACCTGGCCCTCCGCCTATTTCTCCAGCAAGACGTATGCCTCTGTGACAGCCAGGAAAGGCTGTGATTATCGGGAGAAAATAAAAAATCTAAATTTTCTTTCACAGACTAAGACATTCTGACAGGTTTGGCACACCTTTCACCCCATTTATAGAAGTGGTTACTGCTCTTGTAAATTACAAGGGCATCTATATTTCGTTTGCATGATCACTTCATGGAAAATCATTAGCTGTCACACCACGTCTGATATCGGTATAATTCATTTCGACCACTGTTGACAACAGAAAAGAAGAAAATAAGAAGGAAAAAAACCTTTAAAAATCTTCTTGTCTGAAACCAGAAGGCCTAGATCTTCGATATTTGGTATGAAGCTTCATCTAGTGGACCTCTACCAAGATTGTTCAAATTGTAACCCTGGGGCCAAAAATGCCCCCCACGCCGGGGCCCACTGGTTTTACATAGGCTTATAATAGGGAAAACCTTCTAAAATCTTCTTGTCTGGAACCAGAAGGTCCAGGTCTTTGATATTTGATATGAAGCTTCATCTAGTGGACCTCTAACAAGATTGTTCAAAGTATAGCCTTGGGGCCAAAAAAGCCCCCAGGCCAGGGCCCCCAGGTTTTACATAGGCTTATATAGGGAAAACCTTTAAAAATCTTCTTGTCTGAAACCAGAAGGCCCAGGTCTTTGATATTTGGTATGAAGCTTCATCTAGTGGACCTCTACCAAGGTTGTTAAAATTTTAGGCCTTGGGCCAAAAAAGCCCCCGCCTGGGCCACAGGTTTTACATAGGCTTATAATAGGGAAAACCTTTAAAAATCTTCTTGTCTGAAACCAGATGGCACAGGTCTTTGAAATTTGGTATGAAGCTTCATCTAGTGGACCTTTACCAAGATTGTTCAAATTATAGCCCTGGGGCCAAAAATGCCCCCGCTCCGGGGCCCTTTGGTTATACATAGGCTTATACAGGGCAGTCCCTTTATAACACTATGTTTGGGATGCATAGAACAGGACCATGTTATAAGTGAACTGTGTTATAAAGGGATATTTTTATATAGAAATTATAGTAAAATGACAATTTGGGAGGTAAGGCCTGGCCATGTTATAACCAAAACCGTGTACTAAACGGACTGCCCTGTATAGGGAAAATCTTTAAAAAGCTTCTTCTCTGAACCGCAAGGCTCAGGTCTTTGATATTTTGTATGAAACTTCATCTAGTGGACCTCTACCAAGATTGTTCAAATTATTGCCCTGGGTCCAAAAATGCGCCCGCCACGGGGCCCTTTGGTTTTACTTGAACTTATATAGGGAAAATGTTTATAAATCTTCTTCTCTGAAACCACAAGGCCCAGGTCTTTGCTATTTGGCGAGGAGCTTCATCTAGTAGACCTCTATCATGATTGTTTAAATTATAGCCCCAGAGCCAAAAATGCCCACGCCCTGGTGCCCTTTGGTTTAACATAGGCTTATGTAGGATATCTTAAAAAAATCTTCTTGTCTGAAACCAGAAGGTTCAGGTCTTCGATATTGGGTATGAAGCTTCGTCTAGAGGACCTCTATCAAGATTATTCAGATTATAGCCCTGGGGACAAAAATGCCCCCTTCCCCGGGGCCCACTGGTTTTACATTGACTTATATAGGCAAAATCTATATAAATCTTCTTTTCTGAAACCAGAAGGCTCAGTTCTTTAATATTTGGTATGAAGCTTTGTCTGGTGCACCTTGACTAAGATTGATCAACTTATAACCCTAGGGCAAAAAATGGCTCCGCCCTGGGGCCCACTGGTATTACATAGACTTATATAGGGCATACATTTAAAAAAAGTTCTTTGATATTTGGTATGAAGTTTCATGTAGTGGACCTCCACCACAATTATCCAAATTAGTGCCCTGGGGAAAAAAACTGGGCCCACCCCCGAGCCCACTTGTTTTACATAGACTTATATTGGGAAAACCTTCAAAAACCTTCTTGTCTGAAATCAGAAGGCTAATGTCTTTGATATTTGGGATGAAGTTTTGTCTTGTGGATTTCTACCAAGATTGTTGAAATTATAGCCCTGGGGCCAAAAAGGGCTGCGTCCCTGTACCCGCAGGTTTTATATAGACTTATATAAGGAAAACCTTTAAAAATCTTCTTGTTTGAAACTAGAAGGCTCCGTTCTTTGACATTTGGCATGAAGCTTCACCTTTTCGACCACTACCAAGATTATGCATATTATAGCCATTGGGTCAATAATGGCTCTACCTGGGGCCCACTTGTTACACTATGGATCCGGTGAGTGACCCAGGGCCATCATGGCCCTCTTGGTTTCCTTATTTTCTCATTTTTAGCTCACCTGTCACGTAGTGACAAATTGAGCTTTTGTGATCACTTTTTGTCCGTCGTGCGTGCGTGCGTGCGTGCGTCCGTCCGTAAACAATTTCAAATAAGTATATCTCTAATACCCCATTGTCAATCTTGATCAAATTTCATGAGAAGCATCATCAGGTAGGGGGAAAGGCTGCGTAAGGTTTTTGGGCTGATTGGATTGGAATTCTGGTTGCTATGGCAACCTATAGCTCCCATAGACTTACAATGGGAAAAAATTAAAATATCTTCTTCACTGAAACCACAGGACCCAGAGCTTAGATATTTAGCATGTAGCAACGGCCAGTGGTCACCTGCATAATTCCTGCCAATCATGCCCCTGGGGTCCAAATTGGCCACGCCCCGGGGCCCCTTTGCTCCCATAGACTCATAATGGAACAAAAAGCTTCAAAAATCTTCTTCTCGGAAACCACAGGGCCCAGAGCTTAGATATTTAGCATGTAGCAACGGCAATTGGTCACCTACATAATTCCTGCCAATCATGCCCCTGGGGTCCAAACGGGCCACGCCCTGGGGCCCTTTAGCTCCTATAGACTCATAATGGAAAAAAGCTTCAAAAATCTTCTTCTCTGATACCACAGGGCCCAGAGCTGAGATATTTGGCATGTAGCAACGGCAAGTGGCCACCTACATTAATCCTGCCAATCATGCCCGTGGGGTCCAAATTGGTCACACCCCGGGGCCCCTTTGCTCCCATAGACACATAATGGAACAAAAAGCTTCAAAAATCTTCTTCTCAGAAACCACAGGGCCAAGAGCTTAGATATTTAGCATGTTGCAATGGCAAGTGGTCACCTACATAATTCCTGCCAATCATGCCCCTGGGGTCAAAACGGGCCATGCCCCGGGGCCCTTTAGCTCTTACAGACTCATAATGGAAAAAAGCTTCAAAAATCTTCTTCTCTGAAACCACAGGGCCCAGAGCTTAGATATTTGGCAGGTAGCAACGGCAAGTGGTCATCTACATAAATCCTGCCAATCATGCCCCTAGGGTCCAAATGGGCAACGCCCCGGGGCCCCTTAGCTCCCATAGACTCATAATGAAAAAAAAACCCTTCAAAAATCTTCTTCTCTGAAACCTAAAGCCTAGAGTTTAGATATTTAGCATGTAGCAACGGCAAGTGGTCACCTACATAATTCCTGCCAATCATGCCCCTGGGCTCCAAATGAGCCACGCGCAGGGGCCCCTTTGCTGCCATAGACTCATAATGGAAAAAAGCTTGAAAAATCTTCTTCTCTGAATCCACAGCGCCCAGAGCTTAGATATTTAGCAGGTAGCAAAGGCAAGTGGTCACCTACATAATTCCTGCCAATCATGCCCCTGGGGTCCAAAAGGGCCATTCCCTGGGGCCCCTTAGCTCCTATAGACTCATAATGGAAAAAAAAGCTTCAAAAATCTTCTTCTCTGAAACCACAGGGCCCAGAGCTTAGATATTTAGCATGTAGCAATAGCAAGTGGTCACCTACATAAATTCTGCCAATCATGCCTGTGGGGTCCAAATGGGCCACGCCCCAGGGCCCCATAGGTCCCATAGACACATAATGGAAATCGGCTTCAAAAATCTTCTTCTCTGAAACCACAGGGCCCAGAGCTTAGATATTTAGCTTGTAGCAATGACAAGTAGTCACCTGCATAAATCCTGCCAATCATGCCCCTGGGGTCCAATTGGGCCACACCCTTGGACCCCCTTTGCTCCCACACTCATATTTGAAAAAAAAAAGAACTTCAAAAATCTTCTCCTCTGAAACCACAGGGCCCAGAGCTTAGATATTTAGCATGTAGCAACGGCAAGTGGTCACCTACATATTTCCTGCTAATCATGCCCCTGGGGTCTAAATGGGCAACGCCCCGGGGCGTTGACTCGTAATGGAAAAAAGACATACTCATAATGGAATAAAGCTTCAAAAATCTTCTTCTCAGAAAGTTTGAAGCACAGAACTTAGATATTTAGTGTCTAGCAACATAAAATAGCCAGCTACATAAATCCTGCTAACCCTGCCCCTGGGGTCAAAATTGGCCACGCCCAAGCTCATCACCTCCAATAGACTTATAATGGAAAAAAAACTTAAAAAATCTTCTTCTATGAAACCATAAGGCCCAGAGCTTAGATTTTTAGTATGTAGCAACGTCAAGTGGCTACCTACATAAATCCTGCCAGTTATGCCCCTGGGATCCAAATTGGCTACACCCCAGGGCTCTTTAGCTTCCATAGACTTACAATTGGAGAAACTTCAAAAATCTTCTTTTCTGAAACCACAGGGCCCTTATAATGAAAAAAAAGCTTAAAATGGGAAAAAAACTTCAAAAATCTTCTCCCTGAAACCATAAGTCCCAGACCTTAGGTATTTAGCAAGTAGCAATGTCGAGTGGTCGCCTACATGAATCCTGCCAATTATTCCCCTGGGGTCCAAATCCTGTGGCCCCTTAACTCCAACAAACTTTAAATGGAAAAAAGCTTCAAACATCTTCTTTGAAACCATGAAGTACAGACCTTAGATATTAAGTATATAGCAACACAAAATGGTCGCCTACTTAAATCCTGCCAACCGTGCCCTTTGGGTCAAAATTGGCCAAGCCCCAGGGCTCATTAGCTCCTATAGACTTATACTGGAAAAAAAATAAAAAAATCTTTTTTCTCCAAAACCATAAGGCACAGATTTTGTTTGATTTGAGGTTTTACATCCCCATCAACACTGTATAGGTCATTTTGGAGATGTCTCTTCCAATTTTGTGGGACTTTTACCCGACATTGAGATGAAATTACATCTCAAGCCCTGTCGCCCAATGAAACCAGTAGGGTTTATAAGCATGGACACCGCTTTGCCTGAGCTTAGATATTTAGTATGTAGCAATGTCAAGTGGTCTCCTACACTAATGATTTTCTGGTACACAGGTGAGCGATATAGGGCCATTGGGCCCTCTTGTTGTTGCCATGGCAACCAGAGTTCTGGGTGGAATGGAATTTCTTTGAACAAATTTCAGAGGACCACCCAAATATCATTTCTCCCAAAATTGTGTCAAAATCTACTCCGTGGTTTATAAGATGTCGTTTAAAGGAATTGTGGATGGACGGATGGACAGGCAGACCGACAACGACGATGACGTAAGGTGAGTGATCACAATAGCTCCCCTGGAGCCTATCGGTTCAGGTGAGCTAAAGAAATATCCTGTGGGAGAAACCATTTATGTATTCTTGACATTAAATGTCCGAGTAGCATATTCTGTCCCTTTAAAGAACAATCATATTGATAAGTGAAACAAATGTATTTGATGATCTGACTAGAGAGTAAAATTCCCAGTCTGAGTTGTGTCATTTTTTTTTCTCAGGTCATCGAGCTCGTATTCTGTGCTTGGGGATGTCACCAGATGAGACAGCAGTAGCGAGTGCAGCAGCGGATGAAACAATCAGAATCTGGAACTGCTTTACTGTTGACAAAACCAAGAAACCAGTTGGTGCTAAATCAAATAAAGAACAAACAAACTTGGGACTAAGTGGCAGAACATGTATTCGGTAGACCTCTTTATCCTTGACAAAGTAGTGACTGTGTGTTGGACTTATTTGTTCTTTACTCAGTAATGACTATGTGTAATTGAAAGACATCTTTATCCTTCACTCCATAGTGACTATGTGTAACTGAGATATATTAATGCTTCACTCCATATTGACTATGTGTAACTGAGATATATTTATGCTTCACTCCATAGTGACTGTTTGTCATTGATAGACATCTTTATCCTTCACTCCATTGTGACAGTAATTGATAGACATATTTTTGCTGCACTCCGTAGTGACTGTATATCAATGAGCCATATATATTCTTCTTTTCATAGGGACTGTGTTAATTATGTCTCCCCCCTTTTCGGGGAGACATATTTTTTCCCCAGGTGTCTATCTGTCTGTCTGTCCGTCACAAAACCGTGTCCACTCTATAACTTGAAAACCATTCAAGCTATCTTCACTAAACTTCATATAAATATTAATCAACATTAGATGATGTGCAGAGCGCAAGAACTATAACTCTAGCATCTTTACTTATTGAATCATTCCCCTTGGAAATTCGTCAGTCTCAAAATCGTGTATGTATGTAGGGGCAAATCGTGTCTGATCAATAACTTTCTTATTTTTTAGATGGATTTTGAAATTGCTTGGCAGAAATATTAACCACCATGAGACAATGTGTCGCGTGCATGACCTAGGTCGGTACCTAAAAGGTCAAGGTCATACCTAGAGGTCAAAGGTCAAAAAAGGGTCTTTTTTTTTTCGTTTTTGGTCAATAACTTTCTCATTCCTGGATGGATTGTGAAATTACTTGGCAGAAATGTTAACCATCATCATCATGAGACGATGTGTTTCGCGCAAGACCCAGGTCGGTTCCTCCAATCTCTAGGTCATAGAGGTCAAAGGTAAAAAAAAGAGTCTTTTTAGCTCACCTGTAACGTAGTGACAAGGTGAGCTTTTGTGATCACTTTTTGTCCGTCGTCCGTCGTGCGTGCGTGCGTCCGTAAACAATTTCAAATAAGTATATCTCTAATACCCCATGGTCAATATTGATCAAATTTCATGAAAAGCATCATCAGGTAGGGGGAAAGGCTGCATAAGGTTTTTGGGCTGATCATATTGGAATTCTGGTTGCCATGGCAACATATAGCTCCCATAGACTTACAATTGGAAAAAATTAAAATATCTTCTTCTCTGAAACCACAGGGCCCAGAGCTTAGATATTTAGCATGTATTAACGGCCAGTGGTCACCTACATAATTCCTGCCATTCATGCCCCTGGGGTCCAAATTGGCCACGCCCCGGGGCCCCTTCACTCCCATAGACTCATAATGGAACAAAAAGCTTCAAAAATCTTCTTCTCGGAAACCACAGGGCCCAGAGCTTAGATATTTAGCATGTAGCAATGGCAAGTGGTCACCTACATAATTCATGCCAATCATGCCCCTGGGGTCCAAACGGGCCACGCCCCGGGCCCTTTAGCTCCTATAGACTCATAATGGAAAAAAAGCTTCAAAAATCTTCTTCTCTGAAACCACAGGGCCCAGAGCTGAGATATTTGGCATGTAGCAACGGAAAGTAGTCACCTACATAATTCCTGCCAATCATGCCCCTGGGGTCCAAATTGGCCACACCCCGGGGCCCCAAAGACTCTTAATGAAAAAAAAAGCTTCAAAAATCTTCTTCTCTGAAACCACAGGGCCCAGAGCTTAGATATTTAGCATGTAGCAACGGCCAGTGGTCACCTACATAATTCCTGCCAATCATGCCCCTGGGTTCAAAATGGGTGACGCCCTGGGGCCCCTTCGCTCCCATAGACTCATAATGGAACAAAAATCTTCAAAAATCTTCTTCTCGGAAACCACAGGGCCCAGAGCTTAGATATTTAGCAGGTAGCAACGGCAAGTGGTCACCTATTTAATTCCTGCCAATCTTGCCCATGGGGTTGAAACGGGCCACGCCCCGGGGCCCTTTAGCTCCTATAGACTCATAATGGAAAAAAGCTTCAAAAATCTTCTTCTCTGAAACCACAGGGCCCAGAGCTGAGGTATTTGGCATGTAGCAACGGCAAGTGGTCACCTACATAAATCCTGCCAATCATGCCCCTAGGGTCCAAATGGGCCACACCGTGGGGCCCCTTAGCTCACATAGACTCATAATGGAAAAAAAAAAGCTTCAAAAATCTTCTACTCAGAAACCACAGGGCCCAGAGCTTAGATATTTAGCATGTAGCAACAGCAAGTGGTCACCTACATAATTCCTGCCAATCATGCCCCTGGGGTCCAAATGGGCCACGCCCCAGGGCCCTTTAGCTCCTTTAGACTCATAATGGAAAAAAGCTTCAAAAATCTTCTTCTCTGAAACCACAGGGCCCAGAGCTAAGATATTTGGCATGTAGCAACAGCAAGTGGTCACTTACATTATTCCTGCCAATCATGTTCCTGGGGTCCAAATTGGCCACGCCCCGGGGCCCCTTAGCTCCCAAAGACGCATAATGGAAAAAAAAGCTTCAAAAATCTTCTCCTCTGAAACCACTGGACCCAGAGCTTAGATATTTAGCATGTAGCAACGGCCAGTGGTCACCTACATAATTCCTGCCAATCATGCCCCTGGGTTCCAAATGGGCGACGCCCCGGGGCCCCTTCGCTCCCATAGACTCATAATGGAACAAAAAGCTTCAAAAATCTTCTCCTCGGAAATCACAGGGCCCAGAGCTTAGATATTTAGCATGTAGCAATGGCAAGTGGTCACCTACATAATTCCTTTAGCTCATATAGACTCATAATGCAAAAAAGCTTCAAAAATCTTCTTCTCTGAAACCACAGGGCACAGAGCTGAGGTATTTGGCATGTAGCAACGGCAAGTGGTCACCTACATAAATCCTGCCAATCATGCCCCTAGGGTCCAAATGGGCCACGCCCGGGGCCCCTTTGTTCACATAGATTAATAATTGAAAAAAAAAAAGCTTCATAAATCTTCTTCTCTGGAACCACAGGGCCCAGAGTTAAGATATTTAGCATGTACCAACGGCAAGTGGTCACCTACATAATTCCTGCCAATCATGCCCCTGGGGTCAAAATGGGCCACGCGCAGGGGCCCCTTTGCTCCCATAGACTCATATTTAAAAAAAGCTTAAAAAATCTTCTTCTCTGAAACCACAGCACCCAGAGCTTAGATATTTAGCATGTAGCAACGGCAAGTGGTCACCTACATAATTCCTGCCAGTCATGCCCCTGGGGTCCAAAAGGGCCACGCCCCGGGGCCCCTTAGCTCCTATAGGCTCATCATGGAAAAAAAAAACTTCAATCTTTTTCTCTGAAACCACAGTGCCCAGAGCTGAGATATTTGGCATGTAGCAACGGCAAGTGGTCACCTACATAAATCCTGCCAATCATGCCCGTCGGGTCCAAATGGGCCACGCCTCGGGGCCCCTTAGCTCCCATAGACTCATAATGGAAAATAAAATTCTTCTTCTCTGAAACCATAGGGCCGAGAGCTTAGATATTTACCATGTAGTAATGACAAGTGGTCACCTTCATAAATCCTGCCAATCATGCCCCTGGGGTCCAAATGGGCCACACCCTGGGACCCCCTTAGCTCCCATAGACTCATAATGGAAAAAAAAACTTCAAAAATCTTCTTCTCTGAAACCACAGGGCCCAGAGCTTAGATATTTAGCATGTAGCAACGGCAAGTGGTCACTTACATATTTCCTGCTAATCACCATCTGGGGTCCAAATGGGCCATGCCCCGGGGCCCCTTAGCTCCCATAGACTCATAATGGAAGAAAGCTTCAAAAATCTTCTTCTCAGAAACTGTGAAGCACAGAACTTAGATATTTAGTATCTAGCAACATAAAATAGCCAACTACATAAATCCTGTTAACCCTGCCCCTGGGGTCAAAATTGGCCATGCCCGAGCTCATCACCTCCAATAGACTTATAATGACAAAAAACTTAAAAAAATCTTCTCTGTAACCATAAGGCCCAAAGCTTAGATTTTTAATGACAGATTCTATCTGTCATCTCTAGCTATCCTGCGTGTTGTAAAGTAGTTCCGGCTTTCTTCCGGCTTTGACCGCCAAAGAAATATGAGTCCGCACAAAAATGTAGTCCGGTTAGGCGCAGTTATCAAAATTGTACATCCTATAATCGCAATACAAACTTTGAAGCAGACGACATGACGATTTTATCTTACCTTTCAGAGAATATATTCAGCACTTCATATGAATCAGCTGCATCATGCGAGACTGTATACCTAGATCAATGCGGCATCTGCTTAGACGTCTGCTCAGGTTTTACACTGTTTTCTAACAGTGCTGTCAATATTTAATCCTTAAAGACCAGCCGGTCAGCTGCAGACCAGAATATTAATGGATTTTCCGACATTCGAGGTCAAGTCTAGGTCAGTTACAACTAGGTGTATATCAGACTTTGCGAGAAAGGCTGTCCCTTTCAACCCTGGAATATGGTACAGATACCTATGCAAACAGTGTAGGTCCTGTGATATAATTCTAGGTGCCATATTTAGCAGAATGGACGAGCCCAACTTCAGTGATGGAAGAGTACACTCCAGAAACTCAAGGCAGTGAATAAATCAAAGCACTGACAACACTCATGCCAATTGTCTCTCAATGCAGGCTGGTCATGAACGAGGACTTGGACTGATCCATTTAAACTTAACGGAAGTTTAGTAACTGATGCAAAAATTTAGAACAAGATCAGCACCGTGTTCTGTGGCGTTTGATCTTAGTCCACATTGTTTGCCAGATCGAACATTTTTTCAAGTGCAGATTTTTCAGATAACACTTACATGTAACCAAGACTGACAAACGACCCTGCTATGTTCGGGTTGATTGTTTGGCATTCGACCCGAAGTTACTAATAAACTAGAAAAAGTGTCCATAGGACACGGATGCCCCCGCCAAATGCCATTCATAAATCAGACTCTACCTGTAACAAAAACTTAAACCTGAGGTTACAGGATCACGTACGTACGTACGTACACACACACGTACAGATGGACGTACGCATGTACGCACGTACGGAAAACCAAAAAACTATATGCCCCCGGCATCATATGATGCGGGGCATAAAAAAGCGATTCAGAGCTAACGTCAACGTGACTATCACTGACTTCTCAGAATAACCTTTTTCTTGTAGAAAATAGCCGCAGTGAGATCAGGGTATTCCATAAGACTGAAGAGGGTCATCCTGGAATCATAGGGTGAGCTTGGCAAACAGTGTAGACCAAGTTCGGACGCTGCAGAACGCGCTTCTTATCAAAATCTTCACTATTTGTTTGGAATTTCAGAGTTAAATTAAACAGTTTATTCTCAGTCCAGGACTTTTACCCCAACCTACATCCCACCAACACTTTCGGTGCTTTGATTTTGAAACCAAACGATTGCATGATTACAACACGCTTAGGCACCATGCCCTTAAGCTAAAAAGGTTAAATCAATCAACCGTGACGTATGGTTACCAGTCCGGCCACGATCCTGTGTTTTGTATTGTTTGATTTGAGGTTTAACGTCCCCGTCAACACTGTATAGGTCATTTTGGAGACGTTGCTTCCAATTTTGTGGGACTTTTACCCGACACTGAAATGAAATGACATCTCAAGCCCTGCCGCCGCCCAATCAACACCAATAGGGTTTATATGCGCGGACTGTCCGACTCGCACCTCTTTGCCTGGGCAGGCTTAGATCCTCTAAGCAGATTACCAGTACTCGTGTACGGGTCGGTTTCAGCTCTGCATGGAAGCATCATGCAGCCCATCTATTTCTTTAAACCCCGATGGACGGGGGCCAACGATCCTGTGTACCACCTTCACACCAGCACTGATAGAAACCACATGTTCAGGATCAAACTTTTGATGTGTGATGTAAGGTCGTGCCTAGAAAAGAAGAAATTGTATTTTGTTCTCAAAAAGCATCAAGTGAGAACGTATTACAACATTTTTCATTGAACCCTGGACAGTTAGAGTTAGTGTGTGAGTGTTTGAGTTTTACGTCCCGCCAACAGCTAAGGTCATACGGAGACGATACTTCGGTATAAAGACACATCCGAAAGTCTGGAGAAGTCCGGGATCGATCCTGCGATCCCTGGTTTACAAGGCAAGTAGCATAACCACTACACCACAGAGGCTTGTAATGGACAGTTAGCAGCTGGTCGGAAAGCGGATGGCGTTAACTCTGATTTTGGGTGCCACATGTGTGTGATCTATTTGTCTGTTGGAGCGACATCTTACTATCAGCAGAAGACGCTAGTGGACGTCGGCGTAGCGGAAGACCGACGTCAGTACGTCAAGATCGATTCATCCGACAGACGCATATGCGAAGCAGATTTCCAGCGGCATCTGCTACACTGTACCTGTAGATAAACAAAGGGTTTCAACTACCGACTAATAAGCACTGACACTGTTCGTCGCCCTTATGCAATGCACTTTTGAGAGCTAGACGTCCCTGTCGTGACCAAAATTAAGACGTCGACACAATACGTAACACTTAAGCTGATGCATGAAATACGTACATGTATATTGGCGTCTAAGCGACTCGCGTCATATGCGTTTCAGTGACACATCGCATTTCAGCGTGAATCACGCCGATTGTCGTTTCGGGATGTTTCGACACATAGGTGTAAGGTATGCCGAGGCGACGCGTGCGTAATAAAAGCATGACATATCGGATGGAATGAGCGAAATGGTATGTCGAGCTATTGTAGCTAGCGACATTAAGAACATTCAAGATCATGGCTGAGACGTTGGTTGGTTGGTTGGTTGATTTGAGGTCTAACGTCCCCGTCAACACTGTAAAGGTCATTTTGGAGACGTTGCTTCCAATTATGGCTGAGACGTAAACTGAACAGCGAGACGTTACATCAATCAAGTGCGTCGGCCTCACGTGGTTCCATTTATTTGTTTACGCTCAGAATCCGGGATATCTAATCCAGCAGGATTACGCGCGTGTTTATAGTGGTGTTCTTACTCAAAAATGTCTTCAAGCCAATGGAATTCATGTACTTGACTGACCAGCCTTTCTCCTCCGATCTCTTTGTGAAAAATAGAGTATCTTTTGTGGGGAGGTATCCACAACCGACCAGACAAAAATGTTACTAATTGCCAGTAGTATTGTTAAAACTTGAATTTTCATGTTTGGTTTTGAAAAAGTAAATAGTTTCTTTCCAAAATTTGAAACATCGAATGACATTTCATGATACCATCGGTGTATAGACAACTGCAAACATATCATTAAATGGAATTTGCAGAACTACTTTTCTACATTTTAAGATCTTTTTAGAAAGGTTGTCTGTAAGTTTTCACAGTGTTTTGATTTTCTCATAGAATCTGTCATTTCAGTGCCTTTGGCGCTTTGATTAGTATGTAGCAATGTCAAGTGGCCACCTACATAAATCCTGCCAGTTATGCCCCTGGGATCCAAATTGGCCCCACCCCAGGGTTCTTTAGCTTCCATAGACTTACAATTGGAGAAACTTCAAAAATCTTCTTCTCTGAAACCACAGGGCCCTTATAATGAAAAAAAAAAAAAAAGAAAGAAAAAAAAACAACTTAAAATGGGGAAAAAAATCTTCAAAAATCTTCTTCTCTGAAACCATAAGTCCCAGAGCTTAGGTATTTAGCATGTAGCAATGTCGAGTGGTCGCCTACATGAATCCTGCCAATCATGCCCCTGGGGTCCAAATCCTGTGGCCCCTTAACTCCAACAAACTGATAATGGAAAAAGCTTCAAACATCTTCTTTGAAACCATGAAGTACAGACCTTAGATATTTAGTATATACCAACACAAAATGGTCGCCTACATACACCTGCCAACCGTGCCCTTTGGCTCATTAGCTTCTATAGACTTATACTGGAAAAAACATAAAAAAATCTTTTTCTCCAAAACCATAAGGCACAGATTTTGTTTGATTTGAGGTTTTACATCCCTGACAACACTGTATAGGTCATTTTGGAGATGTCTCTTCCAATATTGTGGGACTTTTACCAGAGATTGAGATGAAATTACATCTCAAGCCCTGTCGCCCAATGAAACCAGTAGGGTTTGTAAGCATGGACACCGCTTTGCCTGAGCTTAGATATTTAGTATGTAGCAATGTCAAGTGGTCTCCTACACTAATGATTTTCTCGTACACAGGTGAGCGATATAGGGCCATTGGGCCCTCTTGTAATATTTATTATTATTATTTTTTTTTTTTTTCCTTTTTACTTTTGTTTATTTTTTTATTTATTTATTTATCTGAGTGTTTTCTATAATGTAAGTTCATAACATGGTTGTGAGTTAGCCTGGTCCTCTTGTGATGCTGTTGGCTGCTGGTGATGGTGCTTTCCCGAGTTTTGGTGGGAGATGACGTCGTGTCTTCTGACGTTACGCCAACTTGTCTGCATCTTTAAGGAAGTGACATGACGTCGTCCCTAGCTACGGCAGATCATCATTACTTTCTTCCTGTCAGCATCACAAGATGGATGTCACTTAGTTGTTCGACGAATTAATAGATTCCTGAAGAAGGCCAAGGGCCGAAAATTTGAAAAAGAGTGATTTTTAATTCATAGACTATTTGTTGTTTTCCCTGCCGAAATATAATTTAGAAGAATTTTAGATATTTAGTATATAGCAATGTCAAGTGGTCTCCTACACTAATGATTTTCTGGTACACAGGTGAGCGATATAGGGCCATTGGGCCCTCTTGTTTCTTGTTCGGTCAATAACTTTCTTATTTCTAGGTGGATTTTGAATTAACTTGGCTGAAATATTAACCATCATGAGACGGTGTGTTGTGCACAAGGTCCAGGTCGGTTTCTCCATGGTCAATGGCAAATGTAAACAAAAGGGCTCTTTTTTCGTGTTCGGCCAATAACTTCCTTATTGCTGGATGGATTTTGAAATTACTCGTCAGAAATGCTGACCGTCTTGAGAGGATGTGTTGAACGCAAGACCCAGGTCAGTTCCTCCAAGGTCAAGGTCATACTTAGAGGTCAAAAAAGGGTCTTTCGTGTTCTGACAATAACTTTCTTATTCCTGGATGGATTTGGAAATAACTTGGAAGAAATATTAACCATCATGAGACAATGTGTTGTGCACAAGGTTCAGATTGGTACCTCCAAGGTCAAGGTCATACTTAGAGGTCAAAGGTAAAAAAGGGTCTTTTTTATGTCCGGTCAATAACTTTTTAGCTCACCTGTCACTACCACCTGTCACGTAGTGACAAGGTGAGCTTTTGTGATCACATTTTGTCCGTCGTGCGTGCGTGCGTAAACAATTTCTTGTCCGCACGATAGCATCTTCATTTATGATTTGATTTTAACCAGACTTGCACACAGCTTGTACCACCATGAGATCTAGGTTCCTTTCTTGAACCAGCCATATCCCATCATGTTTTACGGAGTTACGGCCCCTGAAATGGCAAAAATTGCCTATTTTGGTCTTGTCCGCATGATAGCGTCTTCATTTATGATTTGATTTTAACCAGACTTGCACACAACTTGTGCCACCATGAGATCTAGGTTCCTTTCTTGAACCAGCCATATCCCATCATGTGTTACGGAGTTACGGCCCCTGAAATGGCAAAAATTGCCTATTTTGGTCTTGTCCGCACGATAGCGTCTTCATTTATGATTTGATTTTAACCAGACTTGCACACAACTTGTACCACCATGATAACTGGGTTCCTTTCTTGAACCAGCCATATCCCATCATGTGTTACGGAGTTACGGCCCCTGAAAGGGCAAAAATTACCTATTTTGGTCTTGTCTGCATGATAGATGTTTCATTTATGATTTGATTTTAACTAAACTTGCACACAATTTGTACTACCACAAAATTTCGGTCAAGTTCGAATATGGGTCATGTCGGGTCAAAAAGTAGGTCAGTAGGTCAAATCAGAAAAAAAACCTTGTGAAGACACGAGAAGCCACAGTTTTGGTCCAATCATCTTCAAACTTGCGCAGAATGATTATCTTGACAATATCTCAGTCAAGTTCGAATATGAGTGTTGTCAAGTCAAAAAGTAGGTCAGTAGGTCAAATCATAGAAAAACCGTCTGAACACACTAGAGGCCACAATTTATGTCCAATCATCATCAAACTTGTTCAGAATGATCATCTTGATAATATCTTGGTCACATTCGAATATGAGTCATGCCGGGTCAAAAAGTAGGTCAGTAGGTCAAATCATAGAAAAACCTTTTGAATACACTAGAGGCCGCAGTTTTGGTCTGATCATTATCAAACTTGCCCAGAATGATCATCTTGACAATATCTCGGTCAAGTTTGAATACGGGTCATGTCGGGTCAAAAAGTAGGTCAGTAGGTCAAATCATAGAAAAACCATGTGAACACTCTAGAGGCCACAGCTTTGGTCCGATCATCATCAGACTTGCCCAGAATGATCATTTTGACAATATCTCGGTCAAGTTCAAATATGGGTTATATCTGGTCACAAAGTAGGTCAGTAGGTCAAATCATAGAAAAACCTTGTGAATACACTAGAGGCCACAGTTTTGGGCTGGTCATCATGAAACTTGCTCAGAATGATTATCTTGACAATTTCTCGGTCAAATTCAAATATGGGTCACGTAGGGTCAAAAAGAAGGTCAGTAGGTCAAATCAGAGAAAAACCTTGTGAACACACTAGAGGCCACAGTTTTGGTCCGATCATCATCAAACTTGCCCAGAATGATCATCTTGACAATATCTCAGTCAAGTTCAAATATGGGTCATGTTGGGTCAAAAAGTAGGTCAGTAGGTCAAATCATAGAAAAAACCTCTGATCACACTGGCGGCTTCGGTTTTGGTCCGATCATCATCAAACTTGCTCAAAATGATCATTTGACAAAATCTCGGTTAATTTTGAATATTGTTCATGTCTGGTCAATATGTAGGTCAGCAGGTCAGATTGTTGAAATACCTTGTGAACACACTAGAGGCCCAAGTTTTGGTCCGATCATCATCAAACTTGCTCAGAATGATCATCTTGACAATATCTGTGTCAAGTTTGAATATGGGTCATGTCGGGTCTAAAAGTAGGTCAGCAGGTCAAATCATAGAAAAACGTTTTGAACATTCTAAGAGGCCACAGTTTCAGTCAAATCATCATAAAACTTGCTCAGAATGATCATCTGGACAATATCTCAGTTAAGTTCGAATATGTCAAATCAAAAAGTAGATCAGTAGGTTATTTTGTCATAACTTTTGAACCGTTTGAGATAGAGCCTTCATACTTGGCATGTAGGTTCCTTCTGACAAGGGCTTCCCACTCATAAAGATTTGACCTGTGACCTAGTTTATCATACCCTTTGAACAGTATGAGATAGAGCCTTCATATTTGGCATGCATGTTCCTTGTGACAAGGTTTTCTCAGCCATTCAAAACTTTTGACCCATGACCTTGACCTTTGACCTACTTTGTCATAACTTTTAAAGCATTTGAGATACAGCCTTCATATTTAGCATGTAGGTTCCTTGTGACAATGTTGCTTAGATAATCCTCTACCAAAAAGGCTAAAACAATCCCACTCGGATCAACAAAATGGCCACCGGAGGTAAAAATAGAAAAATATTGTAAATTTGATTCAAACGGAAACTCCCCCTAAACCCTAAGGCCAATTTGATTCAAAGTTCCCAGGAATGTTGCCCAGGTTACTCCCTACCAAATAAGCTAAAATCACTCTGCTGATGAACAAGATGGCCATAAGAGCTAAAAATAGAATGTACTCAAGACAGTGACACACAGGTGAGCGAACCAGGGCCCTCTGGGCCCTCTTGTTTATTTCTGGTTGGACTTTTTAAAGTAACCTTGCAGAAATGTTCACCTTCATTAGATGATGTGTCGTGGGCAAGACCAATGTCCGTACCTCCAACGTCAAGGTCATACTTAAGAGTGCAAAGGTAAGAAAAGGGGCCTTTTTCATGTACAGTCAATAACTTTCTTATTCTTTGATGGAATATAAAATTACTTGGCAGAAATGTTAACCATCATGAGACAATGTGTCGCGCCCAAGATCCAGGTTGGTACCTCAAAGGTCAAAATCATACTTAAAGGTCAAATGTCAAAAAAGGGTCTTTTTTTCGTGTCCGGTCAGTAACTTTCTTATTCCTTGATTGATTTTGAAGTTACTTGGCAGAAATGTTAACCATCATGAGATGATGTAATGCGTGCAAGACATAGGTCAGTCAGTACCTCCAAGGTAAAGGTCATACTTAGAGGTCAAATGTAAAAAAGGGCTTTTTCATGTCTGATCAATAACTTTCTTATTTCTGGATGGACTTTTTAAAGTTACTTGCAGAAATTTTAACATTTATTAGATGATGTGTCAAAAACAAGACCAAGGTCAATACCTCCAATGTCAAGGTCATACTTAGAGGTCAAAAAGGTGGAGACATCTGTGTTTTTGTAGAAAAACAAATTCTAGTCAAGATATATTTATCTTTCATTCCACAGTGACTGTGTCATTGAGACATACTATCCTTCACTCCATAGTGACTGTGTGTCAATGATAGACTTATTTATCCTTCATTCCATTGTGACTGTGTGTAACTGATAGACATATTTATTCTTCACTCCATAATGATTAGGGGTCCTACTAAATACTGCAAAGACACAAAACACATCAACAGATACCAAAAGTCATCAAAACAACAAAAGGCACCAAAAATTATCAGAAGACACAAAAAGATACTGAAAAGACATCAAAAGATGTAAACATTTCAGTATCCATGTGGTGTCATTGTGGAGGTTGTGGTGGGTTGATATATTTTGGGTGATCCCATACAAAAAAGAAAAAAATAGGCTGTCTGTGGGTTGCCCATAGGCAGCCTACTGTTTTACTTAAAATCTGTAGGCAAGAGCTGCCTAGTTTTGTCCTTCGCACTGCCTATAGGCAGAGTAGGCAGCCCAAACTTAAGTTTCCTTTTGCAATAGGCAGAATAGGCTGCTCCATGTTACTTTTGTTTGAGCAGTAGGCAGAGTAGGCAGCTCAAACTCAATTTATTTCTCACTGTAGGCAGAGTGCGCATCTCAAACATAGCCTTGTAGTGACTGTGTGTAACATATTTAGAAGCAAGCCTCCATGGGGTAGTGGTAAAGCTACTCGCCACTAAACCAGCGTTCATGAGGTCGATTATTCCGGGCTTCTCAAGAATCTTCAAACAGCGGTCCAGTTTCCATACGACCGGAACGTAAACTCAAATGCACACACATGCACATTGATAGACATATTTATCCTTCACTCCATAGTGACTGTGTGTCATTGAGACATATTATCCTTCATATCATAGTGTCTGTTTGTAATTGATGACATATTTCACCTTCACACCAAAGTGACCATGTGTCATTGATAGACATTTATACTTCATTCCAGTAGGCAACTCAATAGGCTGGAAAACCCCTAAACCAAACAAAGGATCAACAAAGTGAAAATGACAATGTGATGCTCATTGTAATATAGCAATGCTGAATGTATGTAATGTTCATTTTAATATGTGACTAAAATTGTTTTCTGTATTTATTTGACACGCTTTGCATTCATTGCGAAAACCACCAAAACATGAAAAATTGCCGTTAAATGAATCTAACGTGTTTTTTTTTCATATTTCTGGTACCCGTCTCACAAACCAGGGGTCATGGGTTCGATCCCTGGCTTCTCCAAACTTTCGGATGTCTTTAAACTGAGGTGCCATCTCCGTTTGACCTTAGCTGTTGGTGGGACGTAAAACTCAAACACACTTTATCATATTTCTGCTCTATTTACAGATTTTGGGTACCTTTTAGAACCACCTCGCAGTTCTGTGAGGCGGTAATGCATACCAATGTAAACTGTATGAAAATTGGGGTTTGTGGGGTCAAAATTATATAGGCCTGTTTTCGTAATGAGTCAGCTAGGACAGTGGATCGAACTAAAGTTTATTAAGTTTAATTTCATGATTTTCATTTTAAGAAAATAACTGATCATGAATACATTTGGTAATTTTTGCATATATCTTTCTATTATTGCCATTTATCTCCAACCCTTGGGTTATGGGTGTGATACCCCTTGGGATAACCTGGGCTACAACCTTTTGGCGTCTTTTGATGTCTTTTTGGTGTCTTTTGATGACTTTTGGAGTCTTTTGATGTCTTGCAGTGTTTAGTATGACCACCTTATTGTGACTGTGTGTAAGTGATAGACATAGTCAGAAGCCTCCATGGTGTAGTGGTAAAGCTACTCACCCACTAAACAAGCGTTCATGAGGTCAATTATTCAAGGCTTCTCAAGAATCTTCAAACAATGGTCCAGTCTCCATACGACCAGAACGTAAACTCAAATGCACACACATGCACATTGATAGACATATTTATCCTTCACTCCATAGTGAGTGTGTGTCATTGAATTGAGACATACTGTCCTTCATATCATAGTGACTGTTTGCAATTGATGACATATTTCTCCTTCACTCCAAAGTGACCGTTTGTCATTCATAGACATACTTTTCCTTTATTCGATAGTGACTGTATTTAACTTGTAGACATTATTGCTTCATTCCAAATTGACTGTGTGTTATTGAGAGACATATTTATCTTTCATTCCATATTGAATGTGTGTTATTGATAGACATATTTATCCTTCACTGCCTAGTGACTGTGATTCAATGGGAGACATATTTCTCCTTCATTCCATAGTGACTGTGTGTCATTGATACAAATTATCCTTCATTCTATAATGACTGTTTATAATTGACGACATATTTTTCCTTCACTCCAAAGTGACCGTGTGTCATTCATAGACATATTTCTCCTTCATTTGATAGTGACTATGTAATTTGTAGACATTATTTTTTCATTCCAAATTATCTGTGTTTTTGAGAGACATATTTATCTTTCATTCCCAATTGAACGTGTGTTATTGATAGGCATATTTATCCTTCACTGCATTGTGACTGTGTCAATGGGAGACATATTTATCCTTCATTCTATTGTTACTGTGTGTCTTGCCTTTAACTCCAAAGTGACTGTATGACTGTTTGTCAGTTAATGGAATTATCCTTCGTCTACGGTGACTGTGTCATTGAGACCTACTATCCTTCACTCCTGGCCGAAGGCCAGCGGGGCTTATGAAATGGCCCTGTGTCTGTCCTGTGTCCGTCTGTCTGTGCATTCATTTTTAGCTCGTCTGTTTTTTGAAAAAAAACTTTCGAGCTATTGTCATCACTCCGGCGTCTGCGTTGTCGTCCTGCGTCGTTCCAAAAAAACTTAACCTTGGCTATAACTTAAAAAGTATTAGACCTAGCCTCATGAAACTTCATACACACACTCATCATCACAAGAGCTACATTTTGACCAAGGACCATAACAACATTGTTGATTTTGGCTGAATTATCTCCCCTTTTCCAATTTTTTTCTGAAACACATTTTTTGCTCTCATTTTAATACTATTCACAACAGAGCCTTCAAACTTCACATGAATGTTCCTTGGGACAAGACCTTTTCAGTGATACCACACTTTTTGATCTGTGACCTTGACCTTTGAACTTTGACCTATTTTTCGAAAATTTAACCGAAAACCTTAACCTTGACCATATTTCCAAAAGTATTTGGCCTACCTTCATGAAACTTCATACACATACTCACCATCACAAGAGCTACATTCCCTACAAGTTTTATAACTCCATCTTGCAATTTGATTGAATTATCTCCCCTTTTCTCTCCGTTTTTTTTAATTGTTTTTGTCTCTTATTTCAATACTATTCACAACAGAGCCTTCCAACTTCACATGAATGTTCCTTGGGACAAGACCTTTTCAGTGATATCACGCTTTTTGACCTGTGACCTTGACCTTTGAACTTTGACCTATTTTTCGAAAAATTAACCAAAAAACTTAACCTTGACCATATTTCCAAAAGTATTTGGCCTACCTTCATGAAACTTCATACACATACTCACCATCACAAGAGCTACATTCCCTACAAGTTTTATAACTCCATCTTGCAATTTGATTTGACTTAGAACTTTTGTTTTCTAAAAGAAACTGCAGACGAGAGTTGGCACCCTCTTGCGGTGCTCTTGTTTCTTTAAACATCTTTTCCTAAACTACTTTGTCGATTGTAAATGAATGGAATTCAGGCGAAAGTAGACATATTTATCTCTCACTCCACAGCAACTGTGTTATTGATAGACATACTAAAATTGTAATTGTTCATTTAACTGTATGTTATTGATGGACATATTCAACCTTCACGTTGTGTCATCAATAGACATAGCTTATCCTTCTCTTCTTACTGACTGTGTGTAACTGATAGACATATTTATCCTTCACTCCATAGTGACTGTACGTCATTGATAGGAATAATAATTTTAGGAATCTTATGCTAGTTTGCATAAATGTTGATATTGATCAGTAAGATCATACTGTTATTAGAGTTAAATCAGTGTCCAGGGATCAGTACTTACATAGTTTCCATCCTCCCCCCTTATTAGCTCACCTGAGCCGAAGGCTCATGTGAGGTATTAGTATACCACGAGCCGGCGTCCGTCGTCCACACTTTCAACGAAGTATATCTCTGGAACCAGTGGGCCGGCCTTGATCAAATTTCATATGAACCATCATCAGGTAGGGGGAAAGGCTGTATTAGGTTTTCGTGCAGATCGGATGAGAACTCTGGTTGCCACAGCAACAAAGAGCTCCCATAGGCTTAATATAGGAAAAAGCTTGTCATCACTCTAGCTCCGTCAATTTTTTTCTGATCGACTTCATTCTTGCAGATAACGAGGACAGGCATGAAATCTCGATCAAGTTCGATTTTGGGCTGAATCGGATTATTCACTCTGACAGGAGTTACGTGCCCTTGAGCGTTGAAAAAATTGCCTATTGACTTAACATGTGGAGAATGTTGCTTCAATTATTTTCAGATTGGCTTTATTCTTGCAGATAACCAGCACAGCCATGAAATCTCGGTCAAGTTCGATAACTGGCAGAATCGGATCATTCACTTAGGAGTTACCTGCCCTTGTGTGTTTTTGCATTAGGGTTAATGGGAATTTCAAAAATGTATATCTTAAAGACTACTTGGCCAACTTTGATCAAATTTCATGTGTCGCATTATTGGGCAAGTGGAAAGGCTTCATTAGGTTTTCAGGCAGATCTGAGTGGAACTCTGGTTGCCATGGCAACATCTAGCTCCCATAGACTTCACATAGGAAAAAGCTTGTCATCACTCTAGCTCCGTCAATTTTTTTCTGATCGACTTCATTCTTGCAGATAACCAGTACAGGCATAAAATCTCGGTCAAGTTCGATTTTGGGCCGAATCAGATAATTCACTGAAGAGTTACGTCCCCTTTAGTGCCCAAAAAATTGCCTATCGACTTAACATGCGGAAAATGTTGTCATCACTGTAGCTGCTTCAATTTTGTTCGGTTTGGCTTCATTCTTACAGATAACCAGCACAGCCATGATATCTCGGTCAAGTTCGATAATTGGCAGAATCGGATCATACACTTAGGAGTTACCTGCCCTTGTGCATTTTTGCATAAGGGTTAATGTGAATTTCAAAAATGTATATCTTGAAGACTACTTGGCCGACTTTGATCAAATTTCATGTGTAACATTATTGGGCAAGTGGAAAGACTGCATAAGGTTTTCATGCAGATCTGAGTGGAACTCTGGTTACCATGGCAACATATAGCTCCCATAGACTTAACATAGGAAAAAGCTTGACATCACTCTAGCTCCGTCAATTTTTTTCTGATCGACTTCATTCTTGCAGATAATAAGGACAGGCATAAAATCTCGGTTAAGTTCGATTTTGGGCAGAATCGGAATATTGACCTCGGAGTTACGTGACCTTGAGTGACAAAAAATTTGCCCATAGACTTAACATAGGGAAAATGTTGTGACTACGATAGCGACTTGAATTTTTTTCAGATCAGCTTCAAACTTGCAGGTAACGAGGACAGACATAAAATCACGGTTAAGTTCGATTTTGGGCCGAATCTGATTATTTGCCTTGGAGTTACCTGCCCTTGAGCATGAAAAAATACGTTGTGACCACGATAGCAACTTTATTTTTATTCAGATCAGCTTCAAACTTGCAGGTAACGAGGACAGGCATAAAATCCCGGTTAAGTTCGATTTTGGGCCGAATCGGAATATTGACCTCGGAGTTACGTGACCTTGAGCGACAAAAAATTTGCCCATAGACTTAACATAGGGAAAATGTTGTGACTACGATAGCGACTTGAATTTTTTTCAGACCAGCTTCAAACTTGCAGGTAACGAGGACAGACATAAAATCTCGGTTAAGTTAGATTTTGGGCCGAATCGGATTATTTGCCTTGGAGTTACCTGCCCTTGAGCATAAAAAAATACGTTGTGACCACGATAGCAACTTTATTTTTATTCAGATCAGCTTCAAACTTGCAGGTAACGTGGACGGGCATAAAATCTCAGTTAAGTTCGAATCGGAATATTGACCTCGGAGTTACATGACCTTGAGCGACAAAAAATTTGCCCATAGACTTTACATAGGGAAAATGTTGTGACTACGATAGCGACTTGAATTTTTTTCAGGTCAGCTTCAAACTTGCAGGTAACGAGGACAGACATAAAATCTCGGTTAAGTTCGATTTTGGGCAAAATCGGATTATTTGCCTTGGAAGTACCTGCCCTTGAGCATAAAGAAATACGTTGTGACCACGATAGCAACTTTATTTTTATTCATATCAGCTTCAAACTTGCAGGTAACGAGGACAGGCATAAAATCTCGGTTAAGTTCAATTTTGGGCTGAATCGGAATATTGACCTCGGAGTTACGTGACCTTGAGCGACAAAAAATTTGCCCATAGACTTAATTAGGGAAAATGTTGCGACTATGATAGCGACTTGAATTTTTTTCAGATCAGCTTCAAACTTGCAGGTAACGAGGACAGACATAAAATCTCGGTTAAGTTCGATTTTGGGCCGAATCGGAATATTTGCCTTGGAGTTACCTGCCCTTGAGCATAAAAAAATACGTTGTGACCACGATCATAGCAACTTTATTTTTATTCATATCAGCTTCAAACTTGCAGGTAACGAGGACAGGCATAAAATCTCGGTTAAGTTCGATTTTGGGCCGAATCGGAATATTGACCTCGGAGTTACGTGACCTTGAGAGACAAAAAAATTTGCCCATAGACTTAACGTAGGGAAAATGTTGTGACAGAAATAGCGACTTGAATTTTTAGAATAGGTTCGGGGATATAACAATCAGCCTGGCGTCCGTCCGTCCGTCCGTCCATCCGTCTGCAAACAAAATCATGAGTCTGGCGTCCATTCACATGTCCGTCCGTCCGTAGACACAACAGACAGATGCAAGCAATGCAGATTCGAATCAGACCTGTAAAATTATTAAACGGCGTCTGATGAGGGTCTACAGGTTTGTAGACGGCATATGGGTCTGCGCAGACCCGGACAAGACGCTGCACAACGATAATGCGTCGTCTGATCAGGGACTAATCACCAACGGTGGTGTTTTTAGCTCACCTGAGCCGAAGGCTCATGTGAGGTATTAGTATACCACGAGCCGGTGTCCGTCGTCCACACTTTCAACGAAGTATATCTCTGGAACCAGTGGGCCGGCCTTGATCAAATTTCATACGAACCATCATCAGGTAGGGGGAAAGGCTGTATTAGGTTTTCGTGCAGATCGGATGAGAACTCTGGTTGCCACAGCAACAAAGATCTCCCATAGGCTTAACATAGGAAAAAGCTTGTCATCACTCTAGCTCCGTCAATTTTTTTCTGATCGACTTCATTCTTGCAGATAACGAGGACAGGCATGAAATCTCGATCAAGTTCGATTTTGGGCTGAATCGGATTATTCACTCAGGAGTTACATGCCCTTGAGCGTTGAAAAAATTGCCTATTGACTTAACATGGGGAGAATGTTGTCATCACCGTAGCTGCTTCAATTATTTTCAGATTGGCTTTATTCTTGCAGATAACCAGCACAGCCATGAAATCTCGGTCAAGTTCGATAACTGGCAGAATCGGATCATTCACTTAGGAGTTACCTGCCCTTGTGTGTTTTTGCATTAGGGTTAATGGGAATTTCAAAAATGTATATCTTAAAGACTACTTGGCCAACTTTGATCAAATTTCATGTGTCGCATTATTGGGCAAGTGGAAAGGCTTCATTAGGTTTTCAGGCAGATCTGAGTGGAACTCTGGTTGCCATGGCAACATCTAGCTCCCATAGACTTCACATAGGAAAAAGCTTGTCATCACTCTAGCTCCGTCAATTTTTTTCTGATCGACTTCATTCTTGCAGATAACCAGTACAGGCATAAAATCTCGGTCAAGTTCGATTTTGGGCCGAATCGGAATATTTGCCTTGGAGTTACCTGCCCTTGAGCATAAAAAAATACGTAGTGACCACGATCATAGCAACTTTATTTTTATTCATATCAGCTTCAAACTTGCAGGTAACGAGGACAGGCATAACATCTCGGTTAAGTTCGATTTTGGGCCGAATCGGAATATTTGCCTTGGAGTTACCTGCCCTTGAGCATAAAAAATATGTTGTGACCACGATAGCAACTTTATTTTTATTCATATCAGCTTCAAACTTGCAGGTAACGAGGACAGGCATAAAATCTCGGTTAAGTTCGATTTTGGGCCGAATCGGAATATTGACCTCGGAGTTACGTGACCTTGAGAGACAAAAAAATTTGCCCATAGACTTAACGTGGGGAAAATGTTGTGACAGAAATAGCGACTTGAATTTTTAGCTCACCTGAGCCAAAGGCTCCAGTGAGCTGATAGTATACCAAGGCTCCGGAGTCCGTCGTCTGTCGTCCATCCATCCGTCGTCCACACTTTCAATGAAGCATATCTCAGAAGGCAGTCGACCAATCTTGTTTAAATTTTATGTGTAGCACCATTGGGCAAGGGGAAAGGCTGCATTAGGTTTTGGAGCTAGTCTGGTTCATTTGTTCCTTCATTCTTCTTTCTCTCCATATAGAGATAATAGACCAATGTTAAATTTTTAATCAAAGATTTCTCAGGAACTATAAAAGCTAGAAGCATCAAATTTGGTATTCAATAGAATAATGATGACTTATTTTGTGTAAGAGACATTGGGCTTTCTCAGCTTATTTGTTCATCTGTTCTTTCATTCTTCTTTCTCTCCATTTTGACCAATGTTAAATTTTTGTCAAAGATTTCTCAGGAACTATAGAAGCTAGAAGTCTCAAACTTGGAATGCAATGCAATAATGATGACTTATATCCTGTAAGGGTCAATGGGCTGGATTCTATTAGCAGATTTAGTAGTCAAGTCTGTGAATTGTTAAAACTTAAGTTCCTCAGGTGAGCGGTTTAGGCTCATTGAGCCTCTTGTAGTAGGAGCCCCTGTGGCACAGTGGTTATGCTACTCGCCTTGTAAACCAGGGATCGCAGGATTGATCCCTGGCTTCTCCAGACTTTCGGACGAGTCTTTAAATCCAGGTCCCATCTCCGTATGACCTTAGCTGTTGGTGGGACGTAAAACTAAAACTCACTCACCCCCCCCCCCCCCCCCCCCCCTTGTAGTTCTTGAAAACTGTTTTATCTCACATACCTTGATTAATAGTATTAGGAATCTTGGTACAGTGTGCTTAGATATTGATATTAATGAGATGTTGCTGCTACTGAAAAAGAAGGGTCAAGGGATAATACTGCTATACTGTAGTTATTTGTCTTTGTAATTCTTACCTATCTGTTGTACTTTTCATCGACCATTAATTTGTGAGGGTGGGGGCATCTTATTTGAAGTGCATATTTATTTTTAGCTCACCAGAGCCAATGTTCTGGGGGATCTTATAGGATGGGTAAATGTCCTTTATTGTCTGTCTGACAACTTAAGTTTCTACTGACTTATAATGGGGGAAATCTTCTTGGAAACCACAGGGCCCAGAGCTTAGATATTTAGCTTGTAGCAACATCAAGTGGTTACCTACATTAATCCAGCCAATCATGCCCCTGGGGCCCAGAGCTTAGATATTTAGCTTGTAACAACAACAAGTGGTTACCTACATTAATCCAGCCAATCATGCCCCTGGGGCCCAGAGCTTAGATATTTAGCTTGTAGCAACATCAAGTGGTTACCTACATTAATCCAGCCAATCATGCCCCTGGGGCCCAGAGCTTAGATATTTAGCTTGTAGCAACATCAAGCGGTTACCTACATTAATCCAGCCAATCATGTCCCTGGGTTCCAAATTGGCAACACCCCGGGGCTCCTTAGCTCCCATAGACTTATAATGGGAAAAAAAGCTCTGAAATCATGAAGCACAGTGCTTTGATATTTAGTATGTAGCAACATAAAATAGTCACCTACATAAACCCTGCTAACCATACCCCTGGGGCCAAAATTGGCCACGCCAAGGGGGCTCATCAGCTCCCATAGACTTATAAAGGGAAAAACTTCAAAAATCTTTTTCTCAGAAACTACAGGGCCAGAGCTTAGATATTTAGCCTGAAGCAACAGCAAGTGGTCACCTACATAAATCCTGCCAATCATGCTCCTGGATGTCCAAATGGGCCAGGGCCCCTTAGCTCCCATAGACTCATAATGGAAAAAAATTCAAAAATCTTTTTCTCTAAAACTATTAAGCGCAGAGCTTAGATATTTAGTATCTAGCAACATAAATTAGTCACCTACATAAATCCTGCTAACCCTGTCCCTGGGGTCAAAATTGGTCTCAGCCGAGCTCATCAGCTCCCATAGACTTATAATGGAAAAAACTTCAAAATTTTTCTTCTCTGAAACCAAATGTCCCAGAGCTTAGATATTTAGTATGTCGCAATGTCCAGTGGTCACCTACATAAATCCTGCCATTTATGCGCCAGGGATCCAAACTGGCCGCACTCCAGGGCTCATTAGCTCCCACAGACTTACAATTGAAAAATCTTCTGAAATCACAAGGCCAAGAGCTTAAATATATAGCTTGTAGCAACGTCAACTGGTCACCTACATAAATCCGGCCAACCATGCCCCTGGGGTCAAAATTGGCCATGCCCATGGGCCCATTATCTCCCATAGACTTATAATGGAAAAAGAAAAAACTTCACAAATCTTCTCCTCCGAAACCATGAGTCCCAGAGCTTAGATATTTAGTATGTAGCAACATGAAATGGTCACCTTAATAAATCCTGCCAACCATGCCCCTTGGGTCAAAATTGGCCACGCCCATGGGCCCATTAGCTGCCATAGACAGGTAAACAAACATGTCTCCCCTTTATTCACAGTTTCTTTTTTTAGCTCACCTGTCATGTAATGACGAGGTGAGCTTTTGGGATCACTTTTCGTCCGTCGTCCGTGTGTGCGTCCGTCCATCCGTCCGTCCGTTAACAATTTCTTCAAACGACATCTCCTCCTAAACCACTGATCAGATTTTGACCAAACTTCACAGGAATGATCCTTAGGTGGTCCCCTTTCAAAGTTGTTCAAATGGTTCTGGTCCGTTGCACATCTAGGTCACAGGAGCCAAAAATAGACTTTTTTCACCTAAAACTTAAAAAATCTTCTTCTCTGAAACCACAAGGCCCAGGTCTTTGATATTTGGTACGAAGCTTCATCTAGTGGACCCCTACCAAGAGTGTTCAAATTATAGTGCTGGGGCCAAAAATGCCCCCGCCCCGGGGCCCTTTGGTTTTACATGGGCTTATATAAGGTAAATCTTTAAAAATCTTCTCTGAAACCGCAAGGCCCAGGTCTTTGATATTTGGTATGAAGCTTCATCTAG
Organism: Lucinisca nassula; assembly: GCA_963580285.1. Classification (NCBI taxonomy): domain Eukaryota; kingdom Metazoa; phylum Mollusca; class Bivalvia; order Lucinida; family Lucinidae; genus Lucinisca; species Lucinisca nassula. Next base: position 54,145,908 of record OY757024.1, read on the forward strand.
TGGACCCCTACCAAGATTGTTCAAATTAAAGTGCTGGTGCCAAAAATGCCCCCGCCCTGGGGCCCTTTGGTTTTACATGGGCTTATATAAGGAAAATCTTTAAAAATCTTCTTCTCTGAAACCCCAAGGCCCAGGTCTTTGATATTTGGTATGAAGCTTCATCTAGTGGACCCCTACCAAGATTGTTCAAATTATAGTGCTGGGGCCAAAAATGCCCCCGCCACAGGGCCCTTTGGTTTTACATGGGCTTATATGGGGAAAATCTTTAAAAATCTTCTTCTCTGAAACCACAAGGCCCAGGTCTTTGATATTTGGTATGATGCTTCATCTAGTGGACCCCTACCAAGATTGTTCAAATTATAGTGCTGGGGCTAAAAATGCCCCCGCTCCGGGGCCCTTTGCTTTTACATAGTTTTATATAGGGAAAATATTTAAAAATCTTCTTCTCTGAAACTGCAAAGCCCAGGTCTTCGATATTTGCTAAGAAGCTTCATCTAGTGGACCCCTTCCATGATTGTTCGATTTATAGTGCTGGGGCCAAAAATACCCCCGCCCCAGGGCCCTTTGGTTTTATATTTGCTTATATAGGGAAAATCTTTAAAAAATCTTCTTCTCTGAAACCGCAAGGCCCAGGTCTTTGCTATTTGGAATGAAGCTTCATCTAGTGAACCCCTACCAAGATTGTTCAAATTATAGTGCTGTGGCCAAAAATCCCCCCGCCCCGGGACCCTTTGGTTCTACATAGGCTTATATAGGGAAAATCTTTAAAAATCTTCTTCTCTGAAACTGCAAGGCCCAGGTCTTTGATATTTGGTATGAAGCTTCATCTTGTGGACCAAATTATAGCCCTGGGGCCAAAAATGCCCCCTCCCCCGAGACCCTTTGGTTTTACATAGACTTATATAGGGAAATAATTAAAAATCTTCTCTGAAACTGTATGGAGCTTCATCTGGTGAACCTCTACCATTATTGTTCAAATTATAGCCCTTGGGCCACAAATGCCCCCGCCCCGGGGCCCTTTGGTTTTACATAGACTTATATAGAGATAATCTTTCAAAAATCTTCTTCTCTGAAACAGCAAGGCCCAGGTCTTGGATATTTTGTGTGAAGCTTCATCTAGTGGCCCTCTATCAAGATTGTTTAAATTATAGCCCTGAGGCCAAAAAAAGCCCGCCCCGGGGCCATTTGGTTTTACATAGGCTTATATAGGGAATATCTATAAAAAAATCTTCTTCTCTGAAACCGCAAGGCCCAGGTCTTTGATATTTGGTGTGTAGCTTCATCTATTGGACCTTTGCCAAGATTGTTCAAGTTATAGCCGTTGTTGATATTTGGTTTGAACCTTCACCTTTTTAGACCTCCCTCAACATTATGCACATTATAACCCTGGGGTCAATAATGGCCCTCCCCGGGACCCACTTGTTACTCTATGGATCAGGTGAGCGATCCAGGGCCATCATGGCCCTCTTGTGTTTTATATTAGGATCACTTTTTGTCTGTCATCCGTGCGTGAACAATTTCTTCAAACGACATCTCCTCCTAAACCACTGATCGGATTTTGACCAAACTTCACAGGAATGATCCTTAGGTGGTCCCCTTTCAAAGTTGTTCAAATGATTCCAGTCCGTTGCACATATAGGTCACAGGAGCCAAAAATAGATTTTTTTCACCTAAAACTTAAAAAATCAACTTCTCTGAAACCGCAAGGCCCAGGTCTTTGATATTTGGTATGAAGCTTCATCTAGTGGACCCCTACCAAGGTTGTTCAAATTATAGTGCTGGGGCCAAAAATGCCCCCACCCCAGGGCCCTTTGGTTTTACATGGGCTTATATAGGGAAACTCTTTAAAAATCTTCCTCTCTGAAACTGCAGGGTCCAGGTCTTTGATATTTGGTATGAAGCTTCATCTAGTTGCCCCCTACCAAGATTGTTTAAATTATTGTGCTGGGGCCAAAAATGCCCCCGCCCAGGGGCCCGTTGGTTTTACATGGGCTTATATAGGGAAAATCTTTAAAAATCTTCTTCTCTGAAACCGCAAGGTCCAGGTCTTTGATTTTTTGTATGAAGCTTCATCTAGTGGACCCCTACCAAGATTGTTCAAATTATAGTGCTGGGGCAAAAAATGCCTCTGCCCCGGGGCCCTTTGATTGTACATGGGCTTTTATAGGGAAAATCTTTATAAATCTTCTTCTCTGAAACCGCAAGGCCCAGGTCTTTGATATTTGGTATGAAGCTTCATCCAGTGGACCCCTACCAAGACTGTTCAAATTATAGTGCTGGGGCAAAAAAGCCCCCACACCGGGGCCTTTTGATTTTACATAGACTTATATGGGGAAAATCTTTAAAAATCTTCTTCTCTGAAACTGCAAGGCCCAAAGTTTTTGATATTTGGTATGAAGCTTCATCTAGTGGACCCCTACCAAGATTGTTCAAATTGTAGTGCTGGGGCCAAAAATGCCTCCGCCCGGGGCCCTTTGATTTTACATGGGCTTATATAGGGAAAATCTTTAAAAATCTTCTTCTCTGAAACCGCAAGGCCCAGGTCTTTGATATTTGGTATGAAGCTTCATCTAGTGGACCCCTACCAAGATTGTTCAAATTATAGTGCTGGGGCCAAAAATGCCCCCACCCCGGGGCCTTTTGGTTTTACATTGGCTTATATAGGGAAAATCTTTAAAAATCTTCTTCTCTGAAACCACAAGGCCTAGGTCTTTGATATTTGGTGTGAAATTTCATCTAGTGTACCTCTATCAAGATTGATCAAATTATAGCCCTGGGGCCAAAAATGCCCCCGCCCCGAGACCCTTTCGTTTTACATAGACTTATATAGTGAAATCTTTAAAAATCTTCTTTCCTGAAACTGCAAGGCCATGTCTTTGATATTTGGTATGGAGCTTCATCTAGTGGACCTCTACCAAGATTGAACAAATTATAGCCCTCGGGCCACAAATGCCCCCGCCCAGGGCCCTTTGGTTTTACATAGACTTAAATAGAGATAATATTTGAAAATCTTCTTCTCTGAAACAGCAAGGCCCAGGTCTTTGATATTTGGTGTGAAGCTTCATCTAGTGGACCTTTATCAAGATTGTTAAAATTATAGCCAAAATGCCCCCGCCCGGGGCCATTTGGTTTTACATAGGCTTATGTTGGGAATATCTTTAAAAAAATCTTCTTCTCTGAAACCGCAAGGCTCAGGTCTTTGATATTTGGTGTGAAGCTTCATCTAGTGAACCTTTGCCAAGATTGTTCAAATTATTGCCTTTGTTGGTATTTGGTTTGAAGCTTCACCTTTTTAGACCTCCCTCAACATAATGCACATTATAACCCTAGGGTCAATAATGGCCCTCCCCGGGGCCCACTTGTTACTCTATGGATCAGGTGAGCGATCCAGGGCCATCATGGCCCTCTTGTTTTTCTAAACATCACTTATGATTTTCTGGTACACAGGCGAGTTATATAGGGCTGTTTGGCCCTCTTGTTTCTTTAAACATCTTCTTCTCCTAAACTACTTGGCTGATTGTAACCAAACTTCGGAGGAATGTTCCTCACATAGTCCTCTTCTAAATTCGGTAGCTCCGTCGGATGTGCGTCTGACTGGTGATCAGGAGGATGCGGGTTCGATACCTGCCGGGGTCGGCAACATTCTTTTGTGGAGATTGACCAGGAAATATTTTCTATGGTCATTCTCTCCCTTCCACTGATTCAAGAAGGGCAGCTGTCAGTTTCTGGCGAAAGAATGTGCACTGCACTGGTTAACCTCTAACGTACAAGCCTGCCCAGTATAAGTGTGGATAGGTAAACTGACCGGCCCAAAAATGACCTAACATAGTGTTGAGTGGGCTGTTAGACTCCAAAATAAACAAACAATACATAGTCCTCTTCTAAATTCCTTCAAAGAATTTTGTTACACACAGAACTCTGGTTGCCATGGCAACAAAACCACACAAAAAAAAAATAATCTTATTCTCCAAAACCGCTTATTGGATTTCATTCTTACTTAGCATGAATGTTTCTTGGCTGGACGTCTGTCAGATTCCCTGAAGAAATTCTGATCTGATAAAAATATGGCTGCCATTCTCTTTTTATGCCCCTGCCATTCGAAGAATGGTGGAAAGGGCATATAGTGTTGCCCCTGTCCGTCCGTCTGTTTGTGCGTCCGAAACTTAAATGCAGTCAATAACTTCCTTATTGATGGATGGATTTTAAAATTACTATGCAGAAATGTTAACCATCATAAGACGACGTGTCCCGTGCAAAACCCAGGTCTGTACCTCCAAGGTCAAGGTCATACTTAGAGGTCAAAGGTAAAAAAAAGGGTCCGAAACTTAAACGCAGTCAATAACTTTCTTATCTCTGGATGGATTTTGAAATTACTTGGCAGAAATGTTGGCCATCATGAGACAATCTGCCTTACACAAAACCAAGGTCCTTACCTCCAAGGTCAAGGTCATGCTTAGAGATCAAATGTGAAACAAGAGGGCCCAATGGCCCTATATCGCTCACCTGTGTACCAGAAAATCATTTGTGTAGGAGACCACTTGACATTGCTACATACTAAATATCTAAGCTCAGGCAAAGCGGTGTCCATGCTTATAAAGTAGAAGTAAAACAAAGATCAGGAATTGATACAATTAACTTACTCCACCCATAAAAGACACCAAAGGGAAAGAAATACAAACATTAAGCGACCATACCATAATGGAAACCTAAACAAAGGAAGGCCATAAGGACAGTTACTTTCCCACAAAATGGCCATATGGTTTCATTGGGCGACAGGGCTTGAGATGTAATTTCATCTCAATGTCGGGTGAAAGTCCCACAAAATTGGAAGAGACATCGCCAAAATGACCTATACGGTGTTGACAGGGATGTAAAACCTCAAATCAAACAAAATCAGTGCCTTATGGTTTTGGAAAAGATTATTTTTAAAGTTTTTCTTCCAGTATAAGTCTATAGAAGCTAATGAGCCCTGGGGCTGGGCCAATTTTGACCCAAAGGGCATGGTTGGCAGGATTTATGTAGGCGACCATTTATTTGGTTGCTACCGGGTATATACTAAATATCTAAGGTCTGTATTTCATGGTTTCAAAGAAGATGTTTGAAGCTTTTTTCCATTATAAGTTTGTTGGAGTTAAGGGGCCACAGGATTTGGCCAATTTGGACTAAATATCTTAAGTTCTGTGCTTCACAGTTTCTGAGACGAAGATTGTTTAAGCTTTCTTCCATTATGAGTCTATGGGAGCTAAGGGGCACCGGGGCGTGGCCCATTTGGACCCCAGGGGCATGATTAGCAGGAAATATGTAGGTGATCAATTGCCATTGCTACATGCTAAATATCTAAGCTCTGGGCCCTATGGTTTCAGAGAAGAAGATTTTTAAGGCTTTTCTCCATTATGAGTCTATGGGAGCTAAGGGGGTCCCAGGGTGTGGCCCATTTGGACCTCAGGGGCATGATTGGCAGGATTTAAGTAGGTGACCACTTGTCATTGCCACATGCTAAATATCTAAGCTCTGGGCCCTGTTGTTTCAGAGAAGAAGATTTTTTAAGCTTTTTTCCATTATGAGTCTATGGGAGTGAAGGGGCTCCGGGGAATGGCCCATTTGAAACCCAGGGGCATGATTGGCAGGAATAATGTAGTTGACCACTTGCCCTTCCTACATGCTAAATATCTAAGCTCTGGGCCCTGTGGTTTCAGAGAAAAAGTTTTCCATTTTGAGTCTATAGGAGCTAAGGGGCCCCGGGGCGTGGCTCGTTTGGACCACAGGGGCATGATTGGCAGATATTATGTCGGTGACCACTTGCTGTTGCTACATGCTAAATATCTAAGCTCTGGGCCCTGGGGTTTCAGAGAAGAAGATTTTTGAAGCTTTTTTCTATTATAAGTCAATCAGAGCTAAGGGGCCCCAGGGCATGACCAATTTTGACTCCAGAGGCATGATTGGCAGGAATTATGTAGGTGACCACTTGCCGTTGCTACATGCTAATTACCTAAGCTCTGGGCCCTGCGGTTTCAGAGGAGAAGATTTTTGAAGCTTTTTTCCATTTTGAGTCTATGGGAGCGAAGGGGCCCCGGGGCGTGGCCCATTTGGACCCCAGGAGCATGATTGGCAGGAATTATGTAGGTGACCACTTGCCGTTGCTACATGCTAAATATCTAAGCTCTCGGCCCTGTGGTTTCAGAGAAGAAATTTTAGAACCTTTTTTTCCATTATGAGTATGTAGGAGCTAAGGGGCCCCGGGGTGTGGCCAATTTGGACCCTAGGGGCATGATTGGCAGGAATTATATAGGTTACCACTTGCCATTGCTACATGCTAAATAGCTTAGCTTTGGGCCCTGTGGTTTCAGAGAAGAAGATTTTTGAAGCTTTTTTCCGTTATGAGTCTATGGGAGCGAAGGGGCTCCGGGGCTTGGCCCATTTGGAACCCAGGGGCATGATTGGCAGGAATAATGTAGTTGACCACTTGCCCTTCCTACATGCTAAATATCTAAGCTCTGGGCCCTGTGGTTTCAGAGAAGAAGATTTTTGAAGCTTTTTTCTATTATAAGTCAATCGGAGCTAAGGGGCCCCAGGGCATGGCCAATTTGGACCCCAGGGGCATGATTGGCAGGAATTATGTAGGTGACCACTTGCCCTTGCTACATGCTAATTACCTAAGCTCTGGGCCCTGCGGTTTCAGAGGAGAAGATTTTTGAAGCTTTTTTAGCTCGTCTGTTTTTTTAAACAAGAGGGCCCAGAGGGCCCTGAATCGCTCACTTGAGAATCAGTGTCTCTAGTACATTCTTGGCCCAATGGCTATACTAGGTGAAGCTTCATACCAAATATCAAAGACCTGAGCCTTGTGGTTTCAGAGATGAAGATGTTTAATTATTTTCCATATATAAGCCTATGAAAAACCAAAGGGCCCCGGGGATGGGGGCATTTTTGACCCCAGGGTTATAATTTGAACAATCTTGGTACAGGTCCACTAGATGAAGCTTCACACTAAACATCAAAGATCTGAGCCTTGCTGTTTCAGAGAAGAAGATTTTTAAAGATTTTTCCTGTATAAGCCTATGTAAAACCAAAGGCCCCCGCCTGGGGGCGTTTTTGGCCCCAGGGCTATTATTTGAAATATCTTGGTAGAGGTCCACTAGGTGAAGCTTCACATCAAATATCAAAGACCTCATAGGTTTCAGAAAAGAAGATTTTAAAGATTTTCCCTGAATAAACCTATGTAAAACCAAAGGCCCCCGGGGCAGGGGCATTTTTAGCCCCAGGGCTATACTTTGGTAGACGTCCACTAGATGAAGCTTCACACCAAATATCAAAGATCTGAGCCTTGCAGTTTCAGAGAAGAAGATGTTTAAAAATTTTCCCTGTTTAAGCCTATGTAAACCCAAAGGCCCCCGGGGTTGGGGCATTTCCAGCCCAAGGGCCATAATTTGAACAATCTTGGTAGAGGTCCACTAGATGAAGCTTCATACCAAATATCGAATACCTGGGCCTTTCGGTTTCAGAGCAGAGGATTTTTAAAGATTTTCCCTGTATAAGCCTATGTAAAACCAAAGGCCCCCAAGGCGGGGGCATTTTTGGCCCTAGGGCTATAATTTGAACAATCTTGGTAGAGGTCCACTGGGTGAAGCTTCACACCAAATATCAAAGACCTGGGCCTTGTGGTGTCAGAGTAGCAGATTTTTTAAAGACATTTCCTACATAAGCCTATGTAAACACAAAGGCCCCCGGGGCGGGGGCATTTTTTGCCCTAGGGCTATAATTTGAACAATTTTGGTAGAGGTCCACTAGATGAAGCTTCATACCAAATATCAAAGATCTGAGCCTTGCGGTTTCAGGGAAGAAGATTTTTAAAGACTTTCCCTATATAAGCCTATGTAAACCCAAAGGCCCCAGGGGCAGGGGCATTTCTGGCCCAAGGGCCATAATTTGAACAATCTTGGTAGAGGTCCACTAGATGAAGCTTCATACCAAATATCAAAGACCTAGGCCTTTCGGTTTCAGAGAAATTTTTTTTTTAAAGATTTTCCCACTAGATGAAGCTTCATACCAAATATCAAAGACCAGGGCCTTTGGGTTTCAGAGAAGAAGATTTTTAAAGATTTTCCCTGTATAAGCCTATGTAAATCCAAAGGCCCCCAGGGTGGGGGCATTTCCTGCCCAAGGGCCATAATTTGAACAATCTTGGTAGAGGTCCACTAGATGAAGCTTCATACTAAATATCGAAGACCTGGGCCTTTTGGTTTCGGAGAAGAAGATTTTTAAAGATTTTCCCTGTATAAGCCTATGTAAAACCAAAGGCCCCCAGGGCGGGGGCATTTTTGGCCCTAGGGCTATGATTTGAACAATCTTGGTAGAGGTCCACTAGGTGAAGCTTAACACTAAATATCAAAGACCTGGGCCTTGTGGTGTCAGAGTAGCAGATTTTTAAAATTTTTCCCTTTATAAGCCTATGTAAACACAAAGGCCCCCGGGACGGGGGCATTTTTGGCCCTAGGGCTATAATTTGAACAATCTTGGTAGAGGTCCACTAGATGAAGCTTCATAACAAATATCAAAGACCTGGGCCTTTCGGTTTCAGAGAAAAAGATTTCCCTGTATAAGCCTATGTAAAACCAAAGGCCCCCAGGGTGGGGGCATTTTTGGCCCTAGGGCTATGATTTGAACAATCTTGGTAGAGGTCCACTAGGTGAAGCTTAACACCAAATATCAAAGACCTGGGCCTTGTGGTGTCAGAGTAGCAGACTTTTAAAGTTTTTCCCTATATAAGCCTATGTAAACACAAAGGCCCCAGGGGCAGGGGCATTTTTGGCCCTAGGGCTATAATTTGAACAATCTTGGTAGAGGTCCACTAGATGAAGCCTCATAACAAATATCAAAGACCTGGGCCTTTCGGTTTCAGAGAAAAAGATTTTTAAAGATTTTCCCTGTGTAAGCCTATGTAAAACCAAAGGCCCCTGGGGCGGGGGCATTTTTGGCCCTAGGGCTATAATTTGAACAATCTTGGTAGAGGTCCACTAGATGAAGCTTCACAACAAATATCAAAGACCTGGGCCTTGTGGTTTCAGAGAAGTAGATTTTTAAAGACTTTCCCTATATAAGCCTATGTAAACCCAAAGGCCCTCGGGCGGGGGCATTTCTGGCCCAAGGGCTATAATTTGAACAATCTTGGTAGAGGTCCATTAGATGAAGCTTCATACGAAATATCAAAGACCTGGGCCTTTTGGTTTCAGAGAAAAATTTTTTTTTAAAGATTTTCCCTGTATAAGCCTATGTAAAACCAAAGGCCCCCGGGGTGGGGGCATTTTTGGCCCTAGGGCTATAATTTGAACAATCTTGGTAGAGGCCCACTAGGTGAACCTTCACACCAAATATCAAAGACCTGGGCCTTGTGGTTTCAGAGAAGAAGATTTTTAAAGATTTTCCCTATATAAGCCTATGTAAATTTTTTTTTTTTTTTTTTTTTTGGTTTGGGTTTTACGGCCCTTTCAAGATTATTTCACTCATATCGAGCCGATCGTTAATCAGAGGTGGGCGAAAACCGGAGTACCCGGGGAAAAACCACCTGACCTTCCGTTGCAGAACTTGGCGTCTCACACGTGGCCCGAGCGAGGCTCGAACCTACGGCGGTGAGAGACCTAATGACTAAGAGTCAGCGCTCTTATCCACTAGGCCACAAAGCCTATGTAAATACAAAGGCCCCAGGGGCGGGGGCATTTCTGGCCCAAGGGCCATAATTTGAACAATCTTGGTACAGGTCCACTAGATGAAGCTTCATACCAAATAGACCTAGGCCTTTCGGTTTCAGAAAAGAAGATTTTTAAAGTTTTCATTTTAAAAATCTATTTTTAGCTCCTGTGACCCAGATGTGCAATGGACCGGAACCATTTGAACAACTTTGAAAGGGGACCACCTAAGGATCATTCCTGTGATGTTTGGTCAAAATCCGATCAGTGGTTTAGGAGGAGATGTCATTTGAAGAAAAAGTTTACGCACGCACACACGCACGACGGACAAAAAGTGATCCCAAAAGCTCACCTCGTCACTACGTGACAGGTGAGCTAAAAAAAATTTCGAGCTATTGTCATCACTCCGGCGTCTGCGTTGTCGTCCTGCGTCGTTCCAAAAAAACTTAACCTTGGCTATAACTTAAAAAGTATTAGACCTAGCCTCATGAAACTTCATACACACACTCATCATCACAAGAGCTACATTTTGACCAAGGACCATAACAACATTGTTGATTTTGGCTGAATTATCTCCCCTTTTCCAATTTTTTTCTGAAACACATTTTTTGCTCTCATTTTAATACTATTCACAACAGAGCCTTCAAACTTCACATGAATGTTCCTTGGGACAAGACCTTTTCAGTGATACCACACTTTTTGATCTGTGACCTTGACCTTTGAACTTTGACCTATTTTTCGAAAATTTAACCGAAAACCTTAACCTTGACCATATTTCCAAAAGTATTTGGCCTACCTTCATGAAACTTCATACACATACTCACCATCACAAGAGCTACATTCCCTACAAGTTTTATAACTCCATCTTGCAATTTGATTGAATTATCTCCCCTTTTCTCTCCGTTTTTTTTAATTGTTTTTGTCTCTTATTTCAATACTATTCACAACAGAGCCTTCCAACTTCACATGAATGTTCCTTGGGACAAGACCTTTTCAGTCATACCACGCTTTTTGACCTGTGACCTTGACCTTTGACCTATTTTTCGAAAAATTAACCAAAAAACTTAACCTTGAATTATCTTGACTTAGAACTTTTGTTTTCTAAAAGAAACTGCAGACGAGCGTTGGCACCCGCTTGCGGTGCTCTTGTTCCATTTTGAGTCTTTGGGAGCGAAGGGGCCCTGGGGCGTGGCCCATTTGGACCCCAGGAGCATGATTGGCAGGAATTATGTAGGTGACCACTTGCCGTTGCTACATGCTAAATATCTAAGCTCTGGGCCCTGTGGTTTCAGAGAAGAACCTTTTTTTCCATTATGAGTATATAGGAGCTAAGGGGCCCCGGGGTGCGGCCAATTTGGACCCTAGGGAGGGGCATGATTGGCAGGAATTATATAGGTTACCACTTGCCATTGCTACATGCTAAATAGCTAAGCTCTGGGCCCTGTGGTTTCAGAGAAGAAGATTTTTGAAACTTTTTTCCATTATGAGTCTATGGGAGCGAAGGGGCTCCGGGGCTTGGCCCATTTGGAACCCAGGGGCATGATTGGCAGGAATAATGTAGTTGACCACTTGCCCTTCCTACATGCTAAATATCTAAGCTCTGGGCCCTGTGGTTTCAGAGAAGATTTTTGAAGCTTTTTTCCATTATGAGTCTATAGGAGCTAATGTGCCCCGGGGCATGGTCCATTTGGACCACAGGGGCATGATTGGCAGGAATTATGTAGGTGACCACTTGCCGTTACTACATGCCAAATATATAAGCTCTGGGCCCTGTGGTTTCAGAGAAGAAGAGTTTTGAAGCTTTTTTTCCATTATGAGTCTATGGGAGCGAAGGGGCTTGGGGCGTGGCCCATTTGGAACCCAGGGGCATGATTGGAAGGAATTATGTAGGTGACCACTTGCGGATACTTCATGCTAAATATATAAGCTCTGGGCCCTGTGGTTTCAGAGAAGATTTTTGAAGCTTTTTTCCATTATGAGTCTATGGGAGCGAAGGGGCCCTGGGGCGTGGCCCTTTTTGAACCCAGGGGCATGATTGGCAGGAATTATGTAGGTGACCACTTGCCATTGCTACATGCTAAATATCTAAGCTCTGGGCCCTGTGGTTTCAGAGAAGAAGATTTTTGAAGCTTTTTCCCATTACGAGTCTATGGGAGCGAAGGGGCCCCAGGGCGTGGCCCATTTGGCACCCAGGGGCATGATTGGCAGGAATTATGTAGTTGACCCATTGTCCTTGCTACATGCTAAGTATCTAAGCTCTGAGCCCTGTGGTTTCAGAGAAGAAGAAAAAAAAATTCCCTTTATAAGTCTATGGGAGCTATCTGTTGCCATGGCAACCAGAATTCCAATCTGATCAGCCCAAAAACCTTATGCAGCCTTTCCCCCTACCTAATGATGCTTCACATGAAATTTGATCAAGATTGGCCATGGGGTGTTGGAGATCTACTTATTTGAAATTGTTTACGGACGCACGGACGGACGCACACACGCACGACGGACAAAAAGTGATCCCAAAAGCTCACCTCGTCACTTCGTGACAGGTGAGCTAAAAAGGTTCAAAACTTAAACACGGTCATCATTGGATGAATACGAACATGGACATATTTTCAGGCGGGGGCATCCATGTCCTATGGATGCATTTCTAGTCACTATGTAACATATAGTGTAATTTTTAAAAATCTGTTTCTCTATTACTACTGATTGGATTTCATTGTAATTGTGAATGAATGTTCCTGGCCTAGTCCTGTTTCAGATTCCTTGAAGAAATATGATCACACTTGGTCATGTTTGGTGGGGCTTATTTCATATACCCGGTACATGTATATGGTGTATAGTGAAACTTAAAAAATCTCCAAAAGTACTTACCTTTCATTACATTTTTGCATGAATGTTCCTTGTATGAACCTTTTCAGGTTCCTTGAAAAAAAATTCATCCAACAAGAAAGATGGTGTGGGGTTGTACCCATTTAATCTTTACTTATGTCATTTTATTCACCGATTTTTGTGTAATTTTGTTTACTTTATTATATTTTAGCTCACCTGAGCCAATTAGTATGACAGTGTAGTCTGCTGTCTGTGGTTGTCCATTCACAGTTTTAAATAAGTATGTCTTACCAGCCAATTAGCCAGTCTTGATCAAATTTCATGTAAAGCCTTAGCAGGTTTGAGGAAAGGCTGCATAAGGCTTTTGGGCAGATCAGATGGAAAATCTGGTTGCCAGCGAAACATATATCTCCCATAGACTGGAGTCCTTGTTTCTAGTTCTGTAGGCTGTATGTCAGTTCCTTTACCAAAATGAAAATGTTGCAGCAATGTTGCCCCAACGTCGAGGAAACATTAAATTATTTGCGAAAACTACAAGATTTTTAAAGCTGCAATATTGCCACTATAGTAGTATCAAGAACAGTGGTAATTCCTTGAATTCATTAAAACTAGTAAAAAAGGTCAACCAGGAAAGTCACAATCAAAGAACGCAGCAATCTCCAGTCATCTAAACAAAGTAAGTGGCATGGTGGCACCCACAAAAATAGAAGAAACATGAACCAATGGCACAAAGCCAATTAACCCTTATCTAGCTGTTCACGACAACCCCTATCTTTGCAAACAGTGTAGCATCTACACTGTTTGGCATTCAGTTTATGAATTTGTAGCAATAAATTACATGAAGTAATTTGATTGGTTGATAGACAGAAATGGGTGTGGCTTAGATGAATATTCAGCAAGATAAGGGTTAACAAATAAGACACTGCAAAAGAATGACCTCTTGGTATAGTCAGTAGTACTACTGTGTGTGTATGTGTGTGGTGGGCTTAGGATAGTCAGCTACTGGGGGGCTTATATCATGTTAAGTCGTGTTATTATAAGCTTTGTTTTCTTGCAGATATTGTTCTCAGTGTTCTCAGCTCGAAAATATGACTAAATATGCCATTTATTTAACTCTTATCTTGCTGAATATAGAGGATCTTACATGAGTGTTCATGTATTATTGAATTTATTAAACGAGTTGAGGAAAAGGGATAAAATGCGAGATTCTCTTTATCATATGGCATTTATAACGCATTTTATTCATGTTTGTTTATAAAAATGGCAATATTGCCGCAATACTGGATTTCATATACAAACTAGGTTTCTGGCAATATTCCTGCAATAACCCTTTCTTGCATATGAAATCCAGTATTGCGGCAATATTGCCAGAAACCTAGTTTGCATATGAAATCCAGTACTGCGGCAATATTGCCATACTGTATTGCAGCAATATGTTGACAGAAGTCCTGTATGTTGGTAATTCTTGTTTCGAAATAAATTTGAAATCTTAGACATCGTTTTGTCCTTATATATCTATATATATAGTATAGTATAGATAATGCCTTTGAGGCTTTTTAGGGCCCGCACTGAAAGTGTGGGTGCCCTATAGTAATCACTCTGTCCGTCCGTCTGTCTGTCCACAAATTTTTTTATCCTCCATAACTTTCTTATTTCCTGGATGGATTTAAATATTACTTGGCATCACTCTGTCCGTCCGTCTGTCTGTCTGTCTGTCTGTCCGTCCACAAATTTTTTTATCCTCCATAACTTTCTTATTCCTGGATGGATTTAAATATTACTTGGTAGAAATGTTAACCATAATGTGATGGAGTGTTGCGCGCAAGACTCAGGTCCGTACCTCAAAGGTCAAGGTCATACTTAGAGGTTAAAGGTCAAAAAAGGGTCTTTCCTGTGTCCAATTAATAACTTTGTTATTATTCCTGGATGGATTTAAATATTACTTGGCAGAAATGTTAACCATAATGTGACGAAGTGTCACACGCAAGACCCACAGCCGTACTGCAAAGGTCAAGGTCATACTTAGAGATAAAAGGTCAAAAAAGCGTCTTTTTTATTGTGTCCAATCTATAACTTTCTTATACCTGGATGGATTTCAATATTACTTAGCAGAAATATTAACCATAATGTGACAGTGTGTCACGCGCAAGACCCAGGTCCGTACCTCAAAGGTCAAGGTCATACTTAGAGGTGAAAGGAAAAAAAAACTTTTTTTTTTAACATCAACATTTTCCTACTCCTCTGATAGCGCTGCCGGGGCCCTAGTCTGATCCTTGTTTTTAGCTCACCTGAGCACAGAGTGCTCATGGTGAGCTATTGTGATTGGTCAATGTCCGACGTGCATCGTCCATCGTGCGTTGTGCAACTTCAACTATTTGCTTTAAATGCTAACTCCTCCTGAACCCTTATTCCAATTTCAATCAAACTTCATTAACCTCCTACCAAAATAGCTAAAATTGTCCCGCTTGGATGAACAAGATGGCAGCCAGAGCTAAAAATAGAAAAAAAACTTTAAATGACAACTTCTCCTATACCCTTGGGCCAGTTTCTTTCAAACTTCATAGGAATGTTGCTTACGTGACCCTCTACAAAAACAGCTAAAACGGTTCCACTCAAATGAGCAAGATGGCCGCCAGAGCTCGAAATAGAAAAACAACAATTCGCTTTAAATGCCAATTCCTCCTGAACCCTTGGGCCAATTTCAATTAAACTTCATGGGAATGTTGCTTAGGTGACCCTCTACCAAAATAGCAAAATAGTTCCGCTCGATTGAACAAGATGGCCGCCAGTTCGGCCAGTGGGGCTTATGTTATAGCCCTGTGTCCGTCATGTGTCCATACGTGGGATACATAATGGGTTTATTTTCTGTACAATCTATACTTAATGAGGTTTGTTATGCCCTAAACTGTGAAAAAGTTGGGGGTAGGGGTGCATATTGCTTCTGGCTTGTCTGTTCGTTCGTCACGCTTTGATCTGCATTGTTGATGGGGTAATAAATACTTAATTGAAATTGTTTACCCACGCATGACGGATGACAGACAAAATGTGATCACAAAAGCTCACCTTGTCACTTTGTGACAGGTGAGCTAAAAATGGTGTTATGGGGTTAAAATTTTACAGAATAAACCCCATTAAGTATAGATTGTCCAGAACAAAAACCCCATTATGTATCTCACGTATGTATGGATGGATGCACACACGCATGCATGACAGACAGGATGTGATCAAAAATGCTCACCTTGTTACCACATGACAGGTAAGCTAATAAGTGATATAAACACTCAAAGACAAACCATAACAAAAATAAATTGTGACAGCAGAACTGCCTTGGAACGGTCAGTGCAATGAATTCCACTGGAGGGCTTAAATCGATTTTACGTGGCTGCAATCCTCGTCCTCACTTCTGTCACAGAAATGTACATTTTTTGGTCAGTTGCAAAAGCTGTAGAATGATTAAACAAGAGGGCCATGATGGCCCTGGATCGCTCACCTGATCCATAGTGTAACAAGTGGGCCCTGGGATGGGCCATTATTGACCCCAGGGCTATAATGTGCATAATGTTGAGGGAGGTCTAAAAAGGTGAAGCTTCATACCAAATATAAACAAAGGCTATAATTTGAACAATCTTGGCAAAGATCCACTAGATGAAGCTACACACCCTAAATATCAAAGACCTGGGCCTTGCGGTTTCAGAGAAGATTTTTTTTAAGATATTCCCTACATAAGCCTATGTAAAACAAAATGGCCCCGGGGCGGAGGCATTTTTGGCCTCAGAGCTATAATTTAAACAATCTTGATAGAGGTCCACTAGATGAAGCTTCTCACCAAATATCAAATACCTGGGCCTTGCTGTTTCAGAGAAGAAGATTTTCAAAGATTATCTCTATATAGTCTATGTAAAACCAAGGGCCCCGAGGGGTATAACTTGAATAATCTTGGTAGAGGTCCACTAGATAAAGCTCCATACCAAATATCAAATACATGGGCCTTGCAGTTTCAGAGAAGATTTTTAAAGATTTCCCTATATTAAGTCTATGTAAAACCAAAGGATCTCGGGGCTGGGGCATTTTTGGCCCCAGGGCTATAATTTGAGGGTCTCAGGGCTGGGGCATTTTTGGCCCCAGAGCTATAATTTGGACAATCTTGATAGAGGTCCACTAAATGAAATGTCGCACCAAATATCAAAGACCTAGGCCTTGTGGTTTCACAGTGTGTGTGTGTGTGTGAATTCGGGTTTAACGTCTCTTTCAACAATTTTTTCAGTCATATCACGACTGTGTCTGGTTGCGACAGGGAGCTCAATGCTCACTTTTATAGTGCTGCCTCACTGAAGTATCATGTCCCAGACACATTACATGATACCACACCCAGTCACATTATCCTGACACTGGGTCGACCAGTCCTAGCTCTACCCCACAAATCTGAGTGCCAAGCACGGAGCAGCTAGTACCATTTTTAACGACTTTGGCATGTCGCGGCCCGGGATCGAACCCGTGACCTCCCGTTCCCCAGAGCGGACACTATACCAACTGAGCTATCGGGGCCGGTTTGTGGTTTCACAGAAGAAGATTTTTAAAGATTTTCCCAATATAAGTATATGTAAAACCAAAGGGATCGAGGCAGGGGCATTTTTGGTCTCAGGGCTATAATTTGAACAATCTTGATGGAGGTCCACTAGATGTAGCTTCATACCAAATATAGAAGACCTAGGCCTTGTGGTTTCAGAGAAGATTTTTCAAGATTTTCCCTATCTAAATCTATGTAAAACCAAAGGGCCCTGGGGCGGGGGCATTTTTGGCCCCAGCACTATAATTTGAACAATCTTGGTAGGGATCCACTAGATGAAGCTTCATACCAAATATCAAAGACCTGGGCCTTGCGGTTTCAGAGAAGAAGATTTTTTAAGAATTTCTGTATATAAGCCTATGTAAAACCAAAGAGCCCAGGGGCGGGGGCATTTTTGGCCCCAGCACTATAATTTGAACAAGCTTGGTAGGGGTCCACTAGATGAAGCTTCATACCAAATAGCAAAGACCTGGGCCTTGCGGTTTCAGAGAAGATTTTTAAAGATTTTCCCTATATGATCCTATGTAAAACCAAAGGGTACCGGGGCGGGGGCATTTTTGGCCCCAGCACTACAATTTGAACCATCTTGGTAGGGGTTCACTAGATGAATCTTCATACAAAATATCAAAGACCTGGGCCTTGTGGTTTCAGAGAAGATCTTTAACTTTTCAGTGAAAAATTCTATTTTTGGCTCCTGTGACCTAGATGTGCAACGGACCAGAATCATTTGAACAACTTTGAAGGGGACCACCTAAGGATCATTTCTGTGAAGTTTGGTCAAAATCAGATCAGTGGTTTAGGAGGAGATGTCGTTTGAAGAAATTGTTTATGCACGGACGGATGGACGCACATACGACGGACAAAATGTGATCACAAAAGCTCACCTCGTCACTATGTGACGGTGAGCTAAAAATATATGAGAGTACAATAAAAAAATAACACCACTATGCTGTAATAATTATACTGTAAAGGAATAACTACAGTAATAACAAAGAGGCCTAAGAGAGCCTGTCACTCCACTGGCTAAATTCAGTCAGTTGTCATATTTATTACATTAACCCATTGTATACTAGTCGACTTTTCATTGCTATATGTTGGACAAGTCCATTTGTCATATAAGTGTTGTCAGGCCTATTTTATTGTTGTTTTTTTTGTATTTTTGACGGAAAGTTCTGCTAGCAAATAGTACAGGCCCAGATCAGATGCCGTGTTCTGCGGCATCTGATCTGGGCTTGCAATGTTTGCCAAGGTACCCCTTTCGGGGTTGTCCGCATGCAATGGGCTAAACAAGAGTTGTGGCATTACAGCATAGCTCGCCTCTTTCGTGCCTTCAAGATATAAGGTAAAATTATTGAACCATCAAATATTGGTCACACTCACCTAGATATATTTTGAGGTCAATCATCAAGTCACATGGAACATATATTCCAGATAGTACGTACATCTCAGAATCAAATAGTGTCTGAATGTAAGACAAAATCATTGAACCATGAAAATAGGTCACATTTACCTAGATAAATATCTATGTCAATCATCTAGTCACATGGAACTTATAATTCAGGTTTGAAGTTTCTCCATGAAGTAGTATTCAAAATATATGACAGAATCACTGAATCATGAAATACAGGTCACACCGACCTAGATATATTTTTATGTCAGTCATCGGATCACATGGAATTGATAATTCAGACATGAAATTTCTCCATCAAATGGTATTCAAGATATAAGGCAATGTCATATCTGAATAATCAATTCCATGTGACCAGATGATTGACAAAGAAATATATCTAGGTCAGTGTTTGCCTTATAATTCAGACACTATTTGATTCTGAAATGTAATATCTGGAATATATGTTCCCTGTGACCTGATGATTGACCTCAAAATATATGTAGGTGAGTGTGACCTATATTACATAGTCCAATAGTTTTATCTTATATCTTGAAGGTGCGAAACAGGCGAGCTATGCTGTCATGCAACAGCTCTTGTTTAAATATCTCTAAACAACAAATTATCTCAATGAGGCAACTCATTAGACAGGATACCCCCATTGCTATAATTGTCCTGACTGGAAGAAGTTTTCAGTTTCAAAGATGTAACAAGTAATACGACTCACAGTATCCGGACTCACTGTACCCTCCATTGGATGTATCTGATGTGTAAACAATGGATGCGAACACTCGTGTTACCAGAGGTTGGAAATTAGAAAGTTATTTAGATTTTATTCAGTATGCAACTGTAATTCAAAATAATTCAGCTTCATGAATCTAAATCTTATGAAATTTTTACCTTAAATTCCATGATTTTATTAATAAACTCGTTTCCAACACATTGTGTGAACTACAACTTGCCCAGAGCCACTCTGTTTCAAGAACGTGCATATATTGTCAAGTTGTGATTTGCTTGTTTGCTTTGAGGTTTAACATCCCCGTCAAGACAGTATAGGTCATTTTGGAAACGTTGCTTCCAATTTTGTGGGACTTTTACCCGACTGACATGAAATTACATCTCGAGCTCTGTCCCCAAATGAAACCAATAAGGTTTATAAGCAGGGACGGTCCGACTCGTACCGCTTTACCTGGGCAGGCTTAGATCCTCTTATGCGGGTTACCAGAACTTGTGTGCAGTCCGATTTCTGCTCTGCATGGAAACATCATGCAGCCCATCTATTTCTTCAAGCCCCGATAGGCGGGGGCTGGTCAAGTTGTGATGTATCAATCTAATAAAGAGGCACATCTTTACATGAGTGTATTGCTGTGGTATGGAAGATCTGTGAAAAAATTTGGAGTTGAATAAATGACCAGTTATAGGTGCAGCTGTACCCTTAACTACCATATTTGAGCAGACAACTGTACAATAACTAATAAGTGAGTGTTTGAGTTTTACGTTTCACCAACAGCTAAGGTCATACGGAGAAGGGGCCTCGGTTTAAAGACTCATCCGAAAGTCTGAAGAAGCCCGGGATCAATCCTGCAATCCCTGGTTTACAAGGCGAGTAGCATAACCACTACACCACAGAGGCTTCTAATAACTACTGTGTAACTGTATGCCTAACTGTAATGGTAGTTCAGATCTTAATAATAATCAGATTAGTTCAGAACTTAATCTCCCTTTTATTTCTTTATATTGGGTGGATGGGTAAGGCAAATGTGATGGTGTCATTTCTTCTGCTCCTATGGCCCTCAATTTTATCTCCTCGAATATCTCTTCTATCTCTTTTCTCACTTTCTCTGGAAGACACAAAATGACCCACAAGAGTTGTGTCCTTAATTTATTTGATTTGAGGTTTAACATTATAGGTTTTGTTTTGATTTGAGGTTTAATGTCCCCGCCAACACTGTATAGGTCATTTTGGAGACATTGCTTCCAATTTTGTGGGAGTTTTACCCAACATTGAGATGAAACTAGAAATGGTGTTTGTAAAACACAATGCCCCCAACCTTTGCTTGTCCTTAGATGCCAAAATATTCAACAAATATTGTTAAAGACTCAAAAACATACAACAAGAATTCCCCCGAAGGCTATGTCGCGCCTGTGGGGGCGCTAAGTCACCAAACCATGAAATCTAGGTCAAGGTCAAACATGGATGCCTGCATAAAAATTTCACTCCTAGTTGCAAGCATGTACCAAGTATCATCAATGAAACTCTTAAAAACAGACTCTTACATCAGGGTGAAAGTTAGGGTTGTCACACTATTTTACAAAGTCAGTGAACCATAAAATGTAGGTCAAGGTCAGAAATGGATACTTGCATTGAAGTTTCAATTCCTAAATGCAAGCTTGTACCAAATACAATTAATGAAGCTCTAATAGATCTTGAGAAATGGACTCTTAAATTAGACAGAAAGTCAGGGTGGTCGCAATAATTCACAAAGTCAGTGAACCATGAAATGTGGGTAAAAGTCAAATATGGATGCTTGCGTTGCAGTTGCAATTCCTAGATGCAAGTTTGTACCAATTATAATTTAAAAAGCTTTAATGGTTTTCGAGAAATGGTGAAAGTCAGGGTGGTCGCAATAATTCACGAAGTCAGTGAACCATGAAATATAGGTCAAGGTCAGATATGGATGCTTGCGTTGAAGTTGCAATGCCTGGATGCAAGTTTGTACCAAGAATGATTAATGAAGCTCTAATAGTTCTCAAGATATGGACTTGCTGACAAGATTTTATTAAAAAAAAAACAAGGCATCGCATGCGATACAAATCCCCTCGCACAAGACAACTTCGTGTGTGGGAAACACTGAAATGGCAAAAGTCCAACTTGCTTGAGATATTATCATATGCAACATTTGTGTAAAGTTTGTTTAAAAATCCATCCATAAATGTAGGTTCTAGAGTGATGACAATATTTCTCTAAAAATAGTCATAGGGACCTTGACTTGAGGCCATGGCCGCGAAGTAGATCTTGCTCAAGATATTATCATAAGCATCTTTTGTGTGAAGTTAGATTAAAATCATAAATATAGGCGGTAGAGCAATGACAAAGTTTTTCTAAAAATAGCCATAGTGACCTTGACCTTGAGGTCATGACCTTGAAAGTCAAAGCAACTCGAGATATTACCATAAGAAACATTTGTGTGAAGTTCTATTAACATCCATCAACAAATGTAGGCACTAGAGCGATGACAAAGATTTTCTAAAAATAGCCACAGTGACCTTGACCTTGAAAGTCGAAATAGTTCGAGATATTGTCATAAGGAACATTTGTGTGAAGTTATACTGAAATCGGTGAAGAAATGTAAGCGCTAGAGCCATGTCAAAGTTTTTTCTAAAAATAGCCCTAGTGACCTTGACCTTGAAAGTCAAACTCACTCCAGGTATTGTCATAAGGAACATTTGTGTGAAGTTATATTGAAATCAGTGAAGAAATGTAGTCGCTAGGGCGATGACAAAGTTTTTCTAAAAATAGCCACAGTGACCTTGACCTTGAAAGTCGAAATCACTCGAGATATTGTCTTAAGGAACATTTGTGTGAAGTTATATTGAAATTGGTGAAGAAATGTTAGCGCTAGAGCATTGACAAAGTTTTTCTAAAAATAGCCACAGTGACCTTGACCTTGAAAGTGGAACTCGCTACAGATATTGTCATAAGGAACATTTGTGTGAATCGATTTTGAAATTGGTGAAAAAATGTAAGCACTAGAGCAATGAAAAAGTTTTTCTAAAAATAGCCACTGTGACCTTGACCTTGAAAGTCAAACTCACTCGAGGTATTGTCATAAGGATCATTTGTGTGAAGTTATATTAAAATCGGTGAAGAAATGTAGGCGCTGGAGCGATGACAAAGTTTTTCTAAAAATAGCCATTGTGACCTTGACCTTGAAAGTTGAAATGGCTTGAGATATTGTCATAAGGAACATTTGTGTGAAGTTATATTGAAATCGGTGAAGAAATGTAAGTGCTAGAGCATTGACAAAGTTTTTCTAAAAATAGCCACAGTGACCTTGACCTTGAATGTGGAACTCGCTAGAGATATTGTCATAAGGAACATTTGTGTGAAGTTATATTGAAATCCGTGAAGAAATGTAGGCGCTAGAGCGATGACAAAGTTTTTCTTAAAATAGCCACAGTGACCTTGACCTTGAGGTCATGACCTTGAAAGTCGAACTCGCTGAGATATTGTCATAAGAAACATTTGTGTGAAGTTATATTGAAATTGGTGAAGAAATGTAGGCGCTAGAGCGATGACAAAGTTTTTCTAAAAATAACCACAGTGACCTTGACCTTGAGGTCATGACCCTGAAAGTCGAACACACTCGAGATATTGTCACAAGGAACATTTTTGTAAAGTTATATCAGTGAAGAAATGTAGGCGCTAGAGCAATGACAAAGTTTTTCTAAAAATAGTCACAGTGACCTTGACCTTGAGGTTATGACCTTGAAAGTCGACCTCGCTCAAGATATTGTCATAAGGTACATTTGTGTGAAGTTATATTGAAATTGGTGAAGAAATGTAGGCGCTAGAGTGATGACAAAGTTTTTCTTAAAATAGCCACAGTGACCTTGACCTTGAGGTCATGACCTTGAAAGTCGAACTCGCTGAGATATTGTCATAAGAAACATTTGTGTGAAGTTATATTGAAATTGGTGAAGAAATGTAGGCGCAAGAGCGATGACAAAGTTTTTCCAAAAATAGCCAGTGACCTTGACCTTGAGGTCATGACCTTGAAGTCGAACTCGCTCAAGATTTTTTTTATAAGGAACATTTGGGTGATGTAATATTGAAATTGGTGAAGAAATGTAGGCAATAGAGTGATGACAAAGTTTTTCTAAAAATAGCCACAGTGACCTTGACCTTGAGGTCATGACCTTGAAAGGCGAACTCGCTCGAGATTTTTTTTATAAGGAACATTTGTGTAAAGTTATATTGAAATTGGTGAAGAAATGTAGGCGCTAGAATGATGACAAAGTTTTTTACAAATTACCAAAATGACAAAGGGCCATAACTCACAAAGTATTTTTCAGAATTTTGTCATAAGTTAATCAGTTCATCTACTCATCACCACCAATCTATTCACCAACTTTCTAGGCTCTAGCTCCAATAGTTTTTGAGATATCTTGCTGACAAGATTTTATTAAAAAAATTTCAAAGGGCAATAACTCTTAAAAGGGGCATAATCCGGACAAAAAAAAAAATATGCGTCAGCTAATTTTCCATGAGGAATCCATATATGAAATTTCAAAACCCTAGCATACACGGTTCTAAAGATATGCTATGCATCACTTTTAGCATACATTACAATGGGCACAATATTACCAAAATGACAAAGGGCCATAACTCACAAAGTATTTTTCGGAATTTTGTCAAAAGTTAATCAGTTCATCTACTCATCACCACCTATTCACCAACTTTCAAGGCTCTAGCTCCAATAGTTTTTGAGATATCTTGCTGACAAGATTTTATTAAAAAAATTTCAAAGGGCAATAACTCTTGAAGGGGGCATAATCCGGATGAGAAAAAAAATACGCGTCAGCTAATTTTCCATGAGGAATCCATATATGAAATTTCAAAACCCTAGAATACACGGTTCTAAAGTTATGCTATGCATCACTTTTAGCATACATTACAATGGGCACAAATTACCAAAATGACAAAGGGCCATAACTCACAAAGTATTTTTCGGAATTTTGTCAAAAGTTAATCAGTTCATCTACTCATCACTACCAATCTATTCACCACCTTTCAAGGCTCTAGCTCCAATGGTTTTTGAGATATCTTGCTGACAAGATTTTATTAAAAAAATTTCAAAGGGCAATAACTCTTAAAAGGGGCATAATCCGAACAAGAAAAAAAATACGCGTCAGCTAATTTTCCATGAGGAATCCATATATGAAATTTCAAAACCCTAGCATACACGGTTCTAAAGATATGCTATGCATCACTTTTAGCATACATTACAATGGGCATAAATTACCAAAATGACAAAGGGCCATAACTCACAAAGTATTTTTCAGAATTTTGTCAAAAGTTAATCAGTTCATCTACTCATCACCACCAATATATTCACCAACTTTCTAGGCTCTAGCTCCAATAGTTTTTGAGATATCTTGCTGACAAGATTTTATTAAAAAAATTTCAAAGGGCAATAACTCTTGAAGGGGGCATAATCCGGATGAGAAAAAAAATACGCGTCAGCTAATTTTCCATGAGGAATCCATATATGAAATTTCAAAACCCTAGCATACACGGTTCTTTAGTTATGCTATGCATCAAAAGCGTAACGGACGGACGAACGGACGAACGAACCAGAAGCAATATGCCCCTCCAACTTTTTCAAAGTTGGGGGCATAATAACATCTCAAGCCCTGCCACCCAATGAAACCCCAATAGGGTTTTTAAGCATGGCCGGGCCAACTCGCACTGCTTTGCCTGGGAAAGCTTAGATCCTCTAAGCGGTTTACCAGTACTCGTGTGCTATCTTTTCAGCTCTGCGTGGAAGCATCATGCAACCCATTTCTTCAAGCCCCGATGGGCTGTTAACATTATAGGTAATTTTAGAGACATTTCCACTTTTGTGGACTTTTACCCAGCACTTGAGACGAAATGACATATCACCCTGCCACCAAACAAAACCAATAGGGCTTTCATGCATAGACTTGTACCACTTTGCCTGGGTAGGCTTAGATCCTCTAAGCAGTTTACCTGCTCTTTGTGGAAGCACCATGCACTATTTTGAGAACTCTATAAAGATTGATGCAAGCGTTCTCAACAATGACCACATGGTTGCTAACATAAAACACACCCAGAACCTATCCTGTTTATGCCAGCAACTTGCGGTTTTACAATATTCTACAGTCGTTTCATATATTGATGGTTTGCCCCCTTGGTATTAGAAATAGTATTAAAATAATCCAAAGCCGTATCTGGATCATATTGAAGCCATGGAGGGACATCTTTCTGTAACTTCTATCTTCAGACTTCTTACTTCCGACACCTAACTTCTGGCATCTTACCTTCAACTTCTCTCTTCGGAATTCTTTTGATTTCTTACTTCCGACCTCTTACTTCCAACTTCCGACCTTTTATTTGTAGCTGGGTGGTCAGGTAAGGTAAATGTTACTGGGGCATCCAACTGATACTGGCTCATAGTTGGGCAAGGCCTGCTGTCCTTGCAGCAGGTAAGGGTAGAAGGGAGTGTTGTAATTTCTTGTTTCTACATGTTCAATTACTTTCCTTTTTCTCCTCTGTCTATCACAAGTCACTTCTACTATCTCTTCAATCCATTTTCTCCCTTTCTTTGGAAGACAACACCAAATGACCCACAAGGGTTGATATTTTAGAAAATATTTGACATGTTGTTTAACACAAACAATCATTTACTTCTAGCTTCGGACTTCCAACTTTTTCTTCTTGCATTGCACACCTATTGTGACTGTAAGTAACAGAGGTGGGACTTCTAATTTCATCACTTCTTAGTCCTTACTTCTGAATTACTATTTCTTCCTTCCAACTTCTTACTTCTAACTCCTGACTTCCTTCTTCTTACTTCCAAATTTTTACTTATAACTTCGGACTTCTAATTTCCAACTTCTTACTTCTAACTTCCGTTTTCTTATGGCAATAAGAAGTCTGAAGAAAGACATGGGAAGTAAGAAGTCAGAATTTGTAAGGTAGAAATCTTAAGTCCAAACTAAGAGGTCTGAAGTAATTAGTCTGAAGTTAAAAGTTAGCAGTCAGAAGCAGGATTGAGGAAGTTAGAAGTCCTGAGTAGGAAGTGAGAAGTTCCTCCTCCATCACATACAATTACTATAGATGTGTAATGCAGGAAGT
Organism: Lucinisca nassula; assembly: GCA_963580285.1. Lineage (NCBI taxonomy): Eukaryota > Metazoa > Mollusca > Bivalvia > Lucinida > Lucinidae > Lucinisca > Lucinisca nassula. Next base: position 54,172,247 of record OY757024.1, read on the forward strand.
AATAAGTTAGAAGACACGAAAACACTCCAGTGCACTGTAATGGCGTCTTCCTTATATCTAGAACAGGTATTTGTCAGATAAAATGTTTGATATTGTGTTCATTTCTAGTCATAATAATAATAATAATTGGTGCTAGTTAGAACCCCCATCAAAGAGGCTGCTATAACGAGCACCAACTGTCTATTTTGAGGAAAAATAAGGTATACACCAAAAACCCCACTTGTCTCTGTATAAAATGGGGTTTACAGTGTACCTCAAAGCTAGACAGCTATTGTACAAACTGGACTACTATCGGATAAGAGAATCCACACATAGATGCTCACAATAAGTTGTACTTGATGGCCAAGCATCTGATCCAGTCCCTGTTTTATCTTGTGTTCCACAAGGTTGGGTACTTGGACTGGTCATTTTTGGAGGCATTCATTAATGGTCTTCCTGATAATATCAGGTCATATGTCTGTTTGTTTGCTATTGATTGTGTCATGTATAGGAATATATACTCTCCTCCTGACAGTCATATTTTACAAGATCACCTGGACTGACTAGCACGGTGGGCAGATGAAGTTCATTGTGGAAAAGTGTATTCAATGAGGCAGTCACGTTATCTTCCTGACATGCAGATTACCACACTGTAGGACATGTTCAATCCGGCAAATATTTCGGTATCACTGTCATAGACGACTCTGATTGGGGTCAGGAGATTCAGAAATAACATCAAAAGCAACTATGACTTTAGGTTTTCTTAAACGTGATTTGGCCTTTGCACTAGGCGAACAAAGGCCATTGATTGGCCCTCAACTTGAGTCACCCATTTGGCATCCCCATGTTAAAACTCAGATCCAGAGGTAAGCAGCTTGATAGGCCTATCTACGATGGCAAAATAAAAGTAGCGTTGATGATATCCTCAGCAAGTCAGGCCATCTCTTGAGGACCGTCGTGAGCATATCTCATTCACACTATTTTTCTGTAAGATACACATGTACACTCTGGTATAGTGTCTCTTAATGAAGATAAATACTTTACCCCTGCGGCAGTTTCAGTCCAAATAAGGGCATCAAAAGTAAACAACACATAACACCGTAGGAACCAGGCCTTTTGTGATGCCCTGAGGCACTCTTTCTTTCTCAGAACTATTCCTCAATGGAACAGTCTTCCCCCTTCAGCAGTAGATGCAAGACATTCAGTATAGATTGGGATTCAGAGGCATGCATTTTAGTATACCTCCACTAATCAGATTGTAAACATCCAGTAACTTTTTTGTTTGAATCGGAAGCTTAATTCTAAATTTAGCCTCTCACCTAACTGAGGTAATGACAAAATGTGACCGACTCAGTATGTGAAGTGACCGAGACAGATTATTTATTTATGATGTATTAATAAGATAAATTAATAAGATAACTATCACAAATTTTCATCAGAAAAAATTTTGAAATATGAATGTCAGTGGTCGTAATGATAAGTCCTCATATAACGGAAACGCATTTTTCCCCTAAAACTGACTTTGCAAAAGCACTTTAATATTCTTAGCACCTCATAAAGTAGTCATTATGTTTGTTTGTTTGTTTGTTTGATTTGATGTTTAACGTCCCCGTCAACACTGTAAAGGTCATTTTGGAGACGTTGCTTCCAATTTTGTGGGACTTTTACCCGACATTGAGATGAAATGACATCTCAAGTCCTGTCGCCCAATGAAACTAATAGGGTTTATTAGCATGGACGGTCCGCCTCGCACCGCGGTTCCTGGACAGGCTTAGATCCTCTTAGCGGTTTACCAGTACTAGTGTGCGGGCCGGATTCAGCTCTGCGTGGAAGCATCATGCAGCCCATTTTTTTCTTCAAGCCCCTATGGGCGGGGGCGCAGTCATTATGTTCTTCAAGACATTCGCTTTATCATAAAAACTAAAACTATGGAGTAACAAGGTGTCTCACAAGGGTATCAAGTTCTTGAAAAAGTATATCAGTGACTGCAAACAATGTAGTGACTGCACTTAGGGGTACAGTAATTCATCACTTTCACTTAGTTAGGGGTACACAAAAACCGAAGTTAGAGGTACAGTGTATAGATTGTCCAGTGGCATTGCTTTTAAGCCCTGATGGGGGGATGGTTGAGTGTGACAAACGCAATGTGTATCTTGCGTCACTGGGATGTCCAACTGATATAAGCTTATAGTTGGACCTGTTGTCCTTGCAGCAGGTAAAGGTAGAGTGGGGAATGTTGTTATTTCTTCTGTTTCTTCACTTCCATTCATTTTCCTCTTTCTCCTCTGTCCCTCACTTTCATCTCCACTATCTCTTCTCTCCCTTTCTCTTGGACACAAAATGAACCACAAGGGTTTACCTGTTGTTAAAACCAAAACAATCAATCAATCAATTTAATCCCTGATGAAAAGTCTGTGACTAGCGAGCAGTGTTATTAATCTACAGACTGCTGATTTATATAACAGAATGATAATCATGTTTTGAACAACAAAAATCTGGATGTAAAAGTTCTGTGTAGCACAAACAAGAATTGTGTCGAAGGCTATGTTGCGCCTGTGGGGGTGCAAAGTCACTGAACCATGAAATCTAGGTCAAGGTCAAACATGAATGCCTGCATAAAAGTTGTCACTCCTAGATGCAAGCTTGTACCAAGTATCATCAATCAAGCACTTACAGTTCTGGAGAAACTAGGGTGAAAGTTAGGATGGTCGCAATAAATCATGAAGTCAGTGAACCATGAAATATAGGTCAAGGTAAGATATGGATGCTTGCATTGAAGTTGTTGTTCCTAGATGCAAGCTTGTACCAAGTAACATTAATGAAGCTAACATAGTTCTTGAGAAATGGACTCTTACATTAGGGTGAAAGTGAGGGTGGTCGCAATAATTCACTTAGTCAGTGAACCATGAAATGTACATCAAGGTCAGATATGGATGCTTGCATTGAAGTTGCTATTCCTAGATGCAAGCTTGTACCAAGTATCATTAATGAAGCTCTTATAGACATCGAGAAATGGACTCACATTAGGGTGAAAGTTAGGGTTGTCACAAATTGTGACAGCTTGACGAACTAACGGACGGATGGACAAACGTATGGAAAACCAGACTCCTATATCGTGCCATGCTTAAAGCAGGCGCAACAAAAATCATGTCACGACAATGAGTTTATATTTATACCTGGCAGAACAGTCGCAAAAGCAAAGGAATAAGCATTTAACTTAGCTTATTGAGGCTAACCAAGGTAAATCAGCATAAATAACGCAATATATATGTCAGAAAACGAATTTAACTGTGACAAATTCTGACTACTGGTCACACACGAGTGTTAGAAATCATTTTACACATCAGATACATACGATGGAGGGAACGGCGAGTCCGGACACTGTGTGACTATGAGTAAATACTTTGATCAGTCTGTGGCTGGCTCTTTAATCTAGCTTGTTCAGGCTAAATTCTTCAAGCTGAATAGATACAGAGACCTGTCCATGCATATACAGTGAGTAGTCATATACCAAAAATCCCAGTCACTACAGTATCTGATGGTTTGAAAAAGTTTAGCCATTTTCTAAATATGGTTTCTTAAACAATACAGCTGATTTATAAGCTATAATATATAATAAACAGCTATAAGCCTGACATCCACAAATTTTCCAATGGACTCCTGTTATGTATAAGTGGGAATATTTTCTCCTCAGGACAACATCAGTTAAAGGCCCACTCAGGAGATTTTCAACTAATGATTTAAAAGAGTGGAATTTGACCCCAAAATTTGAATTTTGCTCATTTCCCGGTACAAACCTGCCATCCCTACTCTGGGGGATAACACTCAAAGGTGCAGAACAGGCAACAAATAGTTTTTATGCTTCTGACTAGACAGCTAATATAATATCAATTTCTTTTTAAAAGCCTTCTAGCCAAAACATTGAAATATGTCTGCTGTTGGACTAAATTTTGATGTAAATTAATATATACACTCAAACTTTAAAGGCTTGAACACTTTTGGTGCTATGAAAATTTGCTCTAAACATGGGTAGTTTAACACCTGAGGTTTAAAGTGCTAGGTTAAGCAACATAAAGGAGCTATTAAGCAATTTTATTAAATAAAGACCATGGAAAGATTCATTAAAATGACCACACTGATGTGATTCTAATGCGTAGAAATACTTTCCATCACGAAAACACACCTATACCAAATTTTGACCCCCTTTAACCCCAATTTTATACAGTAAAACTGGGGTTTACACGGTAAACCTTATTTTTCTTATTTCTGTTCTAAAATATAGATTGTGGGTACCTGTTAGAACCGCCTCGATGAGGCGGTTCTAATGGGTACCCACAACCTACCGTGGTATATTTAGAGCAGAAATAAGAAAAATATCAAAATTTTTCATCTGAAAATTTTCGTGTTTTTTTTGGCGGTAAAATTTAAAATGTGTGTGCTTGTTCTAATAAAGGCGTGTTTTCCTGATGAAGGTAAAATAAGAAAAATGTTATTTGGTGTTAGGAACCCAGTTCATATAAGTTGTGGTAAATATGCCATCAGTATTCAAACCATTGATATTTTACTGTACCACTGTGGAGTTAGGAACTCCAGTTCACATTAGTCATGGTAAATATGCCATGAGTATTCAAACCATTTGTGTTTTACTGTATGACTGCTGACTGTACATGACATGTGCAGATTTTGCTGTGCACCAGCTGATGTATATCTACAATGTTTAAGTCATCATAACTTTAAGAATTGAAGTAACAACCAGTGTCAAATGAAAATGTCCGGCAGTGAAAAATACCCGGCAGTGAAAAATAAAATATCACAATGCTAAGAGTGTCCAGTCACTGTAGCTACTAACAACACAGGAATTTCTGTTCTCATCAACTAACACAACTACACACAGTGTTCAGCCATACTAGCTAACACAAACATCAGTTTGTACTGTCATGTTTGGTCTCTCTCTCTCCCTCTCCAGTAAATGCAGCGTGGCTAGAAGCTGTGATGATGTGACCTGGAATCATCATGGAACACCATTCTGTTAAATCTTAAGCTGCCTTCACTTCAAGAACTTGCAATATTAACACTATGGAAAGGAGGCTATTCCTTGAGCTCTAACAACAACAGCAGGGGTGTTTTTCTAGTCAGGAGGGGGAATGCCAATCATGAAAGAAAGTGTTGAGAAAGTCAAATGAGGGTCGTGACGGGGGATTTGTACTCCAACAAGTCAATATAACATCATATATCTCTGTTGGGCACAAGTCTGGCTGTGGCATTCTATATCCATGTTGAACATTTTCAAAGGCTTCTTTGCTACCCATACCTGAAACGACAATATAGTGCTACAGTGTGGTAAAAACAACTATGTCCTGTGCTAACAGACAAGGCCTACTAGTATATCTCTTTAAATGTTAATTTCTGTTCTTCATTGTATGACTGAGGTACAAGTATGAATAAACCTGTTTGTTTTAGAGCTTTTACCTTTATGGTCCATGTCAAAACTAACATCATGTAGAGCCAGTCAGATAACCAAACAACACATTTCCTTGGCAGACCGAGTCCTTCTTATGGGTTATCCAGTACCTAGCACATTCTACTGGCAGTAACTTACAACTGCCTCTCTGGAAAAATGACATAGACAAGAGGACCATGATGGTCCAATATTGCTCACCTGAGCTAAGAGATTTACATGTGGGTTCCATGGCCAGGCCACTTTTGGCCTCAGGTCTATAATTTGAACAATGTTGGTAGAGGTCCACTAATTGAAGCTTAATACCAAACATCAAAGGTCTGTGACATCTGGTTTCAGACAAGAAGATTTTTAAAAGTTTTCCCTATATATGTGTATGTAAAATCATTTGGCCCACATGCGGGGCAATGTTTGGTCCCCAGGCTATAATTTGAAAATGATAGTAGAGGTCCAATAGATGAAGCTTCATACCATATATGAAAGACCTGGGCCTTCTGGTTCAGACAAGAAGACTTCTAAAGGTTTTCCCTATGTAAGTCTATATAAAGCTAGTGGATCCTGGGTGTGGCCATTTTTGGCCCCAGGGCTATAAATTGAACAATCTTGGTCGTGGTCCACTAGATGAAGCTTCATACCAAATAAAACATGGGGATTCCCATTTCAGATAAGAAGATGTTTAAAGGTTTTCCCTATATTAAACAGAAATGAAGGCAATGATCAGGAATCAATAAAATTTACCCATAGCTCCCATCAGAGTGAGTGAGTGAGTTTTAGTTTTACGTCCCACCAACAGCTAAGGTCATACGGAGACGGGACCTCGGTTTAAAGACTCATCCGAAAGTCTGGAGAAGCCCGGGATCGAACCTGCGATCCCTGGTTTACAAGGCGAGTAGCGTAACCACTGCACCACGGAGGCTTCTGCTCCCATCAGAGACACCAAGGGAAAGAAACACAAACATGAAACAACTAGACCCTAATGGAGACATCCCTAGCGGAAAGCCAAAATACTGTTACTTTCCCACAAAATGGCCAACTGGCTATCCAAAACAAAATAATATAAGCGATACACACACTCAAAGACAAGCCATAACAAAAATAAACCACAACAGAAGAACCGCCTTGGAACGATCAGTGAAATGAATTCCTAGCCTATGTAAAAGCAGTGGGGCCCCAGAGTGGGGTCATTTTTGGGTCCCAGGGCCAAAATTTGAATATTCTTGGTAGAGGTGCATTAGATGAAGCTTCATATCAAATATCAACGACCGGGGCCTTCTGGTTTCAGAAAGGAAGGTTTCAAAGGCTTATCATATATTAAGTCTACCGTATGTAAAATATGTTCTATAAAGGGGTTATCTTTTGGAAGCAAAGACTACACCACAGAACTTAAATGTATGAAGTGAACAGTATTTTGGGTCAGACTAGCTAGTTTTGACCAATTAGGCCTCATCAGTGACCCTCAAATATTTTCGAAGTTGCACACTGGAATCAATGATCCCAAAGGACAAGAAAATATAAATCACACTATGATGACGGCCGCCGTAAGTCCTTTAACAACAGCTGTAGTGACGATAAATATGTTCTTATATTTTGGAAGCAGAAAATACAGTGTGTGCCGGGGAGGGGACACTTTTGGCGCTAGAGCAATACCAAAGACCTTGGCCTTCCAGTTTCAGACAAGAAGATTTTTAAAGGTTTTTCCCTATATATGTCTGTAAAACCAGTGGGCTCCGAGGACAGTATTTTTGGCCAATGGGCTATAATTTGAACAATCTTGGTAGGAGTCCTGTAGAAGAAGCTTCATACCAAATATTAACCAGAGGACAAATGGTTCTGTACCCCTCACCTGAGTGCTGAATGTATGTGGAGCCTTTGGTTTCTGAAGTATTTTGAAAGGTTTTTACCATGGTGGCCATTTTGGTCATGTGACCAAACTCAAATTTATCAATTTTCATTTTCTTGTTCCTAAAGGCTTTCATATGAAATTTGGTTTCAAATGACTCAGTGGTTTCGGTGAAAAATTCTGTGCAAGTTATTATTTTTATATATGAATGACCTTGGGCCAAGGTCAAGGAATGACCTTGACCTTGAATGTTCCTGTAGCTTCACCCACTCATTTAGCTTACTGCATCTACCAATTTTCAGATCACATGCTGCAATAGTTGCCAAAAAATGTTCAATTTTGACTTTTTCCCCATACGAAAGTCTATTTGACCAAATTTGACCTTAGTTTGAAATAGGTCTAGGTCATCAGAGGGTCATCATTTGAACAAACTATGATGGACCCCGAGTCCCCAATGCTACATACCAAGTTTCATAACAATCGGCCCACTGGTTCCCGAGAAGATTTTTGAAGGGCTTTTACCTTATATGGGCATGGCAGCCATCTTGGTCATGTGACCTCCACTTAACGAACAAACTTTTGTTCCTCATCTCATGGATGCTCCACATGAAATTTGTCTTCAATTGCCCCCATTGTTTTGGTTTTATACTAATTTATTTAAGTTCGATTGCGATGGAAGCTGCAAGCTTATTTAATCGCTCCCAAACACTCATTCCGGATGTTTTCACGCACGCGAGAGAGAGGCATTGACTATTACACCACTGCTACCCATTTACACCTTGGTGGAGTGAGGCAGTGTCATTATGTGTCTCGCCCAAGGACACACCTCAATACCGGGTGCCAGATTCGAACTCTCAACCTCTCGATCATAAGTCGAAAGCGTTAACCACTGCGCTATCGAGGCTGACATGGTTCTGGAGGAGAAGACATTTGAAAATGTCTATGCAAACCCAAATGGGCAATGCCCAAGGGCCTCTTTTGTCCCCAGGATTTTAATTTGAACAATCTTGGTAAAGGTCAACTAGATAAAGCTTCATACCAAATATCAAAGGTCTGGGCCTTCTAGTTTTCCCTGTATTAGCCTAAAACCAATATTCAAAATCAACCAAGATATCATCATGGCAACCATTCTGGTTAGGTTCCATGAAGATTGAAGCAAAAAACTTTGGCCTCTGGAGGGTGAACAAGGTTTTAAAGACATTTGACTTAGTGACCTAGTTTTTGATCTGACATGACCCATATTCAATCGGGACTTTGACATCAAGGCAAACATTCTGGTAAAGTTTCCTATGACTGAAGCAAATTTATGGCTTCGAGAGGGTGAACAAGGTTTTAAAGAAATTTGACCCAGTGACCCAGATTTTAATCTGACACAACCCACATTGGAACTTGACCTTCATATCATCAAGACAAACATTCTGGTAAAGTTTAATGAAATTTGAAGCAAAACTGTCACCTCTAGAGGTGAGTACACCTGCCACAATTTATTTTGACAGCCCAACCCTGCATTTCGGGGATGGGGGGGGGGGGGGGGGGAATCACAAGTAATTGCATGTTTCAGCAGTGTTTTAACTGGCTAAAACTTGCCTCTATAAAATTCTCTAAGGCTCACCGAATATATTTTATTATGGAAGACACTAACCATGTATTTACTATATGGCAGTGTGGCCCAAATAACTCCCTATCTTCAGCTCTGAAAGTAAATGAATGGACCTATTTTTGCACACAAGCTTTTACTTTTATTTTTCTCAGATTTTGAGTTTGAAAGTGTCAATGTCACCTTGAAAATAAGGTCAAGGTGACCAAAATCAAACCATTCCCCCCACCCCCACCAATTCCACTGATAAAGCTGTGTAAGTTTAGCCACATTCCATTTACTGATTCGTGAAATAGGTGGCACCAAAGGCTCATTTTCAGCGTCTTATAATGTTGTGACCTTGATGATGAGGTCAAAGTCACTAAATTTAATGACTTTTTTTCCCTCCAACAGATATATATGTGCTAGTTTTTTTCTATCAAATTTTAGTGTCAGTGTGACCAAAAACTAATCACTTCTTTCTCACACTGTGTTACTTTGGTCAAATTCCATCTATTGATTCATGAGATTAGAGTGCACACAAGGCTAACTTTTTGGGTCTTTTTAACTTAGTGACCTTCAAAATTAGGTCAAAGGTAGTATGCACACAGGCATATAGAAATTTGACAAAGGGGGTAATAACTCCAGAGGATTGGCTCCTAGACTACCAAAATCTAATCACTTCTTTCCCCAAGCCCAATGACAATGTATCTGTGCTAGTTGGAACAAATTGATTTACTGATTCATAAGATATGAATGCACACATGTAGTGACCTTGAAAATGAGGTGAAGGTCACCAAATCTAATAATTTCTTTCCCATGTGGTGCCCCCACCCAAGAAGAAATATATGGGCTGCATGATGCTTCCACGCAGAGCTGAAACCGACTGCACATGAGTACTTGTAAAAGGCTTAGAAGATCTAAACCTGCCCAGGCAAAGTGGTGCGAGTTGGACCGCCTAACCTTATATACCAATTTGGTTTCATTCAGCGACAGGGCTTGAGATGTCATTACCTGTCGAGTAAAAGTCCCACAAAACTGTAGCCAACGTCTGCAAAATTACCTATACTGTTTTGATGGCGAGATATTGTGTACACAAGCTTTTTATTGCATTTGGCATTTTTTGTTGTGAAGGAATTGTACAAAGGGAAATGACTCTTAAGGGAATTGGCCCCTAGACCTTCCTTTTTCTTATGTAGCTATAACTTATTGATATTAATGTGTCTGCTTTGTTTGTTTGATTTGAGGTTTAACATCCCCATCAACACTGTGTAGGTCATTTTGGAGATGTTGCTTCCAATTCTGTGGGACTTTTACCCGACATTGAGATGACATGACATCTCAAGCCCTGCCATTCAAACCACTTTTCCTGGGCAGGCTTAGCACCTCTAAGTGGTTCACCAGTATTCAAGTGTGGTCGGTTCAGCTCTGCATGGAAGCATCATGCAGCCCAATCTATTTCTTCAAGCTCCGATGGGCGGAGGCTGATCAATTTGTCTGCAGAAATTGATGAATATCCATCAATGCATTTCAAGATATGAATGCCCAAAGCTAATTTTTAGCTCATCTGTTTTTTTTTTTTAAGAAAACCATTCTAGCTATTGTCATCACTCCGGCATATGCGTTGTCGTCGCCGTTGTTGGCCTTCTGAAAAAACTTAACATTGGTATAACTTCACAAGTATTTGACCTAGCCTCATGAAACTTCATACACATACTCAGCATCAAAAGAGCTACATTCTGACCAAGGACCATAACTGTATTGTTGATTTGATTGAATTATCTCCCCTTTTATGTTTTTTTTTTTCTGAGTTTCCTCTCATTTCAATACTGTTTATAACAGAGCTTTCAAACTTCACATGGTTGTTCCTTAGGACAAGACCTTTCCATTGATACCAAACTTTTTGATCTGTGACCTTGCACTTTGACCTATTTTTCTTAACCCTTAATAACATTCACCAAACACTTTAATCTGCCTTTGAGACATATGAAAACAACAGATGAGCATAGCACCTGCTTGTGTGTACAATGTAGGGACCTTGAAAATGCGGTAAAGGTCACAAAAATCTAATCACTTCTTTCCCATGTCCTAATGATGCATCTGTGCTAGATTGTTAAAATTCCAGTCTATTATTTTTTGGTTGACCAGAACCTCGAAACAATATGCACTTCCCCATATCATGGTCTAACTATGTATGAAGTTTCAGCTTGATCGGATGCAAACTGTAGGAGGAGTTATCCGGAAAAAAAGTTTACAAAAAATTTCAAAGGGGCATAACTCTACCAATATTTGATGGACCGTAACCTAGAAACAATATGCTCTAAATAAGTATGAAGTTTCAGCTTGATTGGATGTAAACTGTAGGAGTAGTTATCCGGAAACGAAGTTTACAGATGGATGGACAGACGGACGCAAGGGGATATAACATAATGCATCACGGGCGTATAAAAATGGTATCTTCTGTAGAACAATAAATTATTATGACACAAGATTTCATAACCTGTTGAAGGAAGAAAACATTTGTAGTGAAACACAAAAATTAGCATAAACTAAAACAAGAGGGCAATAATGGCCCTGGATCACCCACCTGATCCTTATCGTACAGACAAAGTGGTAGCTAATATAAGGTGAAGTGGATGGTTTGAGCCATTTTGGTTGAGAGTGACTCAAGGAACATTTCTGTGAATTATTTCAAAATCAGTCTGCCTGTTTAGTAGTAGAAGTCATTTAAAGCTTGTTTGTTTGATATGAAGTTGAACGTCCCCGTCAACACAGTACAGGTCATTTTGGAGACGTCGCTTCCAAATTTGTGGGACTTTTACCCGACACTGCTACAGAGCTGACTTGTTTGTTACTATCTGGGCACCTTCTGGACACTGAGGGTCAGATCCTTGTGCATTGAGATAAATTTGCTAAGTCTAACTTACACTGCCTCATTAAAACAAGAGGACCATGAGCCACTATGCTCATCAGAGTTCAGGGGGCACTGCCCACTTGCAGCAATGTATTTTAATTAACCATGGAAGCGCTGCACCCAAGGATACTACAGATAGAATTTGGACCCAATCAGCCTAGTGGCTTCAGAGGTCTGATGTCGCTTAAATGTGTTGTTGCAGGATAACAGATGACAATTGACAATTTCCCATCTGTGGCAACTAATAGGCCTAAAAGAACATTATTAAAGGAACATTTCTATATACGTTTGACAAAATATCTTGAAAGGCATAAATGTCATTTTTCAATTTTCCCCATTGATAAGTCAATGGAAATTCTCAACTTGCCATAGCAAACAAACCAAAGAGCCAAATTTCATAAACCAGAGCTCAGGTGGGCACTGCCGATGACATTGTATTTTAACAGGACATGATTTTAATCTACCTATTATAAAGTCTCCCAAACAAACCCCATACCCAAATGAGCACTCATGTGGACTGTATCTGAAATATTAGGTGTTTTATAAAGTAGAGAGGGTGGGGCATGAACCCAATGGAGCCCTGGTTGGTGTCACTAAATGCATCTTATCAAAAGGAACAGAGACATTATGGTTTAGCGGTGGGGATATGTATGGCTCCTGAGATGTAAGGCTTTTTAAGCAGTGGAGGGATTCGGGCATGGTGGATCCCAGAAAAGCCCAAGATTGCTGTCACTGAATGCTGAACGGTTTCTGAGATATGAGGCTCTTTTATGAAGAGGATGGGAGAGAAATGGCCCCTGCGGACCCCCCAAGATGGGGGTGACTGAATGTGTCTAATAACAATGAACAAGAATATATGTGATTATGGAGTGGGGATTTGAATGGTTTCTGAGATATATGGCCTATTATGAAGTGGGGACTTATCATAAGGAAGAAGAATATATATGGTTAAGGGGTGGGGATCTGAACAGTTTCTGAGACATATGGCTTTTAATGAAGTAAAGGGGTGGGACATGGCCGGTGGCACCCCGGGAGTCCCCCATGCTGGTGTCACTGATTGCGTCTTATCATAAGGAACAAGAATATATTATGGTTTAGGGGTAGGGCTCTGAACAGTTTCTCAGATATATGGTCTTTTGTGAAGTTGAGGGGTGGAGCATGGCCCGGGCATGCCCTAGGTGACTCTTAGGTGGGTGTCATTGAATGTGTCTTATCATAAGGAACAAGAATATATATGGTTTAGGGGTGGGGATCTGAAATGTTTCTGGAATATTTGGCCTTTTATGAAGTGGAGGGGATGGGGCATGGCCCCGGCACATCCCGGGGGACCCGCAGGTTGGTGTCACTGAGTGTGTCTTATCATAAGGAACAAGAATGTATATGGTTAAGGGGTGGGGATCTGTAATGGTTTCTGTGATAAATGGCATTTTATGAAGTGGAGGGGGTGGGGCATGTCCCCGGCACATCTTGGGGAACCCCCAAGTTGGTGTAACTTAATGCATCTTATCATAAGGAACAAGAATATATATGGTTTAGGGGTGGGGATTTGTAAGGTTTCTGGAATATTTGGCCTTTTATGAAGTGGAGGGGGTTGGGCATGGCCCCGGCACATCCTGGGTGTTCCTCAGGTTGGTGTCACTGAATGCGAATTATCATAAGGAACGAGAATATATATGGTTTAGGGGTGGGGATCTGTAGGGTTTCTGGAATATTGCGCCGTTTATGAAATGAAGGGGGTGGGGCATGGCCCAGGCACATCCCGAGGGACCCCCAGGTTGCTGTCATTGAGTGCATCTTAACATAAGAAACAAGAATATATATGGTTTAGGGGTGGGGATCTGAATGGTTTCTGAGATAAATGGCATTTAATGAAGTGGAGGGGGGTGGGGCATGTCCCCCGGCACATCAGGGGGAACCCCCAGGTAGGTGTCAGTTAATGTGCCTTATCATAATGAACCAGAATATATATGGTTTAGGGGTGGGGATCTGTAAGGTTTCTGAGATATAAGGCATTTTATGAAGTGGAGGGGGCGGGGCATGGCCCTGGAACAACCTTCAGGACCCACAGGTTGACATAAAAGCATATGGCTGAGAGAAGTTTACTCATGGAAAGTTTCTATGAAAATTTTTTCAAAATATCTGCTAAGGCTTGGTAGTTAATGCCATTTTTTAATTTTCCCCATTATAAGTCTATGGAAAATCTAAGTTGCCATAGCAACCAAACTAAAGAGCCGAATTTCATAAAAACAAGAGGACCAAGACAGATTCAAATTTTTAAGGAAGTGCCAACCTTTACTGAAGGCTTTATAGGAGGACATGGTGATGACAGGGTAAGCATTTTCTGAAAATCAAGTAGAATGTAACTCTATGATAAACAGGCTGACCTCACCGGTTTTCAAACTCATTCAAGCTTTTATTCCTGACTTGCTAAGAAGATCCAATCGTAACTGAAGTGGCTATGGTGATGACAAGTTCAAAAACAAGTTTTCAAACTCCTCCAAGCTTTCTGCCTGACTTCCTTGTTTGTAAGTTTCATCAAGATCCGTTCAAAACTAAAGGGGCAGCAGTGATGACAATGTCGAAAATAGGCATTTTCAGCAATCAAAGGCACGTCACTCTATGATAAATGTGCCGACTTGGCCGGTATTCGAACTCACCTGAGGTTTTATTCCCAGCCACCTTACATGTAAGTTTCAGAAAGATCCGATCAGACTTGGCCAGTATTCAAACTCATCCAAGATTTTATTCCCAGCCACCTCACATATAAGTTTCAGAAAAATCCAATCAAAACTGAAGGGGCTACGGTGATGACAAGGTCAAAATTTGGCATTTTTAGCAATCAAAGGGATGTTACTCTAAAATAAATGAGCCGACCTGGCCAGTTTTCGAACTCATCCGAGGTTTCATCCCCAGCCACCTTACATATAAGTTTCAGAAAAATCTGATCAAAACTGAAGGGGCTACCGTGATGACAAGGTCAAAAATCGGTATTTTCAGCCATCAAAGGGACATAACTATACGATAAATGGGCTTACTTGGCCTGTTTTCGAACTCATCCAAGATTTTATCACCAGCCACCTTACATATAAGTTTCAGAAAGATCCGATCAAAACTGAAGGGGCTACCGTGATGACAAGGTCAAAAATCGGCATTTTCAGCAATCAAAGGGACGTAACTCTATGATAAATGGGCCAACTTGGCTGGTATTCCAACTCATCCTAGGTTTTATCTCCATTCACCTTACATATAGGTTTCAGAAAGATTAGATCAAAACTGCAGGGGCTACTGTGATGACAAGGTCAAAAATCGGCATTTTCAGCAATCAAAGGGACATAACTATATAGTAAATGGGGCAACTTGGCCGGTTTTCGAACTCATCCGAGGTTTTATCCCCAGCCACCTTACATATAAGTTTCAGAAAGATCCGATCAAAACTGAAGGGGCTACAGTGATGACAAGATCAAAAATCAACATTTTCAGCAATCAAAGGGACCTTACTCTATGATAAATAGGCCACCTTTGCTGGTATGCGAACTCATCCGAGGTTTTATCCCCAGCCACCTTGCATATAAGTTTCAGAAAGATCCGATCAAAACTGAAAGGGCTACAGTGATGACAAGGTCAAAAATGGGCATTTTCAGCAATCAAAGGGACGTTACTCTGTGATAAATGGACCAACTTTGCTGGTTTTCGTACTCATCCGAGATTTTATCCTCAGCCACTTTACATATAAGTTTCAGAAAGATTCGATCAAAACTGAAAGGGCTACAGTGATGACAAGGTCAACAAGAGGACCAAGCTAGCTTGGTCCTGTATCGCTCACCTGAGCTAACAGATTCAAAGTTTAAGGAAGTGCCAACCTTTACTGAAGGCTTTGTAGGAGGACATGGTGATGACAGGGTAAGCATTTTCTGAAAATCAAGTAGAATGTAACTCTATGATAAACAGGCTGACCTCACCGGTTTTCAAACTCATTCAAGCTTTTATTCCTGACTTGCTAAGAAGATCCGATCTAAACTGAAGTGGCTATGGTGATGACAAGTTCAAAAACAAGTTTTCAAACTCCTCCAAGCTTTCTGCCTGACTTCCTTGTTTGAAAGTTTCATCAAGATCCGTTCAAAACTAAAGGGGCAGCAGTGATGACAATGTTGAAAATAGGCATTTTCAGGAATCAAAGGCACGTCATTCTATTATAAATGTGCCGACTTGGCCGGTATTCCAACTCACCTGAGGTTTTATTCCCAGCCACCTTACATGTAAGTTTCAGAAAGATCCGATCAGACTTGGCCAGTATTCAAACTCATCCAAGATTTTATTCCCAGCCACCCTACATATAAGTTTCAGAAAAATCCGATCAAAACTGAAGGGGCTACGGTGATGACAAGGTCAAAATTTGGCATTTTTAGCAATCAAAGGGATGTTACTCTATAATAAATGAGCCGACCTGGCCAGTTTTCGAACTCATCCGAGGTTTCATCCCCAGCCACCTTACATATAAGTTTCAGAAAAATCTGATCAAAACTGAAGGGGCTACGGTAATGACAAGGTCAAAAATCAACATTTTCAGCCATCAAAGGGACATAACTCTACGATAAATGGGCTGACTTGGCCTGTTTTCGAACTCATCCAAGATTTTATCACCAGCCACCTTACATATAAGTTTCAGAAAGATCCAATCAAAACTGAAGGGGCTACCGTGATGACAAGGTAAAAAATCGGCATTTTCAGCAATCAAAGGGACGTAACTCTATGATAAATGGGCCAACTTGGCCGGTATTCCAACTCATCCTAGGTTTTATCTCCATTCACCTTACATATAGGTTTCAGAAAGATTAGATCAAAACTGCAGCTTCGGTGATGACAAGGTAAAGAATCGACATTTTCAGCCATCAAAGGGACATAACTATATAGTAAATGGGGCAACTTGGCCGGTTTTCGAACTCATCCGAGGTTTTATCCCCAGCCACCTTACATATAAGTTTCAGAAAGATCCGATCAAAACTGAAGGGGCTACAGTAATGACAAGGTCAAAAATCAACATTTTCAGTAATCAAAGGGACCTTACTCTATGATAAATAGGCCACCTTTGCTGGTATGCGAACTCATCCATGGTTTTATACCCAGCCACCTTGCATATAAGTTTCAGGAAGTTCCGATCAAAACTGAAAGGGCTACGGTGATGACAAGGTCAAAAATCGGCATTTTCAGCAATCAAAGGGACGTTACTCTGTGATAAATGGACCAACTTTGCTGGTTTCGAACTCATCCGAGATTTTATCCTCAGCCACTTTACATATAAGTTTCAGAAAGATTCGATCAAAACTGAAAGGGCTACAGTGATGACAAGGTCAAAAATCAGCATTTTCAGCAATCAAAGGGACGTTACTCTACGATAAATCGGCCGACTTGGTCAGTTTTCGAACTCATCCGAGATTTTATCCCCAGCCACCTTACATATAAGTTTCAGAAAGATCCAATCAAAACTGAAGGGGCTACGGTGATGACAAGGTCGAAAATCGGCATTTTCAGCAATCAAAGGGACGTAACTCTTTGATAAATCGGCGGACTTGGCCCGTTTTCGAACTTATCCGAGGTTTTATCCCCAGCCACATTACATATAAGTTTCAAAAAGATCCGATCAAAACTGAAGGGGCTACGGTGATGACAAGTTCGAAAATTGGTATTTTCAGCAATCAAAGGGACGTAACTCTATGATAATTGGGCCGACTTAGCCGGTTTTCGAACTTATCCGAGTTTTTATCCCCAGTCACCTTACATATAAGTTTCAGAAAGATCCGATCAAAACTGAAGGCGCTACGGTGATGACAAGGTCAAAAATCGGCATTTTCAGCAATCAAAGGGACGTTACTCTGTGATAAATGGACCAACTTTGCTGGTTTTCGAACTCATCCGAGATTTTATCCTCAGCCACTTTACATATAAGTTTCAGAAAGATTCGATCAAAACTGAAAGGGCTACAGTGATGACAAGGTCAAAAATCAGCATTTTCAGCAATCAAAGGGACCTAACTCTACGATAAATGGGCCGACTTGGTCAGTTTTCAAACTCATCCGAGATTTTATCCCCAGCCACCTTACATATAAGTTTCAGAAAGATCCGATCAAAACTGAAGGGGCTACGGTGATGACAAGGTCGAAAATTGGTATTTTCAGCAATCAAAGGGACGTAACTCTATGATAATTGGGCCGACTTGGCCGGTTTTCGAACTCATCCGAGTTTTTATCCCCAGTCACCTTACATATAAGTTTCAGAAAGATCCGATCAAAACTGAAGGCGCTACGGTGATGACAAGCATTTTCCCATAGTAAGTCTATGGGACCTTGTGGTTACCATAGGAACCAAAGTTTAAGAGCAATTTCGAAAAAAAGTTTATGTCATCAATGCCCCACCAGAGGCATGCTACAGATGAGAAATGATTGAGATCAGCCTGCAGGATACAGAGATATAGCTGCTCAAAAGTGTGGACGGACGACGGACGACGGAGGACCCACTATACTATAAGCTCCCCTGGAGCCTTCGGCCCAGGTGAGCTAAAAATCAGCATTTTCAGCAATCAAAGGGACGTTACTCTACGATAAATCGGCCGACTTGGTCAGTTTTCGAACTCATCCAAGATTTTATCCCCAGCCACCTTACATATAAGTTTCAGAAAGATCCGATCAAAACTGAAGGGGCTACAGTGATGACAAGGTCGAAAATCGGCTTTTTAGCAATCAAAGGGACCTAACTCTATGATAAATCGGCCGACTTGGCCGGTTTTCGAACTCATCCGAGGTTTTATCCCCAGCCACATTACATATAAGTTTCAAAAAGATCCGATCAAAACTGAAGGGGCTACGGTGATGACAAGGTCGAAAATTGGTATTTTCAGCAATCAAAGGGACGTAACTCTATGATAATTGGGCCGACTTGGCTGGTTTTCGAACTCATCCGAGTTTTTATCCCCAGTCACCTTACATATAAGTTTCAGAAAGATCCGATCAAAACTGAAGGCGCTACGGTGACGACAAGCATTTTCCCATAGTAAGTCTATGGGACCTTGTGGTTACCATAGGAACCAAAGTTTTAGAGCGATTTCGAAAAAAAGTTTATGTCATCAATGCCCACCAGAGGCATGCTACCGATGAGAAATGATTGAGATCAGCCTGCAGGATACAGAATTATAGCTGCTCAAAAGTGTGGACGGACGACATAAGATATTAGACATATGAGTCAGAGGTTCCCTTTGACAATACAGAGCTGACTTGTATGTACCCTATCTGGATACATTGTGGACATCATTGAGAGTCAGGTCCTTAGTGCAACAGAAGGAGATGATGCAGTCTTACTTCTCACATGGTGACAAAAGGAGGGGGAGGGTGGGTTATGGGTCAGTGGTTCCCTTTGACAATACAGAGCTGACTTGTATGTCATTGTCTAGGCACCTTGGGGACATTGAGGGTCAGGTCCTAGTGCACCAGACAGAGATGAACTGGCTCAGCCATAACCCTATAAAAAACCAGTGGGCACCGGCCAGGTCCATTTTGGACCCCATGGGGTTATAATTTGGACAATCTTGGTAGAGGACAACTAGAGGAAGCTTTATTCCAAATACCAAAGACTTGGGCTGTCTGGTTTCAGACGAGAAGGTATTTAAAGATTTTCCCTATGTAAGTCTATGTAAAACCAGTGGGCCCTGGGGGGGCCATTTTTTACCCCAGGGCTATGATTTGAATAATCTTGGTAGAGGTCATCCACATGAAGCGTCAAGCAAAATATCAAAGACCTGGGCCTTGTGGTATCAGAGAAGAAAATTTTTAAAGGTTTTCCATATATGTCTAAGTAAAACTGGTGGGGCCTGGGGCAGGGCGACCTTTGGCCTCAGGGCTATAATCTAACCAATACAGTAGAGATCCACTTGATGAAGCATCACACCAAATATCAAAGACCTGGGCCTTCTGGTTTAAGACAAGAAGAATTTTTAAAGGGTTTCCATATATAAGTGGCAGTAAAACAAGTGGGCGGGGCCATTTTTTACCCAAGGGCAATAATTTTGACAATCTTGGTAGAGGTCTGCTAGATTAATCTTCACACCAAATATCAAAGACCTGGGCATTGCGGTTGAAGAGAAGATTTTTTAAGTTTATCTCTATATAAGTCAGTGTAAAACCAAAGGGCCCAGGCATTTTTGGCCCCAGGGCTATAATTTGAACAAACTTGATAAAGGTTACAAAGCTTCATACCAAATATCAAAACATCTGAGCCTTCTGGTTTCAGACAAGAAGATTTTTGAAAATGTTCTCCATATAATTCTATGTAAAACCAGTGGGTCCCAGTGTATGTAAATCCAAATTTTAAATGTTTTCCCAATAAAGGTCTATGTAAAACATGTTACCCCCCAGGGCAGGGCCAATTTTGACCCCATGGCTATAATTTGAACAACTTTGGTAGAGGTCCATTAGGTGAAGCTACACACCAAATATCAAAGACCTGGGCCTTCAGATAAGAAGTTTTTTTCAAAGGTTTTTGCTAAATCTCCCCTATTTGTTGCCAAGGCAACCAGAGTTCTGCATGAAATAGAATTCTTTGAACAACTTTGAAATAGGACCACCCAAAGATCATTTCTGTCAGAATCTGTTCAGTAGTTTCACAGGAGATGTCGTTCAAAGAAATTGTGGACGGATGGACAGATGGCCAGACAGAAGACGTTGACAGAGGCAACAAAGGACGATGGCTGATCACAACAGCAGCCCCAGAGCATTCTTCACATTTGAGCTAAAAATAATATATTTTAGTGTTCTTTATAAATGGGATAGTCTTTACCTTCATAAGGTTCTTTTCCATATGTAAAAATTTCCATCATGAGTATACCAAAGGACCACACATCAGCCTTTGTACTATATTTGTTGAATAACAATACTTCGGGAGACATCCACTTAATGGCCATTTTTAAACCTAAGAATAAACAACACAGGCATTAAGGGCAATGTATGTTTGGAATTTAACCCATTTTGTACCGGAAATCCCAAAACGAGTACACTGGCAAATAGTGCAGGCCCAGATAAGACGCAGCATAACGCGGCGTCTCACTCTGATAATGCGGCGTCTGATCAGGGCCTACACTGTTTGCAAAAAGTTAAGTCATTTTCCAAATAAATTTTGAAGAAAGACAACCTGATAACCCTAAATTTTGAAAATGGGCTCTTGGTTTATAAAAGAAGGAAGATTCCATTTGGTACAAAAAGGGTTAAATATAAAATAATTAAGTATAAATATTTAGGTTATATTAAGCCAGTCAGTTTTTCCCTAGGCAGCCTTACACACAAGCACTTGCATATTCTTTCATCCCCGCAGAAACTGAAAACTGCCCTTACTGGATCAAAGGAAAAGGAGAGAATGACTATGAAATTGCATGATTATTCTCAATGAATCACTGGCAGGTACCATACTCTCAAGATTCTTATCACCAGTAAGACGGGCAACAGACTGGGCTACGGAGCAACATAACTACAATACGGTCCATGTCAGGCATGTAGGCTGAGCATACTAAAATCAGTCTGCATACCCACTTAGTTAGTAGCTTTCCCAGATTGCATGAAGAACCTTTGGCTTACTGATGAGACTGAACATATACACAGTACGAGCTGAGTCTATGCCTGGCACACATGGCCAAAGACCCCTTCTTGCCACGTAACCCTGCAATATACTACTTTATCATATACTTATTCTTGTCTTGCCCTTGAGACAACAGATTTTACACCCCCTATCTTCATTATGTTAGTGGCAGACATGTCACCTACATAGTCTAACTAGCTGAATCGAGGGCCGGGACAGAAGTCTGTCCCGGCCTTGAGACAACCTGTCGGCCCTGCAAATATTAATACATGAGAAGTGGCATAAAATGTTCAAATGACAATAATAAACAGCTGGAGAAGCAAAAAGTTTATCATTCATTTTTGTGTTATTTTTTTGTATGAAGTTCAGCTAAATTCTTATCTTCTCTGACTTTCCTTGTTTAATGGTCCGTTGGAATAATTGTGCACTGTTACTGCGGTTGCGTATGAACCTCGAAAATAATTTCTAAAGCTAAAAAAAACTATTCATTTGCAGATTTTCATACAGACTGTAAAGCCCTGAGAAACTTTTATTCAAGCATCCATGTTGTTTCCTATGTCTCTGTGGCAAGTTGACATCAGAAACTTTGCACACCTTGACATCACGTTATACTATGTGTGCGCAATGGCACTGAATGTCATTTTACATGCCACTCTCTCTGCTGTCTTTTTTGCTTAAATTTGCTAAATTATTGCAAAACCCCTTGATTGTTTTGAATTGAAACCATGATAAGTGCCTTTAATAATTTTTTTGTTTGATTTGAGGTTTAACATCCCCGTCAACACTGTAAAGGTCATTTTGAAGACGTTGCTTCCAATTTTGTGGGACTTTTACCCGGCATTGAGATGAAATGACATCTCATGCCCTGTTGCCCAATGAAACCAGTAGGGTTTACAAGCATGGACGGTCTGACTCGCATCGCTTTGCCTGGTCAGGCATAGATCCTCTAAGCCGCTTTCCAGTACTCATGACTTTTGTGTGGTCGGTTTCAGCTCTGCGTAGAAGCATAATGCAGCCCATCTATTTCTTACAACTGACCGACAAACTGTCAGATATATTAATCAACATATCATGCAACAGACCTGATCTATTTGGATTCTAACACACTGAAAGTCCACTAAATGCTGTTGTTTTCTTCATATTCTCGCAACATTCCACCATTGTTTGAAGAAATCCCACCAACATGTTTGACTGTAGCACATGCAGTTACAGGTTTTTGTAACGCACTTAATGCATGAGAAAAAGATGTTACTCTAACATTAAGAAAACGAAAGATGACGTTGCAAAACATCATAAAACTGTGGCTCTTCATGTTGTGCTTTTTCGTCTTGTGATTCATCACTGGATTTAGCGACAGAAACCAACCAAACCTAAACAAGAGGTCCATAATGGACCTAATTCACTCAGCTGAGTTATGATGTACTTACATTGTTGTTTATAGTGTTTTTTTTTCTATATTTAGCTCTGACAGCCATTTTGTCTAGAGGAGCAGATTTTGTTTGATTTGAGGTTTAACATCCCCGTCAACTCTGTAAAGGTCATTTTGGAGACGTACAGAGGAGCTGAACCACTTCAGCACTTTTGGTAAAGGGGTCACCAAGGAACATTTCTGTCATGTTATTTTGAAACTGAGCCAATGGCCTAGGAGAAGATGTTCTTTGAAGATTTTTCTGTCTTTACCTCTGCTGTCATATGGACATTTTGTTCAGCAGAGCAAACCCATTTCGGCAATTTAAGCAATCATCAGTACAATAATACCTAGTATGAGATGGGATGTTTCAATGGAACAGACCTAAGCTGAGCCATACCATTTAATCAGTTTTGGTACAAAATAACAGAGAAACATTTCCGTGAATCGTGTTTTAAAGTACCTGGGGGGATATGTCAATTAGAGTTGTTTTTATACCCGCTTTTTCGAAAAAAAAATCGGGTATATTGTTTTCGTACCAGAGTTAAGTGGTCGTCAGTCCGTCTGTCCATCCGTCACGTTTCTTGTAATGGATCTCCTCTGCAACCACTGAAGTTACACTTTTGAAACTTTGCATGTGGATAGTATATGGTATGTAGATGGCATTGGGCTGCTTTTTTGTGACCTTGACCTCAACATGGCCCCAAGGTCAAAGGTCAAATAGTATGACTTTGCCATATCTTTTGTGTCATTCATACAAAAAGCGGGTATTTGCGATGGTATACCATTGACTGCACGATCTAGTTTTTTCTATTTTTAGCTCTGACAGCCATTTTCTTCAGTGAGGTGGAACCACTTTTGCAATTTTGGTAGAGGGTCAACAAACAAACATTTCTGTGAAATAATTTTGAAATTAGATTATCAACCTAGGAGGAGCTGTCCTTTAAATTTTTTTTTTTTCTATTCTTAACTCTGGTGGACATTTTGCTCAGCAAAGGGGAACCGGTTAAACAATTTTGGTAGAGGGTCATTAAAGGTTCGTTTTTGTGAAATTATTTTAAAATCAAACCATTAGCCTAGGAGTAGCTCTGGTTCTGTTCAGCAGAGCGGAACCATTTTAGCAAATTTTGGTAGTGGGTCACCAGAGGAACATTCCTGTAAAATTATTTCAAATCAGACCATTAGCCTAGGAGGAGATGTCATTTAAAAGTTTTTCTAAGGTTTTTCTATTTTTAGCTCTGGCAGCATTAATTTTTTACCCATTCTCATATCACAAACCACAATATTTTTCGAAAAATCCATTGATTTACATATTTCCCATTGAATAGCCTAAGGAGGCAAATATGACCTTGGTGTAAAATAGGTCAAGGTCAACCTATGGTCATCATTTTGGCAAACTTGGTAATACTCAGTCACGAGATGCTACATACCATGTTTCAAGGTTTTTAACATATTTATTTGGGCATGGCGGCCATCTTGGCCATGTGACCGGGACCATACTTACAAACTTTCGTTCCTCTATTGCCAGGGGGGGGGGGGGGGGGTGCACGTGAAGTTAAACTGAAATTGGCCCAGTGGTTTCAGAGAAGAAGACCATTGAAAATGGTTGACATACGATGGACGGACAGGCGGCGGACGTCGGAGGCCTACCATCCTGTAAGCTCCCCCGGAGCCTTTGGCATGGACCTTTAACATTCATAGACATTAATTTTGTACCTATTCTCATGTAAAAGACCACAATATTTTTCAGAAAGTGCACTGATTCAACTATTTTCAATTGCAAAGCCTAAGGAACCAAATTTGAGCTCGGAGAAAAATATGTCAAGGTCAATCTAGGGTCATCATTTTGCAAACTTGGTAGTACTCTGTAACCCAATTCTGCATGCAAAGTTTCAAGATAACTGACCCAGTGGTTCTGGAGAAAAAGATTTTTTAAGGTTTTTAACATATCTGGGCATGACGGCCATCTTGGTCATGTGACCTGGTGGCCACCTTGTCATTCGAACAAATTTTTGTTCCTCAACTGTCCTAAGGCTGCATATTAGATTTAAATGAAATTGGCCCAGTGGCTTCAGAGAAAATGTATTTTGAAATATCAATGGACCTTTAACCCAAATGACCTTGAGCCAAGATCAATGAATGACATTGACCTTTAACATTCATAGACATTCATTTTTTTAACCTATTCTCATGTCATAGACCACAATATTTGCATTGTGTAACCCTTTTCGCATTGAGACGCCTGATGAACCAAATTTGACCTTGGTGTAAAATAGGTCAAGGTCAACCTAGGGTCATCATATCTGCAAATTTGGTAGTAGTCAGTCACCTTATACTACATACCAAGTTTCAAGACAATCAACCAAGTGGTTCTGGAGAAGAAGATTTTTTAAGGTTATTGCCATATTTAGGCATTGGGGCCATCTTGATCATGTGACCTGGACCATTCAAAGAAATTTTTGTTCTCTCGGTGTCCTAAGGCTGCATATAAAATTTAATTGA
This sequence comes from Lucinisca nassula, assembly GCA_963580285.1. Taxonomy (NCBI): domain Eukaryota; kingdom Metazoa; phylum Mollusca; class Bivalvia; order Lucinida; family Lucinidae; genus Lucinisca; species Lucinisca nassula. The sequence goes on from OY757024.1 coordinate 54,197,539, forward strand.
AATTGGCCCCGTGGTTTAAGAGAAAATGTATTTTGAAATGTCAATGGACCTATAGTTCAAGTGACCTTGAGCCAAGGTCTGTCACTGTCGTTTACCATATTTGGGCATGGCGGCAATCTTGGTCATGTGACCTGGACAATTCAACAAATTTTCGTTTTCTCACTGTCCTAAGGCTACATATAAAACCAAAGGAACCAAATTTGACCTTGGCAGAAAATAGGTCAAGGTCAACCTTGGGTCATCATATTTGCAAACTTGGTAGAACTCAGTCACCCGATGCTATATACCAAGTTTCAAGACAATTGGCCTAGTGGTTCTTGAAAAGAAGATTTTTTAAGGATTTTACCATATTTGGGCATGGCGGCCATCTTGGTCATGTGACCTGGACCATACTTGCAAACTTTCGTTCCCCCATTGCCAGGAGGCTGCAAATGAAATTTAATTGGAATTGGCTCTGTGGTTTCAGAGAAGAAGACATTTGAATGGCGAACAACGGATGGACGACGGAGGCCTACCATCCTATAAGCTCCCCAGGAGCCTCTGGCTTAGGGGAGCTAAAAAATTGCTCTTTCTTTAAGACCATTACTAGTTTTGTTTGAACTGAGGTTTAATGTCTTCGTCAACACTATTTAGGTCATTTTGGAGACATCACTTCCAACATTGAGATAAAATGAAACCAAAAGGCTTTTAAGTATTAGACGGGCTGACTCACACAACTTTGCCTGGGCAGGGTTAGTCCTTCTTAGCTGTTTACCATGTGTGGAGAGTTTCAGCTTTGTGTGGATGCACCATGCAGTCCAGTCTATTTCTCTAAGCCCCGAATGGGGGCAGAGGAGGGGGCAATACTGCCACTGGTAATGGAGAATATAAGAATCTTACATAGGTGTGAGGGGTGGATGAAAAAATCCGTCCAGAGGGTCACTGTCCGGCATCACGAGGCTTGCCGAGTGGAGCCGGACAGTGATTCCGAGGGACAGATTTTTTTATCCACACCTCACACCCATGTAAGATTCTTTTCCTTGCATACCTTCCATTTCTGAGCCTGCATTTTTCATACTGCACTTACTTCGGTTGCCAATTTCCGCCATATTGTGATGACTTAGTGATGTCACGTAACGTGCTGTGCCGTCAACCTTAACGACGGCGCATATGAGGTCGTATTCAACCAGTACATTTTTTAAACACGCGAGAATATTCGATTTTGGGTAAGAACACCAGGGCTAGAATGGAATTTCTATCTCAAGCTAAAACCTTGGATTTCCTTATCTGGTTTGCAAGAAAAATATACATAAATATATATGTGAAAGAAATAGCTCCTCTGAAGGGGTATCCATTCACTACAGGAGTTTCAATGTGTCAACAAGCAGAATATAATCTTACCTCTTCTAAAGTTAAAGTCTGGATCATCAGCACATTTAGTCATGCCAAATCCTGCTATTTTCACCTTGTTCTTCTGTCCCACTAAGATATTTCTAGCTCCAAGATTTCTGTGAATAAACTTCTCCTTCTCCATGTATGCTAAACCATCGGCAATCTATAATCAGATACAGAAAACTGACTTGTCCCGGTTTTAGAGGGTGGAGTATGGTCCTTTCAAGAACAAAAGAATACAGTAAAATTCCTATATTAAGACCACCTTTGGGACTGTTCAAAAATGGTCTTTTAGACACTGTATGCTGAAAACACAAAGAAAGAAAAACTGAAACTTTCTAAATACTCTTTTTAAAGCAGAATTAGTCTCAATTTTTGGTGGTCTTAACAGCAGAATTTTACCGTATTTACTTTTATTAGGATATACCTCAAATAACTTTCCCATACAAAATTCCCATAGGTTGAGGGTGATATTTTTTACTATCAACCTGCAATAACTTCCACTATCACATGCACAGAATAGGTGCACATACGTTTTCGTTTTTTAGGAATACTGGAGCCAAAAAATGAAAAAGGGGCTAAACCAAGAATTCTAACAAAGTCTGAAGTCGAGAAATTTTGGTACCAAAGTTTTCTTTGATTTAGTTAAGAAAACACATACCATAATGTGAGGTTTTTATTCACAAATAACAAAGTTAAAGATGTTTGAACTTCTGAATTGCTGTTTCCCCAGGGCAATATGTTTGCTTTGTAGCATACAGGACAGCTAACGCAAAACTACTGACGTCATGACGTTCCAAATTATCGGGTAATGTTAGCTTTCTACATTTGAGACATCAGCTCAATCTTTTTCAGTATAATAAAACAAAGAGACCATGAGGGTCCTATATAGCTCACCTGAGCTAACAGATTCACAGTTTACTTAAGGATTTATGCTGATGACAGGGTCAAAGACAGTTATGTTCACTAATTAAGGGGACATAACTATGGGAGATAGGCTGACATTGCCAGCAAACTTTCATACCCATCCTACCTATATGTTAGTTTCATGAAGATCCAATCAAAACTTAAAGACTTTTGGTGATGACAAGGTCAAAAATAGGCATTTTCACCAGAGAAGGGGAAATAACTCTATGAGTAAAATGCCAACATTGTTAGTTTTCAAACTCAATCAAGCTTTTATCCCTACCTTACTAATATGTTAAGTCTCCGGAAGAGCAAGAGCACCGCATGCAGGTGCCAACGCTCGGCTGCAATAACTCTAAGTCGAAAAAGGGGCATAACTGTGCCAAAAATATTTTGAGGGTTACCTCACCTATTGGTATGCGTTCCCCTTTTCATAATGAACAACTAGTCCAGGTTTCAAGTAATTATGTTCAGTAATGACAGAGATATTACAAAATGACCAAAGTTTTTGCACGACGATGATGCAAAAATTCTAAGTCGAAAAAGGGGCATAACTGTGCCAAAAATATTTTGATGGTTACCTCAACTATTGGTATGAGTTCCCCTATTCATAATGAACAACTAGTCCAAGTTTCAAGTAAATGTGTTCAGTATTGACAGAGATATTACAAAATGTCGCAGTTTTTGCACGACGACGACGCAAAAATTGTAGGTTGAAAAGGGGCATAACTGTGCCAAAAATATTTTGAGGGTTACCTCCCCTATTTGTATGAGTTCCCCTTTTCATAATGAACAACTAGTCTAGTTTCAAGTAAATATGTTCAGTAATGACAGAGATATTGCAAAATGTCCAAGTTTTTGCATGACGACGCAGACAACGCCAGAGCTATGACAATACCTTGTCGTTTTCTTCGAAAGCAGCGGAGCTTAAAATAGACATTTGTAGCAACCAAAGGGATGTAAGTCTATGAAAGACTGGCCCACCTTGCAAGTTTTCGAACCAATCCAAGCTGTTATCCCCAACCTACTTCTGTGTTAGTTTTAGGAAGATCATATTAAAGCTGAAGGACTTATGGTGATAACAGGGTCCAAAATGGACATTTTCAGCAAAGAATGGGGCATAACTCTAGGAGTAATAGACTGACATCAGCAGTTTTCTAACACATCCCAGTTTTTATCCCTGACTTACTTTTCAAGAAGATCCCAAAATGACATGACCCATATTCAAACTTGACTCAAGATGATCATTCTCAGGGGTCATCCTAGGCCCAGAAAGCAGAAGTGACTTCTCCCTCCAGCCCAGACAGGGCGAAATGGGGGACAAGAGGGAGAAGCAGGGCTCGAGAAAAACTACTAAATTACGGAAGTTGCCGAGCCAAATTTTCGGTAATTTCCGTAAATAGTGTTTTTTTTTTTGTAATTGTGCGGGTGTGATATCGTTACGAATTACATACCAATATTGCTGTTGCACTTGCTGAATGATTATGCACATCAGTATCTCGAATATAGCAGCAATAATTGCTCACATGGTTCAGACATGAGAGACTTCATCTACTTTCATTTTCTCGATATCCTGCTCACTCAGTCACTGAAGAGCTCTAAAGTAATCTCACCCTCATGGTAATCACTTACGTTGTGTAGTCAGGTAGGAGTTTCGATCTGTGCGACCGTGATATGCCGGCAAGTTGCTTCAGGTTAAATGGCGCTGTTTTTTTTTTTTGTTCTTTTCATCTATCATATCCTATATTCCCTTTTTTCTAGTTCCCATCTTTCGTTTTACACTTTTTCTGCCTGTTTGATCATTCTGAGTCAGGGCCTGATTGGGACTAGACATCACAGTTTTTATTTGTTTAACCCTTTACCACTCAGATACGTGTTTTTACGTGTCTGCACCCCCCCCCCCAATTTTAAGCCCCAGAAGCACCTAAAATCTGCATTTCTACCCCTGGATAGTTATGTTTGCTTTAGGATTTGTTGGGCCAAAAAGTGACCTGTTTTTTCGCGCGCCTCCCCTCTAAAAATATTCTGGGGGGGGGGGGAGTTGAAGGGGGGCAACGCCCCCCTCACATCCCGAAAATTTTTGGGTGTATGGCCCAAACGGCCGCTAAAATTTATATCTGAGGGTGTCTGGGGTCAAAAATGCCTGAAAATTGATGCTGATAAAACATGCTGCAAACAGTGAAAATGGCCAGTGCAAAACACTTTAATTGTTGCCTTGACAGCTTTGTGAAGATTAAAATGTGGTCAAAAATTCATGTGAAAACACACTTTTTGCCAACTTTGAGATGCCCCCTCTTTACCATGACAACAATGATCAAGTCATGAAAGGTTGCATTTGAAAGGCTACTGCCCAATGAACATTCATACCGAGTTTGGTGTAAAACAGACCATCCATTATGAAACAATGGCTAGTTGAAGTTGCTGTCAGGTGCAACACTGTGAAAATCAGCAAAATTCACAAAATCCCTGAGTGGTAAAGGGTTAATGAAGAAAATCCCAAATGACCAAAATAAGGTTTTTTCATCATTTTATTGCAAGAAACAATATTTCAGATATAATTAATGCATTTTAGGCTAAAATTCAGTATGTTCCAAGATTTCAGTTAACCCTTTACCACTCAGATACGTGTTTTTACGTGTCTGCACCCCCCCCCCATTTTAAGCCCCAGAAGCACCTAAAATCTGCATTTCTACCCCTGGATAGTTATGTTTGCTTTAGGATTTGTTGGGCAAAAAAGTGACCTGTTTTTTCGCGCGTCTCCCCACTAAAAATATTCTGGGGGGGGGGGGGGGGGGTTTGAAGGGGGTCCACGCCCCCCTCACATCCTGAAAATTTTTGGGTGTATGGCCCAAATGGCCGCTAAAATTTATATCTGAGGGTGTCTGGGGTCAAAAATGCCTGAAAATTGATGCTGATAAAACATGCTGCAAACAGTGAAAATGGCCAGTGCAAAACACTTTAATTGTTGCCTTGACAGCTTTGTGAAGATTAAAATGTGGTCAAAAATTCATGTGAAAACACACTTTTTGCCAACTTTGAGATGCCCCCTCTTTACCATGACAACAATGATCAGGTCATGAAAGGTTGCATTTGAAAGGCTACTGCCCAATGAACATTCATACCGAGTTTGGTGTAAAACAGACCATCCATTATGAAACAATGGCTAGTTGAAGTTGCTGTCAGGTGCAACACTGTGAAAATCAGCAAAATTCACAAAATCCCTGAGTGGTAAAGGGTTAACCAGAGCCAAATAGGTAATCCTGTTAAAGTCGCATCTCTATATATCTATCTTATATTGATATGTAAAATGAGACGCACGTTTTTCATGCGTCTATATTGCCAAGATCAAAAAGACTGATTGTCTCATACTGCGCGGACAAGTCTGATTACTCAAATTGTGACACATGGTTCAAGTGGTCATGAAATAAGATCAAAGATGCCGATCTGGACTAACCCGATTCACCTACTTACATAACTAACTGATCTGACAACTTGTGCTCTAAGCTACAGGTGGTCAGTTTCTGACTCGAGCGATTAGCACATGCAGTTGGATTATTAATTATCGGATTATCAATAGGTGTTTTTGTAATCAACTTGGTGCCTTTATCGATGGATATTACTTCGCATTTGAAAAGCCGATCCTGGAGACGGAGAAAAAAGTTGAAAAAAAAAACAGGGCGAAGTCAACTTCTCTTTTCTAGGCTGGTAAGGCGATGTTCTTGAACTTCGGGCGAAGAAGTCGCCCGAATCGCCCCCTCGGCTGATCCCTGCATTCTGACCCAGTTTGATTATGATTGGACCAAAACTGTGGCCTCTAGGGTGCTCATAAGGCTTTTCTATCAACTGACCTACTGATCTATGTTTGACCCAACATGAACCATATTTGAACTTCGACTCAGATACTGGCAACATGATCATTCTGACCAAGACTGATGATGATTGGACCAAATCTGTGGACACTACAATGCTCAAAAGGTTTTTCTATGGTTTGACCTACTGACCAACTTTTTAACCGAACATGCCCCATATTCAAACTGACTCAGATATTGTCAAGATGCTCAAGTTTGATGATGATTGGACCAAAACTGTAGCCACAAGAGGCTCCAAAGGTTTATGATATGATTTATTTGTTTAATTTGTGGTTAACTTCACTGTCAACAGTATTTAGGTCATTTTGGTAATGTTGCTTCCAATTTTGTGGGATTTTTACCCCACGTTAAGATGAAATGAAATCTCAATCCCTGCCGCCCAATAAAACCAATAGCCTTTATATGCATGGATAGTCTGACTCGCACCACTTTGCCTGAGCAGGCTTAGACCTAGGCAGTTTACCATTACTCATGTGCAGTCGATTACAGCATCATGCAGCCCTATCTATTTCTCCAATCCCTGGTGGGTGGGGGCAAATTTTGTATGATTTGACCTTATGACCTATTTTTGACCTGTCATTACCCATATTCTAACTAATGATAATCTGGGACAAGATTTATGATAATTGGACCCTAACTTTGGCCTCCAGGGTGTTCACATGGTTTTCCTATGATTTGACCTACTGACCCTCTTTTACATTTGAACTGACCCAAATTTTGTGGAGCTCATCATTTTGAAAAAGTTTGATGGACCAAAACTGTGGCCTCTGAAGTGCTCACAAGTTTTTCTTTTATTTGACCTACTGACCTACTTTTGCCCTAACATGACCCATAATTGAACCTGACTAAAATATTGCCAGGATGATCATTCTTACCAAGTTTGATGACGATTGGACCTAAACTGTGGTCTAAGAGTGCTCAAAAGGTTTTCCTATGATTTGACCTACTGACCTAGTTTTTTAACTGACATGATCCATATTCAAACTTGACCCACATATTGTCAAGATGATCATTCCGCCCAAGTTTGATGATGAATGGTTCAAAACTGTTGCCTCTAGAATTATGCTCTAAATGTTTTTCTGGTCAAACAGGACCCACATTCAATTCGAACTTAATCATTCTGACCAAGTTTGATGATGACTGGACCAAAACTATGGCCTCTAGAGTGCTCCTCAAGTTCTAGGATTTGACCTAATGATCTACTTTTTGACCCGACATGACCCATATTCAAATTTGTGACAGATGTTGTCAAGATGATCATTCTGACCAAGATTGATGATGATTGGACCAAAACTGTAGTGCTCACAAGGTTTTTCTAGTATTTGAACTTATGACCCATATTTTAACCTGACATGACCCATATTCGAACCAGACCCAGGCATTGTCATGATGATCATTCTGACCAAGTCTGATGATGATTGGATCAAAATTGACTCCACTTTATATGGACAAAACTGGGGCTTACAGAGATATACATTATTTTTCTAATTTCTGCTCCAAGACTAAGGTTGTGGGTACCCATTAGAACCACCTTTAACGAGAACCTACAACCTATGTTTTATTTGTTTTTTTGTTTGATTTGAGGTTAAACATCCCCGTCATTACTATTTAAGTCATTTTGGAGACTTTGCTTCCAATTTTGTGGGACTTCTACCCAACAATAAGATATAATGACATCTCAATCCCTGCCGCCAATTTACCAGTACTCATGTGCAGTCAGTTTCAGCTCTGCGTGGATGCATCATGCAGCCCAATCTATTTCTCCAAGCCCCGATGGGTATTATCAAGATTTATGCCACAAATTTTCATCTGAAACTAACCATTTTGAAGATTAGAAAGAATGCACTATGTCACCAAATGTTACCAAATGTAAGTAAAAGTTTCTTCATACAGACAGAATGATAACTAATGTTGATTTGAGTCTTAGATGAGAGTAAATGCTCACAGACCCCTTTTCACAGCACATTATCCAATTGTATGCTAGTGGACTCTTCCATTGCTATATGTTGGACAAGTCCATTTGTCATATAAGGGCTGTCAGGACTACTTTTTTGTTTTTATTCTATTTTTGGCGGAAAATTCTGTCAGCAAATAGTGCAGGCCCTGATCAGACGCCGCATTCTGCAGCGTCTGATCTGGGCCTGCACTGTTTGCTAAGGTACCCCTTTAGGGGTTTCTCGCATGCAATGGGTTAAGTATCTTCCACAAAATGGTTATCCTTTGGAAGCAAGGAATACCCTGTAGAACTGAAAAGTATGGAGAACCATAAAAATCCTAAAAATGTGGATGCTTTTAGGACTTGCTGTAATCCTCTTTAAAGTTTAAACAATTTAGTTTCATGATCCAGTATGGAGCCCAAAATGTGCAGACGGAATGGCAACCAGTGTAGACCCAGATCAGACTGCTCCTGAGACGTCTAATCTTGGACTACACTGTTTGCTCAGGACTATCTTTCCCAATACTTAGGATCATTACAGTATTTAAGTTATTTTGGGCCAGACAAGCTAGTTTTGGCCAATTAGACTTCATCAGTGACCCTCAAATGTTTTCACAACTCCACAACAGAATCAACTAGAGCTATCACTAAAGGTGATGAATACCCCCACAAAAACTGCCTTGATAGTACAACAGCGGCATTTTTGCAATTTTTTCACTTGAAAGGGGCCATAACTATGTCGAAAATTGACGAATTGTAGTGGAAATCGAACTTGACCTGTATTTTATGATGTTACATCAGTGTACCAAAAATTATAAAAATCGGTGAAGCGCTTTTTAGTTATCGTCTGGAAACCAAGTCAATAGACCGACCGACCGACAGACCGACAAGCTCACTCCTATATACCCCCCCAAATTTCATTTGTGGGGGTATAATGATCCCAAAGGACAAGAAAATGTAAACTTCACTTCAATATATTCTGACAAATAAACAATATTAACCCATTTTGTACCAGAAACACCCAAATTGGGTACCCTGGCAAACAGGGCAGGCCCAGATCAGATGCTGCAGAACACGGCGTCTGATCAGGGCCTCCACTGTTTCCTAAAAGTTCAGTCATTTTCAAAATAAATTCTGAAGAAATGACAACCTGACCCCCTAAATTTTGAAATAGACTCCTGCTATATATAAGGAGGAAGATACCACTTGGTACTAAAAAGGTTAACAGAAACCCGTCACAAGTATCACTATTCTCATTCTTTCTATCAACTGAAGGACAATGGCATAGAATTCTAGAACTGACCTGTGCTCCCAACCAGATAAGTTGAGTGAGTTTGAGTTCCTTGCCCACTCCATCTCGTAGATAAAGAGACAGTCGTCCATTCTTCAAATATTCTGTGACTAGGTAAACAGGCTCACTACTCGAACACACCGCCATTAACTTAACAATATTTGGGTGATCTAGTGTCTTCAAGATTTGAGCCTCATGGAGAAACGCTGCCATTTTAACTGTATCAGTCCTCTGTATTTTTATCGCCACCTCATGCTGATTCCATTTGCCTGCATAAACAGATGACCGACAGGTAAATTCCTAAATTAAGACCACCTTTCAGACTGTTCAAAAGTGGTCTTTAAGACCACTTTTGAACAGTCCCAAAGGTGGTCGCTTTTTCAGAGACTGTTAAAGAGACTCTGGATGTAGAAAATACAAAAAAAACTAGAGCTGTCAGTGAAACTGACTAGGGCCCCGGCAGCGCTATCAGAGGAGTAGGAAAATGTTGATGTTAAAAAAGACGTTTTTTTTTCCTTTCACCTCTAAGTATGACCTTGACCTTTGAGGTACGGACCTGGGTCTTGCGCGTGACACACTGTCACATTATGGTTAATATTTCTGCTAAGTTATATTTAAATCCATCCAGGTATAAGAAAGTTATAGATTGGACACAATAAAAAAGACGCTTTTTTGACATTTTATCTCTAAGTATGACCTTGACCTTTGAGGTACGGCTGTGGGTCTTGCGTGTGACACTTCGTCACATTATGGTTAACATTTCTGCCAAGTAATATTTCAATCCATCCAGGAATAATAACAAAGTTATTAATTGGACACAGGAAAGACCCTTTTTTGACCTTTAACCTCTAAGTATGACCTTGACCTTTGAGGTACGGACCTGAGTCTTGGGCGCAACACTCCATCACATTATGGTTAACATTTCTGCCAAGTAATATTTAAATCTATCCAGGAATAAGAAAGTTATGGAGGATAAAAAAATTTGTGGACGGACAGACGGACAGACAGACGGACAGAGTGATGCCAAGTAATATTTAAATCCATCCAGGAAATAAGAAAGTTATGGAGGATAAAAAAATTTGTGGACGGACAGACGGACGGACAGACGGATGGACAGACAGACAGACAGACGGACGGACAGAGTGATTACTATAGGGCACCCACACTTTCAGTGCGGGGCCCTAATAACTGAAACCTTCTCAATAAGTTTTTTAAACCAGACCAATAGTCCTTATTTATATGGTCTCAATAGCGGAATTGTACTGTAATTATCAAGAAAGAGGTATGGACTTTAAGTCCTAATTTATATGGTCTCATTAGCGGAATTGTACTGTAATTATCAAGAAAGAGGTAAGGACTAATAGACCTAATTTAATTGGTCTCAATAGCGGAATTTTACTGTAATTATTAAGAAAGAGGTAAGGACTAAAGTCCTAATTTATATGGTCTCATCAGAGGAATTGTACTGTAATTATCAAGAAAGAGGTAAGGACTAATAGTCCTAATTTCTATGGTCTCAACAGCAGAATTGTACTGTAATTATCAAGAAAGAGGTAAGGTTCTTTAAAGGATGGTAATTATGGGATAAAAAATATCAGTTTTTTATGCAGAGAAATCCAAAACATTCAGTTTGTTAGGTAAAATCCACAATAGATTGTGTAAATTTCAAAAGCAAGTCTGTAAAAAGATCTACAGCAATATTTGAAAGACAGAGTTGTAATATTTGGTGATCAAAAGAATGTAGATTTACTGCAATTGTCTGTGAACTGTTTGGAATGATGGCTTGGTTGAAGACAGGGCTAGAATTTTGAACTATAGTTTATTGCAACCGGATGGAACAAGTCTTCCTAAATCTGACACACTTACAGGGTGCCGTGACATTTCTATTCTGCCACATGTGGGTATTTTTGACATCTATAGCTGCCAGACATCTGCTGAATATGATCTTGCAAGTTTAAGAAACTATCTTAAGATGGAAGCTTATGGAATGTTCCTGGATGGCTGTGCGCTTCATCTTGAATCTGACTGTCAATGACTACTTTACAGCTCTGAGAACCCGGATTCATCCACACCAAAAGTTATGGATGGTCCTCAGTAACTTAAAGACGAAGGAAGGCAGATCATAAAGGGACTGCTTGTTCTACCCTATGCTCATGAAAAAGAGGGTAATTTTACATACCAGTAACTATATTTGCCACGTTGTTTGCGGGGCTAAGCTTAAAAAGTGTTAAGCATAAAACTTCTAAAATTCAATGATTATAATGATAGATGGTTTAACATATAAAATGCCAATGCCAATTACAACATTGTCGTCTGCTTTGTCGTCTGCTGGCTTTTGATTTTTTTTTTTAAAGGGCCATAACTCTGACAGTATTGTAGCTAGAGTTACATGACTTGCCATGAAATTGTATAACGATACTACTTATATTTAGAGTTTGAAGTTGATGCGTTTCACACAGGGGTGTAAAAAGAACATGGCTCGACCGGGACTCTAACCCAGGGCCTCTTGCATTCCCTGCAAACAAACTACCGACTGAGCTACTGAGGCACACAGTCGACCTGTTACATTTTCCCCCTGCCTAATAAGATACCTCCTGAATCTCTAAAGTCCTATCCAGTCTGGCTGCAAGACTTTTTTCATACTCTTTCATGCCCTCAGACGTGGTGCAGGACCCACACTGCCCCAAACTGAGCCACCAAATGTCACAGGGGTGGAAAAAATACATGGTTCGACCGGGATGTGTACCCAGGGCCTCTCGCATACAGTGGGAACACTCTACCGCCTGAGCTACCAAGCCATATGGTCGATGGACAACCTGTCACATTTTCCTTCCGCCTAATGAGATTCGGGACTCCCGAATCTCAGATTCGTTCCGAATCTCTAAAGTCCTATCCAGTCCGGCTGCGAGACTTATTTTTCATACTCTTTCATGCCCTCAGACCCAGTGCTGGACCAACACTGAGCCACCAAATGTCACAGGGGTGGAAAAAGAACATGGCTCGAACGGGACTCAAACCTAGGGTCTCTCACATTCCGTGTGTACACACTACTGACAGAGCTACCATGCCACACGGCCGACCTGTTACATGTGACGGTATGTTATTAAGAAACAAGAGGGCCATGATGGCCCTGGATCGCTCACCTGATCCAGTGTAACAAATGCACCCTGAGGAGGGCCTTTATTGGCCCCAGGTCTATAATTTGCATAATCTTGAGGGAGGTCTAAAAGGTGAAGCTTCATACCCTTCATACCAAATATAAACCGGAGCCTTCTGGTTTCAGACAAGAAGATTTTTACAGGTTTTCCTTAGGTAAGTCTATATAAAACCTGTGGGCCCCGACTGGGGCCATTTTTGGCCCCAGGGCTATAGTTTAAACAATCTTGGTAGAAATCCACAGGACGAAACTTCATACCAAATATCAAAGACCTTGGCCTTTTGGACCTAGGTCCATAATTTGAACAATTTTGGTAGAGGTCCACTAGATGAAGCTTCATACCAAATATCAAAGACCTTGGCTTTCTGGTTTCTGACAAGAACATTTTCAAAGGTTTTCCCTACATAAGTCTATGTAAAACCAGTGGGCACCGGGATGGGCCCATTTTTGGCCCTAGGGCTATAATCTGAACAATCTTGGTAGAGGTCTACTAGACAAAGCTTCATACCAAATATCAAAGGCCTAGGCTTTGTGATTTTAGACAAGAAGATTTTTAAAGGTTAACCCTATATAGGTCAATGTAAAAATAGTGGGCGCTGGCGGGGGACCATTTTGGGCCCCAGGGCTATAATTTGAACAATCTTGGTAGAGGTCCACTAGATAAAGCTTCATACCAAATATCAAAGACCTGGGCCTTCTGGTTTCAGACAAGAAAGATTTTTAAAGGTTTACCCTATATAAGCCTATGTAAAACCAGTGGGCCCCGCTGGGAGCCATTTTTGGCCCCAGGGCTATAATTTGAACAATCTTGGTAGCGGTCCACTAGATGAAGTTTCATACTTAATATCAAAGACCTGGGCCTTCTGGTTTCAGACAAGAAGATTTTTGAAGGTTTTCCCTATTTTAGCCTATGTAAAACCAGTGGGCCCAGGGGCAGGGCCATTTTTGGCCCCAGGGCTACAACTTGAACAACCTTGGTAGAGGTCCACTAGATGAAGCTTCATACCAAATATCAAAGACCTGGGACTTCTGGTTTCAGACAAGAAGATTTTTAAAGGTTTTCCCTATATAAGCCTATGTAAAACCAGTAGGCCCCGGCGCGGAGCCATTTTTGGCCCCAAGGCTATAATTTGAACAATCTTGGTAGCAGTCCACTAGATGAAGTTTCATACTTAATATCAAAGACCTGGGCCGTCTGGTTTCAGACAAGAAGATTTTTGAAGGTTTTCCCTATTTTGGCCATTTTTGGCCCCAGGGCTATAATTTGAACAATCTCGGAAGAGGTCCACTAGATGAAGCTTCATACCAAATATCAAAGACCTTGGCCTTCTGGCTTCAGACAAGAAGATTTTTGAAGTTTTTCCCTACATAAGCTTATGTAAAACCAGTAGGCCCTGGCGCGGAGCCATTTTTGGCCCCAAGGCTATAATTTGAACAATCTTGGTAGCGGTCCACTAGATGAAGTTTCATACTTAATATCAAAGACCTGGGCCGTCTGGTTTCAGACAAGAAGATTTTTGAAGGTTTTCCCTATTTTGGCCCCAGGGCTATAATTTGAACAATCTCGGAAGAGGTCCACTAGATGAAGCTTCATACCAAATATCAAAGACCTTGGCCTTCTGGCTTCAGACAAGAAGATTTTTGAAGTTTTTCCCTACATAAGTTTATGTAAAACCAGTGGGCCCCAGCGGGGGGCCATTTTTGGCCCCAGGGCTATAATTTGAACAATCTTGGTAGAGGTCCACTACCACATGAAGCTTCATACCAAATATCAAAGACCTGGGCCTTCTGGTTTCAGACAAGAAGATTTTCAAGGAATGGAATTCTTTGAACAACTTTGAGAGAGGACCACCCAAAGATCATTTCTGTCAAGTTTGGTCAAAATCTGTTACGTGGTTTAGGAGGAGATGTCGTTTGAAGCAATTGTGGACAGACGGACATTACGGAGGGACGGAGGAGGACGACGACGGACGGTGACCGATCACAATAGCCCCCCAGGAACCTTCGGCTCAGGTGAGCTAAAAAGTGTGAAGGACAGACAGATGGACAGGGTTGTAACTACAGGGCATCCACAAAAATTTGCGGGGCCCTAATAATGCAGTTATGGTCCGTGGGCAGAATGTAACTTGTGATGGTATGTGTATAAAGTTACATGAGGTCAAGTCAAATACTTTTAAAGTTATAGCCAAGGTTAAGTTTTTTTGGAACGCCAGTGACGACGACAACAATGCAGATGCCAGAGTGACGACAACAGCTCGAAAGTGTCTCTTCAAAAAACAAACTAGCTAACAATTAATACCCAAATAAGCCTTCTTCTCTATACATGTATAGAGTGAAATTTATAGGGGTCATCATTTCACAGACTGGTTAACCTGATGTACAGGGCATCATATTTATATTAAGTTAAATACATAGAGAATACCAGGTGAGTGTCTTTTGATATCAAGTTTATCAGGCAAGGCTTCGAGAACGCTTGTAGAATCGCGAGGCTTGCCGAGGGATTCTACATGCGTTCTCGAAGCCGAGCCTGATAAACTTGATATCAAATGACACAAGTCTGGTATTCTATTTATCAATTTATGCCCTTGTACACTCCTAAAGTAGCAATTTACGATCAGTTATCGATGGTCCTCATTGCGTCCCAACATTCTGGCGGTCGATATATTCAGTATCAGCTAACATCAATTTTTCCTTTGATATTTTTTAAAGTGTTGTTTCCATTTTCTTTTCCAGTAATAATAACATTTATGCCTTTATTTTTTTTTAGTAGTCCGCCTCATTAATAAAAGTGCAATGTCACGTTGACGTGATAAAGCTCACTTGTCCTGAGATAGCATATCTTTATCAGGTCAATGTGTTACAATGCAATATACATAGGGAGTAACTGATAAATTAAACTACATTGTGCATCCAGAAAGATTACCATGCACTTACCAAGCCAAACATCAGCAAATTGACCGCCTCCAATTCTTTTCACAAGATTTAATGAGTCTCTAGGAATTGAGAACTCGTCTTCCTTTCCCCTCTCTAGAGCCCAGGCTAATGATCGGGGTTTACCACACACCTCAGTTAATTTACAGCACAATCCATCAGCATTCTCTGAAAAGGTAGTCAAAGAGATTAAAACAAGGGGTGTACAGTAAATAATGAAAACAATGAAAACAGTCTTGTAAATTCTAAACTGCCTGAGTATCTTTATGAAACTTTAGCAATTCTAAATTCAAAAACCTTACTATATTTTTTGTTTGTTTCATTTGAGATTTATCGTCCCCGTCAACACTGTCAAGGTCATTTTGGAGATGTTGCTTCCAATTTTGTGGGGCCTTTACCCGACATTGAGATGAAATGACATCTCAAGACCTGCTGCCCGATGAAACCAATAGTGTTTATAAGCATGGACGGTCCGACTCGTACCGCATTGCCTGGGCAGGCTTAGCTCCTCTAAGCGGCTTTCCAGTACTTGTGTGCGGGTCGGTTTCAGCTCTTCGTGGAAGCATCATGCAGCCCATCTATTCCTTCAAGCCCCAATGGGCGGGGGCTTATATAATTTTTAGTTTAAGTACGAGGGTAAGCTGAAAAGTTCTAAGCCTGACCAAGAAGCAGGCATCGAACAGCCATGAAATTTTGTATTCATTAAATCCAAGCCTTGATTACTTGATTTGACTCAAATGAGTTCAAGTTTACCTGCAATAACGTAGAAATTCTAGACTTTGAAAATTGATATTAGCACGTTTTTGAGAAAATGGACAAAATCTGGCATAGTGGTGTCATCAAGTACCTCCATTAAAAAGGGTTAGCTCCTAAGGACATTCTGCCGATATGGTTGCTACATTAGGGGATGATGCTCCTTCGTATGCAACCGTGAAAAGATGGGCAGCAAATGTAAAGTTCGGCAACTACAGCCTTGAAGATGATGACCAGTGTGGACGACCCACAACGGCAACAACTGAGGAAACCATCAGTCAAGTGCACAGGGCCGTGATGGAAACCAGGCGTTTAACTGTGAATCAGTTAGCTAACACTGTTGGCATCTCCCGTGAACAAGTAGAGAACATTCTACACAGTGAATTAGGAATGTCAAAGGTTTCCGCCAGATGGGTGCCACAGCTTTTGACGCCTGACCAAAAGTTGACCAGACTGAACCTGTCACAAGCCAACTTGGCTATTTTTGAAGCAGACCAAGATGGTTTTCTTGACCGTTTTGTCACTCAGGATGAGTGTTGGGTTCATCACTTTGAGCCACAGACCAAAAGACAATCCATGCAATGGAAGCACCCTGGCTCACCCCCTCCAAAGAAGGTAAAGGTCGTCTCCTCTGCAGGGAAGGTGATGGCATCAGTGTTCTGGGATGCCAAGTGTATAATATTCATAGATTACCTTCAAAAGGGCAGAACAATTAATGGGGAGTATTATGCAGATCTGCTAAAACAATTGCAAAAAGCAATTAAGGCTAAACGACCTGGAACATTGACAAAAGGGGTCTTGTTCCATCGGGACAATGCGCCTGCTCATAAATCTGTTGTCGCAATGGCTGCTGTGCATGGTTTTGGCTTCACACTTGTCGTTCACCCTCCGTATTCACCTGATCTAGCTCCATCAGATTATTTCCTGTTTCCAAACATGAAAAAAACTTGGCTGGGCAGCATTATCTGTCAGAGGAGGAGGTGATAGCTGCTGTGGAGGAGTTTTTCAGGGACGAAGATGAGACCTCCTATACCACTGGGATCCAAGGACTCCAGCATCGCTGGAGGAAGTGTGTGGACAGGAAGGGAGACTATGTTGAAAAATAAGGCACTTTCAGCATGAACAAACCATTGGATCTTGGTCAGGCTCAGAACATTTCAGCCTACCCTCGTAATGATGATGTCATAGTATGATGACGTCATCAAAATATGACGTCACTTCCTGTTTGGTTCAAAATGGACATCAGCAGAGAAAATAAAATATTTTACATTTTCACAAAGATGCAACTTGGAGACGATTTACGGACAAGAGTACCATAATGGTCCTGCCGCTCACCTGAGCTGGGAGATTTATTTGTGGTTCCCGGGGCAAAACAATTTTTGTCCCCAGGTCTATAATTTTAACAATCTTGGTTTAGGACTACAGAATGAAGCTTAATATCAAATGCCTGGGCCTTCTGGTTTCAGACAAGAAGATTATTAAAAGTTTTCTCCAAATAAGTCTATGTTAAACCAATGGGTCCCAGCCCCCCCCCCCCCCCCCCCCCCCCCCCTACGTGGCTATAATTTGAACACTAATAGTAGAGGTCCACAAGATGAAGCTTCATACCAAATATCAAGGACCTGGGCCTTCTGACAAGAAGATTTTTAAAGCTTTTCCTTCTATATATCAATGTAAAACCAATGGACCATTTTTTGCCCCAGGGCTTTAAGTTGGACAATCTTGGTAGAGGTCAATTAGATGAAGCCTCATACCAAATATCAAAGACTGGGCCTTCTGGTTTCAGACAAGAAGATTCTCAAAGGGTTTCCCTTTATAAGGCTATGTAAAACCAGTGGTCCCAGGCGCAGGGGCAGTTTTTGGCCACACGCCTATAATTTAAACAATCTTGGTAGAAGTTCACTAGATGAAGCTTCATACCAAATATCAAAGACCTGGGTCTTCTGGTTTCAGACAAGATGATTTTTAAAGGTTTTCCCTAAATAAACCTATGTAAACCCAATGAGCCCTGGCACGGGGCCATTTTTGGCCCCAAGGCTATAATTTGAACAATCTTGGTAGAGGTCCACTAAATGAAGCTTCAAACCAAATATCAAAGACCTAGGCCTTCAGGTTTCAGACAGATGATTTTTAAAGGTTTTCCCATACAAGCCTATGTAAAACCAGTGGGCCACTGCGCGGGGCCATATTTGGCCACAGGGCTATAATTTGAACAAACTTGGTAGAGGTCCACTAGATGAAGCTTCATACCAAATATCAAAGACCTGGGCCTTCTGGTTTCAGAGAAGAAGATTTTTAAAGGTCCATGAAGATTTATTTGCTGTATATCCAGACAGTGCTGCATCATATAACACATGTGCCAGGTGGGTCAGGGAAGTTAAAGATGGGATAAAGCTGCTTACTGTTAAGCCATGTCCAGGAGCACCAAAATCGAAGGTGAACAAGACTTTGGTTGCGAATATAAAAAACCAGGTTGACAATGATCCCAATGTTTCTGTTCGTGAAATAAGTTCTGACCTGGATGTTTGTATTAAAGTGCTGTCCATACTGTCCATAAAGTGCTGCATGAAGAATTGGAACTAAGAAAGGTTTCTGCGCGATGGGTACCCCATGTTTTGACTCATGAGCCGAAAAAGAATAGGGCTTTTTGTGCCAAACAACATTTGGACATGTTCGAGCCTAACGGTCCTAAGAGAGTATCAGATGTAGTCACAGGAAATGAAACTTGGTGGCCACGTAAAATCGATTTAAGCCCCCCAGTGGAAATCTTCCACTGACCGTTCCAAGGCGGCTCTTCTGTGGCGATTTATTTATGTTGTTGTTTGTTACTTACTGTGTGTATCACTCGTGTCTTTTAATTTTGGATGGCCATATGGCCATTTTGTGGGAAAGTAACTGTCCATATGGCCTTCCTTTGTTTAGGTTTCCATTATGGTCTGGTTGCTTAATGTTTGTATTTCTTTCCCTTTGGTGTCTTTTATGGATGGAGTAAGTTAATTGTATCAATTCCTGATCTTTGTTTTACTTCTACTTTGGATATACTTTTATGGGATCTCCAACAAGCGTTATACCATGATGTGGCTGACAAAAGATGTGCCCTGACCAGTCGTTTGTAAGCCAGGTTTTCAGAGTCGGAAGAGGCTTTTGACAATTTTTTTCAACCACAAAAGACCGGTGGAGTTGGATGTTCTACCAGAAAAAGCAACTATGACTGAAAAATATTACAGAGAAAATGTGCTCCCCCAAGTGATTTTCGCATTGAATGATTGTCACCCCATCACAGGAACCTCTCGTATCATGATTTTGCATGACAATGCCAGTGCCCATAAAACAAGGGCCTTAACCCAGTACTAGTCAGAGAACCGGATTGCAACTCTCCCCCATCCCGCCTACAGTTCAGACTTAGCACCATGCGATTTCTGTTTCCTGGACTGAAGGAACTGTTAACAGGAAACAAATATACTCATGTCCAAGACCTGTCAAAAGCAGTTAATTCAGAGTTAAGTGATATTCCTAAAGAAGAGTACCGGGCAGCATTTGATAAATGGCGCAGAAGGTTGCACTTGTGCATACAGAGAGGTGGAGAGTACTTTGAGGGACTGAAAAAAGAAGAATAAAATTGAAGGACAGATATTAGATTAAATGAGGTATTCTCATTATTTAATGAACAACCCTCGTATAGACATGTCAATACCTAGTGTAACCACTCACCAGAATAAGATATCCCAAATTTTACCTCACAAAAAAAATCTATTTTTCCCTGACACCAATAGGGTCAAGATGGCCCTGAATTGCTCACCTGATATCAAGATGGCACATAGCTTCAAAAAGTCACGTGGGTGACAGCCATTCCATGAAGCCTAACTATTGCACTTAAGATAGACAAGAGGGACATGATGGCCCTGGATCACTCACATGATCCACAACGTAGAAATGAAATGGTGCCTTGTCAGAAGGAACATACATGCCAAATATGAAGGCACTATCTCAAATGGTTCGAAAGTTATGATAATGTAGGTCAAGGTCACAGGTCAAACTTTTTGTGTGGATGGGAAGCCCTTGTCACAAGAAACCTTCATGCCAAATATGAAGGCTCTATCTCAAATGGTTCAAAAGTTATGATGAAGTAGGCCAAAGGTCAAGGTCACAGGTCAAAATTTTTGTATGGATGGAAGGCCGTTTTCAGAAGGAACATACATGCCAAATATGAAGGCTCTATAACGGGCCTCCGTGGCCTAGTGGATAAGAGCGCTGACTCTTAGTCATTAGGTCTCTCACCGCCGTGGGTTCGAGCCTCGCTCGGCCCACGTGTGAGACGCCAAGTTCTGCAACGGTAGGTCAGGTGGTTTTTCTCCGGGTACTCCGGTTTTCGCCCACCTCTGATTAACGACCGGCTCGATTTGAGTGAAATAATCTTGAAAGGGCCGTAAAACCCAAATTAAAAAAAAAAAAAAAAAATATGAAGGCTCTATCTCAAATGGCACACAGAGGTGTTCTCAAAGCACAGTAACATTCTTGTCACACATCTAATAAAACATGAATATAAATAAGGACTGAACCCAATCACTGGATTCTATTGTGGGTGCAGAACTGGAGCTCATGTTGTGGGATGTTGCACATATGCAGCTTCTGTTCTCTGGTATTTGTGATATTACAGGAACTAAACTGAAAATAGTGAAGCAAAACCAAGCAGGGAACATAGATTTTGTTTATGATGGTGCTGTTGATATACTGCTTTGGTGGTCCAAAATGTTTGACAGTTGACAAATGTTTAGGGCAGGGCCGTAACTAATGTTGGTAGAACTTTATCCCATGACTTAACAATCCATTCATACATTGTTGATAAGTCAGGTCCCTTCATGTTGCCAGCCTTTGTCAGGGATTTCTGTCCATTTATCATCCACTCATTCCATACCTGGTGCATGTGGGTCTTGAAAGGTTTACTGAGACTGGCTTCCAGGGGCTGCAGAATAGATGAAGTCCCATCCGGAATCACAGCTTGCCTTGTTTGTTTATCCTTAAGCTTACGCTTCACAGAATCTAATAAATGCACATGAAACATGTCCCACACTAGGAGCGAGACTGGGTTCAGAAGGGCACCTGGTCGCTTTAACCACACCTTTTCTAACCACTCTATTAGAATTTTTTCATTCACACAGCCTTTGGGCTGCACCATCACAAGAATATTACCGGTACTTGGAATTTTTTCTTTCGGCATTGTTTATCTTTTAAACACCACTGCAGACTTGAGTTGTGTACCGGTAGCCATGCATAAGAGGATGACTGTAAAATGTGATTTTTCACTTCCAGTGGTCTCTATGCTGACTGATATGTTGTCCTTAAAGTCCACAGCTCTATTTGCTGGCATGACAAAAAAACATGGGGGTTTCATCCGATTTGAGCAAGCTTGTGGTCAAACTTTTTCTTTTATCACAAAGGAATGGAAGGAAGACACTTTGGCTTCAACTTCATTTGGCAACTTTTGGGCAATGTGTGTGCACTGCCTTACATTTAAGTCCAGCATTTCATGAACTTTTGGCTCCATCTATCAGAAGCTGTCCAAATCTGCTTTCTTTAGCCAGATGGAGAGCGTGTAAATGTATTGTTGGCATGGTAACTATGTACTCACATTTTCTCTGGTCTACAATCCACTCATGCATTTCTTTTTCTAAGTCATCATATGGGCTCAGTCCCATTCTCATTTTTTGGACAGTTTTTGGTTGTTTCAAGAGTTTATATTTTTTACTTCTCCAGTCGCACACCATTTTTTCTGTCATACCATATTTACGTTCCACAGCACAGTTTGACTTTTATTCAGCAAACACTATCACTTTCAACTTAAAGGTAATATCGTACGATAACAGCTTACATTTAGACACGATTGCAATTAGACCCGTGTTGTTTATCAAAACAATATGTGTTATCAATTAACTATCTATTTATTGCAGAGTCGCGTGTAAGCAATTTACACCTGATTAAGCATGGCCCACGCCCCCGTAATTAAAAAGAAACCAATTGATTCAGTACATCGCATAATTTGATTGTGATTGGTGCATACAATAGGGGTTAGTGATTAAGACACTCCTTATCACTGATTACTACCATAACGGCTCTTTTACGCATTGTGCCGAAAAAGACCAAACGCAGTCATTAAGGATGTTTACATTGGTCAGCAAAAATTTAATGCCAATCAGGACTACAACTGCGTAATTCACTGCAGATGTTGCTATTGTTTTTAACACTGAAAAATTAACAGTATGCAGGATTCAAGGACCAACAGCTTATTTACTTTGCTAAAGGTCTAATTGCATGAAGAAGGTGACAGAAGTAAATAGCCTTTAATTATAATCAAAGAGCATTATAACAACCATGATTAATTTATATAATTTCAAATGTTGATCTTGCTGGAGATACTATCATACCGAACAGCAGTTTGAAGTTAAATCAAATGCCATTGATCAATGCATGTGCTAGCGCCATAAAAAAGTGTTTCTAACAAGAGAGACATAGGGGCCCTGGATCACTCACCTGATCCTTATTGTAGAAACAAGAGGGCCATGATGGCCCTGGATCGCTCACCTGATCCATAGTGTAACAAGTGGGCCCCAGAGAGGGCCATTATTGGCCCCAGGGCTTTAATGTGCATAATGTTGAGGGAGGTCTTAAAGGTGAAGCTTCATACCAAACATCAACAAAGGCTATAATTTGAACAATCTTGGCAAAGGTCCACTAGATGAAGCTACACATCATATATCAAAGACCTGGGCCTTGCGGTTTCAGAGAACAAGATTTTTTTAAAGATATTCCCTACATAAGCCTATGCAAAACCAAATGGCCCCGGGGCTATATAAATCTATGTAAAACCAAAGGGCCCCGGGTCGGGGGCATTTGTGGCCCCAGGGCTATAATTTGAACAATCTTGGTAGAGGTCCATTAGATGAAGCTTCATACCAAATTTCAAAGTCCTGGGCCTTGTGGTTTCAGAGAAGAAGATTTTTAAAGATTATCCCTATATAAGCCTATGTAAAACCAAAGGGCCCCGGGGCGGGGCCACTTTTGGTTCCAGCACTATAATTTGAATCATCTTGGTAGGGGTCCTTTAGAAGAAGCTTCATACCAAATATAAAAGACCTAGGACTTGTGGTTTCAGAGAAGAAGATTTTTAAAGATTTTCCCTATATAAGTCTATGTAAAACCAAAAGGCCCCGGAGCAGGGGCATTTTTGGCCCAAGGGCTATAATTTGATAATTTGAACAATCTTGGTAGGGGTCCACTAGATGAAGCTTCATACCAAATATCAAAGTCCTGGGCCTTGCGGTTTCAGAGAAGAAGATTTTTAAAGATTTTCCCTATATAAGCCAATGTAAAACCAAAGGGCCCCGGGGGCGGGGGCATTTTTTGCCCCAGCACTATTATTTGAACAATCTTGGTAGGGGTCAACAAGATGAAGCTTCATACCAAATATCAAAGTCCTGGGCCTTGCGGTTTCATAGAAGAAGATTTTTAAAGATTTTCCCTATATAAGCCTATGTAAAACCAAAGGGCCCAGGGCTGGGACAATTTTGGCCTCAGCACTATAATTTGAATAATCTTGTTCGGGGTCCTTTAGATGAAGCTTCATACCAAATATAAAAGACCTAGGCCTTGTGGTTTCAGAGAAAAAGACTTTTAAAGATTTTCCCTATATAAGTCTACGTAAAACCAAAGGGCCCCGGGCGGGGGCATTTTTGGCCCAAGGGCTATAATTTGAACAATCTTGGTAGAGGTCCACTAGATGAAGCTTCATTCTAAATATCAAAGTCCTGGGCCTTGCGGTTTCAGAGAAGTAGATTTTTAAAGATTTTGCCTATATAAGCCTATGTAAAACCAAAGGGCCCCGGGACGGGGGCATTTTTTGCCCCAGCACTATAATTTGAACAATCTTGGTAGGGGTCCACTAGATGAAGCTTCATAATAAATATCAAAGTCCTGGGCCTTGTGGTTTCAGAGAAGAAGATTTTTAAAGATTTTCCCTATATAAGCCTATGTAAAACCAAAGGGCCCCGGGGGCGGGGGCATTTTTGGCCCAAGCACTATAATTTGAACAATCTTGGTAGGGGTCCACTAGATGAAGCTTCGTACCAAATATCAAAGACCTGGGCCTTGTGGTCTCAGAGAAGAAGATTTTTAAAGATTTTCCCTATATAAGCCAATGTAAAACCAAAGGGCCCCGTGGCGGGGGGTATTTTTTGTCCCAGCACTATAATTTGAACAATCTTGGTAGGGGTCCACTAGATGAAGCTTCATACCAAATATCAAATCCTGGGCCTTGTGGTTTCAGAGAAGAAGATTTTCCCTATATAAGCCTATGTAAAACCAAAGGGCCCCAGGGCAGGGGCATTTTTGGCCCCAGCACTATAATTTGAACAATCTTGGTAGGGGTCCACTAGATGAAGCTTCATACCAAATATCAAAGACCTGGGCCTTGTGGTTTCAGAGAAGAAAATTTTTAAAGATTTTCCCTATATAAGCCAATGTAAAACCAAAGGGCCCCGTGGCGGGGGCATTTTTTGTCCCAGCACTATAATTTGAACAATCTTGGTAGGGGTCCACTAGATGAAGCTTCATACCAAATATCAAAGTCCTGTGCCTTGTGGTTTCAGAGAAGAAGATTTTTAAAGATTTTCCCTATATAAGCCTATGTAAAACCAAAGGGCCCCGGGGCGGGGGCATTTTTGGCCCCAGCACTATAATTTGAACAATCTTGGTAGGGGTCCACTAGATGAAGCTTCATACCAAATATCAAAGACCTGGGCCTTGTGGTTTCAGAGAAGAAGATTTTTAAAGATTTTCCCTATATAAGCCAATGTAAAACCAAAGGGCCCAATGGCGGGGGCATTTTTTGTCCCAGCACTATAATTTGAACAATCTTGGTAGGGGTCCACTAGATGAAGCTTCATACCAAATATCAAAGACCTGGGCCTTGTGGTTTCTGAGAAGAAGATTTTTAAAGATTTTCCCTATATAAGCCAATGTAAAACCAAAGGGCCCCGTGGCGGGGCCACTTTTGGTTCCAGCACTATAATTTGAATCATCTTGGTAGGGGTCCTTTAGAAGAAGCTTCATACCAAATATAAAAGACCTAGGACTTGTGGTTTCAGAGAAGAAGATTTTTAAAGATTTTCCCTATATAAGTCTATGTAAAACCAAAAGGCCCCGGAGCAGGGGCATTTTTGGCCCAAGGGCTATAATTTGATAATTTGAACAATCTTGGTAGGGGTCCACTAGATGAAGCTTCATACCAAATATCAAAGTCCTGGGCCTTGCGGTTTCAGAGAAGAAGATTTTTAAAGATTTTCCCTATATAAGCCAATGTAAAACCAAAGGGCCCCGGGGGTGGGGGCATTTTTTGCCCCAGCACTATTATTTGAACAATCTTGGTAGGGGTCAACAAGATGAAGCTTCATACCAAATATCAAAGTCCTGGGCCTTGCGGTTTCATAGAAGAAGATTTTTAAAGATTTTCCCTATATAAGCCTATGTAAAACCAAAGGGCCCAGGGCTGGGACAATTTTGGCCTCAGCACTATAATTTGAATAATCTTGTTCGGGGTCCTTTAGATGAAGCTTCATACCAAACATAAAAGACCTAGGCCTTGTGGTTTCAGAGAAAAAATTTTTTAAAGATTTTCCCTATATAAGTCTACGTAAAACCAAAGGGCCCCGGGCGGGGGCATTTTTGGCCCAAGGGCTATAATTTGAACAATCTTGGTAGAGGTCCACTAGATGAAGCTTCATTCTAAATATCAAAGTCCTGGGCCTTGCGGTTTCAGAGAAGTAGATTTTTAAAGATTTTGCCTATATAAGCCTATGTAAAACCAAAGGGCCCCGGGACGGGGGCATTTTTTGCCCCAGCACTATAATTTGAACAATCTTGGTAGGGGTCCACTAGATGAAGCTTCATAATAAATATCAAAGTCCTGGGCCTTGTGGTTTCAGAGAAGAAGATTTTTAAAGATTTTCCCTATATAAGCCTATGTAAAACCAAAGGGCCCCGGGGGCGGGGGCATTTTTGGCCCAAGCACTATAATTTGAACAATCTTGGTAGGGGTCCACTAGATGAAGCTTCGTACCAAATATCAAAGACCTGGGCCTTGTGGTCTCAGAGAAGAAGATTTTTAAAGATTTTCCCTATATAAGCCAATGTAAAACCAAAGCGCCCCGTGGCGGGGGGTATTTTTTGTCCCAGCACTATAATTTGAACAATCTTGGTAGGGGTCCACTAGATGAAGCTTCATACCAAATATCAAATCCTGGGCCTTGTGGTTTCAGAGAAGAAGATTTTCCCTATATAAGCCTATGTAAAACCAAAGGGCCCCAGGGCAGGGGCATTTTTGGCCCCAGCACTATTATTTGAACAATCTTGGTAGGGGTCCACTAGATGAAGCTTCATACCAAATATCAAAGACCTGGGACTTGTGGTTTCAGAGAAGAAAATTTTTAAAGATTTTCCCTATATAAGCCAATGTAAAACCAAAGGGCCCCGTGGCGGGGGCATTTTTTGTCCCAGCACTATAATTTGAACAATCTTGGTAGGGGTCCACTAGATGAAGCTTCATAATAAATATCAAAGTCCTGGGCCTTGTGGTTTCAGAGAAGAAGATTTTTAAAGATTTTCCCTATATAAGCCTATGTAAAACCAAAGGGCCCCGGGGGCGGGGGCATTTTTGGCCCAAGCACTATAATTTGAACAATCTTGGTAGGGGTCCACTATATGAAGCTTCGTACCAAATATCAAAGACCTGGGCCTTGTGGTCTCAGAGAAGAAGATTTTTAAAGATTTTCCCTACATAAGCCAATGTAAAACCAAAGCGCCCCGTGGCGGGGGGTATTTTTTGTCCCAGCACTATAATTTGAACAATCTTGGTAGGGGTCCACTAGATGAAGCTTCATACCAAATATCAAATCCTGGGCCTTGTGGTTTCAGAGAAGAAGATTTTCCCTATATAAGCCTATGTAAAACCAAAGGGCCCCAGGGCAGGGGCATTTTTGGCCCCAGCACTATTATTTGAACAATCTTGGTAGGGGTCCACTAGATGAAGCTTCATACCAAATATCAAAGACCTGGGACTTGTGGTTTCAGAGAAGAAAATTTTTAAAGATTTTCCCTATATAAGCCAATGTAAAACCAAAGGGCCCCGTGGCGGGGGCATTTTTTGTCCCAGCACTATAATTTGAACAATCTTGGTAGGGGTCCACTAGATGAAGCTTCATACCAAATATCAAAGTCCTGTGCCTTGTGGTTTCAGAGAAGAAGATTTTTAAAGATTTTCCCTATATAAGCCTATGTAAAACCAAAGGGCCCCGGGGCGGGGGCATTTTTGGCCCCAGCACTATAATTTGAACAATCTTGGTAGGGGTCCACTAGATGAAGCTTCATACCAAATATCAAAGACCTGGGCCTTGTGATTTCAGAGAAGAAGATTTTTAAAGATTTTCCCTATATAAGCCAATGTAAAACCAAAGGGCCCAATGGCGGGGGCATTTTTTGTCCCAGCACTATAATTTGAACAATCTTGGTAGGGGTCCACTAGATGAAGCTTCATACCAAATATCAAAGACCTGGGCCTTGTGGTTTCTGAGAAGATTTTTAAAGATTTTCCCTATATAAGCCAATGTAAAACCAAAGGGCCCCGTGGCGGGGGCATTTTTTGTCCCAGCACTATAATTTGAACAATCTTGGTAGGGGTCCATTAGATGAAGCTTCATACCAAATATCAAAGTCCTGGGCCTTGTGGTTTCAGAGAAGAAGATTTTTAAAGATTTTCCCTATATAAGCCCATGTAAAACCAAAGGGCCCCCGGGCGGGGGCATTTTTGGCCCCAGCACTATAATTTGAACAATCTTGGTAGGGGTCCACTAGATGAAGCTTCATACCAAATATCAAAGACCTGGGCCTTGTGGTTTCAGAGAAGAAGATTTTTCAAGATTTTCCCTATATAAGCCAATGTTAAACCAAAGGGCCCCGTGGCGGGGGCATTTTTTGTCCCAGCACTATAATTTGAACAATCTTGGTAGGGGTCCACTAGATGAAGCTTCATACCAAATATCAAAGTCCTGGGCCTTGTGGTCTCAGAGAAGAAGATTTTTAAAGATTTTCCCTATATAAGCCTATGTACAACCAAAGGGCCCCGGGGCGGGGGCATTTTTGGCCCCAGCACTATAATTTGAACAATCTTGGTAGGGGTCCACTAGATGAAGCTTCATACCAAATATCAAAGACCTGGGCCTTGCGGTTTCAGAGAAGAAGATTTTTAAGTTTTTGGTGAAAAAAATCTATTTTTGGCTCCTGTGACCTAGATGTGCAACGGACCGGAACCATTTGAACAACTTTGAAAGGGGACCACCTAAGGATCATTCCTGTGAAGTTTGGTCAAAATCCCATCAGTGGTTTAGGAGGAGATGTCGTTTAAAGAAATTGTTTACGCACGGACGCACGGACGGACGCACGCACGGACGCACGCACGACGGACAAAAAGTGATCCCAAAAGCTCACCTCGTCACTACGTGACGGTGAGCTAATAAAACAGTAGGTAATGTTTGTTTGTTAGTTTGATTTGAGGTTTAACGTCCCCGTCAACACTATAGGTCATTTTGGAGACGTTGTTTCCAATTTTGTGGGACTTTTATCCAATATTAGAGAATTTTTCAGTAATTTCACGACGGTGTCTGGTTGCAACAGGGAACTTAATGCTCACTTTTATAGTGCTGCCTCACTGAAGTATCATGTCCCAGACACATTACATAATACCACACCCAGTCACATTAACCTGACACTGGGTCGACCAGTCCTAGCTCTACCCCGTAAATCTGAGTGCCAAGCGAGGAGCAGCTAGTACCATTCTTAACGACTTTGGTATGTCACGGCCCGGGATCGAACCCGTGACCTCCCATTCCCCAGAGCGGACACTCTACCAACTGAGCTATCGGGGACAATTCGATATTAGAGATGAAATGACACTTCAATCCCTGCCGCCCAATGAAACCAATAGGGTTTATAAGCATGGTAGGTAATGTAAGGTGGATTGGATGGTTGAAACATTTCTGTGAAATTATTTTGTATATTTAGGAGCAGAAGTCATTTTAAGGATTGTATATTTTTTAGTTCTGGTGACTGAGTGGTAAGGGGCTAGACTTGTCACAAGAAACTTACAAGCCAAATATGAAGGCTCTATCTCAAATGGTTTAACAGTTATGACAAAGTAGGTCAAATGTCAAGTCACAGGTCAAAATTTCTGTATGGGTGGGAGGCCCTGGTAAGAAGAAACATACATGCCAATTATGAAGGCTCTACTTCAAATGGTTCAAAAGTTATGATAAAGTAGGTCAAATGTCAAGGTCACAGGTAAACTTTTTGAATGAGTAGGAAGCCCTCGTCAGAAGGAACACACATGCAAAATATGAAGGCTCTATCCAAAATGGTTAAAAGTTATGATATAGTACCGTAAAAATTCGGCTATAAGACGAGGATTTTTCCCTCCAAAATGAGCCCAAAAAAATGACCCCGTCTTATAGCCGAGGTCATGGACTGCAGGCTTTTTTCCGGCAATGTTCGACGAAGACCAGGCATACGGAAAAAGCCGATCGTTGATTTTTGAATTGATATAAATCGCCGCCCACAAACCACCGCTACGATTTTTCTGCACGCGATCGGTAAATGACGTAATCCGACGCCATTACCCCCACACGTGTTTAATGTCATTGCGTGTATCTCTTTCATAAAAAAAAATGTTTGGAACCGGTAAAAAATATTTTCCCGATAGCTAAGCGGTTGTGAATAGAGGTGGATAGAAAATCAATGCTTTGCACAGCTCCCGAATTATCCCCAGAACCGTGTTATTGACCGTGTCAATAACCAACAACAGCGTTCGACTTTTCCCGCCAACGTCTGCTATTTGGCGCCAAAACATAACCATTCATGAGATCGTAGAATAGTCCGATTTTATAATGCAAACATTTACTGTTAGATGTAGCTAATAGTCTGAGGAGCAATTAAATCATTTTCACATTGATTGTGGATTATATTTTATGACTGGAGGATAAACGCAAATTAGAGACATAACTTGACCATATTTTCACACCTTATCGACACGCACCGCAGGGTGGCAATTATACGACAGGGATTAACAATAGTGTCATACTTGAACCGTAATAAATACACAGATGGTTTGTCTCTGAATTGACAGCGATTTACTTACTGGTCTAGTTTCACCGTACTCCAAAAAGACTGGCAGTTGTAGACGATTTTTTTTTTGCACTTGTCCCGACCGAGCGTCATACAGTCAAAGTGCACCTGCCCGGCGTGATTTTGGTCTTGTCCTGGACGGCCGGGAAATGGATTTGTCAGCCCCTGTCGTCTATTAAATAGGAGTCTGTATAGCCTAAGCCAGCAAAGCATGTACCGGGTGGACAGCGATACGACGTATCGGCCCGACGTTTGCCGCTATTTTTTGTGCGGCCAAACAAGCCATGTAAGGGGTAAGTAGAGGGGTTTTCTAACGAAAAAAGGCCGATTTCTCACATCTAACTGGCATCTGGTGGTAGCAGATAGGCCCCGACAGATATGGCAAAAATTTGACCCGTCTTATAAAAGAGTATAAGCAAAATCCCGCCTTAGAAAAGCTGAAAAGGGGTCCCCGTCTTATAGCCGAATCGCCTTATAGCCGAATTTTTACAGTAGGTTGCAGGTCAAGGTCACTGGTCAAAATATTTTTGTATAAGTGGGAAGCCCTTGTCAAAAGGAACCTACATCCCTAATATGAAGGCTCTCTCTCAAATAGTTCAAAAGTAATGGCAAAGTAGATCAAAGGTCAAGGTCACAGGTCAGTTTTTTTGTATTGTCAGAAGGAACATACATTCCAAATATGAAGGCTCTATCTCAAATAGTTCAAAAGTTATAATCAAGTAGGTCACAGGTCAAGGTTACAGGTCAAAATGTTTGTATGGGTGGGAAGCCCTTGTCAAAAGGAACATACATGCAAAATATGAAGGCTCTATCTCAACTGGTTCAAAAGTTATGATGAAGTAGTTCACAGATCAAGGTCACAGGTCAAAATTTTTTGTATGAGTTGGAAGCCCTTGTCACAAAGACCATACATCCCAAATATGAAGGCTTTATCTCAAACGGTTGAACAGTTACGACAAAGTAAGGCAAAGGTCAAAGACATAGGCCAAAAGGTTTTGTATGAGTGGGAAGCCCTTGTCACAAGGAACTTACATGCCAAATATGAAGGCTTTAATATGCCAAATGGTTCAAAAGGTATGACTAAGTAGGTCAAAGGACAAAGTCACAGGTCAAAATTTTTGTATGGGTGTGAAGCCCTTGTCGCAAGGAACATACATGCCGAATATGAATTAAAAATCTAAAATGAGATACTTTAAGAGCAATGAAAACATTAATAAGAAAGAAGATGGGTCATACTACGTAGTTTCGGCTAATAAAGCCTCATCAGTGACCCTGTAATGATCCGTCAAAGAAAGCCAGAGGAAACATACTGCAATTTTGCGAATTTCGAATAGGCAGATGATTCAAAGACTGATATAAATCAAAATTGGGTCCAAATAATTAAAAACCTGTCTAGAATATGACTCTAAACCAATAATTTATTTCTGATTTCTCAGAATATTCACGCTGATCTCAAAGGACCAAAAGTAAAATATAAACTGCACTATAGTTGATGTACGGGGAGACAGTATCATTCTCAAACGCTTCAAAAGTTATTATTAAGTAGGTCACAGGTCAAGGTCAAGTTTACAGGTCAAAATTTGGTGCATGTGTGAGAAGCCCTTGTCACAAGGAACCTACATGCCAAATATGAAAGCTCCATCTTAGATGGTTCAAAAGTTATGACAAAGTACGTCAAAGTCAAGGTCACAGGTCAAAATTTTTGTATGTGTGGGAAGTCCTTGTCACAAGGAACATACATGTCAAATACGAAAGCTTTATTTCAAAAGGTTCAAAAGTTACGATAAAGTCGGCTGCACGTCAAGATCACAGGTTCACAGGTCAAATGCTTCAAAAGTTATGACAAAGTAGGTCAAAGGTCAAGGTCATAGGTCAAAATTTTTGTATGGCTGGGAAAACCTTGACACAAGGCCAAATACTACTTTTTGACCAAGCATGAACAATATTCAAACTCGACCAATATATTGTCAAGATAATTATTCCGAGTAAGTTTGATGATGATTGGACTAAAACTGTGGCCTCTAGAGTGTCCACAAGAATTTTTTCTAAGACTACTGTCTGACCTGACGTGACCCATTTCAAACTTAACCGAAATATTGTCAACTGACCTTTCTGAGCAAGTTTGACGATGACTGGACCAAAACTGGCCTCTAGAGTGTTCACAAGGTTTTTCTATGATTTGACTTACTGACCTACTTTTTGGCCCCAAGGCTATAATATGGACGATCTGGGAGAGGTCCACTAGATGAAGCTTCAAACCAAATTTCAATGATCTGGGCTTTTTGATTTCAGGCAAGAAGATTTTAAAAGGTTTTCCCTATATAAGTATATGTAAACAGGGCCGGGCCATTTTTGGTTCCAATGCTATATTTTGACCAATCTTGGAAGACGTCCATTAGATGATGCATCATGCCATATATCAAAGACCTGGGCCTTGCGGTTTCAGAGAAGAAGGTTGTTTAAGTTTTCAGTTAAAGAATCTATTTTTGGCTCCTATGACCTATATGTGAAATGGACCGGAACTAGCTGAACAACTTTGAAAGAGGAGCAACTAAGGACCATTCCTGTGAAGTTCGGTAAAAATCCAATCAGTGGTTTAGGAGATTGGTTTACAGACTGATGCACACACGGACAAATGCACAGATGGACAACAGACAAAAAGAGATCACAAAAGCTCACCTTGTTGCTACGCGACAGGTGAGCTAAAAATTGAAAAAGAACAATACATGCACTTTAAATATTTCTGTCATGTTCAACAATGGATTTTTAATAGATGACAGGCTTACATCAACAATTTACTGATGATTTGATCTTAGTCGGAGCTCTAAATATAAAAGTATACCTGAATAATGCTCTACTAAATCTTGCAATGTTCTGAATGTTCTCTTAGGTGTGATATAGTAGTAGTCTTTTAATGGATGGTCGGAGCGTTTGGCCAAAATCTTATAATGCTTCACCAAATAGCCACGTAATTCATCACAGTCACGCACTGACAAGGTATAAGTATCTGAAAAATATTAAAGTATGACAGGGCATGATAAAATCTAACTAGACACCTGAGCCACCTATAAAAACTAAAGAGGGCCGCCGCCCATCAGGGCTTGAAGAAATGCATTGGGCTGCCTGGTGCTGAAAGTGGCAGCACATGAGTACTGGTAAACTACTTATAAGGCAATGTTGAGCAAGTTGGACCATCCATGCTTATAAGCCCTATTGGTTTCATTTGGGGACAGCGCTTGAGATATGATTGTATCAAAGTCCCGTACAAGAGGACCATCATGGTCCTATATGGCTCACCTGAGCTAAGTGATTTAAATACTTAATACTGAAGTTTCACAAGGTAGATTGCCTTATTTTATGTCCAAGAATTTACCCTCTGGGCTTTTATTTTAACACTCTTGGTAGAAGTCCATTAGCTAATAATAGATATGTACCAAATATCAAAGGCCTGGGCTTCCTGGTTAAAGACAAGAAGATTTTAGAGTATACCCTATGTTTTAGGATGTAAAATAAGTGACCCCAAGGGTTCGGACAGTTTTTAACCCAAGGGGTATTACTTGAACACTCTTGAAGAAGCTACTAGCCACATACCAAATGCCGGGCCTCCTGGGTTTGAAAAAGAAGGTTTTAAGGTCTTCCCTATATAATTAAAATTCAAAAATGAGTTCCTTTAAGAGCAATGAAAACATTCATAAGAAAGAAGATTGGTCATACTACGTAGTTTCGGCTAATAAAGCCTCATCAGTGACCCTGTAATGATCCGGCAAAGAAAGCCAGAGGAATCATACTGCAATTTTGCGAATTTCGAATAGGAAGTCGATTCAAAGACTGATATAAATCAAAATGGGGTCCAAATAATTAAAAACCTGTCTAGAATATGAGTCTAAACCAATAATTTATTTCCGATTGCTCAGAATATTCACGCTGATCTCAAAGGACCAAAAGTAAAATATAAACTGCACTATGGTTGGTGTACGGGGAGACGTTTTACGGCCGCCACACGGCACAACACCAGCTGCAGTGAAGGCAAATAAAAATCAAAAATGAGTTCCTTTAAGAGCAATGAAAACATTCATAAGAAAGAAGATTGGTCATACTACGTAGTTTCGGCTAATAAAGCCTCATCAGTGACCCTGTAATGATCCGGCAAAGAAAGCCAGAGGAATCATACTGCAATTTTGCGAATTTCGAATAGGCAGTCGATTCAAAGACTGATATAAATCAAAATGGGGTCCAAATCATTAAAAACCTGTCTATATATGAGTCTAACCCAATAATTTATTTCCGATTGCTCAGAATATTCACGCTGATCTCAAAGGACCAGAAGTAAAAATAAACTGCACTATGGTTGGTGTACGGGGAGACGTTTTACGGCCGCCACACGGCACAACACCAGCTGCAGTGAAGGCAAACAAGAGGGCCATGATGGCCCTGGATCGCTCACCTGATCCATAGAGTAACAAGGGGGCCCCAGGGAGGGCCATTATTGACCCAGGGCTATAATGTGCATAATGTTGAGGGAGGTCTAAATAGGTGAAGCTTCATACCAAATATCAACAAAGGCTATAATTTGAACAATCTTGACAAAGGTCCACTAGATGAAGCTGAACACCAAATATCAAAGACCTTGGCCTTGCAGTTTCAGAGAAGAAGATTTTTTTAAAGATATTCTCTACATAAGCCTATGTAAAACCAAATGGCCCCGGGGCTAGGGTGTTTTTTAATTTAAACAATTTTGATAGAGGTCCACTAGATGAAGCTTCACACCAAATATCAAAGACCTGGGCCTTGCTGTTTCAGAGAAAACGATTTTCAAAGATTATCTCTATATAAGTCTATGTAAAACCAAAGGGCCCCCGGGGTGGGGGCATTTGCGGCCCAAATGCTATATTTTGAACAATCTTTGTAGATGTCTACTAGATGAAGCTCCATACCAAATATCAAAGACATGGGCCTGACAGTTTCAGAGAAATAGATTTTTTTCAATATTTCCCTATAAAAGTCTATGTTAAAGCAAAGGGCCCCGGAGGGAGGCGGGGGGGGGGGGGGGGGGGGGGGGGGGGCCCAAGGGCTATAATTTGAACAATCTTGGTAGAGGTGAACAATCTTGGTAGAGGTCCACAAGATAAAGCTTCATACCAAATATCAAAGACCTGGGCCTTGCGGTTCCAGAGAAGAAGATCGATCCCGGGCTTCTCCAGACTTTCGGATGAGTCTTTAAACCGAGGTCCCGTCTCCGTATGACCTTAGCTGTTGGTGGGACGTAAAACTAAAACTCACTCACTCACTCACTCCAGAGAAGAAGATTTTTAAAGATTTTCCCTATATATGCCCATGTAAAACCAAAGGGCCCGGGGGTGGGGGCATTTTTGGCCCCAGCACTATAATTTGAACAATCTTGGTAGGGGTCCACTAGATGAAGCTTCATACAAAATAGGAAAGATCTGGGCCATGCGGTTTCAGAGTAGAAGATTTTTAAAGAGTTTCTCTATATAAGCACATGTAAAACCAAAGGGCCCAGGAGCGGGGGCATTTATGGTCCCAGCACTATAATTTGAACAACCTTGGTAGGGGTCCACTAGATGAAGTTTCATACCAAATATCAAAGACCTAGGCCTTGTGGTTTCAGAGAAGAAGATTTTTAAAGATTTTCCCTATATAAGCCCATGTATAACTAAAGGGCCCCGGGGCGGGGGCATTTTTGGCCCCAGCACTTTAATTTGAACAATCTTGGTAGGGGTCTACTAGATGAAGCTTCATACATAGCTCCAGATAATTTTTTATCCCCACTTCGTATTTACTTATCAAAATTAAAACCTTTTCAGTAAACTGAAAAAATGGGTCAGTAAATATACTGATCAAATCGGAAGGTCGTTTCGTAGTTTTATGAACCTGGTTAACTACCGATTCATTACAATTTAAGCTAGTTAATAGTTCACTGATACTGACTTGGAAGACATATCTAGCCAGTGAACAGTATCACCCTTACGTTTCTGGACAGATGTCTTAGCAAACAGCACACAGCCAGATCAGACTACACTTTCTGAACATATTATGATCAGTGTTTGCGCTAGCGGGAAAGTGGGAGTGGGGCACTCGATATCAGTAGCGTAGACGCGAATAAAAATACCGTCTGTGTCGCAGGACGCTAAGAAACTTTTATGATGCACTGCCAGTTTTTCTGCTTTCATGTTCAAAGACGCCGACGAGACATCCAAGAAGCTTGATAGGACGATAATTCTATTTTCAAATTGAGATGAATAGTTGTAAATAAGCATGCACTTCGTGCTGGCCTGGCCACCTGCGATTCACAGATCGATATATGCATGAAAACTAAAGTATTACAAGTTGATCCTACTAACTGTATTTTGGTTAAATGTGGTATAGAACACGGCAAACAAAGATATCGGTCTGTGCACCGATAAACAGTGAAAAAACGGTTCCGTTTGAACTAAAATGTAATAGCACACAACAGGGTTTTCCCAGTTACGTCAGTCTAAATTAAACAGGGGTATCACCAATCCAATCTAAATGGCTTCCAATCGAAATTGGAAGCCAAAAAGTTGGAGTTTGACCCTAAAAACGTGTGTCAATCATGGCTAAATGCGTACGGCTGTAGAGTGTGACTCCAAAAGATTTTGGGGCTTGAACCCTTATTCTGCTTATCTTGACAAACCCTTTTCTTGCAGTGGAGATCCGGATCAGATGACTTCCATCTAATCAGGATTTACACTGTCACTCAGATTGTGAATTTGAATGGATAAATTAATTTACATTAGGCTTTGAAAGCCATGAGTGGACTGGGTAAATTAATTTATTCATCAGGATATGGGTTTAAATTGAGTGTGAGCAGTTAACAGTCGTACAGGCTCTGATCAGGCTGCATCAACAGGACAAGTCTGTTCAGGCCATGTACTACATCCTAGTACATAAAATGACGTATGAAACTTTTGGATTCTTTGATATGTTACACGACCATGTCCTGGAAATTTTGATTTTTGACCCCCGCGGGCCCTACCCCCTTGGGCCCACCCCTAGGGCGTGATCAAAATTCCGAAAGTGTCATGCACTCCCCAGACCAAAGATCTGTCAGTTCCCAAAGTTTCAAGTTTCTATCTATCACTGTCTAGGAGTTATCCGGTAAGACGGACGGACGTACGACGAAGACCATTACAATAGCCCGACGTGGGGACAAAAAAAAAACAACAGTGTAGGCCCAGATCAGATGCCACAGGTGTCTGTTCCGGACGGCCACTATTAGCAGGCAGTTCAACACTTGATAATTAATTTCTTTCATTCAAATAGGACTAATCAAGGTAACTTGATAATGCGACAAACTCGAGTCATAATTTTCTTTAATCGTAATAAAGACGATTAATACACTAGATTATCGCATCCTTTTGATTATGCCTCCGACATTTTTTTCAACAATCAAATTACCGATAATCCAACTGTGTATACAAGTATCCGGAAACAAATCAGTCAATTAATGTTAATCAGCCACGAGATTGCTGCATCTCGCAAACCCCAAGACTGACCTGCCAATCTTCTAGCCGTGACGCTCTGATTGGCCTAGAGAGTAATACTGACGACTGTCCTCGCCAGGTAATGCTTGAACAAGCCTGGCGGCGACGATTAACGGTAAACTTTTGATCCGAAAGCGGTAGCTAAATTTGGAGATCAATTGGACACCCGCTGTCATCTTTTGATGTGATTGAGGTAATTTCTACACGGTATAAGAGACGCGTCAGGCGAAAAAAAATTGGCGTAATTAAGAACCCACGACCAGAAATTTTACGCGTACAAAAGCAAAAACAGGCGTAAAAATACGCCGGATTCGGCGTTTCCGAGAACTCTGTTTCAGGAAGTCATTTCATGTGAAAGATGTTGAACAGTCTGATCCAAGTACCTATTCACTTACAACGTAACAGTATGCATTCAGGCGCATTCTACGGTCGAAACAAACAAGGTTAATGAGTCTACGAACAGCCAAAAAGTTGATACTTTTTTACAAAAGACCAGATTAACTAGTGAGTCTAGACAACCCGCTTGCTGCTGTTTTAAAACACCAGAGGCATAAAAGTAGTGTACAGACAGATCAGACTGCACAGGCTTGTCTGTTTTCACCTATCCCACAGTCATATTTTCCGCTAAAGTATTAATGCAACAAACGTACATGCGGGAAATTATGTGCACGGAAAAAAAAGCAAAACATTTGTGAGACCAGTGAAGTGACTAACTACAGCTGCAGGTGTGAAAACACGTTTCGGATTCTTCTTCCAATTTCTAATCACAGCGGATAGCCGTCGGGTAGAGGAAGGGTATTAATTACATACCCTTTCATTGTCTTTGAGCTGACAATTGTAGATGGTCATGTTACGAAACGTTGTGCAAGGATTACTGCGTAAATACGCGCCATATCATTGTCTCCTTCGTAACCTAAGAAAGGTCTACCGTAAATGGTACGATTTAAATTTTCAACCACTTCGTATTTTGCATTTTTTAATCCGTAATTTACGAAAATACGAAGCTTATCTGGCTCTCTGTAATCATACAAAATATCAAAGACCTAGGCCTTGCGGTTTCAGAGAAGAAGATTTTTAAAGATATTCCCTATATAATCCTATGTAAAACCAAAGGGTCTCTGTGCGGGGGCATTTTTGGCCCCAGCACTATAATTTGAACAATCTTGGTAGGAGTCCACTAGATAAAGTTTCATACCAAATATCAAAGACCTGGGCCTTGTGGTTTCAGAGAAGAAGATTTTTTAAGTTTTCGGTGAAAAAAATCTACTTTTGGCTCCTGTGACCTAGATGTGCAACGGACCGGAACCATTTGAACAATTTTGAAAGGGGACCACCTAAGGATCATTCCTGTGAAGTTTGATCAAAATCCTATCAGTGGTTTAGGAGGAGATGTCGTTTGAAGAAATTGTTTACGCACGGATGACAGACAAAAAGTGATCCTAATATAAAACACAAGAGGGCCCAGAGGGCCCTGAATCGCTCACCTGAGAATCAGTGTCTCTAGTACATTCTTGGCTCAAGGGCTATACTAGGTGAAGCTTAATACCAAATATCAAAGACCTGAGTCTTGTGGTTTCAGAGAAGAAGATTTTAAAATATTTTCCCTATATAAGCCTATGAAAAACCAAAGGGCCCCAGGGATGGGGGCATTTTTGGCCCAAGGGCTATAATTTGAACAATCTTGGTAGAGGTCCACTAGATGAAGCTTCACACCAAATATCAAAGATCTGAGCCTTGCGGTTTCAGAGAAGAAGATTTTTAAAGATTTTCCGTGTATAAGCCTGTGTAAAACCAAAGGCCCCCAAAGCGGGGGCATTTTTGGCTCCGGGGCTATAATTTGAACAATCTTGGTAGAGGTCCACTAGGTGAAGCTTCATACCAAATATCAAAGACCTGGGCCTTGCGGTTTCAGAGAAGAAGATTTTTAAAGATTTTCCCTGTATAAGCCTATGTAAAACCAAAGACCCCCGGGGCGGGGGCATTTTTGGCCCTAGGGCTATAATTTGAACAATCTTGGTAGAGGTCCACTAGGTGAAACTTTACACCAAATACATGTATAAAAGACCTGGGCCTTGTGGTTTCAGAGAAGAAGATTTTTAAAGATTTTCCCTATACCAGCCTATGTAAACGCAAAGGCCCCCGGGGTGGGGGCATTTCTGGGCCAAGAGCCATAATTTGAACAATCTTGGTAGAGGTCCACCAGATGAAGCTTCATACCAAATATCGAAGACCTGGGCCTTTCGGTTTCAGAGAAGAATATTTTAAAGATTTTCCCTATATAAGCCTTAGGTAAACCAAAGGCCCCTGGGGCGGGGGCATTTTTAGCCCCAGGGCTAGAATTTGAACAATCTTGGTAGAGGTCCACTAGATGAAGCTTCACACTAAATATCAAAGATCTGAGCCTTGCAGTTTCAGAGAAGATTTTTAAAGATATTCCCTGTAAAAGCCTATGTAAAACCAAAGGCCCCCGGGGCGGGGGCATTTTTGGCCCTAGGGCTATTGTTTGAACAATCTTGGTAGAGGTCCACAAGGTGAAGCTTCACACCAAATATCAAAGACCTGGGCCTTGTGGTTTCAGAGAAGAAGATTTTTAAAGATTTTCCCTATATAAGCCAATGTAAACCCAAAGGCCCCCGGGGCGGGAGCATTTCTGGCCCAAGGGCCATAATTTGAACAATCTTGGTAGAGGTCCACTAGATGAAGCTTCATACCAAATATCGAAGACCTGGGCCTTTCGGTTTCAGAGAAGAAGATTTTTAAAGTTTTCATTTTAAAAATCTATTTTTAGCTCCTGTGACCTAGATGTGCAATGGACCGGAACCATTTGAACAACTTTGAAAGGGGACCACCTAAGGATCATTCCTGTGAAGTTTGGTTAAAATCCGATCAGTGGTTTAGGAGGAGATGTCATTTGAAGAAAAAGTTTACGCACGCACACACGCACGCCGGACAAAAAGTGATCCCAAAAGCTCACCTCGTCACTACGTGACAGGTGAGCTAATAAAAATCAAAAATGAGTTCCTTTAAGAGCAATGAAAACATTCATAAGAAAGAAGATTGGTCATACTACGTAGTTTCGGCTAATAAAGCCTCATCAGTGACCCTGTAATGATCCGGCAAAGAAAGCCAGAGGAATCATACTGCAATTTTGCGAATTTCGAATAGGCAGTCGATTCAAAGACTGATATAAATCAAAATGGGGTCTGTATAAAACAAGACAGCCCAAGGGCAGCACCATTTTTGGCCCCATAGCTATAATTTGAACAATCTTAGTAGATGTCCAACAGACAAAGCTATGTACCAAACATCAAAGGCCATGGCCTTCTGGTTTCAGACGACAAGGTATTCCCCATATAAGTACATGTACATGTATATATATGTAAAACAAATGGACCCTGTGAAGAGGCCATTCTTAGCCCACGGCTATAAGCTGAACAATCTTGGTAGAGGTCCACTAGACACATGTTACATGTTATATATCAAATGCTTCAAAAAAGAAGATTTTACAGGTTTGTCCCATGAAGTATTTGGAAAACATGTGGGCCCAGGGCTATCATAAATCTGAACAGAAGTCCACTTGACGAAGCTGTTTACCAAATATCAAAGACCTGGACCTTCCAGTTCACCTTCACTTCTATTTAACACTAGATGATTTTTAAAGTTGTTCCCTATACCAGAGGAGCAATGGTCCTGTACCGCTCACCTGAGTGCTGAATGTATGTGGAGTCATTTGGTTTCTACCATGGCAGAAAAAACATTTTTTTAAACTTTTTCCCCATACAAAAGCCTATGTGAAAAACTTTGACCTTGGCCGAAAATACATCAAGGTCATCCAAGGATCATCTCACTTAGAGGATCTAAGCCTGCCCAGACAAAGTAGTGCGAGTCGGCCTGCCCATGCTTATGATCCTATCGGTTTCATTGGGTGGCAGGGCTTGAGATGACATTTCATCTCAATGTAGGGTAAAAGTCCCACAAAATTGGAAGCAACATCTCCAAAATGACCTTTACAGTGTTGATGGGGACGTTACCTCAAATCTAACAAAAACCAGGGGACGTTACCTCAAATCTAACAAAAACCAAAGATCATCATTTGATCAAACTATGATTGGCTCCAGTCCTCAATGCTATATACGTACCAAGCTTCAGGAAAATCAACCAACCGGTTCTGGAGAAAAAGTTTACTTTATATTGGCATGGGGGCCATATTGGTCATGAGACCAAACTCATATTAATTAATTTTCATTTTTTTTTTATGTTCCTGAAGGCATTCAGATGAAATTTGAATACAGATGGCCCAGTTGTTCCTGTGGAAAATAAGTTCCCGACATTGAGATGAAATGACATCTCAAGCCCTGTCACGGTGTCACCCAATGAAACCAATATGGCTTATAAGCATGGACAGTCAGACTCGCACCACTTTGCCTGGGCAAACTTAGATCCTCTAAGTGGTTTACCAGTACTTGTGTCGGTTTCAGCTCTGCGTGGAAGTGTCATGCAGCCCTCTATTTCTTCAAGCCCCAATGAGCAGGGGCTGAAATCATATCTCAATGACCTTGGGCCAAAGTAAAAGAATGACCTTGACCTTTGATACTCATGTAGTTTAATGTACTCCTTCAACTAATTGCATCTACCAATTTCCAGATCACAGGCTGCAATAGTTTCTGAAAAATATGTGGTTTTCACATTTTCCCATACAAAAGCCTACATGACCATATTTGACCCTCGCATAAAATGGGTTAGGGTCATCCAGGACTCATCATTTGAACAAACTACGACTGGCTCAAGTCCCCAATCCTACATATCAAGTTTCATGATAATTGGCCTTTTGGTTCCAGTGAAGAATGCTTTTGAAGGTTTTTTTTTACCTTATGTAGGTATGGTGGCCATCTTTGTCATGTGAACAAACTCATATTAATTGATTTCTTGTTCCCAAAAACGTTTATATGAAATTTAATTGCAAATAGCTCCGTGGTATCTGAAGTTTTAATTTTCAGAGCTGAATGACCTTGACCCTGAATACTCTTGTAGTTTCATCCATTCATTTAGCTAACTGCATCTACCAATTTTCAGAACATACACTGCAATAGTTTCCGAAAAATACACGGTTTTGACTTTTTCCAATACAATAGTTTGTAGCCAAATTTGACCTTGGTGTAAAATAGGTAAAGGTCATACGATTGTCATCATTTGAACAAATTATAATGAGCCTGAGTCCCCAATGTTATATACCAAGTTTCATGATATTCAGTCCTCTGGTTCGTGAGATTTTTGAAGGGTTTTTTACCTTATATAAGCATGGCAGCCATCTTGGTCATGTGACCAAAATAGAAGTAAAGGCAATGATCAGGAATCTATACAATTTACCCACAGCTCCCATCAGACACCAAAGGTTAAGAAACACAAACATGAAATAACTAGACCCTAATGAAACTAGAGGCCCAAGTGGGCCAGAATCACTCACCTGCATGAGGCTGATCATTTATTTCATTGTGCCTTGGTAGCCATTTTGTCTATCAGATAACATTGCCTTTCTGAATCTGCATGTTAACTTGTTTCTGATTAAATTTCTGAACAGGTTAATCTGAGTTAGGATTCAGGAAGAGCTGATGTTGATGCAGAATGGAAGTGTAAGAGGGTTGTCCGAAAATAGCGTGACAAATTCTAGATCGCCAATTTCTCGACGTACATGGGAACTAAAATTTTTCA
Organism: Lucinisca nassula; assembly: GCA_963580285.1. NCBI lineage: Eukaryota > Metazoa > Mollusca > Bivalvia > Lucinida > Lucinidae > Lucinisca > Lucinisca nassula. Next base: position 54,241,211 of record OY757024.1, read on the forward strand.
CCGACATTAAGAAAACATTTAGGTAAATTAAAGCAATTTTAAGGGCATTTTTAGCTTCATAATCCATTTTTAGCTTTAAAAGCAGAATTACAATGAAGATTTTCATGTAAGCATCATATAACCGGCGCAACTCCAAAAAGCGCAGCCATCAAAATATTTGTCTTCTATTTCTGTGCCTGAATTATCAACTTTACGCTATTTTACCGCGATAAAATATCAGCTACGTTGCCGTAAAACATTCTGACGTCATTATGCGAATTTTGAACGTAAAGTGACGTAATGCGTCAAAAAGGTACACATTCTTGTGTTCTCGACGATCTTGGACAGCCATTGAAAATAGTGATGTCAGACAATCAGATGGCGCACAGAAACATGATTCAGTTCTGCGTATACCTCGGAATGACTCCGGTTGATATTTACAAGAAAATGCAAAACTCAGAGGGGCACAAGAACGTATCTAGGGTACTAGTATACAAGTGGCACAAACAGTTTACGGACGGAGAGGAGAAAAATAAGAAAAATGCCCATACGGGGCAACAGAAAACTATTGATGCCGGGGAAGTAGAGATCAGTGATCAATGAAGATAGGAGACAGACATTGCTTGAACTTGTGGTGAGGATGGGAATAAGCCAATCTTCAGTACATAGGAGTATTATCTGATGAGTTGAACATGTCACGGGTGAGTGCTCAATGGGTACCTCGGCTTTTAAAACCGGAGGAGAAAGAGAGGTGGGTGCTCGCATCAGAGGCATTTCTGCGACGGCACGAGGAAGATCCGGGATTTCTTAGTAGGGTTATTACAACAGATGAAACCTGGCTGCAGTATTCTGAGGCAAAAGGAAAAAGACAATCCAGTGTTTGGAAAACACCACAGACACCACCTTCTAAGAAAGCAAGACTGTCAAAATCTATAGGGAACAATATTTTTTAGTGTTCTTGGACAAGCAAGGCGTGGTACCCATACACGCAGTTCCCAAGGGACAGACCCTGAATGCTGCTTACTACTCAAAGGTACATCTGTTCCATTAGCATTTATACATGTATTAATTAAATTTTAAATTAATTATTTATTTAATAAATGTTTACCTCAGGATAAAATATTTCAACATTAACAAATTGTAAGAAAATGTGTTTTGGACATTTTGTTTGTTTGATTTGAGGTTTAACGTCCCCGTCAACACTGTAAAGGTCATTTTGGAGACGTCGCTTCCAATTTTGTGGGACTTTTACCCGACATTGAGATGAAATGACATCTCAAGCCCTGTCGCCCAATGAAACCAATAGGGTTTATTAGCATGGACGGTCCACCTCGCACCGCGGTTCCTGGACAGGCTTAGATCCTCTACGCTGTTTACCAGTACTAGTGTGCGGGCCGGATTCAGCTCTGCGTGGAAGCATCATGCAGCCCATATATTTCTTCAAGCCCCTATGAGCGGGGGCTCGTGTTTTGGACATAAACATGTCGCTAATTTGGTAATAAACAATCCCATTTTGTGACATGTTCTGTGCGTGCTCATGTAAGGTAGTCCGTAGAGATCTCATAAATGCCATACGGAAGAAGCGCTAAGACTTCTATACTGATCCCGGTTCACTCATACACAACCACTACAACGCCCCAAGCCATATAGCTGAGACAACTTAGGCTATGGGTGGCTTCAACATCCCCCATACTCGCCCGATCTTGCCCCCTTGACTTTGTGTATTTCCAGTTACTGAAAGAGCATTTGCGTGGAAAACGATATGAAGACTCTGAGGAATTGTTGCAAGAAACATTAAGATTCAACAGAAGACTTGGAAGAGACTGGCTCAACTGTGTCTTTGAAAAGTGGGTTAAGTGTCATCGGTTGTGCATTCAACACCGTGGACTTTGAAAAATAGCAAAAATGACGTTTATCATGAAAACACACCTATATAATTTTAACCCCCTTGAACCCCACTTTTATATAGTAAAACTGGGGTTTCCGGGGGTATACCTTATTTTTCTTATTTCTGCTCTAAAACATAGATTGTGGGTACTCATTCATTTCAAAATTTAGGGGTGACAGACTGTTTTTTCATCAAAATTTATTTGGAAAATGACTGAACTTTCAGCAAACAGTGGAGGCCCTGATCAAACGCCGCATTCTGTGGCATCTGATCTGGGCCTGCACTTTTTGCCAGGGTACCTGTTTTGGGGTTTCTGGTACAAAATGGGTTAAAGAAAATCACTCACAGAGGAAGCGATCCCGCCCCAGTGAAAGGGGATACAATTATTTGCAAATAAAGAGTTATGTGCCTTCAAGGTTTGTTTATAGCCCTGGATGACATACCTGGAGATGCTTCCCCTTGTCGAATAAGGAATGAACCTTTGGTATAACCTGTAGATAGCAACCACTCCTCTGATGCATTACGGCTTACTTTACCAAAATACCACCTGTAAAATACAGCAGTGCAGGAAAATTCTTCAAAGTTTCTCTCATCCTGTATGACATAGCGCATGAAGAATTTGGTAAATGCTGGTTGGATGTCAGAGTGTTAACTTGGTGCATTTACCAAATTTGCTGTCACAATAAGAGAAAACTCCTGCCATGCTGGTTGGATGTCAGAGTGTTCAATTGTTGAGATTTTGGGGTGATCGCCCCATAGTGATTAGAAGTCACGTGTGATTTTTTGCTTACTGCACACTGCCCATCTTGTACTGGAAACCCCAAAATGTGCAATTGGCAAACGGTGCAGGTCCAGATCAAATGTCGCCTTCTCGCCGGCTGATCGGGGCCTACGCTGTTTGCAAACAGTTTAGCTATTTTCCAAATAAATTTTGAAGAAAACACAACCGGACATCCCTAAATTTTGAAATGTTCTTGTGCTTATATAAGGTAGCAGATTCCATTCAGTACAAAATAGGTTAACTAAAAGTACCCAGTATTAGAAAATATACAGAGTTTGATTATATTTGCCCTTGTAATTATCAATAAAGAAGTTATTTTGGTTATAGAAAATAACTTGTCGCATTTCTCTGACAACAAAAATTAGCTGGTACTTTCTAGGGCATGCACAATCGAACAAGTATGGTTTTAATGAGAGACGAATCTAAAAATAGCAGGTGAGGGTAAAACCCTGACTGGCACAGTAATAAGACATTTCCTGCTGGAGACATTTCGCCCCAAACTGTCACAAAACCGAAACGATTCGGCCTAGGACGCAACTGTTCCCATCCCACAATTATTCCACCTAGGTGTTCTGAATGGGGATAACTAACGGAGTCTCAAGTGACAATCATTTGATTGGTTCTTTGTTGATAACGATGGTGACAGATACCACTTTGGAAACTACACTGTTTGTCATTCCATCTGCACCTTTTGGACTCCTTCCTGGATTATGAAACAAATTTGCAAAACTTATAGGAGAATTACAGCACATCCTCAGCGTGTCCAAATTTTTATGATTTTTACAGTATTGGTTTGCCATATACTGGCTCAAATTTGAGTGTACATGTATTTGAAAAATGATCAAGCAGGGTAAACTTAAAGTACCCAATATTAGAAAACTTTAACAATCTGATTACCTAATGCCATCATTAAGAGGAATGGGAACACCTTCATGGGAAGCAACTCCTGCTAAAGTATTTTTGTCTCCTATGTCAATGGGGGTCAACTCTTAAAGGAAAGAATTTGCTCCTGAGGAGCAAATTCTTTCCTTTAAGAGTAGACCCCTTTTTCAGTGGGACGGGGCTTATAGAAAAGCGAACAGGAAGTCCCGAAAATTGTCTCCCTTTGAAAAATGGTGGAAAAATCTGCAAGGTGTTCCCATTCCCCTTAAGTTTGAACAACTGTGCCCAGTCTACAATCTTCTACTTACTCATACTCTCTTAATGTTTCTTCTAGAGGAGTTGGTGGCGCTATACTTCTTGGGGGAGATAACTGATTTCCTGGAAACTGCCACACATCATCTTCCTCTAGAGTATCCGATAAACTCAACAACAGAAAGTTGTCCTGAAAATTCTCTATCCCACCATCTGGAATTTTAATGTTTTTACGGCACATGGGGCAAGGAAAGTGCCCAGGGCGTATGCCTGGATGTCTTCTTACATAGTCTTTAAGACAGTGTTCACAAAAACTATGGAGGCACGGAAGAGCTTTGGGTCGTAGAAATGGTTCCAAACAGATTTTACATGACAAGAATTCTTCTTGTAGTTTCTCCTTCAGGCTAGAGCGGTGGGCTTTTGCCATTGTTAGCCATTCTGTAACAAGAGAAATAAATACTTTCAGTACAAGAGGACCATGATAAATCTATACTGCTCATCTGAGCTAAGTGATTCACATACTTAAAACTGAAGTTTCACAGAACAGTGGAAGAGCTGACTGCAAATAATATTTCTGATGTGACAGGCTACGATGCAATCAGTAAAATCCATTGATTTGCCTTTTTTCATACAAATGTCTAAGTACCAAATTTGACCTCGATGTAAAACAGGTCAAGGTCAACTAAAGGTCATCATTTGAACAAATTTGGTAGAGCCCGAGTCCCCAGTGCAACATACCAAATTACAAGGTCATCAGTCATTTGGTCATGTGACCCAGTCCTTACGAACAAACTTTCGTTCCCCTTCACATTGAGGCTTCATATGTAATTTGGTTTCAATCAACCCAGGAGTTTAACTGGAGAAGAAGATAAAAATACTGAATCTATGCCATCCAGCACTAAGGTTAGCAAATTACCTTGACCTTTGGAAGTGATAAACTTCCATTCAGCTGACTGCAAATATCATTTCTGATGCCACAGGTTACCATGCAATTAGATATTTACAAAATATTGGAAATCATGACACTTTAACACATGTTAAACAAACCCTACATCCATTCATTAAAACTCCATATCTTGAAAATGACCATATTTGGAGATCGCCATAACTCCTTAACCAGATGATATGCCTATGTTAACCCTTGTCCTGCTTAGCCTGGATATGCCTTATCTTTCAAACAATGAAGTTCCAAATCAGATGGCTTCTTGAGATCAGATGGCTTCTGAAGAAGCCATCTGATCAGGATCTTCATTGTTTGTCATTCAGCTCATGAATTTGTTGCAATAATTTGCACCAAGTAATCTGATTGTTTGATAATCAGTAGTGGGTACGGCATATATAAATATTCAGCAGGTCAAGGGTTAATAAAACATATTTCACTAACTCATTTTCTTTCTTTCTTTCTACTGATACTGTGTCAGTCACATTTGACCATTACTGCAGGTGTACATTACATACACTCCAGGTTTGCAGGATGAACGCCTACACAGTAATCATGTAATTACGGTAGGGATCTTTAACCTGCACAGGGGATGGTTCTCCCTGCACAGCATAGTCTGCACTGAATTCAAAGAGACTACAAATTAAATTTCTTGCTTTCTGGATAAGCCCTATTCCAAAAGTTACTTTTTTCCCATTAACCCTTATCTTGCTGTTCACTACAACCCCTATCTTTGCAAACAGTGTAGATCCAGATCAGATGGCTTCTTCACATCTGATCAGGATCTACACTGTTTGGCATTCAGTTTATGAATTTGTAGCAATAAATTACATCAAGTAATTTGATTGGCTGACAGACAGAAATGGGTGTGGCTTAAATGAATATTCAGCAAGATAAGGGTTAATAAAATAATTACATCCCAGGTATCATCCAGCAATATCTAATGTATCTTCCAAATCTATCTCTTCACTTCACTGGTAGGACATACCGGTACATTTAACTAGATGTAAAACAGTGTAGTGAAATCGCCAAATGACCTAGTAGTGATACAATCTAGAAAGTACCAATTAATTCTGGACACCAAGCTTGTGATCATGAGCCACATGCTGTAAGGGCAACATCTGTCAACTTTGAGATGTCACATGAGAAAAGGGCCCCATTCTCCAATATGTAATTTATTTAACACTCATCAAAGTAGGAGCACTGGGTCACACACAATATTTGGAGTTCCCTCAAACTCTGCTTATGATTTATTCCTCAGTGACAAATTTCATGTTAAGGGGTCCATTAACTGACTACAGGTAAAGGTATTTAATAGCAGCAAATGGTTATTATTTTAAATTTCTTTATTTCCTATTTCATGCAGTGTCTGATCTTCCTATTTCATGCGGCGTCTGATCTTGGTTTTCAAACCCAACAATACGATTCAAGTCCAGATTCTAGAGATACATGTACTGTAATTACCACATTTGCACAGCACTCTGACCTCACTTCGATATCATAAAAATAGCGCGGCTATCATTAACAGGATTTGTTAGTCACGTTAACATCAACAATTTTTGTGTTTTCCTTCTGCTTTCAAGATTATTTCGTGCCGATCATTAATCAGAGATGTGGGAAAAGCAGAGGGCCCAGAGAAAACCCACCTGACATCAACTACTGTCAACAGCGTCTCTTTAACATTGCAGTAGCATAAATTCTACTTTTTTTTTCCCCTTAACTAAGTTACAAGTATGTTTCTTAGTGGATTTGGAATCCATTATTTGGGCTGATGATTGTGTCCTGTAGAGGAACATAATATATTCTCCTGACTGTCTTATTTTACAAGACAGACATGTTAAGTTTTGAAAACAAAAATGAGGGAGACAGCGCGTTGGAGGAGGATTGGCGAGCGCCAAAGGCGCGAAGCCTTGGTGGCAAGATAACAGGATAAGCTAGAAAATGGTGCATTCTGAGAGCTTTTTGAACATTTTTTTTTTTCTTTAATCCCCCAAACATAAAATTTAATCCACAATCAATGTGAAAATGATGTAATCGCTCCTAAGACATTTAGCTACATCTAACGGTAGATGTATGCATCTACCGTCAGATGTGTCTGGAGGCCAACAGGAGACTCTACATGGCTTTTGTAGACCTGGAGAAGGCATTTGATTGAGTGCCTCGTAAATCTGATGGGCACTAAGAAAACTTGGAGTTGTTGAGTGGATTGTGCGACTGGTCCAAGGGATGTATGCTATTGCTCGGAGCCGTGTCCGTGTTGGTGATGGTTACAGTGAAGAATTCGATTGAAGGTGGGTGTTCATCAAGGCTCTGTTCTCAGCCCACTGCTTTTCATCATTGTGCTTGAAGCCTTGTCATGCGAGTTCCGCTCTGGAGTCCCCTGAGAGGACCTGTATGTTGATGACTTTGTCATCATACAATGTAGCTGAATCCCTTGAGGAATGTGTCAGGAGGCTCTTAACTCGGAAAGACGCAATGGAGGTGAAAGGGCTGAGAGTGAATGTAGGAAAGACAAAGATCATGATCTGTGGTACAGGTCTGGACCTCTTGCAGAGTACAGGCCAGTACCCATGCGCTGTACGTCGCACTGGAGTAGGCAGCAACAGTATCTTTTGTAATGGCTGCAAGTTCTGTGTGCACAAGAAATGCAGTGGGCTCAAGCGCTTGATAGAGGACCCTGATTACAGGTGTATACGGTGCCAAGGAACTGCATGACCCTTAGATGGCAGACCACAGAGGGAAGTACAAGTCGGATCCGACAAGTTGGAAGTTGTAGCTTCCTTTTGTTACCTAGGTGATATGCTCTCAGCAGGAGCTGCTTGTGACCTTTCAACCACATCACGTGTGAAAACAGCCTGGAAGAAATTCAAGTTGCTACCAGTTCTCTCTTCACGCCACCCAGGGCTTTATCCAGGTATTTTGGGAAAAGGCCCCTGGGCAAAATTGGGAAAAAAATACTGACAAAATACCAAAATTGGGAACAATTTCATCAGAGAAATGCCAGCATGATGAAGTTTTGCTCATGATAGTCTTATGAATAGTGAAATAGCTTCTCATCTTGACTATCCAGTGTTAACCTCTGACGTTAAGTATTGTTTTGTCTGCTTCCTTTTGTTTTGACTTTTATTTCTTCATTTTTGGGGGAAAATTTGTTGAAATTGGGAAAAATTGGTACTATTTGGCATTGGGAATGGGGCCGAATTTCGGCCCTGCTGAACAGGCAGAAAATGCCCTGCCACCTCTCGTTCAAGACACGTGGCCATGTGTACAGTTTTTGTGTGCGGAGCGCAATGCTCCATGCCAGTGAGACTTGGCCATTGACAAAGCCAAAACCTCCAAATCTTCAGCGGAATGACAGGGCAATGATCAGACAGATCTGCAATGTCAAGCCACAGGACACCGTGACCATCAGGTCCATTGAGTTACTTGAGCGTCTTGGCATTGAGGACCTGGACCTCATCCTGAAAGAGAGAAGGCTTCGCTGGTATGGACATGTGGAATGCTCCAACGGTGCAGTCAAGACTGCCTGTGACATACAGTACGGCTCAGGTATTTGAACCGTTTTCTTTTTTCATTCTGCGGACAATTTTTTAAATCCGCGTTTTTCCGCCGAATGGTTTGAAGTAAACCACTCCGAGTGAAAATATTTTACTCCAAGTTATGTGCTCGATAATCCGAGGAAATTCCGCGGACCTCACAGCTTACCTGTGATATTCGGAGTGTTTGCGAGTGGTGATTAACATAATTAAATTTTGACAACGGGACGGTCATTTTTTTCTCAGAGCTTACCTGTGATATTCAGAGTGTTTGCGAGTGGTGATTAACATAATTAAACTTTGACAACGGGACGGTCATTTTTTTCTCTGTATCAGAGGCCAATAATGGCGGCCGAAACCTGTCGAAATTTCGCTGACAGTTATCACCTTTGATTATTTGTTTGGCTGCGTCTCCTGACAACCGGTTGTCAGGAGCATTTTTGCTATCAAAAATGCTCCTGACAACCAGCAATATTTTTCCAATAAAAGCCTGCTGTATTAGCATTATTTTGGTTACTTAACCCAGTATTTTAAGTTTCTTGATACATGTTTAATATTTTTTGTTTCTTTGGTATTTTAACGTAACTACTAGATTACAAAATAAAAGAGAAAAAACATGTGGTATTTGCAGAATTTACTGTTTCATTTATTACTGAAAATAAATATAGGATAGGGGCAATTTTACTTGAGTGCTATGGAAAAAAAAAACATGTCATAAGTTCCCTTTCAGAGAATAAATTAGAAAAATATCACGATTATCACACGAATAGGTATCATAGCAGATGTATACGGAACACAGCGGACAAAGAGAGTCTGTGCAGCGGTGGTTCTATCTCAGACGTGCATAGACGACAATGTTGCGAGAAAATGTATGTCAGGATGATAAAAGTATGAAAAATAGAAGTGGAGTTAAAAGTAAACAACCACCATGATGCAATAATCAAAGGCGCCGACATACATGTGTCAGAAAATGGTGATAAACAAGGTTTTTAAGCCTCCGGTTAAGAGTTTCCGCCAATGGCCATAGAACGCAAAGAAAAATGAGTCATGGACGCAAATTTTCTTGCATCTGCCCCCTGCGGACGCTAAGCAGAAAGAGCTAGCGTTAACGCTGCCTGGTCAGATATATATTCGCTGTTACATCCTAGCCCTTTGTCGTTGCTTCTGCTTTGTTTTTCGACCAAAATACAGAGTAATCCATTTCAACGTGAATTTCTGCGATTTGGGAGAAATAGCGATGCATTTGATTTTTTTTCTTGCGTTTTTCCGGAACTTTGTCAGGTTCTCCATAAAAAGAAAAAGTGGTCTTAACTTTTTATCGTCTGTGTGTCTGTTTTGGTATTTTATTCCTAACTACATGACAATGTGAATCTGTAGATCTGTCGAACCCTATTTTTTTTCTCGAAGATGACACTCCGTAGAAGTCAATGTGGTTGCCTAACAATATTCAGGATGGTATTTTTATGCACGCTTGTCATTAAGTTACTGTTCATGCTTCAGGCGTTGTTAATAAAGTTAATAATGCGGGTGGCTTTCCCTTAGATAATAAATACCGTTATGTAATCATGCATCAATAATCTGTTTCCTAATCATGTTAATAGTTGTCATACATGTAACTTGAGGCTGATTAAATATAACTTATAATAAGCTCAATATATGATTGTCAAAAGGTAAGGTTGAAGTGTTTCAGTGTAATTAAAACAAATGCCACCATTCATGAATGGATGAATTTCGAATCATTCGATTGGAACAGTTTTTGTTGAAGACTATGGTGCGGCGAAAATTACCGCAATTTCGATTGCTTTTTTGTCAGGCGTCACGGTTTTTTTCCATTGCGGATACGACTGCAATGGAACGACTTTGGCGTATCACCAATTTGACGGTCGTATTTGGTACGACTTTTTCTTTATTTCTAGGCGTATTTGCTTGATTTTGGAGTCGTATTTACGACGATAAGACCCTTATCAATTACTCTGCTCTTTTTGTACCAAATGGAATCTTCCTCCTAATGTGTACCAGGAGACCATTTCAAAATTTGGGGCTGTCAGGTTGTGTTTTCCTCAAGATTTATTGGGAAAATGGCTGAATATTTTGCAAACAGTGTAAGCCCTGATCAGACGCCGTGTTCTGTGGCGTCTGATCTGGGCCTGCACTGTTTGCCAGGGTACCTCTTTAGGTTTTCTGGTACTTAATGGGTTAATTTAGATTGAAGCAAAGATTGTGGGTACTCAATGAGGCGATTCCTTTGAGTTTCCATAATTTTTGTTTTCATTTTTGGATAAAGGCCTGGATTTTATGCAAACAGTGTACAGGATACAAGGTCTGGAATACAAAGAGATTCACTGTAGATCAGACAAGGATTACAGAAAACAATTGTTTTGTAGGAAATGTAAGGTAGAACAGGTTTTGTTTGTTTGAATTCGTGTTTAACATTCCCATCACCACTATTAAGGGCATTTTGGAGATGCTGCTTCCAATTTTGTGGGACTTTTACCTGACATTGAGATGAATGCCACCCAATGAAACCAATGGCACCAAACTCAGGAAAACTGTCTTCGAAGTCTTTATTTTCATCAAAAGACATAATGAAGCCTGTATGTTAGATCCTGAACTGAGAGCCTATTTAAGGATTTTTGAGAATGCAACCTGATTAGAGAGCCTAATTATTTCTCCTTTAACAGCTGCATAGAGAGACATGGAGCTTCAACAGTCTCCATGAGATCAGGATTTTAGCAATCATGTTATACCCTGGGAAACATTTGGATTACCTTGGGGAAAATATGGCCGCTGCCAGAAGGCTTCACTGAAACCAATAAATGTTGTTTTAATTACCTTAGCAGATTTCAATTGGTAATAATAGTCAGAGATTATTCATTACAGTAACTTTTTCTTGCAAATGAAGTAATTATATTTTAAAGGTGGTCATTTACTTTAAACAGTCAGGCGCATAACCTATACAAGTTATTTTTTTATAACCTGTCACAGTTATAAAGTCACAAACCGCCATTGAATTTCTAAGTGAGGCTATAGAAAATAACTTGTTTAGGTTATGTCACAAGTTCTTTAGGATTATGTTAAATTGAAAAATATGAAAATATTAGCGTGAATGCATTAATATTCTCGTCACCCCACTCTTGTTTGAAACATGTGTGTACAACTTTTTAGACAATGCGTACAAAGAATTTTGATTTCAATCATCAAATTAAAGTCTTCTTTCCCATTAAAAATTGTTGCCACATGTGGCAAAATTGCGATAAGGTGGGAATTCAAGTTTTAAAACCATTAATTTTACCGATTTGGCGCTCAAAATCCACTAAAAAAAAAATTTTTTCTGAATGAAAACTCGATCGTGTTGACGGATCCACTATCTTGTTAGAAAGAGCGCTTCTCGTGGAATATCGCCATAATGTTATAATGGTGCAAAACGGCGGGAATTTCTAAAAAGAAGAGAAAAACTATGCCGATTTTTACCAATTCTCGAAAGACCAAATATAACGCAAAAGAGTTATTTTTTTTTTAACTTGTTCAGGTTATGCACCTGACTGTTAAATAAACAAAAAAAAAAACGCTCGGGTATTTCATCAAATTCCTCCGAGTATTTCCGCATAACTTCACAAGAAAATATTGCCTCTAGGTACGATATTACGACTCGGAATAATTTCGTGAAACTTCGCGTACCGCATACTTAGCGCAGATCTTGTGAGTGTTTTCGAGGAGTGTCCGCAGAACATATACATCTACTCGGAACAATTCTGAGTGTTTTGGAAAGTGCTCGAAACGCCGAGATTCGGAATAAAGAGTTTTTTTGTTCTTATACCTGAGCCGTACTGTACAGGTAGGTGGAAAGCGGGGGCCTGGAAGGCCCAAGATGACCTGGAAGCAGCTGACAGAGAGACATTGCAGAGAATGGAAGCTCTCTGCTATCGATCCTTATGATAGACAGGCCTGGAGATCTGGTGTAAGATCTGCCATGCCTGCAGCATGCTAGCTACCTGGAAGGGGGCCCACTTATGTGGACTTTGCCTCTGTACATGTACCTGCACATTAATAAAAAATCTGTTGATGTTGATGACTGAGTCGGTCATATTTGGCCATTGTCTCAGTTGTCAATAGGAGGTTTTAGGGATTCCGTTTTTGACGTCATTCTTGCGCATGCGCAAAGCACTGGCCGTCAATTGAAACGGCCATCGCTATTCAAATGCATTGGCGCAACTTAAAATGCTAACAATATTCCGACATTTTTAGGGAAAATATACCCGTTTAAATTGAAATAATGCCCCAAGAAGGAAAGCATGATATTTTGCTTTTATTACTGAAATTTATTTATCCTGGATCCGTTTTTAATTGACGAAAATCCGTCTTCGTGAATGACCCATTTGATATACCGTTATTCACGAAAGCTCACTTGTAAACAAAATAAGTTTTTACGTAACTTTTCGTTTTATTCGCTATCCAAGTATAGCTATCACATATGAACATCACTTGAATCCATCCATCTATCTATCTATATCTATCTATCTATCCATCCACCTATCTATCTATCTGTCTGTTAGACAGATAAATAAACATACTGACAGTCGAAATAAACTAATGAGTGGACTGACGGACGGGCGTCGAGTCAACGTTGGTTAGACGTCATGCCGTTGACACCCACTCCAACACACTTCAATGTCAAATGACCGTTGGGATGAGAGAGAGGTTTGACTGACAAACTGAAAGTACACAGATTGACGACAGACAGACCGACTGACTGAATGACTGACTAACAGATGAACGGACAGACAGTTAGACAGAAAAATAAACATACTGACAGTCGAAAAAAAAAAACAACTAATGAGTAGACTGACAGACGGGCGTCAAGTAAAATTTGGCTCGACGTCATGCCGTCGACACCCACTCCAACTCACTTCAATGTCACATGACCGTTGAGATGAGAGAGGTTTGACTGATCCCTGTATCCAAGAAGATATTGTAGAGCTAAGCTAATAAGCCATTAATCGTTTTTATACCAAATGGAATCTTCAGCAGGAGTCCATTTTAAAATTTAGGTTGTGTATTTTCAAAGTTTATTTGGAAAATGGCTAAACTTTTTGCAAATAGCGTAGGCCCTGATCAGACGCCGCGTTCTGTGGCATCTGATCTGGGCCTGCACTGTTTGCCAGGGTGCCCGTTTTGGGGTTTCTGGTTTTTGTTTTTGGTTGATTTGAGGTTTAACGTCCTCGTCAACACTGTAAAGGTCATTTTGGAACCGTTGCTTCCAATTTTGTGGGACTTTTACCCGACATTGCGATGACATCTCAAGCCCTGCCGCCCAAGGTTGAACAAATCTACAAACTAACCAGATTTTACTGAAAAATCTTGCACTTGCGAAGGAGTGTTTCATTCACATGCACTGGAAGGGTGTTCTATGTTTGTTTTGAATATAATGTTCCAATCCCACTGAGTCTTGATGGGTCCGAGCACTGGGCAAATGACATCTTATTAAGCAACGCCGTATTATCACCAACGCAACGTTCTGATGTTTCATCGACGTAGCAAAGTCAAATTCAGTGCATCGCTTTGATGTTGATTTGATGTAGACACGTCGTTGTTGACACGTTACATGTCGGTTGATGTGGATTTATGTAACGATAAACTGTAAATTACATTTGCCTATGCTCGATAATTGCTGGTATGCTAAGAGAGAGAGAGAGACAGAGAGAGAGAGAGAGCAACATGTAGTCCATGGCACACTCAGAGAGAGAGAGAGAGAGGACCCTGTTGGGTCGTACGTACAATATATCTTTAAGAGCAATAACACTTTGGATTTGCGGCGAAATTTCACAGCACGCAGCATATCAGTGTTTCTTCCATTATCTTACATCAGAATTTGCCAAAAGTTTAAAAGAATTCCACTGTGTTACGCTGTAATTAACACTTTATCTGTCCCACTGCCTTGAAGCAATACGGCCGTTGACGGCCAGGGCTTTCCCCGTTCTATTTTTAGAACCGGAAGTATGTCACGAAACAAGCTCCTATAAGCCGATTCTGAAGAACGATGACCATAATAACATCTTTTAACTCCTTTTGTTTGTTTCATTGAGGTTTTACATCCCTGTCAACACTGTATAGATGAGTTTAGGACGCAACCGGTCGCTAAGGAAATGCTATCCCACGATTCCGTATTTTTGCGCATGCGCAGTTTTGTGTGGCAAAAATAACTGTTGTTCAGACTGATCCGATAGCAGTTATTAATTTCTTTGAATTTGACAATTTTAAATAGAGCGTAAGGCAAAGGTGACGCATATCTTGCGTCACTGTGGCGTCCAACTGATATTGGCTGACAATTGGGTAAGACCTGCTATCCTTGCAGCAGGTAAAGGTAGTGGGGATTGCTCTTATTCCTTCTGTTTCTACACTTCCAATCATTTTCCTCTTTCTCCTCTGTCCTTTACTTTAACCTACTATGTCTTCTATATTTTTTCTCCCTTTCTCTGGGAGAGGAGACAAAATTACCCACAGGGGTTGACGTGTCGTTAAACCCAAAACAAATAATAATCGAATAATTAACTGACAATGGTCGCGTCTTGTTGCGCTAATCGCAAGACAAACGATGCGAGAGTGAAGATGATTGGTTGGTTGGTTGAATTGTGGTTTAATTTCCCCGTCAACAATATTTAGGTCATTTTGAAGACATTGCTTCCAGTTTTGTGGGACTTTTACCCGATATTGAGATGAAATGACAATTCAAACCCTGCCGCCTAATGGAACCAAAAGGCTTATATGCATTTGTCGGTCTGACTCACATCACTTTGCCTGGGCAGGCTGAGTCCTTCTAAGCGGTTTATCAATACTCATGTGTAGTCAGCTTCAGCTCTGGGTGGAAGCACCATGCAGCCCATCTATTTCTCAAAGGCCCGATGGGCGGGGGCAAGACAGTGAAGATGAATCGAAGGATTACCACCCTGACAGATTCAACATGTGGGTGATAAAGATCAATCGTTTACAACCGGTAACAGGGTTGTTTGAATATTGAAATTCGCCGTCCCCGCGACCCCCGCCCATCGAGGCTTGAAGAAATAGATGGGCTGCATGATGCTTCCACGCAAAGCTGGAACCAACGTACACGAGTACTGGTAAACCAATTAGAGAATCTAAGCCAGCCCAGGCGAAACGGTGCGAATCGGACAATCCATGCTTATAAACCCTATTGGTTTCATTGGACGACAGGGCTTGAGATATCATTTCATCTCAATATCGGGTAAAAGTCCTACAGAATTGGTAGCAACGTCTCCAAAATGACCAAAAAAGTGTTGACGTGGACGTTTAATATCAAAACAAACAAACAAACAAATCACCATCCCCGTTAACACTATTAAATGTGTGCCATTTTTGAGACGTTGCTTCCTATACCCACATTGAGATTAAATAACATCTCAAGCCTTGACGCCAAATAAAAAAAATGTGGTTTATAGTGGTTTACCAGAACTCATGTGCGGCGGCCAGTTTTAGCTCTGCGAACCCAGAGCCTCTCGTATATCGTACAAACACTCTACCGACCCAGATACCGGGCCACACCTTCGATCCCTGTCTAATGACATTCGTCCCGAATCTCTAAGTGCCATCCAGTCTGGCTATGGTACTTTCATGTTCAGTTTTTTTTTCAAAGTATCGCTTCTGAAACTCTGCCAGTAATGATTTTGCTTAACTGCTCATTTTTTTTTTCTTGCAAGTCAAGTCAGGCCAAAGATTTATTCAGGGCTTCCTAACTCAGGGTATGATAATTAAACAAGCATTCATTTAAAACATACAGCAAACAACTAATAGCATGTACATGTATAATGGAATAGTAAAATAACCTAAAAATCGGATAATTCGGATATTCGGACATGGTATCTGCTAAGTACTGTTGTGATTCAAAAGATTGTGAACTGCAGTTTTTATTTCTTGGATTTGAGGTTTAACGTCCCCGTCAACAATGAAAAGGTCATTTTGGAGACGTTGTTTCAAATTTTGTGGGACTTTTACCCGACATTGAGATTAAATGACATCTCAAACCCTGCCGCTCAATGAAAGCAATATGGTCTATAAGCATGGACGGTCAGACTCGCCCCGCTTTGCCTGGGCAGGCTTAGATCCTTTGAGCGGTTTACCAGTACTCGTGTGCGGTCGGTTTCAGGTCTGCGTGGAAGCACCATGCAGTCAATCTATTTCTTCAAGCCACGATGGGCTGGGGCCGCTGAACTGCATTATAAAAGCCTATGAATGTTGTGGATGAAATGACAAACACTATGCTAAAAAAACTTATTTTTCCTTAGTTTACTGTACACGCACGGGCTCGATTGATTACTTTTTGCCACACAAGACTGCGCATGCGCAGCGTAACCAAGGAAGTAAATCAGCCTAAACTCATCTATAGGTCATGTTGGAGACGTTGCTTCCAATATTGTGGGACTTTTATCCAATGAGATGAAATGACATCTCAAGCCCTGTCGCCCAATGAAACCAATAGGGTTTATATGCATGGACGGTGAGACTTGCACTGCTTTGCCTGGGCAGGCTTAGATCCTCTAAGTGGTTTACCAGTACTCGTGTACAATCGGATTTCAGTGGAAGCACCATGCAGCCACAGATGCTTGGGGTCAGGTCTGATTAGCTTTCTAGCCCGCCAGAACAGGCCTGCTATCGATAAAACTTGTTTGAAGGCCTTAAAACAATGTTTTAAAAAAGGTCCCCATCACTGATAGGCTCTAATAGGTCTGATTAGCTTTCTAGCCCGCCAGAACAGGCCTGCTATCGATAAAACTTGTTTGAAGGCCTTAAAACAATGTTTTAAAAAAGGTCCCCATCACTGATAGGCTCTAATATACACAAGATAACAATCTTTTCCAGATCTGAAAATAGGGGTCACACAAGAAAACATCGCAATATTATCAAAATACGAAATATATCTACAACTTACACACATCCGTCGATCCTGCAAACATTCCTCTTCACGCTCCCACAAATGTCATCTTTAGATCTTGTCAAATAGAAGCATTATTCGACGAAGACTTTCACAAAAACAATATTTTTCTTGTCAAACACATCTTCTCGCAGACGGTTCCCGGCTCAATGGCGATTTAGCCGTTCGATCAGAGGGGCGCGAAAACCAATATTTCAAACGGGTATTTTACAGTACCTGGCGGAAAAGTGCGAGTGTTTCTGGATTGTTACGGAAATTCAAATTTGAACTATCTATCAATCTTTTACTACTGAGTCGGTCATATTTGGCCATTACCTGACTAAATTTACAATTTAGCTTTTTAAAAAAGTCACTGGATTCAAACTATTTACAGTCTGAATAACAGAGCTATGATAATACGCTGCACCAGAGTGTATCTTATAGACTCAAACTATTTACAGTCTGAATAACAGAGCTATGATAATACGCTGCACCAGAGTGTATCTTATAGAAGGCTATTAAAGAGGACTCCTCACGACGGGCCTCTATGTGGAGTGTGATAGCTCAGTGGTTAGTGCACTTGCCTCTCATGCTAGAGGTCCCGGGTTCGATACCCGGCAGCGGCAATAAAATTTCGGTGTCCGAACACGCTCCATCGGCATCATTTGCAAGGAATAATTGCCATAAAGTGCACCGTCCTTCGGATCTTGACGTTAACTGGAGGCCCCCTGTGCAGGGAGAACTTCTCCACCGTAATTACATGATTTCTGTGTAGGCTTTCATCCTGCAAAACCTGGAGTGTCGGTAATGGTCAAATGTGACCGAAGCAGTATCAGTAGATAGATAGATAGATAGATAGATAGATAGATAGATAGATAGATAGATAGATAACCTGGAGTGTCGGTAATGGTCAAATGTGACCGAAGCAGTATCAGTAGATAGATAGATAGATAGATAGATAGATAGATAGATAGATAGATAGATAGATAGATAGATAGATAGATAGATAGATAGATAGATAGATAGATAGATAGATAGATAGATAGATAGATAGATAGATAGATAGATAGATAGATAGATAGATAGATAGATAGATAGATAGATAGATAGATAGATAGATAGATAGATAGATAGATAGATAGATAGATAGATAGATAGATAGATAGATAGATAGATAGATAGATAGATAGATAGATAGATAGATAGATAGATAGATAGATAGATAGATAGATAGATAGATAGATAGATAGATAGATAGATAGATAGATAGATAGATAGATAGATAGATAGATAGATAGATAGATAGATAGATAGATAGATAGATAGATAGATAGATAGATAGATAGATAGATAGATAGATAGATAGATAGATAGATAGATAGATAGATAGATAGATAGATAGATAGATAGATAGATAGATAGATAGATAGATAGATAGATAGATAGATAGATAGATAGATAGATAGATAGATAGATAGATAGATAGATAGATAGATAGATAGATAGATAGATAGATAGATAGATAGATAGATAGATAGATAGATAGATAGATAGATAGATAGATAGATAGATAGATAGATAGATAGATAGATAGATAGATAGATAGATAGATAGATAGATAGATAGATAGATAGATAGATAGATAGATAGAAAGAAAGAAAGATAGATAGATAGATAGATAGATAGATAGATAGATAGATAGATAGATAGATAGATAGATAGATAGATAGATAGCTATAGGGGACAGCGTTAACCATGTCACTGATGCTACTTCAATTTCGTCATTGTCGTCAGGTCAGTCAAGCAGATGTCCTCTGTACCTTTTCCACCACGACTACTATTTTTATCAATAGAAGAACATAATACCATTTTCAATTTCCGACCCTACCCAGTGTCGTTTTTGCATTTTCACATAGTAATTTCAGGTTTTAAGTACATTTTTTGTAGTTTTGGGTATAGAATTTAGTACCTTCCAAAATACAGAGCTGACTTTTTAAGCATCTAAAATGAATTATGATATACAGTGCAAGTCTCAACATGACAATTTTATTAACGTGTAGAAAAAAAAATACTAGCCCGACCCTTTTTTCGGGATAAAAATCAAATAATAAAAAAAGTTTCTCCTACCTACCGACCAAAATGTTTTCAGCATGTTAGCGGAAACAGCTATTGTTTACGCCATACTTAAGGTAGTATCGCTGATATATGTTAACTCCAATCAAGATCGTTACTGATGGTGATACCAAGATGTTTGGAGGATTGAAAATTGATTCGATGCCAGTGGAAATATCATTGATGCACAGAGAGAATAACAGTGGACCAAGAACAGTCCCTTGTGGGACTCTTGACAACATAGCAGCCGCTCTGAAGATTCATCATTAACAACAATGCGCTGTTAAGTAGTTCATTTTGTGGGCAGAATAAATGTGTCCACCTGTCCCCCTTTACACGTTAACGAGTTTGCTAAAATAAGCATTCTAGCAAACTGGTAGATTTTCTCCTCCTTGATTTGAGTGAAGCTTTTGACAAAGTTGCTCATGAAAAATTGCCTTTGAAATTCAACTTTTATGGCATAAGGAAAATACTCTAAACTGGTTTAAAAACATCTTGAATTAGTTTTGCTTAAAGGTGCATTATTGAGCTATCGGGCTTCAAAAATGAAAAGCGTGTTTTTCGGTTTTATTTCTTCTATTCATGTAGCTTTGTCATTTGTAACCTTCTGAAACCAAATACCACTTCAGAACTTTGTGAAAATCGTCGTTTTCATTTTTGTTTATTTGTTGTTTTTGGGAATTTCAATCTAAAAATATTCCTGTCACGTGACAAAAAGCCGGGCAACATGACTGCGGCGAACAATAAGATGGCGACCTCCGGTTCATCTGAGGAAAGTAGAATTTTTAGTCCAAATTACAAGTATTTGACTTTCAACTGCACTGACACAATACTATCATGCATGTTAATCTGTTATCAAATGCTAACGCATCAATTTACAGACAAGAAGATAATTTTACCGTCAATATCTGAGGATGAATTTCTGAATCGATGAGAATTGACATGGGGTCGTTTCAAAGATACACAAAAACCGCATACATGTGAGAGTACATGTATGATGTGGGTATTTGTTAGAATTAGACGATACTAGCAATAACCTTTTGATTTGTTTGATTTGAGGGTTAACGTCCCAATTAACACTGTTTAACGTCCCCATCAACACTGTATAAGTAATTTTGGAGACCTAGCTTACAATTTTGTGGGACTTTTATATACCCGACATTGAGATGAAATGAGATCTCATTCCCTGTGCTTACGGGCCTCCGTGGCCTAGAGGTTAAGAGCGCTGACTCTTGATCATTAGGTCTCTCACCGCTGTGGTTCGAGCCTCGCTCGGGTCATATGTGAGACGCCAAGTTCTGCAACGGAAGGTCAGATGGTTTTTCTCCGGGTACTCCGGTTTTCGCCCACCTCTGATTAACGATCTCCAAAATGACCTTTACAGTGTTGAAGGGGACGTTAAACCTCAAACCAAACAAACAAACGTGCACCAGGACCCACTCACTGATACTGGGATCGGCCACATTTTACCATTACTTGCAGATTTACAGCACGCATCAATCTTGCGCTGGCCTCGGTAGCTCAGACGGATGCGCGTCTGACTGCTGATCATGGGGAAGCAGGTTCGATACCTGCCGGGGTCGGCAATATTCTTTCGCGGGGATTGATCAAGAAATCTTTCCTACGGTCATTCTCTCCATTCCGCTGGCTCAAGAAGGGCAGTTGTCAGTTTCTGGCGAAAGAATGTGCACTCTCCTGGTTACCTCTTACGTATAAGCCTGCCCAGGAAAAGTAAACTGACAGGCTCAAAAACGGCCTTAACAGTGTTGACTTGGCCGTAAACCTCAAAACAAACAAACAGTTAACCTGCATAGGGGATGACTCTCCCTGAACAGGGCGCCTCCAGTTTGTTTGTTTGATTTGAGGTTTAACGTCCCCGTCAGCACTTTAAAGGTCATTTTGGAGACGTTGCTTCCAATTTTGTGGGACTTTTACCCGACATTGAGATGAGATGACATCTCAAGCCCTGTCGCCCAATGAAACCCATAGGGTTTATTAGCATAGGCGGTCCGCCTCGCACCGCGGTTCCTGGGCAGGCTTAGATCCTCTAAGCGGACTACCAGTACTAGTGTGCGGGCCGGATTCAGCTCTGCGTGGAAGCATCATGCAGCCCATATATTTCTTCAAGCCCCTATGGGCGGGGGCCGGTGCATCCAGTTAAACGTTCCGATCCAAAGGGCGGTGCGCATTTTGACATTCATCGCTGTAAATGGTGTTCAGACACCGAAATAATCATCGCCGGGTCGAACCGAGGGCCTCTGGCATCTGAGTCAAGTGCACTAACCACTCTGGGCTTAACCACTGAGCTGTCACGCTCAGTTTATTACATAAACTCCAGGTTTGCAGGATGAGACTCTGCACAGTAATCGGCTCTTTCGTTGTACATTGGGTCGTTCTCCCTGCTGGGGGGGGGGCGGGGGGGGGGGGGGGGTTCATGTGAGTACCAGCTGATAGCAAGCCGGCGGAATGAACAACTGACAGCGCATAAATGTCATCCTACTAGATTTCAGTAAGGCCTTTCACGAGGTTCCGCACAATTTCATTGCTGATGGATACCAGAAAGTCGTAATTGAGGATTTCTTCGTCTGCGCCCGTTACTTCTGGTGTTCCACAGAGTACAGTGCTCGGCACTCTCCTCTTCCTCATATACATCAACGACTTGCCACCACGCGTCTCCCCTGTTCGCTGATCACTGCCTGTTGTACCGAGTTGCTGTCGCTCAAGAGGACTTTAATTATTTACAAGCATGGGAGAGAGACTGATAGATGCGTTTTCACCCAGACAAGACTTAGTCTGAGTACATCAGAATCGGCAACAAAAGCAAGATAATGGAGTCATCATACAACATCCATTGCCAGAAGTAAAGCAAAAAACCTGGCTATAGACAGTACACTGGTGTGAACTAGTCACACTGACATGCTTAGACTAGCTTCTAGTCGGATATCATATTTTAAAGTTAATAAGTAATATTCTTCTACCCCTTATTTGATCTTGGGAAGATATACTCTGACTAAAATGCCAGTTTGCCTTATCAGTTGGTGTTCGGTAAGGGGTACAGAAAGGCAATAAACATTTCATGACTGTAGCTGTAATCAATCATTTACCAAGGATCTTGCGAGGTAAAATTCGCATTGTACTAGACCTTGGTGTCTGAGACAAGATTAAAGTCTAACAAGGTTTCATATTTGATAAAAACACACATGAAGGTTGGTAATTGGTAAATATGACATCAAGGTCTAGTAGCTAGACTATGACATGCTATCTACGACAGACAGCCAGACAGCTGCTTTCCTATCCTACGCAGGAATCTCTCTGCATGCCCAAAGGACATCAAGGCAACAGCATACAAGTCACTAGTTAGACCTAAACTAGAATATGCTGCCACCCCCTGGGACCCCTACAAACAAACTAGTCCAGTTCAATCGCAATCTTCCGCTCACATCGTCTATCTTACTGATCATATGCATATTGGAAATGAAAAAAGGGAGGTTGGTAAAACCTAGTATTCCTTGAATTTCTCGAATCAAGGTCTGCTTTATTAAGGAAATTTCGTAATCCCGGATCGTTTTGTTATTGACGAAGAGCTCTGTGTGAATGATCCATGTCCCTGTCTTGAGATAGATATAAGAGCTTTATTTGTTTAACCGTCATTCATGAAGGCTTACAAAAGTATTTAGGCTGATGAAATATATATATTGGATTTTTCAAGTACGGCAACTTGGATTTTTTTAAGTACGGCAACTTGGAAAAAAAATGCTGAATTAACTGTACGGTTACTTGCGTCACAAAATTGCAAATTTGGAAACTACTGACACCATTTTGACATCGTTTGGAAGGAAAGACCGTGGTTATTATCATGTTTGGTTTCATCACATAGGGATCGATTATAATGCTAGTGCTGATCGTAAATCAATCTATTTTTGCATGAAACAGATGGAGATGTGAAATCTACACCAGGGCCATATTTCCTTTTGAGAATTCTTTGTCGTTGCTTTCGCTTTGTTTCATTACTGAAAATACTTTGGAAGAAAGTCTGTCCCCTATTGGTCTATTCAACGGAAGGAACTTTCCTTTCGTGATGGGAAGTTTTTCTTTTTTTTTTTCTTTTTTTTTTTCTTTTTGTTGTTTTTGTTTACAAAATAAAGTTTGTTTTTCAGTGAGCTGAAATAGTTTCTACTTCGTTCTTGTGAAACTTACAACTAGAATAGACGTTAGTTTATGCTTTGAGAAGTGTTTATTCCTTTGGCGAGAGTTTATTCAAACGAAGGTCCTGTAATATGCATACTATACTCCAATTATTTAAGATTATGAGTGAGGCCATTATTATTATTATTATTTTTTTTTTTTTATTTTTTATTTTTTTTTTTTTTTGTATTACGAAAACATGCCTTTTCAAATAAATTGAACATATTTCCACCCAAAAAATGAAAATGTTCAGATAAAAGATTCTGCTATTTTTCATAATTCAGCTCATAACATAGATTTTGGGTACCCGTTGGAACCGTCTCGACCAGGCGGTTTCTGACGAGTACCAAAAATCTATGTTTTGGGCAGAAATGCGAAAAATAATGTACACCCATACAAACCCCATTCTACTGGATTAAAGTGGAGTTTAAGAGGGTCAAAATTGCATAGGCATGTTTTCATGATGGTCTTCTGTTTTTTTGTTTTTTTTCGAAATCGGCCACGTGCACACATGTTGCAATTTTTATCTTGTATATTCTAACCATTTCACATTTGTACGGTTTAGTAACGCCACAGACAACAAAAAGCTACTTTAAAGAAGGTGATTTAAGGTTCCTCAATACAGTTATTTCACTACATTTGAGGTACTGAAAAAATTATATTTGCAAATAGTTACCCAAACAGATTTTTCATCAGATGGTAGTCCATGTAAATGTAAGAATATGAAAGCAAAATATTTTTATTGGAAAGTCACCATGTTAGTAATTTATTGCATTTTTCCATGGTTTTGCAAAAATGATATCTTAATCCACAGAACAAAAATGTGTAAAATACTATCATAGAATTGTGGCTAAAGGTTGCCTTTAGGCACTGCAAGAGTGGAATTTCAAGTAAAATACCTAAATAGTACTGAAAATTAATGATTCCTCCCCCACCCCACAAAAATGTAATTATTTCACCTGGTACTATTTTTAAATTCAGTGTATGGTAGCCAAAAATGACCAGTTCTACCAAGTTGGCAGTAAGATCACTGATTGGGTTGAGGTGTTGCAATCTCTTGCATTTAGCTTGTAAAATGATTGACCTTCTTTGGTGCTTTTAGTATTTCATTTTATATATTTCATTCATGCAATTTATAACAATTTATGAATCACTGCACCAAAGTTTCACTGTATTATTGATTGTGTTCACTGTGTGGATGATTTGATACTGGAATAAAATCCAAAACCAAAAAAAAAAAAAAAAAAAATAAGATAAAAACAGTTTATCCCCATATTTGAACTGAAAGAATGAAAGCAGCCTGTTCAGCACCAGGATTTTTGTGCAAAAGGCTTCTGATCACTTCCAATAACTGCTATGTTAAAGCAGTGATTTTACCCATTGATTTGTTACATAAGAATCAGAATCAGAATTGTTACTGGTGACACGTCAAATGACATTCATACACCAGGACCTGTGATATGGGAAGTTAGTCCCTAGCTCTAACCAAAGATGTAAACATAGCTACACAATCATCAGCACCTTCCGCCGTCGAAATAATAGAATCCGGAAGGGCATTCCAATCTCTAATGGTTCGGGGGAAGAACGATTCTTTATAAATATCCGTTCTTGCAGTAAGGGTCTGAAACGTCATTGAATGGTGCTGTCTACAGTGCCTAGCCGGGGGAACAAGGTCATCTGTTGGAATGCTGGCAGCACCCTTTAGACCTTTGTATAAGAGTATGAGCCTACTGTCTCTTCTCCTTTTCTTGAGAGACTCCCATCTTAATTTTCCTAGAATTCCAGTCATGCTCCCAGTTTCAAAGCAGTAATTTCCAGTTACAAATCTAGCCGCTCTATTCTGAACTTTTTCAATTTCTTCATTTAGGACCACTCCGCTTGGGTCCCAGATGCAACTACCATATTCCAAGATTGGGCGAACAAGTCCCCTGTATGCTGTCTCTTTCACGTCCTGGGGACACTGATGAAGATTTCGCCTCAGGAATCCAAGAGTTCTATTCGCCTTTGTACACATATTGCATATCTCAAATCGTGAGTGATTGTCACACCAAGGTATTTAATGGAATTCACATTTTCGAGGACCGTTCCCTCTAAAGTGTAAGAAGCCTCAACTTTATTAGATCTCTTCCTTGTTATCTGCATAATATTGCATTTAACTGGCTGAAATCTCATGCCCCATTTTCGGGCCCAACATCCTAATCCATCTATGTCAGCCTGAAGTTTCAGTGAGTCATCTGTATCTCTAATTTCCCGGTAACAAACACAGTCATCTGCGAAAAGTCTTATTTCTGAGTCAATGTCAGAGGAAATATCATTGATGTACAGGGAGAACAATAGAGGACCAAGAACAGTCCCTTGTGGGACTCAGACAAAACTGGCGCCCATACTGAAGATTCACCATTAACAAAAACACGCTGTTTTCTGTTCACATGAGTCACCATAAACAAATAATTGATGTTTGGACATATTTATCTAATCCAATTAATGATCTGTTGTGTCATCTACTTACCAATGTGCGGGTTGGTAAAATTTCATAGAAGCCCAATGCTTTTAATATGTTTTGCTGAAAGAAGTTAAAAAAGAAATCTACCCTTTTCAGCTTGTTTACTTGGGAACAGGGGTGAACAACACAAACAGGACAATGTTACACGTAGAAACTAGTTCAGAAATGAAGGCATACTATTCATGAATTAACGAACAAATTATGTTAGAAAGTATGTGAAAGTAGGCGCAAGACAGTTTCAAATATGAATATTATGTTTTAAATTTAAAGCAATGGTGTACTATTGTTGTTTTTTTTTGGGGGGGGGGGGGGGAATTAGTTCCAAGGCGTATGAATACGTTTTTGCATTTGGCAAGATGGAAATCTCTTCAATTTGACAGCTACACTAATTTATCAGTGATGACAGGCTTCCAAGATAGGCGATTTCATTATGGTATACGCAGGAAGAAGGCTACATAGCTGACTTTTCAAGGTATTTTCATTGATGATGGAGAAAATAAAATGTGGAAGGCATAATTGATGAAATCTCAGCATTTCAGATTTACCGCAAGAAAAGGAGATGATGGCGCCCATCGAGAATAAACATGTCAAAAAAATCTGGTTTTCAATTCAGGTAGCCTTTTTGATAGAAAGCTTTGACCGAGTCGTTAGTATTTGATGTGAACTATTGATCTGCAGCTGTTTTAGTAACTTTTAAAAAGTCTATAAAGCGGTTTCCTTTTTTCCTGGTAAAAGTGAAAAATGCAGAATTTCATTTATTTTCAAAGGCACAGGGATGTTGCTAATGCAAGAAAGTACTTGCTGTAATAACCGTTTATACCTCCAAACCTTTTTCTTGTGGGACATGGATTTTTAAACGGAAATCAGGATTATATTTTGGGGAAAATCAACTTGCAAATCTTTCATCTATATTTTTCTTGTGCAAATGTATTGAGGAAACTTAAGATGTCCTGAGATAAAAGTACTTTCATAAATTTCTTTTCCGTTCACAAAAGGTTACTTTCGCTGTAATATAAAGGGCAGCTAAAATAATTTTCACCCTAGTTGTAATCTAAAACTGTTAGTTTAACACTTAAATACCAGCATTTTAAACAAGAAGTGCAGATCTGGTAAAACGCAGCATTATGCCGCCTTTCTATGTTTTGATTCCATGGCCCAGTGAGATTCTATGATGGGGCGGTCTAAGTCCCTCTGGAGGGTGACCGAATAATCAGGGAGAATTATGGTCAGGTACACCCCAGTGTCACCAGCAAATAGGCGAACCCGGGACCACATATTGTCGGGTAGGTCGTTAAGGTATAATAACAATAATATTGTGCCTAGAACTGATCCTTGTGGTACACCTGAAGTAACTGGAACCTCATCTGAGTACTCACATTCAAGTGCAACTGTCTGACTTCTCTCAATCAGAAAAGACTTAATTCACTGGATAGTTAATCCATGTACCAGTAGCTTGCGAAGAAGCTTCATGTGATTCACCTAGCCAAAGGTAATGCTAAACCCAAGATAAGATCTATTTGTTGACCATTTAATCATGATCTGGTAAGGTCATAAACAAGCAGAATCACATGAGTGTCACAAGATCTGCGCTTCCAGGCTGTTGAGTATTTTGTGATCATAAGGTATGTCCAAACCAAATCTTATGCGGCGAAATTTAGTTTCAACCTACAAAAATCCATTTTTTGAAGGATTTTCTGCTTGTCGGAATTTTGTAAACCTGTCCCCGTAGAAAACCTAAAGCAAATTCTTATATGCCCATTATGACATAAAGACCACATTGGTAATGGGAAATTGTTTTTAAGAAATAGGTGCGATATGGGCATAAGAGCAATTTACGATCTTACTAGTGAGGAAGTGGTATTTTATAGTTTTGAACAGTTAAAGGCGAAATATGATATAAGGGCCACATTTTTAGACTACCACCATGTAGTAAATAGTATTTCTCAAGTATGAAAAGATCAAATTCACATGAATCGTGTATTTGCTGTTAAATTTAAACAAAATGTAGTTTGTAACATATACTTTCAAGACTTGATTAGTTCAAAGAAAGGGAGTAGACTATTTATGATATTTTGGTTAGAGTAAACGAATACATTACACAAACAAAATGGCAAACGGAGATAGGAGATAAAGTGGAAAAAGAGCATTAAAGACATTTCACGAGACAAAACTACGCGACTTTCAATACAAAATCAATAATAAAAATTTAGTAACACATTCATTTCTATTTAAAATTAATAAAATCAGGGTTGTAGTTACTGTAATGAACAACCAGAAAAAATCCATTATTTATTTCTTAGATGCCCAAAAGTAAGAACGTTTTAGACTGAACTTTAATCATGGTTGACCACAAATGTAAATCCAGAAATATCGCTAGAGGATCGTAAAATACTATTTTCACACGGTGGTAAAGCAGAAGTGGTCAATTACATCTCTCTCTCTCTCTCTCTCTCTCTCTCTCTCTCTCTCTCTGTTTTAGCAAAATATTGTATATACGAAAACAAATTTGTTTCTATGAATAAAGTGCTTAGCGAGAGATACATTTCACTCATAAACAACAGGTTAGATAAATTCTTTAAGATTAAAGCCCCTCTCTCGCCCAGCCCAGTGGAAATCGTTTCACTGACCGCTCCAAGGCGGTTCTTCTGTCGCTGTTTATTTTTGTTATGGTTTGTCTTTGAGTGTTTGTATCACTTATTTTATTTTGTTTTGGATATCGAATTGGCCATTTTGTGGAAAAGTAACTGTCCTTTTGGCTTTCCGCTATTGATGTTTCCATTAGGGTCTGTTGTTTCATGTTTGTGTTTCTTTCCCCTTTGGTAACTCTGGTGGGAGCTGTGGGTAAATTGTGTCGATTCCTGATCATTGCCTACACTTCTATGTTCTACATATAACTACTTTTACCCAAACACTGATGATTCATGAGGCCTATTCCGACTTAATATTTATGTTTGGTGTCAGGGTTCTGTTTTCCGTCGACTATCTGCCACACATATAGTGCAATAGACTTGTACCATTAGCTATAAAAGGCACATCTTGTAGAAAATACATGTACATTGTTACTACAGTTTGTTTTCTGCTCTCCCATGAAAGAATTTTATTATTATTATTATTATTATTTTTTGTTCAAATTGATTATCATCGTCTATTAGCCAATACGATGTTACACCCGTATGACTTTATGCATTCTTTCATATCTTAACAATATTTACTTTTCTGGTGAAAAATTGTGATAGTTTTCTCATTTATGCTTCAAACATGGCTGTTGGTGCTCGTTGGAACTGCCGCAGTGAAGTGGTTCTATCGAGTACCCACGGCGTATGTCATGGAGCAGGAATGAGAAAAATATTGTATACCCAGTCAGACGCGCATCCGACTGAGGTACTGAGGCCGACGATTATCATACGAGATATTTTGGCCAGCAATAATCGAGTGTATGTAAACATAAAGTGCAGATAACTCCATGTCAACAGACATACAACGTCTAAACAACGTCGTGTCAACGTCAATGCAACATCACTGCGATGCATTGACGCTGACGCAGCAAATTGTATACCCAGTTACAAAATATTGTAACCCCCAGTTCTCTCTCTATAAAGTTGGGTTTAAAGGGGCGTTCATTGCACGGACCTGTTATCGTAATGAATCGTCTTATTATTAACATTGCTAGAGATACTCGCCTACCAGTCGAGAAAGACAGAAGACCAACTTCTATCGTACATGTTGTCTAAACTGAAAAGCACTCACACAACCTTTCAATAATTCCCTGTCCCCTTTTTGTACTTTCTCTCATCTACTTACATCTAAAATATGTTCTATAAAGGGTTGTCCTTTGGAAACAAGGAATACACCACAAAACTGTAAACTAGATTGCGCAGTCGATGGCGTGCCATCGCAAATCCCCACGTTTTGACCGCTTCACGGGACCCTTGGGGGCTGGTCCAAAAATTAATGTGCTCTTGCAGAAGCCATTCGTGTATGTAACTCACACACCAAATTTGGTTGAATTCCAATGAACGGTGTAGGAGGAGATAGCCGGACAGACGGACGGACGAACGGACAGACGGAGGCGATAACAATATCCCCACTTTTCTTCGAAAAACGTGGGGATAAATATGGAGTGTACATGTTTTCTGGACCAGACTAGCTAGTTTTGCCCAATTAGGCCTCATCAGTGACCCTAAAAAATTTCAAAATTCACCACTGGAAGGGCAAGAAAATATAAACTACACTATGATGTTGGGCAGGGAGACATTTTACGACCTCCACACATTCCCAGACACCAGCTATAGTGACGTTAAATATGTTCTAGAAATGGTTATCCTTTGGAGTGAGTGAGTGTTTGAGTTTTACGTCCCACCAACAGCTAAGGCCATACGGAGACGGGACCTAGGTTTAAAGACTCATCCGAAAGTGTATATCCTTTGGAAGCAAGGAATGCACCACAAAACTGGAACATATGGAGTGTACATGTTTTCTGGGCCAGAATAGCTAGTTTCGGCCAATAAGGCCTCGTCAGTGACCCTCGAACCTTTTCAAAGCTTTCCAAAATATCGGCACAAGAATTTCAGAGAAAATAAGTTCAGTTAATATGGCATTAGGATAACACATCCGTGGGATATAGTAAATTTCTCAAACCTTAAAAAAGGCAGCTTTTTCTGATGAAGATTTGTGATATTTTTCCTATTTATACTCCAAACATAGGTTTTGGATGCTCGTTAGAACCGCCTCATTGAGGCGGTTCTAACGAGTACCCACAGCCTATGTCTTGGAGCAGAACTAAGGAAATTAATGTTATTCCCCGTAAACCCCAGTTTTCTTTATATAAAATGGGGTTTAGTGGGGTCTTAATTTCACGGACTTGTTCACGTGATGGGAAGTGGTTTTAGGTTCTAGCTTTACGTAATAACGCCAAATTAGGTCATTACCTGCCGTCCGAATTTTTTTATTTTATTTTTTTTTTTTTTTTTTTTTTTTGGTTTTGGTTTTACGGCCCTTTCAAGATTATTTCACCCGTATCGAGCGATCGTTAATCAGAGATGGGCGAAAACCAGAGTACCCGGAGAAAAACCACCTTACCTTCCGTTGCAGAACTTGGCGTCTCACATATGACCCGAGCGAGACTCGAACCACAGCGGTGAGAGACCTAATGTTCAAGAGTCAGCACTCTTAACCACTAGGCCACGGAGGCCCGTTACCGTCGGTATGATCATTTTCCACATTAATCTGGTACTTTTGAGTAACAAGTTCCGGAGCCGATGCTACACCCTATGTCAATTTCGTTGTTGCATCGACTTTGCTGCGTCAGCGTCAATGCATCGTTGTTTAGACGTTGTATGTCTGTTGACTTGGACGTTGTTTAGACGTTGTATGTCTGTTGACATGGAGTTATCTGCACTTTACATTTATATACACTTGATT
Organism: Lucinisca nassula; assembly: GCA_963580285.1. NCBI lineage: Eukaryota > Metazoa > Mollusca > Bivalvia > Lucinida > Lucinidae > Lucinisca > Lucinisca nassula. Next base: position 54,272,613 of record OY757024.1, read on the forward strand.
ATTGCTGGCCAAAATATCTCGTATGATAATCATCGGCCTCAGTACCTCGGTCGGATGAACGTCTGACTGGTGATCAGAAAGGCGCGTGTTCGGTACCTGCCGGGTCGGCAACATTCTTTCGTGGAGATAGATCATGAAATATTTTCCACTGCCATTCTCTACCACTGGGCATCCGCTGATTCAAGAAGGGCAGTTGTCAGTGGCGAAAGAGTGTGCACTGTACTGGTTAACTGCTGATGCCTCGGTCACAAATTCGGCGTACCCCGGCCGAGCTATACTATACGTTGTGGTCGGCCGAGCAGTCCAAGCCGAGAAATGGGTGTCTGGCTCGGTTTTGGCAAAAAGTATGCCGTGTGGGGCCTAGAGAGACATCCGCCGGGAATCGGGCGGTGTCAGCCTAAGTTTTGCGGGGAAGCATCGGCGTATACGCCGGGCGGAAATAGGCCGGTGCACTGCAGGTTACCGACCGTATACCCGGCGATTGTTACTAGTCCCCGAGCATCGGTCGATGTTCCGCAGATGTCCGCCCAGTTCCCGGCCGCCGGACAAGGGACGGGTTTACCCCAGCCGGGAATTGTCCAGTTGTTCAGGGGTATATAAACTGCATCCTCTCCTGCCTATACAACAAATGGGTCAGCTCTGTTGGTGGGTGAACATCCTTTTTCTTGACGTCGAGGAAAACTTTCGAAGAAAAGCGGAACAAGATGCCTCTTATCCCACCACTGCACCTACCGTCACCCCAGGAAAGGATCCGGAGGTTACAGGAGTGGCTGCTTAGGGCTCGGCACCGTGCCAATGTGGTCTTTGCAACCTTGTGTGCGGGAGAAGAACTGCTACCGCTGATGGTGGATGAAGCAATGGATCGTGTACCGTCCTTTGCATGGGCAGTTATCAAACGTTTATGTACAATGCTCCCTACTGGTCTGCTAGAAACTGGCACCCATCGGAGATCGGGCCCTTATATAGTCGAGCGTCAATCAGCGATCGAGCGGCGCCAGTCGAAACCGGGATTCGTCCAGCGGATTCCGCTTGATCATCTGTCGGGCCTCGGCCGATTACTGCCCGATTATCTGATTGGTCGGGGTCCGCTTTACGACTACCGGATGCCAGCCGATGCCATCGACATCGACGTCGGTACGAGCTCCGCTCGACTTTTATCGATGTGCCACCGACCTAGAAGTCGGTGAGTTTTCGGGGAGAATTTTAACTACGAGTTAAAATTTAACCGGGCCCCTCCCGACCACCACCGACGCCCCAACATCCGGCGGGACGCCGACCGGACTCCAGCCCAATCTCACCCCATCGCAGTCCCCGAGTAGTCGGGCGGGGATCGAATAGTGATTTGTGACCGTGGCTTTACGTATAAGCCTGCCCAGGAAAAGTGTGGACAGGTAAATTGACCGGCTCAAAAATGACATAAAATAGTGTTGACTGGGCCGTTAGTCCAATACAAAACTAAACTGAGGTAGGGGTCTTTAACTTTAATGGAAGACACCCAGTCAGCGTAGAATGTCGGTCAAGCGTCGGCCCGACGATATATACATAGAATATTTATTTTCCGTCTTATACCGTTAACAAATAACATTAGCCCTGTATGGCTTTTACTTCTACAAAAACAGTGTAGAAGAAAAACAATCTTTTTGGTGCTGTTTGGGCAGGATCAAGATTTTCACTTTACATCCTCATATGAAGGATGGAGCAGGTCAAGGCATTCATCTCTGCAACTAAGTTTGACAACGCTGCCAGAGAGAGAGAGAGAGAGAGAGACTATTGAGCAGCATGTAGGTAATGGTGTGTGTGTGTGTGTGTGTGTGTGTGTGTGTGTGTGTGTGTGTGTGTGTGTGTGTGTGTGTGTGTGTGTGTCATCTGAACTACGCCTACGTCGGGCCGACAGTGATACGACATGGCGACGTCGTATCGCTGTCGGCCCGATGTTGGCCCAATGTGGTGCGCTAGCCCATAATGAGAGAGAGAGAGAGAAAAAAAAACACTGAGCAACATGTTGGACATGGCACTTTCAGAGCCCATAGGGGCTTGAAGAAATATATGGGCTGCAAAATGCTTCCACGCAGAGCTGAATCCGGCCCACACACTAGTACTGGTAAAACCGCTTAGACGATCTAAGCCTGTCCAGGAACCGCGGTGCGAGGCGGACCGTACACGCTAATAAACCCTATTGGTTTCATTGGGCGACAGGGCTTGAGATGTCATTTCATCCAAATGTCGGGTAAAAGTCCCACAAAATTGAAAACAACGTCTCCAAAATGATCTTATGACCTTTACAGTGTTGACGGGGACGTTAAACCTCAAATCAAACAAAAACACTTTCAGAGAGAGAGAGAGAGAGGAGAGAGGGGAGAGAATGACGTCATTCACGGAGTTCTATATTTTTGTCGCGAAATTAAAAAAAAGACCTAACTGGGATCCTCTGGCACCGTCAAAACCTAGATACCATGCACTTAGCTACATGCGCGTCACACTCAGAGAGAGAGAGAGAGAGAGAGAGAGAGAGAGAGAGAGAGAGAGAGAATGGACAATATGTAGGCCACGCTAAGAAAGCAATGAGCAACATGTAGGCCACGGAGAGAGAGAGAGAGAGAGAGAGAGAGACTAATGAGCAACGTGAAGGCCAGAGAGAGAGAGAGAGAGAGACGAATGAGCAACATGAAGGCCAGAGAGAGAGAGAGAGAGAGAGAGAGAGAGAGAGAGTAAATCGCATGAACGGTGCGTCTGACCGAGAGCGATACGACATGGCGACGTCATATCGCTGTCTGCCTGATGTTGACCCACTGTTTCAACATTTAGCCCATAATGAGTGAGAGAAAAAAACTTAGCAACATGTTGGCCATAGCACTTTCAGAGAGAGAGAGAGAGAGAGAGAGAGAGAGAGAGAGAGAGAGCACTGGGGAACGTGTACGCCATGGCATGCTGAGAGAGAGAGAGAGAGAGAGAGAGAGAGAGAGAGAGAGAGAGAGATGAGAGAGAGAGAGAGAGAGAGAGAGAATGACGGAATTTCATTCCATTTTACACATTGGAATTCGCATAAAAGGTTTAAAAGAATTTCACTATTCTACGATCTACGATTTCTGTCACAACAATTGTGTGTAACGATGTTGAGATGATCCCTGCATACCTTTCTGGGTATTTACCGCATGACGTCATTATTCACGCGCGTTGTAGTTTTGTTGCGAAATTAAAAATAGACTAACTGTGTTCGTAGCATAGTTAGGAAAACCGTCTCATAAAACTTAACCTGTGATCATAATTGTTCGCAATATTACATAAAACTCATTCATTTGTATTATTTAAACAAAAAATACCCGATATATGTAAAAAAAAAATTAAGCACTTTTTTTCCGACAGCTCAATAATGCACCTTAAAACCTCAAATCAAACAAAAACACTTTCAGAGAGAGAGAGAGAGAGAGAGAGAGAGAGAGAGAGGAGAAAGGGGAGAGAATGACGTCATTCACGGAGTTCTATATTTTTGTCGCGAATTAAAAAAAGACCTAACTGGGATCCTCTGGCACCGTCAAAACCTAGATACGATGCACTTAGCTACATGCGCGTCACACTCAGAGAGAGAGAGAGAGAGAGAGAGAGAGAGAGAGAGAGAGAGACTAATGAGCAACATGAAGGCCAGAGAGAGAGAGAGAGAGAGAGAGAGAGAGAGAGAGAGAGAGAGAGAGACGAATGAGCAACATGAAGGCCACAGAGAGAGAGAGAGAGAGAGAGAGAGTAAATCGCCTGAACGGTGCGTCTGACCGAGAGCGATACGACATGGCGACGTCGTATCGCTGTCTGCCCGATGTTGACCCACTGTTTCAACATGTAGCCCATAATGAGTGAGAGAAAAAAACTTAGCAACATGTTGGCCATAGCACTTTCAGAGAGAGAGAGAGAGCACTGGGGAACGTGTATGCCATGGCATGCTGAGAGAGAGAGAGAGAGAGAGAGAGAGAGGGGAGAGAGAGAGGGAGAGAGAGAGAGAGAGAGAGAGAGAGAGAGAATGGCGGAATTTCACTCTATTTTACATTGGAATTCGCAAAAAAAGTTTAAAAGAATTTCACTATACTACCATTTCTGTCACAACAATTGTGTGTAACGATGTTGAGATGACCCCTGCATACCTTTCTAGGTATTTACCGCATGACGTCATTATTCACGCGCGTTGTAGTTTTGTCACGAAATTAAAAATAGACTAACTGTGTTCGTAGCATAGTTAGGGAAACCGTCTCATAAAACTTAACCTGTGATCATAATTGTTCGCAATATTACATAAAACTCATTCATTTGTATTATATAAACAAAAAATACCCGATATATGTAAAAAAAAAATTAAGCACTTTTTTTCCGACAGCTCAATAATGCACCTTTAAAGGTAAACATTCTGGAAATATCCCAGTATCTTCAGGTGTTCCGCAAGGCTCGGTTCTCGGTCCCAGATTGTTTCTGGCCTACATAAATGACCTTCCGGATCAAGTTAGATCAAAGATCCGATTAGTGGCAGATGACACAGCCATGTACCTTGCCTTAAACGCCCAAGCTGACTCGGAGATCCTAGAGAAAGACATAGAGCAACTAGAAAAAAAATGGGATATGAATTTTAACCCTTCTAAATACCAGATCATTCATGTGGCCCGACAAATATTATCCTTCCCAACTCAGAATCTTCTCCATGGCTATATACTTTAAAGTGTTCATTCAACTTAATATCTTGGGACCACAATATCAAAAGACCTCGAATATACAGACCATATAAATATAGTATTTCCAAAAAGGCAAATCAGACCCTAGGTTTTCTATAACGTATTATTCGGATCCATAACAGGGACCTGAAAACCACAGCATACAAAACTCTTGCCAGTCTAGAGTTAGGGTAAGCCTGTTTGATCTCCATATCTGGCTACAGATAGTTATAAACTGGAATCGGTGTAGCCCATGGAAGTTAGATTTGAAACCCGAGATTACTGATACACATCTAACGTGTCGGAAATGCTACAGGATCTCAACTGACCCTCCCCCCCCCCACCCCGCCCGGGCAACGACGCATAGACAGTCGGTTGGTCCTCTTGTATAAGGTCAGATAAGATCTTGTAGCAATACCTGCTGTTGACTTCCTTATCCGAAACACCCGTTATTCTACGAAGAACCTTCCTCTTGCATACCGACAAATCACAACTCTGAAAGACTACTAAAAGGTAACATTTTGCTCCCATACTATCATCCACTGGAATGCCTTACCACCCAACATTCGGGTTCGTCCAAAAGAAGTGAAGACAATGATCAGGGATCGATACAAATAACCCAGAGCTCCCATCAAAGACACCAAAGGGAGAGAAACACAAACATGAAAAAACTAGACCCTAATGGACACATCAATAATTGAAAGCAAAAAGAACAGTTTCCCTTCCACAAAATGGCCAATTGGCTATCCAAAATAAAAAAAAAAATAAAAATAAAATAAAAACAACTATAAGCAATACATACACTCAAAGACAAACCATTACAAAAATAAACAAATCCTTACAATCCTGGCACAGTATAACTGTTTGCCAGGTAGTCCACTCAACACCTTAAACACAGGTACATGTATCTGTTTTATCTTTTAACTATTGGGCTTCGAAGTAACGTCTCGATCCAAAGGACGGCGTACTTTTTGGCATCCATGCTTACAAAACTGAATCGTTACTAGTGACACGTCAAATGACATTCACGAGGACCTGTGAAAAGGGAAGTTAGTCCCTAGCACTCGCCAAAGAAGAAAACTAAGCTACATTATGCTTTCCACCTTCCGCGAATGACATAATCGAATTTGGAAGTTCATTCCAATCTCTAAATGCCTGAGGGAATAATGTTACCTTGTGGATGTCAATTTTTGCAGAAGGCACCTGAAATGCAAAAAAAAAAATGATGCTTTCTGTCGCTCCTAATTGGGGGTTGGATAAGGTATTTTATTTTATTTATTTCTATTTATTTACATGGAGTTAGTTATTTTTGGACCCATCATACATGTACTTCCAGTTTGAACGCAGTCATTGCTCATTGCAAATCTAGCAGCCATATTCTTAACTTTCTCAATTTCTACCTAAAGGACTAGCAACCACCACATTCCAAGACTGTATATGCTGCTTCTTATACATCTTTGGGGTATTGATAAAGTGTTCACCTAAAGATACCAAGTGTTCTGTCATCTTTTGTACGCATGCTGCTTATATGAGTATTCCATCTCAAGGCCTTTGAGATAGTCACTCCGAGGTATTTAATGGAATCCACATTTTAGAGGAATTCTAGGTAAAAGTAAAACAAAGATCAGGAATCGATACAATTAACTTACTCCATCCATCAATGACACCAAAGGGAAAGAAATACAAACATTAAGCGACCAGACCATAATGGAAACCTAAACAAAGGAAGGCCATAAGGACAGTTACTTTCCCACAAAATGGCCATATGGCCATCCAAAATAAAAAGACACAAGTGATACACACAGTAAGTAACAAACAACAACATAAATAAATCGCCACAGAAGAACCGCCTTGGAACGGTCAGTGGAAAGATTTCCACTGGGGGGGGGGGCAATCCTCGCCCTTACTCCAGTCGCGATTTAGATAAATAATTTGTTCAGTCCGCATGAAGGTCTCCTAACTCATCAGAGCAACATCTCCGTGAACACAAACAATCAAAGAACCACAGAGGTGAGACAACGGTGAGGACTCGACAGCAAGAAACCACTGAAATGCTTGAGCAAAAGAAAGCCAACAGTTAGGCCTCAATTGTGTTTGTTCTTTTTCTAGCTATCTGAATAATATTGAATTTGAAACTCTCAAACCCCATTTTCTAGTCCAACACCCTAATCTATCGATATCCTTCTGAAGTTCCAATGAGACATCTGCGTGTCTAATTTCACGATAGTATAAACGGTCATCTTCGAACAGTCTTATTTCAGAATCAATGTCAGTTGAAATATCATCAATTTTCAAATAAAACAACACTTGACCCAGAACGGCCCCTTGTGGGACACCAGACAAAACTGGAGCCCTCCCTGAAGTTCCATCAATAACAACATTTTTTTTTATGGTTTCTTTTTGTAGCAAAGAAAGGAATGTATCGAAATGAGTCTTTCCAACATGCGATAACGAGATAGTTGGTCTTTTAGTAATTCCTGAGGGGTTATAAAAAAGCCTTTTTAAAATCTAAGATAAATGTATCCACCTGGCCTCCTTTATCCAAATGCTCAAAGAAAACTCACACATACTAGAACAGTGAGAAAATACGTGGCATATGAATGGTAATCCCTCTAAATGCCAGGTCCTTCAAGTTCAGACTAAATATCTTTTTCGCAATATTCAGCTGAAGAGTGTTACAGCAGCCAAATATCTCGGGGTTACAATTTCTGATGACCTTAATTGGAGTACCAATACAGATTACAGAAGAAAAGCTAATCAGAACATTGGTTTTCTGAAAAGAAACATCCGAGTACATGAAAAGGACTGAAATCAGTGGCATTCAATGCTTACCCCTTTAGTATGCGGCCACGGTATGCACCCCCCCCCCCCACACACACACACACCACCACCACCACATACACACACCGCAGCTTATGTATACAAAGTGTATACAGTCTAAAGAAGGGCTGCCAGGTGGGCAACACATGACTTTAATTACTCTTCCCGGGATACATCTTTGCTGAAGGACCTAAACTGGCGTCCTCTTGAACAACGCCGTATTGACAGTTGCCTTGTTTTCATGAACAAGATCGTTGCCATTGCCGCATCTGAATACCGTAATCGGCAATACAAGGTTATCAGCCCATAATCACCTTTGCATACAGACAGATCTTCACTAGAACAAACTATTACAAGTACCCTTTCTTTCCTAGAACCACTACCAACTCATGTAGTTATTATTCCCACCCTAGTTAAATAAAAAATGAATACAGTAGCTGGCACCGTTCAGCAATGCTGTTGGTCTGGTGGTTCATGTTCCTAGGAATCCCAATTCTGTTTTTTTATCTTGTTTCTTTCTTTCTTTCTACTGATACTGATTGAGTCGGTCACATTTGACCATTACCGCAGGTGTACATTTCATACACTCCAGATTTTGCAGGATGAAAGCCTACACAGTAATGTAATTACAGTAGGGTTCTTTAACCTGCACAGGGGATGGTTCTCCCTGCACACGGGGCCTCCAGTAAACGTCCCGATCCGAAAGACAGTGCACTTTATGACATTCATCCCTGCAAATGATGCCAATTGAGCATGTTCGGACACCGAAATTTTATCGCCGCTGCCGGGGATCGAGCCCGGGACATCTAGCATCGGAGGCAAGTGCACTAATCACTGAGCTATCACGCTCCTTTTAGCTACACTGTACGTACTCATTTCATCAACTTTTCTTTTTTTTTTTTTTTCACTTTTACTAATCTCCTTCAACACTTGGTTAACCGGACCTGTTTGATGCCCCAACCCCACTCTCGGCTGTTAATAGATAGATCTTAGCTACATTGTCCTCAACACCCTCAGTTGAGGAAACGATCGAATCGGGAAGGGCATTGAAATCTCTGATGGTACAAGTAGAGAAGGAATCTTTGTAAATATCATTCTTGCGATAGTGGACTCCTTCCTCAAGGTTCTTTGTTTTAATTGCAAGGATAAAAAATAAAATACATTATCATTATTTAGAGGGTAATTTATATTACATAGGGTTTCCGTATTAATGGCCAACAATAACTGCGTTGTTGTAAGGGGTATTGTTTTATACATCTTATTTTATCAAAATAGACGTTGTTCTCAAAACAACGGATCGGTTCTAAGGTACCGACTTTTACCGTTTGAAATATTGGTTTTCGCGCCCCTCTGATCGAACGGCTAAATCGCCATTGAGCCGGGAACCGTCTGCGAGAAGATGTGTTTGACAAGAAAAATATTGTTTTTGTGAAAGTCTTCGTCGAATAATGCTTCTATTTGACAAGATCTAAAGATGACATTTGTGGGAGCGTGAAGAGGAATGTTTGCAGGATCGACGGATGTGTGTAAGTTGTAGATATATTTCGTATTTTGATAATATTGCGATGTTTTCTTGTGTGACCCCTATTTTCAGATCTGGAAAAGATTGTTATCTTGTGTATATTAGAGCCTATCAGTGATGGGGACCTTTTTTAAAACATTGTTTTAAGGCCTTCAAACAAGTTTTATCGATAGCAGGCCTGTTCTGGCGGGCTAGAAAGCTAATCAGACCTGACCCCAAGCCTATCAGTGATGGGGACCTTTTTTAAAACATTGTTTTAAGGCCTTCAAACAAGTTTTATCGATAGCAGGCCTGTTCTGGCGGGCTAGAAAGCTAATCAGACCTGACCCCAAGCATCTGTGCATGCAGCCCATCTATTTCTTCTTTAACTCTTAAACACCTTGGTGGATTTGACAGTTAGCTACTTCTTTATGAAGAGTTATACAAGAGTGACCAAATTCAATTGAAAATACACTCTGATATAACACATAAATCGGTAAATTTTCATTTAGTTACAATTTATTCCATCTACAGGAAATGTCCGTCGCCATCTTGAATTTTGACATTTTTCTAGCACACAGAATATTTGTGTAATCTCCATATTTCAAAGCACGATAGAAGTGAAGGAACACTTTTGCACTAAAATTTTATTGCACTGGTTAATGCTTACCTTTCAATATCTTATTTGAATCATTAAAGAGTCAAAAATATCAAATCATAATCCTCTCGATTTGAGGTTCGGCGGTGCGTAAATTTACCGGAACGGACGGTTTCTGGTCAACTCGTACCGAAGTCAACTCGTACATTAGTCAACTCGTACCTGTTTTGGGTCAACTCGTACCGTAGTCCACTCGTACCTATGTCAACTCGTACCTTAGTGAAAAAAATCTATTTTTGGATAAGTTGAACTTTGGTACACATATGTACACATCTAATGAAGACTCATGATGGTACACATTAATGTCAGGGAAATGTCCGGAAAATTTCCGGGAAATGGGGGGTAGTGGTGCGTTATTCCTATTATCTCCACTGCCTTACGGACCACTTTATTAATGTGCAGCTTCGTCTGTTGCAAGAAAAAGTTTGAAAAACGAAATATGGAAAAATAAACCCCAAAAGTAATTTGGCATTTAACACAGATTCACCTGTATTTTCACTTCGGTCCGGTCGTCCTATGTAACTACACGTTTTTGGCCAGTGTTCTGGCCGATAAATTGTGAATAACGATAATGAAATCTAAAAGCGAATATGCAACTTTCGTCACATCTTTTGCGAAAAAGAAAAATATTGATATTTCGATACAACGCACGTAGCTTCGTTACCGATTACAACGCAGAGGCTGCGAACTAAATTTGAAAGCCCTGTATTATGTAGAAAAATAGCAAATGATATTAAATTAATATCAAGAAATCAATCAACCAGCGTTAGCTGGTGATGCTAAAGGCATCCTGTATCATTTATACCGAATACATTTTCAGATTCAGCTATGCAAATACTACATTTTGATTCAAATGCACAAAATCTATCAAGTTACAATTATTTACACTACCGTTGATAATCTTGGTAAGTCTTCGTCAAATCTGTTAAGTATTTAGCCAAATATTATTTGCACTGTATGAATTTCTGTCGTGGCTCAAGTCCCCATGTTAGAAGTTTGCGACCAGAGAGTCATTAAAAGTGGCCATCTCACCCACTGAATCCAGTATGAATTTGATACATACTGGGTTGATAAGTTTTCAAATGCTCCTATGTTATGCTACATAATGTTTTGCCATTATGATAACACACCCGTGCGACACAGTGCATTTTTACATCTCATAAATGGCTACTTGATAGATTAAAATCCGTGATTTTTTTTCTTACTTATACCGCAAACATAGGTTGTGACTCGTTAGAACCGCCTCATTAACGATGTTCTAACGAGTAACCACAACCTATGTTTTGGAGAAGTAATAAGAAAAATAATGTATACCCCCGTTAACCCCAGTTTTATCTATATAAAGTGGGGTTCATTTCACGGACTTGTTCACGTGATGCCCATTTTTTTCCTTGTCTTATACATCTTCTGTACTCCATAAATCCATTTTCTAATTCTACTTAAGAGTCAGTGTCGTCAGATATAACATAATACGGAGAAATCGAGAATTCCTTTTTTTTTTCATTGTTTCCTTTTTTCGTGACTTTCAATGTACACAGTGACGTCACCACCTTTTTTTTGTTTGCTATGAACAGAGCAGAATTTACTCTATCAAGTCCGTGAAATGAACCCCACTTTATATAGAGAAAACTGGGGTTAACGTGTGTATACATTATTCTTCTTAATTCTTCTCCAAAACATTGGTTGTGGGTACTCGTTAGAACCGCCTCAATGAGGCGGTTCTAACGAGCACCTACAACATATGTTTGCCGTATAAATAAGAAAAAAAAAATCACGGATTTTAATCTGAAATGTAGCCATTTTGGAGATGTACAAATGCAATGTGTCGCACGGGTATGTTATCATAATTGCAAAACATTCTGTATCATAACATAGGAGCATTTGAAAACTTAGCCTAAACCCGGCTACTCTTTGATTTCTTTGGCCAATTCGTGTTATCGCTGCTCGCTATCTTGATATATAACGCTTCAACTTCCTATGTATCAAATTCATACTGGCTTCAGTGGGTGAGATGGCCACTTTTAAAGACTTTCTGGTCGCAAACTTCTAACACAGGGACTTGAGCCACGTGCGTTGTAATAAAAAAAAAATAAAACGACAGAAATTCATACAGTGCAATTATTATTTGGCTAAATACCTAACAGATTTGACGAAGACTTACCAAGTTTATCAACGGTAGTGTAAATAATTCCAACAGATTTTGTGCATTTGAATCAAAATGTAGTATTTGCATAGCTGAGACTGAAAATGTGTTCGGTATAAATGATACAGAATGTCTTTAGCATCACCAACTAACGCTGGTTGACTGATTTCTCGATATTAATTTAATATTATTCGCTATTATTCTACATAATACAGGGCTTTCAAATTTAGTTCGCAGCCTCTGCGTTGTAATCGGTATTGAAGCTACGTGCGTTGTAACGAAATATCAATATTTTTCTTTTTCGCAAAAGACGTGACGAAAGTTGCATATTTGCTTTTGGATTTCATTATCGTTATTCACAATTTATCGGCCAGAACACCAGCCAAAAACGTGTAGTTACATAGGACGACCGGACCAAAGTGAAAATACAGGTGAATCTGTGTTGAATGCCAAATTTCTTTTGGGGTCTATTTTTCCATATTCCGTTTTTTTTCAAACTTTTTCTTGCAACAGACGAAGCCGTACATTAATAAAGTGGTCCGTAAGGCAGATGTCAGTATTGGGCAACGCTATACAACAGTTAGATTAACGTAAAAGCAGTTTCTTACCTGCAGCGACGAACTGTCAGCCGCCATTTTTCATTGAAGCCTATGCGTCCAAAATACGAAGCCTATGCGACCGCTACGCAGCCTGTGCGTATGTATTGACCAGAAGTTAATAAAACTAGTATCAAATAAAATTTTAAGCTCCATTCTAAACGATTAAAAGATAATTTTCTTTTTTTTACATTTTAGGAGGTCCATTTGTTTAAGTTAATTTGTCCGGGAAATTCTCGGATTGTGCCCTGGATGTTGGGCGTAGTGGTGCGTCATCCCTAATATCTCCATTCGGGTGGTCAGAAATTAATAAAATTAGTATCAAATAGAATTTTAAGCTCCATTTAAAAAGATTTTTGAAAAATATTTTTCATTTTTTGACATTTTAGGGGTCCATTTTGAAGTTAGTTTGTCCGGTAAATTATCGGATTGTGTTCTGGATGTTGGGGTAGTTGTGCATGTTTATAATATCTCGGTTTGTGGAGATCACTAATTGTTAACAATTATATCTGTTAAAATTGTAAGCTCAATTCTAAAAGAAGGTTAAAAATCTTATTATACACCTCATTGAGGCAGTTCTAATGAGTACCCACAACCCGAATTGTGTCCAGGATGTTGGGGTAGGTTCGTTTTTATATATCGACTTGTGAAAACGAAAGAAAGAATGCACCCCCGTGTAAATCCTACTTTTCTCTGTATAAATTTGGATTTACATGGCTTTCAATGATGTCACACATGTTGCTGCTCACAAGACGGACATTGCTATTGATTTGATGATGAATTCATATCTAAACATATTCTATGAAACCAAATTTTGCACTTACGATTATCACAGCAAATCATGTTATCAATATTTTGCAGAAGCACCAGACTGGCATTTTTTTACGATTTTACAAGTGAAGGAATGAAGTTTACTCCTTCCTGTGTCTTTTTCTTTCGGAAACGCTGACATTTTTCCATTTTCCAAACATTTAACTAAGCGCTGTCTCATTTTTGACACGTCGTATATTATATTCTAGTGTTAAATGAGTCCGGAGCAAAACAAAACTCTACCACGTTCGCTATTGCAAAAAGCCCACACTCATTAGAATTCGGTAGTTGTTTAACAGGGGTATACATTTGTTCCTTATTTCTGCTCAAAAACGTAGGCTGTGGGTACTCGTTGAAACCGTCTCGCCGTTCTATGGAGTTCATATACTCTCTGTTTAGAGCAGAAATATGAAAAAATATGGGATTTTGTGTTTTATCGGAATTTCATTTTAGGGTTGATAAATTTACATTTTCCAGATCTCTGCTGCTTAAAACGCACAGTATCGTTACTCGTCAGAAGAGCCTCAGAGAGGTGAGTCTAAAAAGGACTCACAATCGAATTTTTAGCAGAAATAAGGAAAATAATAATAAACTACATTTTGTATAAAGAAAACTGGGGTTCATAGGGATATACATTATTTTTCCTATTTCTGATCCAAGACATAGGTTGGTGTTACTCGTTAGAACCGCCTCAACGAGGATGTTCTAACGAGCAACCACAGCCTATTTTGCAGTATAAATAAGAAAAATATGACGAATTTTTATCACAAAAGTAACCATTTTGGAAATGTGAAAAATGCACTATATCTCTTAACGTTAAGTCATACAACATTGGAATGCAAAGTCTTCAAAATGACCAAAATAATGTTGACGGTGATGTTTAATCTCAATTCAAACAAACAAAATAACAGCATTCTTGGACACAACTTTTGTGGAAGTCACTTTCTACTATTTAGCACACGTCAACTTATTATGAGTTAAAGCAATTTTAACTTAACACATGTTTAATCTCGTTAGAAAATTAATGGGCCGTAAAATCGCTCAAAGTCCGTACACCTAATTCATCGCCGGCAAGAAATTGATGCGGCTCAATTTCGTTGTTATTTAAGCAAACAGTGTAGACCCAGATCAAATGCCGCATTTTCCGGCCCAGATCAGACGCCAAGTTTTGCAGCGTCTGATCATAATGGTCCGTAAAAACACTCAAAGTCCGTATACCTATAATCCTTCGCCAGCAAGAAATGGATGCGGTTAAATTTCGTCGTTGTTTAAGCAAACAGTGTAGACCCTGATCAGATGCCGCATTTTGCGGCTCAGATCAGACGCCAAGTTTTGCAGCGTCTGATCATAAAGGTTGGTAAAACACTCAAAGTCCGTATACCTAATTCATCGCCGGTAATAAATGGATGCGGTTAAATTTCGTCGTTGTTTAAGCAAACAGTGTAGACCCACATCAGATGCCGCATTTTGCGGCCCAGATCAGACGTCATGTTTTGTAGCGTCTGATCATTTGGGTCTACATTGTTTGTCATCTGATCATTTGGGTCTACAGTGTTTGCCAATGTCCCACAAAAGGGACGATGTAGGCATATATGGGTTAAATATCTGATCTGGATTTACACTGTTTGCCAATGTCCCACAAATGGGACTCTAGGCATATATGGGTTAAACCTTTGATCAAGATCTACACTGTTTGCCAATGTCCCACCAATGGGACGCTAGGCATATACATGTGTATGGGTTAAACCTTATTTTTGAAGCTTTTTTTTCCATTAGGAGTCTATGGGAGCTAAGGGGCCCCGGGGCGTGGCCCATTTGGACCCCAGGGGCATGATTGGCAGGATTTATGTAGGCGACGACTTGCTATTGCTACATGCTAAATATCGGAGCTCTGGGCCCTGTGGTGTCAGAGAAGAAGATTTTTGATGCTTTTTTCCATTAGGAGTCTATGGGAGCTAAGGGGCCCCGGGGCGTGGCCCATTTGGACCCCAGGGGCATGATTATCAGGAAATATGTAGGTGACCACTTGCCGTTGTTACATGCTAAATATCTAAGCTCTTGGCTCTGTGGTTTCAGAGAAGAAGATTTTTCAAGCTTTTTTCCATTAGGAGTCTATGGGAGCTAAGGGGCCCCCGGGGCGTGGCCCATTTGGACCCCAGGGGCATAATTGGCAGGATTTATGTAGGTGACCACTTGCCATTGCTACCTGCTAAATATCTCAGCTCTGGGCCCTGTGGTTCCAGAGTAGAAGATGTTTGAAGCTTTTTTTCATTAGGAGTCTATGGGAGCTAAGGGGCCCCGGGGCGTGGCACATTTGAAACCCAGGGGCATGATTGGCAGGAATTATGTAGGTGACCACTTGCCGTTGCTTCATGCTAAATGTCAAAGCTCTGGGCCCTGTGGTTTCCGAGAAGAAGATTTTTGAAACTTTTTTTTCCCATTATGAGTCTATGGGAGCTAAGGGGCCCCGGGGTGTGGCCCATTTGGACCCAGGAGCATGATTGGCAGGATTTATGTAGGTGACCACTTGCCTTTGCTACATGCTAAATATCTCAGCTCTGGGACCTGTGGTTTCAGAGAAGAAGCTTTTTGGAGCTTTTTTCCATTATGAGTCTATAGGAACTAAGGGGCCCTGGGGCGTGGCCCGTTTGGACCCCAGGGGCATGATTGGCAGGAATTTTGTAGGTGACCACTTGTCGTTGCTACATGCTAAATATCTAAGCTCTGGGCCCTGTGGTTTCAGAGGAGAAGATTTTTGAAGCTTTTTTTTTTTTCCATTATTAGTCTATGGGAGCGAAGGGGCCCCGTGGCGTGGCCCATTTGAAACCCAGGGTATGATGGGCAGGAACTATGTAGGTGACCACTGGCCGTTGCTACATGCTTAATATCTAAGCTCTGGGCCCTGTGGTTTCAGAGAAGAAGATTTTTAAAATGTTTCCCATTATAAGTCTATGGGAGCTATATGTTGCCATGGCAACCAGAATTCCAATCTGATCAGCCCAAAAACTTTATGCAGCCTTTCCCCCTACCTGATGATGCTTCACATGAAATTTGATCAAGATTGGCCATGTGGTATTAGAGATATACTTATTTGAAATTGTTTACGGACGCACGCACGCACGGACGCACGGACGGACGCACGCACGACGGACGACGGACAAAAAGTGATCACAAAAGCTCACCTTGTCACTATGAGCTAATCAAAGCGCCAAAGGCACTGAAATGACAGATTCTATGAGAAAATCAAAACACTGTGAAAACTTACAGACAACCTTTCTAAAAAGATCTTAAAATTTAGAAAAGTAGTTCTGCAAATTTCATTGTATGATATGTTTGCAGTTGTCTATACACCGGTGGTATCATGAAATGTCATTCGATGTTTCAAATTTTGGAAAGAAACTATTTACTTTTTCAAAACCAAACAGTAAAATTCAAGTTTTAACAATACTACTGGCAATTAGTTACATTTTTGTCTGGTCGGTTGTGGATACCTCCCCCCAGAAGATACTCTATTTTTCACAAAGAGATCGGAGGAGAAAGGCTGGTTAGTCCAGTACATGAATTCCATTGGCTTGAAGACATTTTTGAGTAAGAACACCACTATAAACACGCGCGTAATCCTGCTGGATTAGATATCCCGGATTCTGAGCGTAAACAAATAAATGGAACCACGTGAAGCCGACGCACTTGATTGATGTAACGTCTCGCTGTTCAGTTAACGTCTCAGCCATAATTGGAAGCAACGTCTCCAAAATGACCTTTACAGTGTTGACGGGGACGCTAAACCTCAAATTAACCAACGTCTCAGCTATGATCTTGAATGTTCTTAATGTCGCTAGCTACAATAGCTCGACATACCATTTCGCTTATTCCATCCGATATGTCATGCTTTTATTACGCACGCGTCGCCTCGGCATACCTTACACCTATGTTTCGAAACATCCCGAAACGACAATCGGCGTGATTCACGCTGAAGTGCGATGTGTCACTGAAACGCATATCACGCGAGTCGCTTAGACGCCAATTTACATGTACGTATTTCATGCACCAGCGTAAGTGTTCCGTACTGTGTCGACGTCTTAATTTTTGTCACGACAGGGACGTCTAGCTCTCAAAAGTGTATCGCATAAGGGCGACGAATAGTGTCAGTGCTTATTAGTCGGTAGTTGAAACCCTTTGTTTATCTACAGGTACACTGTAGCAGATGCCGCTGGAAATCTGCTTCCCATATGCGTCTGTCGAATGAATCGATCTTGACGTACTGACGTCGGTCTTCCGCTACGCCGACGTCCACTAGCGTCTTCTGTTGATAGTAAGATGTCGCTCCAACAGACAAATAGATCACACACATGTGGCATCCAAAATCAGAGTCAACGCCATCCGCTTTCCGACCACCTTCTAACTGTCCATTAGAAGCCTCCGTGGTGTAGTGGTTATGCTACTCGCCTTGTAAACCAGGGATCGCAAGACCGATCCCGGACTTCTCCAGACTTTCGGATGTGTCTTTAAACCGAAGTATCGTCTCCGCATGACCTTAGCTGTTGGTGGGACGTAAAACTCAAACACTCACACACTAACTCTTACTGTCCAGGGTTCAATGAAAAATGTTGTAATACGTTCTCACTTGATGCATTTTGAGAACAACATTTCTTCTTTTCTAGGCACGACCTTACATCACAAAGTTTGATCTTGAACATGTGGTTTCTATCAGTACTGGTGTGAAGGTGGTACACAGGATCGTTGGCCCCCGCCAATCGGGGTTAAAGAAATAGATGGGCTGCATGATGCTTCCACGCAGAGCTGAAACCGACCCGCACACGAGTACTGGTAATCTGCTTAGAGGATCTAAGCCTGCCCAGGCAAAGAGGTGCGAGTCGGACCGTCCATGCATATATAAACCCTATTGGTTTTGATTGTGCGGCGGCAGGGCTTGAGATGTCATTTCATCTCAGTGTCGGGTAAAAGTTCTACAAAATTGGAAGCAACGTCTCCAAAATGACCTATACAGTGTTGACGGGGACGTTAAACCTCAAATCAAACAATACAAAACACAGGATCGTGGCCGGACTGGTAACCATACGTCACGGTTGATTGATTTAACCTTTTTAGCTTAAGGACATGGTGCCTAAGCGTGTTGTAATCATGCAATCGTTTGGTTTCAAAATCAAAGCACCGAAAGTGTTGGTGGGATGTAGGTTGGGGTAAAAGTCCTGGGCTGAGAATAAACTGTTTAATTTAACTCTGAAATTCCAAACAAATAGTGAAGATTTTGATAAGAAGCGCGTTCTGCAGCGTCCGAACTTGGTCTACACTGTTTGCCAAGCTCACCCTATGATTCCAGGATGACCCTCTTCAGTTTTATGGAATACCCTGATCTCACTGCGGCTATTTTCTGCAAGAAAAAGGTTATTCTGAGAAGTCAGTGATAGTCACGTAGACGTTAGCTCTGAATCGCTTTTTTAATTAGTAACTTCGGGTCGAATGCCAAACAATCAACCCAAACATAGCCGGGTCGTTTGTCAGTCTTGGTTACATGTTAGTGTTATCTGTAAAATCTACACTTGAAAAAAATGTTCGATCTGGCAAACAATGTAGACTAAGATCAAACGCCACAGAACACGGTGCTGATCTTGCTCTACATTTTTGCATCAGTTACTAAACTTCCGTTAAGTTTAAACGGATCAGTCCAAGTCCTCGTTCATGACCAGCCTGCATTTAGAGACAATCGGCATGAGTGCTGTCAGTGCTTTGATTTATTCAGTGTCTTGAATTTCTGGAGTGTACTCTTCCATCACTGAAGTTCGGCTCGTCCATTCTGCTAAATATGGCACCTAGAATTATATCACAGGACCTACACTGTTTGCATAGGTATCTGTACCAAATTCCAGGGTTGAAAGGGACGGCCTCTCTCGCAAAGTCTGATATACACCTAGTTGTAACTGACCTAGACTTGACCTCGAATGTCGGAAAACCCATTAATATTCTGGTCTGCAGCTGACCGGCTGGTCTTTAAGGATTAAATATTGACAGCACTGTTAGAAAACAGTGTAAAACCTGAGCAGACGTCTAAGCCGATGCCGCATTGATCTAGGTATACAGTCTCGCATGATGCAGCTGATTCATATGAAGTTCTGAATATATTCTCTGAAAGGTAAGATAAAATCATCATGTCGTCTGCTTGAAAAGTTTGTATTGCGATTATAGGATGTACAATTTTGATAACTGCGCCTAACCGGACTACATTTTTGTGCGGACTCATATTTCTTTGGCGGTCAAAGCCGGAAGAAAGTCGTAAGAAAGCCGGAACTACTTTACAACACGCAGGACAGCTAGAGATGACAGATAGAATCTGTCATTAAAAACGGACCCCTAAATATTAAATCAAAGCGCCAAAGGCACTGAAATGACAGATTCTATGAGAAAATCAAAACACTGTGAAAACTTACAGACAACCTTTCTAAAAAGATCTTAAAATTTAGAAAAGTAGTTCTGCAAATTCCATTGTATGATATGTTTGCAGTTGTCTATACACCGGTGGTATCATGACATGCTATTCGATGTTTCAAATTTTGGAAAGAAACTATTCACGTTTTCAAAACCAAACATTAAACTTCAAGTTTTAACAATACTACTGGCAATTAGTAACATTTTTGTCTGGTCGGTTGTGGATACATCCCCCTAAAAGATACTCTATTTTTCACAAAGAGATCGGAGGAGAAAGGCTGGTCAGTCCAGTACATGAATTCCATTGGCTTGAAGACATCTTTGAGTAAGAACACCACTATGAACACGCGCGTAATCCTGCTGGATTAGATATCCCGGATTCTGAGCGTAAACAAATAAATGGAACCACGTGAGGCCGACGCACTTGATTGATGTAACGTCTCGCTGTTCAGTTAACGTCTCAGCCATGATCTTGAATGTTCTTAATGTCGCTAGCTACAATAGCTCGACATACCATTTCGCTTATTCCATCCGATATGTCATGCTCTGTTACGCAAACGTCGCTTCGGCATACCTTACACCTATGTGTCGAAACATCCCGAAACGACAATCGGCGTGATTCACGCTGAAGTGCGATGTGTCACTGAAACGCATATCACGCGAGTCGCTTAGACGTCAATATACATGTACGTATTTCATGCACCAGCGTAAGTGTCGAGTCTTAATTTTGGTCACGACAGGGACGTCTAGCTCTCAAAAGTGCATCGCATAAGGGCGACGAACAGTGTCAGTGCTTATTAGTCGGTAGTTGAAACCCTTTGTTTATCTACAGGTACAGTGTAGCAGATGCCGCTGGAAATCTGCTTCCCATATGCGTCTGTCGGATGAATCGATCTTGACGTGCTGACGTCGGTCTTCCGCTACGCCGACGTCCACTAGCGTCTTCTGTTGATAGTAAGATGTCGCTCCAACAGACAAATAGATCACACACATGTGGCACCCAAAATCAGAGTCAACGCCATCCGCTTTCCGACAAGTTTCTAACTGTCCATTAGAAGCCTCCGTGGTGTAGTGGTTATACTACTCGCCTTGTAAACCAGGGATCGCAGGATCGATCCCGGACTTCTCCAGACTTTCGGATGTGTCTTTAAACCGAAGTATCGTCTCCGTATGACCTTAGCTGTTGGTGGGACGTAAAACCCAAACACTCACTCACTCACTCTAACTGTCCAGGGTTCAATAAAAATGTTGCAATACGTTCTCACTTGATGCTTTTTGAGAACAAAATACAATTTCTTCTTTTCTAGGCACGCCCTTACATCACACATCAAAAGTTTGATCCTGAACATGTGGTTTCTATCAGTGCTGGTGTGAAGGTGGTACACAGGATCGTTGGCCCCCGCCAATCGGGGCTTAAAGAAATAGATGGGCTGCATGATGCTTCCATGCAGAGCTGAAACCGACCCGCACACGAGTACTGGTAATCTGCTTAGAGGATCTAAGCCTGCCCAGGCAAAGAGGTGCGAGTCGGACCGTCCATGCACATAAACCCTATTGGTTTTGATTGGGCGGCGGCAGGGCTTGAGATGTCATTTCATCTCAGTGTCGGGTAAAAGTCCCACAAAATTGGAAGCAACGTCTCCAAAATGACCTATACAGTGTTGACGGGGACGTTAAACCTCAAATCAAACAATACAAAACACAGGATCGTGGCCGGACTGGTAACCATACGTCACGGTTGATTGATTTAACCTTTTTAGCTTAAGGGCATGGTGCCTAAGCGTGTTGTAATCATGCAATCGTTTGGTTTCAAAATCAAAGCACCGAAAGTGTTGGTGGGATGTAGGTTGGGGTAAAGGTCCTTGGCTGAGATTAAACTGTTGAATTTAACTCTTAAATTCCAAACAAATAGTGAAGATTTTGATAAGAAGCGCGTTCTGCAGCGTCCGAACTTGGTCTACACTGTTTGCCAAGCTCACCCTATGATTCCAGGATGACCCTCTTCAGTCTTCTGGAATACCCTGGTCTCACTGCGGCTATTTTCTGCAAGAAAAAGGTTATTCTGCGAAGTCAGTGATAGTCACGTAGACGTTAGCTCTGAATCGCTTTTTTATTAGTAACTTCGGGTCGAATGCCAAACAATCAACCCAAAGATAGCCGGGTCGTTTGTCAGTCTTGGTTACATGTAAGTGTTATCTGTAATATCTGCACTTGAAAAAATGTTCGATCTGGCAAACAATGTAGACTAAGATCAAACGCCACAGAACACGGTGCTAGTCTTGTTCTACATTTTTGCATCAGTTACTAAACTTCCGTTAAGTTTAAACGGATCAGTCCAAGTCCTCGTTCATGACCAGCCTGCATTTAGAGACAATCGGCATGAGAGTTGTGAGTGCTTTGATTTATTCACTGCCTTGAGTTTCTGGAGTGTACTCTTCCATCACTGAAGTTGGGCTCGTCCATTCTGCTAAATATGGCACCTAGAATTATATCACAGGACCTACACTGTTTGCATAGGTATCTGTACCATATTCAAGGGTTGAAAGGGACAGCCTTTCTCGCAAAGTCTGATATACACCTAGTTGTAACTGACCTAGACTTGACCTCGAATGTCGGAAAACCCATTAATATTCTGGTCTGCAGCTGACTGGCTGGTCTTTAAAGATTAAATATTGACAGCACTGTTAGAAAACAGTGTAAAACCTGAGCAGACACCTAAGCAGATGCCGCATTGATCTAGGTATACAGTCTCGCATAATGCAGCTGATTCATATGAAGTGCTGAATATATTCTCTGAAAGGTAAGATAAAATCATGTCGTCTGCTTCAAAAGTTTGTATTGCGATTATAGGATGTACAATTTTGATAACTGCGCCTAACCGGACTACATTTTTGTGCGGACTCATATTTCTTTGGCGGTCAAAGCCGGAATAAAGTCGTAAGAAAGCCGGAACTACTTTACAACACGCAGGATAGCTAGAGATGACAGATAGAATCTGTCATTAAAAATGAAAAATAATCTTTTAGAATGGAGGTAAAAATTTATTTGATACTAATTCCATTAATTTTCGGCCACCTGAAGTCGAGATATTAGGGTTAATGTACCACTACCCCAACATCCAGGTCACAATCCGGGAACTTCCCGGACAAAAAACTTCAGAAATGGACCCTTAATATGTTAAAAATGAAAAATAATAATCTTTTAGAAGGGAGCATAACATTTTATTTGATACTAATTTTATTAATTTCTGACCACCCGAAGTGGAGATTTCAGGGATAACGCACCATTACCCCAAATTTCCCGGACATTTCCCGGAAAATTCCCTGACATTAGTATTCGCCGCTACTGAGCCAAGACGATATATGCATTACAACACACTCGACCAACCGACCGACCGACCGACCGACCTATCTATCTATCTATCTATCTATCTATCTATCTATCTATCTATCTATCTATCTATCTATCTATCTATCTATCTATCTATCTATCTATCTATCTATCTATCTATTATCTATCTATTATCTATCTATTATCTATCTATCTATCTATCTATCTATCTATCTATCTATCTATCTATCTATCTGCCAATACTTCTAAACCTCCGAGGAGGACTCTCAGAAGGGGTTCCAGTATACCAAGTACTGAAGGGGGTTATTTGAAATAAAAGATAAAATGAGTATGAACAGTGCGAGGAGAGTGCTAGTATAGTTAAAAGTAAAAACAGAGGCCAGTGACTAGGGGGACACATGCACTACCCGGCACACAGCATCACTAAACTGTGCCAGGGTGTGGTGCATAACTATTTGGCGGGGTAGAGCATTCCAATGAAAAATGTTCTGGGAAAGAATGAAAATTTTCAGTAGTTTGTAGTGGTAGTGATGAGTCTGTATTATGCCAAAAGGTGGTTTTGTCCAGACTCCCACATGTTTGGACCTATATCTATGCAGCCATGATTTTTTTTCTACATCCCCCCCCCCCCCCACTACAACCGGGGCTTGAAAAAATAAATGGGCTGCATGATGCTTCCACGCAGAGCTGAAATCCGAGCGTACACGAGTACTGGTAAACCGCTTAGAGGATCTAAGCCTGCCCAGGCAAAGCGGTGCGAGTCGGACCGTCCATGCTTTATACCCCATTGGTTTCATTGGGCGACAGGGCTTGAAAAGTCATTTCATCTCAATGTCGGGTAAGATTCCCACAAAATTGGAAGCAACGTCTCCAAAATGACCTATACAGTGTTGACGGGGACTTTAAACGTCAAATCAAACAAAAAAAAAAAAAACTATCATAGACATAGTTTATGGGTGCTCGTTAATTAGAACCGCTCTAACAGGTGCCTACAATCTATGTTGCCATGTTTTCAACAAGACCCATTGAGCTTTCTATCGACGTCCAGGAATGTAATTTCTGTAAACCCAAGTACTCTCTACATAAAGGCATGGGTGCCAATTACATGGACTTGTTAACCTGATGGGCACTGTGTAGTATATAAGAAATCGTGTATTATCATTGGAAATTGCACGACCCGCAGAAAAAAGCAACCGACTGAAGTCGGTTGATTTCTAGGAGTGCCCTAAAATCACTATGTCATTCGGTCATTCTGTCCGTCCGTAACGCTCTTGTGAAAATTGGTGATAGTGACTTAACCGAGTGGAATATTAAAACAATTTTTGGCATACTGATTGATATCAATGAGATCTAACCAATGAACTTGCGAAATATAACATTCCTTTTAGTATAGCCTCGCCGAGGCGAAAAATGTTAAAATTTTCGAACTGCTTCTCCTCGGAAACCGTTGGGCCGATTGAAGTCAAATTTCATATGGAGCCTCTATGGGATGGGAGAAACCAAAATTTGCTCATGGGGTCCAGGTCACATGACCAAAATGGCCGCCAAGCCATATATGGTCTGTCTGTCTGTAACCCGTTTGTGAAAATTGGTGATAGTGACTTAACCGCTTGGAATATTTAAAAATTTTTTGGCAAACTGATAGATATCAATGAGATCTAACCAATGAACTTGCGAAATATTACATTCCATTTAGTATAGCCTCGCCGAGGCGAGAAATGTGAAAATTTTCGAACTGCTTCTCCTCGGAAACCGTTGGGCCGATAGAAGTCAAATTTCATATGGAGCCTCTATGGGATAGGGAAACCAAAATTTGCTCATGGGGTCCAGGTCACACGACCAAAATGGCCGCCAAGCCATATATGGTAAAATCCCTTCAAAATAGTCTTCTCCAGAACCACTGGGCAGATTTCCACGAAACTTGATAAATAGCATCTGGGACGTAGGCCAATCATAAATTGCTAAAATGGTGACCCTGGGTTGACCTTGATCTTCTTTGGGTCCGTCCGTAACCCGTTTGTGAAAATTGGTGATAGTGACTTAACCGCTTGGAATATTTAAACAATTTTTGGCATACTAATAGATATCAATGAGATCTAACCAATGAACTTGCGAAATATTACATTCCATTTAGTATAACCTCGCCGATGCGAAAAATGTGAAAATTTTCGAACTGCTTCTCCTCGGAAACCGTTGGGCCGATTGAAATCAAATTTCATATGAAGCCTTTATGGGATGGGGGAAACCACAATTTGCTCACGGGGTCCAAGTCACATGACCAAAATGGCCGCCAAGCCATATATGGTCTGTATGTCCGTCTGTAACCCGTTTGTGAAAATTGGTGATAGTGACTTAACCGCTTGGAATATTTAAACAATTTTAGCATACTGATAGATATCAATGAGATCTTACCAATGAACTTGCGAAATATTACATTCCATTTAGTATAGCCGCGCCGAGGCGAAAAATGTGAAAATTTTCGAACTGCTTCACCTTGGAAACCGTTGGGCCGATTGAAGTCAAATTTCATATGGAGCCTCTGGGATGGGGGAAACCAAAATTTGCTCATGGGGTCCAGGTCACATGACCAAAATGGCCGCCAAGCCATATATGGTAAAAACCCTTCAAAAATAGTCTTCTCCAGAACCACTGGGCAGATTTCCACGAAACTTGATAAATAGCATCTGGGACGTAGGCCCATCATAAATCGCTAAAATGGTGACCCTGGGTTGACCTTGACCTTCTTTGTGCCTAGGTCAAACTTTGACACATATGCTTTTGTATTGGAAAAGTGAGAATGCATTTTATCCTGCAAACGATTCAGAATACAGTACTAAAGTATAAGATATATTTTTGCTCCTTACGATAAGGCGCATTTATTGGGGGAACCGTTTTAGGTCCAGGTCACATGACCAAAATGGCCGCCATACCCATATATGGTAACACTCATAAAGCTAAAAGCATCCGGCGGGTCGTGCACTTCAGCTGAAGCACTGGTTTGGGTAGTAATCAGAACTGGGTTGAGGACCTCCCGGGGTATGATTGGTGCATAACACCGTGTTCAACACAAGACGATTATTCCGTAAGTTCATAGGCAAATGTAGACCCCGGACCCAAGCAAATGCGCATAATTTCATATAAAAAGGGTGTTCGCTGTACTCATGAGCATATCAGCAATATTTTGATGGGAACTGAAAGATATGTGTTTCTTTTGTACGATTGTAAGGTGTTTTAATGTTTTCTGGGGAAAAGCGACTCATAAACGTCATTATTTACACGACGTTGAAATCAAAGGGACAACCAAATACATCCTTAGGAAGCCATAGACAGTGATGCCAAGGAGTATTAATGACTACAAATGGAATTTAAGTTACAGGTGTCTAATATATAATGACTTAACCCAGAGCACTCAAAAATATGTTGTTTTGTGAGATTCCGAGGTGACGTCACTTTATCATCAGTTCGCTCTTCCAGAGTTTTTTTTTTTTAGCTCACCTGGGCCGAAGGCTCCAGGGTAGTTTATAGTATAGTGGGTCCTCCGTCGCCGGTCGTCCGTCGTCCGTCCGTCGTCCGTCGTCCGTCCACACTTTTGAGCAGCTATATCTCTGCAGGCTGCAGACTGATCTCAATCATTTCTCATCAGTAGCATGCCTCTGGTGGGGCACTGATGA
This sequence comes from Lucinisca nassula, assembly GCA_963580285.1. Lineage (NCBI taxonomy): Eukaryota > Metazoa > Mollusca > Bivalvia > Lucinida > Lucinidae > Lucinisca > Lucinisca nassula. The sequence goes on from OY757024.1 coordinate 54,299,295, forward strand.
CATAAACTTTTTTTCGAAATCGCTTATAAAACTTTGGTTCCTATGGCAACCACAAGATCCGATAGACTAACTATGGGAAAATGCTTGTCATCACCATAGCGCCTTCAGTTTTGATCGGATCTTTCTGAAACTTATATGTAAGGTGACTGGGGATAAAAACTCGGATGAGTTCGAAAACCGGCCAAGTCGGCCCATTTATCATAGAGTTACGTCACTTTGATTGCTGGAAATGCCCATTTTAGACCTTGTTATCACCGTAGCCCCTTCAGTTTTGATCGGATCTTTCTGTAACTTATATGTGAGGTGGCTGGGGATAAAACCTCGGACAAGTTCGAAAACCGGCCAAGTCCGCCCATTTATCATAGAGTAACGTCCCTTTGATTGCTGAAAATGCCGATTTTTTACCTTGTCATCACGGTAGCCCCTTCAGTTTTGATCGGATCTTTCTGAAACTTATATGTAAGGTGGCTGGGGATAAAACCTTGGATGAGTTCGAAAACCGGCCAAGTCGGTCAATTTATCATAGAGTTACGCCCCTTTGATTGCTGACAATGCCGATTTTTGACCTTGTCATCACTGTAGCTCCTTCAGTTTTGATCGGATCTATATGAAACTTATATGTCAGGTGGCTGGGGATAGAACCCCAGCTGAGTTCGAAAACCGGCCAAGTCCGCCCATTTAACATAGTGTTACTTCCCTTTGATTGCTGAAAATGTCGATTTTCGACCTTGTCATCACCGTAGTCCCTTCAGTTTTGATCGGATCTTTCTGAAACTTATATGTAAGGTGGCTGGGGATAAAACCTCGGATGAGTTTGACAACCGGCCAAGTCAGCCCATTTATCATAGAGTTACTTCCCTTTGAATGCTGACAATGCCGATTTTTGACCTTGTCATCATGCAAGCCCCTTCAGTTTTTATCGTATCTTTCTGAAATATATATGTCAGGTGGCTGGGGATAAAACCCCGGATGAGTTCGAAAACCGGCCAAGTCAGCCCATTTAACATAGTGTTACTTCCCTTTGACTGCTGAAAATGTCGATTTTCGACCTTGTCATCACCGTAGACCCTTCAGTTTTGATCGGATCTTTCTGAAACTTATATGTAAGGTGGCTGGGGATAAAACCTCGGATGAGATTGAAACACGGCCAAGGCGTCCATTTATCATAGAGTTACTTCCCTTTGAATGCTGAAAATGCCGATTTTTGACCTTGTCATCATGGTAGCACCTTCAGTTTTTATCGTTTCTTTCTGAAACTTATATGTCAGGTGGCTGGGGATAAAACCCCGGATGAGTTCGAAAACCGTCCAAGTCCGCCCATTTAACATAGTGTAACTTCCCTTTGACTGCTGAAAATGTCGATTTTCGACCTTGTCATTACCGTAGTCCCTTCAGTTTTGATCGGATCTTTCTGAAACTTATATGTAAGGTGGCTGGGATAAAACCTCGGATGAGTTTGACAACCGGCCAAGTCAGCCCATTTATCATAGAGTTACATCCCTTTGATTGCTGAAAATGCTGATTTTTGACCTTGGCATCACCGTAGCCCTTTCAGTTTTGATTGAATCTTTCTAAAACTTATATGTAACGTGGCTGGGGATAAAATCTCGGATGAGTTCGAAAACCAGCTAAGTTGGCCCATTTATCACAGAAGGCTCCAGGGGAGCTTATAGTATAGTGGGTCGTCCGTCGTCCGTTGTCCGTCGTCCATCCGTCCGTCGTCCGTCCACACTTTTGAGCAGCAATATATCTGTATCCTGCAGGCTGATCTCAATCATTTCTCATCTGTAGCATGCCTCTGGTGAGGCATTGATAACATAAACTTTTTTTCGAAATCGCTCTAAAACTTTGGTTCCTATGGCAACCACAAGGTCCGATAGACTAACTATGGGAAAATGCTTGTCATCACCATAGCGCCTTCAGTTTTGATTGGATCTTTCTGAAACTTACATGTAAGGTGACTTGGGATAAAAACTCGGATGAGTTCGAAAACCGGCCAAGTGGGCCCATTTATCATAGAGTTACGTCCCTTTGATTGCTGAAAATCCCCAGTTTCGACCTTGTCATCACCGTAGCCCCTTCAGGTTTGATCGGATCTTTCTGAAACTGATATGTAAAGTGGCTTGGTATAAAACCTCGGGTGAGTTCGAAAACCGGCCAAGTCCGCCCATTTATCATAGAGTTACGTCCCTTTGATTGCTGGATATGCTGATTTTGACATTGTCATCACGGTAGCCACTTCAGTTTTGATCGGATCTTTCTGAAACTTATATGTAAGATGGCTGGAGATAAAACCTTATATGAGTACAAAAACCGGCCAAGTCAATCCATTTATCATAGAGTTACGTCCCTTTGATTACTGAAAATGCCGAATTTTGACATTGTCATCACCGTAGTTCCTTCAGTTTTGAAAGGATCTGTCTGAAACTTATACGTAAGGTGGCTGGGGATAAAAACTCGGATGAGTTCGAATATCGTCCAAGTCGGCCCATTTATCATAGAGTTACGTCCCTCTGATTGCTGAAAATGCCGATTTTTGACCTTGTCATCACGGTAGCCCCTTCAGTTTTGAACGTATCTTTCTGAAACTTATATGTCAGGTGGCTAGGGATAAAACCCCGGATGAGTTCGAAAACCGGCCAAGTCCGCCTATTTAACATAGTGTTACTTCCCTTTGATTGCGGAAAATGCCGATTTTCGACCTTGTCATCACCGTAGTCCCTTCAGTTTTGATCGGATCTTTCTGAAACTTATATGTAAAGTGGCTGGGGATAAAACCTCGAATGAGTTCGAAAACTGGCCAAGTCAGCCCATTTATCATAGAGTTACATCCCTTTGATTGCTGAAAATGCCGATTTTTGACCTTTTCATCACGGTAGCCCCTTCTGTTTTTATCGAATCTTTCTGAAACTTATATGTGAGGTGGCTAGGCATAAAAACTCGGATGAGTTCGAATATCGTCCAAGTCGGCCCATTTATCATAGAGTTACGTCCCTCTGATTGCTGAAAATGCCGATTTTTGACCTTGTCATCACGGTAGCCCCTTCAGTTTTGATCGTATCTTTCTGAAACTTATATGTCAGGTGGCTAGGGATAAAACCCCGGATGAGTTCGAAAACCGACCAAGTCCGCCCATTTAACATAGTGTTACTTCCCTTTGATTGCGGAAAATGCCGATTTTCGACCTTTTCATCACGGTAGCCCCTTCTGTTTTTATCGAATCTTTCTGAAACTTATATGTGAGGTGGCTAGGCATAAAAACTCGGATGAGTTCGAAAGTCGGCCCATTTATCATAGAGTTACGTCCCTTTGATTGCTGAAAATGGCAATTTTTGACCTTGTCATCACGGTAGCCCCTTCGGTTTTGATCCGATCTTTCTGAAACTTATATGTAAGGTGGCTGGGGATTAAACCTTGGATGAGATTGAAAACCGACCAAGTCGACCCATTTGTCAACGTAGGCCTTTCAGTTTTGATCGGATCTTTATGAAACTTATATGTGAGTTGGCTAGGGATAAAACCCAGGATGAGTTCGAATACCGGCCAAGTTGGCCCATTTACATGTATCATAGATTTACGCCCCTTTGATGGCTGAAAAAGTTGATTATTGACCTTGTTATCACCGTAGCCCCTTCAGTTTTAATCAGATTTTTCTGAAACTTAAATGTAAGGTGGCTGGGGATAAAACCTTGGATGAGTTCGAAAACTGGCCAAGTCGGCCCATTTATCATAGAGTAACATCCCTTTGACTGCTGAAAATGCCAAATTTTGACTTTGTCACCACCGTAGCCCCTTCAGTTTTGATCGGATTTTTCTGAAACTTATATGTAAGGTGGCTGGGGATAAAATCTTGGATGAGTTCGAATACCGGCCAAGTCGGCACATTTATCATAGAGTTACATGCCTTTGATTGCTGAAAAAATGCCTATTTTCGACCTTGTCATCACTGCTGCCCCTTCAGTTTTGATCGGATTTTCATGAAACTTACAAACAAGTAAGTCAGCAGAAAAGCTCAGAGGAGTTTGAGAACTCATGAGGTTTGCCTATTTATCACAGAGTAACATCCCTTTGATTGCAGCAGTTAATTGCTTATTTTTGAACTTGTCATCACCATAGCCCCTTCAGTTTATATCGGATCTTCTTAGCAAGTCAGGAATAAAAGCTTGAATGAGTTTGAAAACTGGTGAGGTCAGCCTATTTATCATAGAGTTACATTCTACTTGATTTGCAGAAAATGCTTACCCTGTCATCACCATGTCCTCCCATAAATCCTCCAGTAAAGGTTGGCACTTCCTGAAACTTTGAATCTGTTAGCTTAGGTGAGCGATACAGGACCAGCTTCGTCCTCTTGTTTTTTTCAAAAGAAGAATTCAGTACCTTGCTTGACCAACAGGTAGTTTGCTCTTTCAATCACAATCACAATGCAATTTGCTAACATTTTCTGAAACAGTAATTACCCAATGATGATACGGTCTACGGTGACCAAGACGTGCCAACAGAACATACTTTCATACTTATGTTGAGACGAAAAATGTATACGAATTATGCTCAAAATATTAGCTGTTCTTAGTCCGGCCTTTCACATTTGATGTTTCCAGCATGATTGCATCTGTTAAGACATGTTTCCAGTCCGGTACAGCTCATGTGGTCACTAAGGCGCTCAAGCCCCCTTACCATGACGGGGTGACAGTTTTTAAGGTGTGGGGGGTATATATTATGAATGAGTATGTACAATAAAATTGTCATCCGATATATTGCACAATCCAAAATAGTCTTTATGTTTACATGTACATATTTCATCTCCATATATTATTGCTAGTAATTTACATGTAGTTTTAGTTAAATGAATGAATATGCGGAGTAAAAATATCAGACAATGTATTGCACTTTCCTTGCTAGCCTAATGCTTATAAATAACAGTTATTGGACTTTTTTCAATCTTTTAAACATTAACATACTGAAATGTATAGGAGTGCATGTTTTAATTTTACATACCAAATTTTATCTACAACATTGTTTATTTAAACGAAATTTTATACCTGTTATAGCTTTACATATACTTTTTACAGCGGCCCCCGCCCACCGGGGCTTGAAGAAATAAATGGGCTGCATGATGCTTCCAGGCAGAGCTGAATCCGACCGCACACGAGTACTGATAATCCGCTTAGAGGATCTAAGCCTGCCCAGGCAAAGCGGTGCGAGTCAGACCGTCCATGCTTACAAACCCTATTGGTTTCATTGGGCGACAGGGCTTGAGATGTCATTTCATCTCAATGTCGGGTAAAAGTCCCATAACATTGGAAAATGACCAATCTCCAAAATGACCTATATAGTGTTGACGGGGACGTTAAACATCAAATCAAACAAACAAAAACAAACCTTTTGCAAATCTATATTATTTACGCTGTAAGCATATTTTATACTTTGTTTTTACAAATGAAGAAGATCTACAAATGTACATTTGCAAAAAAGGTAGCAAGTGCATAGACATTGTCAATTTGATATAATTAACTACAAATTTACAGTTATGTACACATGAAACAAATCAACAAACCTAGGTGATTTCCGAATAAAAATGTCTACCTATGATCTGTGTACAAATGAACAAACATTTACACTTGGATAATATTTACATGCGTGAAGATGTACATGTACAATATCTGATTACACAATCAGTTTTCGGAATCAGACTCATCAGAAGTGATAGTATCTTCTAGTTGAAACAATTCACGCTTGAATATATAAAGGCAATCATCACCGCCTTCACAAGGACATGCGTCGGTGTATGGACGTTCTGCTGCTTTGCACGAGCACCGTCCTTTGCAATGTGAAGCCTGGCAGCCAAATCGAACCAGTTCGGCTATTGCCTTCGGCATAGGATCAATTGACATCAGAACTGGTCGAAGGGCACCGTCATATCCTTTTGTCCACCCATTGCCTTCGGGGTCCTGTATACAAGGGTTTGGCTCCAAGGACGACAACCAAATTTTAGTTTGGCGTTCTGACCCTAGACCCCATACAGAATTCAACAGCTACAGTTCCAACCAGTGTGCCCTGGTAGTGCAAAGGAACTGCATTTGTAATTAAATTATACATGTAGTTTATTATGAAAAATAGGAAAGGTTGATAGTCAGATTTAAAGAAAAGTAAAACGAAGACAAAGTGATTAAAGAATGTTAATGACATTCATAGAGATACCAGCTAAGACAGTTATAGTAGTTTAGGTCGTAGTACCATAATCAGGCGTCCGCCGATAGTAAGCATTACTTGGTAAGCAAGCTTCGCCCACCATGCCTATCGACCTGAACGAAGAAAAGGAGTAAATGCCGAGAAGGGTATGTCCGAGATTTTGGAAGTCTTCCTATGGCTTTCCATTGGCAAACACATCAGAAATAATTCTGGAAATGGCCACATTTTACGGATCAACAAGATCATGGTGCCTCCCATAGATTTTCTTTAGTGTTGATACCAGTTTGGTTTTTTGATACCCCTGGCATAACAACCTGGTAGTGAGCACCTTCCCACGTTCCATAAAGTCCTGATACTTAGAACAGGTCAGTCTATAAACTAAACAAAATTATTTTACACTAGAACCGAAGTGACATCTATTTTCGTGACCTCTAGTTGATTCCATATTTTTGCTGAAGAGGGTGTAAGTTGAGTCGCTAGAAAGACTAGCATACTTCCGTCATTATACAAGCAGGTAATGTAGGGGATTTGTTTCGTCATGGTTGAGTGATGTTTCATCTGTAAGTTTCTTGCCTCGTTGCGAACTAATTTTACAAGGGAGAAAAATATAAGTTTAATTATGTGGCGTTAATAAATTTATTCTAGTAACCCTTTGCTTGAGTTCACCTTTACAAATATAGCTAAATATTTCAACAGATACCGTTCATTACAACTTTTAATTAAAGATATCAGTTTTCGTCGCCCGGTTGAATACCTGGATTCAGTCAATTAAGGTGTAACTATACCAAATTTAGTGACAATGGTGTAATGGTTTTAACTGCGTGCAACATATTATATAGTCTTTCTTATTTTTCATATGTATTATATACATCTTTCATAAACTATTTCATGAACATACATATTCTTTCCTTCACTTATTGTTGCAGTGAATTGTTATTACTACATAAACTTTATGCATTTTTTCAATGAAAAATGAATATTGTATTGTTTACTGCTATTGTCACGTGAAACTATTTGCTTTGTATTCATTCTAGGGGGAGGGCCGTAACTAATATTGTGAGAACTTGTGGCCCAACCCCTTGCATTTATTGAGTTGTAATAAATATGATTAAACTAAAAAAAGATGGGGGGAACTTTTGAAACTGTTTTGAATATGGAGCAATACTTTCTCACGGGTTCTCGTGGCGGTGAGAGTTCTCATGTTCATCGGGTTAAGGGTCAATTATATCATAAATGGGCGATGTCGCCCTTTATTTTCAGAGAACGCATATCCGGTTTAGTTAACTGACCGGCTAGACACGACTTTAATAGTGTTGATTGGGCCGTTAAACTCCAAACTAAAACTGATAATTACCTGTGCACTGGAAAATGTGCCGGCCTCTGTTTCTCAGTCCGATGCAATGCTATTCCACTTAGAAATGATTTAGCTTTGTTTCCTGCTAGAATTTGCCGTAGAAATATGCTGGGCTTTGGTATAATTGAACCTTTACTTTAAACCTAAATATGTTATATAAAAGGGTTATCCTTTGGAAGCAAGGAATACACCACAGAACTGGAAAATATGAAGTGTGCAAGTTTTCTGGGCCAGACTAGCTAGTTTTGGCCAATTAGGCCTCATCAGTGACCCTCAAGTATTTTCAAAATTCCACAATGGAATCAATGATCCCAAAGGACAAGAAAATATAGACTACACTATTGTGTAGGACAGGGAGACATTTTACCGCCGCCACACACCAGCTGTAGTGACCTAAACCGCTGACCGTTCCAAGGCGGTTCTTCTGTCGCGGTTAATTTTTGTTATGGTTTGTCTTTGGGTGTTTGTGTCGCTTATATTATTTTATTTTGGATAGCCTGTTGGCCATTTTGTGGGAAAGTAACTGTCCTTTTGGCTTTCCGTTATTGATGTTTCCATTAGGGTCTATTGTTTCGTGTTTGTGTTTCTTTCCCTTTGGTGTCTCTGATGGGAGCTGTGGGTTGATTGTATTGATTCCTGATCATTGCCTCCACTTCTATTTTTTATACTACAGAACGGAAAATTTGACAATTTCTGTCAACACGGAGAATGTGGCCGACGATATTTCTTTTTCCGTCAAATCTATACCCTGGACAACCCACAGAAACAACGTCCCTAGTGAAATGAAACATGAAAAGTTTTAAATAAGCAAAAAAAAAAAAAAAAAAAAAAAAAATGGCCGAAAATACGTATCTTGCGACTTATGACGAAATTTCTGTCCGAGCTAATCTCCTCGACACAGAGCTAGTGCATTCGACATGGAGATGGTGCCCTCGGCAACATATTTCCCCATTAACTGTGTGCATACATGCGTGCGTGTGTAAATAATGTGCTTCATGGGTATTTACCTAAAATGCAGTTTATAAGAGACTTAATTAAATAATAAAGCTGAAAAAACGCAACCAGAAAGGCCAGAATATAGCTTTATATGGACACGTACTAATAAAAAGCTAAAATGTTGCCTTTGGAAACAAAGAACACATAAAAGAACGAAAATCAGACACGCGGTTTTATTGGGCCTCTTCCTACCCAGCAATGTAGTTTGCAAGGCTGTGTACGCCCCCTAGCACCGGCTTAAGCGGTATTCGATTTTCAATGTAACAAGAATGGGCTCAATGATTCCAAAGGAAACGAAATATAATCTGCACTATGATGAAACACGGGGAGACTTTTTACAGCCGCCACGCGGCTCTTAACACCAGGTGCAGTGAGGTAAAAATAAAAAGCTGAAAGGTTGCCTTTGGAAACAAAGAACATACAAAAGGACGAAAGTCGGAGACTCGGTTTTATTGAGTCTCTTCGTACACAGCCATGTAGTTTGCAAGGCTGTATACGCCTCCTCCAGCACCGGCTTAAGCGGTATTCGATTGTCAATGTCACCAGAATGAGCTCAATGATCCCAAAGGAAAAGAAAATATAATCAGCACTATGATGAAGCACGGGGAGACTTTTTACAGCCACCACTCGTCACTTAACACCAGCTGCAGCGAGGTAAAATGAAAAGCTTAAAGGTTGCCTTTGGAAACAAAGAACACATAAATGAACGAAAATCGGAGACTCGGTTTTATTGAGTCTCTTCATACACAGCAATGTAGTTTGCAAGGCTGTATACGCCACCTAGCACCGGCTTAAGCGGTTTTCGATTTACAATGTAACCAGAACGGGCTCACTTATCCCAAAAGGAAAAGAAATATAATCTGCACTATTATGAAGCACGGGGAGACTAAGACAGAAATATGTTGCTGAGGGCACTATCTCCAAGTTGAATGCACTAGCTCTGTGTCAAGGAGACTAGCTCGGACAGAAATTTCGTCGTATGTTGCAAGTTACATAATTTCGGCCAAATGTGTTTGCTTATTTCAATTATTCTCAAGCCCTGCATATTTCTACGACAGATTCTAGCGGGGAACACATTTAAACCATTTCTAAGTAGAATAGCATTGCCGGATTTCTTTAATCAATAAAAAATGATGCGTGATAAAATTCATAGATTCGTACCTTTGTTGACAGTTTTCCTGTCGATGGCGCTAGCTCGAGAGTTCCGGATGATTCGAGGAAACGAATTTCCATTGGCATATTTTCGAGCTCGTTCCCCTGATTACCCGTGTATGTGAAAACATACGAACAAACAAACAAATAAACAAACAAAACAAACAAACCTACTGGTTGTCATAAACTTAATACTGTTGACTTGCCGTTAACCGCAAACAAAAGTAAGCGGTGCAAGTTTGCATATATGACAAGCCAAGTTTGTTCCACAGATTTTTTAATTTTCATTTTATTTGACCTTAAGAGCAACCAGTATCCACACATGACTTCAGCGACCGACGAACACTAATGCTCAGATGCACCTTTGTGTTCGCAAAATTCCAGTTATAATGCGTCACTCTGATTTACCTGTCCGGGTGGAGAATGACTTTCGCTTCTCTGTCTTAAAATTGTTGAGATTCCCTGGCCTTGAAGTGAAAGCGGCAAATACCATCATGTTGCCTTTACAGTCGTCAATGCTGAAACGATAAAATAGTGGAATCAAAGCATTAACAACACTGGTAAGTCGATTGTCAAGACTAACTGACAGCACTGTTTAGTCGATTGTCTAGACTAACTGACAACACTGGTTAGTAGATTGCCTATTCTGACAGCACTGATTATTCGATTGTCTAGACTTACTGACAGCACCGGTTTGTCGATTGTCTAGACTAACTGACAATACTTGTGGGTCGATTTCTAGACTAACTGACAGCACGGTTAGAAGATTGCCTAGACTAACTGACACAACTGTCTACACTAACTGACAGCACTGGTTAGTAGATTGTCTAGACTAACTGGCAGCTCGGGTTAGTAGATTGCCTAGACTGACAGAACTAGTTAGTCGATTGTCTAGACTACCTGACAGCACTGTTTAGTTGATTGCTTAGACTAACTGACAGCACTGTTTAGTAGATTGCTTAGACTAACTGACAGCACTGGTTAGTAGATTGCCCAGACTAACAGACAACACTGGTTAGTAGATTAACCAGACTGACAGCACTAGTTAGTCGAATGTCTAGACTAACTGGCAGCTCTGGTTAGTAGATTACCTAGACTAACTGACAGCACTGGTTAGTAGAGCACCTAGACTAACTGACAACACTGGTTAGTAGATTACCTAGAATAACTGACAACACTGGTTAGTCGATTGTCAAGGCTAACTGACAGGACTAATTAGACGATTGCCTAAACTAACTGACAGAACTGATAAGTAGATTGCCTAGACAAACTAACAGCACTGGTTAGTAGATTACATAGACTCACTGACAGCACTGGTTAGTAGATTGTCTAGGCTAACTGACAACACTGGTTAGTAGATTACCTAGACTAACTTACAGCACTGGTTAGTCGATTTTCAAGATTAACTGACAGGGCTGATTAACAGATTGCATAAACTAACTGACAGCCCTGGTTAGGAGATTGTCAAGACTAACTGACAGCATTAGTTAATAGATTGTCAAGACTAACTGACAATACTGGTTAGTAGATTACCTAGACTAACTTACAGCACTGGTTAGTCGATTGTCAAGACTAAATGACAGGACTGATTAGTAGATTGTCTAAACTAACTTTCAGCACTGGTTAGTAGATTGTCAAGACTAACTGACAGCATTAGTTAGTAGATTGTCAAGACTAACTGACAGCACTGGATAGTAGATTGCCCAGATTAACTGACAGTATTGGTTAGTGGATCGTCAAGAATGCAGCACCGGTGTCGATTTCTAGACTATTTCCGTTCACCCTTCGATTCATGTTCTTTAACCAAACCGTGTAGACGCCGATCAGGCGCCGCTTTTGAGCGGGGTCTGATCTGTCTCCACTCTGTCTGCCTAGCCCAGAACATAATTCAAGTCAAGATTTTATAGATATAGAGGATCTCACGTGAGTATTCATGTATTACTCACATGTGTATTCATGTATTATTTTATTTATTAAACTAGTTGAGGAAAAGGGATAAATGCGAGGCTCCGTGGAGCATTTTATGCATTTTCCTTAACGTGTTTAATACATTTAATAATACATGAGCATAAATGCAAGTTTTTTATCATATGGCATTTCAAACGCATTTTATTAAAGATATTTGTTGTTTTTGTGTTGTTTTTTTTAACAAAAAAAAAAAAAAAAAAAAGAAGAAGAAGAAAGAAATGATGTCAAAATGCCACCATAAGTTAACGCGATGCCATTAAAGGCGTCGTACGTGTAAAATTAGGGGACGTATCTAACTAATTTGCATAATTCACCAACTGGCGGATTACCGATCAAAATGCATGGCGTTATTTCATTCTCTGACGCGATGTCATATGATAGACATTTACACACCATTCCGACGTCACAGCGCGGTCCGTTATCTGGATGTCGTGCAACGTCAGAAGCCTCCCTGGCTGTTCGCCTCATTAAACAGGGGTCATGGTTTCGATCCCGGTCTTCTCGAGACATTCGGATGTATCTTTAAACCGAAGTCCCGCCTCCGTATGACCTTAGCTGTTGGTGGAACGTAAAACACACACACGCACGCTCGTGCAAATTTTAGAATGTTAAGTGTATTAGTCAGTGATAGTCATGTGCTAATAATTCATGGGCTTTTTTAATTGGGTTTTATGGGCCTTTGAAGATTGTTTCACTTATTTCGAGCCGATTGTTCATCAGAGGTAGGGTGTGACTAAAGAATTCGTGTTGTTATCGTGAGACCAAAAAATTAATAAAATACAATAGTGAACACTGTGGACAATAATTTTATAGACGAGGAACTGTGGAATCATTAATAAAACACGCCTATACAAACCTATTGGAAATTTTACCGCCGAAAAAACTAAAATTTTAAGATGAAAAAATGTGATTTTTTTCTTATTTCTGCTCAAAATATAGATTGTAGGTACTCGTTAGAACCGCCTCATCGAGGCGGTTCTAACGAGTACGCACAATCAATATTTTAGAGCAGAAATAAGAAAAATATGGTTCACCCCTGTAAACCCCAGTTTTACTATATAAAAGTGAGGTTCCAGGGGGTCAGAATTGTATAGGCCTGTTTTCGTGATGGATACGCTTTGCTGACTAATGTGTTAAAAACAACAACAACAACAACAACAACAACAATAAAACAAAAAAAAAAAAAAAATTACGGGCGGAACTTTTGAGTGAAATGATGAAAGTAGAGTATCGCCACGCTGACAGTCAAGAGTAACTGGTTTTCCCGACTCGGATTTGAATTCGGAAATAGCGTGTTTGTGATATAAACCTTGTTATAAACCCAAAATAAGGACAGTTTGGGTTATGTGTTGTTGTTCTTTGAATGAGTATGAACCTTATATTCAAATTAACATTCTTTCGCCCCCGCCCATCGGGGCTTGGAGAAATAGATTGGGCTGCACGATGCTTCCACGCAGAGCTGATACCGACCGCCATGAGTACTGGTAATCCGCTTAGAACGTTGAATCCTGCCCAGAAAAATTGCTGCGAGTCCATGCTTATAAACCCTATTGGTTTCATTGGGCGGTAGGGATTGAGATGTCATTTCATCTCAATGTCGGGTAAAAGTCTAATACAACTGGAAGCAACGTCTCCAAAATGACCTAAATATTGTTGACGTGGACGTTAAAACTCAATTCTAACACAGCGCGCCTATATAGGCAATGGGAAATAACTGTGTTTTATTCTGCAACAAATCACAGCTCGGAAGAGCGTGTCGAGTGACGTCATTAAAAACTGCAAATTTATGACGTCACTAGTCGATTTCCTTGACGTTAGACGGTGTAATGTCATATTCTCGCATCGAAAACGTTAGAAAAGGGTATAAATGCATGTGTTTCAGTCGATAATTTTAGCGGGATTTCTTCTGGCAATGGCGAAAAGTTGTGAGATTATGAAGGAAACAACAGCATTATTGCCGATTTTCAGCCTGTTAGAATCGAAATAGATCAGCTCTAGTTTGTGATTTGTTGAATAATAAATCACAGTCTGTCGGTCAGTTGTAAGTAGACAAATCACGCGCGCTACGCGCTTGTGATTTGTCTACTTTACAACTGACCTCCAAACTGTGATTTATTACTCAACAAATCACAGTTAGAGCTGATCTATTTCCTAAATCAAACAAACAAATTAACATTCTATACAGTCATAGAATATTAATGCTAAACCAGCGCTTCAGCTGAAGTGCACGACCATCCGGCTGCTTTTAGCTTTATGAGTGTTACCATATATGGGTATGGCGGGCATGTTGGTCATGTGACCTCGACCTAAAACGGTTCCCCCAATAAATGGGCCTTATCATAAGGAGCAAAAATATATCTTATACTTTAGTACTGTATTCTGAATCGTTTGCAGGATAAAATGCATTTTCACTTTTCCAATACAAAAGCATATGTGTCAAAGTTTGACTTAGGCACAAAGAAGGTCAAGGTCAACCCAGGGTCATCATTTTAGCAATTAATGATGGGCCTACGTCCCAGATGCTATTTATCAAGTTTCGTGGAAATCTGCACAGTGGTTCTGGAGAAGACTATTTTTGAAGGGTTTTTACCATATATGGTTTGGCGGCCATTTTGGTAATGTGACCTGGACCCCAAGAGCAAATTTTGGTTTCCGCCATCCCATAGAGGCTCCATATGAAATTTGACTTCAATCAGCCCAACGGTGTCAGAGGAGAAGCAGTTCGAAAATTTCACATTTTTCGCCTCGGCGAGGCTATACTAAATGAAATGTTATATTTCGCCAGTTCATTGGTTAGATCTCATTGATATCTATCAGTATGCCAAAAATTGTTTAAATATTTCAACAAAAGCATAGGTGTCAAAGTTTGACCTAGGCACAAAGAAGGTCAAGGTCAACCCAGGGTCACCATTTTAGCAATTTATGATGGGCCTACGTCCCAGATGCTATCAAGTTTCGTGGAAATCTGCCCAGTGGTTCTTGAGAAGACTATTTTTGAAGGGTTTTTACCATATATGTTTTGGCGGCCATTTTTGTCATGTGACCTGGACCCCATGAGCAAATTTTGGTTTCCCCCATCCCATAGAGGCTCCATATGAAATTTGACTTCAATCGGCCCAACGGTTTCCGAGGAGAAGCAGTTCGAAAATTTTCACATTTATCGCCTCGGCGAGGCTATACTAAATGGAATGTAATATTTCGCAAGTTCATTGGTTAGATCTCATTGATATCTCTTAGTTCGCCAAAAATTGTTTAAATATTTCAAGTGGTTAAGACACTATCACCAATTTTCACACACGGGTTACGGACGGACAGACAGACATACCATATATGGCTTGGCGGCCATTTTGGTCATGTGACCTGGACCCCATGAGCAAATTTTGGTTTCCCCCATCCCATAGAGGATCCATATGAAATTTGACTTCAATCGGCCCAACGATTTTCGAGGAGAATCAATTCGAAAATTTTCACATTTTTCGCCTCGGCGAGGCTATACTTAATGGAATGTAATATTTCGCAAGTTCATTGGTTAGATCTCATTGATATCTATCAGTATGCCAAAAAATGTTTAAATATTCCAAGCGGTTAAGTCACTATCACCAATTTTCACAAACGGGTTACGGACGGACAGACAGACTGACAGAATGACAGAATGACACGGTGATTTTAGGGCACTCTTAGAAATCAACCGACTTCAGTCGGTCGCTTTTTCTGCGGGTCGTGCAATAACCTTAGGAGCATAACGGCAAACGATAAACATTGTAGTAACATAACTCAATGAAAGTACCCTTGAATACAATAACTTTAGTCATCTGTGTAAAAGTCATTTGACTGTAATGCTGACAAATGCAGCAGACTCTAAAAACAGATGCCGACCCGAAACGAAAGGCCGTCGAATCCCTGGAAACAGACAAGCCCTTTTTAAGATTACGCCGAATGACCTCTTTACTAGATCTGTAAGATGCAGCAGACCCTAAGAAATCATATTCATTACCCGAGATGATGATGCGGGTATTTTTTTTGACACCGTCATCATGAAAGCTATTGTTCCAGTTAGCGCCTTCTATTGAAAAGACCATCAGGAAAACGATGGAAACTACCGTGGCAACTACTATAGCAACTTGTATAGAAAAATTCATGTCCATTACGATAACTCACCCGTGCGACATTGTGCATTTTTCACATCTCCTAAATCACACTGGTCAATGCATACGCACAGGCTGCGTAGCGGTCGCATAGGCTTCGTATTTTGGACGCAAAGGCTTCGATGAAAAATGGCGGATGACAGTTCGTTAATGCAGGTAAGAAACGGTTTTTACGTCAATCTAAATGTTGTATAGCGTTGCCAAATACTGACATCTGCCTTACGGACCACTTTATTAACGTGCGGCTTCGTCTGTTGCAAGAAAAAGTTTGAAAAACGGAATATAGAAAAATAGACCCCAAAAGAAATTTGGCATTCAACATCGATTCACCTGTAGTTTCACTTTGGCCCGGTCGCCCTATGTAACTACACGCTTTTGGCTGGTGTTCTGGCCGATAAATTGTGAATAATGAAAATGAAATCGAAAAGCTAACATGCAACTTTCGTCACATCTTTTGCGAAAAAAGAAAAATCATGATATTTCGATACAACGAATGTAGCTTCGTTACCTATTACAACGCAGAGGCTGCGAACTAAATTTGAAAGCCCTGAATTATGCAGTATAATAACGAATGATATTAAATTAACATCGAGAAATGAGCCAACCAGCGTTAGTTGATGATGCTAAAGACATTCTGCATCATTTATACCAAACACATTTTCATTCTCAGCTATGCACATACATTATTATGATTCGAATGCCAAAATCTGTCAAGTTACAATTATTTACACTACCGTTCATAAACTTGGTAAGTCTTCGCCAAATCTGTTAAGTATTAAGCCAAATAATATTAGCACTGTATGAATTTCTGTCGTGTTTTTATTACAACGCACGTGGCCTAGGAATTTACGACGTGCAGGTTACAGAGATGGGCAGACGCATTACGAAAATACGCCTATTAAATTACCACTAAAAAGATAAAAACATTCAGATAAAACATCCTGATAGTTTTGATATTTCTGCTCGCCCGGGCCAGGCGGTTCTAACGCGTATCCACAATCTGTGTTTCTGAGAATAAATAAGAAAATATAATAAATGCAGAAAATCTGTCAATGTACACTACCGTTCATAAACTTGGTAAGTCTGTCTTCGTCAAATCTGTTAAAGGAGAAAGGAAAGAGATAATATGTTACAATAAATAGGTAAACATCAATAAACCCTTTCTTCTACTGAATACTGCAGGTTTCTAAGTGGTCTGATAAGGATTTTATCACTGTCCAGCCATTTACTCTGCTAAAGAACTGACCTTGAAAATTCCAATTAACCACAGATATGCCCTGACGTCATCAATGAGGAATCTAGAAGCTTGATGTGTACTCAATAGGCAGATGTAGCAATGTTGAGATTTAAAACAGAAGCTTAAAATGGAGCAAAATAAGCAAGAACTGGCCACTCTTTGAGGGGACTTCACTTTAGATATTCAGCCTTATATGTTAGAGTCCAGGGAAGCTTCCACTGACCGTTCCAAGGCGGCTCTTCTGTGGCGATTTATTTATGTTGTTGTTTGTTACTTACTGTGTGTATCACTTGTGTCTTTTAATTTTGGATGGCCATATGGCCATTTTGTGGGAAAGTAACTGTCCATATGGCCTTCCTTTGTTTAGGTTTCCATTATGGTCTGGTCGCTTAATGTTTGTATTTCTTTCCCTTTGGTGTCTTTTATGGATGGAGTAAGTTAATTGTATCAATCCCTGATCTTTGTTTTACTTCTACTTTGTGATCAGGAATTTAGTGAGGGAAGCAGCAGCTCTGAAGATAGCCATCTTACATGTCAATCACAACAATTGTCGTCTGCATAGTCATCTGCTGCTTTCTTTAAATGTTACCTGAACCAATCTACGTCTATAGTCTGATCTTGGTCCACACTGTTTGCCTATAAGCAAAAATATTATTTAAAAAAAAATAAAGAAAGAAAAAAAAAACTTTAAGAAGATGCAGCAGACAGTATAAACAGGGGCCATTTTACAATTCAGGTTTTTCTTACGGTTGATTCGTCCGGTTTTCCACCCATGCGCACTCATGAGCACTCTTAAAATGGAGATAGCAGTCTTCATTTTTGATTGGGTGTTTATGGATTTGCCTAACTGATATAGGAAAATGAAACCGCAACCAAAGTAGCCAAAGCTAGCCCTTGGCTCCAGATGAATTCGGCCTAGGTTGGTATCCCTAACGAACGGTTGTATGTCAATTCATTATTGGTAGAGAATCCTCTCATGTCACAGTGCATGACTCAGTTTGTGTTGATGTTAACGTCCCCGACTACATCATTCAGGTCATTTTTGAGACGTTTCCGAATTTATGGGACTTTTACCCGACACGGAGACGAAATGACTTCTCAAACCCTACCGCATATAAAGCATACTTGCAATTGCTAAATATGAATGACCCGTTTACTTTTTGAAAAGACAAATACTAGTTTTGGGGTCGATTGTTTATCAATCGTCACAAAGTAAAAAAGTGCAAGTAGCTCTACAGTGCTTAAGTCCACGTGATTATCACTGATTGGTCGGAAATCCAGGGAACTTGTATATAGAAAACAGCAGCGTTTATTTTTCTTCGAAGAGAGGTCAGCGTGTTGCGTAATACGGAAATCCATAGATCATGGATTGGGTTTTTCAAACAGTGTATGTCCAGACGCGGCATCTAATCAGGGTCTTCACTGTTTGCTCACATTACATGAATTGAAGGGCCAAAAACAGCGTCTTATCAGGGTCTTAACTTTTTGCTTTAAACTCTAGTTTAAGGGTTAAAGGAAGCAGTTTAAATCCATAAGTAAGCATCCAGCCGACAGACTTTCTTAAAAAAGTAAATATTTGGGCCGGAGCCGTCATAGAGTTATGAAAGGGCCGTAAAGCAAAAACATTTTTTATCTATCTTATCTTATTATATCGAAGAATGATTTCACGAAATGGGTTACTGAAATCATTGCAAGCAAGTATTTTTCTGAATTTATATTCTAAGTCACTATGAAATTCAGATTCTGATAGGCTATGTTAAGACAGTCTGGTTAGCAAAAAATATGATGTAAGGACAGAGATTGAAAATAGATCTGAGATAAAGAAAAGTCTTTTTTTTCTTCTTTGATCCTACAAAGGTTAGAATTAGCTTATACGTTTACTGTTTAATGAGCAGATGCTTCTATTTTATCGGAAACGAAGACAGGGATCAGACAGTGCAGGCGCGATTAATGAACCTTTGCTGAAGTTTTGTAGGAGCTGCATGTATTCGATTGAAGCATTTAAATAGAAGTCGGAGAATCACGAAAACATGCCTATATAATTCTGACCCCCTTAAATCCAACTTTTATATAGTAAAACTGAGCTTTAAAGGGATATACATTGTTTTCCTTATTTCTCTCAGAAATACAGATTGTGGATACGCGAAACAAACGCCCGGACCAGGTGGTTGTAACAAGTTCCCATACACTATGTCTTGAGCAGAAAAATTAAAACTATCAGAATGTTTTATCTGAAAGTATTTTTTTTTTATCTTTTTTTAGTGGTATTTTAATAGGCGTGTTTTCGTAATGCGTCTTCCCATCTCTGTAACCTGCGAAGCCACGTGCTTTGTAAAAAACACGACAAAAATTCATACAGTGCAAATATTATTTGGCTTAATACTTAACAGATTAGACGAGGACTTGCCGAATTTATGAATGGTGGTGTTAATAATTGTAATTTGACAGATTTTGTGCATTCGCCTCAAAATGTTAAATATGTATTTGTATAGCTGAGACTGAAAATGTTTTCGGTATAAATGATACAGAATGTCTTTAGCATCACCAACCAACGCTGGTTGACTGATTCCGCGACATTAATTTAATAGCATTCGCTATTATTCTACATAATACAGGGCTTTCAAATTTAGTTCGCAGCCTCTGCGTTGTAATAGGTAACGAAGCTACGCGCGTTGTATCGAAATATCAAGATTTTTATTTTTCGCAAAAGATATGACGAAAGTTGCATATTAGCTTTTCGATTTCATTATCGTTATTCACAATTTATCGGCCAGAACACCAGCCAAAAACGTGTAGTTACATAGGGCGACCGGATCAAAGTGAAAATACAGGTGAATCTGTGTTGACTGCCAAATTTCTTTTGGGGTCTATTTTTCTATATTCCGTTTTTCAAACTTTTTCTTGCAACAGACGAAGCCGCATATTAATAAAGTGGTCCGTAAGGCAGATGTCAGTATCGGGAAATGCAATACAACAGTTAGTTTAACGTAAAAACAGTTTCTTACCTGCCTTGACGAACTGTCATCCGCCATTTTTCATCGAAGCCTATGCGTCCAAAATACGAAGCCTATGCGACCGCTACGCAGCCTGTGCGTATGTATTGACCAGTGTGTAAATGACTACTTTTCTGATGAAAATCCTTGATATTTTTCTTATAAATGCTAATAACATAAGTTGTGTGTGCTCGTTAGAACCGCCTCATAGAGGCGGTTCTAACGAGTACCCACAACCTATGTCTTGGAGCAGAAATAAGAAAAATAATGAATACCCCCGTAAACCCCAGTTTTCTTTATATAAAGTGGGGTTTAGGCGGGTCTTCATTTCACGGACTTGTTCACCTGATGGCATTACAAAACAGACGTAATTCAACCTCTCTTAGGCCAAGAAGATGCAGAAGTAAGTACCCTGAAAGCCGAGCTTAAAGAAACGTTCAAAAAAGCTAAGGGACATGAAACTAAAGCTAATAAACTTACCCAGGGCATGAATGAACTTGAGCAGTATGGTCGACGCCCAGTCGGATTAACCCATTTTGTACCAGATACCCCAAAACGGGTAATTGGCAAACAGTGCAGGCCAAGATCAGTCGCCGCGGCGTCTGATCAGGGCCTACACTGTTTGCAAAACGTTCAATAGATTTTGAAGAAAACACAACCTGACACCCCTAAATTTTGAAATGGACTCCTGCTATATATAAGGAGGAAGATTCCATTTGGTACAAAAGGGTTAAATAATGTCCCCCTAGCAGATAGTCAAAATGTGAAGAAGTGGTCTTGAATAAACTGAATGATACCCTCCCAATGAGCACTGAGCCCATCAGAAGTGAAAATGTTGACAAGGACAATCGCCAAGTAATCATCAAATTCTCGTTTTATAAAACATGATTCCAGATTCAAATTGTCTAACATCTACATGACGGAAGATTTCACATCGACCAGTCAAAAAGTTGTGAACAAATTTACCCAGTCAAAGAAGCCAAGCATATAAAAATGTTCTGGTTCAATGACGGAAAGTTTATGCCCAGGTAGTTGAATGATGCACAGTCCAAATCCGAATCAACCCCTAAAGTGATATTGCTGACATTAATCAAAGTACTTAAAGTAGTCAGGAAAGGTGATTTATGAGGAAAAATTATCATGCTACCTTGGACCTAGGACTTCGTTGTGCGGAGGGATAATAACTGTGTATGTGTATTCATGAAGAAAAAAAAAAAAAAAAAAAAAGAAACAAAAAAAGCCTCCACCGGGATTCGAACTCATAACCCCTTGATCCGTAGTCCAACACTCTATCCACTACACTGGCACTTTAAACAATGTTATCCAAAATGTAAACCTGTAAAAATGTAAGTTCGAAAAATGACAATTTTCACCAAAACTTTGGTCCTTGGTGCCATTAATAGATTGCTTTGAAAGGAACATCTCCGACGAACCAACCGTCCTAATATGAAAGTAATCCACTGAAGAATAAAGGTAACAAATCACTTTGAAAAAAAAAAGGTTAACCAAAAGGTAAACCGCCAACGACAAGCCCGCGCCCGCCCGGACATCGCTATTTTAAAGGACGGATTAAAAAAAAAAAAAAAAAAAACAGTCCAAAATATTATAATTGCAAACTTCGGTATCCATCATCATATAAATCCGTTGGTGCAAACGCACAGCGGTACACAAGTGTCATGCAGGTAAAACGAGCTAAACACTGTTCCATGAAAACTCCTTTTTGAAAGTTGATACTTGTATGAAGTTTATATGTCATTGCATTTCTACTTCCGGTACTGGACCGCGTTACTACACTTCCGCTGTTCGTTCGCTGCATAAAATAGTCCAAATTAAGCACTTGCCTCATTTCCTTTTCCAGCGCATTGATTTCTTAACATTTGCGCTGAAGGCGTACTTGATTCCACAGGTGTTCCTTCCCTTTCACCCCTCAGTTGCCGAACTGGACTGTTCCAGCTTTGATACTCGGTGTATCCTTTTATATCACGGAGGACTTGATTCCACAGGTGTTCCTCCCCTTTCACCCCTCGGTTTCCGAACTGGACATTAGCCCATATATAACTAGCGTCACTTTTTATGGCATGTAAGTATTGTAGGCCCAGATCAGACGCAGCACAACTTGGCGTCTGATCTGAGTCTGCATTGATTGCTAAAAAAACATATATTCTTGCAAAACCTACATTTAAGAAAACACATCTGAGAATCCTGTTCCGAACTTATTTGTTGGAAGATTCCATTGTCATATATTGGTTAAGCAAATTCAGAAGCCACTGATCAGACACCTCATTCTGTAACCTCGAATCAGACCCTTCAGTGTTATAAAAGGAAGCTTTGCATTTTTGGGTGCATATGCACTCGTTTTATAGACACTTGGGAGGACGAATCTAAGTCGGAAACGTCTCCACTGTTTAAAATGTAGAAATTAAAGGGCTCTGCTGTAACGTCTCTGAAAGCAATGTACACTTCATTTTTGGAGACCCATGACACGCCGAGAGAAAGCAATAGGTTTTAAAGTTCACTCCCGTCCAGTGCTCCAGATAAACAGCGTATTTGCGTAAATACTCAATTAATCAAAGTGCTGAGAGAACTGGTAGATCGATCGTCTCTGAATGTAAGTTTGGGGAATAGTCATGAACTGAGAATCGGACTGTTCGTTTAAGCAGGTACATTAGATCTGATCGGACACCGCATTATGTGGCGTCTGATTATGAAGGTTCTGTTTGCCAATGGCCAAATGCATGAGCACAGTCCTACCGCCCCCGCCCATCAGAGCTTGAAGAAATAGACGGACTGCAAGATACTTCCACGCCGAGCTGAAATCGACCGCACATGAGTACTGGTAAACCGCCTAGAGGATCTAAGCCTGCCCAGGCAAAGTGGTGTGAATCGGACCGTCCATTCCACAAGCCTATTTGGTTTCATTGCGCGACAGGCTTGATAATTATGTCATTTCATTTTAGTGTTGGGTAAAAGTCTCACAAAATTGGAAGGAACGTCTCTAAATGACCTAGTCAGTGCTGACGGGGATGTTAAACCTCAAAACAAGCAAACAAACATACAAACAAACAAACAAGCACAGTCCAGAATTTTCTTCTGACGTTCCGCTCTGACATCTTAGGGGTGCTATCAATAACCAATACCTGGATTTTGTTCAGGGTCGGCGCCAGTCAGATGGTCAGTGATTGTCACGAGGACAATAACAAGCAAAAGGAATTTTTTTCTTAGTCGAACCTGGTTAAACTCCTTTTTCAACCTTGTCAAAAAGATACTTAGAGAACTGTTTAATCTACCACTACCATTTTATCATGGTGAATGTACCTCATTAATCAACTTTCCTCAGTACTTTCAGTACTTTGATTTGAGGAGCGTAGTGCCGCAGTCGGTTAGAAAGTTGATCCTGTATGGCTAGGCGCGGCAGCCATCGCCAACTTGAGTTCGAATCCCGCCACAGCCCAGTAGTACTTTTTTATTTCTTCACTTTATATATATGGGGGTGGGGGGAATTAAACTATTCTGAACAAATAATAGAACACGGTTTAAAGCAGGCTGTGTCGCTGGATAAAACTTTACTACGCACAGTCAAGGCAACACCGGTCGAAAATGTAGTCCCATACGTGTCGACTTTCAGTCCTAGAGATCCTGAAATGTTCCGGGTAATAATGGATAACATGCCAATCTTACAAGAAGATTCTTTCTTTCTTTCTACTTATACTGCGATCGGTCACTTCTGAGTTAGGTGATGGCCAAGTATGACCGACTCAGTATATGAAGATAGATTGATAGATTCAAGGAAAGGAATGTAAATTTTGAAAAATAAGAGCTTGCACATTCGTCTATGTGTGTACTTGTAGTACTTACCTACATTCTGGTATTTATGTCTCTAATTTGCTGATTATGTATAGTTACTCTTTTCCTAAGGTCTCCTATCCCACCTATATATTCGCGAACACAACAACTACATTCTACAACATTTCACATCACAAGTTATATCCATTTTAGCTGAAAATATGCGACCGCATTTGAATGAAAAGCTTTTGCCTTCTGTTAGATGTTTACAGAGACCGCAGTTGATCCTGTCGCATCTTGTCACCTTCGGTGTGTAAGGCCTTTCCGCAAATCTTGCCCTGGTGAGATTTCTCTCTTGCCGCTTGCTTTTGATAAAAGTAAAGCGTCGTAGTTCATTCTTCATTTGGGTGCCTCTTTGAAGTATCTGAGGGTCACTGATGAGGCCTAATTGGCCGAAACTAGCTAGTCTGGCCCAGAAAACATGTACACTCCATATTTTTTAGTTCTGTGGTGTATTCCTTGCTGCCAAAGGATAACCCTTTTATAGAACATATTTAAGGTTCTCCCTTATATATCCATAAGCCTCTTTGTTTCTCGGATTGAAAGTACGGACATATGCGATAACCTCTTCATCTTGTTTTGTCTTTCACTGTTCGTAAAATGATGAGGTCCATCGCACGTGCTTTGTCTATATCAGCAGTAATTAATGTTCGAATATGGGTCATGTCGGGTCAAAAGGCACATGTAGGTTAGTAGGTCAAATCATATAAAAACCTTTTGAACACACTAGAGGCCATGGTTTTGGTCCGATCACCATCAAACTTGCTCAGAATGATCATCTGGACAATATCTCAGTCAAGTTCGAATATGGGTCATGTCGGATCAAAAAAGTAGGTCAGTAGGCCAAAGCATAGAAAAATCTTGTGAACACTCTAGAAACTATACTTTTGGTCCAATCATTATCAAACTTGCTCAGAATGACCATCTTGGCAATATCTCGTTGAAGTTCGAATATGGGTCATATCGGGTCAAAAAGTCGGTCAGTAGTTCAAATCATAGAAAAACTTGTGAACACTCTAGAGACCACACTTTTGGTCAATCATCATCAAACTTGCTCAGAATGATCAGCTTGAAACTATCTCGGTCAAGTTCGAATAAGTGTCTTGTGGGGCCAAAAAGTAGGTCATCAGGTTAAATCATACTGAAACCCCGTGAACACTCTAGAGGCCTAACTTTTGGTCCAATCCTTATTAAACTTGCTCAGAATAATCATCTTTAAAATATCTCACTGAAGTTCGAATATGCGTCATGTCGGGTCAAAAGTATGTCTGAAGGTCAAATCAAAGAATAGCCTTGTGAACACGCTAGAGGCCACAGTTTTGGTCCAATTATCATAAATCTTGCTCAGAATGATCATCTTGACAGTTTCTCGGTCAAAATCGAATATGGGTCATGTCGTATCAAAAAGTAGATCAGTAGGTCATTTTGAAATAACTTTTGAACCGTTTGAGATACATTCTCCATATTGGGCATGTAAGTTCCTTGTGACAAGGGCTTTCCACACATACAAGTGACCTGTGGCATTGGCCTTGACCTTTGACCTACTTCTTAATAACTTTTGAATCATTTGAGATAGAGCCTTCATATTTGGCATGTAGGCTTCTTGTGTCAAGGGCTTTCTTTTCATACAAAATATTAGCTGTGACCTTGACCTTGACATGTGACCTACTGTTTCACAACTTTTTAACCATTAGAGATTAAGCCTTCGTATTTGTCATGAATGTTCCTTGTGACAAGGACTTCCTACACATACAAAACTTTTGACCTGTGACCTTGACCTTTAGCCTACTGTCATAACTTTTGAACCATCTAAGATAAAGCCTTCATATTTGGTATATAGGTTCCTTGTGACAAGGGCTTCCTACTCATACAAAACTGTTTGACCTGTGTCCTTGACCTTTGCCCTACTTTGTCATAACAGTTCAACCATTTGAGATAGAGCCTTCATATTTGGGATGTAGGTTCTTTGTGACAGGGACTTCCCACTCACCCATACAAACATTTTGACCTGTAACCTTGACCTGTGACCTACCTTATCATAACTTTTGAGATAACCTTCATATTTGGTATGTATGTTCCCTCTTACAATGACCTTCCACCCATCCAAACAATTGACCTGTGATCTTGACCTTTGACCTTCATTTCCATAACCTTTTAACCATTTGAGAAAGAGCCTTCATATTTGGGATGCAGGTTCCTTTTGACAAAAATATTTTGACCTGTGACCTTGACCTTGACCTGCGACCTACTTTATCATAAATTTTGAACCATCTAAGATAGAACCTTCCCATCCACAAACATTTTGACCTGTAACCTTGACCTACCTTATCATAACTTTTGAGATAGAGCCTTCATATTTGGTATGTATGTTCCTTCTGACAATGGCCTTCCACCCATCTAAACAATGACCTGTGATCTTGACATTTGACCTACTTTTCCATAACTTTTGAACCATTTGAGAAAGAACCTTCATATTTGGGATGCAGGTTCCTTTTGACAAGGGCTTCCCACTCAGACAATAATAATTTGACCTGTGACCTTCACCTTGACCTGCGACCCCTTTTATCATAACTTTTGAAACATTTCAGACAGAGTCTGCATATCTGCATGTATGTTCTTTGTGACGAGGGCTTCCTACTCATACAAAACGTTTGACCTGTGACCTTGACCTTTGACCTACTTAATCATAACTTTGAACCATTTGAGATAGAGCCCTCATATTTGGCATGAATGTTCCTTCTGACAAGAGTCTCCCATCTATCCAAATATTTTGACCTGTGACGTTGGTGCGAGACCTACTTTGTCATAACATTTGAACCATTTGAGATAGAGCCTTCATATTTGGCATGTAGGTTTCATGTGACAAGTCTAGCCCCCTACCACCCAGTCAAACCAGAACTCAAAAATATGCAATTCTTAAAATGACTTCTACTCCTAAATATACAAAATAATTTCACAGAATGTTTCTTTGGTCACTGTTAACCAAAATTGCTCAAACCAGCCAATCCGCCTTTCATTACCTACGTTTTATTTCTACAATAAGGATCAGGTGAGCGATCCAGGGCCACTATGGCACTCTTGTTTTATTTATATCGAGTCGATATTAGAGGTGGGCGAAAACCTGTGTACCCGTAGAAAACCACCTGACCTTCCTTTGCAGAACTTGGCGTCTCACATGTGACCCGAGCCAGGCTCGAATCACAGTGATGAGAGACCTACTGATTAAGAGTCAGCGCTCTTATCCACTATCGGTCACGGAGGCCCGCAAATATAAAAAAAACTTCATTGATAATTAATTACAGCGATGCTTAGTTTTTGTGCGGGTGTTACCGTCGAAATGCCTACCAACTCGTCTATGCGATCCCACAGACCTGGACCAATAAATAATACTGTCATGGACATTGCAGTGGTAGCGTTCTCAATTTTCCTCAGTATATTAATATCATACTTCATTAGTTCTTTTGCTGCAAGGCGACTCCAAAGAATGGATTTTTCCTTGTACAAATCATGACGGGAAATAAGAAATCTTAACCGTCTAGTATCCATGGGACAGAATCAATATGTAATGACCATCAGGAAATACGAGATAAAATAATACCATGGACGTTGTCTGAGAGTTCATACCCTGTTTCAAGTCTGTGTTCTACGAGTTTCATGCAGAAACTAATCATATCGTTACAAACCAGTAAATATGTGTGGTTTTGAATAGAAAACATGCATACAGTTGTAGTGTGGAACTGAACGGCAAGACTGATATTTACCGTTCTCTCAAGGAACTCTACGGCAAGACGGTCATTTACGGCTCTTTAAGGAACTGTACGACAAGACTGACACTAACCGTTCTTGTAAGGAATGACATTTACAGTTCTCTCAAGGAACTGTACGGCAAGAATGACATTTACAGTTCTCTCAAGGAACTGTACGGCAAGAATGACATTTACAGTTCTCTCAAGGAACTGTACGGCAAGACTGACATTTACCGTTCTCTCAAGTAACTGTACGGCAAGACTGACATTTACCGTTCTCTCAAGGAACTGTACGGCAAGACTGACATTTACAGTTCTCTCAAGGAACTGTACGACAAGACTGACATTTACCGTTCTCTCAAGGAACTGTACGGCAAGACTGACATTTACCGTTCTCTCAAGGAACTGTGCGGCAAGAATGACATTTACAGTTCTCTCAAGGAACTGTACGGCAAGACTGACATTTACAGTTCTCTCAAGGAACTGTACGGCAAGACTGACATTTACCGTTCTCTCAAGGAACTCTACGGCAAGACTGACATTTACCGTTCTCTCAAGGAACTGTACGGCAAGACTGACATTTACCGTTCTCTCAAGGAACTGTACGGCAAGACTGACATTTACAGTTCTCTCAAGGAACTGTACGGCAAGAATGACATTTACCGTTCTCTCAAGGAACTGTACGGCAAGAATGACATTTACAGTTCTCTCAAGGAACTGTACGACAAGACTGACATTTACCGTTCTCTCAAGGAACTGTACGGCAAGAATGACATTTACCGTTCTCTCAAGGAACTGTACGGCAAGACTGACATTTACCGTTCTCTCAAGGAACTGTACGGCAAGAATGACATTTACAGTTCTCTCAAGGAACTGTACGGCAAGAATGACATTTACCGTTCTCTTATGGAACTGTACGGCAAGAATGACATTTACAGTTCTCTCAAGGAACTGTTCGGCAAGAATGACATTTACCGTTCTCTTATGGAACTGTACGGAAAGACTGTCATTTACGGTTCTTGTAAGGAACTGTACGACACGACTGACACTAACGGTTCTTGTAAAAAACTGTACGACAAGAATGCCATTTACAGTTCTTGTAGGTAACTGTACGGCAAGACTAACATTTACAGTTCTTGTAAGTAACTGTACGGCAAGACTAACATTTACAGTTCTTGTAAGTAACTGTACGGCAAGACTAACATTTACAGTTCTTGTAGGTAACTGTACGGCAAGACTAACATTTACAGTTCTTGTAGGTAACTGTACGGCAAGACTAACATTTACAGTTCTTGTAGGTAACTGTACGGCAAGACTAACATTTACAGTTGTTGTAAGGAACTGCATGGCAAGACTGACAATTGCAGTTTTTTAGGAACTGTACGGCAAGAACGACAATTGCAGTTTTTTTAGGAACTGTACGACAAGACTGTTGATTTGAGGTTTAACGCCCCGTCAACACTAGTAAGGTCATTTTATAGACGTTGCTTCCAATTTTGTGGGATGTTTACCCGACATTGAGATGAAGTGACATCTCAATCCCTGTCGCCCAATTAAACCAATAGGGTTTATATGCATAGACTCACACCACTTTGCTTGGGCATGTTTTGACCTTCGAAGCGGCTTACCAATACGCGTTTGCGGTCGGTTTCAGCTCTGTCTGGAAACATCATGCAGCCCAATCTATTTATCCAAGCCCCGATAGAGGGGTGCAGATCGACAAGACATTTGCAGTTCTTGTAAGGAACTGAAAGGCAAGAATGACATTTACAGTTCTTTTGAGAAACTGTTTGGCAAGACTTACAATTACGGTTCTTTTAAGGAACTGCAAGGCAAGAGCCTGTAAGATACTGTGCGGCAAGACTGAAATATACCGTTTTCTGTAGTAGCAACTGTACAGCATGGCCGATAGAACTTTAATGAGGCATAATGGCTCGACCCGGCTCGAATTTGTGTCACATTGGAAATCCCAGGCCAGAATTTATGACTCCTTTAATTTTAAAAAATAAGTCTAGAGTCTTAGCATTAGTTGTTTGTTTTTGTCTTGTTGTTGTTGTTTTTCAGGTCACAGGCTCCCGAGAGCTGTTAAATTTGGGCCAAACTTGGCTTGCCCACAGGTACCCTTTTCCATGAACACATCATTGAGTGCATATAGTATACTATTTCATTGCAACCTGGCAAAGGCAATTTTTTGTGACCTAATTTTAACGTCACAGACTCCCTAAAAATGTAAGCAAAAAAAAAAAAAAAAAAAAAGCTTGTATGGACCCTATCTTATTTAATTAATAAATAATCTCTAGCAGTGATTTGTTGAGTACTAAATCACAGTTAAGAGGTTAGTTGTAAAGTAGATCAAATCACGAGCGTACAGCGGGAGTGATTAATCTACGTAACTCACCGACAAGCTGTGATTTATTATTAAACAAATCACAGACTAGAGCTGGTCTATTTCGATTCTAACACATTAAATGTTGACAATAATTTTGTCATTTCCTTCATATTATCCCAATTGTTTTGCCAGTGTTACAAGTAGAAATGTCGCCAACATTATTCACTATATCACACACAATTATGCTATTTTTGTAATATTTTAGATGCAAGAAAATAAAGTATAAAATCTGCGAGTGACGTCATAAAACGGCGGCTTTTTATCACGTCACTCATCAATGATTTGTTGCAGAACAAATCACGGTTCTTTTCCATTGCCTTTATCGGCGCTCTGTTGTAGAATATATGCTTTATCATGCGTCGGCACATTAATGTCTCAGAAACTGTAACCCACAACAGACATAACGAAATTACGCCTTTATAATTTTGACCCCCTTGAACCCCACTTTTATATATTAAAACTAAGGCCTTATTTATCTTACTTCTGCTTTAAAATATAGATTGTGGGTACTCGTTAGAACCGCCTCGATGAGGCGGTTCTAACGAGTACCCACGATCTATATTTTGAGCAGAATTAAGAAAACATCACAATTTTTTCAACTAAAAAAATTTCGGTTTGGCAGGAGTGGTAAAATACCTGCACACTTCTTGTTCGCAAACAGGTTTTGTCAGTTGTTTGAAAATCGGTCAAAAGCTCGTATACTGCTAATATCCATATGACTGCCATTGACCAATGTAGTTAAATATACAATCAGAGCGCAATGAAAGCCTACACTCAGAACAGACGCCTCACCATTGCTATGCGTTGCCTAAAGTGACCATATTCCAGCCTGCACTCAGAACAGACACACAGCCAGTGCTATGAGTTGCCTAAAGTGACAACTTTTCGAACCTGCACTAAGAACAGACGTCCCACCAGTGCTATGAGTTGCCTAAAGTACATGACCATTTTTCCAGCTCACACTCAGAACAGACGCCCCACCAGTGCTATGAGTTGCCTAAAGTGCATTACCATTTTTCCAGCCTACAGTCAGAACAGACGCCCCATGAGTTGTCTCACGTACATGACCATTTTCCATCCTACACTGAGAACAGACGCCCCACCAGAGCTATGAGTTGTCTCAAGTACATGGCCATTTTCCAGCCTGCACTCAGAACAGACGCCCCACCAGTGCTATGAGTTGCCTCAAGTACATGACCATTTTTCCAGCCTACACCCAGAACAGACGCCCCACCAGAGCTATGAGTTGTCTCAAGTACATGGCCATTTTCCAGCCTGCACTCAGAACAGACGCCCCACCAGAGCTATGAGTTGTCTCAAGTACATGGCCATTTTCCAGCCTGCACTCAGAACAGACGCCCCACCAGTGCTATGAGTTGTCTCAAGTACATGGCCATTTTTCCAGCCTACACCCAGAACAGACGCCCCACCAGTGCTATGAGTTGTCTCAAGTACATGGCCATTTTCCAGCCTGCACTCAGAACAGACGCCCCACCAGAGCTATGAGTTGTCTCAAGTACATGGCCATTTTCCAGCCTGCACCCAGAACAGACGCCCCACCAGAGGTATGAGTTGTCTCAAGTACATGGCCATTTTCCAGCCTGCACTCAGAACAGACGCCCCACCAGAGCTATGAGTTGTCTCAAGTACATGGCCATTTTCCAGCCTGCACTCAGAACAGACGCCCCACCAGTGCTATGAGTTGTCTCAAGTACATGGCCATTTTTCCAGCCTACACCCAGAACAGACGCCCCACCAGTGCTATGAGTTGTCTCAAGTACATGGCCATTTTCCAGCCTGCACTCAGAACAGACGCCCCACCAGTGCTATGAGTTGTCTCAAGTACATGGCCATTTTCCAGCCTGCACTCAGAACAGACGCCCAACCAATGTTCTGAGTTGCCTAAAGTACATGGCTAGTTTTCCAGCCTACAGTCAGAACAGACGACCCACCAGTGTTTTGAGTGCTTTGATTAGAAACGTTAAGATTTTGTATTATATTGACCATTGTTTACATATTATTTCATCCTAACCACGATTTCCTGTCGAGCTACCTGATTCCTGCAAACAGACGCCACTTCAGGGCAAACGCAATTTGATTTGTATTTTCATTCATTTATGACATAACATAATTGAGGCTATTGACTGCACTAGTTGTAATGTAACAGAAGAAAAATAATTGAGAACAATTATTGTCTTGTTGTCTAGGCTTACATCGACATATTCCCATAAATCAACTGATTCTCAGTAAATCAATAAGCTGAAACTAAGGGAAATAAAGGTTCCTTTTAAAAGGAAAGGCTTGCCTGGTTTTAAGGGTACTGTTCCTGGTGTAAATGTAGCCATATTGCCACCACATGGATATACGAGTTGATGTAGATGAAAGTACTGGTGAGGAAGCAAATTGCACTGTTCTTGTTAATGGGACATAGACTTTTGATGCAGTGTACTCAAAGGCAATATAATTGGAATGGACAAGCCCATAAGGTGTCAATGTGGCACTACCCTGACATTTATTGGAAGAAATGTTTCAATGTTAAGTAGGAAAATGTTGATGTTAAAAAACTATAAAGAACAAGGAAATGAAAGAACATAGCTCAAAGAATCATTTTGAACATGATAACTCGGTTTTAGAAACCAACCTGGGTTTTGCGCAAAACACATCCTCTCATGATGATTAACATTACTGTAAAGTTATTCTAAAATCAATCCAGGAATAAGAAAGAAATTGATCGGACACGATAAAAAAGACGTTTTTTTTACCTTTCATCTCTAAGTATGACCTTGACCTTTGAGGTACGGACCTGGGTCTTGCGCGTGACATACTGTCACATTATGTTTAATATTTCTGCTAAGTAATATTTACATCCATCCAGGTATCAGAAAGTTATAGATTGGACACAATAAAAAAGACGCTTTTTTGACCTTTTATCTCTAAGTATGACATTGACCTTTGAGGTACGGCTGTGGGTCTTGCGCGAGACACTCCGTCACATCATGGTTAACATTTCTGCCAAGTAATATCTTAATCCATCCAGGAATAACAAAGTAATTGATTGGACACGACAAAGACCCTTTTTTGACCTTTAACCTCTAAGTATGACCTTTGAGGTACGGACCTGAGTCTTGCGCGCAACACTCCATCACATTATGGTTAACATTTCTGCCAAGTATATATTTAAATCCATCCAGGAATAAGAAAGTTATGGAGGATAAAAAAATTGTGGATGGACAGACGAACGGACAGAGTGATTACTATAGAGCACCCACACTTTCAGTGCGGGTCCCTCATAAGTTTGTACATATACATTATGATTCAATGGAGGTTTCAGGCAGGTAAATCATAATTTTCAGTAAATGCTGTTATTCTAATTTCTCACATGAAATTATTCAATTTCATTCGTGCAGGTAATTGAAAATGTGGATATTCACCTTTATGTCCAATATGTACTCGCACATGTTATTGAAGGTTTCCATAGTTCAAATATTTCCGAACTCTGTGTGTCCACAATTTATCCATTTTTAGAATGCATTCATCTGTTCGGACTGCTACACAGATGATTTATGAATTCGGTCAGGTAAACTGTATTGACGGTAGTGCTGAGTAGACCGTGGCCTAGTGGATAAATTCGCTTCGGTGTTTAGTTAAACTTTCGCACAGAAACGATAGCTCTGTCACTAGACCATCTCTCACTAAACTGGTACCCTGTATTCTATTAAAATATGCGAAAGCTATTGAGCTATAGGGTGAGGGAACCAGCACACCGGAAAAAGCTGACTGTATCTCTGATTTTTGTTTAAAAAAAAAAAAAAAAAAAAACACCTGAGGATCCAAAATAACATAGAAAGAGAAGTCTAAAACCGGAACCACTTTTTCAATCTAACTGGCTTGCCGTCGCTGCAAGCCAAAAACCTGAGAAACAGAGCTGATGAAAGGTTTCTAAGTACAGCCTGAATGTTATATGTCGTATGAATGTGGTACCACATAACGCTCAATCTAAATATTGTTAAATGCTTTCCGTTATCATTCGAATTATCGACCCTTGACAAATATAGGACCTATGGCAATCTCTGGGTCCGATAATGGTCGAAGGGTGATAATTTGGGTGTAAGCCGAGGTCCAATATTGGCCGTGGGCTGATTATCTGACAAGGCCTCGGTTCGATATTGGTCGTGAGCGATAATTCGGGTGTTGCCCGAGGTCCAATATCGGTCGAGGGCTGATAATTCGGACAAACACTCGGTCCGATATTGGTGAGGGCTGATAATCGGGTTTTGCCCTCGGTCCTACATTAGCCGAGGGCTAATAATGCCAGTGTTGCCCTCTGTCCGAAAATGGCCAATGACTGATTATTTGGATGTTGTATTCGGTCCGATATTGGCAAAACGCTGATAATTCAGGCAAGCCCTCTGTTAAATATTGGTCGAGGTATGATAATTCGGCTGTTGCCCGATGTCCGATATTTGTCGAAGGCTAATAATTCGGCTGTTGGCCGAGGTCCGACATTGGCTGAGGGCTTATAAAGCGGGTGTTGCCAGAGGTTCGGCATTGTTTGAGGGCTTATAGTTCAGTTGTTGCCCGACGTCCGATAGTGGTCGAAGGCTGATCAATTCGGGTGTTGCCCGAAGTCCGACATTGGTCAATGATTAATAATATGGTCGTTGCCCGAGGTCTGACATTGGTCGAGAACTGACAATTTGGGTGTTGCTCGAAGTCCAAAATTGGTAAAGGGTTAATAATTCGGTTGTTGCCTGAGTTCCGACAATTGTATACTTGTCGAGGGCTGATACTTCGGGTGTTGCCTGATGTCCGACATTGGTTGAGGGCTGATAATTCCTTTTGTTGCCCGAGGTCCGTAATTGGTCGAGGTCCGATAATTGGGATGTTGCTCGAGATCCGATAACGGTCCAGTGCTAATAGTTCGATTGTTGACCGAGGTTCGACATTGGTCGAGGGCTTATTGTTTGTGTTACCTGAGGTGCCACATCGGTCAAGAGCTGATAATACGGGTGTTGCCCGAGGTCCGGCATTGGTCGACAGCTGATAATTAGGGTGTTGTCCGAGGTTCGACTTTGGTCGAGGACTGATAATTAGGATGTTGGCCGAGGTCTGACATTGATCGGAGATTATAATTCGGTTATTTTCCGTGATCCGATATTGGTCGAGGGCTAATATTTCAGGTGTTGCCCGAAGTCCGACATTGGTCGAGGACTAATAATTCCGTTTTTGCCAGAGGTAAGGCATCGGTCGCGGTCCAATAATTCGGGTGCTGCCCCAGGTCCGATATTAGTCGAGGGCTGATGATTCGGTTGTTGCCCGAGATCCTATATTGATCGATGGCTGGTAATTTGGTTGTTACACGAGGTCCGATATTCTGCTAGTTTATAGGTGATTTTTGAACTCATATAGAGCATTGATATGACTGATCTTAAAGTAGTCCGTGTTACCAAGCACTGCGGAAAGATTATGAAAACCGTGTGACCCACACGCCAAACTTGTTTTCATTTTGACACGTAGACCATTTGCGCGAGGTTGGGCATTGGTCGAGGACTGATAAGTTTTTACCCGAAGCGGGACATTGGTCGTGGACTGACAATTCGAATGTTGCCAAAACACATATAATTCGGGTGTTCCCGAAGTCTGATATTTGCATAGGACTGATAATTCGGGAGTAGCTCGAGGTCCAATTTTGTCAGTCCTCGACCAATGTCTGACCTTTGGCAGCACCCGAATTATCAGCTGTCGATCAGTGTCGGACCTCGGGCAACACTCATAATTATCAACCCTTGACCGATGCGGGGCCTCGCGTAACACAAAAAAATATAAGCCCTCGACCAATGTCGAATCTCGGTCAACAATCGGAGTCCAGCATTGGTCTTGGTTTGATAATTCGGGTGTTCAGTCTGACATTGGTCGAGGGCTTATAAATCGGGTGTTGCCCGGGATCCGATATTGGCCGAGAGCTGATGATTCGGGTGTTGCCCGAGGCCCGACATCGATCGGAGGTGATAATTCCACTGTTGTCCGAGGTCCGATTATTGGTCGAGGGCTGATAATTTTGATGTTGCTCGAGTTCCGGCATTGCTCGAAGGCTATTTATTCGGTTCTTATCCAAGATCCGATATTGGTCGAGGACTGGTAATTCGGATGTTACCCAAGGTTTTACATCGATCGAGGACTTATAAATGGGCTGTTGCCCGAGATCCAATATAGGTCGAGTGCTGATAATTCGGAGGTTGCCAGAGGCCCGACATTGGTCGGAGGTAATAATCCGGTTGTTGTCCGAGGTCCGATATTGGTCGAGGGCTGTTGTCCGAGATCCGACATTAGTACAGGACTGGTAATTTGGCTGTTGCCCGAGGTCCGACATTTGGCGAGGGCTGATAATTCGTGTTATGCCCAAGGTTCGATATTGAACGAGGGCTGAGCATTCAGGTTTTGTCCGAGGTCCAGGCCGATAAATCGGTTATTGCAAGTCCGAATTTGATCGAGGGCTGGTAATTCGGGTGTAGCCCGAGGTCCAATATTGGTTTATGTCTTATTATTCGGGTTTTGTCCGAGGTCCGATGTTGGAAGGAGGTGATAATCCGGTTGTTGTCCGAGGTCCGATATCGGTCGAGAGCTGATATGTCGAGTAACAATATTGCATTAAACAGTTTCTTACAACAGTACAATAGCTCATTAATTACTATAAAGCGATTTAATTTTTGTGCAGCAAGGAAAACAAAAAACATTTTTCAAACAGAAGACTAACCACATCCCCCAAAAATTTGGCTAGTCCAAAAAAAAAGTTGTCAGTTTTAGAGTCACCCACAAACAATTTGTACAAAATTTTAAACCCCACGAAATAGTCCCAGCCTATGTACGAGGGTCGTTCAATATTTAACTGACTCAGTTACTAACTCGTGGAAAGTGCACGCTTTTCACATTTTGTACATCAATGCCTTTTCGCCCGCCAATCGGGGCTTGGAGAAATAGATCGGGCTGCAGGGTGCTTCCGCGCATAGTTGAATCTGACCACACACGAGTACTGGTAAACCGATTAGAAGGACTAAGCCTGCCCAAGCTAAGCGGTGTGAGTCGGATCGTCGAATGCATATAAGCCTTCTGGTTTCATTGGGTGGCAGGGCTTGTGATGTCATTTCATCTCAATGTCGGATAAAGTCCCACAACATTGGAAGCAACGTCTCCAAACTGGCCTGAATAGTGTTAAACTCCAATTCAAACAGACACACTAAAACATCAATTAGTCGGGGATTTGAAATTCGTAGCACGCGTATTTAAGGAGTTTAATGCACCTTACTTTCTCACACTTAACTATGATACGAATTTATTTAGATGTCTCTCAGCATCTTGAAAATGGTGTTAGAAAATCAAAAAAGTGGGGAAAAAGACATAAAAAGGGGAAATAAATGTTCCTACCATCTTTTCTCATTTAAGCATCCAAACAATTCCAAACGACATCTCCTATGGAACTACAAGGCCAACTGGAACCAAATTATATGTGAATCCGCCATGGGGTGAAATAACAAACATATATTCTGAATATCTGGGTCACATGATCCAAATGTCCGCTATGCCCATATATGGTAAAAACCTTTGAAAATCGCCTTCTAAGGAACCGATCGACCGATGACCTTGAAACTTAGTATACAATATCTGGGACCCGGGCCCTATCGAATTTGTTCAAATGATGACATTTCGTTGACCTTGACTTTTCTTACGTCAAGGTCACATTCGGTCACTTAGGATTTTGTATGGAAAAGACAGGGTTTTCTGATTCTATTGCAGCTTATGACACCATAGTTGTTATTTGCAATCAGCTTAATGATCCTGGGGCCATAAGATTAAATAATTTTTATTTTTTCTAAAACTACTGGGCTAACTGATTCCAAATTACATTATACTGCATCAATGTGGTCGAGAAATCCAAGTTTGTTAGAGGGATCTGTGTGATCGTTACACCAATAAACTGCCAAAAGTGATTTTAAATTCTGCATCTCAAGAAATACAAGACCTTGGTATGCAGCATTTTGGACTCTAGCCCTAAGATGGTTCAATGCTGATTATAATGTATGCGACGGCAACAAAAGAAAACAGTGGTTGATTTCAAAATAATTTGGCATCAATGGTCCTGGGATTGGACTCTACTAAACCATTATGGTCTGTTAAAATAAATGGCCACGGGTGTGTGTGTGTGTGGGGGGGGGATTTATGCCCACTTGAGCTCTGGTGAGCGTAGTTTCCCATCGGCCGCTTGTTTACAATTTTGTGTTCAGGGAAAAGTCGCGTAAACTTGATGGCAAGCGTAAACCATATCTAATTGGCGTTGTCATGATACAGCAGCCGCAGTTTTCTGCTTTACTGATTGCCCTTGTTTGGTAATCTTTTGTTGCTTAGCTTCATAAACAGTTAACTGGTGACCAGTGGTAGTTTGGTATGGAGTTACCATGACAGCAATACCTCTGAAAGACGGCAATGTTCAGTGAAGATAACAGCGCGGCCCTATTTTCAGTTTTGTTTTTTCAAAGGGTTTGTAGATTTTTGTTCAGTATTTTTACGCCACTGAACAACCAAGCCTCCTTTTGACTGAAGGTGTGCGAAATTTTACTGCAAACAAAAAAGAAACATTATAGAGTATTTGGTGGAACGATTTTTCTTAAATGTATTAGAGGTTTATTGTTTTGGTTTTTAACATTAATTTGCTGCAAAAAAAGATACTCTACTAAATTTAAATATCGGCATCTAATTCTCCAGCTGCGGATTTGATATACTCCAGCTTATTTGCTGATTGAATGACTCTGGTTTTGGTTCGATCTTTTGGCAAACATGCGCAAATTGAGGTCACCAAGTTACATGAAGATGCAGAAAAGTTCAGTCGAGGGTCAGTGTTGAACCCAATGTTCCCACCCTTCTTGACAAACGTGAAAAGAATAAGCTTGATTTACGTAGGAATCGTAACATTTATTATGCCAAACATCGTCCCTGTTCACTGTTCAATGTATCTGACATATTAGGTTTCTACCTCAAGTAAATTAACCCACCCGGCTAGTTCCTTTCATATGTACGAATGCATTTCCACCAGAACGCCTGAAGGTAGGTGTCTGATGCTCTGTCTCTGGTAGGGTTAACCGGAGCCTAGCTGTTCGGTTTCCTTTGCTGCAGAATTCTAGCTATTTCATGCTGTCGAGTACTCATCTTTGTTTCATCTCTTTAGTCGTGTGATTTTCTGTTCTCGGAGATGTTGAACTGATGAGCTAGAACTTCATCATGTAGAGTGACCAATTTATCGGTTTTAACCAAGACAATCAAGGGCGAGTAGTGTGACCATCTAAAATCTATTAAAGTGTCCAACCCCACCTCGGCCCCCGTAAAACTTCTTACTGACCCCATCGTCTATCCTTTTTGTATTTTATTATTTGCATAGTTAGTCCTTAAGATGTATGTATTGCTAATGCCTTTTTTTATTTTGGATGGCCGTTCGGTCATGTGGGGAGATACCTGTCATTCTGGCTGTCCATCCATGACCTTTTCATTTTGGTGTTTTGAATGGGAGGTGCAAGATATTTTGTATAGATTCCTGATCATTGCATACACTCTGTTTTTCAAACGTGATAACTCCTGATGGCTTGTCATAGACGGCCTTTTTGGCCAATCTATATGGGACAATTGGGGTGGTTGGGTGAGGCAAAGGTGACGTGTATCTTGCGTCAATAGGGCGTCCGGCTGATAGAGGCATACAGCTGGACAAGACCTGCTGTTCTTCCAGCAGTTAAGGGTAGAGGGGGAAAACTGTTATTTCTTCTGTTTCTGCTTTTCCATTTTCCCATTTCTCCTCTGCCCCTTACTTTCATCTGTTCAACTAGCTCTTCTGTCGCTTTTCTCCCTTTCTCTGGAGAGAGGACAAAAACGACCAACAAGGGGTAACGTGCCTTTAAACCCCAAACAATTAATATATGGGACAAATGTCAGAAACAGGAAGTAGTAATAAAGGAGATGAAGAACAGATTAATCAGTGCGTGACAAGAGACACAGGATGATTAAGAGCTAATGGTGAATAGAGGGACAAGGCTATCGTAGGCAGGTTGCCCAACAAAATGGTATAAAGTAAGTGCAGGTCAAAACGTCGGGTACAATTTATTTTTAGTCGTGCGACTTAACAGAAAGTAAGGTATCCAGTAAGATTTCAAGTGGCCAGTAACCTTTTACGTGTTTAAAATATAATAATGTCGATGTTACTTGGGAAGCCTTCAGCACAAACCGGAAACTTTGGATAATGATTCTTGAAATATACAATGTATTCATTAAATGTTGATTGTTTCAAGTCACCAGTTTAGAGAATCAACCGCTGACAAATATTCTTGGTGATGTATATTCCCCTCACTAAATATAAACCGGAAGGAAATGGCTATCAGTAACTTTTCAAAAATATATCTTACGGTCCCCGTTATGATACATCTATGACCAGCCAGTAAAATAATTTAGTTTATGTTGGTTTTAATAAAAAATTTTATCACGATCTGTGACACAACAGGAAAAAGTTTTACAATGGTCCATAGGTATCGGAGTCCCTTGTTCATGCCCGGATTGAAACAGAGTCATCAAGTTTCACATGCACGTGCAAAAATAACCGTCCTTCATACTGACGAAAAAGAAATTGTTTCAAGAAGTACTAAAAATTATTTAGCGCGAAAATAACGTAAAATTTACCAAATTTTGGGGGTCAAATTTCAATGGTCAAAATTTATGGTAACACCGGATATAATTACGTCATATCATGAATTTTGATGTCTTCGAGTATTGACAAATATTTTGGCTGATGCAATAAATCAACATTCATATGTAAGCGCAAGCTACACATAACTAAACTCAATCCAACTATACCATCCGCATGGGGGTGGGTGTAAACTCATAGAATTTTCAACCCCTTTTCCCCACCAGATTTGCTAAATAACCACATGTCATATAGGTTAGGCTCCTATCTCAATGAAACGACACAAATAAAGCGTGAGAATTTTGGGTGCATTAAATTTTTCGAAATCTGGCCTCAAATCCCGGACTAAATGCCTTATACATGGCTGCACAAACTGTAATTGGTCAGTCCAGTATTTGAAGTCCGTGCGATGTTAGTGTTGCCGAATTGTCTTCACTAATTGAGTAGATACCTGTGTTTGGAAAAGAAGACGAACGAAGAAATTTATGGGCAATTATGTGAAGTTTACGGAAAGACTGCCTTTTATATTCAACTGTAAAAATTGGGTATATGATTTTAAACGTGGTCGGGTAACGTTGATAGACGAGCACCATAGTGGAAGACCTGTGAACGCTATGTCATGACATCACTAGTGAAGATATAAGGTACTTGTAAAGCAGGACAGGCGAATGAAAGTTTCAGAAATGGCTGGAAGATTGGAAATTTCTGAGGGTAGCGTATTTACCATTTTACATGAACGGCTGGGCATGAGGAAGCTTTCAGCATGTTTGGTGCCAAAATATCTAAGTAAAGAACAACGAGCTGTCCTAGTGTCCATTTCTGAGTCACTTTTTGAAAGACTTCCGATGCGGATTACTTTCTTGAAAGAATTGTTATCTGGGACGAAACTTGGCAAAGTAAACGATGGACTGGTCACGGTTCACCGCGTCAAAAGAAATTCAAGACTCGGCCCTCAGTTGTTAAGGTCATGGCAACTGTGTTTTGGGATAGCAAGGGAGTTCTGTTGATGGACTATTTGCCTTATGGCCTGACTATTAATGGAGACTATTATGCTAATATTTTGGACCAATTACGTGTTGCTATAGTACAGAAAAGGCGTGGACAAATTACAAAAGGTGTACTGTTGCAACATGACAATGCTTGCGTCCTTG
The DNA here is from genome assembly GCA_963580285.1 of Lucinisca nassula. Lineage (NCBI taxonomy): Eukaryota > Metazoa > Mollusca > Bivalvia > Lucinida > Lucinidae > Lucinisca > Lucinisca nassula. Next base: position 54,341,172 of record OY757024.1, read on the forward strand.
CTAAGATTCTGTGGACGCAACGAAGCGGAAGAGTTTCAAACTCTTACTCCATCCACCCTATTCTCCCGATCTGGCACCTAGTGATTACTTCTTTCTTTCCGAACTTGAAGAAAAAGAAAAGACTGCGTGGACGTCAATTCCGATCAGATGAAGAGCTTAAGGCAGCGGTTGGACGGTGGATTGACTCTAAAGACCCTGAATTCTACAAAAAATGGACTTTTAGCCGACCCTCGTAACAGGCAAAATTCAGAACCCCAACTCCACCTACCCAATCTCTCCCGAAAGGGACCTTATAGGTATCTTGAAATCACGACTAACTTTCGTGCCAAACCAGATACGGTGTCCTCATTTTGTACGGAATAATGAGACATATGCTTGAACACAGCGATAACCCCCAGTTTAAATAGAAAAAAAAAAGGATTTTATAGAGGTAGACATTACTTTTCTAAATTCTGGTAACAAAGCATAGATTGGGGTACTCGTTTGTACCGCTATTATCTTGGGAGCAGAATGAAAAAAAGTCATAATTTTCGTGGCAAAAATAACGTATTTGATGTCATGGAAGAATGCCATGATCTGTTTTAAATGCCTTTGAAGCCACCGTTGCAAAATCTCGAATCATGTACCTAGTACAGAGGACCCGTATTATAACGACAGTATTTGTTCCCTATTATTGTGCCGTTATAATGAATTTGCCGTTATAAAGAATCCCAGTTAGGATTATGATATGTTATTAAAGGTCTGTTTCACATAATTACCCCAAGAAACAATTGTTAGAATCGCCTCATGTTATAGACATTTGTTAGAATCGCCTCGATGAGGCGATTCTAACAAATGTCTATAACATTTGTTTCTTGGACTATTAAATAACAAGAATCTTTCATGACTATGGATTCGATTTGGGCATTTTCAACCCGATGGAAGCCCAAGCCGCTCGGAATCGAAGCTAAACCTTGAGCTCAGAATTCATTCCATTGAAATTGTCGTTATAACGAGTTTTGCCGTTATAACGAATGTCGTTATAACGTGGGTCCTCTGTATGTCAGAATACAGACTTTTCTGTCTGTTTGATAAAACTGTAGATAAACATACATCCATTAAGCGCATCGGCCCCCGTCCATTGGGGTTTGAAGAAATGAATGGGCTGCATGATGCTTCCGCGCAGAGCTGAATCCGGCCCGCACACGAGTACTGGTAAATATGTTCTGTAAAAGGGTTATCCTTTGGAGGATCGCTTAGAGGATCTAAGCCTGCCCAGGCAATGCGGTGCGAGTCGGACCGTCCATGATTATAAACCCTATTGGTTTCATTGGGCGACAGGGCTTGAGAAGTCATTTCATCTCAGTGTTGGGTAAAAGTTCCACAAAACTGGAAGCAGCGTCTCCAAAATGACCTACATAGTGTTGACGGGGACGTTAAACATAATATCCTAAAGCGCACGGCGAAAACTGCTTAGATGATCTGAGTATTAGATGTGCATACATAACCGAATACCGTATTTCGCTTGTTTTGTTTGTTTGTTTTGGGGTTTAACGGCCCAGTCAACACTATTTTAGGTTATTTTTGTGCCGGTCAGTTTACCTATCCACACTTTTCCTGGGCAGGCTTATACGTAAGCGGTTAACCAGTACAGTGCACATTCTTTCGCCAGAAACTGACAACTGCCCTTCTTGAATCAGCGGAAGGGAGAGAATGACCGCAGAAAAGATTTCATGATCAATCTCCACGAAAGAATGTTGCCGACCCCAGCAGTAATCGAACCCGCGTCCTCCTGATCACCAGTCAGACGCGCATCCGAATGAGCCACCGAGGCCAGCTGTATTTCGCTTGTCACAGATAGTAAACGAACGAGATAAGCTGTTTGATTGACATTTAGATGATGGAAGTCTCGCCCTTGTACAGTTTTTGAATTATTTCTAAGACTGGCAAATCAGCTCTTACCTACAGTGAGTGACATTTCTGACAAATTGGAAGAACTATTAGATTGGGTTGTCGATTTGTCACTCAGCCTGATAATATCTTGCTGTACTTTTAGACTTAAAGTAACACACATTTGCATGTATACAACCAACCAGTTTTGAAGAAAAAACAATAGAGGCGTCAGGAAAAGCAAAAATACAGAAATACAGAAAGCCAATTAGCCTTTATCCGTATAATGATGCACTCTGGTCTACCTCTACAAAACGGCCTTGCTCATAAAAAGCTATTTCTTGTTTATCCCATTTAGTACCAGAAAGCCCAAAACGGGTACCCTGGCAAACAGTGCAGGCCCAGATCAGACGCCGCAGAACGCGGCGTCGCCGCGTCTGATCAGGGCCTCCACTGTTTGCTAAAAGTTCAGCCAGTTTCCAAAACGATTTTTATGAAAACACAACCTGACATCCCTAAATTTTGAAATGAACCATTAATTGCTATATATAAGGTGAAAGATTCCATTTGGTACAAAAAGGTTATACCCGTTTGCTTAAGGAAGACCAAACGATTTCGAAAGATTTTCTGTCACTCTCAATGCATTGGACTTTCCTAATAATCAATAAGGTTCCAACTGTAACGCAATTAAAACTCGAAAACAACGGACTCGGTTTTACTAAGTCTCATCATAATTGATGATGACTGATATGCCATTCACCAAATCGCCGCAGCCCTGTGTTTAACAGACTCTCGTCATGTACAATGGGGATTTATACGCAAAACTTGAACCGGGTTTTATCATGAGGATGTATCCTGTCATGATCGACGATTATTGATACACAATCTTTCACGCTGCCTGCAGGCCCATGCTGAACTGAGTATTGTCATGATTTAATTGTTTGTTTGTATTGGAGTTTAACGGCCCCGCCAACACTATTTTTTTGTCATTTTTCAGCCGGTCAGTTTACCTATCCACATTTTCCTGGACAGGCTTATACGTAAGCGGTTAACCAGTACAGTGCACATTCTTTCGCCAAAAACTGACAACTGCCGTTCTTGAATCAGCGGAAGGGAGAGAATGACCGTAGAAAAGGTTTCATGATCAATCTCCACGAAAGAATGTTGCCGACGACGGCAGGTATCGAACCCGAGTCCTCCTGATTACCAGTCAGATGCGCATCCCACTAGCTACCTGGGCCGGCAAGTCTTGTCATGAACTTTAATAATTGATACACAATCTTCTATGTATTCTGCCTGGCCCCATATTGAACTGAGTCTTGTCATGAACGATAATAATTGATACACAAACTTTCATGCTGCCTGGCCCCATGTTGAACTGAGTCTTGTCATGAACGATAATGACTGATACACAAACTTTCATGCTGCCTGGCCCCATGTTGAACTGAGTCTTGTCATGAACGATAATAATTGATACACAAACTTTCATGCTGTCTGGCCTCATGTTGAACTGAGTCTTGTCATGAACGATAATGATTGATACACAAATTTTCATGCTGTCTGGCCTCATGTTGAACTGAGTCTTGTCATGAACGATAATGATTGATACACAAACTTTCATGCTGCCTGGCCCCACACTTAACTTAGTCTTGTCATGAACGATAATGATTGATACAAACACTTTCATGCTTCCTGACCCCATGTTGAACTGAGTCTTGTCATGAACGATAATGACTGATACACAAACTTCCACGCTGCCTGGCCCCATGTTGAACTGAGTCTTGTCATGAACGACGATGATTGATACACAACCTTTCATGCTGCCTGGCCCAATGTTGAACTAAGTCTTGTCATGAACGATAATGACTGATACACAAACTTTCATGCTGCCTGGCCCCATGTTGAACTGGGTCTTGTCATGAACGATAATGACTGATAAACAAACTTTCATGCTGCCTGGCCCCATGTTGAACTGACTCTTGTCATGAACGATAATGATTGATACACAAACTTCCACGCTGCCTGGCCTCATGTTGAACTGAGTCTTGTCATTAAAACGACGGTGAATGATACACAATCTTTTATGTATTCTGCCTGGCCCAATGTTGAACTGAGTCTTGTCATGAACGATAATGATTGATACACAAACTTTCATGCTGCCTGGCCCCGTGTTGAACTGAGTCTTGTCATGTACGGCGATGATTGATACACAATTTTTCATGCTGCCTGGCCCCATGTTGACCTGCGACTTGTCATGAACGATAATGATTGATAAATAATCTTTTATGTATGCTACCTGGCCCCATGTTGAACCAAGTCTGGTCTTGAACGATAATGATTGATACACAAACTTTCATGCTGCCTGGCCCCATGTTAAACTGAGTCTTGTCATGAACGACGACGATTGCTACACAATCTTTCATGCTGCCTGGTCCAATGTTGAACTGAGACTTGTCATGAACTATAATGACTGATAAACAATCTTTCACGCTGCCTGGCCTCATGTTGAACTGAGTCTTGTCATGAACGACGATGGTTGATACACACTCTTTCACGCTGTCTGGTCTCATGTTGAACTGTGTCTTGTCATGAACGATAATGATTGATACACAATCTTTCATGCTGTCTGGCCCCATGTTGAACTGAGTCTTGTCATGAACGATAATGACTGATACACAATCTTTCATGCTGCCTGGCCCCATGTTGAACTGAGTCTTGTCATGAACGACGATGATTGATACTCAATCTTTCATGCCCCATTTTGAACTGAGTCTTGTCATGAATGATTATGACTGATACACATTTTTTTATGTATGCTGCCTGGCCTCATGTTGAACTTAGTCTTATGATGATTAACGATGACTGATACACCATCATTCACGCTGCCTGGCCCCATGTTGAACTGAGTCTTGTCATGAACGACGGTGAGTGACACACAATCTTTCACGCTGCCTGGTCCCATGTTGAACTTAGTCTTGTCATGAACGATAATGATTGATACACCATCATTCACGCAGCCTGACTCCATGTTGAACTGATTATTGTCATGTACGTTTAATGATTGATTCCCCAACTGCCACGTTGCCTGGCCCCATGTTGAACTGAGTATTGTCATGTACGCTAATGATTGATACACAAACTTCCACGCTGCCTGGTCCCATGTTGAACTGAGTTTTGTCATGAACGACGTTGATTGATACACAACCTTTCATGCTGCATGGGCCGGCAAGCCTTGTCATGACCTCTAATAATTGATACACAATTTTTCATGTATACTGCCTGGCCTCATGTTGAACTGAATCTTGTGATGAACAACGATGACAGATACACCATCATTCACTCCGCCTGGCCCCATGTTGAACTGAGTCTTGTCATGAACGATAATGACTGATACACAAACTTTCATGCTGCCTGGCCCCATGTTGAACTGAGTATTGTCATGTACGTTAATGATTGATACACAAACTTCCACGCTGCCTGGTCCTATGTTGAACTGAGTATTGCCATGTACGTTAATGATTGATACACAATCTTCCACGTAGCCTTGCCCCATGTTAAACTGAGTCTTGTCATGAACGACGATGATTGATACACAATCTTTCATGCTACCTTGCCCCATGTTGAACTGAGTCTTGTCATAAACGATAATGATTGATACACAAACTTTCACGCTGACTGGCCCCATGTTGAACCGAGTCTTGTCATGAACGACAATAATTGATACACAATCTTTCATGCTGCCTGGCCTCATGTTGAACTGTGTCTTGTCATGAACGATAATGATTGATACAAAAACTTCCACGCTGCCTGGCCTCATGTAGAACTGAATCTTTTTATGAACGATGATGATTGATACACAATCTTTCATGCTGCCTGGCCCCATGTTAAACTGAGTCTTGCCATGAACGACAATGATTGATACACCATAATTCACACTGCCTGGCCCCATGCTGAACTGAGTTTTGTCATGATATGCTTTTATTTGTTTGTATTGGAGTTAAACGTCACAGCCAACACTATTTGTTGTCATTTTTCAGCCGGTCAGTTTACCTATCCACATTTTCCTGGGCAGGCTTATACGTAAGCGGTTAACCAGTACAGTGCACATTCTTTCGTCAGAAACTGACAACTGCCCTTCTTGAATCAGCGGAAGGGGGAGAATGACCGTAGAAAAGATTTCATGATCAATCTCCACGAAAGAATGTTGCCGACGACGGCAGGTATCGAACCCGAGTCCTCCTGATTACCAGTCAGACGCGCATCCGACTAAGCTACCTGGGCCGGCAATCTTGTCATGAACTTTAATAATTGATACACAATCTTTTATGTATTCTGCCTGGCCCCATGTTGAACTGAGTCTTGTCATGAACGATAATGATTGATACACAAACTTTCATGCTGCCTGGCCTCATGTTGAACTGAATCTTGTCATGAACGATAATGATTGATGCACAAACTTTCATGCTGCCTGGCCCCATGTTGAACTGAGTCTTGTTATGTACAACGATGATTGATACACAATCTTTCATGCTGCCTGGTCCCATGTTGAACTGAGTCTTGTCATGAACGAAAATGATTGATAAACAATCTTTTATGCATGCTGCCTGGCCCCATGTTGAACTGAGTCTTGTCATGTACGAGGATTATTGATACACAATCTTTCATGCTGCCTGGCCCCATGTTGAACTGAGTGTTGTCATGCACGATAATGATTGATACACAATCTTTTATGTATGCTGCCTGGCCCCATGTTGAACTGAGTATTGTCATGTACGTTAATGATTGATACACAAACTTCCACGCTGCCTGGCCCCATGTTGAACTGAGTCTTGTGAAGTACGACGATTATTTAATACACAATCTACCATGCTGCCTGGCCCCATGTTGAACTGAGTCTTGTCATGAACGACGATGATTGATACACAATCTTTCACGCTGGCGGGCCTCATGTTGAACTGAGTCTTGTCATAAACGGTAATGATTTATACACAATCTTTCACGCTGCATGACCACATGTTGAACTGAGTCTTGTCTTGAACGATAATGATTGATACACAATCTTTCATGCTACCTGACCCCATGTTGAACTGAGTCTTGTCATGAACGATAATGACTGATACACAATCTTTAATGCTGCCTGGCCCCATGTTGAACTGAGTCTTGTCATGACCGACGATGATTGATACACACTCTTTCATGCTGCCTGGCCCCATCTTGAACTGAGTCTTGTCATGAACGACGATGATTGATACACAATCTTTCATGCTGCCTGGCCCCATGTTGAACTGAGTCTTGACTTGAACGATAATGATTGATATAAATCTTTCATGCTGCCTGGCCCCATGTTGAACCGTGTCTTGTCATGAACGATAATGACTGATACACAATCTTTCATGCTGCCTGACCCAATGTTGAACTGAGTCTTGTCATGAACGACGATGATTGATACACACTCTTTCACGCTGCCTGGCCCCATGTTGAACTGAGTCTTGTCATGACCGACGATGATTGATACACACTCTTTCATGCTGCCTGGCCCCATGTTAAACTGAGTCTTGTCATGAACGACGATGATTGATACACACTCTTTCACGCTGCCTGGCCCAATGTTGAACTGAGTCTTGTCATGAACGACGATGATTGGTACACAATATTTCATGCTGCCTGGCCACATGTTGAACTCAGTCTTGTCATGAACGACGATGATTGATACACAATCAATCATGCTGTCTGGCCACATGTTGAACTAAGTCTTGACATTGACGATAATGACTGATACACAATCTTTTATGTATGCTGCCTGGCCTCATGTTGAACTGAGTCTTGTGATGACCAACGATGACTGATACACCATCATTCACGCTGCCTGGCCCCATGTTGAACCGAGTCTTGTCATGAACGACGGTGAGTGATACACAATCTTTCACGCTGCCCGGCCCCATGTTGAACTTAGTCTTGTCATGAACGATAATGATCGATACACAATCATTCACGCATCCTGGCCCCATGTTGAACTGATTATTGTCATGTACGTTTAATGATTGATATACAAACTTCCTCGCTGCCTGGCCCCATGTTGAACTGAGTCTTGTCATGAACGACGATGACTGATACAAAATCTTTCATGCTGCCTGGGCCGGCAAGTCTTGTCATGACCTTTAATAATTGATACACAATCTTTTATGCATACTGCCTGGCGTCATATTGAACTGAATCTTGTGATGAACAACGATGGCTGATACACCATCATTCACGGTACCTGGCCCCATGTTGAACTGCGTCTTGTCATGAACGACGAAGATTGATACACAATCTTTCATGCTGCCTGGGCCGGCAAGACTTGTCATGACCTTTAATAATTGATACACAATCTTTTATGTATACTTTTATACATTATGATACACAATCTTTCCCGCTGCCTGCCCTCATGTTGAACTGAGTCTTGTCATGAATGATAATGACTGATACACAATCTTCCATACTGCCTGGCGTCATGTTGAACTGAGTCTTGTCATGAACGACGATGATTGCTACACCATCATTTACGCTGCCTGGCCCCATGTTGATCTGAGTCTTTTTATGTACGACGATGATTTGATACACAATCTTTTATCTGCCTGGCCCCATGTTGAACTGAGACTTGTGATGTACGTTAATGATTGATACACAATCTTCTCCGCAAGGCCCAGATCTTCGATATTTGGTGTGTAGCTTCAACTAGTGGACCTCTTCCAAGATTGTTCAAATTATAGCCCTGGTGCCAAAATGCCCCCGCTCCGCGGCCCTTTGGTTTTATTATCCCCACGTTTTTCAAAAAAAGTGGGGATATTGCAATCGCCTCCGTCCGTCTGTCCGTCTGTCTGTCCGGCTATCTCCTCCTAAACCGTTAGCCGGAATTCAACCAAATTTGGTATGCGAGTTGCTTACATGAATGGCTTGCGCAAGAGCACATTTTTTGTCCCCGCCCCAAGGGGCCCTGGGGAGGGGTCAAAAGGTCAAATTTTGACCTACTGTGGAGAAAACGTGGGGATTTGCGATGGCTTGCCATCGACTGCGCGCTCTAGTATAGACTTACATAGGGAAAACCTTTAAAAATCTTCTTGTCTGAAACCAGGAGGCTCAGGTGTTTGATATGTGGCATGAAGTTTCGTCTTGTTGACCTCTATCAAGATTGTTCAAATTATAGCCCTGTGGTCAAAAATGCCCTCAACCCAAGGCCCTTTGGTTTTACATAGACTTATATAGGGAAAATAGAAGTGGATGCAATGATCAGGAATCGATACAATTAACTAACAGCTCCCATCAGAGACACCAAAAAGGGAAAGAAACACAAGCATGAAATAACAGGCCCTAATGGAGCAAAAGTCATTATTACATAGTCTACGCCCGGGGGCAATAAACCGCGACAGAAGAAAACCTTTAAAAATCTTCTTGTCTGAAACAGGAAGGCTCAGGTGTTATTTGGTATGAAGCTTCGTCTTGAAGATTGTTCAAGTTTTAGCCTGTGGCCAAAAATGCCCCCGTCCCGGGCACTTTTGTTTTACATTGACTTATATAGGGAAAACCTTAAAAAATCTTCTTGTCTGAAACCAGACAATCTTTAATATGATGCTTCATCTGGTGGACCCCTACTATGTTGTTCAAATTATAGCCCAAGGGCCAAAGGTGGCCCCGCCCCAGGCCCCACCGGTTTTACTTAGACATATATGGAAAACCTTTAAAAATCTTCTTACCTGTTACCACAAGGCCCAGTTCTTTGATATTTTGCTTGAAGCATCATGTGGATGACCTCTACAAAGATTATTCAAATCATAGCCCTGGGGGTCAATAATGGCCCCGCCCCAGGGCCCACCTTTTTCTTTACATAGACTTACGGGGGGGGGGGGAATAATATTTAAATACCTTCGCGCCTGAAATCAGAAGGCCCAAGTCTTTGATAATTGGAATGAAGCTTCCTCTAGTTGGCCTCTACCAAGATTGTCAAAATTATAACCCCATGGGGTCAAAAGTAGACCTGCCCCGGAGCCCACTGGTTTTATATAGGTTTTAGGCTGAGCCGGTTCATTTCTGTCTGGTACACTAGGACCTGACCCTTGATCAATTTCCACAAGGTGCCTAGACAGTGACATGCAAGTCAGCTCTGTATTGTCAAAGGGAACCACTGACCCATAACAACCCTCTCCCCTTCTTTTGTCACCGTATGACATTATTAGTAAGACTCCTTCTGTTGCACTAAGGACCTGACTCTCAATGTCCACAATGTGTCCAGATAGTGACATACAAGTCAGCTCTGTATTGTCTACGGGAAGCGGGAACCATTGACTCATATGTCTAGCATCGTATGCCAATTCTTGTCCTCCCCCCCCCCCCCCCAAGCCACACACACGTTTGCCCCATAATCAAAGGCGGTGATCCTGCAGTCCTTTCTAATCGATAGAGTAACATAGGTAGGGTGCCACACATTCCTGTTTAGCCCCCGTCCATCGAGGTTTGGAGAAATAGATTGGGTTGCATGATGTTTTCACGCAGAGCTGAATGAAACCGACTGCACATGGGTAATGATATTTACCGCTTAGAGGGTCTAAGCCTACCCAGGCAAAGTGGTGCGAGACGGACTGTCCGTCGGACCCTTTTGTTTTGTTTGGGTGGCAGGGCTTTACATGTCATTTCAACTCAATGTCGGGTAAAAGTCCCACAAAATTGGATGCAATGTCTTCAAAATGACCTTAACACTGTTGACATGGACGTAAAACCTCATACATTGGAATCGAAAGGGATAATTAGAAACGTAGATTGAACATTCAATGTAGGAATACTGTTACAATACAATTCCACAATATCAGGCCTGTACTTACTAAAATCAAAACAATCATCAAAACCGTAATGTTAGAATTAATAACTATCACACCTCACATAGGCAAGTGATGTTGCAACTGATAAGTATCTCTCCTCACACAGGCCAGTGATGTTGCAACTAATAACTATCACACAGGCCAGCGATGTTACAACTAGTATCTATCATACCTCTGACAGTCCAGTGGTGTTGCAACTCATGATCACCACACCTCACACAAGCCAGAGATATTGCAACTGACAACTATCACACCTCTCAAAGGTCATTGATGTTGCAACTAATAACTATCGCGCCTCACAAAGTCCAGCGATGTTGCAGTTAGTATCCGTCACACCTCTGACAGGCCAGTTATGTTGCAACTAATGATCATCACACCTCACACAGACAATTGATGTTGCAACAAATAACTATCACGCCTCACAAAAATCAATGATGTTGCAACTAGTATCCGTCACACATCTGACAGGCCAGTTATGCTGCAACTAATGATCATCAAACCTCACACAGGCTATTGTTGTTGCAACTAGTATCTATCACACCCCTGACAGGCCAGTGATGTTGGAACTCATGATCATCACACCTCACACAGGCCAGTGATGTTGCAACTGACAACAATCACACCTCTCAAAGGCCAGTGATGTTGCAACTAATAACTATCACTACTCTCACAGGCCAGTGATGTTACAACTAGTATCTATCACTCCTCTGGCAGGCGATTGATGTTTCAACAAGTGATAATTACAATCAAACACACCGATGGTGTTGCAACTGATAAACATCTGCCTCACACAGACCACTGATGTTGCACCCGCTGACTATCACACCTCAAATATACCTGTAAAGTAGAAGTAAAACAAAGATCAGGAATCGATACAATTAACTTACTCCACCCATCAAAGACACCAAAGGAAAAGAAATACAAACATTAAGCGACCAGACCATAATGGAAACCTTAACAAAGGAAGGCCATAAGGACAGTTACTTTCCCACAAAATGGCCATATGGCCATCCAAAATTAAAAGACACAAGTGATACACACAGTAAGTAAACAACAACAACATAAGTAAATCACCACAGAAGAACCGCCTTGGAACGGTCAGTGGAAAGATTTCCACTGGGGGGCTTAAATCGATTTTACGTGGCCACAATCCTCGCCCTTACTTCCGTCGCAATTTAGACAAATAATTTGTTCAGTCCGCATGAAGGCCTCCTAACTCATCAGTGCAACATCTCCGTGAACACAAAAAATCAAATAACCACAGAGGTGAGACAACGGTGAGGACTCGACAGCAAGAAACTACTGAAATGCTGGAGCAAAAGAAAACCAACAGTTAGACTCCGATGGGCCCGACCAGAGACAGAGCATCAGGCACCAACCAACATTACCAAGAATTAGATCTCTCTAATTCTCAATAAGCCTTTACGTTGGAGCCGTCATAGAATCTGAGGCCTGACCCACCGGCGTGCAATTAAAGAGGGACGCAAAGTTGCCAACCGTGATTGGGTTAACTACCATGCATGCAGTATGTCGTATAACATCCATGTTATACCCAATCTTTTTATATCGAAGAATGATTTTACGAAATTGGGTGCTGAAGTCATTGCGGTTATATATTTTTCTGAATTTATATACTAAGTCACTATAAAATTCGGGTTCCGATAGACCTTGTTGCAGAAGAGATTTAAGTCCAATATTGAATTTTGAAATTAAATCAGAATGGCGTCTATAAAATTTTGAAAATGCTTTGCGTAGTTTATGGTACCGATAACCCTGATTAAGTAGTTTAGCCGTTAATAATTTATTACGAGTGTTGAAGTCAGTTACATGACTACACACTCTAGCAAATCGAATTAACTGCGAAATATAAACGCCATAGGATGGCGCACGAGGAACATCACAATCCAAAAAAGGAAAATTTACAATCTCAAAATCAAAGTCATCGCGTTTATCATAAATTTTGCACGAAACAAACCCATCTACAATAGATAGATGTAAATCCAAAAACGGGGCCTCCGTATCAGAAGAATTTGCTTTATTTAATTGAAGTTCTGGGGGGTAAATCTGACTGATCAAACCATCGAAATAGGTATTATCCATATTTAATAAATCATCTAAATATCTAGAAGTGGAGCTAAAAGCTTCAATAATTTCAGATTGGTTATTGAAATTAATGACTCAGATTCTTTATATATATATATATATATATATATATATATATATATATATATATATATATATATATATATATATATATATATATATATATATATATATATATATATATATATATATATATATATATATTTTTTTTTTTTTTTTTTCATTTTAAAGTGAGCCAATCGCTATGACTTTGGCTGAATATGATAGTGTCAGCCAAAGAACACCCAAATGCATGTAAACATAATTGAAAGCCATTGAACAGACTCTTAGAAAAACATTCCTTACTTTTGTAACAGGATCAAAACTATTTTTGGAAAATCTCCGAGGACACTGAGAGGATAATTCCTGTTTCAATGTACAGAGGTGACCTTGCTAAATTAATTTAACCCATTTAGTACCGGAAACCCCAAAGGGGTACCTTGGCAAACAGTGCAGGACCAGATGAGACGCCGCAGAACGCGGCGTCTCATCAGGGCCTACACTATTTGCAGGAAGTTCAGCCATTTTCCAAATCAATTTTGAAGAAAACCCCAATCTAACACCCCTAGATTTTGAAATGGACTCCTGCTATATACAAGGAGGAATATGCCATTTGGTACAAAAAGGGTTAAACACATGTTTCTGACTTTTAAATAGTGTAGATACATATGCTGATCAGAAGCCAACTGATCTGTATCTACAATGTTTGCAATGATAGAGCGTATTCTGGTTCAGCAAGGCTAGGGTTAAAAATGAATGTCAACGCACGTCTGACAATGTATAATCACAACGGCTCCTCAGTATGCACCTACATTACCATGAGGCCGGCCTCGGTAGCTCAGTCGGATGCGCGTCTGACTGATGATCAGGAGGATGATCGGGGTCGGCAACATTCTTTCGTGGAGATTGATCATGAAACCTTTTCTACGGTCATTCTCTTCCTTCCGCTGATTCAAGAAGGACAGTTGTTAGTTTCTTGCGAAAGAATGTGCACTGTACTGGTTAACCACAAACCTGCCCAGGAAAGCTGTGGAGAGGTAAACTTACCGGCTCAAAAATGACATAAAATAGTGTTGACTGGGCCGTTAAACTCCAATACAAACAAACAAACCATTACTGTGAGCGAGTTGTTGTTATGCATTATACCTTAGCAATTAATTAATATTTCTAATTTAATATATTGCCTAATTAGTTGATGTTGCTATCCCAAAAGACTTAGTAACGTGACGGAAACACATTTTTGTCGGCGAAAGACAAACTCTACAAGACGACGCATTCGGGCAGAGACGACTAAAACCGGCCTGTCCATATGCGCTATGTAACCAGTGTCTTCGCGGGTAGCATGAGCCTGTTATAGCGTTTAAGATCTCCAAAGAACACCAAGTGAAAACTCTGGCCAGTCAAACTTGACACACAAGATGATCCGAGAGCTGGTAGGAGAGGTGTTCATGTAGATTTAATCATGATCTGTCTCATATAAGAACTCTCTGAACATATTGTGCAATCAATGATTTCAAATAATACAGTACAATGACACTTCCGGAAATGAATTACAGCCGCGACCCAGCAGGCACACTTCGCCAGGACAACGTCACATCAACATCGGTGCAACGTCATGATCAACGTCGGTGCAACGTCATGACGTTGCACCGACGTTGATGTGACGTTGCAAAAACGTCATGACGTTGCACCGACGTTCATGTGACGTCACAAATACGCCATTTGGCTTCAATAGCTCGAACACCTATGGAAATTTGTTCCAGACAGTTCGAGCTACTGAGGGTTAATCATAGGAACCGGTCACCAGGCATAATGACTGGTTGTTGCGTCATTTTGTGTCATCTCCCAGAGACAGTGAGAAAGAGATCAAAGAGATAAATCAGGAGATGAAACCCAGCAGGCACATGACGTAATTATGGCGTCACATCAACGTTGGTGCAAAGTCATGACGGTTATGCAACGTCACATCAACGTCGGTGCAACGTCATGACGTTGCAACGACGTTGATTCGACGTTGCCCTAGCGATGTTTGCCTGCTGGGAAGTGAGGGACAGGGAAGAAAGAGAAAAATAAATGTAAGAGTAGAAAAATAAGAAATAACAACATTTCCCCTCTGACCCTACCTGCTGTGTTGGCCAAAGCTAGCTAGTCTTGTCTAGAATAAAAGCTGGTGTACCCCACGGTTTTCAGTTACTTGCCTTAAACTTCACCACAGATGGTGTTTTGTTTGTTTGATTGATTTCAGGTTTAACGTCCCCGTCAACACTGTATAGGTCATTTTGGAGAGGTTGCTTCCGATTTTGTGGGACTGTTACCCGACATTGAGATGAAATGACGTCCCAAGCCCTGTAACCCAATGAAACCAATAGGGTTTATAAGCATGGACGGTCCGACTCGCATCGCTTTCCCTGGGCAAGCTTAGATCCTCTAAGCTGTTTACCAGTACTCGTGTGCGGTTCAGTTTCAGCTCTGCATGGAACCATTATGCAGCCCATCTATTTCTTCAAGTCTCGATGGGCGGGGGCTCAACAGATTGTGTAAAGGGAATGTTATTTTGTTTGAATTGGGGTTCACGTCTATGTAAACAGTCTGATCTTCTCTGAAAAATAAGGAGAACTGCAACGTCGTCGTCTGCTTCAAAACTTTTTATGGCGATTTAAGGATTAAAAAACACGCTTGGGTATATGTATTTTCCTTTTTTTTCTAAAAGCAGTTGTCTGATCATTCGTGCGTTTTATTTTACATGAAAATGTTAAGAAGGGTAGCTTTTACAAAAGCTGAAACGGCCCGCCTAGCATTTGATTCTAATGTATTATCAATAAACAATGAATGTTTTGACTTTATCTTCAACTATGTTTGGAATATTTTCAAAGGCT
This sequence comes from Lucinisca nassula, assembly GCA_963580285.1. Lineage (NCBI taxonomy): Eukaryota > Metazoa > Mollusca > Bivalvia > Lucinida > Lucinidae > Lucinisca > Lucinisca nassula. The sequence goes on from OY757024.1 coordinate 54,356,911, forward strand.
GTGAAAATAAAATAACTAAATCTGTAGTTTTCAGGACAGAGGAAAATTAAGATGGGAGTCTCTCAAGAACAGGAGAAGAGACAGTAGGCTCATACTGGTTTACAAAGGTCTAAAAGGTGCTTCAGCATTCCAAAAGATGACCTTGTTCCCCAAGCTAGGCGCTGTAGAAATCACCATTCACGGGCGTTTCAGACCCCTAATTCGCGAACTTACATTTACAAAGAATCTTTCATAACTCAGACAATTAGAGACTGGAATTCCGTTCCCCACAGCTGAAAGTTCTGAGGATAGTGTAGCTAAGTTTATCTCTATGGTGAGACATTGAGACCAACTTCCCATATCACAGGTCCAGATGTATGACTGTCATTTGATGTTACACCCATAACAATTCTGGTTCTGATTCTAATGATGGCAGAACAAATTAGCATCTGTGACATGATTAACGAATTGGAGAGACCATCCCGGAGGCCCGTCGTGAACAGTTCTCCTGAAACATCCTTTAAAACATAATTACTGATACATTGTCTCGACCTGTTAAAGGTACCTGAACCTGTTTTATTTGTTTGTTCTAAGGTTTTACGCCCCCGTCAATGCTATTAAGATCATTTTGAAGACGTTCCTTCTAATTTTGTGGCACTCTTACCCGACATTAAGATGAAAAGACGTCTCAAGCCATATCGCCAAAAGAATCTGCTATGACTTTGCCGCTATAGTGTAAAAAATGCCTCTGAATTAAACAACACACTGTTCTTTAGGTGATTGTACGTGTACCAACATGTCATCTACAGGGGTGCCCTGAAGAATGTTTTCTCTATAACTGTTCTTCATTGTGATTACCTCCCTTCTTTGGCACATGCTAAGACTGCGAAGGAGTTAATGGGCGTGTGATGTAGATTTGTGAAAGCACACCTCAGCTAATTAATTATAATTTGAAATAGTTTCAAGTGATTTTAGATAAAATTTAAATGTAGCCACCCACCTAACCAAGGAAACAGTCAGGGACTGACTCAAGATAGGACAAGATAAGAAAACTAACGAACCTTACCACCTACTAATAAACCCACGATGCACTTACATAAAGAAACAAGTTCTAAGAGCGTATATGTAAAAACATTTTTCTAATAAAACATTATATATGTATATTTTGTTTGTTTGATTTGAGGTTTAACGTCTCCGTCAACACTGTATAGATCAATTTGGAGACGTAGCTTCCAATTTTGTCGGACTTCTATCAGACGTTGAAATGAAATGACATCTCAGGCCCTGTCGCAAATAACATCCCCGTCAACAATGTATAGGTCATTTTGGAGACGTTGCTTCCAATTTTGTAGGACTGTTACCCGACACTGAGATGAAATGACATCTCAAGCTCTGTCACCCAATGAAACCAATAGGGTTTATAAGCATGGACGGTCCGACTCGCACCGCTTTACCTGAGCAGGCTTAACTCCTCTAAGCGGTTTATCAGTACCGGTGTGCGGTCGGTTTCAGCTCATTGTGGAAGCATTATGCAGCCCATGTATTTCTTAAAGCCACGATGGGCGGGGGCATTATCTGTATCATGACAATTTCTCTATCATCATCTGAAAAAAAAACACATCTGACTTAATTGCGTGAAAGAGACAGCATTCGTCATTCCAGGCTATAAAGTCTGGGTCAGTCGTCTCATTCTGATTGACGTAAGCCTACAAGAAATGCAACACAATACTGAAAATTGTGAAGTGTACATGTTTTTTGCTGGGTCAGACTAACCGCGTCCGAGGCACTCGAAGAGAACCAATGATTGTCGTAGCTGTACCCTGGTAACGCCTACAATTTTAGCCATCGTGGTGCCTACAGGACCTCCGCTAGGTAGTTGCAGACAAAAGCCTAAACTTATTTGAAAGAGAATAAAATAACCAATGCCTACCTTTTCAAAAGTGACTGGTTTTCCGCAACATTAGAAATGAAAGAGATTGAGCCAGGAAACAACTCCTTTTGCCAACTGGAACGTTTTGGTGTCTTCGCTATTTCTTTGCAGAATTTCTATCGTATACCCAACCGCCGTGAGCGGGCCGGAAAAAGTATCACTTGAAATAAAACTGAATATAAGCCGGACTACACTTGTGCGGACACATATTTCCATGGCGGTGAAAGTCTGGACCCAGTTGAAAACTCGTGTGAAAGCTACGTATAACAGATAGAATCTGCCATTAAAAATGATACCGATCATTACCAATACCAATCAATGTTTCGTAAAATGCGTCTGTTCATTTGTTGCCTGGATCAGATTGTTACACCAGGCCGACTTAAAGTTATATGTTGAAATTAAAATCGCCATTGTATTTAAGAAATAGATCAGCTCTATTTAAGAAATATTTAAGTAATAGACAACAGTTTGGAGGTCTTTTGTAAAGTAGATCAAATCATGCGCACTTGATTTGTCTACTTACAACTGACCGACAAACTGTGGTTTATTACACAACAAATCACAGACTAGAGCTGATCTATTTCGATTCTAACAGGCTGAAAATCGACAATAATGCTGTTGTTTCCTTCAAAATCTCACAACTTTTCGCCATTGTTAGAATAATTCCCGCAAAAATTATCGACTGAAAAACATGCATTTATATTATTTATTATTATATCTAATGTTTACGATGCGAGAATATGACTTTACACCATCTAACGTCAAGGAAATCGACTAATGACGTCATAATTTGGCAGTTGTAATGACGTCACTCGTCACGCTTTTCCTTGCCGTGATTTGTTGTAGAATAAAATACAGTTATTTTCCATTGCCTATATAGGCGCGCTCTGTGTTAGAATTAAGAAATAGATCAGCTCTAAATGTGATTTGTTGAGTAATAAATCACAGTTTGGAGGTCAGTTGTAAAGTAGATCAAATCACGAGCGGGTAGCGCGCGTGATTTGTCTACTTACAACTGGCCGAAAAACAGTGATTTATTACTCAACAAATCACAAACTAGAGCTGATCTATTTCGATTTTAACAGGCTGAAAATCGGTAATAATGCTATTGTTTCCTTCAAAATCTCACAACTTTTAGCCATTGTTAGAAGAAATCCCGCTAAAATTATCGACTGAAACACATGCATTTATACCCTTTTCTAACGTTTACGATGGGTGAATATGACGTTACACCGTCTAACGTCAATGAAATAGACTAGTGACGTCATAAATTGGCAGTTTTTAATGACGTCACTCGTCACGCTCTTCCTTGCCGTGATTAGTGGTAGAATAAAACACAGTTATTTTCATTGCCTATATAGACGCGCTGTGTTAGAATTATTATTTTGTCGTTTGTACCGATGTCTTCAGCCAGGTAAATCGAGTCTTCAATTGTTGACGGACTTTGGAAGTAATGCTTTGGAAATAACCCAGATGAAATGAATTCCTCTTTGTCCTAGGTTCTTTGGAAGCAAGGAATACAGCACAGAACTGAAAACTGGAGTGTACAGGATTGTTCCGGGCCAGACTACCTAGTTTCGGCCAATTAGGCCTCATCTTCAAATTTTCTAAATTCGACAGGAAAATCAATGACCCCAAAGGACTAGAAAATATAACACATACTATGATGAAACTAATTAGCGTCTGTATGAAATAAATCATTAATCCCTTATGACTATCACCAGTGGGGGGACTTACGCAAATCCATAACGCTTTTGTTATGGCTAGCCGTAACGTTCAACCACTATGCACTTTACGATTAACCATAACGTTCTTACGACAAAGTTTTCCAGAAAATGGCAAGTGCTTCCGGTAAGACGGAGATCCATAGCCTTTATGATGCTTTATGTGACGGTAGACCATAACAAAACCGAAAAAATGCACAACTTTTCTTGCGCGTAACGCATGGAAAATTCCGCGTAACAGACACAATTTATGGCTTAGGAGTAAGGGCAATCTTTGTTGAACATTTTGTTCGTCTTACTTATTTTGGAATACAAATTTAAGCTCATTTTCTGGCTTCAAACAAAAGCTACAAAGTCACCTTTTTTGACAGTTTTCTGTTTCTGTTTCAAATTGCCACAGGTAAACTGATTGTATCATAATTCTCTGCAGAATGTCCCAAAAATGTATCATTAGTATAGGCAAATAGTATCAGATGATGTTAGCGTTCAAATTTGCCAGATTAAGCGAGAAAAATTGAAACACGGAAGTGTGATGGCGGACCATAACTAATGTGGGTGCATGGAAAACCGTAAGTCTCTCGACTGATCACCATGTTGATATTTTCTTTCCGGCTTCCTTGTTTTGTTTGTTTGATTTGAAGTTTAGCGTCCCCACCAACACTGTAAAGGTCATTTTGGAGACGTTGCTTCCAATTTTGTGGGACTTTTACCCGACATGGAGATGAAATGACATTCAAACCCTGCCACCCAATGAAACCAATAGGGTTTATAAGCATGGACGGGCGGACTCGCACCGCTTTGCCTGGGCAGGCTTAGATCCTCTAAGCGGTTTACCAGTACTCGTGTGCGGGTCGGTTTCAGTTCTGCGTGGAAGCATCATGCAGCCCATCAATTTCTTCCAGCCCCGATGGGCGGGTGCCGTCCGGCTCCTTTGAATTGGATATGGATGGATGCAGCCACAAGGACGTCACATATCAACAGTTCTGAGTCTTGCCCGCAACGAACTGTGCGTTGTTACAAACTCTAGACAGCAGACAAATAGATGCAGGTAAATTAGCAGTCTGTTCGGATGCCGTCCGATCGATATGATTTAGGCTCATCGTTTTCTAGGTTAGTGTGTTTTGAATAAAAACAAACAAACACACAATAAAAATAACCTTTAAACGGTTGATACTAGAGAAAAAATGGCCGGCCTCGGTAGCAAAATCGGATGCGCGTCTGACTGGTGATCAGGAGGACGCGGGCTCGATCCCTGCCGGGGTAGGCAACATTTTTTTTCGTGGAGATTGATCATGAAATCTTTTCTACGTTCATTCTCTCCCTTCTGCTGATTCAACAAGGGCAGTTGTCAGTTTCTGCGAAAGAATGTGCACTGTACTGGTTAACCGCACAAGTATAAGCCTGCCCAGGAAAAGTGTGGATAGGTAAACTAACCGGCTCAAAAATGACCTAAAATAGTGTTGACTGGGTCGTTAAACTCCAATACAAACAAACAAACAATAGAGAAAAAAAGAATTATCTGCAATACAAGTGTGTATTTTAAATTTATTCGGAATAGGAACCGTAAAAAATCATCTGACATTTTCAATGAAACTTAAGAAAAGGACATGACAAACAGACTTACATCAGTTACCAAATCTGATCAGTGCTACCCTACCCTCATAAACACCTAAGAAAAAAATAAAGAACAGAAAACTGATTCAGTAATGGGGAATCAGAGCAAGTTACCTTCCGCTTTTTATCGCTCGAGAGCACCTCTCGAGGAAATGGTCTTTATCAATATTACCTGTTATCCCAGTTTTTGGGTCGACTGTTTTTCAATCTACCCAAAGTTAAAATGCATTATGAAAACACGCCTGTACAAATACATTGTAACCTTTATCGCCGAAAAAAAGATAATTTTAAGATGAAAAATGGTGATATTTTTCTTATTTCTGCTCAAAATATAGATTATGGTACTCATTAGAACCGCCTCATCGAGGCGGTTCTAACGAGTACCCACAATCTATATTTTAGAGCAAAAATAAGAAAAATCGAGGCGGTTCTAACGAGTACCCACAATCTAAATATGCAAAATAAGGTTTACCCCTGTAAACCCCAGTTTACTATATAAAAGTGGGGTTCAAGGGGTCAAAGTTATATAAGAGTGTTTTCGTCATGGCGTGCCACTAATACCAGAGTGCAACGGTTAATGTATTTGGTTGCATTACGATAACACATCCCCGCGAAATAGTGCATTCTTTTATATCTGCAAAATGGCTACTTTTCTGATGAAAATCTATGATTTCTTTCTTATTTTTACTGCAAACATAGGTTGCGGGTGCTCGTTAGAACCGCCTCATTGAGGCGGTTCAAACGAGTACCCACAACCTATGTCTTAAACAGAAATAAGAAAAAAAATGTACACCCCCGTAAACCCCAATTTTCTCTATATAAATTGGGGTTTAGGAGGTGTTCATTTCGCGGATCTGTTCATGTGATGACTTTCCACCAAGATAGTAACGTAGAATTTATTAAGAAATGAAATTTATTTTTCTGCTGTTCATGGAAGTATGGACGCAGTGGGTCGCGTGCAAAGTAAATGCACCCGATGGGTTTCATGTAAACTTTGCTAGAAAAATTAAGTTTATTTTTTATATTTACATTATTTGCTCCTCGTCACTGGGCGAAAAAAAAATGCTTATAGGGCAAACTTTTAAAACTGAAAAACATTTATTCGCTGTTTTTCTACCAAGAGCAGAATGGCGCTGACGTCACCAACGCCCGTAAAGAACCATGGTTTAGATTGACGCCACTTGACGTCACTGCAAATCATGTGTTTCAATGCGTCCTTGGAAGTATGAACTACATTGCTTTCTATAGGTTTACATTAGTCTTTACACTGGAAATGTAAATATACATGGATGACTGCGTTATTATCTTCGTGGAAGACCTGTCAAACGCTGCAGAAGCATCTACAGACACCACAATATGTTCGCCCATCGGGACTGGGAGAAATATATGGGCTGCATGATGCTTCCACGCAAAGCTGAAGCCGACCCGCAAACAGCTTAGAGGATCTAAGCCTGCCCAGGCAAAGCGGTGCGAGTCGGCCCGCCCATGCTTATAAACACTATTGGTTTCATTGAGCGACAGGGCTAGAGATGTCATTTCATCTCAATGTCGGGTAAAAGTCCCACAAAACTGGAAGCAATGTCTCCAAATGACCTTTACAGTGTTGACGGGGACGTTAAACCTCAATCAAACAAACAAAACCACAATATGTTGCGCTGCTCATTTCGAAATATCTTTAGATAAAGCTCCGACATGTAATGAAATATACCAAGATAACAAGAAAGTCTCTGGAACATCAACTTGACAAATTGGATCCGGGATTGATTTCATGCCATAAGATATTTGGAAAGCTGTTGATAACTCTAGATTGTAAAACCAGTAATGGAATAAGCGGGATATTGAAACAGTCCTTCAATCTGAATAAAACGGTCATGTCTCATAAATAGCGTATTTTGTATGGATCAATTAGTATTAGCGAATACAAATTGCTTCGGAATCTCAGCGAGATTGTCTCTGATTCATTTACTGACCAAAGGTTTCACTAATGTCTCTTTCATCTGAGGCAGTTTTTTTTTCTACAATCCATCGATTTTAGAATGAGAAGGTCGGTAGTTTTTATCACTATTTTAGATGTGACCCAAAAATTCTACCTTCAAAAATAGGTATTAGGTCCCCGTTAATACTATTTAGGTCATTTTGGAGACGATGCTTATGATTTTGTGGGACTTATACCTGAGACTGAGATGAGATGACATCTGAAGCCCTACCACCAAAAGAAACCGCGACCAGACTCGCGTCGAATCACATGATCGAAAAGAGCGATCAGACTCGCATCGAATCACATGATCGAAAAGAGCGATCAGACTCGCATCAAATCACATGATCGAAAAGAGCGATCAGACTCGCATCGAATCACATGATCGAAAAGAGCGATCAGACTCGCATTGAATCACATGATCGAAAAGAGCGATCAGACTCGCATCGAATCACATGATCGAAAAGAGCGATCAGACTCGCATCAAATCACATGATCGAAAAGAGCGATCAGACTCGCATCAAATCACATGATCGAAAAGAGCGATCAGACTCGCATCAAATCACATGATCGAAAAGAGCGATCAGACTCGCATCAAATCACATGATCGAAAAGAGCGATCAGACTCGCATCGAATCACATGATCGAAAAGAGCGATCAGACTCGCATCGAATCACATGATCGAAAAGAGCGATCAGACTCGCATAACGTTTCTTGAATAGTTTAAGACCTTAAGAGCGAATTACCCATACTCAAATTGAGTCGGTTTCAGCTTTGCGCAGAAGCATTATTCAGCCCATTCCGTTTCTCCAAGCCCCGAAAGGCGCGTATTTGATGACTGTCTAAGCTACTGAACTGCAAGGTGGTTTTGGTGACAGTGACGCACTCAGTTACTGATTTGTTTGTTTGATTTTAAGTTGAACGTCTCCGCCAACACTGTAAAGCTAATTTTGGAGACGTTGCTTCCAATTTTGTGGGACTTTTACCCGACATTGAGATGAAATGACATCTCAAGCCCTGTCGCTTATTGAAACCAATAGGGTTTATAAGCATGGACGGGCCGACTCGCACCGCATTGCCTTGGCAGGCTTAGATCCTATTAACACCGGTGGGTCAGGGTTCAGATTCTATGACGGTTCCAGCGTAAAGGCTTATGTTGGTTGGTACCATCGGAGTCTAACTGTTGGTTTTCTTTTGCTCCAGCATTTCAGTGGTTTCTTGGTGTCGAGTCCTCATTGTTGTTTCATCTCTGTGGTTGTTTGATTTTTGTGTTCACGGAGATGTTGCACTGATTAGTTAGGAGGCCTTCATGCCTACTGAACAAATTATTTGTCACAATCGCGACGGAAGTAAGGACGAGGATTGTGGCCACGTAAAATCGATTTAAGCCCCCCCCCCCCCCCTTCCCCCCCCCCCGCACACACACCCCAGTGGAATTCGTTTCCGCTGACCGTTCCAAGGCGGTTCTTCTGTCGCGGTTTATTTATCTTTGTTATGGTTTTTCTTTGGGTGTTTGTGTCGCTCATATTATTTAATTTTGGATAGCCTATTGGCCATTTTGTGGGAAAGTAATTGTCCTTTTGGCTTTCCGCTATTGATGTTTCCATTAGGGTCTGTTTTTTCTTTCCTTTGGTCTCTCTGATGGGAGCTGTGGGTTAATTGTATCGATTCCTGATCATTGCCTCCACTTCTATTTTAGGTTTTTTGGTGACGATAACTAACTCAGCTACTGAAATCTAAGGTTATTTGTTGACGTTGAATACCTCAGCTAATGAACTGTAAGGCTGTTTGGTGACAGTGACTAACTCTGCTACTGAAATGTAAGGTGACTATCTCAGCTATTGAAATGTAAGTTGTTTTGGTGACGGTGAATACCTCAACTACTGAACTGTAAGGTTGTTTTTCATACAATTCATAACAATTTATGCAATCACTGCACCAAAGTTTCACTATGTAAGCCATGGGTGCTTGATACTTGGAATTAAACTAAAAAACAAAAAAAATGTAAATTAAGATAAAAACAGTTTATCCCCGGATGTGAACTGAAGCTCTGAAAGAAGCCTGTTCAGCACCACTAACTTTGTTCAAACGGCTTTTGATCTCTTTCCATAACTGCACTTGCATGGGGTTTTACCCATTGATTTGTTACATTGGTTCACATTCATGAGCCACCATGAACAAACAATTGATTTTTGGTCAGGTGAACTACTGGACAAAACAATGTTTATATTAATCTTATTCAATGAATGATCTGTTGTGTCACCTACTTACCAATGTGTAGGCTGGTCAAAACTCATAAAAATCAATGCTTTTACTTAGTTTTGATGAAAAAAGTATTAAAAAAACTAATTTCTTTTTATCTTGTCCACAGGAGCTTGACGTATTACAATATTAAAGGGTTCATCTCTACGTTTCTATGTAATAAAAACGAAGGACGGACCTGTTTCAGAGATCCGTTGATTTTCATGCGAAAATCTCAAAATCTACATATTGCTCCGTTGAAATACAATATTGCAATAAGAATACAATATCCAAGGCGGTTCTTCTGTCGCGGTTTATTTATCTTTGTTGGTGTTATGGTTTGTTAAAGAACGAACCGTAAACCTTCCGCCGCCTATTATAGAACTGCTTTGTCATATAATTCACCGTAAAGTGTGTGTTTCTTAAAAATATCCCCATCGCACAGTTGCTGGTTACGCCGCCATTTTGTTTTCGTTGGGAGAATCGCATTTGATTTTTTTAGCGTTTTGATTGGTCACCAAGCACGTGACGATTTTCTTGGGTTGTTTTAGACCAACCAGACAACGCGCATGGACTCACTCCGAGTAAACAAACATGGCGACGTAACCAGCAACTGTGCGAACGGCAAATTTTAAAGAAACAGACGGATTGTCGTGGATTCAAGAGTAGCGGAGTATTATTAGGTGCGGCGGAAATTATATTGCACATTAATTAAATGTTTTAACGTTGCATTTCGACGGAGCAATAAGTAGATGTAGAGATTTTTGAATGAAAATCATCGGACCTCTGAAACAGTGTCCGTCCTTCGTTCATATTCTATAGAAACGTAGGGACAAGCCCTTTAAATTTTATTACGTCAAGCTCCTGTGATCTTGTTTACCATTGCTGGGGCCGAACAACACAGACCGGACAATGTTACGCGTTAAAGAATAGTCTGGAAATGAATGTATAATATTCATAAATTATCGAACAAATTATGTTGGAAAGTACATCATATTAGTTATAAGACAGTTTCAAATATGAATTTAAATTAAAAACAATCGCGTACTACTGTTATTTTTGCAAAATTAGTTCCAAGATGTATGAATACGGCATGGCTTGACAAGAAGCAAATATCTTCAATTTGACAGCTATAATATTTATCAGTGATGACAGGATTCCAAGATGGGCGATGTCATTATTTTATATGCAGGAAGAATGTTACATAGCTGAAATTTCAAGGTATATACACTGATTACGGGTAAACTACAAACTGTGGAAGGCACATTTGATGAAATCTGAGCATTTTAGATTTACCCGGAAAACAAAATGGCGGCGCCCATGAAGCGAAAACGTGTAAAAAAAAACTGCTCTTCAAATCAGGTAGACTTTTTGAAAGAAAGCTTTGCCGGAGTCGTTAGTATTTGATGTGAACTGTTGATCTGCAGCTGTTTTAGGAACTTTTTAAAAGTCTAGAAAGCGGTTTCATTTTTTTCCGGCTTGTAAAAGTGAAAATTACAGAATTGCATTTATTTTCAAAGGCACAGTGCTGTTGCTAATGTAAGAAAGTATTTGTTGTAATAATTGGTGGTACCTGAAAACCTTCTTCTTCTGCGACATGCATTTTAAAAGGAAACCAGAATCATATTTTGCGAAATATTAACATGCAAAGCTGTCGCCTATATTTTTCTTTTGCAAATGTATTGGGGAACAGTAAGTACACTACATGTAGTACTAAACTTCCATGTGGCCCGGTTTTCTTCGTGGTTAGAAACCAGTACTAAACAATGTGGATAAAGTCTCTTGCTAAAGAAAAAACAACAACAACACTTGATGCTCATGGGGATCGATCACGGCACCTCTCGATTCCGAGCCCGAAGTTTTACCACTGTACCTCAGCGCTCCTTACGCAACACTCTTAAAATAAATAATTTTGCCTGGATTTCATATAACTCAGTGATAGTCACGTGAATATCAGTACTGAAGAACTACATGTGCAGAGTGTCTTTGGGGTGACTGACAAGCAATCGACCCTCTAAGCGGTTTACCAGTACTCGTATGCAGGTCGGTTTCAGCTCTGCGTGGAAGTATCATGCAGCCCATATATTTCTTCAAGCCCCGATGGGCGGGGGCCGTTTTTGATATTGAGCTACGTTGAATTGTTTACTGAGCTGCAGAATCATATTAGTTACATTGATTAAACTACTGAAATATGGATAAATTACGACATCCGCTTGACATTGGTCATTCTTTCATAGCTCAAAACGGTTATTTTATTCATTATGAAAACACATAACACGCCTATTCAAATATATTGGTAAAATTTTACACAAAAAAAAAAAATAAATATTTTTTTCAGAAAAAAAAAAAAAAAAATAGTTTTCAAATTTTTGCTCAAAAACATAGATTGTGGTTCTAACCAGTACCCACCATCTATGTTTTTGAGCAGAAATAAGAAAATAAATGTCTACCGCTGTAAACTATACAAATGGTGTTCCAGGGGGTTAAAATTATATAGCCGTGTTTTCGTGATTATTATTAATTGGCCTATTGATCATTTGTGATATTTCATATTAATGTCATGAACATGGTATATCTTGGAGCAGAAAATGTAAAGTAATGTATACCCCTGTAAATGGTAGTTTTCTCTATTTAAAGTGAGAAGTAGAGGGGTGTTCATTACACGGAACTCTTAACGCGATAAATTATCAAAATATCTGAAATACGAGCATAAGCGAGCTAAAGTATTTAAACATACCTGAGGCGTTTAGAGGACTCCATCCAGACTTTGTTGTTGTTCATTCTTGATCGAAACATGTTGAATATTTTGGAGTTCTCACGAGTTACTTAATAAGTACCATGTTTTGTCAAATCTTGCATGCACATGAATTTAAATGGAGGAGAATTGGCCATGCACTTTATATCCAAGTCATAAAACTTACATATAAAACTTTTATATACTATTTTTGAGAAATCCCAGTTGGAATATGAAGAAAGAAACAAAACGTCCCTCATTGTTGTTTTCCATTTATCTTTTAATTGTTATTCATTTATCGTTTAATTGCCTTTGTTTTCTTGCATCTAAGAGAATCCAACTTTCCAAAAACAAATATGTCCGTTTGTTCTTAATCACTCTCTTCGTTTGTTCTTAATCACAATCTCCGTTTTTTCTTAACCACAGTCTCTTTTTGTTCTAAACCACAATCTCTGTTTGTTCTTAATCACAATCTCCGTTTGTTCTTAGCACTATCTTCGTTTGTTCTTAGCACTATCACCGTTTTGTTCTTAGCACTATCTCTTTTGTTCTTAATCACAATCTCCGTTTGTTCTTAGCACTATCTCCGTTTGTTCTTAGCATTATCGCCGTTTGTTCCTAATCACAATCTCCTTTATGTTCTCAATCACAATCTTCGTTTGTTCTTAATCACAATCTCCGTTTGTTCTTAATCACAATCTCCTTTTGTTCTTAATCACAATCTCCGTTTTGTTCTCAATCACAATCTTCGTTTGCTCTTAATCACAATCTTCGTTTGTTCTTAATCACAATCTCCGTTTGTTCTTAATCACAATCTCCGTTTGTTCTTAATCACAATCTCCGTTTGTTCTTAGCATTATCGCCGTTTGTTCCTAATCACAATCTCCTTTTGTTCTTAATCACAATCTCCGTTTGTTCTTAGCACTATCTCCGTTTGTTCTTAGCATTATCGCCGTTTGTTCCTAATCACAATCTCCTTTTTGTTCTCAATCACAATCTTCGTTTGTTCTTAATCACAATCTCCGTTTGTTCTTAATCACAATCTCCTTTTGTTCTTAATCACAATCTCCGTTTGTTCTTTATCACAATCCCCGTTTGTTCTTAGCACTATCTCCGTTTGTTCTTAGCACTATCTCCGTTTGTTCTTAGCACTATCGTCGTTTGTTCGTAGCATTATCTATCTCTAAACAAACAAAACAGCCTCTATCTGCCTTTACTGGGAGCACTTCATTAAAACTCTTTCTTAAGGTTTTATTTTCAATTTTCAATATTTATGAGCCACTATGTCCGTTTCTTAACCCATTTAGTACCAGAAACTCCAAAACGGGTACCCTGGCAAACAGTGCAGGCCCACATCTCTGATCAGGGCCTCCACCGTTTGCTAAAAGTTCATTTTCCAAATGAATTTGATGAAAACACAACCTGAAACGCCTAAATTTTGAAATGAACTCCTGCAATATATAAGGAGGAAGATTCCATTTGGTACAAAAAGGGTTAATCATATAAACCCCATCCTATCATGTTTCCACTACTGCCGTCTCTTATTCAGAATATATGAATATATTCGAGTTTCTTACCAGTTTGCTCTTTTTCTCACACACTCCTTTTCATTGATATGAAAGAAAAAGATAGGGACAATTCCAACAGTTGAGAGAGAGAGAGAGAGAGAGAGAGAGAGAGAGAGAGAGAGAGAGAGAGAGAGAGAGAGAGAGAGAGAGAGCTATGTGCAAACATGCAGCGTGTAGACAATGTCGTATCAATGTCGATTCCACGTCGTGCTACTGCCTCGACGTCGACGCGCCGTAGCTAAAACGTAAATGTATCCAGTAAGAAGGATGTTTTGTCATCATTAAACCACATTAACGTACAAAACACACACAGCTAGCAGTAAGTGACACAACGGGACCTCAGCCGGCGGTCGTACATCTAAAATGAGTTTTATTTATTGGTTATCTTATTTCAAAGCACACTTGTTGAGAAAGGAACATAACTGAGAGAAGCAGCAATCTGAAGGTTGCGCAGTAGTAAACTACCCAACAGTTAAATTTCATTCGAAATCAGAACTTGAAGATAGAGGATCTTACACGAGTGGTCATTTCATATGAAATTTATGAAACGAGCCTTCGGCGGGTTTCATAAATTTCATATGAAATGACCAAGAGTGTAAGATTCTCTTTATCATATGACTATTTTAAATTGGATTTCATCGCCTTTTTATTTGACAATTTTTCTACGAAAAATGCATTGTTGACATGGACGTCGTCATGACGTTACTTAATCCCGCCAAAGTGTTATTACACGTGTGGTCATACGATTTTTATTACACGACGTTATCCACTGCTTATCAACGACGTCATATGATAATTTTTTATCGTTGGTAAGCAGTGAAATATAAAAAATAATTTTTCATACTGGCAAACATTTTGGGACCTGATCAGACTGTTCTAAAGTTGTGATTGGCATTTCAAAGGGTTAAGATCCAAGCAGACACATGACGTTATTGTGACGTCACACCAACATCGATGCGACGTCATGACGTTTATGCAACGTCACATCAACGTCGGTGCGACGTCATGACGTTTATGCAACGTCACATCTAGGTGACGTTGCACCGACGTTGATTTGACGTTGCCCTAGCGACGTGTGCCTGGGGATGTACTATTTGTACGTTATCGTAATTTGCTTTTGCGTTGCTGCGCTGCCTGCCAGAAATATAAGCTCAATTAATTTTCTGTTAGTTCTCGGAATAATCAGCCGGATCGGAACATTACCGACTGATATTGTTCAATATTGACAACATTCCTAAAATATGTTGCGCTTGTCGATACAGTCAATAATATGAATCATTAATGAGCTCGCATGCTGTTTTATGATTTGTTCGTTATTTCAACATGTTCTGAAAATTCTGCGCATCAGAAAAGTATGTCTGATCATGTAACAAATCAAATCACTGTCACTGGTCGGTCGATTTTCTTTGTGTGAAGGATGAAAACAAATGATCTTGAACTTCCAGTTTTTTTTTGTTTTTTTTTTTTCATATTTTTACTCAAAACATTGATTGTCGACACTCGTTAGAACCGCCTCGATGAGATCTAACGCGTATCAAATATCAAAGACATGGGCCCTGCGGTTTCAGAGAAGATCCTATGTAAAACCGAAGGGACCCGGGCGGGGGTATTTTTGGCCCCACCACTATAATTTGAACAATCTTGGTAGGGGTCCACTAGATGAAGCTTCATACCAAATATCAAAGACCCGGGCCTTGTGGTTTCAGAGAAGAAGATTTTTTAAGTTTTCGGTGAAAAAAAAAAATCTATTTTTGGCTCCTGTGACCTAGATGTGCAACGGACCGGAACCATTATGGGACCACCTAAGGATCATTACTGTGAAGATTGGTCAAAATCCGATAAGTGGTTTAGGAGGAGATGTCGTTTGAAGTAAAAGTTTACGCACGGACGCACGCACGCACGCACAGCGGACGGACGGACAGACGCACGCACGCACGCACGCACGCACACACGACGGACAAAAAGGGATCCCAAAAGCTCACCTCGTCACTACGTGGCGGTGAGCTAAAAATCCTATGTTTTTGGGATGCTCGTTTAGACTTGCAGCACCCAAATCGCAAGACGATATACCGGAAAATGTAAACATAGTTATCTGCAAAACGTGAACTGGTGTCATAAGCTGGGGCATTGGCGGACAGTGTAGATTCAGCTTAGTTTTGCAAATGTATTATTAACTTCTAATGTATACGGTCCTTACGCACATTCAAACAGTAATAAGAATAGGCTACAAGCCATAAAGGCACTGAATTGACAAATATATATATATTAAAACCTGCACAAAAATTCACACCCTTGAATCTATCAAGTTAAACGCCGCCGGTCTAGTGTATATGAAAAATGCAATCCGAGGATATTCCCTAAACCCTGGGTTTATTGAAGTATTTGTGGCTTGAATATTTGTGGGAGAATATCAGATGCAGTTATGTTAGCTAACAAATTTAATGACCTCTGTGTTACCAGAACATTATAGTTTTAGGGACAAAATTACATGCCTTGAAATTATAGCAAGGAAAAAGATGCGGTCTTCATTTGGATTATTTCGTTTTAGTCATTGAAAACAAGCCAGTATATATCCATTACGTATGGCCCAGAAAAAAGAACATTTTAATTAGCCTTTTAATTCTGTTGTAGATCCCATCCTTCAAAATGGTAACCTTTTATTAAAGCAAATGTTCATATCTGTTCATACAAAATAGAAGTGAATGCAGTGATCAGGAATCGACACAATTAACCAACAGCTCCCATCAGAAACATCAAAGGAAAAGAAACACGAACATGAAATAACTACACCCTAATGGAAACACCAATAGCGGAAAGCCAAACGGACAGTCACTTTCCCACAAAAAGGCCAATTGGCTATCCGAAACAAATATATACGCGATACACACACTCAAAGACAAACCATAACAAACATAAGCCATGACAGAAGAACCGCCTTGGTTCAACCACAGATATGAAACAACGGTTAGGAGTCGACAGCAAGAAACTACTGAAATGCTGGACCAAAAGAAAACCATAGTTAGACTCCGATGGCCCGACCAGAGACGGAGCATCAGGCACCAACCAACATAACATAACATTAAATCCTCTCTAATTCTCATTAAGCCTTTACGATGGAACCGTGATAGAATCTGAGGCCTGACCCACCGGCGTGCAATTAAAGAGGGAATCAGAATCAGAACTGTTACTGGTGACACGTCAAAAGACATTCATACACCAGGACCTGTGATGTGGGAAGTTAGTCCCTAGCTCTAACCAAAGAGGTAAATTTAGCTACACAATCATCAGCACCTTCAGCTGTCGAAATAATCGAATCGGGAAGGGCATTCCAATCTCTAGTGGTTCTGGGGAAGAACGACTCTTTATAAATGTCAGTCCTTGCAGTAAGGGTTTGAAACGCCAACGAATGGTGATTTCTCCAGTGTCTAGCTGGGGGAACAAGGTCATCTGTTGAAATGCTGGCAGCACCCTTTAGACTTTTGTATAATAGGATTAGCCTACTGTCTTTTCTCCTTTTCTTGAGAGACTCCCATTTTAATTTTCCAAGTATTCCAGTCATGCTCCCAGTTTCAAAGCAGTAATTGCCTGTTACAAATCTAGCAGCTTTATTCTGAACTTTCTCAATTTCATCGTTTAGGACCACTCCACTGGGGTCCCAGATACAACTACCATATTCCAATATTGGGCGAACAAGACCTTTATATGCTGCCTCTTTAACATCCTGGGGGCACTGATGAAGATTTCGCCTCAGGAAACCAAGCGTTCTATTTGCCTTAGTACACATGTTGCTAATATGAGTATTCCATCTCAAGTTGTGTGAGATTGTCACTCAAAGGTATTTAATGGAGTTCACATTCTCGAGGACCGTTCCCTCTAAGGTGTAAGAAGCCTCAACTTTATTAGATCTCTTCCTAGTTATCTGCATAATATTGCATTTAACTGGCTGAAATCTCATGCCCCATTTTTGGGCCCAACATCCTAATCTATCTATGTCAGCCTGAAGTTTCACTGAGTCATCTGTATCTCTAATTTCCCGGTAACAATCACAGTCATCTGCGAACAGTCTTATTTCTGAATCAATGTCAGTGGAAATATCATTGATGTACAGGGAGAACAAAAGTGGACCAAGAACGGTCCCTTGCGGGACTCAAGACAAAACTGGAGCCCACTCCGAAGATTCACCATTAACAACAACCCGCTGTTTTCTGTAGCAAAGAAAGGAATCTATCCATCTGAGGGTCTTTTCCCCAATTTCATAACCAAATAACTTAGATTTAAGTAGTTCATGAGGAGGGGTGTCAAAAGACTTCTCGAAGTCCAGAATAAATGTGTCCACCTGTCCCCCTTTGTCCAAGATTTTTGCCCAGTCATTAATAACTGTGCTTAGCTGAGTTCCACAACTGTGCCTTTTCCTAAATGCATGTTGTCTGTCTGACAAAAGTTTATGTTCTTCCAAGTGGGCCATGATGTTTGAGCAGACTATATGTTCCAGCAATTTACACAGAACACAAGTCAGAGACACAGGGCGATAATTACGGGCAAGAGCCCTATCTCCTTTTTTGAAGAGTGGACAGATGTTTGCTAAGAGCCATTCTTTGGGGATTTCACCCGTATCAAGAGACTGTTGAAACAAGTGTGCAAAAACTGGACCCAACTCATTTGCTAGTTCCTTCAGGACTCTAGGATGAAGCTCATCAGGTCCTAAGGCCTTACTGGGGTTTAAGCCTTGAAGTAACTTGATCACGCCTGCAGCTGTCACAACAATATTATTCATGAATGGGGCCGATCTTCCAGTCAATGGAACCTCCGTGAACTCAGTTTTATTAAACGCATCATTGAATTGACCAACTAGTTCCTCTGCCCTTTCAGAGTCTGATTCAGCAACCCCGTTCCCTCCTCTTTTATTAAGGGGCGGGGTTACCTTGCCTGTCTTTCTTCTGGCTATTGATATATCTGTAGAAGTCTCTGGGATTTGCCTTTACATCACCTACCAAGTTATTCACATACAAATCATGCTGATTTTTTTTATATCAGTCTTGATTTCTCGTCTCAAGTTTTCAAATTTTGTCCGGAGTTTACCACTTCCTGTCTTTTTTGCCTTTGCATGAATCTTATTCCTTCTGCGAATTTTTCTCCTTATCTCTGGAGTGATCCAGGGAATAGAAGATACCGACCTACTAGTTTTTGAGGGGATATGATTATCGGCCGAAGTATGAATGAAAGAAGTTATCAAATCAAACTTCTCCTGTACAGACCGCGCATCTGAATGACCATTAAAGTATTTCTCCTTTGCAAATCTGAGTGCATCCTTCCTCATAGTTTCATAGTCACCTTTCTGATATGAGTACACCTTCCTCCGAGGTTTCTTTATTGGTGGGATGCGAATTTTTAAATATCCGGAGACAATATCGTGGTCACTTAGTTTATCTGGGGAATGAATGTCTTCGAATTGTCCTGGCAAAGTCGTAATGATCAGATCCAATGTGTTCTTATCACGAGTGGGGAAGTTAACAATTTGTTCAAGGCCATGATCGTTCATAATATCAATTAATATTTGTCCTTCCGACTGACTCAGCATTGTGCCTTGTTTGCTGATCCTGTCGGGCCAAGTAATGTCTCTGAAGTTGAGGTCACCTAGAACATGTACAGCCGGGAGTTTTTTACCCTTATGCTGCGATTTGATGCAATCCAGTTGGTCTTTAAACAACTGGAAGTTTTCGATCGTACCATTTGGTGGTCGATACCAACTTGCTACGAAGTGGGAAGTTTAATTTGCAAAAACCTTAACCCAGACCGATTCGGTGTCATTTTCCAGTTCCATGAAAGGCATGTGAGGAGTGTCTCTATGAATGAGCAACATCACCCCACCGCCATGAGAGTTCCTATCTTTTCTGTAGACACATCGAGGAAAGCTAAAAGTTCAAGAATATTTCCCCTAATTCCATTTATGTTTATACTGCAACGTGTCAAACCTTTCACAAAATTTGACTTAGTTTCATCAGCAGTCGAAGATTTGCCTCTCTTATCCTCTGACAGAGGTTTAAACCTGTTTGGCTCACTCAGTTCGACATATTCATCAAAGAAGATTTCTGGAAAGTTACAGACCTCACATTTTGGACATATCCAGTGGCAGCTTGAATTTACCAAAGTGCCATATTCTGCATCTGAAATGAAGGAACATTCAGTGTGTATCCACATTTCACATTGATCACACTGAACGGCTTTGTGGCCAATAAGGACAGCAATGCTGCGAAGACCACAGTCAGCTTTGCAGTCTTTGCAATACCAAGTAGAAGTAAAACAAAGATCAGGAATTGATACAATTAACTTACTCCACCCATAAAAGACACCAAAGGGAAAGAAATACAAACATTAAGCGACCAGACCATAATGGAAACCTAAACAAAGGAAGGCCATAAGGACAGTTACTTTCCCACAAAATGGCCATATGGCCATCCAAAACCAAAAGACACAAGTGATACACACAGTAAGTAACAAACAACAACATAAATAAATCGCCACAGAAGAGCCGCCTTGGAACGGTCAGTGGAAGATTTCCACTGGGGGGCTTAAATCGATTTTACGTGGCCACAATCCTCGCCCTTACTTCCGTCGCGATTTAGACATATAATTTGTTCAGTCCGCATGAAGGCCTCCTAACTCATCAGTGCAACATCTCCGTGAACACAAAAATCAAAGAACCACGGAGGTGAGACAACGGTGAGGACTCGTTCCAGCTCTAGATTCAATTTCAAATAATTGACTGTTATCCAAATCAGAACATGCGGAGTGAAAGCGCTTGTTACAGTCCACACATTCTATCCATTTCTCGGAACCTTTGCAATAATTTTTTGCAGAGTCCGCAGCGAAACCTTGGGCCAGGATTAGTTTCAATGTCCCCGGCCAAGATTAGAAGTAAAGCCAAGTTTGTACCGCATGAGGACTTGAAGTTTCGCAAGCCCTCCGAACACCTTCTGTTCCCACTCTTCCTTGTAAATGGGAAGCAAAGCAAAGGTGTCAACCGGGATTGGGTTAAATACCATGCATGCAGTCTGTCGTATAAACTTCCCGGTTACTAGGACCACAGAATCTCGGGGCCTGGACTCAGGTGAGTGATCATGGGTCCAACTGAGCCCTTAAAATGATTGGCACAGTTTTTCTACATTTAAACAAGGCTCAACACTAGCTCAACTTGTATAAAAAGTTTAATCATGTCCAGAAAGCTAATAGGTAAAAGTTGTTGGTCGAATGTGGGCCTGGCGAAGTTTTCTATCTTTCCGTTAAGGGACATTATAGCAATCACAACTACTTTAAAACCTAAGACGTCTTTACGTCACCTTAAACTAGGTATTCAAGAATTTCATAAGAAGTTTATTTTGGCTCCAGCAGATAAGGCTGCTAACATTGTGGTCGTTGTTTGACGGCTACACTATGTTAACACTCTTCAGCAAGAACTTGGTGGTACAATGAACTACAGCCTTTGGCAGTAGAGAGGGCTTTAGTTGATGACCACATTTGTCATTCAGGAAACAAGTTTGCTGTATGTGTTACAGCAGGCCAAGACAAGCTTTCTACGATATAGTGGTTACCTAAACTCCATCAACGACCATACAAAGCTCGCTTTATTGCAAATTCAAGCTCTGTACCACCACTGAACTCTCCAAATGTTTAACTTCATGTTTTTTCTGCCATAAAAACATGTGATTAAACATTGGGACTAGGGTGGCGTTCACTTGAGGACCGGCGAGCCGACGCCCACCTGATACTATTTTACAAAATAGTAAATAGTCTAGTTGCTGTTCCCCTCCCTCCATATATTAGCCATCCCATCAGATTGACCAGCAGGCATATGCACCCCCTTCACTATGTCCAGATACCGACTACAGCCAGCTACTATAAATACTCTTTTTTTCCCTTGGCCATTGTACGATGGAATCAACTTCCCCATCACCTTCCTGTCATCCAAGACCTAGAGTCATTTAGGTCAGGGGTAAGGCCAGTGTCACACTATATGTCCTAATCCATAACACTTGTTTTTATCTGATTTTATTCTCTTCTGTAACATAAACTTTTAACTTTTCCTCCATACTGTCCCACTTTTACTTCTTTTACTTTGTCTTGCACGAGGCCTTTGCGCACACACCTGCACGATAGTCCTCTTAACGGGGTTACTGCAGTATAAATAGATAGATAGATAGATAGGTCTTTGGTTTAAACTTTATTTCTTTGTATAATACATACATCTTTTACACAGATAATGTTGACAAAGAATACAAGTATCATACAAAGGGATTCAGAAAAAAGTCAAATGACTTATTCAAATCTGTATCCCTAGATTACAATATCAATGTATTAATTATAGTTGTAATTGTCAAGTTCGTTCGAATTTGCAAGTTATTGTGAAGATATTACAATTAATGCGTAACTATACCAAATTTAGTGACACAGAGGCCTTTCTGATATTTAATCTTCATCAGTTTGTCTAAACCCCAAAGTTTTGAAACACAGCACATCCCCCTCCGAGCACACACCGACCGACGTAGCCCATTAGACATGTCAACTGGAGGCATCAGGCAAGAGACGTCTACCAGGGAACTTATAGGCGTCTCCCACCGAGCCAACATCAGCAAACATTGCCCACATTCCACGGAAGTCAGCGGTGGCTCCATAGGGTAAAAGACCAGCTAAAATAAAGCCTAATTCTGCATTTTAAAAGCCTATTTTAAATGTTTCAGGTACCCCATTCTTCTCTACTTCCAGTGTCCTATTAATGGTAATGGGAACAGCTGGACACTCTACCGCCATTTTTCAAAGAGAGACAACTTCGGGACTTCCTGTTCGCTTTTCTATAGGCTCAGTCTTGCTGAAAAAGGGGTGAACTTTTAAAGGAAAGAATTTGCTCATATCGGAGACAAAAATAGTTTTAAGGAGTTGCCTCCCCTGAATGTGTACCCATTCCCTTTAAGAGACCTTTGGAACTACTCTCAAATTTCTTAGACCACTTCTGGGCAGTACAAAGCTGGTATGAATATAGACGTTTAACTAGTATCATCTCATTAGTTGTGGGGGCTTTTACTTTTTCGTCTGTTCGTTCGTCCGTCGGTCACACTTTTTAGCTCATCTGAGCCGAAACTCATAGGTGAGCCTATAGTTTGGCAAGGCTACGTTGTGTGTCATCTGTTGTCTGTCGTCTGTCTGTCAACATTTCCGAACAATTTCTCCTCTAAAACTTAGAAAAAGATTTCTTATACAGTTCAACCTGTATTAAGCAAGTGCCTAAGGGATAGTCAAAATATGTTTGCTTAAGACAGGTTCTTGCTTAATACAGGTGAAATTTAACACATCTGCCTTTCTTGGGAACTGAATGCCTGCTTGCTTAAGACAGGTTGCTTGCTTAATAGAGGTGGCCACTAAGACAGGTTTTACTGTATATAAATAGCCCCTTGAAGACTGTCACCCTGTATTGTTAAGTGTGACTTGCGTGTCGATCGTCATTATTATTTGACGTTATACGCCTTTATGCCTGTGGTCCGGGAATGACACCTGCAATGTCCTGAAGCCTCAATTACCTTTAATAAAATTACTGTTATACTGAGAGTAAAACGAACGTGATTTTTAGCCACTTTCTGAAAAACGGCCACCATGCTAAGACGAGAATATCTTACCGCCAAATTCTCACGGTCTAAAATAAATCTGCTGAACTTCCAGGCCAGCTAAAATATGTTAGTGTACTTATATTTTGCAGCACAACATGACAAAACCTATGTTTGCTGTCAGTGTTTCAGATTAGCCCCACAGTTGAGTCCCCATATTAACTGTAAACGTATGGAAAACGGCAGAGGAGTTCAATGCAACTAACTTTGTCTACCAGTCAAACGGACCCGCCAAGGAGCGGACTTTGGGGATAAGGGGTCAGATGGGCTATAAATGTTTATTTAGCCTATGACTTTATTCCCTAACGTTTGCCATGTATCTTTGACTGTTTCAGATAAATTATAGAATCTAGCACATGTAAAGACGCCACTTTGAATTTATTTTCCTAATACATTAATGATATATCGCCAAATGATATTCAGTTTTCCGATAAGAAGAATTTATAACCTTTGAATTGTCAACTAACCTTTATTTATTTATTTATTTCAGAGGATTTCGACATAAAGGCAAAAGACTGCATGGCAGCCTTGATATCCCTAGTCAAAGACGAGTGAGTAATACCCTAGAAGAATATCACATACATTTTCTGTGTAAAGGTGGTAGACGAATGGCGTTCATTCCAAGCAAAAAAAAAAAAACAAAAAAAAAAAAACGTGATTTTTATAAAGGACGTTTTGTATACAAGTCGCTCACGAACAATTATGAAAGAAGCTTTACATGAGCTGCATTCTTCACCATTAACTGACCGTTAAATGTTTTATATTCTTCCCTCTTCGGCAGCTACAGCAGGTAGACTGTGAAAACCTAATTTAGCGTTACAGAATCGAGACTGATCATGCAAACTTTTTATGTCCCCGGTAGCGATAGCGGGGACATATTTTCGCCCTGTCTTTGTACGTTGACAACTTTAACATTGGTCATGAACCGATTGAGATAGAGCTTTCATATTTGGCAAGTATTTTTTTTTGGCTGCAAAGTGCTTCTTATTCATACAAAACTTTTGACGTTACCTTAACATCTGACCTATTTTGCCATAACTATGCAGGTTCCTTGTGACAAGGGCTAACAACTCACACAAACACCCTGACCTGTGACCTACTTCATCATAACTTTTGAACCGTTTGAGATAGATATTTGTTTGTTTGATTTGAGGTTTAACGTCCCCGTCAACACTGTGTAGGTCATTTGGAGACGTTGCTTCCGTTTTTGTGGGACTTTTACCCGACATTGACATGAAATGACATCTCAAGCCCTGTCACCCAATGAAACCAGTAGGGTTTATAAGCATGGATGGTCCGACTCGCACCACTTTACCTGGGCAGGCTTTAGTGCAGTTTATATTTTACTTTTGGTCCTTTGAGATCAGCGTGAATATTTTGAGAAATCGGAAATAAATTATTGGTTTAGACTCATATTCTAGACAGATTTTTAATTATTTGGACCCCATTTTGATTTATATCAGTCTTTGAATCGACTGCCTATTCGAAATTTGCAAAATTGCAGTATGTTTCCTCTGGCTTTCTTTGCCGGATCATTACAGGGTCACTGATGAGGCTTTATTAGCCGAAACTACGTAGTATGACCCATCTTCCTTCTTATGAATGTTTTCATTGCTCTTAAAAGAACTCATTTTTGATATTTATTTAATCTTCTAAGCGGTTTACCAGTACTCGTGTGCGGTCGATTTCAGCTCTGCGTGGAAGCATCATGCACCCCATCTATTTTTTCAAGCCCCGATGGGGGGTGGGGCCGTATTTCAGATAGAGCTTTCATATTTGGCATATAAGTTCCTTGTGACATACTTAAAATTTTTGACCTTGACCTGTGACATAAATTAAAGAAAAAACAATGTTGGTCATAACTTTTGAACCGTTTGAGATAGAGCCTTCATATGTGGCATGTAGGTTTCTCGAGACATAGGCTTCCTACCCATGCAAAACAGTTTCATCTGTAACCTTGACCAGTGAGCTTTTTTGAGGAAAAACATGTTCGTGTTTCATATCTTGTTAAAAACATCTTTGCATATGGACAAACAGTGTGAACCTAATCAGACTGTTCCAACACTGTTTGTATCAGTGACCTTTAAAGAAACCCGCAGAAAATAAAGCAGAGGACAATTTTTGTGACTGACATCTTACGGGTACACATCATTATCACGAACACTAACGGCTCGTTTACCATGGCTAAGCCAAACACGTTCTTGAGTCCCTAGGATTTTTTCTCAACCGTCAAAATTTGGCGGATTTTCGATCGACGGATATGTTAAAATGTATGGTGTGTCTTCCAATTGATGGGTATAGACTACTGCATCACAAAGGTATACCTATATATTTGAGCCAGCGCATGACAAAATCTGCAAGCAGTCTTGAGCGACCATTGAAGACTCAGATCAGCCTGCGCATTCGCGCAGTCTGATCAGAGTCTTCGCTGATCGCATGTACCTACTATAGGCTAATGGCTATGCAAAGAGACATAAGCAAAAGGTCTTGTCATAGTTGATGGGTGTGCAGGTTGATTTGAGTCTCTGCTGGTCACACCGGTCTTATTGTAGGTTTTGTCTTGCGCCGGCTCAATTATTCAATTATACCTCCTGACTTGGCGCTATGACTAATTATCAGTGGCTCGAACTATTTCTATAGGTCCAAAGCTGATCGAGTAATTAAAATTCAATTGTATCATATTAATGAGCCGGAGCACAGCATTTCCTACAAATTACATGGCGCCCAGCGAAGAATCAGATCAGCCTGCGCATGCATATAGTCTAACCAGAGACTTCTCTTGCTGCATGAAGGAGCAATGGGCCCTTAGCTAGCCTTAGAGCGCACAACGAAGAATCTGATCAGACTGTCGATGCGCAGGCTGATTTGAGTCTTTGTTGGACGCACATGTCTTATTGTAGGTTTTGTCGTGCGCTGGCGCAAATGTAACATTGTGTTATACAGGTGCTCAAGTGACGAAGAACTGTTTCCAAACTTTGAACACAAGTCTCGGGGTCATATAGCGTCGACCTTTCACGCCTTCCAGCCAACCAACCTACATGGTGAACCCGAAGTAGATGTCGCTTTCACATGCAATGTTGTCGTCTGCAAAGGAGCATGTCACAAGGTCTCTATTTTTATATTTTATGAATTCTGCACGTTTTCCCACTATGTATTATGGAGATGTGCGCGTAATTTAGAACTTTTATCCTGTGATATAATGCGAAATAAAATAAATACATGTTTAGTGTCTTTAATAGTAAAACATAATCGTTGAGCCTTAGACAAGTTTATAGGGGCGAGTTTAAGCGAGCCGCAATAAAATTGTCGCGGAGAACCGATTATATTTTATTATTAAAGACAATAATTATGTATTTAGTTTATACCGCAATCTAAAAACCAAGGGGTTTTGCAATTATTTAGCAAATATAATCCCAAAAGAGGACAGCAGAAAGAGTGCCATGTTAAACCATATTTGGTGCCATGAAGCGAGCACCTAACATAACGTGACGCCAAGGAGTGCAAAGTTTCTGTTGTTACCGCGCTACAGAGGCGTTTGAAACAACACGGACGCTCGACTAAATGTTTCTCAGCGCTTTACCTTCTGTATGAAAATATGAAAATAAATAGTTTGTTTTAGCTTAGAAATTTATTTCCGAGGTTAGACGCAACCGCAGTAGCAGTGCGCAATTGTTCCAACGTACATGTCAAACCAGGAAAGCCCGAGAGGGTAAGAATCAAGCTGAAGTTACTGAAAATCTATTGAAATAAATAAAGCAAGGCTTATAACTTGCAGTTCGGTTGTTTACCCGGGTATAAAAGCTTTACAGTTGCAAATTATGTACCTTAAATGTAGGTCCGGTCTATAAACGGTCGCAAGACGTATTGTAGGCCAGTAGAAGGTATTATAGGTCACTACTGATAACAGCTTGCAGTTATTCGCTCCGCCTCTTTATTAGGTTACTAGAATGCCTGGTTGCGGCATAACACAATTAACCATTTGTCTTTGGAACCTTGTTTGTTTATTTAACATCCCCCTCAACACTGTAAAGGTCATTTTGGAGACGTTGCTTCCAATTTTATGGGGCTTTTACCCGACATTGAGATGAAATGACTTCTCAAGCCCTGTCGCCCAATAGGGTTTATAAGCATGAACGGTCCGAATCCCACCGCTTTGCCTGGGCAAAGTAACTGTCCTTTTGGCTTTTCGCTATTGATGTGTCCCTTAGGGTCTAGTTGTTTCATGATTGTGCTTCTTTCCCTATGGTGTCTCTGATGTGTGCTGTGTGTTAATTGTATCGCTTCCTGATCATTGCCTTCACTTCTATTTTGTATAAGAAAAAGTCAAAACTGTATTTTTCGGAAACTATTGCAGCCTGTGATCTTAAGATTTGTGCATGAAGGTGGCTAAATGAGTAAATCAAACCACATGAGTATTCAATGGCATTTGACCATTGCCTAAAGGTCATTCAGATATGAAAATCAAAACTTATTTTCCCCGTAGTTGGGCTGCATGATATTTCAACGCACAGCTGAACCAACCGCACACGAGTAATGGTAAACCGCTAAGAGGATCCAAACCTTGCCAGGCAAAGCGGTGCGAGTCGGTCCGTCCATGCTTATAAACCATATTGGTACCATTGGGCGACAGGGCTTGAGATAATTTTCATCTAAATGTCGGGTAAAAGTCCCACAAAATTGGCAGCAACGTCTCCAAAATGACATATACGCATTGCTGGCGGGGACGTCAAACTTCTAATCAAACAAACAAAACAAAGTCAGATTTAGTTCTATATGTTTTATATATTGGAAAAAGTGAACTGTGTTTATTTTTCCTGAAACCAATGCTGCCTGGGAACTTTAAATTTGTTTAAGAAATCACTGAACGAGTAAGTGAAGCTACATGAGTATCAAAGGTCAAGCTGACCTTGGAACAAGGTTTCTCAGTAATCAAAATGTAAACCTAAAATTCATCAAAATTGCTTGGAAAATTGAAGTAAATTCATATGAAAATTTTATGAGATGAAATAAATGAATTTTGTTCAGCTGGTCTAATTCACATGAACATGATAGCCGTCATGACCATATATTATATCTTCAAAACTCTTTTTCCCTGGAACTAGCCTTGAAGCTATGAAGGTAGAATTTGTGACTCCGGTCACTAACTACAATAACTAATTCAAATTGTGAGTCTTGCTTCACCTTGACCCATTTTATACCAAAGTCTAATTTGGTCGCTTGTGCTTTTGCATGAGAAAAAAAATGAAATTAATCCTTTTTAGAAAAAATCTACTACCCCTTGAACTGAGATGGTATATACAATTAGCTAAACAAGTTAATGAAGCTGCATGAGTACCAAACGTAATCGTTACTCACTGACCTTGGCCCAGGGCCACTCAGATATCAAAATAAACAATAGGCCAAACTTATATATGAAGCCTTTATGGGGTTGAGAAAAATGTCCTCCATGGTTAAATAAATAAATAAACAGAATGTATAACATGCCAGGACAATGAAGGAAACGGATAGCCCCCTGATACATCTCTCGCTTTTCATTTTCAAACCCCTTTCTGTAAAGTTTTTATTTTTATATATATTTCTGTGATGTCATCACGTGAACAAGTCCGTGAAATCAACATCCCCCTAAACCCCACTTTATATAGAGAGAAAAGTGGGGTTTATGGGGGTATGCATTTTATTTATATTTCTCCACCATGACACAGGTTGTGGGTATTCCTTAGAACCACCTATGAGCACCCACAATCTATGTTTGCAGTATAATTAAGAACAATATCACGGAATTTCATCAGAAAAGTAGCCATTTTGGAGATAAGAAAAAATGCAGTATGTCGCACTGGTGTGTTATCTTAATGTTTTTTACATCCCATTTGATCCTGAAAATCCAATTGTTCTGAAATCAATGCCACTTCCCTGGCACGGCCTCAATACAGATAAAGATATATTATATAGGGGCTAGACTGTAAATATGTGTGTTTGTTTGATGGGGAAGGAGGAGAATGAGAAAGCTGGAAAAAAGATAAATGAGTAAAGTATTTTATGTGTTCAAGAGAGAATATTTGGTCAAAGGTCCAATTGCATCGGAGGTGGGTGGAGGTGGCAAGGGATGGGCCCCTAAAACAGATCGTGCAAGAAATCAAAATTCTTATTAGTCAGCAGGGTCATGTTACATTACGGCATCTGATCAAGGTAAGCGCAGTCTGATCAGAGTCTTCGCTGTTTGCATGAGCCTTCTATAGCCTCCGGGCTATTCATAGTGCAGCAATAGACCTGACGGGCCGACAGAACGGAGTTGACGAACTGACCCCAGGTGTCGTGGGATAACGTTACAAAAGTTGTCACCGGAATTACTTAACAGGGTATAGAATCTTATGATTTCAAGAATTTCATAAGAAGTTTGTTTTGGCCCCTGCAGACAAGGCCGCTAACAACGTCGTCGTTGTGTGACGGCTCCACTATGTTAACACGCTTAAGCAGGAGCTTGGTGGGACTAAGGCCTATGAACTTCAGCCTTTAGCTGAAGAGAGAGCTATAGTAGATAAACATGTTTGTCATTCAGCAACCAAGTTTGCTGTGTGTGTTAACGAAGGTCAAGACAAGCTTCCTACGCTATACTGGTTACCAAAACTTCATAAAAGACCTAACAAAGCACGGTTTATTGCAAATTCTAGCTCTTGCACTACCTCTGAACTTTCTAAATTATTAACTTCCTGTCTTACTGCTATTAAAACGCATGTGATTAAATATTGTGATAAAGTCTTTGAAAGATCAGGAAGAAATCTGTTTCGGTCTATTAAAGATTCGAATGAGGTTTCTAACTGTTGGTTTTCTTTTGCTCTAGCATTTCAGTGGTTTCTTGCTGTCGAGTCCTCACCGTTGTCTCACCTCTGTGGTTCTTTGATTTTTGTGTTCACGGAGATGTTGCATTGATGAGTTAGGAGGCATTCATGCGGACTGAACAAATTATTTGTTTAATCGCGACGGAAGTAAGGGCGAGGATTGTGGCCACGTAAAATCGATTTAAGCCCCCAGTGGAAATCTTCCACTGACCGTTCCAAGGCGGCTCTTCTGTGGCGATTTATTTATGTTGTTGTTTGTTACTTACTGTGTGTATCACTTTTGTCTTTTTATTTTGGATGGCCATATGGACATTTTGTGGGAAAGTAACTGCCCTTATGGCCTTCCTTTGTTTAGGTTTCCATTATGGTCTTTTCGCTTAATGTTTGTATTTCTTTCCCTTTGGTGTCTTTTATGGGTGGAGTAAGTTAATTGTATCAATTCCTGATCTTTGTTTTACTTCTACTTTAAATAAATTGAAATCCAGACATTTTCGTGCTTCAAGTCTGTCTATTTACGATTTTTCCACTCTTTACACTACACTTCCTCATAATCTTATTAAAGAAAAGCTTAATGATTTAATTGAATGGGCTTTTCACAGAGAAGATTCTCTCTATCTTGCATGTAATGTCAGAAATGCATTTTTCACTTCTAAAGAGCATAAGAATTATACACTTTGGTCTTGTCAGAAAGTGTGTGATGCCCTCACCTTTCTACTTGACAATATTAGATTCGGTACTAAGTTATTTAGACAAATTGTGGGTATTCCGATGGGTACGAATTGCGCACCTCTTGTGGCTGATCTGTTCTTGTATTGTTATGAAAGAGACTTCATGTTGTCGCTTTCCATTGATAACCAATCTGAAATTATTGAAGCTTTTAGCTCCACTTCTAGATATTTAGATGATTTATCAAATATTGATAAAACCTATTTCGATGGTTTGATCAGTCAGATTTACCCCCCAGAACTTCAGTTAAATAAAGCAAATTCTTCTGATACCGAGGCCCCGTTTTTGGATTATATATATCTATTGTAGATGGATTTGTTTCGTGCAAAATTTATGATAAACGCGATGACTTTGATTTTGAGATGGTAAATTTTCCATTTTTGGATGGTGATGTTCCTTGTGCGCCATCCTATGGCGTTTATATTTCGCAATTAATTCGATTTGCTAGAGAGTGTAGTCATGTAACTGACTTCAACACTCGTAATAATTTATTAACGGCTAAACTCCTTAATCAGGGTTATCGGTACCATAAACTACGCAAAGCCTTTTCAAAATTTTATAGACGCCATTCTGATTTAATTTCAAAATTCAATATTGGACTTAAATCTCTTCTGCAACAAGGTCTATCGGAACCCGAATTTTATGGTGACTTAGTATATAAATTCAGAAAAATATATAACCGCAATGACTTCAGCACCCAATTTCGTAAAATCATTCTTCGATATAAAAAGATTGGGTACAACATGGATGTTATACGACAGACTGCATGCATGGTAGTTAACCCAATCACGGTTGGCAACTTTGCTTCCCTCTTTAATTGCACGCCGGTGGGTCAGGCCTCAGATTCTATGACGGCACCAACGTAAAGTCTTATTGAGAATTAGAGAGATCTAATTCAAGGTAATGTTGGTTGGTGCCTGATGCTCTGTCTCTGGTCGGGCCCATCGGAGTCTAACTGTTGGTTTTCTTTTGCTCCAGCATTTCTGTGGTTTCTTGCTGTCGAGTCATCACCGTTGTCTCACCTCTGTGGTTCTTTGATTTTTTTGTGTTCACGGAGATGTTGCACTGATGAGTTAGGAGGCCTTCATGCGGACTGAACAAATTATTTGTCTAAATCGCGACGGAAGTAAGGGCGAGGATTGTGGCCACGTAAAATCGATTTAAGCCCCCCAGTGGAAATCATTCCACTGACCGTTCCAAGGCGGTTCTTCTGTGGCGGTTTATTTATGGTGTTGTTTGTTACTTACTGTGTGTATCACTTGTGTCTTTTTATTTTGGATGGCCAAATGGCCATTTTGTGGGAAAGTTACTGTCATTATGGCCTTCCTTTGTTTAGGTTTCCATTATGGTCTGGTCGCTTAATGTTTGTGTTTCTTTCCCTTTGGTGTCTTTGATGGGTGGAGTAAGTTAATTTTATCGATTCCTGATCTTTGTTTTACTTCTACTTTATAGATAGAAAATGGGAGTATCTGTTTTAGTGCGACTCTCCATAAGCAACACAGTTTGATCGGCACTGTTGTTGATATCATATGACATTTAACAGGTTTTCTCATGACCAGGCACATTGAAAATCTATTTTATCATTACGATAACTCACCCGTTCGCATAGTGCATTTTTCACATCTCCAAAATGCCTACTTTTCTTTTAAAAATCCTTGATATTTTTCTTATATATTCTTATAACATAGGTTGTCTGTGCTCGTTAGAACCGCCTTATTGAGGCGGTTCTAACTAGTACACACAACCTATGTCTTTGAGCAGAAATAAGAAAAATAATGAATACCCCAGTTTTCTATTTATAAAGTGGGGTTTAGGGGGTCCTCATTTCACGAACTTGTTCGCGTGATGTTTATGTATTTATTTTTCATGCATCTACAGACCATTTGTGGAGAAACAATGGGCATGGATAGGAAGAAAAGGAACACTGACAATGATGATATTGTACAAAATATAACTGTGGGTACAACTTTGAGGGTGAAAACACCTCTAGCAGAAACCCAAAATAAGGAAGCGGGTATTTGCATTTGTTTATATTTGTCACCTGCACGCCATTATGTTAAGATACCCACGAGGATAGTAAAGTATTTCACGGCTCTGAAAATTGCATTACTTCTGTTGAAATTCTGCGGCAATTTTCTTTTAAAAATGTCCAAATATAATGTTTTGCTCTTTAGATCTATAACTAAGTCATTTCTAACGTGTACCAACACCATTTGCTATTGTCTAAAAAAGTGACTTGTAAACCTCATTTTTCTCTATATCAGCTTGATAAATAGCATGACGTTTGAATATAACACATCTATAATAGACGGCATAATGACAGTAAAATTTGCATTTTCTGATGCAAATTTTACTCATGAAGCCCAAAAAGCTCGGTATAGGCTAGAATGCGATTACTCACCACCCGTCGTCCGTCCATCATCTTGGTCGGCAATGTCAGCCACCTGTCAATCCGTTCACAATAACTTTAAATGGTACACGTATCTCCTTCTACTGACAGCATCCTAACCCTAGTTTCCCACTGGCAAATGTCTTCGTTGACCCCTGCATGCACGAATACGCAACAAATGTAGCGAGCTTAATTATGACCATTACAATGATAATTTAGTAGTAGATGCCCATTGTGATTGTTGACACGTAGCAGAAGATGCAGAACACTTTTCCTTTGAATGCAAGGGGTATGCCAATGCACAAGTTCATCTTTTTCAGACAACCAGAATTTTTCACCCTCTGAATTGTCAAATTGTACTTTATGGTAAGGCAAACGCTACTAAAAATGAAAACAAAGACTTTTTCAAAAGTGTACGCTGTTATATCAAGGAAACATGTCGTTTTGCACATGGTTCACAGGGATAACCAGTATATTTATAATTTATCTAACTCTTTAAACAATATATCATTTGGTAGCTGGTACACTCTTTTTCCTTCTCTCTCTCTATCTCTCTCTCTCTCTCTCATTGTTTGAAAAATTAGAAAAAATCTATATTGTGATTATGTTGAAACATTCGTTGTAATCTGTTATTGCTTGAAATTGTGTAATTTGTAGGGGACGGGCCGTAATTAATGTTGTTAGGACTTGTGGCCCAACCCATTTGCTTGTAACTTACATGTATATAAGAAATAAAATATGTTTAAACAAAATCACGGATTTTCATCAGAAAGTAGCCATTTTAGAGATGTGAAAAATGTCGCACGGATGTGTTGTCGAAATGGAATATATTTTGAAAGAGTTGTCTACTGTTAACGTGTATCCATTTCCATTGAGTAGCTCTCCGAAATTGACAAGGCTCCAACAAAACTACAACTTTTTTCTACCCTCTTACAGACCTACTTTCTCATTTGGGTATATTTCCCTTTCAAGATTGTTTCCCTTATATCAAGCCGACTCTTAATCAGAGTTTGGAGTCTAACAGTTGGTTTTCTATTGGACCAGCATTTCCGTGATTTCTTGCTGTCGAGTCCTCGCCGTGGTTTCATCTCTGTAGTTGTTTCATCTTTGTGTTCTCGGAGATGTTGCACTGATGAGTTAGGAGGCCTTCATGTGGACTGAACAGATTATTTCTCTAAATCGCGATGGAAATAAGGGCGAGGATTGCGGCCGCGTAAAAATCGATTTAAGCCCCCCCCCCCCACCACCACCACCACCACCACCACCACCACACACAGTCGAACTCGTTTCACTGACCTTTCCAAGGCGGTTCTTCTGTCGCGGTTTATTTTTGTTATGGTTTGTCTTTGAGTGTGTGTATCGCTTGTATTTTTTGTTTTGGATATTGGCCATTTTGTGGGTGGCTTTCCGCTATAGATGTTTCCGTAAGAGTCTAGTTATTTAATGTTTGTGATTCTTTCCCTTTGGTGTCTCTAACGAGAGCTGTGAGTTGATAGTATCGTCTCCTGATCATTGCCATCACTGCTATGTAGAGGAAATACAAACAACCTACCTTTGCAGCAGTTGGCTGGCGGCGTCTCGCAAATCACAGGGCTGCCTCAAACGCACAGTAGAGAGAGAACTATAACATGTATTTAAGACCCACTTGTTTATTTCAGCTGTCCAGGCCGATTACTGTGTTGACAAGTATATAGTAACTTCAATTACAGCAGTGACTGGCATGACCCTGATCACCTCCTGGGTCATGTGTGGCTGTGTCTACTCCAAATTGAAGCGACTTGGAAAGGTAATATTTGGTTGATTTGTAGTTGAACAGCCCAGTCAACACTATTTGGATCATGTCAAGCCGGACAGTTTACCTAGTAACCACACTACCCTGGCTATGCTAATAGATTATTAAGCTATCCAGTTCCTGGACTAAGTGCTAGAAGACCTATAATACAACTGTGGATCCATGTCGAAATACTAAGATATCACTGTCTCCCAAACAGCAGGATACGGTATCTTGCATGAGACAATGTAATCGAGAGGTGCATTAGCCATCCTATCTTTACACATTTAGGGAATACCTGTAAAACCTTATATTTATGCATAAGTTTTCACAAAAAGAAAAAACGGCCCATAACAAACCAAAAAGAGGCTCACGAGCAGTGCTATCACATTTGTACAAGGCCATATTTGCTGTTATATTTGTACAACATTCACGCAATACAAACTCTCGACCACGACCGTCCACCTCCTATCCTATAAGCTTCGCAGGAGCCTTCGGCTCTGGTGAGCTAAACAACGTACCTCTTTTTTCGCAAAATTTTGGTTAATTTTCAATTAGTCTTCTGTAAAGTAAAAGAAAGATGTCTACTCACTTTCTACAACAGTTTCAAACATTCCATTTGATAAGATATTACAAGCATATTGAAGTTGCACATGTTCCTTTTTAAAGATTGACACAATTACAGCATTTGCAACTTTGACCTTTCAGACAGTATGCGTCGGACGGCAGGATCTTTGGTTGCAGACTGGCAATTAGAACATTGCCAAAACAGTTTATTGTATAAAACACATGTCTGGGATATAACTCTAGACATTCCCATTTAATATGTGCTAAGCGTAGACCTAGCTTTTTGTAAAAGCTATACTTGTTTGTACACTAAAAATCAGGTGAGCGATCCAGGGCCTCCTTGTTAGCGATTGGTCTGATCTTATGGATATTACTTAATTTAGTGCAGTGAACACGCAATTTCAAGCTTCTCGCAACCCCCGTTCACCATACTATTAAGCCAGAAAAATATGACAATATCTTGATGAGGTTCTACGTAACGTTGACTCTTAAGGTGACAATCACAATATTTGTCGTCTGTCTTGTTGTCTGCTGGTTGCTTTTAAAGGCATTGTTGTAAACAGTATGAACACAGATCAGACTGCTCCTCTAGAAGCGTTCTGATATTGGTCCACACAGTGCTGGTTTTGCAAAAATATTTTTTAAAAGTTTGCAAATCCAACAGACGACATGAAAAGACAACAATTTTGATGCACTTTATCTTGGCATCTTAAGGGTTAAAAGATCTGTTAATGTGTATATGGAAAACAGTGCATATGGAGAATTTGTTTTCTCTTATTTCTGCTTCAAGACAAATGTTGTGGGTACTCATCACCACCCAAGGGCACACACAGCCTATGTTTGGAGCAGAAATAAAACAAACCACGGAGCACCGCAAACGGGTGTCACACTCGTCTGTTTTTGTGTATGTCACAAAGGGAGATAAATCAGTCAAATAACATGATAGAGTTATAGATCTTGGTCACAATGTAGCTCTTGTGATGATACAGATGTGTGTAAAGTTTCATGAATCTGTGCCAAATTCTTTGGGAATATGACCGAT
This sequence comes from Lucinisca nassula, assembly GCA_963580285.1. Lineage (NCBI taxonomy): Eukaryota > Metazoa > Mollusca > Bivalvia > Lucinida > Lucinidae > Lucinisca > Lucinisca nassula. The sequence goes on from OY757024.1 coordinate 54,393,660, forward strand.
GTTATTTTTGTTAAATTTTCGAAAAATATGTCAAGGTTAAAAGGTCAAGGCAACATGTCAAAACGTTGGATATCAGTGAAAAGGTCTTTCCCAAAGTTTTTGAAAGTTGTATTTTTGGGGTATTAAAATGAGAGACCAAAACGTTTTCTTGAAACGCCCGTTTTTTCTTATGTCACAAAGGGAGAGAAATCAGCCAAAATTGCATGATAAAGTTATGGGACTTTGTAAGAATGTAGCTCTTGTGATCATACAGATCTATGTCAAGTTTCACGCGGCTAGGGCAAATACTTTTGGAAAAATGGCCAAGGATAAAGTTTTGGTTACAGTTTTGAAAAATAGTTCCAAGTTCAAAGTCTCAGGTCTAAAATCTTTGTATCAGTGGAACGGACTTATCCCAAGGAACATCCATGTCGAACTTGAAGACTGTATTGTTAGTAGTATTAAAATGAGGGAAGAAACGCTTTTGTTAAAAAACAGAGATAAAAGTGGAGAAAGTTCAGTCAAATTGCATGATAGAGTTATGGCTCCTAGAGAGAATGTAGCTCTGTTGATGGCATGTGCTTGAAGTTTCATTAAATTATCGAAAAATAAGTCAAAGTTCAATGGTCAAAGGCACATGTCACAAAGCTTAGTATCAATGGAAAGGTCTTATCCGACGGAATGTACATGCGAAGTTTAAAAGCTCTCTTGTAACTAGTATTGAAATGAGAGGAAACATGTGTTTCAGAAAAGGTATAATGTGTATCAGAAAAATAGAAAGGAGATAATTCTGTCAAAATAAACAAAACAGTTATGGCCCTTGTCAGATGAGGCTCTTGTGATGATGAGTATGTGCACGAAGTTCTACGAGGCTAGGTCAAAATACTTTTGAAGTTATAGTCAATGGTATGTTTTTTTCTCGAAACGACAACGCAGACGCCGGAGTGATGCTAATAGCTCGACATTTTGTCTTCGAAAAAAGGACGAGCTTCGTCATAACAATGTGACTACCGACAATTATCAAAAGGTGTCTATTTGATAACGCCATATATTAATTAAAGCACTGACAGCACTCGAGGGTGAATTGCTACTGAGTGGATACTGAACGGACTGTTTTCTTTAAACCTTATCTTCCTACACTGAAAGCGAACAATATCGACCCTGATTACAAGCCTCGTTCTGCCTGAGTATACACTGTTTGCCAAACCCAACACATGTTTCTACTGATTGATATGTTGTGAGCCTCGGATTGAAGGAGGTACGCAGGGGTGTTCTTTTAAGTCCTACTATTCTCTGACTATATAGGGCCGTGTACCCAAGGACTGGTCTCATTTGGTAAGTTTATATCGACGTGAAGAACAGTGTGCATGCTAACTGCGCTATGTTGCAGCCGCATCTGGACGTTGTACAGGGCTGTTCTGAGGCACAACCGCAGCAGATCATTTTGAGAACGCCATCTGGTGCTGATGCTACACATTCGGTTGTTGTAATTGGCACAAGTGCTTTTGTTTGTTCGTCTTTTGACCACCCAAATTTAGAAGGATCTAAAGTCAAAAGCTCTTGCTGTAGAGTGGACTTCCAAACGAAAGTCTGCATATGAGCCCGTTTGACATTTTCCGCAAACGCCTCTGTTGTTGGTGGTAGAGACTTTAGTTCAGGATTTTTGGTAAGCTTTCGCTTGCCTGTTTTGGTTTTGCCAAACATCAAATCTGATATCTGATAAAGATGTTTTCACTTTGCTACCATAACACTGCCCAATGAAAGCTGTTGCTTCATCAATAATATCAGGCATAGGCTCATTTGGCTCACCGAGCTTAGCAAGTTTGGCACCCTTCAGAAACGCTTTCACAACTGTTCCTTTTCCTATTCCCCAAACATCCTTAAACAGCATGGGCAGCAAGAAGTGACGGGACTAGAGTATTATGCTTTCTGACCGTTGCGCCAATATCTACTGTTGTCCTCTGTTGTGATGTTCCCTCCATAAAGATACTACATTTCAATTTACACAGGTTGTAAAAATGTAAGAGCAACACAAAAACATCAGTATCATCACCTATAACTCTTACACACTTTGTGCCCTGGTTTGCGATGGCTACAACTTGCTGTGGAATTATAGTACCAGCCTCCTCGTGGCTTGTTTTCAGATCGTTTCTTTCTATTCTTACTCCGAGTCTCACTTCAACAGGCGTTATTTCCAAGCCTGTCACGACCATGGAGTGAGCATGCCTTTCGTCAGTCTGTGGTAGCATTTGACCTTCTCGACCACACATGTGCATATAAAGTCAATCAACTGTACTTTATTGTTTGTAACAGTTAGCAATAATTGCTGAGATGGGAGAGGGGTATTGAGTGAAAGCTGGTGCTTTTGTCGTACCTGCTGCCCTGCGAACAGTTCTGGTGATGCTCTTTATGCTAAAGTCAAAGTATCGGCCGAAGACCAAGTAAACATCAGCACCTGACAGATTGTTCAGAACATAACCAATAAAATGGTTCAAATAGTCTTGTACGGTTCCATGCGTAGGCCAGTGGATCGTCCAAAGAATAGCACAGCCATCTGTAACAATTGCATTTGGCTTTAGTGTAGTTTTATGAACGAGTACGAAACTTAAACCATTCATTTTCCTTGTTTCTTGCCCTACATAGTGAGCTAAAACGCAACTCGGGATTGCCCCGGGTTTAAGACCACATCTAATTACAAATGAATGTCTTGAAGGGGTGGATAAGAGAGCTGAATGTTAATCATTACGTCTCTAACAGATGTGTTTGGCTAGGGTCACTTGTGAGACGCTGTTCTGCAACTGAAATCCAGGATCGCTGTTCTCCGGGTACTCCGGTTTTCAATGTTCGCCGCTATAAACGATAAATAAACTGCAGTATTTGAAAGCGAACCCTTAGAACAAATGAACAAGAAGCCCTTTTCAACACTGTATATCTTTTTTCAGTTCTTGACACAAAACTCTGCAAACTTGCAAGTAATAAAAACCTAATAACCTTTTTTATGTTTCATAGCAAAAAAGCTACATGATTCGAACGCACGACCCTCTGGTACAAATATCAGAATCGGCCTCGTGGTCGAGCACGTTTCCACTGGACCACTGCTCTTATCTGTATAGGGTGCAATTTTTAGCATAGTTGTTGTACGAGGGGTGACCAGGAAATACGCGGAAAAGTGCTCTAAATTCTTTACTCTATTATTGATTTTGCTGAAATTTTGTGTGAATATACATTCAACCAATTCACATTATGCAACAATTTTTACATCAGTAGCTTGCATATGCACAACGTTATTGTTACTATGGTAACGTCCACTAGCCCACACCGGCCCAACATTATATAACGCCAACGTTAACGTAGCTGTTCATGATACGCGTTTCGCTAAAAACGCTCAGTCTTTTTCAAAACACTTCCCATTAAATGAGATACACTTCCTGCAACATTCTAGCCATGATTGGATAAAACACCGTCTAAATGAAGATGGTTGTGTGTTGGATATAGCCTTCTGTACTGCCGCTGAAAGTTCATGAGTGCCATCGTAGTGTGTGCCTCTAAGGTAGGTCTTCATTACCGGGCAGGGAAAGACGTTACAGGGGGACAATCCGGAGTGTATGGTGGATGACTCAAAAGCTCAAACTCTAGTTGGCGTGCAGCGCTCTGGGTTGTTGCTGCTCGATGAGACGGGGCGATGTCATGGTGAAATAGCACAGATGGTAGGAGTGAGGCCTCTTTTTACGCATTGCTCGCATTAAGTCTCGTTTCAAAACCTGAAAAAGTAAGCAAGTTGTAAATATTCTAAATCGCGGCTCTTCGGTAGCTGGTGTATTTTATCTATATATCTAAACCTTATTTACTAACTACGTGCATAACAGGTAAAATATTCCAACTCACCTTCGTATAATATGCGGCATCCACCGTCTGTCCCTGGGGATCTGCATGGGCTAAGATCACCCCTCTCGCATCGAAGAATACCACGAACATCTGCTTCTTGGTGGACTGGCTTATTTTGTATTTCTTTGGGGATGGCGATCCTGGGGTTTTCCAGATCGTCGACTGGCGTGTACAGGCTGATCCACGTTTCATCAACGGTGACAATTCTGTCCATTAACTTTTGCCCTTCTCGTTCGAATCTCTTCAGAATCTGTTCACAACATTCCGCATGAAGTCTTTTCTGATCAGTATTGAGCATTTTGTGAGTCCACCTAGCACAAATTCGACGCATATCTAATTGGTTATGAATAATACCCGACACTGTACCGTAACTGCAGTCAGTTTTTGCAACAATATCCCTGATCGTGATGGGCCGATCATTATCCAGTAGCTGCTTGACGGCGGCGACGTGAGATGACGTAACGACGCTTGGACAACCACTGCGCTGAGCATCCTTAATGTTTTCTCTGCCCTCTTCGAAGCGTTTATACCACATGTAAACTGCTGTTTTTTCACGGCCTTTTCCCCCTATGCGTTCAGTAGCATGTCAATATTTGTTGATTTTGAAAATCAATTTCGCACGCAAAATTTGATAGCCGATCTTTGTTCATCACTCATTTTCACACGATAAGCACTAAAAACAGACGCTGTTTACATGTCCAGCGTCAGAAACCAACATGACGGCATTAACGTCATGACGAAAGTTCTCGCGTTTAATACCTCTCGTTTGGTGAAGTTATCTTAAAAACTATTCGAACGCGACGCGGTGTTTCGTTACCGCTTAGTGTTCAAAATTCGTAAATTTGGGCCGGGATGACGTTGTTGACGTTACTGTAGAAACCACATTAACTTCTATGCAGCTTCTACAGTCCTAAAATTTGCGACTTGGATTTAGATTTCTTATACCTTTGTTTCTGTGAAATACTGTGAATGTCGGGCGAAAAAAAAAAAAAAAAAAGAGCACTTTTCCGCGGATTTTCTGATCACCCGCGTATTATAAACACTGAAAAATATAGGTCAACTACGTTTCAGTCGTTCCCTACCATACATCAAAGGCAATTATTATGTTAAAAGCACAAAATGTTTCGTTTTACATGATCTCAGTACATGGAAAGCGAACCTCTGGTGCCAGAACATGACTAGCTGTAATTCCAGCCACCACCTACCTCCGAACGAGCCGGAATAAGCGCCGGATCGCCATTTTTTACATAAGCTATACAGACATAACCAATGTTTCTGAAGGGGTATCAGGTATAATTAAACTCAAGTAATCATTTTACTTATCTCCATTTTGCATCAATATTCTAAACAAACTTCTTTTCCGAACAGTCATGCATTGAAATGTCCACAATCTCCTTTAATAAATATGTCATTTACAGCTGTTTACTGAATACCGAATCCTGACAAACCCCCTACCGGTAGAGTCGAATATAATACTTATTTTAATTATAAGCCTTTTAAATGCTATTCTATTAATTAACTAATTGAATAAGTATTTATAGAATAACTAACACCTAGAACAATCCCGCACAGAGCAGTCTAATTATGGTTTAGTTATAAACCTTAGAATAATATCCCCATGTTACATAGTGCATTCTTAAAATGATATTTTTCTGATTAAATCGGTTTTCTTTTTTTCTTCACCAAACATAGATTGTAGGTGTTAGTTAGACGAGTACCGAAATTTGGACCAGAAATAATAATAATAACGTACACCTCCGTAAGCCCCAGTTTTCTCTAAAAAGAGAGAAATTAACTGGAACGACCATTTTATGCCCCGCCTATTCGAAGAATAGCGTATGCGCATTAAGTGTTATCCCTGTCCGTTCCTCCGTCCGCACGTACGTCCGTCCGTCCGTCAGTCCCACTTCGTGTCCGGGCCATAATTCGTAAACGGTATAGAATATATTTTTTAATCTTTACAGGTGCATGCATTGCATTGAGACCATGTGTCATGAACAAGGAAGATATCTCTTGTTGTTTTTTTTGGATTTTGAATTATCTGCCCTTGACTAAGGTCCTTATAGCAAACTGTGTCCGGGCCATTACTCCTAAACCGTATGGAATATATTTATGAAACCTTACAGGTGCATAAATGGCATTGAGACGATGTGTCATTAACCAGGAAGACAACCCTTGCTTTATGTTTTTGAATTATCTGCCCTAGACTTAGTTCCTTATAGTAAATTATGTCCGGGCCATAACTCCTAAACCGTATGGAATATATTTATGAAACTTTACAGGTGCATGCATGGTATTGAGTCAATTCGTCATCAACAAGTAAGACAATTCTTGCTTTTGTGGTTTTTGAATTATCTGCCCTTGAATTAGTTCCTTATAGTAAACTGTGTCCAGGCGATAACTCCTAAACAGTATGGAATATATTAATGACACTTTACAGGTGTATGCTTGACATTGAGACAATGTGTCATGAACAAGGAAGACAACTCTTGCTTTTTTGGGTTCTGATTTATCTGCCCTTGACTTAGTTCTATATAGTAATCTGTGTCCAGGCCATAACTTTTATAAAGAGTAAATATCATGCATCAACATTCCATTGTTATTTATATTGTGAATGAAATTTTCAATTGTTAGATTATAAAGAATACTGGACATTTATATTTTGATTTAATTGAAAGGACTGACTGATTGTTTAGCCTTGTTCTATGTTGTCTTAATCATTAATGTCAAATGAAAAGCAAATTTATGTTTTATTATCATGGCACTTATTGAGTAAAGCAAAGGTTTCTCAAAGGTTTTATTGTGTTCTCTTGAAAATGCTATCTACCTTAATAATAACTTCATGCTATACCTGATACAATATCATATAAACCCCTTTTTCTGAATGGCATTTTGGCGGGGGCATCCGTGTGCTAGCTTTTTCTAGTTACTGCCGTATTCATTCCAGGACAAGGAACAGTCTGCCAAGACGAAGAGAAGGTTGTCAGAGCGCAACATGAGCATCGCTCGTGTTGTTGGAAGACGCTTGTCCAGCATTCTCCAGTTGCAAACCGGATACAACGTCAGAGGACCTTCCAAGATGGACTGCATTCCAGAGTTTGAGCAAACACCACCGTCTAAACGGCGCCAAAATCTGCGGAATTTGAACCGCTTCCTGACTATGAAGATTGTAATGAAAGACTGTATTCGTCAACAAAATCTACATTGTCAAACAATGTGTATGAATGCAGAAAAGAAAATAACTCCCCAAACAAAGAGCACAGAGTAAATGCACGTGGTCAAAGAATCGACTCCTACTCTTCGGCACCTTTGGAACATAAATCTAGTTTTGACATCATCAGCGACAATGAGCATGAAACAAAATATAGGTCTGCTTTGAATATTTCGAAAAACGATAACGATACTATCATACAAACATCAGTTGATGACCATATTGGTCAAAGTTTAACTGATTTTTCAAAACTTGGTGAACTGTTTCACCTGCAAACACGTCAGAAGAATATTCAGCCCCTCTAAATGAAAATGGGTCTGACGAATATCGTCCGCCAGCTTATCAGAACAAAAGGTATGACTGTGTAAGAAAACCCTCCGTAGCAAATGAACAAAACTCTGGAACCACGAATGGTTCCGAGCAATTGCTAACATCTGTAACACGTGATAGAAATGAAAGTGTAAGCAGTATTTCAACTAGCATTACAGAATCTGATGATGTCATAGATGACGTATTTACACCTGGAGTCGATTATAAACCACTTTATGAAACTGTAGCTATTGACGCCCAGCTGTTGACTCGCGGCGAAAGTATAAATTCAACTCACGTTTAAATTAAATTACAGTCTTATTTTGACAGCTATTATCACTTACATGTTTTATGAAATATCAAATTAGATAATTAACAAAAATCATTAAACACTTCACAACGGATTCGAGAACGTCTTTTCCATCAAAAGGCTTCACATCAAAATCTGAATATACATACAAAGAAATTATCGTACATTTTTTCCATATCATACATTACACCAGCCCGAGACCCCCGGGTCAGCACGACATCCAAGGGTTCAAGGGCTGATTATGGGTCCAGGGGCTGATATAGTGTATGTTATGAACTTTGAGTGTCATATTATAATGAATTGATCATATATTTTCTCAGCATTTTCCGTTTAACAAATTTAAAACACTTGATAAGTTCCTTCATTAACTTTAAATATCTGCTCAAAACTAAGTTAAGTGGAAGTAAAACAAAGATCAGGAATCGATACAATTAACTTACTCCACCCATCAAAGACACCAAAGGGAAAGTCACACAAACATTAAGCGACCAGACCATAATGGAAACCCAAACAAAGGAAGGCTATAAGGACAGCCACCCTCCCACAAAAGTTTGTTAAGTTTGTTTAAAATTGAAATTTTACGTCCCTTCAACACTATATAGGTCATTTTGGGGACTTTGGTTCCAACACTGTGGTACTTTTATCCGACATTGAGATAAAATAATAGCTCAAGTCCTACTGCCCAAACAAACCAAAAGGGTTTATATGCAGGAATGTGTCCGACTCCAACGCTTTGCCCGGGCAGACTTGAGACCTTCTAAGCGGTTTACCAGTACTCGTGCGGTCGGTTTCAGCTCTGCGTGGAAGCTCCTTGCAGTCCAATATATTTTTGAAAGGTCTGATAGGCTGGGGCCACTTGTAGCAATTCAAAAATTGAAGTTGGCCTTTTATAAAGATTTCCTTATAACAGTTATATGTATATCTATTTACAAAAATATATATAAATATGAACACGGTTAATGTAAATAATGAACGTTTTTTATGATATTTCCCCATTTTCTACACTGTTTGACTAAAACACGATAGAACTCACATGGCGGCTAGTTCAGAACGTTATTTACAATGATATAAAGGTCCGCAGTGACGTTCTAACGTCATCATAAATTCTTGTAAGCTTTATTCAGCGCGATAGCGATACGTCACTCAACGTAAGGAAAACAAAGCAAAATAGAAGTGAAAGCAATGATCAGGAATCGATACAATTAACCCACAGCTCCCATCAGAGACACCAAAGGGACAGAAACATAAACATGAAACAACAGACAATAATGGAAACATCAATAGCGGAAAGCCAAAAGGACAGTTACTTTCCGTCAAAATGGCCAATAGGCTATCAAAAACAAAATAATATAAGCGACACAAACACCCAAAGACAACCCATAACAAAATAAACCGCGACAGATGAACCGCCTTGGAACGGTCAGTGAAGCGAAAACCACTTGGGTGAGGTGGTGGTGGGGGGGGGGGGTGGGCTTACGTCGCCACAATCCTCGCCCTTACTCCCGTCGCGATTTAGACCAATAATTTGTTCAGTCCGCATGAAGGCTTCCTTACTCATCAGTGCAACATCTCCGTGAACACAAATAAATAAAACAACCTCAGAGATATTATAACGGCGAGGACTCGTCAGCAAGAAACCACCGAAATGCCGGAGCAAAAGAAAACCAACAGGTAGACTGCGATAGGCCAAACCACAGACAGAGCATCAGGCACCAACCAACATTACATTGAATTAGATCTCTCTAATTCTCAGTAAGCCTTTACGCAGGAACCGTCATAGAATCTGAGGCCTGACTCACAGGTGTGCAATTATAGAGGGAAGTAATGTTGTCAACCGTGATTGGGTTAACTACCATGCATGCAGTCTGTCGTATAACATTTATGTTTTTCCCAATCTTTTTTATATGGAAGAATAATTTTATGAGATTGCTGGAGTCATTGTGGTTATATATTTTTCCGAATTTATATACTAAGTCACCATAAAACTCGGGTTCCGACAGACCTTGTTGCAGAAGAGAAGTCCAATATTGACTTTTGAAATTAAATCAGAATGACGTCTGTAAAATTTTGAAAATGCTTTGCGTAGTTTATGGTACCGATAACCCTGATTAAGGAGTTTCGAAGTTAACAATTTATAACGAGTGTTGATGTCATTTACATAACTACACACTCTGGCAAATCGAATTAATAGCGAAATATAAACGCCATAGGATGGCGCACGAGGAACATCACCATCCAAAAAAGGAAAATTTACAATCACGAAATAAAATCATCGCGTTTATCATAAATTTTGCAAGAAATAAACCCATCTACAATAGATAGATGTAAATCCAAAACTGGGGCCTCGGTATCAGAATAGCTTGCTTTATTAAACTGAAGTTCTTGGGGGTAAATTTGACTGATCAGATCATCGAAATAGGTGTTAACAATCTTTAATAAATTGTCCAAATATCTAGAAGTCGAGCTAAAAGCTTTCAGACTAGTTTTCAGCAGAAAGGGAGATCATGAAGTCTCTCTCATAACAAAACAAAAACAGATCAGCCACAAGGGGTACGCACTTAGTACCCATCGGAATATCCCAAAACTTGTACCAAACTTCGTACCAAATCTTATGTAAATATTGTCAAGAAGAAAGGTGAGAGCTTCACACACTTTCTGACGTGATCATAAAGTATAATTTTTATGCTCCTCAGAAATGAAAAAAGCATTTCTTACTTTACATGCAAATAAGAGGGAGTCTTCCCTATGAAATGTATATTCAATTAAATCAATATTTTTTTCTTTTATAAGATAATGAGGAATTGTAGTGTAAAGGTTGGACAAATCATAAGTAGACAGACCTGAAGCACGAACACGTCTGGATTTCAATCTGTTTATAACTTCATTAGAATTTTTATAGACCAAAACAGATTTCTACCTGATCTTTCGAACACTTTGTCGCAATATTTTGTCACATGCTTTTTTGATGGCAGTAAAACATGAAGTTAATAATTTGGAGAGTTCAGTGGTGGTACAAGAGCTTGAATTTGCAATAAACCGTGCTTTGTATGGTCTTTTATGAAAAAGACCGTCCTTTGATATCAAAAGTTCAATACCTATGTTCAAACAGCACCCGAATTTCTTTCAAGATTTGAACATGAGTTTGCTGTTTGAACAGGGTTCTGGTCCAGTCAAGAATAACTTCCAACACTATGGATTTTATGGAATAATGCATACGTGCTATAAACTTCGTTTTTGAATAATCATCGACGTTCTGATTGTTAACAATGAATTAATATTTAATACTGAATCAATTTTGACTCCGTTATATCATGTGTATCTTTATTTTTCTAGGCCACCCGGTTAGAGTTCTTCGATCACTGAGATGATTACCGTCCACCATCATACCTATATATGAGTGCAAGCAATATGGCGGGGGATATTCAAACCAATTTGAACACTATTGATAATATTGCATGTTCACACAATGCATGAACATAATTTTGGATTTAATATTCTTATATACGGATTACATTTTAAGTATTCGGCGAAATAAATCAAAGTTATAATTATGACGCCATATCTTCTAGTTTGGTAGTATAACAGTTTGATTTGTTTATATACAATCTTTATAATTTGACAAAATAGTACGTTTCTAAATCGATTGTGCACTTTATTATTAGTGATAAAATATACGACTATTTCAAGCTAAATCATCACGATAACAAGTCAATAAAACGGAGATCCCTCCAAACCCCACTTTATATAGAGAAAACTGGGGTTTACGGGGGTAAACACTCTTTTCTTACTTCTGTTGAGAAATACAGTTTGTGGGTACTCGTTAGAACCGCCTTAATTATGCGGTTCTAACGAGCACACACAACCTATATTTTAAGTAAAAATAACAAAAATATCACATATTTTCGTCAGAAAAGTACCGTTTAGGAGATTTGAAAGAATTCACTAGCTCACACGGAAGTACTGTCGTCATGTTAGCCAATTCCTTTACAAAACTGGTCAATGATTTCACCGCCATTTTATGACGTCATGACGGAATGTTGATGTCAATATTTGTCCATTCTTCGTCCAATTAAGTTATGGATTTTCTTTTGAGCAAACAAGCGATATATCTACACGCCTTTCTCTCTCGCCGCATTGATAATGCGAGAATCAGTGGGAAATATGGGCAATTTCACAGTTTAATATCTATCAAAGTAAGTGAATAATCAAATTGAACGTAAACAGACACTCAACTCAGAACATCTATATATAATTTCAATTAACACAATGAAATTCCGTATTTAGTCCAGCTGGTAAGATTGATTATTCTTTCAAACAGAAATGAAAAAGATTTGCGTTTTTTTTTTAGTTTCTTTGTGGTTTTTTACATCAGAATGCTTCTAGTAAGATACCGCACTCGTTTCTTTATCCTTTATTCAACCTCCCTCGGTTTATAAATCCCATATTTAAAAAACTCTATTTATCATATGACGCCGTTCATAAGCAGTGGATAATGTCGTAAATAAAAATCGTATGACCACACTTTAATGACACTTTGACGGGATTAATTAACGTCATGACAACGCCCAAGTCAGCAATGCATTTTTTGTGGACAATTGCCAAATTCAAAGGCGATAAAATCCAATTTAAAGTGGTCATATGATAAACAAAATCTTACACTTGTGGTCATTTCATATGAAATTTATGAAATTCGCCGGAGGCTTGTTTCATAAATTTCATATGAAATGGCCACTCGTGTAAGATCTGCTATATATTTTCTGTTTGTTAGCTGTCAATTACCTAAGTGTGTCAGACATTACGTAACGCAACGTAACCTCATTCGGACGTTGATGACGTCACTTTTAGCACCTACGCAACGTTAACAATGCATGCGACGCCAGACGAACTAAGCAACTGTGGACATTATTTGAATGCAAATTTTATGTGAACGATTTAATAAAGTAACATTCCAAGCTGTTTTCCAGGTGAAAGCTTTCAGTTTACACCCAATATTATACCCAGTTAACACGCTGAACACCTTTAAGTCGACGCGAAATCACCATGGAAAAAGTTTGTTCGCCGTGGTGACGTCTGACGCTTTAAAAATGCTTTTATAAATACAGTTCAAAGTATATAAGTAACAGAAAATTTGATTTTTCTTCAGTGTGTGTACATGGGTGAAATAAAAATTGATCTTACACTAAAAAAACAAAACAAATATCCTCTGTTTCATCTATATATCGAGCAGTTTTTCTATCATGAATAAAATGTACTAAAAGTTTGTCGGTGGACCGTCTTCAAATGTGTCGGCGAACTGTTTTCAAATATGCCGGTGAACTGTCTTTAAAAAGCATGTCGGTGGACTGTCTTGTCTATAAACTGTCCCATTATATTGGCATTCTGGGGTTTTACACTCGGATCAGATATATTCAATCGCAACTTCATTCATAACTTCGTAAACATAACACAACCACACCCCTGTGACATAATGCAGTGTTCACATCTCCAAAATAGCTATTTTTTTCTGATGAAAATCTGTGATATTTCTCCTATTTGTACTGCAAACCTAGGTTGTGGGTGCTTGTTAGAACCGCCTCGTTGAGGCGGTTCTAACGAGTACCCACAACCTATGTCTTGAAGCAGAAATAAGAAAAAAATGTATGCCCCGTAAACCCCAGTTTTTTCTATATAAAGTTGGGTTTAAGGTGCTGTTCATTTCACGGACTTGATCACGTGATTGGTGGAATACCTTTGTAAAAATGATAATTAATGAAACGTAAACAGAAGGACATTTGCGTTCATGAAATAAATTGGCAGAACCTTATAATATTGCTCCCGGCATTTCATCACCATCATCAATATGCACGGCTATTGAGAGTGTGCTCTAAAGGTACCGTTCACTGTGATGGTTAACCCCTTGTAAGGCTTGTCAGGTGCCAGGTGATAGATCTGATGCTGAGTCATTGCTTTGACAGGAGTCAGATACTTGATCTACACAAGTTCTGCTTGTCATTGTTTACAAAGTTCACTGAAAATTTATAACGGTCTCGAAATGCGTACACAGTAGTTTTACAACGACAACGATCTGTTTCGAATGCGTACATTTTATTATTACAAGGACTTATATTGTTACCTTGGTCTTTAGCTCCACTGAGCAAAATGTTGCGGTGGAGCTCTTAGGATGGTAGACCTCCGTCGCCCGTAGTCCGTCGTCCAGCATTTTCAAAAAACTGATTCTCTGAAGCCAGTAAGCCAATATCAATTTTATTTCGTATGCCACCCCCTGGCAAAGGGTGAACAAAATGTTGCAAGTATTGTGCAGGTCACATGACCAAGACGGCCGCGATGCCTAAATATGGTAAAAACCTTAAAAATTATCATCTCCAGATGTCTTGAAACTTGGTATGAAGCATCAAGTAAATAAGTACCACCAAGTTTGCAAAAATGACGACACTGGTTGACCTTTACCTATTTAACGCCAAGGTCAAATTTGGCTCCTAAAGCTTTTCAATGGAAAAAAGGTTTTTCATGCATTTTTCGAAAAATATGTGATCTGAGAATAGGTAAAAATAAATGTCTATGTCTAAGGCCATTGACATATTAGAATATTTTTTCTCTAACACGACTAGGCCAATTTCTTTTAAATTTTATATGCAGCCTTATGACCTTTAGGGAACAAAAATGTATTCGGAAGGTCCAGGTCACATGAGCAAGATGGCCACCATTTATAAATATGGTAAAAACCTTAAAAAATCTGCTCCAGAACCACTAGGCCGATTGTCTTGAACTTGGTATGTAGCGTCGGGTGACTGACTGAGTACTACCAAGTTTGCAAAAATGATGACCTAAGCTGACCTTGACCTATTTAATTTACGCCAAGGTTAAATCTGGCTCTATAGGCCTTTCAATAGGAAATAGGTAACTCAATGCATTTTTGTGCAGTTGTGGTCTGTGATATGAGAATAGGTAAAACATGATTGTCTATGAATGCTAAATTTGGCCCAAGGTCGCTTGCTTTGCAGGTCCATTGACATATTAGAATACAATTTCTCTAAAACAACTAGGCCAATTTCATTCCAATTTTACATGCAGCCTAAGGACAGTAATGGAACAAAAAATATTCAAATGTTCCAGGTCACATGACCAAGATGGCCGCCATGCCCGAATATGGTAAAATATTAAACAAATCTCTTTCTCCAGAACCACTGGGCCAATTTTCCTGCAACTTCGAATGTAGCATTTTGCGACTGAGTACTGCCATGTTTGCAAAACTGATGACCCTAGATTGACCTTGCCCTATTTTACGTCAAGGTCAGATTTGGCTTCTTAGGCTTTTCAATGAGTAATAGGTAAATCAATGCATGTTTCGAAAATTTGTGGCTTATGATATGAGAATAGGTAAAAATGAATGTCTATGAATGCTTTAGGCCGGGGTCATTCGATGACCTTGGCTGAAGGTCACTTGTATTTGCAGGTCCATTGACATATTAGAATACATTTTCTCTAAAACATTGGTCCATTTCATTTAAATTTTACGTTCAACCTTAGGGCCGTAAGGAAACTTAAGTTAATTCAAATGTTCCAGTTCACATAACCAAGATGGCCGCCATGCAAGAATATGGTAAAAACCTTAAAAATAATCGTCTCCAGAACCACGGGGCCGATTGTGTTGACACTTAGTATGTAGCATTGGGTGACTCAGTACTAGCAAGTTTACACAGTGATGATACCTCGTTGACCATGGCCTATTTAAAGACACATTTTTTTTTCTCTATATAAAAGGGCTGGCCTATCTAATTGTCCCCAATAAATCCTTAGGACCATAGAGCACATGAAAGGCATATCTTATCTAAGTTATTATGAGGTGATTATAGGCAGAGACGCTCTGAGAGATATGATAAAAAGGGGCTCAATAAGGGGAACATGTGTGATGATCTTCTGCAAAAAATGTTGTTTTAAATTACTTCTTTCTTTTTTTTTGTTAAAGTAAAGAAAAACACTGGCATCCATTGTTTCATTAACTCAAAAGTGAAGAGAAGTAAACAGACAAGGTAAAAGAAAATGAATTGATTAATTCAAAATTTAATCAATCAATTAACAGTTATGTATTTATTTATTTTTCTTTTGTAAGTATGTGACACAAACCATATACAGTCTAAAACATAAGCATTTTATAGTTTCAGTCAAGATGGAACTATCAAACGTTTCTTCTTTTAGACACAATCATATCAGAAAAGAGAACCCCTTAAGCACCACATTTTTATAGCAAAATTGGGGTCTAGAGGGTAAAACATTATTTTCTTATTCCTACCCAAAAACGTATATTGGGGGTCCTTGTTAGAACTCCCTTGCAGACTCAGTTCTAACAAGTACTCACAAGATGAAAACATATTGTACAGTAAAAATGGGGTTTAAAGGGTATACATTTTTCTTATTTCTACTCAAAAACGTATATTGTGGTCCTTGTTAGAACCACCTAACCGAGACAGTTCTAATGAGTACCCAAAATATATGTTTTGAGAAGAAATATTTAAGATTTCAGGATTTCTAGGCGAACAATTTCATTTATGGTGGTAAAATATAGCCAATGTATTTGAATAGATATGTTTTTGTAATGATTATAAATAATGGTGGAAAAATAAAAACAATAAAAGTGTGGATGTTTCTTCAAAACCAAATTTTTTAGCAAACAAGTAAATGAAAAGAGATCAGTTCAGTTCGTCGGTTTTTTAGGTAACCGGGCGATAGGAGCACATGGGGGCTACCCCTAAATCAATAGATGTGATTTGTCAGACTTATATCCCTAGGTAATTGATTTCCCCATCTTGGTCCCCTACCTGTATGACAGTCAGAATACCCCAGGTGGGTCTTATCTCAAAACTGCATTCTTTAATAACCAATCATTAGGATGTTATGCAATCCAAAAATGTGTCTTTAACGTCAAGGTCAAATTGGTGCATTTAGCTTTCAAATGGTGAAAAGGTGGAACAATGCATTTTCGAAAATTATTGTGGTCTGAGACATGAAAAAAGATACAATATGAATGCTAACGGTTAATGTCATTTGATGAGCTTGTCACAAGGTCACTTGGATTTCAGATCCTTTTACACTTCAAATGCATTTTCTCTGAAACCAATGGACCAATTCCATTTAAATTTTATATGCAGCCTTTTTACAGGGAACGATACTTTATTAGATTAGTCCAGGTCACACGACCAAAACGGCTGCCATGCCCAAATATAGTAAAGACCTTTAAAAATATTCTCCTCAAGAACTACTTGTCTTGGAACTTGATATGTGGCATCGGATGACTAAGTGCTACATCGTTTGCAAAAATGAAACCTAGGTTGACCCTAACCTACTTTACACCAAGGTTAAATTTGACTGCCTATTTCAAAAACAAAATATTGTTGTCTGTGACATCAGAATAGGAACAAAATGAATGTCTATGCATGCTTAAGGTCAAGGCCATTCATTGACCTAGGCTCAAGGTCACTTGTATTGCAGGTTCATTGACATTTCAAAGTACATTTTCTCTGAAACCACTGGGCCAGTTTCATATAAATTTTATATGCAGCCTTAGGAAAGTGAGGGATTGAAAATTTGTTCGAATAGTCCAGGACACATGACAAAAAGGTCTGCCATGCTCAGATATGCTAAAACCTTAAAAATCTTCTCAAGAAACACTGGGCATATTGTCTTGAAACTTGATATGTACCAGTGGGTGACTGAGTACTACCGCGTTTGCAAATATGATAACCCTATGTTGACCTTGACTTATTTTACGCCAAGGTAATATTTGGTTCCATGGGCTTTTCAAAAGAAAACGGTAAAACAATGCCTATTTTTAAAAAAAAAAAACTTTTGTGGTCTGTGACATATGAATAGGTACAAAATGAATGTCTGTGAATGCTTAAGGTCAATGCCTTTCAGTGACCTTGGCCTCCGGTGACTTGGATTGCAGGTCCATTGACATTTCAAAATACATTTTCTCTGAAACAATTTGGCCAATTTCATTCAAGTTTTATATGCAGTCTTTGAACATAGAGAGAATATAAACTTGTTTGAATTGTCCAGGGAACATGACCAAGATTGCCGCCATGCCACAATATGGTATAATACGTAAACAAATTATTCTTCACAGCCACTTACATGGAGTATCTGCAAAATGAATGTCTATCAATGTCAAACATCAAGGCATTCAATGGTCTTTGCTCCAGGTCACTTGGATTGCAGGTGCATTGACATTTAAAATGACATTTTATCTAAAACTGCATAGCCAATTTCAGTTTTATATGCAGCGATCTGATAATGGCAAAATGAAAGTTTATTTGAATGGTTCAGGTCACATGACATGCTCAATATGGTAAAACCCCTAAAAATCTAGTTTGGCAGAACCTCTTGGCCAATCACCTTGACATTTAGTACTTTTATGTGAAGGAGTTCAACCAAATCTGTTCCATTGATGACACTAGGTTGACCTTGACTTATCCTTTGACAAGTTCAAATTTGGTCCATCTGGCTTTTGAATGGGAAACAGGTTGAAAAATGTATTTTTCGAAAACTGCTGTGATTATGAAATGGAAGAGGTACCAAATGAATGTTTGTGACTTATATTATATGTTAAGGTCATTCAGCAACCTTGTCCTAGGTGTCCATCAACTTTTAAATTCAATTTTATATACATCTGCCTTGGTAATAAATGAAAGTATGTTCTAATGGTTCATGATATATGGCTGCCATGGCCATATATAATACGTTTAAATCTTTTTCAAGCCTCTGGGCCAATTTCCTGAAACTTCATGTGCAGCTTCAGCTGACTGAGTATTACAATATTTTATAAATGGGGTCCCAGGTTACAATGGCATTCACCTGTTTATCAGTATCAAAGATCATAGACACTCAGATGAGAGAAACGGATCTAAATAATACACAGGGCTCAGGTGACCGATCAGGAATCAAAATCAGAATTGTTACTGGTGACACATCAAATGACATTCTTACACCAGGATCAACTATGTGGAAGTTAGTCCCCAGCTCTAACCAAAGAGGTAAACTTAGCTACACAATCTTCAGCACCTTCAGCTGTCGAAATAATCGAATCGGTAAGAGCATTACAATCTCTAATGGCTCGGGGGAAGAACGATTCTTCAGCTCTTGCAGTAAGGATTTTAAACGCCAATGAATGGTGATTTCTACAGCGCATAGCTGGGGGAACAAAGTCATCTGTTGGAATGCTGAAAGTACCCTTTAGACCTTTGTATAAATGTATGGGCTTTCTGTCTTTTCTTCTTTTCTTGAGAGACTCCAAACTTAATTACCTCTAGTAGTCACGCCATGGCCCCAATTTCAGAGCAGTAATTGCTTGTTACAAATCCAGCAGCTCATTTCTGAACTTTCTCAATTTCTTCATTAAGGGCCACTCCACTGGGGTCCTAGCTATAACCATATTCCAAGATTTGGGCGAACGCTGCCTCTTTACATCCTGAGGACACTGATGAAGATTTCGCTTCAGGAAACCAAGTGTTCTATTTGCCTACGTACACATGTTGCTAATATGTGTATCCCATCCCAAAGTGTGTGTAATTGCCACACCAAGGTATTTAATGGAATTCAAATTCTCGAGGAACGTTCCGTCTAAGATAAAAGAAGCCTCAGTTGCATTAGTTCTCTTCCTAGTTATCTGCATAATATTGCATTTTGTTACGAGATGGAATAGGAAACCTCTCTGGTGCTTATGCACATCTAAATTATTTTAGTAGATATATGGTAGGGCGGTGCGAGTGAAATATTTTAGGTGAAATATGGTACGCAAACTGTGCGGCTCCATGAACAAGTCATGCACATATCATACGATGTATGCATGAGTGGTTTATAGAGAGCTGTTTTTACAATACAGGGGGCCGCTAAAAGGCCGAGTCCTATAGAATTTGCCTAAAAATCGCCAACCGCCAAATTGTGCCATATATGATTTTTATTCCCGTCACGTGTTGTGTGGGTGTTCGTTTTGACAGGAGTCATGTCATTGATTATAGGGTCGTTTCATCAATTTTTCCTATAGGAAATATACTATTTGAACGCAAATCCATTATCTACTCGATTTTTGCTATCTGGCTTTGTTTGTGGCCGGTATCTCCACCTCGCCACGAATTGAGCAAGGTAATAAGAGTAGGCATGATTTTCCGGTAGTATTCATAGATATATAAACCCTGAAAAAAGCGGACACTTTAGCAGCAGGTCAAGTTGTAAGAGTGAACACAACATTGTGACGGGGAAATAGAAAGTATATTGAAAGGTATGTTAAATCTATGTTTAGTATTATTTTTGTATGAACATGCTTGTAGGTTTTGGAGGGGTTTACTTCTAGTATACCCCAACTTTCTGAAGCCTATTCTGAATTCACTGTTGTGGCCTGTAGTGATTAGGCTACTAGCTTTGCCAGCTAGACGTCGCAGAATTGATCCCAGGCTTCTCCAGTAGTAGAATGAGTCTTTCTAAGTGAGGTCCTGTCTCATGCTGACCCTAGATGTTGGTGAGACGTAAAGTTTGGACACCCGCTCATTCTAGATTCATTTAGGCTTTTAGACCCCTTTTGTAGAATGTAATTAATAAACGCCGGGTCACTTGTTTGATCCGTGACTTTTGACTAGCTGTGGTTAGAAAACCGTGGTTCCGTCCCAATATGATATTAGGTGTAGAAGGGACGTAAACTTAAGACGGGTTTAACCATATCTTCATCATCAGGGAAAACTCTTACAAGAGCCTGTTGGGTTATCCGTGATGATGAACCGTAATGAATTTTATTTTACAAGCATGTTCACGTTGATTAGAAATAATTTTGTTCAAGAAGAATTACGAGTTCATTTTGTAATGATGCCGTTTTTGTCTGATAACTCAGTTTGTGCATGTATGTACATATAAAGAACGTGATGATGATAAGTGGGAGTATTTGGTCGCCACACGTCATAACGGCCTGAGCGGCGGGGATGACGTCAGCTGCGTCATCGGCGTCGCGAGGACGGTTGTGACGGGGTGCCTACCAAATACAGAGAGAATTTACGGCAAACAGTGTTGGCCCTTATGAGACACTAACAAATGTTGTGGATTATAGATGAAAATCTTCTGTTGTAGTTTCTATCTGTTATTAATGTAATGAATTTGTGAATAGCTATATTTGTGAGCCGTGTTGCGGAGAAGGATATGAAATAGAGATTGTTATGTTTCCTGTAATTGGCGGCTGACCAGGTAGCGCAAAGGCGTGGTCTGTTCAATTGCCTCTTACTTGTGATAATGTAGTGAGCACAAATTTGATGAGTATTATGCTCAGTAGTAGTGAGCATTAATTGATTTCTGTAGTGCTCAGTAAGGAAACATGAACTTTGAGTATTATTGTGTCAAGCGCTGGGTGCTGATAATTTGATGCACAGTCAAGTTGAGTTCTGCTGTACGGTTATTTGTCGCATGCACTAATCAGCCTGTATGTCTGGTCGGCGCATGCGCAATAACGGTATATGCATGAACATATTCTTACTTCTCCGGGAGGGGGATCATGATATAGCATGTATGTTTTGTGACTCGTATCTTAGTCCAGTTATCGAAATTTGCAGGCACGACAATGTGTGACCTGCTGCTCCCTGCTTCATAGCAGCAGGTACTGGTACGACGCTAGGCGTTAGGGTCCAGCAAGGGCGGACAGACCGCCGTAATCAGCGCCTACCAGGATAGAAGCAGAATCTTCTAAATCATTGTTCGTTGTAAACAAATGTGAGACCATGGAAGAGGTCAACTAACCTGCAGGTTATTTGGACGATCACTAAACCCCTGATCGGCAAACGTGATCGTTAAACCTAGCATTATCAACTATGTTGATAGACTAGTTCTACTAGTTCGCGAGAGGAAGTTTCACGCGAGTGGGGGATTCACCCTAAGTTATAAACTGGCCAGTCGCGTCTTGTGTTTTTTTTTTTTTTATTTTTGTTGTTGTTTTTGTTGTTTGCTTCTGTAGGTATTCACGTCACCCGTTCCGAGCACAGAACAGTGTTTTGCCTTCGGAGCGGACGTCGTGAGTTGGCTACAGAAGCAACAAATTGTGATGTTTTGTGTTAGTGAGTGTTGTATGTAGATACTGTAAATAATTCATGTCATTCATTTAACATCTTTCTTGTGCCTTACCCCACAGCTGCCCGTACACCTGTCAGAGATCACGCTCGGTTGTCTTGTCAGCATGGGGGTTTGCGGGACGCCGTAAACCCACATGTAACATTTGGTGTCAGAAGTGGGATTTGATCTCTGGCTGGTGTTCCCGGCTGTGGAACAGCACATTGATACTCTGAATCATCAATTTAAAAAAAAAAATGTATTGACAGCCACATTTAGAAATAAACTTGAATCTTCCTTCCTGCGTTGATGAAGTGCGAAACCCATGTATTCAACTGAATGGATACTGACAAGTCGATAATTTCTGAGCAGGAAGGCAAGGCAAACCCCACTTTTTCTTGGTAACGAAAAATTTAAGTAGACCCCACTTAATTGTGTTACCTGACATTCTACTAAGTTAAATTGGAGCTACTAATTGATCTTACCCACACATGGTTCTGACGTAGTGACGTTAACAATTTACTGACGTTGACATAACGGTAGCGTTAATATTTACGCAGTGGCTTGAGGTTAGGTATGACGTAATAGAAACAGTAATGGTGACTTGTTATGATCGGAGTTTTGTAATGTGATGAAACTTCGGATTGTAGCATTTTACTGTAAACGTCGTCAGTTTATGACGTCATATTAGACTACCAGTACGCAACGTCATACTGTGCTAAAAGCATTTGACATTTCAAATCGCGTGTGCTTTAATAACTAACGTTTTAGTTAGATTAACGCGTATAACACATATCTTAACGTTTTAGTTAAGCCCATTCAATCATCACTGATCATAACTGATCAGTTTATAGTGGTTTTGATAGTAACGTGAGATTTACGTTATCAATAATGGAGCGTTTAATGCAAATGGGAAAGGACTTAGGTTATGAGGGGAAGGAGTTACAAGGTTTTGTTAAAGAGCAGCAAGATATTGAGCGGGCGGAAAGGCAAGAGCAAAGGGATTTAGAAAGGTTAAGGTCTGAAGAAAAGGAAAAGGAAAGGGCAGAAAAAGAAAAGGAAAGGGAGGAAAAGGAAAAGGAAAGGGCACATGAACTAGCTAAGTTAGAAGAAAAGGAAAGGGAAAAGGAAAAGGAAAGGGCACATGAACTAGCTATGTTGAATGTTAATAAGGAACTTGAAATGGCACGCATTAAGACTGAAAGGGAGGCAAAAGAGATTAGTGAGGCCCATTTAGAACAAATAAAACATGGGTTTGAGCTACAGCACCAAGAATTAAGGAATCAGTTAGAAATGCAGAGAGCGAAGCTCGAGCTAGAATTTGAAAAGCAAAAAGCTGAGAAGGTGGCGCATGCCCGGGATCCTAAGTTACCTTATTTTGAAGAGGGTAAAGATAAAATGGATAGTTATTTATCTAGGTTTGAGAAATATGCTACGGCTAATAAATGGGATAAGAGTGTTTGGGCCGCGTATTTAAGTGCATTGCTCAAAGGGCGCGCACTTGATGTATATGACCGGTTGTCAAATGAGGATGCGGCGGATTATGAAAAGTTAAAGGACGCTTTATTAAAGAATTTTGACATGACAGAGCGCGGATTTAGGAAGCAGTTTCGTTATAGTAGGCCCGAGAAATCAGAAACGTTCATACAGTTCAGTAGTAGACTGAGAAGTTATTTAGAAAAATGGCTTAATATGGCAAAGATAGAAAAATCTTTTCCGGCTGTCTGTGATTTCATGGCAAGGGATCAGTTCCTGGAGTCATGTAATAGAGAACTGTATGTACATCTGAAGCCAAAACAGTTTGGTAATTTAGATGAAATGGCTAGGGAGGCAGATTTGTTTGCAGAAGCGCGCGGGGGCGTATATAGTTGCATTAATAAGGGGCAAAGCGATAATAGAGGCGCAGCGCAGGGGAAACAGGACAAAGTTGACTCGAACAAACCGAGTGGTAGACCGGATATCAAGTGTAGCATATGCGGTAAGGGGCATTTAACAATTAAATGTTTTAAGAACCCCGACAGAAAACAATTATATAGCGCAGAGGTAGGAGCAACTGGAGTTGGTGATAGCGGTGTTAAGGAAAATTTTAACACGCGCGTAGAGACTCAAGGTTCTCAGGTTAAGAATGAGAATACGCAGAATGTAGGTCGTGGTTATACACGTGGTCGTGGTAATTTTAGAGGGTCTTTTCGCGGACGCGGTAAAAATAATAGCACACCACGTGGCGCAGCACACCAAGTTAGTTTTTGTCAGACGGAAGTAACTAGGAAAGGTGATGAGATTGGAAGTATTTTTGAAAATAAGGTTGGTGATCCTTTGATTTCGGATAGGGAGGAGTGTAGTAAGGAAACTAGGGAAGGTGTCTGTTACTTCTTAAAGGCAAGGTTACCGACGGCACAAGGATTGGTAAATAATAAAAAGGTGGTTGTATTAAGAGATACTGGGTGTACAGGCTGTGTCGTTCGGAGAAGTTTGGTTTCGGATAGTCAGTTAATAGGGAAGGAATCAAATGTTACGTTGATTGATGAATCCACACAAAGGTATCCTTTGGCAATGATTGACATTGATTGTCCTTTTTTCACTGGGAAAACTGAAGCTTTGTGTATGGATGATACGTTGTACGATTTGGTTATCGGTAACATTGATGGATCAAAACTTCCTGATATGTCTCATTTCTCAGCCGCGGCTGTAACTAGGTCTCAAACTAGGCAGGATGAGAAGCCTTACAGAAAACTTAAGGTTCCCGATCAGATCATTAACGATGACAAGGAGGCTTTCAAGCAAGCTCAGGTTGATGATCCAACTTTGGAAAACATCAGGAAAAGGGTTGTATCTGGGAACAAGACTGTGAGTCGTGGTTTAAACCGAGGTGAAACTAGGTTTATTGAGAAAAAAGGTTTGGCATATAGGGAGTTCACCAAGGGTAACAAAGTCTCTTTCCAACTTGTGGTCCCTCAAAGTTTCCGAGGAAAGGTGTTGAAACTGGCTCATGAAACGCTTATGTCTGGACATATGGGTATTAGGAAGACATTGGATAGAGTTGTAACTGAGTTTTACTGGCCCGGTATTTGCGGTGATGTCGCTAGATTTTGTAAATCTTGTGATATTTGTCAGAGAACTATTCAGAAAGGTCGGGTCACTAAAGTACCTCTAGGAAAAATGCCATTGATTGATACGCCATTTAAGAGGGTGGCAGTGGACATAGTTGGTCCAATTGAGCCTCGATCTGATAGGAAATCTCGGTATATTTTAACCATGATAGATTATGCGACAAGGTATCCAGAGGCGATAGCTTTACCGAGTATTGAGACGGAACGTGTCGCGGAAGCGCTTATTGAAATGTTTAGTAGGGTTGGCATTCCTGATGAAATGTTGACTGATTGTGGATCACAGTTTACTGCTGAGGTAATGAAGGAAGTCAGCAGACTTCTTTCTCTTCAACAGTTAACGTGTAGTCCGAGACACCCAATTTGCAACGGACTGATAGAGCGTTTCCACGCTACGTTAAAGCAGATGTTACGTCGCATGTGTGCTGAACGTCCAAAAGATTGGGATAAATATCTTCCAGCTTTATTATTTGCGGTAAGGGAAGTCCCACAAGAGTCTTTAGGATACTCCCCTTTTGAGTTGTTATATGGACGTAACGTCAGAGGTCCAATGGCAATATTAAGAGAATTATGGGCTGAAGAGGTACGCGATGAGCAAGTTCTTTCGACGTATCAATACGTTATTGAGCTTAGGGAACGATTAGAGCAGACATGCAAATTAGCGCGTGATAATTTAAAGAAGGTTCAGATTAAGCAGAAAGCTTATTATGATAAAGGCGCGAGGTCGCGTAAATTTGACGTCGGCGACAAAGTACTGTTGTTACTACCGACAGACAGTAATAAATTATTGCTTCAATGGAAAGGTCCTTATGAAGTGGTTGAGGTAGTGAACAGAATGGATTATAAGATTGACGTCAATGGAAATGTTAACACATATCACGCTAACATACTGAAGCAATATGTGGAACGTCAAAATGTGACGTCACATTGCTTGCTTTCTGTAGAGTCCACTCCGTCAACTGAAAATGATGACGTTGACGAATTCTCATTGGAAGATTGCGCTTTTCCTACTGCAAAGCAACCAGAGACGTTTAAGGACGTCAATATTTCAGAAATGTTAACGCAGGATCAGCGTAAAGAAATAGAGACGTTGATAAAAGAATACCCGGACGTACTATCCAGTGTACCAGGACGAACTGACCAAATAGAACACGACATAAAGTTGCTGACGACGGAACCAGTGAGGTCAAAAGGTTATGCCATACCATATAAAGTACGGGATGTAATGGAAAAGGAAATTCAGGATATGTTAGATTTAGGAGTTATTGAGCCATCAATATCTCCATACTCATCCCCTATAGTACTTGTCCCTAAAAAAGATGGTTCGGTGCGGTTCTGCATTGACTTCCGTAAACTTAATAAAGTGACGGAGTTCGATGCAGAACCAATGCCAAATATGGAGGAGGTTATAAATAGAATGTCGGGGCACAAATACTTTAGCAAATTAGATTTGTCAAAAGGTTATTGGCAGGTAAAAATGACGTCTAAGGCAAAACCCCTAACTGCGTTCGAAACCCCCAAAGGCTTGTTTCAATTCAAAACTATGCCCTTCGGTTTGGTAAACTCAGGAGCAACATTTTGCAGGTTGATGAGAAAGATTCTGTCCGAACTTTCTAACGTTGATAGCTTCGTCGATGATATGTGGATCTTTACCGAAACTTGGAAAGACCACTTGACGTCATTACGTGAAGTTTTGGATAGACTTAGGACAGCCAAGTTGACGGCAAAACCTTCCAAGTGTATGATTGGGTATAGCAGTATCGAATGTCTTGGTCACAGTGTAGCTGCTCAGTCAGTAAGACCGCAAGAAGACAAGATACAAGCTATAAAGGATGCTCCTCGACCTTCTACTAAGAGACAAATAAAGTCATTTCTTGGGTTGGCTGGTTTCTACCGCCGTTTCATTCCAAATTTCTCATCTATCGCTTCCCCTTTGACAGATTTAACTAAGAAAAGTAGACCAAACAAGATCACAGACTGGCAGGGCCATCATGAAAAGGCTTTTCAGACCCTGAAGAATAGACTCACGTCTAGTCCTATTCTTCGTCTTCCTATCTTTCATGATGGGAATCCGTTCATACTCCGGACGGACGCTTCTGATGTTGGTATAGGAGCCGTTTTGCTCCAAGAATTTGAAGGGGAAGGACGACTTCCCATTGCTTATGCCAGCAAGAAACTTTTGCCTCGTGAGAAAAACTATTCTGTAATAGAGAAGGAATGTTTGGCTATTATCTGGGGTGTTGAGAAATTTTGCAAGTATCATTACGGAGTAGAATTCCTGCTTGAGACAGACCACAAGCCCTTGTCTTATATGCAAACAGCAAAAGTTCTCAATCCTCGAATTATGCGTTGGGCAATGAAACTACAGCCGTATAGATTTCGGATTGTTGCAATTCGGGGCCAAGAAAATTTGGGGGCAGACTACCTTAGTAGGTAATTCTTCGCACGGTTGTTGTGTAAATAGGTGTCTTGTTTAGATAGGTTCATCCTATTCCATCTCTATACACAAAGAAAAAACATTTCTGATTGTTTTTTCTCCAAAAGGGGAAACCTTTGTTACGAGATGGAATAGGAAACCTCTCTGGTGCTTATGCACATCTAAATTATTTTAGTAGATATATGGTAGGGCGGTGCGAGTGAAATATTTTAGGTGAAATATGGTACGCAAACTGTGCGGCTCCATGAACAAGTCATGCACATATCATACGATGTATGCATGAGTGGTTTATAGAGAGCTGTTTTTACAATACAGGGGGCCGCTAAAAGGCCGAGTCCTATAGAATTTGCCTAAAAATCGCCAACCGCCAAATTGTGCCATATATGATTTTTATTCCCGTCACGTGTTGTGTGGGTGTTCGTTTTGACAGGAGTCATGTCATTGATTATAGGGTCGTTTCATCAATTTTTCCTATAGGAAATATACTATTTGAACGCAAATCCATTATCTACTCGATTTTTGCTATCTGGCTTTGTTTGTGGCCGGTATCTCCACCTCGCCACGAATTGAGCAAGGTAATAAGAGTAGGCATGATTTTCCGGTAGTATTCATAGATATATAAACCCTGAAAAAAGCGGACACTTTAGCAGCAGGTCAAGTTGTAAGAGTGAACACAACATTGTGACGGGGAAATAGAAAGTATATTGAAAGGTATGTTAAATCTATGTTTAGTATTATTTTTGTATGAACATGCTTGTAGGTTTTGGAGGGGTTTACTTCTAGTATACCCCAACTTTCTGAAGCCTATTCTGAATTCACTGTTGTGGCCTGTAGTGATTAGGCTACTAGCTTTGCCAGCTAGACGTCGCAGAATTGATCCCAGGCTTCTCCAGTAGTAGAATGAGTCTTTCTAAGTGAGGTCCTGTCTCATGCTGACCCTAGATGTTGGTGAGACGTAAAGTTTGGACACCCGCTCATTCTAGATTCATTTAGGCTTTTAGACCCCTTTTGTAGAATGTAATTAATAAACGCCGGGTCACTTGTTTGATCCGTGACTTTTGACTAGCTGTGGTTAGAAAACCGTGGTTCCGTCCCAATATGATATTAGGTGTAGAAGGGACGTAAACTTAAGACGGGTTTAACCATATCTTCATCATCAGGGCAAACTCTTACAAGAGCCTGTTGGGTTATCCGTGATGATGAACCGTAATGAATTTTATTTTACAAGCATGTTCACGTTGATTAGAAATAATTTTGTTCAAGAAGAATTACGAGTTCATTTTGTAATGATGCCGTTTTTGACTGATAACTCAGTTTGTGCATGTATGTACATATAAAGAACGTGATGATGATAAGTGGGAGTATTTGGTCGCCACACGTCATAACGGCCTGAGCGGCGGGGATGACGTCAGCTGCGTCATCGGCGTCGCGAGGACGGTTGTGACGGGGTGCCTACCAAATACAGAGAGAATTTACGGCAAACAGTGTTGGCCCTTATGAGACACTAACAAATGTTGTGGATTATAGATGAAAATCTTCTGTTGTAGTTTCTATCTGTTATTAATGTAATGAATTTGTGAATAGCTATATTTGTGAGCCGTGTTGCGGAGAAGGATATGAAATAGAGATTGTTATGTTTCCTGTAATTGGCGGCTGACCAGGTAGCGCAAAGGCGTGGTCTGTTCAATTGCCTCTTACTTGTGATAATGTAGTGAGCACAAATTTGATGAGTATTATGCTCAGTAGTAGTGAGCATTAATTGATTTCTGTAGTGCTCAGTAAGGAAACATGAACTTTGAGTATTATTGTGTCAAGCGCTGGGTGCTGATAATTTGATGCACAGTCAAGTTGAGTTCTGCTGTACGGTTATTTGTCGCATGCACTAATCAGCCTGTATGTCTGGTCGGCGCATGCGCAATAACGGTATATGCATGAACATATTCTTACTTCTCCGGGAGGGGGATCATGATATAGCATGTATGTTTTGTGACTCGTATCTTAGTCCAGTTATCGTAATTTGCAGGCACGACAATGTGTGACCTGCTGCTCCCTGCTTCATAGCAGCAGGTACTGGTACGACGCTAGGCGTTAGGGTCCAGCAAGGGCGGACAGACCGCCGTAATCAGCGCCTACCAGGATAGAAGCAGAATCTTCTAAATCATTGTTCGTTGTAAACAAATGTGAGACCATGGAAGAGGTCAACTTACCTGCAGGTTATTTGGACGATCACTAAACCCCTGATCGGCAAACGTGATCGTTAAACCTAGCATTATCAACTATGTTGATAGACTAGTTCTACTAGTTCGCGAGAGGAAGTTTCACGCGAGTGGGGGATTCACCCTAAGTTATAAACTGGCCAGTCGCGTCTTGTGTTGTTTTTTTTTTATATTTTTGTTGTTGTTTTTGTTGTTTGCTTCTGTAGGTATTCACGTCACCCGTTCCGAGCACAGAACAGTGTTTTGCCTTCGGAGCGGACGTCGTGAGTTGGCTACAGAAGCAACAAATTGTGATGTTTTGTGTTAGTGAGTGTTGTATGTAGATACTGTAAATAATTCATGTCATTCATTTAACATCTTTCTTGTGCCTTACCCCACAGCTGCCCGTACACCTGTCAGAGATCACGCTCGGTTGTCTTGTCAGCATGGGGGTTTGCGGGACGCCGTAAACCCACATGTCCCATTTTTGTGCCCAACATCATACTTTACAAGCTTCCTACGCTATACTGGTTACCAAAACTTCATAAAAGACCTTACAAAGCACGGTTTATTGCAAATTCTAGCTCTTGCACTACCACTGAACTTTCTAAATTATTAACTTCCTGTCTTACTGCTATTAGAACGCATGTGATTAAATATTGTATTAAAGTCTTTGAAAGATCAGGAAGAAATCTGTTTTGGTCTATTAAAAATTCGAATGAGGTTTTAAATAAATTGAAATCCAGACATTTTCGTGCTTCAAGTCTGTCTACTTACGATTTTTCCACTCTTTATACTACACTTCCTCAAAATCTTATTGAAGAAAAGCTTAATGATTTAATTGAATGGGCTTTTCACAGAGAAGATTCTCTGTATCTTGCATGTAATGTCAGAAATGCATTTTTCACTTCTAAAGAGCATAAGAATTATACACTTTGGTCTAGTCAGAAAGTGTGTGATGCTCTCACCTTTCTACATGACAATATTTATATTAGATTCGGTACTAAGTTATTTAGACAAATTGTGGGTATTCCGATGGGTACCAATTGCGCACCCCTTGTGGCTGATCTGTTCTTGTATTGTTATGAAAGAGACTTCATGTTGTCGCTTTCCATTGATAACCAATCTAAAATTATTGAAGCTTTTAGCTCCACTTCTAGATATTTAGATGATTTATTAAATATTGATAATACCTATTTCGATGATTTGATCAGTCAGATTTACCCACCAGAACTTCAGTTAAATAAAGCAAATTCTTCTGATACCGAGGCCCCGTTTTTGGATTTACATCTATCTATTGTAGATGGATTTGTTTCGTGCAAAATTTATGATAAACGCGATGACTTTGATCTTGAGATTGTAAATTTTCCTTTTTTGGATGGTGATGTTCCTCGTGCGCCGTCCTATGGCGTTTATATTTCGCAATTAATTCGATTTGCTAGAGTGTGTAGTCATGTAACTGACTTCAACACTCGTAATAAATTATTAACGGCTAAACTCCTTAATCAGGGTTATCGGTACCATAAACTACGCAAAGCCTTTTCAAAATTTTATATACGCCATTCTGATTTAATTTCAAAATTCAATATTGGACTTAAATCTCTTCTGCAACAAGGTCTATCGGAACCCGAATTTTATGGTGACTAAGTATATAAATTCAGAAAAATATATAACCGCAATGACTTCAGCACCCAATTTCGTAAAATCATTCTTCGATATAAAAAGATTGGGTACAACATGGATGTTATACGACAGATTGCATGCATGGTAGTTAACCCAATCAAGGTTGGCAACTTTGTTTCCCTCTTTAATTGCACGCCGGTTGGTCAGGCCTCAGATTCTATGACGGCTCCAACGTAAAGGCTTATTGAGAATTAGATAGATCTAATTCAAGGTAATATTGGTTGGTGCCTGATGCTCTGTCTCTGGTCGGGCCCATCGGAGTCTAACTGTTGGTTTTCTTTTGTTCCAGCATTTCAGTGGTTTCTTGCTGTCGAGTCCTCACCGTTGTCTCACCTCTGTGGTTCTTTGATTTTTTGTGTTCAAGGAGATTTTGCACTGATGAGTTAGGAGGCCTTCATGCGGTCTGAACAAATTATTTGTCCAAATCGCGACGGAAGTAAGTGCGAGGATTGTGGCCACGTAAAATCGATTTAAGCCCCCCCCAGTGGAAATCATTCCACTGACCGTTCCAAGGCGGTTCTTCTGTGGCTGTTTATTTATGGTGTTGTTTGTTACTTACTGTGTGTATCACTTGTGTCTTTTTATTTTGGATGGCCATATGGCCATTTTGTGGGAAAGTAACTGTCCTTATGGCCTTCCTTTGTTTAGGTTTCCATTATGGTCTGGTCGCTTAATGTTTGTGTTTCTTTCCCTTTGGTGTCTTTGATGGGTGGAGTAAGTTAATTGTATCGATTCCTGATCTTTGTTTTACTTCTCCTTTTTTATCTATTTCATAACGAATTTTCAGTGAGCCATCTGTATCTCTACTTTCTTTGCAGCAAACACAGACATCTGCGAACAGTCTTATTTCTGATGCAATGTCAGTGGAAATATCATTTATGTGCAGAGAGAACAAAAGTGAACCAACCACAGTCCCTTGTGGAACTCCAGATGAAACTGGAGCCCACTCCGAAGATTCACTATTAACAACAACGCGCTGTTTTCTGTCGCAAAGAAAGGAAACTATCCATTTGAGATACCCCCCCCCCCCACACACCCCGATTCCATAACCAAATAACCTACATTAAAGTAGTTCATTTGGCGGAGTGTCAAAAGCCTTCACGAAGTCCAGTATAAAAGCGTCCACTGCCCCCCTTTGTACACGATTTTTGCTCAGTCATTTATAACTGTGCTCAACTGAGTTTTACAACTATGTTTTTTCCTAAATGCATGTTGTCTGTCTGACAAAAGTTTATGCTTATCCAAGTGGGCCACGATGTTTGAGCAGACTATATGCTCAAGCAATGCAATTTACACAAAACACAAGTCAGAGACACAGGGCAAGAGCCCTATCTCCTTTTTTTGAAGACTGGACAAATGTTCGCTAGGAGCCATTCTTTGGGGTTTTTACCCATATCAAGAGACTTTGAATAGGTGTGCAAAAAACTGGACCTAACTCGTGTCCTAGTGTCTTCAGGACTCTAGGATGAAGCTCATCAGGTCATGAGGCTTTAGTGAGGTTTAATCCTTAATGTAACTTGAACACTCCTGCAGCTGACACAACAATATTATCCATAAATAGGGCTGATCTTCCAGTCAATGGACCCTCCATGAACTCAGTTTTATACAACGCATCATTGGATTGACCAACTAGTTCCTCTGCCCTTACAGTATCTGATTCAGCAATCCCATTCCCTCCTCTTTCATTAAGGGGTGGGATACTTTGCCTGTCTTTCTTCTTGCTATTGATATATCTGTAGATGTCTCTGGGATTTGCCTTTACATCACCTACCAAGTTTCTTCCGGAGTTTACCACTTCCCGTCCTTTTTGCCTTTGCATGAATCTTATTCCTTCTACGATTTTGTTCTTCTTATCTCTGGTGGGATCCAGGGTATCGAAGATGCAGACCTACTAGTTTTTGAGGCGATATGATTTTCGGTCGACGTATGGATAAAAGAAGTTATCAAATCGAAGTTCTCCTGGACAGACCGAGCATCTGAATGACCATTAAAGAATTTCTCGCTTGCAAATCAGAGCGCATCCTTCCCCATAGTTTCATAGTCACCTTTTTGATAAGGGTACAACTGTCGAGGATTCTTTATTGGTGGAATGCAAAGTTTTAAATATCCGGAGACAATATCATGATTACTTATTGTCTCTGGAGACTGAATATCTTCAAACTGTCCTGGCAAAGTCGAAAGAATCAGATCCGTTGTGTTCTTATCACGAGATCGAAAGATAACACTTTGTTCAAAGCCATGATCGTTCATAATGTCAATTAATATTTGTCCTTCGGACTGACTCAGCATCGTGCCTTGTTTGCTGAGGTTGTCGGGCCAAACAATGTCTCTGAAGCTGAGGTCACCTAGCCCATGTACAGCCGGGGGATTTTATCCTTGCGCTGCGCCTTAATGCAATCAAGTTGATCTTTAAACAGCTTGAAGTTTTTGACCGTACCATTTGGTGGTCGATACCAACTTGCTACGAAGTGAGAAGTTTATTTGCAAAAAAACTTAACCCAGATCGAAACGGTGGAATTTCCCAGTCCTGTGGAAGGCATGTGAGGGATGTCACATCATCCAACCGCCATGGGACTGCCTATCTTTTCTATAGACACTGTGCTGACAAGTTTCAGGGAAAAGCTCAGATTTTGTGGTAATTGAACTGTCAGTCTTTGTTTCCTGAATAGCCACAATATATGGTTGAAAAGTATCGAAGAAAGCTAAAAGTTAAAATTTTTTCCACTTATTCCTTTGATGTTTATACTTCAAAGTTTCAAACCTTTTTTTACAAAATTCGGCTTATTTTCGTCGGCAGTGGAAGATTTACTTCTCTTATCCATTGACAGAGGTTCATTCTGTTTGACTTACTCAGTTCTATATATTCGTTGAAGAAGGAGTCTGAAAAATTGCACACCTCACATGTTGGACAAATCCAGTGACAGTTTGAGTTTACCAAAGTGCCATTCTCTGCATCTGAAACATTCAGTGTGTATCCACATTTCACAATATTCACATTGAACTGCTTTGTGGCCATTAAGGACAACACCGCTGCAAAGACCACAATCAGCTTTGCAGTCCTTGCAATACAAAGGCTTAGCTTCATACAATTGCCTGTTATCCAAATCAGAACATGAGGAGTTAAAACGTTTGTTACGGTCCTTACATTCTATCCATTTCTTGGAACCGTTGCAACATTTTTGCAGGGTCCGCAGCGAAACCTTTGGCAGGGGTTAGTTTCAATGTCTCCGACCAAGATTATGAGTATAGCAGAATATGTACCGCCTTAGGACTTGAAGTTTTGACCTCAGATTCTATGACTGTTCCAGCGTAAAGACTTACTGAGAATTAGAGATAATTTAATTATTAGTAATGTTGGTTGGTGCCTGATGCTCTGTCTCTTGGTCTAGTTATTTCATACTTGTGTTTTTTCCCTTAGGTGTCTCTGATGAAAGCTTAGGGTTAATTGTATAGATTCCTGATCATTGCCCTCACTTCTTTTGTGTAAGCCCTTCGAACACGTTCTGTTCCCACTCTTAACACCTTCTCTTCTCCCAGTCTTCCTCGTAATTGCCGAGTACTTGAAAACACTATAGCAGCCTTCCTTATTTGTAATCCTGCACTCCTGATTTCCATCATCTTGATGCATTCTATTAGTTGTTTTTAAAAGAATGAAATGGGAAACAAGGGAACCTTCATTTTAATATACTGAGTTGTGGTTTGATTTACAATGACTTACGATGGGCGCCAAGCAACAATCCTGATTCCGAGTTTATCACAGCCAGCGCACTGACAACAACAAAAGGGCTAATCAGTACACTTGTCAAAATATATACAGCTCAGCACACTCAAATATCTGAAAACTCACCGGCTATTCAGAAGCATGAAAGTGACAAACTACCTAATTTTGATCTTAAGACTTTCAGTTTGCGTTACCCCACCCACTAGTGCGGCAAAAGCGGGAAAGAATGTCAACATTTTTATTAATCTACAAAGGAAATAATCAATTATCTACGGAAAGAGCGAGAGAAATGGCGGAACCGAACACAAATCGTCAATATAGAGTTGCATCGTCTCTCTCTCTCTCTCTCTCTCTCTCTCTCTCTCTCTCTCTCTCTCTCTCTCTCTCTCTCTATTGCATCGTCGCATACTACCCCCTCTCTCTCTTGCAGCGCCGAATATTAACTCTCTCTCTCTCTCTCTCTCTCTCTCTCTCTCTCTCTCTCTCTCTCTCTCTCTCTTAATACAACCAACTTCTTACAGAATCATGAATACACAGAATGTTATTACCCTTAAAAAAGATTTTCACTGACTGTCTCAACAAGTCTATTTGAATCTTAGAATTGCAAAATTATAATATGAGCATATGTATTCTTATTGTACTCATACATAAATATGTATTTTGTATACAAATAGTACAACCATTGCAGTACCGTCATGGAGAGGATATATTTAGTTCCTCATAATCTTAAAAAAAACTTAATAATTTATAGGGAAGCCTCCATGCCTACACCCAATCCATATTGATATGTACATATAGTATATGTTTGTGTATCATGAAATTTCAAATAAATAAATAAAATGGTCTTCTTTTTATTCACGTTTTGCGGCCCAAAGAACTGTAATTCCGATTGGTTGAGGCGGAGTCTTTGAACTAAATAAGACGGTAATATCGAGCGCAAACCCATCATAAAAATATTGATAACTATGCCACAATGAAACCTGCCCTATACCACGGCCTTTGATTGTGTGTGTCAGGGAGGAGTACACAGAGGCCTTAACGTTGACTCGGCGTTTATTTAATTTTTACATATTACTGAGATAAATGCACCGACAATTGGGTGTAAAATAACTTTCTTAAAGTTGCTTTCGAATTGTGTTGGTAAACGCGTTAAACCTATACGTTTTGTGTACTTTTGACAGTGGGTTTCAAAGCCACAATGCGTATCAGGATGTCCAAATGTAATCTTGAATAGCGAAATCGTTGCATTTATAGAAAAATACAAGTTCTTTGCTGTGTTTTGAAAGCTAAAGGTAGCAGAAAGGAAAGAACGATCATGGGTGAAAACTCCGATTGCATATAGTAGGAAGAGTTATCTCCTCATAAAATATCAACCAATATAGAAAAGAGCCCAAATTGCACACAAAAAGTACTAAATTAAAAAGTTCTTGAGGAAAAGGGAGAAATTTGTGAAAAATGTTGAAGGACGAGCTCTTTGATTTTATTTTCTACTGTTTTCTACGAATGAAGAGTTATCTCCCCATTGTTTAGTATGATGCTACCCATTTTGGAGCTTACAGCCAGTTTAGAAATAATGTAGGGTCATTTATCTTTAATTTGAGACCTGTTTCGTCCTTTATGAAGGTGAGGTATATTTTTGTCCATTGAACTAGGTTCGACAACGCGCCTTCTACGCCTCTGCCAGATGTAAGTTTCATTAAATTATATACGAGGGAGAAATTAAATTGTCAGTCGTGTGTTAAGAAACTGTTTATGTATTTTATATACTATATGTTATATAATATATGCTATACGTTATATGCTATACAGTAGATAATGTATTCCAGGAGTTTTCAAAATGCACGCACAATTACTTGGCCAGCTTAAAGTGTGTGGGAATATGAGAAAATGATCGGATCTCTTTGTCGTCAGACTGACCTAGCTCATAAGAAAACTGTACTTATGGCTAAGCAACGAACACGCACACATGTAGCGGAGACATTGAGGTAGCTTCATGCATGAAATCCTGTTAATTGGGTTTCACAGGATCTCATTACGATAACACTCCTGTGCAAAATTACTACTTTTCTGATGAAAATCTGTGGTATTTTTTATTATTGTTACTTCAAACACAGCGAGTTGGACCGGCCATGCATATTAACCCTATTGGTTTCATTGGGCGACAGGGCTTGAGATATCATTGTATCTCAATGTCGGGTAAAAGTCCCACAAAATTGGAAGCAACGTCTCCAAAATGACCTTTACAGTGTTGACACCTCCCCTGTGCTTGGGCAACGCGGAGTTTTTCCTAGTTGAGACGGGAAGCAGTAATTTCTGCGAGAGAAAACAACAAAAATGGCATGTGTCATGCTCAAAAATCAATTCTAATACAGCGCGTCTACATAAGCAATGGGAAGGACGCAACAAATCATGGGGTGGAAGAGCGTGACGAATGACGTCATTAAAAGCTGTGGATTTTGAGTCACTCGTAGATGCATTGACTTTAGACGGTGAAACGTCATTTTCCCGCATGAAAACGTTAGCTAAAGCGATCTATTTCATTTTATTATATGCCGTCGGGTATGAGAATGTAATAACACCATGTAACAAATTCGATAATCCACTATGGGATGAAATATGCAAATTACTTGGAATCACTCCGTAACGTTACACATACGACGTCCTTGACGACGTCGCGTTTACTAATGGCGGAGTATAGACATTTTTGTACAAAACTCGTGAATTAAAATCGTTTAAAATGCATATGATAAATAGAATCTTGCATTCGTGCTCATGTACCATTTAATTTATGAAACTATTTGAGGAAAAGGGATAAAATGCTCGGACAAGCCTCGCATTTTATCAATTTTCCTCAACTCGTTTAATAAATTCAATTATACAAGAACATTCATGTAAGACCCTAATTGGTGGCTGCCCTGTTCTTTTTCGGTTAGCCGATTCATATACTAATTATCAGTCATCGTATGATAGATTCTGAAAAGGATAGAAATGGCTGTTATTGTCACTTGTGTAAATGTAAACACATACAATTGAATAAATATATATATAAAAAATGTTATGTTCTTTATATGTATATATATTCTTATGTCACCATTTTTGGGTCGATTCTTTTGCAATCGACCCAAAGTAACTAAATGACAGAATCTGAAATAGTTCTTTTGTCCACGAGACATCGCTGATTTGGAGAAACCAAGTTAATGGTTATTATTAGAAAATTGTCGCGCTATATTTATCGATCTTTCATGTATGTCAGAGTGTTGGGTGTTGCTGGATGCCTTATACAACTGCGTATACCCAGATGAGATGCCGCTCGACCGGCTGCTCATGGTCTACAATGTTTGCTCCAAACACTGGTATTTAGGGATAAGTCTCAGTTGTCAATTTCATAGTATATTTTTCAAAATAGAATTTCTTTTCTGAACTCGATAGGGAGCACGACTTGATGATTGTTTTGATTTCAGTTTGTACAGTCCTGATATTTCAATGTGATTAAAATTGAGTGCTTGAAATAGATGACGGTATGTCTATGTGTGTTTGAAAGAGATGACAGTATTCCTACATACAATGTTCAATCTGCGGTTTCAAATTATCCCCTTCGATTCCAATGTCTGTAACTGCGTAATTCTCGTAATGGTCATCCTTTACAACCCTAAACTTATGCAAACAGTGTAGATCCTGATATATTGGCTCAGAGCAATCTTATAGGGATATTTTCTTGCCGTTCAGCTGGACGCTCTATTTTGTCAAATGGATGTGCTCAACTTCAGTGATGGAATTAACTCTAGGGTGAGAGTTGTTTGACGATATAAATAAATCAAATCACTGACAGCACTGACTGGATGATTGTCTCTGGGTGCAGGCAGGGAAAATTGCCATGAACGGGGACTTGAATAATTCCGGTTTAATCTTAAGCTTTTGAACATAATGCAAACTGTGAAGAACCTGATCAGACGTCGAGCTTCTGTGGCGTCTGATCTGGGTTTACAATGTTTGCTAAACCCAACACATGATTTCACAACATATTTTAAAGATAACTTTCATACATATACGCAACACTCTGACCTCAGAGTGGAATAAATAACACGGCTATTTTTAGGTCGATTGTCAATCGACCAAAAGTTATATAGCAGAAAAGCTCTTCAGTGCTGAAGTCCACATAACCATGACTAACTTGTCGAATTAACTTTTTATAGCCGCAATGAGGTCAGAGTGTTGCGTAAGAGGCTTATCTGGGTATCATAGTTTGGGCTTGGCAAACAGTGTACATCCAGACCAGAGGCAACAAAACATGGGGTCTGATCAAGATCTACACTATTTGCAGTAGCATGATCATGATGATTTAGGTGGTGCAGGCAGTGTCGATGATAATGATGACGATGATGATGACAGTGATGATGTCAATGACAATGATGACCATGCATTATAAACACTTTGCAGATTTTATATTAAAATATGTGTGTATGAAAATACTTAGAAAGCGCTAAATAAACACAGAGAGAGAGAGAGAGAGAGAGAGAGAGAGAGAGAGAGAGAGAGAGAGAGAGAGAGAGAGAGAGAGAGAGAGAGAGAGCACGTTCTTGTGCTTGCATATCATATGTCTTCTAGAAATCGTTAAAAGCTTATGTCGTAGTTTGTTTATTTGTTTGTATTAGAGTTTAACGTCCCAGTCAACACTATTTACCTATCCACACTTTTCCGGGGTAAGCTTATACGTAAGCGGTTAACCAGTACTGTGCACTTTCTTTTGCCAGAAACTGACAACTGTCCTTCTTGAATCAGCAGAAGGGAGAAAATGACAATAGAAATGATTTCATGATCAATCGCCGCGAAAGAATGTTGCCGTCCCCGGCAGGTATCGAACCCGCGTCCTCCTGATCACCAGTCAGGCGCGCATCCGACTGAGCTACCGAGGCCGGCGATATACCGTAGATTGTAAGTCCGAACAAAAATTCAGCCAACTTCAATTTAAAGCTAACACACCTGTAGAAACCGTCAACAAATATTATCCGTAACCATGACGACTCCAGTGTCACATAAAGAATCAGGCAAGACTAGCCTTTCATCCCGGAGTATGCATTGTATATGGATTGTTGAACCGTTTCATGTGTAATGGAACTTACCGCAAAAGATTTTCTGAATCCATTTGACAATATGAGGTGACACAAAGAGCCAATTGATCGAATGCATTACGAAAACACACCTGTACAGATACACTGTAACCTTAATTGCTGAAAAAATGAAAATTTTAAGATGAAAATTTATGATATTTTTCTTATTTCTGCTTAAAATATAGATTGTTGGTACTCCTTAGGACTGTCTCGGTACTCCTTAGGACCGCCTCATCGAGGCTGTTCTAACGAGTACCCACAAACTTTATTTTAGAACAGAAATAAGAAAAATAAGGTTACCCCTGTAAACCCCAGTTATACTATATAAAAGTGGGGTCCAAGGGGGTCAAATTTATATACGCGTGTTTTCGTGATGGTTCAGCCTACAGAACCCCCGGAAGGACATGCTGGTTAATGACAGATTCAATCTGTCATTTCTAGCCATTCTGCGTGTTGTAAAGTAGTTCCGGCTTTCTTACGACTTTCTTCCGGCTTTGACAGCCAAAGAAATATGAGTCCGCACAAAATGTAGTCCGGTTTGGCGCAGTTATCAAAATTGTACATCCTATAATCGCAATACAAACTTTTGAAGCAGACGACTTGACGATTTATCTTACCTTTCAGAGAATAAATTCAACATTTAATATGAATCAGCTGCATCATGCGAGACTGTATACCCAGATCAATGCGGCGTCTGCTCAGACGTCTGCTCAGGTTTTACACTGTTTTCTAACAGTGCTGTCTATATTTAATCCGTTAAGACCAGCCGGTCAGCTGCAGACCAGAATAGTAATGGGTTTTCCGACATTAGAGGTCAAGTCTAGGTCAGTTACAACTAGGTGTATATCAGACGTTGCGTGAAAGGCTGTCCCTTTCAACCCTGGAATATGGTACAGATACCTATGCAAACAGTATAGGTCCTGTGATATCATTCTAGGTGCCATATTTAGCAGAATGGACGAGCCCAACTTCAGTGATGGAAATGTACACTCCAGAAACTCAAGGCAGTGAATAAATCAAAGCACTGACAACACTCATGCCGATTGTCTTTAAATGCAGGCTGGTCATGAACGAGGACTTGGACTGATTCAAGATGTTAGTAACTGATGCAAAAAATGTATAACAAGATCAGCGCCGTGTTCTGTGGCGTTTGATCTTAGTTTACATTGTTTGGCAGATCGAACATTTGATTCGAGTGCAGATTTTACAGATAACACTAACATGTACCCAAGACTGACAAACGACCCGGCTATGTTCGGGTTGATTGTTTGGCATTCGACCCGAAGTTACTAATAAGAAAAGCGATTCAGAGCTAACGTCTACGTGACTATCACTGACTTCTCGGAATAACCTTTTTCTTGCAGAAAATAGCCGCAGTGAGATCAGGGTATTCCATAAGACTGAAGAGGGTCATCCTGGAATCATAGGGTGAGCTTGGCAAACAGTGTAGACCAAGTTCGGACGCTGCCCAACGCGCTTCTTATCAAAATCTTTACTATTTGTAATTTCAGAGTTAAATCAAACAGTTTAAATCTCAGCTCAGGACTTTTACCCCAATCTACATCCCACCAACACTTTCGGTGCTTTGATTCTGAAACCAAACGATTGCATGATTACAACACGCTTAGACACCATGCCTTTAAGCTAAAAAGGTTAAAAAAGGGTTAAATCAATCAACCGTGACGTATGGCTACCAGTTCGGCCACGATCCTGTGTTTTGTTTTGTTTGATTTGAGGTTTCACGTCCCCGTCATCACTGTATAGGTCATTTTGGAGACGTTGCTTCCAATTTTGTGGGACTTTTACCCGACACTGAGATGAAATGACATCTCAAGCCCTGCCGCCCAATGAAACCAATAGGGTTTATATGCATGGACGGTCCGACTCGCACCGCTTTGCCTGGGCGGGCTTAGATCCTCTAAGCAGATTACCAGTACTCGTGTGCGGGTCGGTTTCATCTCTGCGTGGAAGCATCATGCAGCCCATTTATTTCTTCAAGGGCCGATGGGCGGGGTCAACGATCCTGCGTACCACCTTCAGACCAGCACTGATAGAAACAACATGTTTAGGATCAAACTTTTGATATGTGATGAAAGGTCGTGCCTAGAAAAGAAGAAATTGTATTTTGTTCTCAAAAAGCATCAAGTGAGAACGTATTGCAACATTTTTCATTAAACCCTGGGCAGTCAGAGTGAGTGTTTGAGTTTTACGTCCCACCAACAGCTAAGGTCATACGGAGACGATACCTCGGTTTAAAGACTCATCCGAAAGTCTGGAGAAGTCCGGAATAGATCCTGCGATCCCTGGTTTACAAGACGAGTAGCATAACCACTACACCACGGAGGCTTCTAATGGACAGTTAGAAGCTGGACGGGAAGCGGATGGCGTTGACTCATTTTGGGTGCCACATGTGTGTGATCTATTTGTCTGTTGGAGCGACATCTTACTATCAACAGAAGACGCTAGTGGACGTCGATGTAGCGGAAGACCGACGTCAGTACGTCAAGATCGATTCATCCGACAGACGCATATGCTAAGTAGATTTCTGCCGGCATCTGCTACGCTGTACCTGTAGATAAACAAAGGGTTTCAACTACCGACTGATAAGCACTGACACTGTTCGTCGCCCTTATGCGATGCACTTTTGAGAGCTAGACGTCCCTTGCGTGACCAAAATTAAGACGTCGACACAGTACGGAACACTTACGCTGGTGCATGAAATACGTACATGTATATTGGCGTCTAAGCGACTCGCGTGATATGCGTTTCAGTGACACATCGCACTTCAGCGTGAATCAAGCCGATTGTCGTTGACATATAGGTGTAAGGTATGCCGAGGCGACGCGTGCGTAATAGAGCATGACATATCGGATGGAATAAGCGAAATGGTATATCCAGCTATTGCATGTAGCTAGCGACATTAAGAACATTCAAGATCATGGCTGAGACGTTAACTGAACAGCCAGACGTTACATCAATCAAGTG
Source organism: Lucinisca nassula (assembly GCA_963580285.1). NCBI lineage: Eukaryota > Metazoa > Mollusca > Bivalvia > Lucinida > Lucinidae > Lucinisca > Lucinisca nassula. The sequence continues at coordinate 54,436,666 of OY757024.1, forward strand.
CGTCGGCCTCAGGTGGTTCCATTTATTTGTTTACGCTTAGAATTCGGGATATCTAATCCAGCAGGATTAAGCGCTGGTTTATAGTGCTATTCTTACTCAAAAATGTATTCAAGCCAATGGAATTCATGTACTGGACTGACCAGCCTTTCTCCTCCGATCTCTTTCCCATAGAGTATCTTTTGTGGGCCGGTATCCACAACCGACTAGACAAAAATGTTACTTATTGACAGTAGCATTGTTGAAACTTGAATTTTAATGTTTGGTTTTGAAAACGTAAGTAGTTTCTTTCCAAAATTTGAAACATTGAATGGCATTTCATAATACCACCGGTGTATAGACATCTGGAAGCATATCATACAATGGAATTTACAGAACTACTTTTCTAAATTTTAAGATCTTTTTAGAAAGGTTGTCTGTAAGTTTTCACAGTGTTTTGATTTTCTCGTAGAATCTGTCATTTCAGTGCCTTTGGCGCTTTGATTTTATTTTAAAGTTGTTTGCACAAGAAAATACCTGTGCGAACAAAGTGTTATCTAGTGCAATTTAGATAGTATCTGTTCACATAGCTAAATATCTTGATCGGACAACACAATAGCTTGTTTCTTGTTCGGACAGCATGCATGGTAACATAATATCTTGTGGGGACAACACGATAGCGTGTTTGCACAACATAATCGGAAACCCCATGGGTCGATTGTTGACAACGTAGTTGCACGTGACGACCGAGCACAAATTAATTTCAAAGCACTGAGGGTACTGATTGGTCGATTATCGCTGAGTTTAAGCTGGGAAATTAATCTTGCCCTGAGACTAAAGCTGTTTCTTTTAACATTTAAATTTCAGTTTTTAAGCAAAATGTGTAGATCCTGACCAGACGCTGCATTTTGGGAAGCCTGACCCTTACAATCCTGTTTTGTAAGCAGAGAGAGTACAACCTGATTAGACGCCGCGTTTTGTGGCGTTTGATCAGGGTCTACACTGCTTGCCAAGCCCAAACCGTGATTCCACACGCTAATCTCACTGCGATTAAATTAACGCTGCTATTTTCTAAAAATAAAAGTTTCCTGCATTTTACCCCAAAATAATAAATAAACACTGCACAATAAAAATGAAAGTCCCGCATGTATCATCTGACCAGGGTCTACACTGCTTGCCAAGCCCAACCCGTGATTCAACACGCTGATCTCACTGCGATTAAATTAACGCTGTTATTTTCTAAAGATAAAGTTTCCTGGATTTAACCCCAAAAAATAATTATTAAATAGAGCACAATAAAAATGAAAGTCCCGCATGTATCGAAAAGCGAGATTTTATCCCATTTAGTACCAGAAACCCCAAAACGGGTATTTGGCAAACAGAACAGGCCCAGATCAGACGCCGCAGAACGCGGTGTCTGATCAGGGCCTACACTGTTTGCAAAAAGTGCAGCCATTTTCCTAATAAATTTTGTAGAAAACATAACCTGACACCTCTAAATTTTGAAAAGGACTCATGCCATATATAACTAGGGAGATTCCATTTGGTACAAAAAAGGGTTATTATTGAAATCATTAACCCCATATATGCCTTGAATCCCTGAAATGAATACCTGATATATGCATGAATCCCCGAAATGATTAGATCATATTTGCCTAGGATACCTGAAATGATTAACATATATATGCCTGGGATATCTGAAATGATTATCATTATTACCTCATATATGCCTGGTATCCCTGAAATGATTACCCCATGTATGGCTGAGATTCCTGGAATGATTACCCAATATATGCGTGGGATCCCAGGAATGATTACCTCATAAATGCCTGGGATCCCTGAAATGATTACCCGATGTATGGCTGGGATTCCTGAAATGATTACCCAATATATGCGTGGGATCCCAGGAATGATTACCTCATAAATGCCTGGGATCCCTGAAATGATTACCCGATGTATGGCTGAGATTCCTGAAAAGATTACCCGTGTATGGCTGGGATTCCTGAAATGATTACCCCATATATATACGTGGGATCCAAAGAATGATTACCACATATATGTCTAGGATACCTGAAACGATTTTCCCATGTATGCCTGGGATACCTGAAATGATTACCCACTGGATCCCTGAAATGATAACCTCAAACATGTCTGGGATCCCTGTAATGATTACCCCATATATGCCTGGGATATCTGAAATGATTACCCCATTTATGCCTGGGATACCTGGAATGATTACTCTTGCCTTCCTGATATGATAACCTCAAACATACCTGGGATCCCTGAAATGATTACCCCATATATATGTTCTATAAAAGGATTATCCTTTCGAAGCAAGGAATACACCACAGAACTGGAAAATAGGGAGCGTAAATGTTTTCTGGGCCAGACTAGCTAGTTTCGGCCAATTAGGCCTCATCAGTAACTCTCAAATGTTTTCAAAATTCCACAATGGAATCAATGGTCCCAAAGGACAAGAAAATATTAACTACACTATGATGTAGGGCAGGGGGACGTTTTACGGCCGCCACACAGTCCCATACACCAGCTCAGTCCAGCTGTAGTGACGTTAAATATGTTCTATAAAAGGGTTATCCTTTCGTAGCAATGAATACACCAGAGAACTGGAAAATAGGGAGTGTACATGTTTTCTGGGCCAGACTAGCTAGTTTCGACCATTTGGCCTCATCAGTGACCCTCAAATGTTTTCAAAATTCCACAATGGAATCAATGGTCCCAAATGACAAGAAAATATTAACTACACTATGATGTAGGGCAGGGAGACGTTTTACGGCCGTCACACAGTCCCACACACCAGCTGTAGTGACGTTAAATATATTCTATAAAAGGGTTATCCTTTGGAAGCAAGGAATACACCACAGAACTGGAAAATATGGAGTGTACATGTTTTCTGGGTCAGACTAGCTAGGATCCTTGAAATGATTACCCGATATAAGCAATACTTGGCCCTGGTGGGGATCGAATTGGCAACCTCTTGATCTGAAGTACGATGCTTTACCACGGCACCACAGCGCTCCTCCAGTGATCCCTGAAATGATTACCCATATATGCCCGAAATACCTGAAATGATCACCGCGTTTATGCTTGGGATCCCTGAAATGATTACCCCATATATGCATTGGATCCCTGAAAAGGCCATTGGCATACATGATAGACCTAGCTCTGACACCACAGAACTCGACGTCTGATATGGGTCTACATTGTTTGCTTTAACAACAGGAATTAAAGGGTATAAGTACAGGTTTAGGGAACGTTAATGCCAGTCGATCCACCAGTGCTACAAGCGCTTTGATCTATCTATCTATCTATCTATCTATCTATCTATCTATCTATCTATCTATCTATCTATCTATCTATCTATCTATCTATCTATCTATCTATCTATCTATCTATCTATCTATATCTATCTATCTATCTATCTATCTATCTATCTATCTATCTATCTATCTATCTATCTATCTATCTATCTATTCATACATCTTTCCATCCGTCTGTCTATCTATCTATACTGCGATCGCTCACATTCGACCATTACTCGTCCACACCCATGAGAATAATTGGTACCGATGCGTCACATGGGCCAAATGTGAAATTTACGTATGGACAATTTCGATGAATTTTGGGGTCTAACATTTGTGCTCAAATTGCTCATGCATGTTGATAATTTCTGACGTGTGAAGAATTGGTAAGTATTCGTCACACCAGTGAAGAGCTGGTGCGATTTTTTCTCGGGTCTGAAGAATTGGTATTAATTCCACACACATGCGAAAAATCGATAGCAATTCCTCACACATGCGAAAAATTCGTTGATAATTTCTGACGTATAAAGAATAGGTAAGTATTCGTCGCACCTGCGTCCTGTTTTTTGGGGTGGGGGTGAAGAATTGGTAGTAGGTACTATTACATATGTGAAGTATTGGTACCAATTCCTCTTACATGTGAAGAATTGATACCAGTTCCTCTTACATGTGAAGAATTCCTCACACATGAGAAGAATTGGTACCAATACTTCACACATGTCAGAAATCTCAATTAGTTGTCTGCACCTACCAACATTCAGGTCACTGGCTGCAAAAGTTTCTGAAATACAGTGTATTAACTATTTCACTTTTCCATAAAGAAAAGTTACAAAATTTGACCTTATCAGTAAACCTAGTCATCATTTGAACACCTTATGATGGGCTGTAGTCGTAGATGTTACATACCAAGTTTCTTGAAAATCAGTCCACTGGTTCTAGAGAAGATGGTTTAATTGTTTTACCATATATGGGCGTGGAAGCCATCTTGGCCATGTGAACCAGATGCCGCGAACAAACTATCGTTCTCCCTACACATCGTAGCTCAACACAAATTTTGGCTTTGGTTGGTCAATCGGTTTCAGAGAAGATGTTTGAAGAATGTGAATGGACGACGACGGATACCGGAGCAGGGGGTACACTATAAACTCACTTGGTGAGCCTGCGGCTAAGGTGAGCTACATCTAATAACCTAATAACCAGTCCCAACGATACGCGTGTTTGAAAGCCCGCCCATTATGCACCGGTTTGAATCTCGAGTCAAACCAACACATACCGCAAGGCATATCGGACCAAATTGCCTTCTTATTACGGTATGCGTTTGAAGAATAGGAATCGATTGTGAAATGCAGCCGCTTTGGGAGTATTTTTTATCAATGTGAGGAGTATGCATGATTGTTACACATTACGAAATACGCCTATACAAATACATTGTAAACTTCACCGCCGAAAAACGAAAATTGCAAGATGAATAATTAAGATCTTTTACTTATTTCTGCTAAAAATATAGAATGTAGGTACTCGTTAGAACCACCTCATCGATGCGGTTCTAACGAGTACCCACAATATATATTTTAGAGCAGAAATAAGAAAAATAAGGTATACCTCTGTAAACCCCAGGTTTACTATATAAAAGTGGGGTTTCAAAATTATATAGGCGTAGTTTCGTGATGATGAAATTTGACTACGTGCGTATTTCTCTCACACGTATGAAATCCGTGACGTATTGGTGCCAATATTATTCTTCATGCGCTGTGAGGAACTGGTACCGATTCTTCACGGCGTGAAATTTTCGAAATGAGAAAGGTACGGTTCAACAACGCCTACAAAGTAATCATGTAATTACACTAGGGGTCTTTAACCGTCACAGGGGATGACTCTTACTGCACAGGGTGCCTCCAGTTAACGTCCCGAGCCGAAGTTGACATTCAGCCCTGCAAATGATGCCAATGGAGCGTGTTCGGACACAAATAATCACCGCCTCCTGGCTAGAAATGAGGGCCTCTAGCATCGGAGGCAAGTGCACTAACCACTGAGCTATCACGATCCGTACTCAACGCATGTCTTTTCGAGCCAAAAGAAGCAACCATTTTGACCTCAATCAATACAGCATCCAAAGGAAAAACAAAAAAGGAAAACACTATATGTTTTTTCTATTTATGAAGTGTTTTTGTTTTGTTTTTGTTTTTTCATAAGTATACATTTTAAGGAAGTGTTAACGTAATGTCTATGGATGGATGGAAAATTCTCGTTTGAATAGTAAAACCTCGCACACTGTTCAGGCGATTTTCCAGGATTCTATCGAGTTTGTTTGTTTGTTTGATATGATGTATAACGTCCCCGTCAACACTATAAAGGTCATTTTGGAGACGCTGCTTCCAATTTTGTGGGACTTTTACCCGGCATTGAGATGAAATGACATCTCAAGCCCTGTCGCCCAATGAAACCAATAGGGTTTATAAGCATGGCAGGCTTAGATCCTCTAAGCGGTTTACCAGTACTCGTGTATGGTCAGATTCAGCTCTGCAAGGAAGCATCATGCAGCCCATTTATTTCTTCAAGCCCCGATGGGCGGGGATTCTATCGATATCGAGGCACCAGAATAAACACGGTGAACTTAGCAGTTGTTTGCGGTCCCTCTGTGCCCACGCTGATCTGAACCTCCCCTGACTGTTTACAACACCAAAGTAATTTTCTTTTGACGGGCTTCATTTTGATATCCAGTGTCTCAGGGCTTAAGCTTAAATCCTAATCTGATCTGAAACAGACGGTATTAACACAAGGAAATCTCTGTATTTACAAGGTATTTTGTATTTTGTCTTTAACGATTAATATACACGTACTGGATTTTATTTCAACCGGACCTCTTGATGTAACGTAAGAAAGATTCTGCTACTGCTTTTGTTGAAGCTATGCCCACAGGCATAAATAAATTCCCAATAACAGTAAAATTCCGCTATTCAGACCACCTTTGGAACAGTCCCAAAGGTGGTCTCTGACCAGAGGACACTGTATGCAGAAAACACCAAGAAAGAATAACTGCAACCCCACTAAATAAGCTTTTAAAAGCAGAATTAGTCTAAATTTTAGGTGGTCTCAATAGCTGAATTTCACTGTATAAAGCTATTTTATTTACGTTTTAATACTGTATAAGGATTAAGATAACACACCCGTGTGTTGGCCCCCGTCCAGCGGGGCTTCGAGAAATAGATTGGGCTGCATGATGCTTCAACGCAGAGCTGCACTCGATCGCACACGAGTATAAGTTAACCGCTTAGAAGGCCAACGTGTCACGAGTCCATGCATATAAACCCATTGGGCGGCAGGGACTGACATGTCATTACATCTCGATGTCGGAAGCAACGTCTCCAAAACCACCTAAATGGTGTTGACAGGCACGTCCAACCTCAAATAAAACACAACAAACACACCAGTGTGATATAAGCTATTCAGAGCTCAAGCAATGACACTCTTCTGGTAAAAATGTGTGATATTATTTCTTATTAGGGCCCCGCACTGAAAGTGTGGGTGCCCTATAGTAATCACTCTGTCCGTCCGTCTGTCTGTCTGTCTGTCTGTCTGTCTGTCCATCTGTCCGTCCACAAATTTCTGATAGCGCTGCCGGGGCCCTAGTCAGTTTCACTGACAGCTCTAGTTACTGATGAAAACAGATTGTGGTCGCTCATTAGAACCGCCTTATGACTATCCAAAGTTTGAAATAAGCAAAACAATACCACTGTTTACCCATTGCATGTGGGAAACCCCTAAAGGGGTACCTTGGCAAACAGTGCATACCCAGATCAGATCAGTGCTTGCACTATTTGCTAACAGAATGTTCCTTCAAAAAATAGAATAGAATTGACTAAAAAGGCCCCTTATAGGACAAATGGACTTGTCCAACATATAGCAATGGAAGAGTCTACTAGTATACAATGGGTAAACCAAACTTTCCTCTATGTAAACTTTGGTTTCCAAGGGTGCCCATCGCATCACGTGAATAAGTCCGTGAAATAAAGACCCCCTGTACCCACTTTGAATAGAGAAAACTGGGGTTTACGGGGGTATACAATATTTTTCTTATTCTTGCTTCAAGACATAGGTTATGGGTACTCGTTAGAACCGCCTCCATGAGGCGGTTCTAACGAGCACCCACAACCTATGTTTGCAGTACTTAAAAGAAAAATCTCACGGATTTTCATCAGAAAAAAATGGTCATTTTTGTGATGTGAAAAAATGCACTGATTCGCGCGAGTTTGTTTTCATAAGGGGCACAGACCTAGGCTCAGACCTTCGGCGTACTAGTACTCGTGTGTGGTCGGGAAACATCATGCAGCCCAGGTTTTTTTTTGTTTCAAACTTGTAGTTCTGGATAAATTCTGAAAGTCCTATTATTATATTTTTTATTTCTTTCTTCTTGCTGTAAATGTTTCTGAAAGTCTTAAAGTTTGAACCAGACAAGATACAGGCATCGCCCAGATAGGGGATTTACGTGATCAAGCCATCTAATTTGAAAAAAAAAAAATAATAAAAAAAACTTGTTCGTTCATAATATAAAAACATTACAGTTGTGTTTGAGGAAACGTTTCAAAGTTTAATGCTTCAAGTGTAACAAAAGATATTTCCGCTTTGAAAATTAGTTGAAAAAATAAGCCGGTATAATCCAGTTTTAACATATAAACTAGTTTGCATAATTTATGCAATTTTACACAGATTATTCAATATATATTCTAAAATATTTTGCCCTCCGCTCTGCTCGTCCTTGAAATGAACACTCCACTAGAGCCCACTGTATATAGAGAAAACTGGGGTTATCTGGGGTATACATTATTTTTCTTATTTATGGTCCAAGACAAAGGCTGTGGGCACTCGTAGGCGGTTCTTACGAGTACCCACAACCTATGTTTGCGGTATGAATAAGAAAAATATCTCGGATTTTCATAAGAACTGTATCCAATTGGGAGATGTGAAAAAATGCACTATATCGCCCGGTGTAGTATCGTAATGTGATTACTGATTTACAAAAAGAAAGCAGAGTGCAAGTGCATTGTACGGCTGGGGTGAGGGTGGGGTGGGGTTGTGGGGTGGTCACTTCCCTTGCTTCCCAGTATGGGAATGTGCTGCTAGAATAGATGCTCTTTACTGCTTTGAGATTATCTGATTAGGTATGTTTTTCTGTAATGCATCAGGAAAACACACCTATATAATTTTGACCCCCTTGAACCCCACTTTTATATTGTAAAACTGGGGTTTCCGAGGGTATACCTTATTTTTCTTATTTCTGCTCAAAATAAAGATTGTGGGTACTCGTTAGAACCGCCGCGATGAGACGGTTCTAACGAGTGCCCACAATATATATTTTGAGCAGAAATAAGAAAAATATTACAATTTTTCATAATAAAATTTTCATTTTTTACGGCGATAAAGGTGGAAATGTATTTGAATAGGCGTGTTTGCGTAATGGCATAACAAGATCGACCCGGCTTTTCAGGGTTTGAAAATTTGCAGTTGAAACATCAATGGTGTAAGAGGAAAAATCGTGAACTTTTAGCTTTCCTTGAAACTCAGCAACCGCATATTGTGGCTATTCAGGAAACAACGACTGACTCTGAAGCTTTACCCTGAAACATGTCAGTACAGTGTCTACAGAACGCGACTGGAACACGACTCAGAATCGGTTTGGGACAAGGTTTTTGAAACAAAAGTCTTATCATTTTATATCCGATTGGTATCGACCATCAAATGGCACGGTCGAAAACGTACAGTTATTGGCTTGCAGCGACGGCTGCAAGCCATTTAGATTGGAAAAGTGGTTCCGGTTTTAGACTTCTCTTTCTATGTTATTTTGGATCCTCAGGTGTTTTTTTTTAAACAAAAATCAGAGATGCAGTCAGCTTTTTCCGGTGTTCTGGTTCCCTCACCTTATAGCTCAATAGCTTTCGAGTAATAGAATACAGGGTACCAGCTTAGTGAGAGATGGTCTAGTGACAGAGCTATCGTTTCTGTGCGAAAGGTTAACGAGGACATGTAACTTGGCCAATAAGAAATTACTTGATTTATGACAATTTTATTAATTGACACAATTGAAAAACATGATTTATCATTTTGACCTCCGGTTAATATTGGTTGACCTGGTATAATACAGGATAGTCAATTAATAATGTCAAAATTGACCTAAATAGTGTTGACTGGGCCTTTAACGCCAATACAAACAACTAAACAAGAAACTTCCAACTGCCCTTCGTGAATCAGCAAAAGGGAGATAATCAACATGGAAAAGATTTCATGATCAATCTCCAAGAAATATGTTGCCGACCCCGGCTGATATCGAACCAGCGTCCTCCTGATCATTTTTCAGTCGCGCATCCGACTCAGGTACCGAGGCCGTTCACATGCCTATGGGGCTAACACTTAAGCATTAGGTCTCTGAAAACAAAATGACTTCCTGGTTATTGATATAAATACCCCATTAACCCATGTATACCTAGCAGCCTTTTTGTGGAGAAATTTGCAAACATTGCAGACAAGGATCAGACGCCGCAACACTTGGCGTCTCATCTGTGTCTAAACTATTTGCTGAAAGTACATACATTTTTTTGCAAAATTTTCTACTATCAATACAAACCTGGCCCCCCTATAATTGGACATGGACCACTCCACTCCAAACTTCTTAACTGGGAGATATCAATTGTCTTATATGGGTTAATGACACAAAGAATTGCATAATCAACCTACACTGCGTACTTTTAACCCATTTTGTAGTGAATGGAATCATCAACCTTATATCAGTATGAAACGAGTCCATTTAAAAATTTAGGGATGTCTTGTTGTGGCTTCTTTAAACTTTATCTGGAAAATGCAAACATGCAGTGTATACCCTATTGAGACTCCGCGTTCTGCGGTATCTGATCTGGGCCTGCGCTGTTTGCCAGTTGCCAGTTTTGGGATTTCCGGTACAAAATGAGTTGTAAAATGGGCTAATTGGACTGATCTATAAAAAGACGCTGAATGGCGTATTAGTCTACATTGTTTTCATTCACGTCTTTTTACACGGATAATACCTCAGTGAAACCCTGTCACGGTAAACTTTATGGATACATTAATAAAACATTCAAGTTATAATATTTATTTCCATCGGCTGTTCCATTTTACGAGGTACTTTTAAAACCGTTGCGCTATATTTTCTCACGGTGTCTTTTGGTGGTTATTAGGTCGTATGTATTGATGCAAAAAGTAGTGCCAAAATCACTCTTCAATACTCTAGGGGCTATAGCCCCCAAAACTATATTTGCATCCATAGATCATATTCTCACAGTCACGCATTAAGGGCTAGTTTTACAACGTATTTCAAAACGTAGCAGAATGCTAGTGATCGCAGCGGAAGTAAAACGTGGTACATACAACCATACAAAACGCCGCAAAATTAACGTGGCACAACACACGACGGCGAGACTGTGGCCCCACAAAAAGGAGCACTGACGGTAAAAAGACGCTCCTCCAAACCGCGTTCGGCAGCCCCCACTCATGCTCCACCAACGACGGCAGTCGCTCCAACCACAGCAATATGCTAAACAAACCCCGAAAAACGACAGTATGAGACCCGAACTCAAGAATATGCGGACCCAATAGCCTCTCCGGGATCCGGCATATGCCTGTAGTGCCACCCCCTCGGTGTCTATTTACACCGATGTTTTTAAAGTTTGCATCCCAATCCTCACTTAATAGCACTTCTGCATTATGGCAATTTTAAAGCGTTGAAAAGGAATAATTGCTTTAGAATATGTCGCTTTAATAGATCCCAGAATAGTAAAGACAAGGAAGCAAAAGAAAAAAGGAGAAGAAAAAAAAGGAAAAGAAAACTCATTAGACATGGAAAACAGAACATAAGATCAAAAGTCGCATCCAATGGATACATGTATTGAACAAATAACGTCATTTTATCTGCAGATATCATCACGAAAACACGCCTATATAATTTTGACACCCTTGAACCCCACTTTTATACAGTAAAACTGGGGTTTACAGGGGTATATTGTAAACCTTATTTATCTTATTTCTGCTCAATATATAGATTGTTGGTACTGGTTAGAACCACCTCGCATTTTCTTATAGATCGTGGGTACTCATTAGAACCGGGTACTCGTTAGAACCGCCTCATCGAGGTGGTTCTATCGAGTACCCACGATCTATATTTTGAGCAGAAATAACAAAAATATCACAATTTTTCATCTTAAATTTTTCGTTTTTTTTCGGCGGTAAAGTTTACAATGTATTTGTATAGGCACGTTTTCGTAATGTGGAGGGGACGACTACTTAACAGTATTTAATGTGTTAAACTATATGACAGAGGAGACAACAGACCCAGCTTCGTGTCAGTACATCACGTGAACAAGTCTGTGAAATGAACACCCCGCTAAACCCAACTTTATATAGAGAAAACTGGGGTTTACGGGGGTAACCATGATTTTCCTAATTTCTGCTCCAAGACATAGGTTGTGGGTACTCGTTAGAACCGCCTCAATAACAATAGGAATCTTAGCTAATAAATGCTTCGACTAATGGCTGTAAAACTTCGGGCAAAGTATTTGCAGATAATGTAGCTTTAAAACTACAAAGCTTGGAAACAGCGTGCTTTTAGAGTTTATCCTAATGCACCCGACTGAATACAAATTTCGTCGTTCTGATGAGTTTGTGATGTTTTCAACCCCATTTTGCGGATAAGCAGTAACGATTCCTATGTTTGTGAGCTTCTCAGTGAAACGAAAGGTCTCTTGCCTGATGCCTCCAGTTGACCTGTCTCATGAGCTACGCCGGTCGGTGTGTGCTCGGAGGGGGGTGTGCTGTGTTTGCCGGGTCTCGTCCATCATCTGTTTCGGTTTCAAAACTTTGGGGTTTAGACACACTGATGAAAATTAAATATCAGAAAGGCCTCTGTGTCACTAAATTTAGTATAGGTCGCATTAATAGTAGTTATATATTATACTTTCTATAAAATTACGTTTATTTACCCGGCCCACGCCCATCGGGGCTCGAAGAAATAGACGGGCTGCATGATTCTTCAACGCAGAGCTTAAAATGACCACACACGAGTACTGGTTAATCTCTTAGAGGAACTAAGCCTGTCCAGGAAAAGCGGTGCGAGTCGGACCGCCCATGCTTAAAAGCCCTATTGGTTTCATTGTGCGACAGGTCTTGAGATGTCATTTCAACTCATTGTCGGGTAATAGTCGCACAAAATTGGAAGCAACATCTCCAGATGACCTATACAGTGTTGACGGGACGTTAAACCACAAATCAAACAAACACTATTTATTTACCCTTTTGCAGATCGACCCCTCCGCGTTGACTGAAGATAGATAAGCGCCGAAATATGATTAGTCTGAAATGCGCCGAGTCTTGAAAATGGTATGATACCAGTGCAGAGAAAGGCATGTCTTATTTCTGCTCCAAGACATGGGTAGTGGTGCTAGTTAGAACAGCCTCAATAAGGCGGTTCTAACGAGCATCTGAGTAGAAATAAGAAAATAAATCACATATTTCCATAAGTAAATTAACCATTCTCATCACGAAAACACGCCTCGATGATGCGGTTCTAACGAGTGCCCACAATGTATATTTTGAGCAGCAATAAGAAAAATATCACAATTTTTTGTCTTAAAATTTTCATTTTTTCGTCGATAAAGGTGGCAATGTATTTGTATATGCGTGTTTGCGAAATGGGTGGCCTGAAAGAATGTTTTCTGTTGCACGAATTGTCACCATAATAGCTAAAAACACAGTATCATCACGATTGCTAAGTTAATTCGTTTTACCTTATTCATTTTCCTTATTGCTGATCCCCTTTTCGTTTTTCCTTATTCCTTTTGGTAATGGATTTGTTAAATTTCGGCCCCTATCAAAATAAGTCAATTTGCTTGAAAAAGACTCGGTAACTTAAGACGATCAAATGAATCCACATTTCCGTTTACCTTCTTAGATTTTCAGGTCAATAGAACTTTGCGAAGCGGTGCGATAGAACGTTCGCAACCGCCCTCGCCCATCAGGGCTTGAAGAAATAGATTGGGTTACATGATGCTTCCATGCAGAGCTGAAAACCGATCGCACATGAGTACTGGTAAACCGCTTAGAGGGGCTTAGCCTGTCCAGACAAAGTGGTGCGATTCGGACCGTTTATACATATAAGCCCTACTGTTTGCATTGGGTGGCGGGGCTTGAGATGTCATTTCAGTTCACTGTTGGTTAAAAGTCCCACAAAACTGGAATCAACGTCTTCAAAATAACCTATATAGTATTGACGGGGCGTTAAACCTCAAATCAAACAAAGAAGCCTCCGTGGTGTAGTGGTTACGCTACTCGCCTTGTAAACCAGGGATCGCAGGATCGTTCCCGGGCTTCTCCAGACTTTCGGATAAGTCTTTAAACCGAGGTCCCGTCTCCGTATGACCTAAGCTGTTGGTGGGACGTAAAACCTAAACACTCACTCACTCACTCAAATCAAACAAACAAACAAAAGAACTTTGGCAAATAGCTCACTCATTAAAGGTAGTAAGGACAAGGGAACTAAATCAATCGAAATTATCTTTTTTCTTCTCATTTAGGAGTTTGCGAACCTGAGCGATCGAACATTCGCATACGTATGCTTGTTAATTTTAGCTCGGCTGCTTTCGAAGAAAACGACGAGGTATTGGCATAGCTCTGGCGTCGATTGCGTCGTCGTCTGCGTCGTCGTGCAAAAACTTGGACATTTTGTAATATCTCTGTCATTACTGAACATATTTACTTTAAACTCGAACTATTTGTTCATTGTGAAAAGGGGAACTCATACCAATAGGTGAGGTAACCCTCAAAATATTTTTGGCACAGTTATGCCCCTTTTTCGACTTAGAATTTTTGCAGCCGAGCATTGGCACCCGCATGTGGTGCTCTTGTTATTTCGAATCATAATGCTATAGGTTTCCAACTTTCTGCGGTTCAAACTGCGATTAAGGTAAAGGGAATTAAATCGTTCAACATTTTCTTTCTTTCCCTTATTCAATTCAGAAGAAAATGATCGAACACAGGCAGGCAGAATCCCGTTAAACCCCTGACTTTAACATAGGATATTTTCTTTACAACAGGAGCAGTCTTTTAGCTGAAAATGGCTGAGTTCGCTTCAATGCGGGCGTCCGTGACAGGCTCCGCAGTACCAATGCACAATTACAGCTATGGCAGCAGTGACAATGGTAATGTTTACACGGAACTTGGGGATGTAAATACAACGCAAGAAAATGCGGAAGGATCGGGAAACACGGTTACGTTCGGAGGAGTGGAGACATTTGTTTCGAGCAGCGTAGCTGGTTCAACAATTGCGGGCTCTACTACTGATGGCATGACGGAAGGTAAACAATAGATCAAACTATGGGGTGCCGTTTTACAATTCGATCCCTATATATAGATATCCATAATTCGATTTATGGATATCCATAATTCGAATCATGGATATCCATAAATCAGCCGAATAATGGATATCAATAATTCGATGTATGGATATCCATAAATCGAATTATGGATATCTATAAATCGGGCTGAATTATGGATATCCATATTTCCAATTATGGATATCCATAATTCACCGCAAAAACCTTTGGTTTCAGTCATTATTTATTGTATTTATTTGGTTTAAACAATATTTATTTCAATAAAGGTGGAACAGGTTTAAATGACATAAATACAAAATTCATGACAGGATTTGAAAACAAGCCATAGGCTTATGTGAATCATCTCCTGTATTTATTTGCCAAGAGGAATTATGGATATCCACAAATCGAATTATGGATATTCATAAATGGACCGAATTATGAATATCCATAATTCAAATTAATATCCATAATTCGTATTACGGATATCCATAAATCGATCTGAATTATGGATATCCGTAAATCGAATTATGGATACATATATCCATTATTCGATTTATGGATATTCATAATTCGAATTATGAATATCATTTATTCGAAATATTGATATCCATAAATAATTATGGCTATCTATAAATAGAGAATAAATTGTAAATGGGCGCCCATATCAAACCGATCCGCATCAAGCAAACTTGTGTCGTCGGGCATATTACGATAAAATTTGACAAAGTGCATTCTTTCATACATGTATCTCCAAAATGATTACTTTCTGATGAACTTTTGTGACATTTTACTCATTCATATACCAAACATATGTTATATGTGCTCGTTAGAACCGCCTCATCGAGGCTTTACGGACTAGTGGCTTGGAGCAAAAATAAGAAACATAATGTATACCCCTGCAAAGCTGTTTTCTACAGAGAGCCCTCGTTATAACGACAGTATTTGTTCCCTATTATTGTGTAGTTAGCAAGAAATCACCGTTGTAAAGAATTCCAGTTACTAGGCGTATGATAGGTAATAAAAGACCTTTTTCTCATCATTACTCCAAGAAACAAATGGTATAGGTATTTATTAGATATCATATCTATTACATAGTTTAAAATTACAAGAATCTGTCATGACTACGGATAAGATTTGGGTAATTCAAACCCAAGGAAAGCCCACGTCGCTCGGAATCGAGTCTAAGCCTTGAGTTAAGGATTCATTCCATTGAAATTGTCGTTATTAAGAGCTTTGCCGTTATAACGAATGTCGATATAAAGAGGATTGACTGTATATACACAGTGGGGTTTTGACGGGTGTCCATACACGGACATGTTAACATGATGCATATCCGCATAATTACAAAACCCACACATTTCCCTGTCTGCACGAAGGTTTGGGTGTTTTGTTTGTTTGTATCGGAGTTTAACGGCCCAGTCAATACAAGTTAGGTCATTTTTGAATCAGTCAGTTAACCTATCCATACTTTTCTTGGGCAGGCTTATACGTAATCGGTTAACCAGTACAATGCACATTCTTTCGCCAGAAACTGACAACTAGCGGAAGGGAGAGAATGACCGTAGAAAAGATTTCATGATCTCCACGAAAGAATAATGCCGACCCCGGCAGGTATCGAACCCGCGTCCTCCTGATCACCAGTCAGACGCGCATCCGACTGAGCTACCGAGGCCGCTAAGCTTTGGGTGTTTGTTTGATTTGAGGTTTAACGTCCCCGTCAACACTGTAAAGGTCATTTTGGAGACGTTGCTTCCAATTTTGTGGGACTTTTAGCCGACATTGATATGAAATGACATCTCAAGCCCTGTCGCCCAATGAAACCAATAGGGTTTATTAGCATGGACCGCGATTCCTGGACAGGCTTAGATCCTCTAAGCGGTTTACCAGTACTAGTGTGCGGACCGGATTCAGCTCTGCGTGGACGCATCATGCAGCCCATATAAGCTTTGGGTGTAAGGACATGATCTGAATCTTTCGTCGACTATACAATTCCACTTATTACGATGAAAAATTGTGATATTTTTCTTATTTCTGCTCAAAATATGGATTGTGGGTACTCGCTAGAACCGCCTCATCGAGGCGGTTCTAACGAGTACCACAATCTATAGTTTAAAGCAGAAATAAGAAAAATAAGGTTTACCCCTTTAAACCCCAGTTTTACTATATAAAAGTGGGGTTCAAGTTGGTCAACATTGTATTGGCGTGTTTTCGTGATGACACGCATGTTTCGCTACCAGTCTTGATGCTTATTTTTTCGTAGCAGACCAAAAGGTGAAAGAAAATTCGGTTGCGCGTAAGAAGATTTTCAATACTGTAAAACACTACTTTTACAGAAAAGAATTTGTTCTTGGGCAGCACTTAGCCCTTGAGAGTAGACATTTATCTATTTGAATTGTTTCCCATTAAGGCGTATCTTTTTTTTTTTTTTTTTTTTTTGGTTTGGGTTTTACGGCCCTTTCAAGATTATTTCACTCATATCGAGCCGATCGTTAATCAGAGGTGGGCGAAAACCGGAGTACCCGGAGAAAAACCACCTGACCTTCCGTTGCAGAACTTGGCGTCTCACACGTGGCCCGAGCGAGGCTCGAACCTACGGCGGTGAGAGACCTAATGACTAAGAGTCAGCGCTCTTATCCACTAGGCCACTTAAGGCGTATCTACGGAACCCGGGAAGGGACATGATTTTTTATTTTTATTATGTTGTGCGAACAAGATAATATCTTGAGCGGACAAGATATTATCTTGTTCGGACAACATATTATCTTGTGCGGACAAGATATTATCTTGTGCGGACAAGATATGATCTTGTTCGCACAACATATTATCTTGTGCGCACAACATATTATCTTGTTTGCACAACATAGATCTTGGGAAGTTGTGCGGACAAGATATTATCTTGTGCGGAAAAGATATTATCTTGTGCGGACAGCATATTATCTTGTCCGCACAAGATAATATCTTGTCCGCCGAAGATAATATCTTGTGCGGACAAGATAATATCTTGTGCGCACAAGATCTATGTTGTGCAGACAAGATATTATCTTGTGCGGACAAGATAATATCTTGTTCGCACAACTTAATATCTTGTGCGGACAAGATAATATCTTGTCTGCACAAGATAATATGTTGTCCGCACAAGATAATATCTTGTCCGCACAAGATAATATCTTGTCTGCACAACATAGATCTTGTGCGCACAAGATTATATGTTGTCCGCACAAGATAATATCTTGTCCGCACAAGATATTATCTTGTGCGCACAACTTATAAAATAAAAAAAAATCATGTCCCTTTACGGGTTCCGTACGTATCTATTCCCAAAAATACTCGATTATTGATGTTAAGCACGATAATCTCTTTCAAGTTTCAGATGAAGCGGCCAGCAAAATAGCTTCCGGTCAGCAAGCAGAACCTGCACAGCCTCAGCCAACTCCGGACCCTGAAAAGATTGATAAAGCGGCCCCAAGAATCAATATCAACCCAGACAATGTGAAAAGCCGAGAGTCTATAAAGAAATCCTACCTAAATGCCGTTGTAATGGGTCACGTGGGCTGTGGGAAATCAACCGTGTCGGGACGGCTCGTGTACGAATGTGACGGCATTGACGAAGACTTGATGACGAAATTCGAGAGAGAAGCCAATCAGGTGAAATATTGTTTAAAGTTTGGATTTTCTAGTTTTCAAACACAGTCTAACAGTTATGCCTGTTCTTAAACATCAATACTGTACAGTGACCCAAATTCCTCATATACATGAACATGCAATCCTCTGCGCAGAATTTTAGCAATATAAACAAGGAGGAATGTAAAATAAAAAGAACGAAAATAAATATCAATGATTTTATTCTAACCACCTATGCTGGTGACACAAGTCATATATTGGACGGTGTCTAAGAATTTCTTAACGAAACATTATATGAACTGGAGCAGTATGCAAAATGTTCAGGTCTTAAAAGTTAACTTCAATAAAACATATGTTGTATGGATAGTTTCGAAAACATACAGCACTGAATCATATAAAACCAAATGGAAATCAAACTGGGTGTGTAAATCAATTTCAATATTTAGAAATTACTTTTCAGATACTGATCTCAATAAAATGTTAACTTTGAACGTTCCTGAAAAAGTGCATAACATTCATCACGAAAACACGCCTATATAAGTTTGATCCCCTTAAACCACACTTTTATATAGTAAAACTGGGGTTTGCAGGGGTAAACCTTCTCATTTCTGCTCTAAAATAAAGTGTTTAGAACCGCATCGATGAGGCGGTTCTTACGAGTGCCCACAATCTATATTTTGAGCAGAAATAAGAAAAATATCACACTTTTTCGTCTAAAATTGTCATTTTTCGGCGATAAAGGTTACAATGTATTTGTATAGGCATGTCTTCGTAATGGATACTGATCTCAATAAAATGTTGACTTTGAACGTTCCTGAAAAAAGTAATAACATTCATCATGAAACGACGCCTATATAAATAAAATAAGAAAAATGCCATATGATAATCTCTATATATCATATGAGCACCGCCAAGCGAATTTGTGTCTTCGAGCATTCCGTCATAACAAATTTTAACTGCGCATAGATACAACGTTTAATATTTGATTTCAGGCAGGAAAAAATTCTTTCAAATACGCCTGGATTATGGACAAGCTTCAAGCAGAACGAGAGCGAGGCATTTCTATCGATACCAAACTACGGCGCTTGGAGTCCCGACAGTATTTTGTAAACATCATAGATACACCGGGACACAGTGACTACGTCCATAATATGATAACTGGTTCTTCACAGGTCAGTGTTGAAATGGGGGTCGGGGGGGGGGGGAGGGGGAGATCATTTCGTTTCCGTATTTCCAATGTTTCAAGTAGACAGATATGCATAACTAGAACCCATTTAGACCTAAATACATGTAGAGACAAGTGTGATTTATCAGGGTCCCTTTTTTACTTTTTGCCCCTAAAATAACGAGTAAGTTGAGTTAATCAAGTGTCGAAAAAAATGTGTTGCGACCGGAACCGCAAAGTGGTGAATGTTGCAACTGGAATAGGGAAGTAATGGGTAATGCGGCTTGGACTGCGAAGTGGTGTTGCAGCTGGGATCGCAAGGTGGTGAGTTTTGTAACTGGAATAGCGAAGCGATGGGTGTTGCAACTGAGACCGCGAAGTTGTGAGTGTTACAGCTGGGATCGCGACAGTTGTGAATGTTTCAGCTAAGATCTCGATAGAGTGAGTGTTGTAACTGGAACCGCGAAGTAATGAGTGTTGCAACTGAAATCGCGAAGTGATCGGGACCGCGAAGTGATGAGTGTAGCAACTGGGACCACGAAGTGATGAGTGTTGCAGTTGCGACTGCGAAGTGATGAGTGCTGCAACTAGAATCGCGAATTGATGAATGTTTGAACTGGGACCGGAAGTGATGAGTGTTGCAACTGGGACCTCAAAGTGATGTAATGTTGCAACTGGAAACGCGAAATGATGAACGTTGCAACTCGGATCGCGAAGTGATGAATGTTGCAACTGGGACGGAGAAGTGATGAGTGAGGCAACTGGAACCGCGAAGTGTAGATTGTTGCAGCTGGGACCTCGAAGTGATGAATGTTGCAACTGGAACCGCGAAGTGATGATTTTTTTTTTTTTTGGTTTGGGTTTTACGGCCCTTTCAAGATTATTTCACTCATATCGAGCCGATCGTTAATCAGAGATGGGCGAAAACCGGAGTACCCGGAGAAAAACCACCTGACCTTCCGTTGCAGAACTTGGCGTCTCACACGTGGCCCGAGCGAGGCTCGAACCTACGGCGGTGAGAGACCTAACAAGTGATGAGTTTTGCAACAGGAACCGCGAAGTGATGAATATTGCAACTTGGGTCACGAAGTGATGAATGCTGCAACTCGAAAAGCGAAGTAATGAATGCTGCAACTGGAAACGCGAATTGATGAATATGGCAACTGGAAACGCGAAGTGATGAATGTTTCAACTGGAAACGCGAAGTGATGAATGTTTCAACTGGAAACGCGAAGTGATGAATGTTTCAACTGGAAGTGCGAAGTGATGAATGTTTTAACTGGAAACGCGAAGTGATGAATGTTTCAACTGGAAACGCGAAGTGATGAATATTTCAACTGGAAACGCGAAGTGATGAATGTTGCAACTCGAAAGGTGACGTGATGAATGTTGCAACTCGAAACGAGAAGTGATGAATGTTGCAACTGGTAACTGTTCCCAGTTAAGACTCAAACCAACATGCGAACCCACTCAGAATTTAGCCTCCCGCCTTCATGCTGACGCTTTGTCACCAAGCACCAAAATAGCGCACACCATACTCTGATTGGACTGCGCGTAAGCGTTGGCTGATCCAAGTCTTAGCTAGACCAAGTTGCTTGAAGATCTTTATCTTGTTCGTCCCGTATGTTATTAAAATCGGCATATGTATAATATAGTTGAAGCTAATTTAAGTGACAATAAATTAAATACACGTAGGTTTTAGAAAATGCAAAATAACGAGAGCTGAGCTCAAGGCAGTGCCTAGTTCTTATATTTTCAACAGTGAATATTGAAAGGATCACTTCTGTGCATGATCTATGCTTCAAAACAATTCGTGTATTTCTATCAAATCGCTTAAATATAGTATGAGCCAGCGCACGACAAAACCTACAACAAGACGTGCGCCCAGCGAAGACTCAGAACAGCCTGCGCAACCGCGCAGTCTGATCAGAGTCTTCGCTGTGCGCTCAAAGGATAGCTAAGGACCCAATGCTCCCATATGCAGCACGAGAAGTCTCTAGTCAGACTATATGGATGCACAGCCTGATCTGATTTTTCGCTGGGCGCACATGTAAATTGTAGGAAATGCTGTTCACCGGCTCATATGTAAACTTAACAAGTTACAATCGGCATGAGTTTCTGTCTCTTCAAGAGGAAACGGCCAATGCATCATTTCCTCTGTCCGCCTGCTTAGTCAGACACTCTGCATTTCATAATTTGTCTCTTTAAGTCTTTTGGAGTGCAAGCAAGTATATGCAGACTCATGACCTGCCGATCTTACTACAAAGACTGCACAATGACATAAATACAAACACACACGAGATAGTAATTAAAAATTGGCAGACTGCGAAATAATTTCCCTATCAGTCGTCACTATTTGATTTGATGATTGTCCCTGGGAGTGCAGATTTATTTATTGAAATCTTTTAAAATTGCTTTGGTTTGACCTTGGTGGCTCTTTCGACTGCTACATATGAAAAGTTATGAGGGATAATTTAACCAGCTTGTCCATGTGTCACCTCAAAGGCGACAATGCCAACAATTACTTTTACTAACACAACGCAAATCCGTATTATAAACTCGCTATCTTTTGACTGGATACTTTAAATTGTAGCGGCAAAATAATTATGAAAGTAAATTGATAGGTTGTATGTAAACTTGTGTAAACCTGATTTTATTTAAGAAATAGATTAGCTCTAATCTTGATTTGTTGAGTAATAAATAAATCACAGTTAGTAGGTCAGTTGTAAAGTAGACAAATCACGCGCGCTACGCGCGTGATTTGTCTACTTACAACTGACCAACAAACTGTGATTTATTACTCAACAACTCACAAACTAGAGCTGATCTATTTCGATTCTAACAGGCTGAAAATTGGCAATAATGCTGTTGTTTTCTTCAAAATCGCACAACTTTTCGCCGTTGTTAGAAGAAATCCCGCTAAAATTATCGACTGAAACAAATGCATTTTTATCCTAATCTAACTTTTTTTCGATGCAAGAATATGACTTTATCAAATGACGTCGCGTCTGAGAGTGTAATAACGCCATGTAATATTTTCGATACTCCACTAGTGGATTAAATATGCAAATTAGTTAGAACGTCCCGTAACGTTACTCGTACGACGTCCTTAACGACGTCGCGTTTACTAATGGCGGAAAATTGACATTTTTGTAAAACAATCGTGATTAAAATGCCTTTTAAATGACATATGATAAAAAGAATCTTGCATTCGTGCTCATGTATTATTGAATTTATTAAACTCGTTGAAGAAAAGGGATAATTCAATAATACATGAGCACTCATGTAAGATCCTCTATTTACACCGTCTTACGTCAAGGAAATCGACTAGTGACGTCATAAAATGAGTTTTAATTACGTCACTCGTCACGCTCTTCCTTGCCATGATTTGTTGTAGAATAAAACACAGTTATTTTCCATTGCCTATATAGGAGCGATGTGTTAGAATAATTCACCATGCAGTTCAGAGAGTGTCGAAGCAATGGCCACAGGTGTTTGATGCTATGATGTATATATTTTAGGCCGATATAGCCATTCTTGTTGTGTCCGCTAAAGACAGGGAATACGAGGCGGCGGTAACAAAGCATGGACAGACACGTGAACACCTCTTAATAGCCTATACGATGGGAGTTAAACAGCTGATCGTATTGGTAAACAAAATGGATGTGACAAGCCCGCCATATAGTCAGGTATATGCGTTTTGAGCGATTACATTTATTGAATGGTCCATATTTTAATATTTCAATTGAATAGACTGAGACTTATTTTACTTTATTCCACTTGTAGTGTTAACCTTTAATGCTGCACATCATAGTAGATGATGCTGTCAACAAATTGAGTTACACACCAAATACATTCTAAATAAGCAGGATCCAATCTTTATCATAACAGTTTTGATTTTGGGTACTAGCATTGTTATCTTCTCTTATTTTACCCCACCAATTTTCCTAGCTGAAACTTGAGTCATATGGTGAAAACCATAAATTCTCTGACAAAAAGAAGGGAATGCAATTATCAGGAATCGATACAACTAGCCCGCAGCTCATCAGAGACACCAAAGGGAATTAAACACAAACATGAAATAACTAAACCCGAAACTTCAATAGCGGAAAGCCAAAAGGACAGTTGCTTTCCCACAAAATGGCCAACTGGCTATCCAAAACAAAAACTATAAACTACACACACTCAAAGACAAATCATAATAAAGATAAAACGCGATAGAAGAACCCCACTGGAACGGTCAGTGAAGCGAGTTTCACTTTGTGGTGGTGTGTGTGTCTGTGAGTGTGTGTGTGTGGGGGGGGGGGCGTTAAATCGATTTTATGCGGCCGCAATCCTCGTCCTTACTTTCGTCGCGATTAAGGCAAATAATTTGTTAAGTCCGCATGAAGGCCTCCTAACTCATCAGTGCCACATCTCCGTGAACACAAAAATTAAACAATCACAGAGATGAAACAACGGTGAGGACTCGACAGCAAGAAACCACTTAAATGCTGGAGCTAAAGAAAACCAACAGTTAGACTCCGATGAACTCGACCACAGACAGAGCATAAGGCACCAACCAAAAATTAAACTCTAATTCTCAGTAAGCCTTTACGCTGGAACCGTCATAGAAATTGAGGCTTGACCCACTGGCGTGCAATTAAAGAGCAAAGCAAAGGTGTAAACCGTAATGGGTCAACTGCCATGCATGCAGTACGTCGTATAACATTAATGTTGTACGCAATCGTTTTATATCGAAGAAGATTTTTCGAAATTTGGTGCTGAGGTCATTTCAAGTATATATTCTTCTGAACGAATATACTAAGTCACTATAAAATTCGGGTTCCGCTAGACCTTGTTGCAGGAGAGATTGAATTTTGAAATTAAATCGGAATCACGTGTATAAAATTTAGAAAAGGCTTTGCGTATTTTGTGATACCGATAGCCCTGGTTAAGAAGTTCAGCAGTTAACAATTAATTACGAGTGTTGAAGTCGGCTACACGACTATAAACCCTAGAAAATCGAATTAAATGCGAAATATAAACGCCATAAGATGCCCTACAAGGAAAATCACCATCCAAGAAAGGAAAATTTGCAATCTCAACGTCAAAATCATCGCGTTTATCATAACATGTGCAGGCAAAATAGAAGTGGAGGCGATGATCAGAAGTCGATACAATTAACCCACAGCTCCCATCAGACACACCAAATTGAAAGAAACACAAACGCGAAACAACAGACCCTAATGCAAACACCAACAGCGGAAAGCCAAAAGGACAGTTACTTTCCCACAAAATGACCAATATGCTATCTAAAATAAAATAAAATAAGTGACACAAACACCCAAAGACAAACCATAACAAAACTAAACCGCGACAGAAGGACCGCCTTGGAACGGTCAGCGGAAACGAATTCCACTGGAGGGCTTAAATCGATTTTACGTGGCCACAATCCTCGCCCTTGCTTCTGTCGCGATTAAGACAAATGCTTTGTTCAGTTCGCATGAAGGCCTCCTTACTCATCAATGCAACATCTCCGTGAACACAACAATCATACAACCACAGAGATGAACAACGATGAGGACTCGACAGCAAGAAACCACTGAAATGCTGGAGCAAAAGAAAACCAACAGTAAGACTCCGATGGACCCAACCAGAGACAGAGAATCAGGTACCAACCAACATAAGCCTTTACGCTGGAACCGTCATAGAATCTGAGGCCTGACCCACCGGCGTGCAATTAAAGAAGGAACCCTGGTTAAGAAGTTCAGCAGTTAACAATTAATTACGAGTGTTGAAGTCAGCTACATGACTATACACTCCAGCAAATCGAATTAATTGCGAAACATAAACGCCATAGGATGCCATACGAGGAAAATCACCATCCAAGAAAGGAAAATGTGCAATCTCAAATTCAAAATCATCGCGTTTATCATACATTTAGCAGGAAACAAACCCATCTACAATAGATAGAAGTAAAATCCAAAACCGGGGTATCGGCATCAGAAGAATTTGCTTTATTTACCTGAGGTTCTGGGGGTCGGGTAAATTTGACTGATCAAACCATCGAAATAAGAATTGTCAATATTTAATAAATCGTCCAAATATATAGAAGTCGAGCCTAAGGACATAGCGTGTTGTGTGATGTGTTTTCATTTTATTTTTGTTTCAACTAGCATATAACTTGAAATTTATTTGATGCTACATTCTGTTAGGCATCAAGTTTTGGATGGACTTTACTGACTTAGCAAAACGGTGTAAAATAAATCATTATGTATTTTGAATATAAGACCTACTTACTGTTGAAACTTAGGTTAAGAAACGATTGGGAACAAGGCGTACTGCGCCTTTTCAAATATGAGGCAGTCCTATTTTAGGAATCTGCACTGAAATTGTGAACCACGGTTGACTGCCAAAGGATTTCCTTTCTATAAAACATATTTAACCACCCCAGCTCGTATTAAGGGAATGTTTGGTGGTCGTAAAAAGTCTCGCTGCCCTTCATCTTAGTGTGAAATATATAATTTCTAGTCCTTTGGGTTCACTGACTCATCCGTTAAAGAACGTGTTTGGGGGTCACTGATGATGCCTGATTGGCCGAAGCTAGAAAATCTGGCCCAGAAAAAATATTGTACAATACATATATAACATGTTTCGTTGTCACGAGTTACATACAAGAAAAGAAAACTGAAGACTGTTACATACGATAATTTGAAGTTGTCTAAAAATAAGAAATCCTTAACTTTGCATATCAAATATGTGGCTCCACTATATATCTATATTGTTAAATATTGTTCTCGGTCCTATCTTGTAGTTCTTGCTTCAAAAAGAACATATTGAATAATTCTAAACTGAGGTGTTGAATCTCCCCAGTTTTTTCTACTGACCGTTCGGTTGCACTTTCTTATACGATAATTGAAATTTTCGTCACTGGTGCACGTGATTTTGTGTACAAATATGTTCTATGAAAAAGCTTTCCTTTGGAAGCAAAGTATATACCACAGAACTGAAAACTATAGAGTGTACAGTTTTTCTAAGTCTTCACTGCAGCTGGTGTTAAGTGCCGTGTGGCGGCCATAACAGTCTCCCCGTGCATCATCATAGTGTAGATTATACTTACTTTCTTTTCCTTTGGGATCATTGAGCCAATTCTGGTTACTTTGAAAGTCGAATATCGCTTTAGCCGGGGCTAGGAGGCGTATACAGCCTTGCAAACTATATTGCTGTGTATAAAGAGACTCAATAAGGCCGAGTCTCCGATTTTCGTTTTTTTTATGCGTTCTTTCCTTCCAAAGGCGGCCGTTTGGCTTTTTATTTAACTTCATTGCAGCTGGTGTTAAGTGCCGTGTGGCGGCCGTAAAAAAGGCTCCCCGAGCTTCATCGTAGTGAAGATTAATTTTTTTTTTCATTTGGGATCATTGAGACCCCTCTGATTACTTTGAAAGTCGAATATCGCTTAAGCTGGTGTTAGGAGGCTTATGCTCGGGCCCATCGAAGTCCAACTCAGCCTGTTGGTTTTATTTTGCTCAAGCATTTCAGTGGTTCTTGCTGTTGTCCTCACGTTGTTTCATCTCTGTTACTGTTTGATTTTTTAGTGTTCACGGAGATGTTGCACTGATGAGTTGGAAGGCCTTCATGCGGACTGAACAAATTATTTGTCTCAATCGCGACGGAAGTAAGGGCGACGATTGTGGTCACGTAAAATGGATTTGAGCCCCCTTCCCCCACCCCCCCCCCTCCCCCCCCGTGAAACTCGTTTCATTGAGCGTTCCAAAGCGGTCCTTCCGTCGCAGTTCATTTTTGTTATGGTTTGTCTTTTAGTGTTTGTATCGCTTATATTGTTTTGTTTTGGATCACCAATTGGCCTTTTTGTGAGGACGCAACTGTCCTTTTGTCTTTCCGCTATTGATGTCTGTTGTTTCATGTTTGTGTTTCTTACCCTTTGGTGTCTCTGATGGGAGCTGTGGGTTAATTGTATCGATTCCTGATCATTGCCTCCACTTCTATTTTGCAAACTATATTGTTGTGTATGAAGAGACTCAATAAAGCCGAGTCTCCGATTTTCGTTCTTTTATGCATTCTTTGTTTAAAAAAGGCGGCCTTTAGCCGGTGCTAGGAGGCGTATACAGTCTTGCAAACTATATTGCTGTGTATAAAGAGACTCAATAAAGCCGAGTCTCTGATGTTCGTTCTTTTATGCGTTCTTTGTTTCCAAAGACGGCCTTTTGGCTTTTTATTTTACTTCACAGCAGCTGGTGTTTAGCGCCGAGTGGCGGCCGTAGAAATATCGCCGTGCTCCATCATAGTGCAGATTATGTTTTCTTTTCCTTTGGGCTCAATAAGCCTATCTGGTTACTTTGAAAGTCGAATATCCCTTAAGCCGGTGCTAGAAGGCGTATGCAGCCTTGCGAACTATATTGCTGTGTATGAACGGACTAAATAAAGCCGAGCCTTCGATTTTCGTTCTTTTATGTGTTCTTTTTTCCAAAGGCGGCCTTTTGGCTTTTTATTTGTCTTATTTTAGTGGTCTGTAAATGTGGCTCTTCCGGAGTAACTGTAATTCTGTACAGCCTATAGGATATTCTCATCTGGTGTTTAGGAAAGCCTAGAAGAACCACTTTCAAAAGGAAAAATACTTTTCTCATAATTACGATACAACTATGTCGTTATTACGACTGAACTTTCTGGTAATAATGCGATATTTTCTCGTAATTGTGAGATACGTTTATCATTGTGTCGAGAAAAATAAAAATACCTCATTATAACGAGATAACTATGTCGTTATAACGAGAAAAGAATTTGTTATTACGAGATAATAATGTCGTAATTACGAGAACAGAATTGTCCAAGTCTGTTAAATAATTGTCTATTGTAGAACTATTTGTTTATATATAAAAACAAAAACAAAACAAAAACAATACTACACAATTCTACCTTGTATGAAAATTGCCTGTAGGCTCAAGGTCATTGACTTTTTTTCCAAATTGTATGTTGAAGTTTTTTAACTGCTCATATTTTTCAGACCATACGACAAATTTGGTTCATATTTGGTATGATGATTGATATAGGTCCAACGTTTCAAACGTTTTATTTAGCAATATCCATACCTATGGCCTGAAGGTCAAGGTCACTGACTTAGAAACGTTTTAATGTTGAAGTATTTAACGGATTTGGTTCATATGTGATATGATGATAGATATAGGTCCACAGTTTCAGTCATTAATACCCCTGACCATGCCCATGATCTCAAGTTCAAGGCCACAGACTTAGAAGCTTTAAATGTTTAAGTTTTTTAACAGCTCATATCAGTCCATACAAATGAGATATGATGATGAATATAGGTCCAAATGTTTACTCAGCCCTACCCCTACTCATGCCCATGACCTCAAGGTCAAGGGCATGGAGTTATAAGTTTTATGTTAGCGTTTTTTTAACAAACCATACAATGGACGTTTTTGACATTTGGAATGATGATTGTTATAGGTCTAACCTTTGTTTCAGTAATTTCCGAACCCATGACCTTAAGGTCAAGATCATAGACTTTATGTTTAAGTTTTTATGAGCTTATATTTTCCAAACAATATGATCATTTGGTTTATATTTGGTTTGATGTAAAGATACAGGTCCAATGTTTAATAACATCACGAAGACACGCCTATAGAAATTTGACCCCCTAAAACCCCACATTTATATAGTAAAACTGGGGTTTGCAGGGGTATACAATATTTTTATTAAATATCAAAAGTTTTCATCTGAAAATTTTAATTTTTCGGTGGTAAAATTCGCAATGTATTTGTATAGGCGCTTTATGTTAAAGGTTTTTGTTCTCGTATTTTCCTAACTATCCAACGCTGTAGTTAGTTTATATTTGGTTTGAGGATAGATACAGGCCCAAAAGTTTATTAGGCGATAGCCCCACATATACCCAAAGCCACGTAGACACTTTCCCGGGCGAGCTATGCTCTGATAACAGCTCTAGTTTCTATAAAGATCAGTGTCAAAACAGTTACTGTGATACCTTTCAAAAACTTTATACAGTCAACCTTTACAGTGTTGACGGGGACGTTAAACCTCAAATCAAGCAATCAAACAAACTCCAATGCTTCGTACACCGATGGCTCGTTTACAATTGCTGTTTTCGAACTCGTTCTTGAGTCCTTAAGAAATGCTTCACACATATCCAAGTGACAACTATGTTGGGATAGCTTAGGTGCTTTCAACGTATTTTATCTTGAAAAGATATATTGTGTGTACTTATGAGCCTATTAGCTCAGACTGAAAGAGAAATTATCCGAAATTATTCACATTATATTTAACCCTCGATGACAAGAACTACATCTGTCTCTAACAATTTTTACGGTCCCAGCCCAAAGGTGTTTCAGCCATTAAAGCTTGACTGTACGCATCTATTGTTCATTAAAATCGGCTACTGGTACCCTGGTTCAAACAGTTTGGACAAGCTTAAAAGGTAAAATTTTGTGACACCACTCAAGTTTCTGAGCATACACATTACTACACAGTGCTGTCATACAGAACTGGTTGAAGTGCGGATACAATGGTTTTGGAAGAGACCTTCTTTCTAGAAGGACTCTTTTCACTGTCTTCAAAATGTTCCATTTTAACTCGTATTCTTTGCATTCCTGTTCTATACAGCTCTCGAAATAAAATAATCATAGTATTTTTATACCCCCAACTTTAAAAATGTTTGGGGCATATTGTTTCTGGTTTGTCCGTTGGTACGTTCCTCACGCTTTCGTCTGCATAGCATAACATAAGAACCATGTATGCTAGTGTTTTGAAATTTCTTATATGGATTCCTCATGAAAAAATAGCTGACCAGTATTTTAACTGAGTGCATATCTCACGCGATACAAACGCGAGACAAGTGCATTTGCGCTGACAACATTCTCGCAAGCGTATCTGTAGTTTGGAACATTTGGAACCGGCCCCGATAGCTCAGTGGTAGAGCGTCCGCTTCGGGAATGGGGGATCGCGGGTTCGATCCCCGGCCGCGCCATACCAAATGCATGAATATGGTACAAGGCGCTCCCTTGGCTGATGCTCGCATTATCAGGGGTAGTCATAGGAAGATGAATGAAGGCAGGTAATTATTTGTTAAAGCATACTTTGTCGCAATAAACGCGCTATGGTCAAGAATACGTAAATGACGTCGCCGCCTAATATTATGCGCGTTGACCGGCAACGTCATTGGATACCAAACAAACGTTCTCGTTTAAAAGCTACTAATTCTCCATTGCCATGCCGGTTAAATGATAAAAAAAAATTCTGTAGCTGTTAAATAATCATGATTCAGTTAATTAATAATTTATTTATTTCAATGCAAAATTCACAATGGCAAGCCATTTACCGAAACCTTTCAAATAAATTAGCCGAGATAAAATGTTAACAGTCATGAAAAATGTAAAATAGTAACTGGATCAATTTGCATATTTCCGCTTTCTATTCATTGACTTCACTGTACCAAACGATTGTGTTCCTAATACGCGGGTCGTTTTACATAACTTGATCAAATGTAAAAGTCAAGAAACCCTATCTATTACATGGCGAAGTGAGGTGTGCAGTGGTTTAACAATTATTTTCATTACTTTTGCTAAAACTATTATTGTAGGCATACGTAGAATAGAAGTAGAGGCTATGATCAGGATTCTATACAATTAACCAACAGCTCCCATCAGAGACGCCGAAGGGAAAGAAACATAAACATGAAGCAACAGACCCCAACAAACACCAACAGCGGAAAGCCAAAAGGACTGTCACTTTCCCACAAAATGGCCAAAAGGCTATCCAAAATAAAATAATATAAGCGACACAAACACCCAAAGACAAACCTTAAGAAAAATAAACCGCGACAGAAGAACCAAGCCTCTCTCACAGGCACACAGAATCTATGTTTGTGACACTGTAAACGTAAGGATATTTTTCTTCTTACATGCGGAAAAAAATGTCTCAACTGGCGTCTAAAGGGGCTGTTGACATATTTGCTAATGCATGATTATTTGGAAATTATTTCCTGGTTGCACTTTATATTTGGCAACAGTTGAAAGAAAAGTTGCTGGTGCACTTCTGAAACGCCGTTTACAAATTACGTCACAATGCGCCCAAATTATACATACCCTATACTTCTTTACGCTGCTATAGCTCGTAAACTAACCTGGTTGTCAAGGACATTTTCATCTCATTCTAATCAACAATAAATACGTCACAAAATATCAGTTTTTAGAAAAATTTTACGGACCTGTTTATTTTCAATTGGCCAAAAAGTTTGAAAATTAGGCAATTTTTGTCGGATTCCCATTGCTTTCTATACAAATGATTTTGGTATTTGCGCGGTAATGGCTACTTAACGAACATGGTAACATATCATTTAATTGCATGTACCAGTGCAAAATGTTGAGACGTACTCGCATGCAAAATTTAAAAAAAAATCTGTGGGAGAGCCCATTTAGGTATTCTTGACCTTAAATAAAACTTCTTTATCTTTTATCTTTTTTAAATGTGAAGATGATCTGGTTAAAGTTTGGTATGTTTTTAAAATTTTTGACCAAATTTGATAACAGTCAGTAGTTGTCTTGATCAAAGTTTCGTGTAATTTATAAATACTTTAAACAATTATACCCCTTTGAGCATCTTACGATAGTAAGAGCTTGTAAGAACCGCTTGGTCATTAATAGATTATTGCTTCAATGTGACAAGCTCTCCTTAAACCTCATCGTAACATATAATCAAGATAACCTCCTAGAACCACGCCTACCGTGAACTTCTTTTCTGGAAACAAACTCTGTCTGATCTTAGTCTGTTAAGACTACTTTGTTTAATTATATGGTAGCCTGGGAAAGAATGCTTAGGACTTAATAGTGCTGACTGGGCAATCAAACTCAAAACTAACATTATTCTAGCTTGCAATATTTTGACTTTAATTTGTATCTTTGTCATCTTTATGGGCAGATGTTAGGGGTAGTAATGTTTCATAAACACCACCTCTTGATACAACTTAATTTCGATGTTTGTTTTGTTTTCATTCTTCTAGAAACGATACGATTTCATAGTTCAAAATATCGACCTATTGGTGGGAAAAGCTGGGTATGATCCGGAGTCAGTGATTTATCTCCCTATTTCTGGCTGGAAAGGTGACAACTTGGTAAAAAGAAGTGAAAATCTTAGCTGGTTCAAGATGTGGCAAATAGAGAGAAAGTCCGGGGGTGCCTCAGGGAGGACTCTGTTAGACGCTATTGATGCTATGGAACGGCCGCTGAAACTTGACAGATATCCACTTCGACTCTCTATACACAGTGTTTACAAATTAGGAGGTAAGTAGAAAAAGGTGTAGATACAAAAATGAACAGTGTATTGCTTCATTATATTTTTCCAGTGAAATTCGCCACAGGTGAACAACGTGCAATCATTTATAATGAGCACACACTATCTATGTGTTTGAACACAAAAAGAAACATATACCATTGTATCGTTCGTTCATAATTTATGGCCCCACGAAAATCACAATCTTTTGTATAAAAAGCTATGGTATCCTCTTTTTAAGCTTTATCTTAAACAGCAGAATCGGCCACCGCCTATCGGGGCTTGAAGAAATAAATGAGCTGCATGATGCTTCCACGCAGAGCTGAAACCGACTGCACACGGGTAATGGTAAACCGCTTAAAGGATCTAAGCCTGTCAAGGCAAAGGGGTGCGCGTCCATACTTATAAACCCTTAAACTGTCATTAGTCGAAAGGGCATGAGACGTAATTTCATCTCAGGGTCGGGTAAAAGTCCCACGAAATTGGAAGCAATGTCTTCAAAATGACCTATACACTGTTGCCCAAAGTGATGTCCCCTTGAGCAAGGCACTTCATTTACATTGCTTAAAAAAGTACTGGTTACCACCCAGGAAATCCTGCTCGTAATGCTCAGTTGTGATCGAGGAGCAGTAATAGGAGAAAAAAAAAAGAAAAACAGAAAAAAAACTGTTCTGCCAACGTTTCTAAAATGGGCAACATGAAAAGCTATCTGGGTCCTTTTTCATCAAAAAACGTTGTACGATTAATTCTAAAGTGTTCGTACGCATTTTTTTCAAAGAACAACGTACAATTTTGCGTTTCAATAAAATATGTCGTAATTGTGAATATGCGCTAAAACAGGGCCGCTAATCATTGCGATGACACACCCGTGCGGTAAAGTGCATGTTGTTTCACATCTCAAAAATGGCTTCTTTTGTGGTGAATATCCGTGAAATTTTAGCTTTCCTGAGCCGAAGGTTCACAAGGTAGGCTTATAGTATAGACAGGCATCCGGCGTCCGTCCGTCGTCCACGCATTTGAGCTTCAATATCTCAGTTACCAGCTGGCCAATCTTGATCAAATTTTTTATGCTGCATCACTTGGTTTGGATCAGTTTTAATCAGAACTGTGGCTGCCATGGACAAAACACGTTCCATAGACTTGTAATTGGGAATACGACGTCTCCAACGTCTCTCAGCTATTTCTGATCCGATCTGTATCAAACTTGCAGATAATTAGGAGAGGCATACAGTTTTCGTCGAGTTCGAATTAAGACATCACAAGATCGACGGCTTCGAAGTGACCTGCCCTTGAGCACTTTTTCTCAACTGTTTTCGATCTGATCTTTTTGAGACATTTAGTAAACAAGGCCAAGCATAATATTTGAAATGACAACTCAGAACTTATTCGAATTTTGCTTGTACATGACGACCGATTTTGCAGTAAAGTTCCATTGAGTGTGAAAGATTTTAGCACAGGCTTACAACAGAAAAACGACGTCTCCAACTTCTCAGCTATTTCTGATCTCATCTTTACCAAACTTGCAGATAACAAGGAACGACATACAGTCTACGTCGAGTTCGAATTTGGTCCTCACAGGACCAGTGGCTTTGAAGTAACCTGCCATTGAGCATAAATATAAGCGAAAAATGGTGTTTCCACTTTTTCTCAGCTATTTTCGATCGGATGTTTTTTAAACATTTAGTAAATAAGGACAAGCATAAAAACACAGATGAGTTCGAATTTGGCTTGAATCTGACAACCGTTTTCGCAATTGCGTTCCTTTGTGCGTGAAAAAAATTTACCATGGGCTTACAATGGAAAAAAGTCATTTCTAATCTGATCATTATCAAACTTGCAGTTAACTAGAAGAGGCATACAGTCTACCTCGAGTGCATATTATTGCCTCGTAGGACCAACGACTTTGGAGTTACCTGCCCTTGAGCATAAAAATAATCGAAAAATGGTGTCCCCACTTTTTTCAGCTGCTTTTCGATCGGATCTTTTTGAATTTTTTAGAAAACAAGGATAATATCTCAGATGAGTTCGAATTTGGCTTGAATCAGACAACCTGTGCTAGTACTCAGGTGAGCGATCGTTGCCGGATGGGGAACTTGTTTCTTATTTATCATTAAAACATTGGTTGTGTGTGCTCGTTAAAATGCCCAATTTAGGCGCTTCTAACGAGGACACACAGCTTGTGTCTTGGAGCGGAAATGGGAAATGAATGCATACCCCCGTAAACCCCAGTTTTCTCTATATAAAGTTCACGGACTTGTTCATATGATGTTATCACGTGCGTCTAAATAGCCGTGTATTAAAAAAAATGTTCCAGTGGACCTCGTACATATGCATTCAGTAAAATAATATTGAAACAACGTTGAGTCAAAGTTTTTCCAAACTTATGTTCATATTGCATTATCGTAAGCTACAGATACTTTTATGCTTTGCAGTGAAACAAATAAAATGATAGTTCATATATGATATTTTCACACTGTGAAAAATAACATGACAATGTTATGTTCATAGAAGCAGCCCCGACTTCTTTTTCCCGCCAAAGGTCATACGTTATCGATAACATAATCATGTAAAATACATTGACAAGTACTCTTGGAACTGTAAAAATGCTGTATTCAAAATGGCGATCTGTTGTGACGTCATAGCAAGGTCAAAATTGTGACGTTGTATACGATCATTCCGTTACCGTAAGTGTCCTTATAAATTATAAAATTAATAAAAAAAATATCTTTTTTCGGCGGATACCAAAAATATTTTATCTCATGTGTTGAAAACATCCGAATTTGCACTCGTGATAGTGAAAATTTGCACCCGTGAAAATTTGGGTATTTTCAACATACTCGATATAATACTTTTGGTATCCACCTCAAAAAAGTAAATATCCTCTATTTATTATATTGACCCCCTTCAGCGCGTTGACCTATCTTGTGCACGTCGTGACGTCGGATTAACATTTATTTACTGTTGTCATAATGTCGCTTTAGAAACAACTTTATCAATTATAATGGTGTGTGTGTGTTGAGGGGTTCTCTTACACTTGTGCTCATGTATTGTTGAGTTTATAATAACTTGGGGGAAAATGGATAAAATGTGCGAAACTTCGCTGACCTTCTTGTTTAGCTTTTTCACTGCCATTTTAAAAGATTTCATATATCGTGCGAACTTAAAAACAAAGCTTCTGTGGTGTATTGCTTCCAAAGGATAACCCTTTCTAGAACATATTTAACGTCACTGCAGCTGGTGTCTGTGTGGTGACCGTAAAAAGTCTCCCTGCCCTACACCATAGTGTAGTTTATATTTTATTTTGTTCTTTGGGATCATTGATTCCATTGTTAAATTTTGAAAATATTTGAGGGTCACTGATGACGCCTAATTGTCCGAAACTAGCTAGTCTGGCCCAGAAAACATGTACGCTCCATATTTGCCAATTCTGTGTAGTATTGCTTGCTTTCAAATGATAACCCTTTCTAGAACATATTATGCACCATTTTTGACAATCAACGTCAATACAGGCATTGGTAAAAGCATAGAGGATTTTCGTTTTCAAATCGATCTTCGGCTGAAAAAAATCTTTTTTATTCTGTTTGTTTTATGCTTTAACATGTAATCATTGGCGCAATTCTAGAGCGTCAGCTGTTACCCAAGAGAACGAACGTTTTCCATGGCCATTTCGAGTCGATTTAGTGATGTTTAGCGTGTTAACAGTGTATGCTATTTTCTGATGATACATCGAATTCGCAAACAGTTAAAATAAAAATCGTATTTTCACTATTGTGACAATGACATTATCGATTTCGATTTCATTAAAAAATATCTATATTAAATTCAAAAGCATATAAGAATAAGCTGTTTAATACGCTCGTACGATTTCCGCGATAGAAGCCTCCGTGGTGTAGTGGTTACGCTACTCGCCGCATAAGTTAGGGTCGTGGTTCGATCCCGGGCTTCTCCAGACTTTCGGATGAGTCTTTAAACCTAGGTCCCGTCTCCGTATGACCTTAGCTGTTGGACGTCAAACTGAAACACACACGTATGCCGGGATATAATAAATAACCCCTGTAAGTATCGTATTTAATGTAAGGCACGGTT
Source organism: Lucinisca nassula (assembly GCA_963580285.1). NCBI lineage: Eukaryota > Metazoa > Mollusca > Bivalvia > Lucinida > Lucinidae > Lucinisca > Lucinisca nassula. Next base: position 54,473,526 of record OY757024.1, read on the forward strand.
GTCAGCTGTACGACTGTCTGAATATAGCTAATGCAATTTGACATGAGACTGATGACCACTATTACCATAATTTCACACCCGTTTGAGTGCATATCTTTATTCTTGCCGTTTTTCGAAGAGGTCTATATTGTTAATCAATACACAGAGGTCGGTAAATTGATCGCCGTTCACGAGAAGTTTACGAAAACCGACTTATTAGGCGATAACGCTGACTAAATTATTCTTTGCATATTGGTCAGTCTCATGTCAAATTGCACCAGCTATACAATCATATCGGTCTGTCTTTGGCAATATTCTTTCATGATTGATTGTTCATCTATGGAATGTTGCCTTCAATGAAAAATGAATCTAGTTCTTTAACAAAATAGAACATACAGCATGACTGATGTTAAATTACACATTACTGGAAACAATGTTCTTTGGCTACATACAGTTTCATACATATATACATAATAACAATCAACAACAAGGCATCGCCTGCAAAACTGTACACTTACTTAGACAAAATTACAGTACCCACCACCCCGCCAGCCATTGACATTTTGCCGTGGACATAAATTTTGCGTACGTACATGTATGTACGTCCTTCCGTACGCATGTGTGTACGTACGCGATTTTGTAATCTTAGGTTAAAGCATTTGTTCCAGGTAGAACCTGAACTTTTAGGATTTTGGATTGATTTGGGGTTTAACGTCTCCGTCGACACTATTAAGGTCATTTTGGAGATGTTGCTTCCAATTTTGTGGGACGTTTAGCAGACACTGAGATGAAATGACATATCAAGCCCTGTCGCCCAATGAAATAAAAATGGTTTATTTGCATGGACGGTCCTACTAGCACCATTTTGCCTGGACAGGCTTCGAGCCTCTAAGCGGTTTACCAGTACTCATGTGCGCGGTCGGTTTCAGCTCTGCCTGGAAACATCGTGCAGCCCAATCTATTTTGTCAAGCCCCGATGGGCGGGAGCGATGAACTTTTAAGAGCTCATATTTTCCAGAACATATAAAGGATTTTGTTTCATATTTTATATGATGGCATATAAGTCCAAAGTTTTATCATCGCCCATACCTGCGGTCTCTAGGTCAAGGTCATGGACTTAGAAAATGTTAAATGTTGAAAATATATAAGAGCTGATAGGATGGATTGTATTCATATTTGATACGATGATAGATAGAAATCTAAAGATTTATTTAGCCATACCCAGCCCATGCCCATGTCCTCAAGGTCAAGTTTATCTTAAAATTTTTAATAAGACCTCATATGTTCCAACCCACATAATGGATTTAGTTCGTTCGTATTTGATATGATGATAGACACAGGTATTTTCTCCGGGTACTCCTCCCCCCCCCCCCTAGTTTTCGCCCACATCTGATTAACGATCGGCTCGAAATAAGTGAAATAATATTGAAAGGGACGTAAAACCAAAGGTCAAGGCCGTAGACTTAGTAATTAAATTTTAACAGTTCATATTTTTTAACGATTTCTCATTGATTTGGTTCATATATGGTATGAATGATACATACTTATAAAATCCAATGCGTATAATATAAGGACCAGGAAAAAATTCTTATCCATAACAATTGTCATATTATTATATAATTATTAATATCATTCTTGTGTCATATTTTATTTATATTAATGATAATTATAATAACATTAATAATTATATAATAATTTGCATATTAACTCGCCGTTGAGCTAGAAAGCCTCGATGTGCATTACGAAAACACACCAATTCATGTATATTGAGAACGTACCCCCCCTCCCCCCCACACACAGCGAAAAGTTTCAGATAAAATAACTTATATTTTTCATATGTCTGCTCAAAACACACTTTGAGGGAGCTCAACATTCATGTTCTTGAGCAGAAATGAGAAGACAGAAGACTGTACTCCTGTAAACCCAAGTTTTACTATACAACGTGGGATTTAAAAGGGGTCAAAATAATGTAAGTGTTCTTTCCTGATAGCAGTATTTTGTATAGACCCCAACAGGTTAAGTTTCTACAAGAACCAGTGTAATTTATACTTCGAATGGATAAAGCGTCATTTTAAAATGTTCGCCATTTCAGCTATTGGTATCGTCGCTGCAGGAAGAATACACAGTGGTTTTGTTAAACCTGGGATGTCAATTACATTTGGGCCAATAGATTTGCAGTCGAAGGTAGGAGGAAGACACAATTTGTTATTATTTCCAGCCACACGATAATGGTTTTTTTTTTTTTTGGAATATCCGCCGGTGTCTGTCCGTACGTCCATCAGCACTTCGTATTCAATCGAATCCTCGGATATTTTAATATTCTCTGATTGTCCTTCATTTTTGCATCCGTGGCCTAGTGGATAAGAGCGCTGAATCTTAATCATTAGGTCTCTCACCGCTGTGGTTCGAGCCTGGCTCGGTCACATGTGATGGTACTACGGTTTCGCCCATCTTTGATTAACGACCAGCTTGATATGGGTGAAATAATCTTGAAAGGGCCATGAAAGCATACGTGGTTTGGTTACGTCTATGGGCATAATCCTTCTCATTTTGACAGATTTGTTCTCAATAATTGTTTTGTACCATTATGTTTTTAATGTAATATGCGCATGAATATACTTCTGAGATATACAGCTCATAAAATCTAGCATATGCTGACCAAAGTTTGACTACTCCAGTCCTTGGTTTATCCGCCCTAGATGTAACTAAATTACTTATTTTGGCGTATACTTTTTGAAAGTTGATTTTTAAAATCAAGTTCCTTTGTCAACACATTTCTACTTCCGGTACTGGACCGCGTTACTCCACTTCCGCTGTTCGTTCGCTGCATAAAATATTCCAAAAGAACTCTTGAAAATTAATTTTGCAGGCCTGGGACGTCTTTCAAAATATTTCATTTTTTGTGACTTTATACGTATTGAATATAAATTGGCACAGAAAGACTTATTCTGAAAAGAAAATACTCTGGGACTATTTTCCTACGCGCTTATGCAACTGGTTTGAGATTTTACTCTTTCATCCCCGGGTTTCTGAACAGGACTCTTCTTGCTTTAAATATATTCTTATATAAAGGGATTTCTGAGTAGTTCACTGACATGATGGCCAACAGTGTACATGTAGATTCTGGTTAGACGTGTTAGCTACGTGGCGTCTTATCAGGATCTGCAAGGTTTGCATAGATACAGTGTATACCTCGGCGTCTGCATCGGTCTACAGGGTTACAAGGTAAGACTAAACTACCCTTTACTGACCGCCACAGTTATTCACCTGCTTTCGAGAGCTCCAATTACAAAATTTGTGTCGTTTAAGGCTTTAAGCTGTGAGTTTTAAATCAAGTTCCGTACTTTTAGCAAATAGTGATGACACCGATCAGACGCTACATTATGTGGCCTCTAATCTGTGTTTCCGAATGTCCCAGTATTGAAACAAATGACAGGTATGGGTTAATGTACAGGTTGGAATAAACGTATTTTAATTCGCCTTGGGTAGACAGTCTGAAGTTCGCTAAACGTGGCGTCTGATCAGGGTTATAATGTCTAAATCAAATGGTTTAAAAATGATCTTTTTTATTTCGTCCAGTTATTCTCCTCTTTAAGTCCCCACGCCAGAAGGAACATAGCTCCGAGAGGCTGCACAACATAGGTGCATCTTCGTATCAACACGACGTTGATGCGACGCTGCTAAGACGTCATGTGCCCGCTAGGAGAACTTCTCTGTAAGATTATTAGCAGATGATACAAGCACAGAATGTACTGAGCTAATTTATAAATTTATGGTTTTACCATGAAGAAATTTGTAGACACGTTTATCTTTCTTCCTTTCTTCCTTTTTTTCGTGGGGATGGTTGGGTAAGGCAAAGGTGATGTGTATCTTGTGTCACTGGGGAATCCAGCTGATATTGACTTACATTTGGGCAAGGCCTGTTGTCCTTGCAGCAGGAAACGGTAGAGACAAGGTTGGAGGTTGTTGTTATCTCTTCTGTTTCTACACTTCCATTCATTTTCCTCTTTCTCCTCTGTCCCTCACTTTCATCTTCTCTACTATCTCTTCTATCTCTTTGCTCTCTTTCTAAATGATCGACAAGGGCTGACCTGTCGTTACCCTCTAAACAATCGAAGAATCATTTTTTTTCTTCGTCGAATTTTTATCCCCCGACCGAATAGGTTCGGGGGATATAGCGATCAGCCTGGCGTCCGTCCGTCTGTCCGTCCGTCTCTCCGTCCGTCCGTCCGTAGACGCAACCTTGTGATGGCTATAACTCCTATACCCTTTGAGATTCATTGATGGTTCTTGGCACAATTGTTCACAAGGCCGAGACGGCGTGTCATGCGCAAGAACCAGAACTCTGGATGCCATACTTCTTTAGTTATCTCCCCTTTTAATAAAATAGAATGACTACTTTGTGATGGCCATAACTCCAATACCCTTTGAGATATATTGATGGTACCTGGCACAGTTGTTCACAAGGCTGAGACGGCGTGTCATGCACAAGAACCAGAACTCTGGTTGCCACGGTTTTGGAGTTATCTCCCCTTCCAATAAAATAGAGTGACAACCTTGTGATGGCCATAACTCATATACCCTTTGAGATTCATTGATGGTTCTTGGCACAATTGTTCACAAGGCTGAGACGGCGTGTCATGCGCAAGAACCAGAACTCTGGATGCCATACTTTTTAGTTATCTCCCCTTTTAATAAAATAGAATGACTACTTTGTGATGGCCTTAACTCCAATACCCTTTGAGATATATTGACGGTACCTGGCACAGTTGTTCACAAGGCTGAGACGGCGTGTCATGCACAAGAACCACAACTCTGGTTGCCATGGTTTTGGAGTTATCTCCCCTTCCAATAAAATAGAGTGACAACCTTGTGATGGCCATAATTACAATACCCTTTAAGATATATTGATGATACCTGGCACAGTTGTTCACAAGGCCGAGACAGTGTGTCATGCACAAGAACCACAACTCTGGGTGCCGTGTTTTTTTAGTTATCTCCACTTCCAATAATATAGAATCACTACCTTGTGATGGCCACATCTCCAACACTCTTTGAGATATATTGATGATACTTGGTACAGTTGTACATGAGGTTAAGCAGGTGTGTCACATGCAAGAACCACAACTCTGGATGCCCTGGTTTTTTAATTATCTCCCCTGACAATATAACCTTGTGATGGCCATAACTCAAATACCCTTTGAGATATATTGATGGTACTTGGCACAATTGTATACAACGTTGAGACGGCACTTCATGCCTAAGAACCATAATTCTGGGTGCTATGATATTTGAGTTATCTCCCCTTCCAATATAACAGTATGACAACCTTGTGACCACCGTACCTCCAATACCCTTTGAGACATATTGGTGGTACTTAATGCAGATGTACATGAGGTTAAGCAGGTGTGTCATGCTCAAGAATTACAACTCTGGGTGCTCTGGTTTTTTAGTTATCTCCCCTGGCAATATAACCTAGTGATGGCCATAACTCCAACTCCCTTTGAGATATATTGAAGGAACTTGGCACAATTGTATACAAGGTACAGAAGGGATGTCATGTGCAAGAACCACAACTGTTGTTGCTGTGGTATTTGAGTTATCTACCCTTCCAATATAACAGTATGACCAGCTTGTGATCACTATATCTCCAATACCTTTTGAGAAATATTGATGGTACTTTGTGCAGAAATACATGAGCTTAAGCAGGCATGTCATGCGCAAGAACCACAATTCTGAGTGCCCTGGTTTTTTAGTTATCTCCCCTGACAGTATTATCTTGCGATGGCCATAACTCCAATACCCTTTGAGATATATTGATGGTACCTGGCACAGTTGTTCACAAGGCTGAGACGGCGTGTCATGCACAAGAACCACAACTCTGGTTGCCATGGTTTTGGAGTTATCTCCCCTTCCAATAAAATAGAGTGACAACCTTGTGATGGCCATAATTCCAATACCCTTTAAGATATATTGATGATACCTGGCACAGTTGTTCACAAGGCCGAGACAGTGTGTCATGCACAAGAACCACAACTCTGGGTGCCATGTTTTTTTAGTTATCTCCCCTTCCAATAATATAGAATCACTACCTTGTGATGGCCACATCTCCAACACTCTTTGAGATATATTGATGATACTTGGTACAGTTGTACATGAGGTTAAGCAGGTGTGTCACATGCAAGAACCACAACTCTGGATGCCCTGGTTTTTTTATTATATCCCCTGACAATATAACCTTGTGATGGCCATAACTCAAATACCCTTTGAGATATATTGATGGTACTTGGCACAATTGTATACAACGTTGAGACGGCGCTTCATGCCTAAGAACCATAACTCTGGGTGCTTTGATATTTGAGTTATCTCCCCTTCCAATATAACAGTATGACAACCTTGTGACCACCGTACCTCCAATACCCTTTGACACATATTGGTGGTACTTGATGCAGATGTACATGAGGTTAAGCAGGTGTGTCATGCTCAAGAATTACAACTCTGGGTGCTCTGGTTTTTTAGTTATCTCCCCTGGCAATATAACCTAGTGATGGCCATAACTCCAACTCCCTTTGAGATACATTGAAGGAACTTGGCACAATTGTATACAAGGTACAGAAGGGATGTCATGTGCAAGAGCCACAACTGTTGTTGCTGTGGTATTTGAGTTATCTACCCTTCCAATATAACAGTATGACCAGCTTGTGATCACTATATCTCCAATACCTTTTGAGACATATTGATGGTACTTTGTGCAGAAATACATGAGCTTAAGCAGGCATGTCATGCGCAAGAAACACATTTCTGAGTGCCCTGGTTTTTTAGTTATCTCCCCTGACAGTATTATCTTGCGATGGCCATAACTCCAATACCCTTTGAGATATATTGATGGTACCTGGCACAGTTGTTCACAAGGCTGAGACGGCGTGTCATGCACAAGAACCACAACTCTGGTTGCCATGGTTTTGGAGTTATCTCCCCTTCCAATAAAATAGAGTGACAACCTTGTGATGGCCATAATTCCAATACCCTTTAAGATATATTGATGATACCTGGCACAGTTGTTCACAAGGCCGAGACAGTGTGTCATGCACAAGAACCACAACTCTGGGTGCCGTTTTTTTAGTTATCTCCCCTTCCAATAATATAGAATCACTACCTTGTGATGGCCACATCTCCAACACTCTTTGAGATATATTGATGATACTTGGTACAGTTGTACATGAGGTTAAGCAGGTGTGTCACATGCAAGAACCACAACTCTGGATGCCCTGGTTTTTTAATTATCTCCCCTGACAATATAACCTTGTGATGGCCATAACTCAAATACCCTTTGAGATATATTGATGGTACTTGGCACAATTGTATACAACGTTGAGACGGCGCTTCATGCCTAAGAACCATAACTCTGGGTGCTATGATATTTGAGTTATCTCCCCTTCCAATATAACAGTATGACAACCTTGTGACCACCGTACCTCCAATACCCTTTGAGACATATTGGTGGTACTTGATGCAGATGTACATGAGGTTAAGCAGGTGTGTCATGCTCAAGAATTACAACTCTGGGTGCTCTGGTTTTTTAGTTATCTCCCCTGGCAATATAACCTAGTGATGGCCATAACTCGAACTCCCTTTGAGATATATTGAAGGAACTTGGCACAATTGTATACAAGATACAGAAGGGATGTCATGTGCAAGAACCACAACTGTTGTTGCTGTGGTATTTGAGTTATCTACCCTTCCAATATAACAGTATGACCAGCTTGTGATCACTATATCTCCAATACCTTTTGAGACATATTGATGGTACTTTGTGCAGAAATACATGAGCTTAAGCAGGCATGTCATGCGCAAGAAACACATTTCTGAGTGCCCTGGGATTTTTTGTTATCTCCCCTGACAGTATAATCTTGCGATGGCCATAACTGCAATACTTTTGTGATATGTGGTTTAATTCTGGTGCACTTTCTATTGGTGAACAATCTTCTGAAGGCCATATTTGCTTTTGGTCGGGTGATTTCGAGGGCTGCCCGCAAAACTGCGGTAACTCCGTTTTTGAAAACTTTACAGGAGAAGCAAAAAACTGTTTCTTTTCATAAATAGTCATAGTGCTGGGTTGTGTTTTAGAATATAAACTTATAATCACCAAGGAAATTACATGAAAAAATGTAATTTTACTTAGCTCTGCTTATTATTTTGATATTTGTAACCTCTTGAGTTACAACATTTTTTGCCACGTTTTGCATTATTTTCACAACAGAAGTTTACCGCAAAACAGCGGTAACTCAACTTACAACTGTTTTGCGGTGACACTTTTGTAGTTTTTTGGCTGGTAAGGAGGTGGTATCTTTTAGCATAATATATTAAAGCATATTTTTATCAACCTGTTCAGTTAGATAAGATCATGATGCATATTTATGAAACAATATATGCATAGCATGAAAAAATTAGGGTCATTGGCAAACAGTGAAGACCCAGATTAGACGCCGCAAAATGATCAGTGTCAAGTTGTGAAAAACAAACGTGTACAATGAATAAAATAAGCCAGACAACCATTTTATTGTAACCAAACTGGGTTGAAAATTAAAAAGATAAAAATTATGATGAGTTGCTAATGGTATAGGCGTATTAGAGATTTGGAGATGACTTCATTACTGTCATCATGAAAACACCCCTCTATAATTCTGACCCCTTGTACCCCACTTTTATATAGTAAAACTGGGGTTTACAGGGGTAAACATTATTTTTCTTATTTCTGGCCAAAATGAAGATTGTGGGTACTCATTAGAACCACCTCAATTCTAATGTGTACCCACAATCTATATTTAAGAGCAGAAAAAAATATCACAGTTTTTTCTTAAAATTTTCGGGTTTTTTTTTCGGCTGTAAAATTTACAATGTATTTGTATAGGGGTGCCTTCGTAATGGTTTATGTTGGCTCAATGGACTCTGTCAATCTCATATTTTCTACAAAGAACCTTCCTCTCTGCATTCAAACTTTAATACTTTTAAAGGAACACCTAGCAAAATAAAAAAACAGCTGTTTCAAGACACATAGCTCATCTGTTCGCGCCTTGTCTACCTACATTATGTTTACACGTCAATACGTGAAAGGTTTTTAAAGCAATTCTTTAATGAAGTTTTTATATGATTTTATGATTATATTCCAAACACTGAAGGGTTCTGCCACTGGGCCGATTGAGCCAAAATTTTATCTGTAGCATCCTTGGGCTGGGGGGTTGAAAGTTTTTTTTTTTTTTATGAAAATCAGCTGTTTAGTTTGGTTGCTATGGCAACTTAGAGTTTCCATAGATTTATAATGGGGAAAATTGAAAAATAGCATTGAAGATAGTTTGAAAAAACTTTTATAGAAATGTTTCTTGAGTAAACTTCTCTCAGCCATATGCATTTATGCCAACCTGAGGGTCCCCCAGGTTGTGCCGGGGCTATGCCCCACCCCCACCACTTCATAAAAGGTCATATATCTAGGAAAGCATAAAGATCCCGACACCTAAACCATATATATTCTTATTCCTATTGATAAGATGCATTCAGTGACACCAACCTGGGGGTCCTAGAGATGTGCCGAGGCCATGCCCCACCCCCTCCACTTCATAAAAGGTCCAATATCTCGGAAACCATTCAGATCCCCACCCCTGAACCATATAATTTTGCCATCTCTTCCGATGGCTATTTTTAACCCTCTGGGACCTTCTGAACAAAATATCTGGATAACTGCTTGATCTACGACTGACATTGTTATCATCATAATAATTATTCCTCATAAATAAACTTTCCTCAGTACTTTCAGTACTTTGATAATCTTTATGGAATAATATGATCAAAATGCACAGATATAGAGAACACATGAGATGCGTATTAGGACTAGGACCGCCACTCTGGCCATTCTGCCCTTGATATCTTCGATAAATGGTTTTCGACCGAAAGCTCCTTCACTATGGGAATAGTTTGGTAAAAATTTGGCGATAACTAAATATAAACGCACCTATGGTTAAGGACTGCCTCTGTGGCCATTCCACTTTTGAGGTATTTGCCCTTACTATGAGAAATAGTTTTGGCCTGTATTCCTGGATTATATTGAACAGCTTGGTGAATCTTTATAAATGCACAGAATTCTTATGGTTGCATGTTTCGACCAATAGCTGCTTACCTGCCCATTAAAGCTCTTGAGTTATCTGTCCTTAATGGATCCTAAAAACAGTGTTTTCGCCTGTAGTTTCTGAACCATTTTGAAAATCAGGAAATATAGACTGTTAATGTTACAGATTTAAGGCTTCCGTGGAAAAGAAGTGATATGTATCCTAGTATTTCTAAGTGCAATGCCAAGAGGTGCAGATGTTGTTCGCATTTAAGCACTGCGTCTACCGTTACTTCATCTGTAAACGGTAGACGCTTCTCTGTAGTTAACATGTCTGATTTGACATGACAGTCTACAGATTTAATTTATCTAATTACATGACGTGCTGCAAACTGTAATATGCAGTACGTTGGTCAAACTAACCGCATGCTTAAAACTAGATTGAACGAGCATTATCGTAGAATGAGCAAGCCTAAGAAAACTGACACTTTCTTGTACCGTCACTTTCGAGGTGCAGATCATTCTGTAAATAACATTGTTATACAACCAGTGGAAAAACATTATTACGATGCAAATTCTACATCTATATTCAAATAATCAAAAGACATGAGGCTGAACTGAAATGGATTAAATTTTTACAGACCCCTTTTCCACTGGGATTTAATGACAATATTTATCATGAGGGTAATATTTCCAGAATGCCGGACTTTGATATTTTCTCGCTCCTGGAATGTCGAAAACGCAGAACTAGATCTCACGGAAAAATGGTAACTTTAAACGTAAATCACGTGCGTTTAAACGAAACAATACTAGACTGAAGTGACTGTCAATTATATTATCAAATCATGGACGCCACTCTATGCTTTCATTTTTAAGTTCATTACCCGTTTCTGTTTTACGTCTTCTGGACACGGAGGCGAATAAATTCTACGATAGTTCTCATCAGTTATATGATGCGGCTCTCTTAACTAGAGGCTATACTCAGCATACTCTCCGTCCTTATATTGATTCTGAAATAAATCATAAACGCCATTTCTTCAAAATATCCTTCATTAATAAGGGTATGGATTTTATAGATTTGCCCAGTATCTTCCGTGAGAGATCGGTGCTTTCTTCCATTCCTGCTTATTTTCAAAATACTGAAACACCTATAATTTGCTAAAAATATAACAAACCTGTAAGATCTATCATTTTTAATTTCAATAAACTTGTTTCAGATCTTGATATTGATACTAATACTCCTGATTCATGTGATTGTAAAAACTCAGTGTATTGCTATCCTGCTGTTGGTCATGTAATTACTGGCAATTTGAAAATTATTCCTGATTCTAGGATAAGGAATATAATTTCTAAAGGACCGAAATATCGGTTTCCTTCTAAAATTGTTTTCAGTAAATGTAGAGATGAAATCGCTGCTTCCTTGAATGAATTCGGTAATCGATGGTGTAAGCGAGAGTATGTTGAGCATAAAGCCCTTAAGGACTGGAAACTTAACATTTTAAAACTAGTGAATAAACGCATTTCTTTCTATTCTCAAAATACTAACTTATTACCTCCTAAGCCCAAGACGTCTTTACGTCATCTTAAACTAGGTATTCAAGAATTTCATAAGAAGTTTGTTTTGGCCCCTGCAGACAAGGCCGCTAACAACGTCGTCGTTGTGTGACGGCTCCACTATGTTAACACGCTTAAGCAGGAGCTTGGTGGTACTAAGGCCTATGAACTTCAGCCTTTAGATGAAGAGAGAGCTAGAGTAGATAAACATGTTTGTCATTCAGCCACCAAATTTGCTGTGTGTGTTACCGAAGGCCAAGACAAGCTTCCTACGCTATACTGGTTACCAAAACTTCATAAAAGACCTTACAAAGCACGGTTTATTGCAAATTCTAGCTCTTGCACTACCACTGAACTTTCTAAATTATTAACTTCCTGTCTTACTGCTATTAAAACGCATGTGATTAAATATTGTGATAAAGTCTTTGAAAGATCAGGAAGAAATCTGTTTTGGTCTACAGAAAATTCGAATGAGGTGTTAAATAAATTGAAATCCAGACATTTTCGTGTTTCAAGTCTGTCTACTTACGATTTTTCCACTCTTTACACTACACTTCCTCATAATCTTATAAAAGAAAAGCTTAATGATTTAATTGAATGGGCTTTTCACGAGAAGATTCTCTCTATCTTGCATGTAATGTCAGAAATGCATTTTTCACTTCTAAAGAGCATTAGAATTATACACTTTGGTCAGGTCAGAAAGTGTGTGATGCCCTCACCTTTCTACTTGACAATATTTATATTAGATTCGGTACTAAGTTGTTTAGACAAATTGTGGGTATTCCGATGGGTACGAATTGCGCACCTCTTCTGGCTGATCTGTTCTTGTATTGTTATGAAAGAGACTTCATGTTGTCGCTTTCCATTGATAACCAATCTGAAATTATTGAAGCTTTTAGCTCCACTTCTAGATATTTAGATGATTTATTAAATATTGATAATACCTATTTCGATGGTTTGATCAGTCACATTTACCCCCCAGAACTTCAGTTAAATGAAGCAAATTCTTCTGATACCGAGGCCCCGTTTTTGGATTTACATCTATCTATTGTAGATGGGTTTGTTTCGTGCAAAATTTATGATAAACGCGATGACTTTGATTTTGAGATTGTAAATTTTCCTTTTTTGGATGGTGATGTTCCTCGTGCGCCATCCTATGTCGTTTATATTTCGCAATTAATTCGATTTGCTAGAGTGTGTAGTCATGTAACTGACTTCAACACTCGTAATAAATTATTAACGGCTAAACTCCTTAATCAGGGTTATCGGTACCATAAACTACGCAAAGCCTTTTCAAAATTTTATAGACGCCATTCTGATTTAATTTCAAAATTCAATATTGGACTTAAATCTCTTCTGCAACAAGGTATATCGGAACCCGAATTTTATTGTGACTTAGTATATAAATTCAGAAAATTTTTTAACCGCAATGACTTCAGCACCCAATTTCGTAAAATCGTTCTTCGATATAAAATGATTGGGTACAACATGGATGTTATACGACAGACTGCATGCATGGTAGTTAACCCAATCACGGTTGGTAACTTTGCTTCCCTCTTTAATTGCACGCCGGTGGGTCAGGCCTCAGATTCTATGACGGCTCCAACGTAAAGGCTTATTGAGAATTAGAGAGATCTAATTCAAGGTAATGTTGGTTGGTGCCTGATGCTCTGTCTCTGGTCGGGCCCATCGGAGTCTAACTGTTGGTTTTCTTTTGCTCAAGCATTTCAGTGGTTTCTTGCTGTCGAGTCCTCACCGTTGTCTCACCTCTGTGGTTCTTTGATTTTTTGTGTTCACGGAGATGTTGCACTGATGAGTTAGGAGGCCTTCATGCGGACTGAACAAATTATTTGTCTAAATCGCGACGGAAGTAAGGGCGAGGATTGTAGCCACGTAAAATCGATTTAAGCCCCCCAGTGGAAATCTTTCCACTGACCGTTCCAAGGCGGTTCTTCTGTGGCGGTTTATTTATGTCGTTGTTTGTTACTTACTGTGTGTATCACTTGTGTCTTTTTATTTTGGACGGCCATATGGCCATTTGTGGGAAAGTAACTGTCCTTATGGCCTTCCTTTGTTTAGGTTTCCATTATGGTCTGGTCGCTTAATGTTAGTGTTTCTTTCCCTTTGGTGTCTTTGATGGGTGGAGTAAGTTAATTGTATCGATTCCTGATCTTTGTCTTACTTCTACTTTAGAATTCTGGCTGTCCCATTTCTAAGGGTTATTTGCTCTAAAATGCCTCTTACTAACCTACAGTGGCGGCGTATTGTTTAATGTTTTTGCTCTTTCGACTGCTCATGACACTCATGTAGAAAACCGACGCTAAACGATAATTTAGAACGTCATGCCGCCATAAGTCTCTTGTGAGCTGTCCCGTATGGGCGCCCATGCGGGACAGATTCCGCCACTAGCGAGAACGCACACGGGTATCCCGGTCTCATAGGCATTGGTATTTGAGATACATGTAACGGCATCTCTTATGTGTGTGAGATGAATTAACATTGTACGGTAAAACTAGAGTTCTGCAACAAGGTCCATCAGAACCCGAGTTTTATGGTGACTTGATATATAAATACTCGTACATGCAAGGACTTCAGTACCCAATTTCGTAAATTCGTTCTTCGATATAAAAGGAATAGTTGCAACATAAATGCTGTACGACAGACTTCATACATGGTAGTTAACCCAATCGCGGTTGATAACTTTGCTTCCCTCTTTAATTGCGCGCCGGTGGGTCAGGTCTCAGAGTCTATGACGATTCCAGCGTAAAGGCTTATTAGAAATTAAAATTTAATGTTATGTAATGATGGATGGTACCTGATGCTCTGTCTCTGGTCGGGCCCGTCGGAGTCTAACTGTGTGTTTTCTTTTGCTCCAGCATTTCAGAGTTTTCTTGCTGTCGAGCCTGACCATTGTTTCATCTGTGTGGTTGTTTGATTTTTGTGTGGCACTGATGAGGTGGGAAGCCTTTATGCGGACTGGTCAAATTATTTGTCTAAATCGCGACGGAAGAAAGGGCGAGGATTTGGGCCGCGTGAAATCAGCTTAAGCCACCCCCACCCCGCCTCATAGGGAAATACTTTCACTGACCGTTCCAATGCGGTTCTTTTGTCGCGGTTTATTTTTGTTAAAGTTCGTCTTTGAATGTGTGTATCGCTGATATCTTTATTATTTTGGATAGCCAATTGGCAATTTTGTGGAAAATTTACTCTCCGTTTTGCTTTCTGCTGTTAATGTTTCCATAAGGGTCAGTTATTTCATGTTTGTGTTTCTTTCCAATAATTATATGTTCACATGTAACAGCCCCTTGTTTAATTTAAAGGTAAATATTTCAGGAACGAAAAAGCAGACAGTAACTAATACGATGGGTCAGTGTAACTTATGTCCAAAGCATGTGTATGCATGAACGTTCGCGAAAATACACGATATAACATTTTGTTACTGAAAAATAGCTGTTTGGTGATGGCGTATATTAAAACGACATACATAATTGCATTTTCTTGCACTTTATCTAACGTTACAGCTTTCGCTGAAGGAAACAAAAGTTTTTGTAAGTGTACCACGCTGCCTTTAGTACCAAGCACCTGTAAGAATAAAAGCTGTATTTAAAGATTCTAAATCGGCGTTTTATTCTAGACACGTAATATTTTCTTTATTTCTACATCCAATTGCGATTATGAGTATTGGTTAGAACAGCCTCACCTGGTACCAATAAGCTAGATGTTTGAGTTCAAATAGTTTACCCTTTTCACATTTTCCTAATATAAAATGGAGTTTTGAGTGGGGGTGGGTTTCAGTACATGTTTAGTTGCCAAACCACCCTCAAGGATTAGCGCACTGTGTTTCAGATAAGGGCTGTGCAGTTACATCATGACGCAGTTACAGAGGGATATCAAGGAGAGAATGTTGGGATACAGATAGAAGGACTTGACATCAAAGACGTTAGAAAGGGATTCCTTTGCGGGGAAACAAACAGAGATCCGCCAAAATTAGTGCAGTCATTCACTGCGCAGGTAAAATTATAATATTTAAATTTGTTAGTTCCAAAAGGGGACATTGGCAAGCAAACAATGCAAACCTAGATAAGACATCACAGAACACAACGTCTTACAAGGGCCTATATTGTTAGGAACATGTTCAGTTATTGTCTAAACAAATTGTTAGAATGACTCAATCCGAGGCCAGCCGTACATACCAGTTTACTTATTAAGCCAATTAATTTAAACGAATCGTTTATCTTGTTCGCTGCAATTGACAAAACCGATGCAATACCACTGCTATATCGCAGGTGTTACCATTGAAACTGTCAGTATAGCTTCCTTTGTCAAATGGCTAAAGCAGCATATTTTATAAATGTGACCCGTCACGCGAAAAGGAACCTTCAGGGAATTATTGGCGAAAATGAGTTGTACCTGTTTTCAGATATGACGGTATTTGAGAAACAATTTGACACCAACATGAATAAAATACTCCTAAAGGTGTCGGATTTACAATATTTTAAACATAGGTACCCTAAACGCAATCACGTCACAGAATACCAATTCGACGTCATGGGTTACGTCAACAAACTGTTAAAGGTAAAGTCGCAGGTAATAATGCAAGGAAACATCTGAAAAAGGCATTTCAATGCAGTAAACATTTATTTCCTTAACAGTTTCATTATTAAGCATTTCTTTGAGAAATCTGGCATAGTGTTGTCGTCCGAAACAGTTTAGTTGTAACGATTGCGAAAGGAAGATCAAAACAGTTTTTTTACACATTATATGAGCAAGAAATCCTACTATTTGCATGTATGATCGA
The DNA here is from genome assembly GCA_963580285.1 of Lucinisca nassula. Classification (NCBI taxonomy): domain Eukaryota; kingdom Metazoa; phylum Mollusca; class Bivalvia; order Lucinida; family Lucinidae; genus Lucinisca; species Lucinisca nassula. The sequence goes on from OY757024.1 coordinate 54,489,956, forward strand.
CGCAAAGATCAGCCTGCGCATCAGCATACTAGACTGATCGGCGCGTATAATGCAAGCTTTTGTGATCGTGGCTCTACGACAGAATTCAGATCATATAAGACTACTGACACTGAGCAGACTGTTGTCTTACATATATCTGGTTGGAAACTGGTACCAAAGACCGATTTCCTCGCGACGAGACTCATGAGATACGAACACACCATTCACCGCTAAGGTTCGAGCCTTGCTCTGGTCAAACGAGAGACACCATGTTCTGCAAAGGAAGGTCTTTTTTCTCGGTACTGCTGTTTTTGCCCACATCTGATTAACGATCGGCTTTAAATAAGTGAAAAACAAAATTGAAAGGGTCGTTAAACAAACAAACAATAAATAAATAAATAAACACATAATGAAATAAGAAAAGAAAGAAAAAAAAAACTAGGGTTTTCAGGTTGTGTAGTATTTTTTGGTTTTCGTAGTACTAATCCAATACATATGTTCTGGATACTCATTAGAAAACGCCCCAATGAGGCGGTTCAAACCGCACACTTTACCTTACACATATTCATCGCATTTTTGAGATTTGAAAGCATGCATTTTCACACGGTGCGCACATGATCAATTTGTCTTTTATGCAGAATACTTTAAGTTTTGCAAGAAAATTTAATGGCAAACCTTTTAAAAACAAAACCCATATTATCGTCGTAGTGTGTGTTGTTGAATCGAGTTGCTAAATGCTTTGAAATGGGTAACATGGGAAAAAATTCTTCAACTTTTTAAAAGAGAAAAAAAAATGAAAAATGAAAAATAAATCTCAATACATAAATGGAAGGTTACATTTCAAAGTTTTAACCATTAAAAATTCCATGTGAAAAATGTTACATACAATGCAGCGTGCAATGATACATGCACATACTGTAATGCTTTATTCTGATCACAACAACTAGAGCTCATATATTGTTTATTTCTGTTTCATATAATGTAGTTTGACCCCAAGGGTTTAGGGAAATATGTTTTTATTGTCTCCATAACATTGGTTGACTTCTTGTCTTTCAGCGTTGAGACAAGGTGGCGGGATCATTGCCGGTTAATTTGTGATCAGTTCCTGGACCTTATCCTGAACCTTTACAATTTTGATTATCTATCTGTCTATCCATCCATCCATTATCTATATGGTAGGAGGGATTTTGAACCAGCACAGGAGATGATTCCCTCTGCATATAGGATTCCAATTAACGTCCCGATCAGAAGGACGGCGCACTTTGGTGTATTCATCTCTGCAAATGATGCCAGTGGAGCATGCTCGGACACTGCAATTTTATTACCACTGACACGAATCGTACCGGAGGCATCACACATCAGAGGCAAGTGTGCTAACCACTGATCTGCCTCGCTCTGGAGAAACTGGTACCGCCTAACGTAAACAACACCGGCAGGTCCCGATGCCGCCAAATAATAAATTTCCATGAATACTTCTCCAAAACCTTCCATTTTTCAACTGTCACAATAAAGTTTCCCAAGCTGGCATCACTCTAAAATTACTCCTGCTAACTAAGGAATAGAACTATTAAATATAGCGATGCACCGATTGGGACCTCGCCCCGCACATCGGGGCTTAGAAAAATAGACTAGGCTGCATGATACTTCCATGCAGAGCTTAAACTGACCGCACATGATTACTGGTACACCACTTAGAAGGATTAAGCCTGCCCAGGCAAAGTGGCGTGAGTCAGACCGTCCAGTGCATATAAGCATTTGGGGTTCCTTGAGCGACAGGGCTTGAGATGTCATTTCATCTCAATGTTGGGTAAAAGTCCCACAAAAGTGGCAGCAACGTCTCCAAAATGACCTATATAGTGTTGACGGAGATGTTAAACCCTCAATTCAACAGACGCACAAAACCAATTTGGACCTCACCTCCAGATTTTTTGGTCTTTAAACCGAGGTCCCGTCGCCGTATGACCTTAGATGCTGGTGTGACGTACCCCCCCCCCCAACACACACACACACCAATCTGTGGTATGGCAATCATTAACGAAAACTCAGTGTCTACAAATTTTTGTTCTCTTAAAATGGTACTGGACAACAGTTATGACCCCCGCCCATTGGGGCTTTAATAAATAAATGGGCTGCATGATGCTTCCACGCAGAGCTGAATCCAACCTCAAATGAGTACTGGTAAACCGCTCAAAGGATCTAAGTAAAGTACAAGTAAAACAAAGATCAGGAATCGATACAATTAACTTACTCCACCCATCAAAGACACCAAAGGGAAAGAAACACAAACATTAAGCGACCAGACCATTATGGAAACCTAAACAAAGGAAGGCCATAAGGACAGTTCCTTTCCCACAAAATGGTCATATGGCCATCCAAAATAAAAAGACCCAAGTAATACACACAGTAAGTAACAAACAACAACATAAATAAATCGCCACAGAAGAACTGCCTTGGAACGGTCAGTGGAAAGATTTCCACTGGGGGGCTTAAATCGATTTTACGTGGCCACAATCCTCGCCCTTACTTCCGTCGCGATTTAGACAAATAATTTGTTCAGTCCGCATGAAGGCCTCCTAACTCATCAGTGCAACATCTCCGTGAACACAAATAATCAAAGAACCACAGAGGTGAGACAACGGTGAGGACTCGTCAGCAAGAAACCACTGAAATGCTGGAGCAAAAGAAAACCAACAGTTAGACTCCGATGGGCCCGACCAGAGCCTGCACAGGCAAATCGGTTCGAGTCGGACCATCCATGCTCATAAACCCTATTGGTTTCATTGGGCGACAGGGCTTGAGATGTCATTTCATTTCAATGTCGAGTAAAAGTCCCACACAATTGGAAGCAACGTCTCCTAAATGACCTATATAGTGTTGACAGGGACGTTAAACATCAAATCAAACAAACAAACTGCCGAAACTGGAAATAAGCATTTTTCCCCGCCAGGTGTCACTGTGAAGATTCAGATCATTGTATTTGACTGAATTTTCAGAATTGATTACTCTTGATTACTCAGTATCGTTCGCCGGTAAGCCCAGCCTCATCAAGTTTGTTTTTAACTTGGTTGAATAATTGTTGGGAGAAAATATCAAACAGATGGCATTATGAGGGAGTTTTAACATATATTGGAGGGGAGTTTTGAAATATATATAGTTCCGACTTGCTTGGGCGGAGACAGACGCATACTAACAGACAAAGAAACGATGGCTTGCACTAACAGTTTACTATAAAATCCTTTAATAATAATACATGTAAATTGATTAACTTATGACGTAGCAGTTAGACGTCACCAACTGTCTGTGAACCGGATAACCGTATCGCATTGTAATTTAACCACCGGTTGATATCGAAGAGAATCGTACCTAGTGGGCCTGGCATTTGGCCTTACCCAGGTGAAAAAAATGTTGCCCGGACCAGACATATTAACTGTAAAAGCTGTTAAATTCAGTCCATCCACCGTCTGCCTAAGTTCAGAAAATAATTTTTAGGTAACATCTGTCACTTATGCGGAGGTAAAACTATGGCGTTTACCGTTTATTTACAAGAGACGAAACTCGAATAGGAACAGTGAAAAATCAGAACAGTTTAAAGGGCTTGAAAAAATCTCATGTCGCCAGGAATGTTAGATGAATAATGGGTCCAATTAAGACACAGCGTAATCAAATTGTCAGCAAATGACGTTAACGTGAACATTATTTTCGAACGTCATTTACGCTAAATGACGTAACTTCCCAGAAGGTCCCTTTTTGCGTGACGGGTCACAAATGCAAAAGAGATTTATCAAGTGTAAACTTCAGTTGTTTCTACTCACCAGTACCAACCAGTATGCCAAATATCGCTATCAGAGATATCTGGTACACAACAGCTTGATGTAAACAATTTGGGGCAAAAATAGCCAAGGGTAGCAGAAAGGTAATGAAAGCGACATACAAGTCTTTAAAGAAAATAAAAAAAATCTATTGACAAAATGTTTTACGAAACAAACAGAACTTTTCCATAGCCCTTGTTCCTGCACAAGCTGGATAAAGATCAGGAATTTCCTGACCAATGAAATCAGGCGGCTGGTCAGCTATGTAAATGACTTCTTTTAAAAGGTAAAGACGATTATAATTATATCAACTACCACCAGATATCAGATATGATGACAAAGGGAACATTAACAAATCCACATTACATGTCTTGAATAAGTCCAAAAAATTCTTCTCAGAACTAGAGGGTCATAATGGCTCTGGATCCTTATTGTACAAATAAAATTGTAGGTAGTATAAGGTTAAATGGATGGTTTGAGCAACCAAGAAACATTTCTTCGAAATTATGTCAAAATCAGTTCAGCTAATTAGGAGTAGAAGTCATTTTGAGGGTTGTATATGTTTTAGAACTGGTGACTACCATATTCAGTGGAGCGAAAGGGTTTTGAGCAAGACCCGGCTCTGTCTAATTTACAATGCCTCCTGGTGACAGTGGGGTGGGGGATTAGTGGGGGCGAGAGTTAGCATCAGAAGTTAAACTTATGAGTCAGTAGTTCCCTTTGACAATGTAGATCTGATTTGTATGTTTCTATCAAACATTGAGGGTTAGGTCCTCAGATGAGGGCAGATTCCCAAGATCGGGATGAACTTGCTAAAGTGAGTCACAGGTCAAGGTCAAGATCACAAGTCGAAATTTTGTATGAGCGGAGCGCCCTGGCCACCTAAATACCAAATATGAAGGCTCTATCACAAACGGTCCAAAGGTTATAAAAAATAGGTCGCAGGTCAAGGTCACAGGTAAAAATTTTGTATTAATGGGAAGCCACTGTCACAAGGAACCTCATGTCAAATATGGAGGCTCTCTCTATTTCAAATTGTTGAAGGCACAGTCTCAAATGGTTAAAAAGTTATGATAAGTAGGTCATAGATCAAGATCACAGGTCATTTTTGTATAAGTTGGAAGCCCTTGTCACAAGACATCTACATACCAAATATGAAGGCACAATCTCAAGAGGTTCAAAATTTATGATTAAGCATGTCACTGTCAAGGTCAGATTTATTGTATGTGTGAGAAATTATGGAATTGTTGAAATGGTCTTGTGACATAGAATGCACATGTGAAATATGGAAGCCCTATCACTTACCAATTGAAAGTTATGGCCAATGTTAAAGTTTTTAAAAAGTAGGTCAAACGTCAAGGTCACGAGGTCAAAAATTATGGTACCACTAGAAAGGTCTTGTGAAAAAGCATGCACATGTGAAATATGAAAGCCCAATCACTTACCAATCAAAAGTTATGGACTATGTTAAAGTTTTTAAAAAGTAGGTCAAACGTCAAGATCAAGGTCACGAGGTCAAAAATTACGGTACCACTAGAAAGGCCTTGTGACAAGAAATGCACATGTGAAATATGAAAGACCTACCACTTACCAATCGAAAGTTATGTCCAATGTTAAAGCTTTTAAAAAGTGGGTCAAACGTCAAGATCAAGGTCACGAGGTAAAAAATTAAAAAAAGGTCAAAGGTCAAGGTCACGAGATCAAAAATTATGGTACCACTGGAAAGGCCTTGTGATAAGATATACACATGTGAAATATGAAAGCTCTATCTATTACCATTCACAAGTTATGCCTAATGTTAAGGTTTTTTTGTAGACAGACAAACGGACAAACAGACAAACGTACAAACGGACAAACAGACAGACATACCAAAAACTATAACCGAATCTCGATTCCGGGGCATAAAAATCATTTCTCCAGAAATCATATTCTCTATGAGGCTGAGAGTTTATGGAAATATTCACCATATTTGCCTATACAGGTTTTGCGGTTTTTTGGGGGGTTTGTTTTAGGAAATTCGGCTCTTTAGTTTGGTTGCTATGGCATCTAAGAGTTTCCATTGACTTATAATGGGGAAAATTGTAAAATGGAATTTACTGCCACGCTTTTGCAGATATTTTGACAAAACGGTCATAGAAATGTTCCTGAAGTAATCTGCCATATGATTTTAGGCCTATTGCTCGTTTTCACTCATTGCCATGTAAACCGAAATGATTAAAAAAATGAAAAAAAAAAATACTTGAAAAATTATCTCCTCAGAAACCGTCAAATATTCACCATATTTGCCTTTTCAGGTTTTGTGTTTTTTTTTTATGAAATTCGGCTCTTTAGTTTGGTTGCTAATGCAACTTAGAGTTTTATTCGGCTCATAATGGGGAAAATGAAAACTGCATTTACTGCCAAGCCTTAGCGAATGTTTTTGCAAAACTTTGATAAAAATATTCTTAACGCAATCTTCTATCTTCCATTTGATTTTTTGGCGTTCTGCTAAGCAACATCAGGGCTCTGAAGCCACTGGACTGACTGGGACCAAATTTTATCTGTAGCTTCCTTGGGCTCAGGGTTCCATGGTTTATTATGCCCCAACTTCGAAGAAGTTGATGGGGCATATTGATTCTGTCTTGTCCGTCTGTCCGTCAGTCTGTCTGTCCGTCTGTCCGTTACGTTTTCACCCTGTAGGAAACTCAAGAATGGTTTGAGCTAGGATCTCGAAATTTCATATATGGAATATGCATGAAAAATAAGCGAACATGTATTTTATTTTTCACCGGACTTGTCTTTGCAGAGTTACGCCCCTTTTCGGACTTATGCATTGTGGCTATGGGGAACCTTGTGAGGAAGATATCTGGAGAACCACTTGAGCTAGGCTCATGATATTTAGTAAACTGTTTGGGTCCAAGGTGTAGATGACCTGATTAACTTTTGATGAAATTCCGAAAATATTTAACGGAGTAACGCCCCTTTTCGGACTTATGCATTGCGGCTATGGGGAAACCTTGTCAACAAAATATCTGAAGAACTGCTTTAGCTAGGCTCATGATATTTAGTAGAGAGTATGGGTCTAATGTGTAGATGACCTGATTATCTTTTGATGAAATTCCGAAAATATTTAATGGAGAAAGCCCCTTTTCGGACTTATGCATTGTGGCAATGGGGAAACCTTGTGAGCAAAATGTCTGGAGAACTGCTTCAGCTTGGCTCATGATATTTAGTAGACAGTTTGGGTGTAAGGTATAGATGACCTGATAAACTTTTAATGAAATTCCGAAAATATTTAATGGAGTTACGCTCTTTTTCGGACTTATGCATTGTGGCTATGGGGAAACCTTGTTTAATTATATGTCTATTAGTGACAAGTATGTGGTTGGGGGCATAGTGTTTCACAAACACATTTTCTAGTTAAAACACATGGCTGTCAGCGGGCAGTACTATCCCCGCGCCCCGCTGAGCTCTGGTGAGCATAGTGGCCCATGGGCATCTTGTTTGTTTATACTGTGTCTTATATATAACGAATGCATGCTTGCATTTGCATTCTGAAACTTGTGAACAAACGCATTTCTTTCTACTCTTAAAAGGCTTTACGTCACCTTAAACTAGGTATTCAGGAATTTCATATGAAGTATATTTTGGCCCCGTCAGACAAGGCCCCTAACAATGTCGTCGTTGTTTGACGGCTCCACAACGTTCAAACTCTTCAGCAAGAGCTTGGTGGTACGAAGGCCTATGAACTGTAGCCTTTGGCTGAAGGGAGGGCTGTAGTTGATGACCACATTTGTCATTCAGGCTGTATGTATTACAGAAGGCCAAGACAAGCTTCCTACGTTCTAATGGTTAACAAAACGTCATAAAAGATCTTACTAAGCACGGTTTATTACGAATTCAAGCTCTTGTAACACCTTTGAACTTTCCAAATTATTAAAACCAAGTCTTACTGCCATCAAAAAACATGTTATTAAATATTTCGACACAGTCTTTGAAAGACCAGGAAGAAAGCTGTTTCGGTCTATAAAAAAATCTAATGAGGTTTTAAATAAATTGAAATCCAGACGTTTTCTTGCTTTTAGTCTGTCTACGTATGAATATTCCACGCATTGCACTACACTTCCTCATAATCTTGTAAAAGAGAAACTTAATGGTTTAACTGAATGGACACTTCATAGAGAAGATTCCTTCAATCTTACATGTAATGTAAGGAATGCTTCGTTTACTTCTGAAGAACATAAATCTTATACATTATGGATATGTCAGAAAGTGTGTGAAGCTCTAATCGTTATCGCTCTTGTTTTGTTATGAATCATTGAAGCCTAAAGCTCGACTTCTAGATATTTGGATGATTTATTAAATATTGATAATACTTATTTCGATGTTATGATCAGTCAAATTTCACCCCCACGCACACCACCGAACTTCAGTTAAAATAAGCAAATTCGTCTGATACCGAGGTCTCGTTTTTGGATGTACGTCTATCTATTGTAGATGTTGTTGTTTTCGGCAACATAAATAATGATAAACGCGATGCGATTATATTTTGAGATTGTCAATGTCCTTTCTTGGATGATGATGTTCCTCGTGCGGCGTCATATGGCGTTTATATTTCGCAACTAATAGATTTGCCAGTGTGTCTGCTCGTGTAACTGACTTCAACAGACGTAATAAATCGTTAACTGCTAAAGATCTTAATCAGGGTTATCGGTATCATAAACTACCCAAAGCTTTTTCTAAGTTTTATAGACGTCATTCCGATTTAGCTTAAAAAATTCAATGTTGAACTTCAATCTCTTCTGCATCAAAGTCTATCGAAACCCAAATTGTATGTCGACTTTGTATATAAATTTAGGAAAATATATACTTGCAATTACTTCAGTACCCAATTTCGTAAAAAAACTATTCGATATACATAAATTGAGTACAACATAAATGGTATACGACAGACTGCATGCATGGCAGTTAACCTAATCACGGTTGATAACTGTTTCCCTCTCCAGTTGCACCCCGGTGGTTCAGGCCCCTGATTCTATGATGGTTGCAGCGAAAAGGTTTACATAGAATTAAAACTTAATTTTACGTAAATTAAATGTTGATTAGTACCCGATGCCTTGTCTCGGAATCTAACTGTTGGTTTTCTTCTGCTGCGGCATTTCAGTTATTTCTTGCTGCCGAGTCCTTACTGTTGTTTCATTTCTGTGGTTGTTTGTTCTCGGAGATGTTGCACTGATGAGTAAGGAATATAGTAGTAAAGGCAAAGATCAGGAAGCAATACAATTAAGGCTGCGTCTCCTGACAACCGGTTGTCAGAAGCATTTTTGCTATGTTAAATGCTCCTGACAACCGGTTTTTGCTGTCAAAAATGCCCCTGACAACCAGCAATATTTTTCCAACTAAAAGCCTGCTATATTAGCATTATTTTGGTTACTTAACCCAGTACTTTAAGTTTCTTGATACATGTTTAATATTGTTTGTCTTCTTTGGTATTTTAACATAACTTCTGGATTGTAAATAAAAGAGAAAAAACATATGGTATTTGCAGAATTTAATGTTTCATTTATTACTGAAAATAAATACCCAATAAATATATAGGGGCAATTTTAATTGTGTGCTATGGAAAAAACATGTCATAAATACCCTTTCAGAGAAAAAAATAGAAAAATATCAAATTATCACCCGAATATACATCTTTCTTCATAGCAGCCAGTATGTATTTCACAACTGTATCTTATTCTGTAAAAGTTAACATTTGCTAATGATAATTGTCTATGTTGTTACAAAAACAGGACACATGCATATTAAAATATTAATTAGAATAACAGCAATTCAATGAATACCCACATCATTAACTACAATGGAGAAGTACAGATCATGATTATCAACAAATACCAACTTTTTATGACACCATGGTAGGTGTTATCAAACATAAATGTACGTTGTACATGTATATAGCATATTAGACATATTTGTTTAAAGTTCCTCATCACTGTAAGCTGCATAATCTATCATATATTTCCTTATCAATAGTTACATTGTCTTCAGTCCTCAGGTAAGTGACCAAACATAACTAGACAGTTGGTATCGGTGTAAACATGCACAACATTTGTTATTCATTTGTAAACTGATGTTTTTTTCAACATTGTTAATTGCACACTTTAACTGCAATTACAAAAATTAAAAGGGGTTAGTGCAAGAAGGGGCCCAAGTCCATTTATGGAAAAAACTGGGAAATTATAATTTTCAGATACATCATATCAAGACCTTCAATCTGATATGTAGTTTGTTATTCCTTATTTCTTTACTGGCATGAAAAATGACGGTTAATAAAATTTTTGGTAGGGTCCTAAGTCCAATGTCGTATCTTTAGTGCAAGAAGGGGTCTAAGTCCGTTTTACCACATGAAGCTTTGAGTTTCCATTGTATGTATTGTTCATTTGTTTCAGATTTTTGTTATAATAAACTAATAAAGAATTGTGATACTATAAAGTATACATGTGTTCAACTAAATGACATAGGTTTCTGCTTTTAATAGAGAAAACTTTGTTGTATTTGTTTAGTGCAAGAAGGTGCCTAAGTCCAATACATCCTGGACTTAGGCCTCTTCTTGCACTAAACCATTATTGTAACAAATGAATATCTGCGATATAGCCAGAACTATATATGCAATTTCTGCAGCATTTCAGATGACACGATAACACATCAGAAGAATTTATTTAAATTCAAGTATGAAAAATATGAAAATTTTGCAAAATATTTTGTTTGTTTTTTTGCGTTTTTCTCGAAATTATAAAAATGTGACTTAAGCCCCTTCTTGCACTAACCCCTTCAATTAGATTGCTTCCATTCTTGGAATTTATTCCAAAAATAAAAAAAAATCTGAATAAAAATTGCATAAATTAAGTTTGTTTGAATACTAAACAAGAGCACCGCATGTGGGTGCCAACGCTTGACTGCAAAAATTCTAAGTCGAAAAAGGGGCATAACTATGCCAAAAATATTTTGAGGGTTACCTCACCTATTGGTATGAGTTCCCATTTTCATAATAAACAGCTAGTCCGAGTTTTAAGTAAATAGGTTTAGTAATGACAGAGATATTACAAAATGTCCAAGTTTTTGCTCGACTACGATGCAGACGACGCCAGAGCCATGGCAATACTTCGTCATTTTCTTCGAAAACAGCTGAGCTAAAAATAACAAAAAAAAAAAAAAAAACATTAAACGTTTCAAGAACCATGAAATACTAAAAAGGTAACTAAAATTATACTAATATCATAGGTTTTTATTGGAAAAATATTGCTAATTGTCATGAGCATTTTTGATAGCAAAAATGCTCCTGACAACCGGTTGTCAGGAGACACTTCCTACAATTAACCCACATCTCCAGTTAATTAATGTTCGTGTTTCTTTACCTTTGATATCTTGGATGGGGGATGTGAGCTAATTGTATAGATTCCTGATCATTGCCTTCACTTCTATTTTACAGTTAACAAGGAGAGCCATAAAATCTCAGACAAGCTCGATTTTGGCCGACATAAGAGTAACCCCTCCTTGAAGTCCGCATAGACTTGGGAAAAAGTTGTCCCCAGGCTGATGATATCGATTTCAATTTTGATGAAATCATTATCAGGTATGCAGGTAATGAGGACAGCCATAAAATCTTGATCGAGTTCGATTTTGGTGCAGATCGGACTATTCACACAAGTGTTACTTGCCTTTTAGTCTCCCATAGACATTTAATGGTAGCAACTCTATTTATGATTGGATCTTAGGAAACGAGGACAGCCACAAAAGATTTGACCAGTCCGTATTTTGGGCAGAATGGTTCATTCACATGAGAGTTACTTGCCGTTTAGTCTCACATAGACATATATTGGGGAAGAAGGTATCGGTTGTCCGATAGACAGTAACCTCATATTGTGATAGAAAATTCATAGAACCTGCAGTTAACGAGGACACGGATAAACTCCTGACAACTTCGAATTTAGGGCAAACTGGATTATTCACTTGAGGATTACCCGTCTTTGAGGACCTATGGCCTTTGAGAATTGCTGCAATTGTTTTGGCCCGATATTTGAGATGGCTGCCATGGTGGCCATCTTGGCAATCTTTCAAGACATCGGCTCCTTCATGAAGATTCTGATTAAACTCAGTACAACGGCGGATTACGAACAACTAATTGCAAATTAGTATCGTTAAAACTCACTCAGCATGCAGATTTGATACAACATCTCCAGAGGCTGGCTGTGAGTTGTAGCGATGTTGCAGTTTGGTCATTCAGGTCACAATCTAAACAAAAATGTGGCGTCTGTGCGGCGTCGCATTCTGACTTCGAGCTGACGTCGAAGTTGCAACGTTGTATCAACGTTGTTTTTGGTCGTCGACGTCGCGACTTCCAACGTTGATCCGTCGTCACGTGTTTGCTGGCTACGGTTGTGCTGAGTCATGCGATAGGGGAACTATTCATCTTTCCAAAAGTACATGCCTGGATGCAAGGTCGTGCTGATTTCCGTATCAAAATATACATTTTCCGGGCTTCTGTGGCCTTTGGCGAGTCCGTGCGGATGCACAGACTCGACTGAGTCCACACTGTTGCAATTAATAAGATGGGCCCTTGGCTCAGCTGATATTTGGTCCGGATTTCTAATTTAATACGTCGCATCGACGTTGGGTCGCTGGGTTAAGCGAATTGGTCTGAACTGCGAGTTGTCAGAGTCAATGATTTTTATTGCACATACATATAAAAATACACAATGTATGCATTTATATATGGTACCGTAATTCTCTACCTCCCCCATTCTTATGTTTCGTTTCGGTAAGGATGGATGGAATGAGAATGCTCGGTTACCATATCTACAAAGTTCACATGCTCGATCAAGATCGTGTTTTATACTTCATGCCTGTGCTCTCTACTGTTCTTCTATTTTCACATGTATGTATTGTTTCCAATTTTACCATTACATGTATTACTCTCCTTTTTGGAGAAAACAAATCAAATGATTTATTACATTGCCAATGCTGTGCATTAATCCTTTATTCTGACGACCCGCATGTCTGGACCAAATCATTACTCTGTTTCCAATAGACACGATGTAGTAAAATGTAGTTATTGAAAACGCCAATCCAAAAGATTACGATTAAAAGCTGGATTTTTTTTCTCTCAAAAAATCCAGATAGTTTTTCTATTTGGCCCCGCGACATTGACTGTGGGTACTCGCTAGAGCCGCCTCAGTGAGGCGGTTCTAGCGGGTGGCCACCGTCGGTGTCTTTTGACGGGAATGAGACAAATAGTCCATACCCCTGTGAAACTCAGTTTGACAAATACTAAGGTGGAGTTCAAGGGGGTACAAACCCTATAGGCGTGTTTCCGCAAGGGAAGTGTGCAGAAATTTTCTTCTTCTTTTTTATTATTTTTTAATTCTGGAAGAAGTGTCTTTTGGTCAGTGACTACCTCTGGGAGTGTTCCAAGGTGGGCTAAATACCACTTTTGAGCGGTCTCAATGATGGTCTTAATAAAGGAATTTTACTGAGTACTAGTGAGTCAAGTGCCTCTGAGTGTGGGCTGGAAAACAGTACCGAACTGAGACAAAATTGTTTCGTTTAGTTTTAATGCGAGTTAATGTTGGTCTACCCTGTTTACATAGCTTAACCAATGAGCCCCGTCTGGGTGTTGGTGACCTTTCTGTGTCAATTGTGATCTCACAAATGACTGCACGCTTTATCTTCCTTATCAGTGGGATCCTGGCCCGTTGTTTTGCTCGATGAGCGTGTTGTGTGTGTCCTGGATCGGAGCAGGAGTAGGACAAGCATCCCGGACTTTTTTTTTTCATTTCTCAAACAGGCATACAGTCTCCATGCGGTAGTGAGAGTTATATCTCTCTCTGTCTCGTTTTGACTGGTTTGCACATTCAACTGGCTTATCGGGCAAATCGGCGGGTCGGTGCCGGTGACTTTAACTTACCCAACTGTCAAGTCTAGAATTTTTAATCCATATATAGCATAGTGATAGTCACATATTAGCAACACTTAAAATTACCATTCATAAAAATACTGAGTCGCGTACAAATAAGAGCGACCTTGTATGCAGCACGTGCAATTTCACAGTTCAGTGAATTAATGGGCCGACTAACCAAGGGAGACAACTTATTCAGTGTATATCAATCCAGTGTATATTAAGTTACTTACCTTCCACTAACCCGTTTTTTTATATTTTGTGTGCGTCTGCAGTAAACGGAGCCTGCACTTGGACCTATGCGACCAGCGAAGACTCGGACCGGCCTGGGCATCTGCAAGATCTGATCGGAGTTTCTGCTGTTCGCATGGGTCTTCTGGGGACTTCGGATTGTCACGGGAGCAATGGGAACTGGTGGTACTGATTGTATGCACCGGTTGATCTCGGTCTCGGTCTTCACTGATTACATAAATCCGGTCGTAGATTTTGTAATGCGCGGGCTCATATGTTGTCCAAACCCGTTTAAATATGTCTTTTTTTTCTTTTGTTCATTCTATAATGTTAGCAACAATGTTTAGTGCGAACAAATTGACCTAATACTTACCTTTATGCAAAGAATAAATTATTCAATGCTGTGGCCGAATACGTCGGGTTGCGAAGGCTTCTCCTGAGTCTTCGGCGGCTCGTGGGTCGCGATCCATTTGCTGTCCTCATGGTATTAAATGACCAAGTGCATGCCAAGGCCTACAGGAGGGCTTGGGCGATCAGCGAACACTCAGATCAGCCTGCGCATTCGCGCAGTCTGATCGGGGTCTTCGCTGATCGCATGAGCATACTATAGGTTACAGTATATGAGGAGAGACATTGGCGGGGGGTCGGGTGCCGAGCTTTATTTGAGTCTGGTCTGGTAGCACCGGTCTAACTGCAGAATTTGTCATGCGCTGACTGATATGATAAAGGCAATTTCGACCTTTTCGGAAAACTGCGAAGATGAATATGTGTGTTCGGTCGGGTGTTAAATTATGCTGATAGAGGTCACGAGTATCAGGTCAATTTGCGCGCACTATAAATCATTATAAGATGTCACGTATTGCGACATCTGGTCCTGGCGTGCACTGTTTGCCTATACCTTAATGTTTTCTTTCTCGTTACTATTATTATTATTTTATTATTATTATTATTATTATTATTATTATTATTATTATTTCCTCTAGATATTTTAAATGGACTTTTGTACCATATTTTATTCGTTAAGTCTTTGTGCATTGTTCAGCAGATGACCGCTAGACAATGAGGATCTTGATCAGAAAATAACAGATATGTCCATTGTTTGCATCCTTGATGTCTAAGCCCAAGTTATGGGTGTTGGGCCTGCTTGGGTCATCATTTCAACACTACATTCAACTCTAGCTGATCTCAAACTCCTGCTTAAAAACCTCATTTCTTGCTGCCATTTTAAGGTTATAAGTTTGATCAAATTTAAACATATATAGATTTCTGATGCTCATGATGTACCAACTTACTAACCAACGATATGGACTTTTACTTGTCATTGTACATGTATTTGTTGTTTTGTTATTCTCTTTATTTTTCTTTCTTTTATGTATTCATGGTAACGGTACTCAAACCTAGTATTTACATATTAATGTTTAATCATCAAATACCCTTGTGTTCAGCCAAGCTGCCCTATTTACTAAAATCTTTGTACACTATCTCTCCGAATGGGGATTGACATTGAAACTTACAGGGCAGCTATTGGGATATTTTATACTTCTTCCCACAAATCATTGAATTTACCTAAGAAGGCGAATAATTTTAACCTTCGTTTTCATTTTTACTGTACTCTGGGTATATTTGCCATATTGTTATTAGGCTGTTATCTAAAAAACGACAAGTTTACATTTTATAAAATAATTTTGCTGATGATTTGTATGGATGTACACCCAAACCCAGGCCCGAACAGTACCAGTACAATATGCACATTAGACATCATGCATCTTAATACTCGGAGCATACGTAACAAAATAAATTATATCTCTAATTTGTCTGACTCATACCAAATTTTATGTTTCTCTGAAACACATTTGGACGATTCTGTTGACACTAGCTCACTGCAGTTAGATGGTTTTGATGTGCCTGTTAGGAGAGACAGAACGCATAATGGTGGTGGTGTCATGATTTATTTATCAAGTATGTTGAGTTACAAACGACGCCCCGACTTAGAAAACCAACGTTTAGAAATCATTTGGACTGAAGTGAAATTAAAATCCCAAATTTTACTTATTTGCTGTTTTTATCGCAGCGATTTCAGTGTCTCGCAGTCTGTTTTCATAAACGAAATACAACCTTCCATTGAACAAGCGTTAGATTATACTCCAAACGTCATTCTATTGGGCGACTTAAATATAGATTTTATAAACCTTACAAACCATGAACTGCATGACTGCTTAACAATCTACAATCTTAGTAACATAATCAAGGAACCGACTCGAATTGTAGGTAATTCCAGAACTTTAATTGATCCTATCATCGTAAGTGACGGATGTCAGATACTCGATTCTGGCACATTTGATGTCGATCACAATATCAGTGATCATAAGGCTACGTATGTTAGTATTAAAACCGAACTATCCTTTGGCCGCCCCTATTACAGAAATATATGGAACTATAAGAATGCTGATTTTGAACAACTAAACCATAAAATTATTCAGTTTAATTGGGATAATATAATTAACCATGAAACTACTGTTGACGAAGCATGTTTTAATTTTACCGAAACATACATCAATTTATGTAAATCATGTATACCACGTAAAAAAGTTTTAATCCGACCGACAGATAAACCATGGTTCACGTCAGAACTCAGATACAATATACGAGTAAGAGACAGATTGCGCCAAAAAGCATTAAAGTCAAACAATACAAGAGACAAGGATTGCTACAAGAAACAAAGAAATAAGGTTAATAATATGAAGAAGTATGCTAAGGAAAATTATATGAACAATTACGAAGATATGATATTAAACAAAAATTGTGGTAGTAAAACATTTTGGCAGCTTATGGGCAGATTAGTAGATAAACAACCAAAAACTAGTACTCTTCCTCCATTACACAACTCGAATGATATTTTTGCATTTACTGATGATGAAAAGGCTACTTTACTCAACGATTATTTTTGCACAATATCTTCGCTTGACGACTCAAATATCGAACTCCCAGATTTTAATAAAAGAACAGACTCAAGTCTAACTAGCATAACTATTAACACGTCCGAAATTATAGATGTTTTAAGTAGTCTTAAGCTAAACAAAGCATCGGGCCCTGACGGCATCAGTCACCGTATGCTAAAATATACATCTAAAACAATTGCAGTACCTTTATGCAAACTATTTAATATATCACTTCGTTCAAAATCGTTTCCAGCTTTATGGAAACTTGCACATGTCATGCCCATTTTTAAAAAAGGAGATCGGTCGGTTGTGAGCAATTATAGACCAATATCACTTGTAAGCTGCGTTGGTAAAGCATTCGAAAGAGTTGTATTTAAATATGTATATAATCACCTTATCACTAATTCACTTATATATCAATACCAGTCAGGATTTCTACCCGGTCACTCTACTGTACATTCACCTGATTGAACTGACTCACCAAACATGTTTAGCACTAGAAAAATATGAAACCAATTGCCAAATTTTTTGCGATATTTCTAAAGCGTTCGATCGGGTCTGGCACCGAGGTTTATTACTGAAATTGGAAAGTTATGGAATTGATGGGCACATGTTACACTGGTTTGAAGATTATCTAAACAACAGACGACAAAAAGTTTTAGTTAATGAAATATGTTCATCTGAGAAACTTTTATCGGCAGGTGTCCCGCAAGGATCCGTTCTCGGTCCACTGTTATTTTTAATTTATATTAATGACATTTCAGATGATTTAAATGGCTTAGCCAGACTGTTTGCAGATGATACTTCCTTGAGTTACTCGTCCGCAAACCTACAGCAGATCGAAATTGTATTGAATGAAGATTTACGCAAACTTAGTGAGTGGGCAAAGAAATGGCAGATACTCTTCAACCCGCTTAAAACAGAAGTCATGTTAATTTCGAACATTTTCCATGATGATAACTTTGAATTGAGCATGGATGGCACAATCTTGAAAATTGTTGAAATTCACAAACACTTAGGAGTAAACCTATCATCAACAAATAAATGGTCCAAACACATCGACATAATAATAGAATCAGCATCTAAGCAAGTATCATTTTTAAGGAAAATTAAATATCGTTTTTCTAAAGACACTCTTAATACCCTATATTGCTCGTACATACGGCCGCTTTTAGAGTATGCCAGTGAAGTTTGGGATGGCTGTACCAAAACGGATGCAAATAGACTGGAACAGGTCCAATTAAATGCAGCCAGAATAGTTACCGGCCTACCAATTTTTGCTTCTCTTAACTCACTTTACGCAGAAACTGGATGGGAAACCTTATCAGTGAGAAGAGTAAATAAGAAACTTTCATTAATGTACAAAATAGTAAATCATGAGGCTCCAAGTTATCTCATTAATCTCATGCCTAATCGAGTAAATGAACAAACACCATACCAGTTAAGAAATAATCAAAACTTCGATGTCCCCTTTTCTCGATTATGTTCATTTGAAAATTCCTTCTTTCCATCCACTTTACGACTATGGAATGGTCTAGACCTAGAAACAAGAAATTCATCTTCGCTGATGGAGTTTAAACGGAAAATAAAAACCATACAAGAAAAACCCACAAGCTACGTTTTTGTCGGACAAAGAACCCACGAAATATCCCTAGTACGAATCAAACACAACTGCAGCAGCTTAAATGCCGATCTAAACCGAGTTAATATTGTCCCGAGTCCATTTTGTACCTGTGGACCAAACATTGAAAATGCTTATCATTACTTTCTTAACTGTCCATTGTACCTGATTCCCAGAAACCGATTAATAACGTCGCTACCCCAGGTGGATATCAACATTGAATTGCTTATTAATGGTAATGAATTCTTAAATCCAGAAACAAATCGTCAAATACGTAAGTCTGTGCTACAATTTGTAAAGGAAACGGGAAGATTTAAATGAATCACATCCATATGTTTACATAGGTTTTTGTGCCGTTACCACTTGTCTTACTGTTGGTTTTGTATCTCATTTTTATTATTTTCAAAACATTCCTGTCACACCGTTGTACCATATGTGCTGTTATCTGTTAATGTTTAGGGAGAGGATTTACTAATGTTGTATAACTTGTATCCAATCCCATTGTGTTTCATGCAATAAAATATGTTTAATCTAATCTAAAAAACTTAAGCAAGCAGAGAGGCAAGTGTGAAACAAGGAAATTTTATTGCTAAATTTATTGCGGTTCTATATCCAAGATAGCTGCCGTAGTGCCCATCTTGAAATTCTTCATCTCCCAAAGCGCAACTCTGAACTTAAACTTGATGAAAGGCATAAGGGCGACAAAGATTCAGAGTCTGTACCCATATCCAAGAATTGCAGACGGCCAAAGTCACTCTTCCAGTATATTGTACACTAAACTCTCCTCTCTGCACCAACATAATTTCCTCTGAATCCTAGGTGGGAGTGTGTTGTTCAGAATCTGAGTGACGGGAACATGCAGATTCAGGATTGTTAAAGGTAATCTCTTCTAAAGTACAAGATGGCCACGATGACACAATGTGGCATATCAAGATCAGCCTAATCGAGAGCAGTGAATTCTGGCCCACTTGGGCCTCTTTTTATACAGTGAAACTTAAGTTTGCTTGTTTGGCTTGGTTAATTCCCACTCGCTCTTGATTCCCTAGAGATTTCATTAAATAATTCAACAAAGTCAAACATTTGGATACTTTAGGCAGTCTTCTAATTTACCTTCAAAACGTATAATGTGCGTACTCAGAAGAATAGTCTTAATCGGGCAATTCTAATGAAAACACTCAGCATGCACTGATTTTATAAAAGCTCGTAAAATACCTTTTAGGGGATCCCATAATGCTTTATGGCCTGGCACAATGATTTTAACCCTCTGTAGTTAAAACTACACAAACCTCATACAAATACCGATAGCCCCAAAGATAACCTAGTGATTGTAGTTCAATTGTATTATGTTATTCAGACAGACCTGTATTTGTATTCTAGATGGTGATAGTCTACCACCCTGGAGTTATCAAGAAAGGTTACACTCCTATGATCCATTGCCACACAGCCTGTGTTCCGGTTAAGTTCGCTGAACTAAAAGAAATTAATGATCGACGGACCGGTGGAAGACTGGAGACGAGCCCGTCAGCACTGACACAAGGTGATGCGTGCGTAGTGGAGTTAGTTCCATCAAAGCCAATCTGTTTGGAATCTTTCTTTGATTACCCTTCCCTGGGAAGATTTGTCATACGAGACATGAAGACTACTATCGCCGTTGGCGTTGTTGTGGACATACCTGGTCGAGAGCCACCACAAACCGACGATGACAAGTGGGCTGTTGAGACTGTTCCCTTTGCTCGTCGACCACAGACGACCGGTGGACGTAGTGTGAGTTTTTCCATTCCCCAGCCTGACGAGTTTGAGCCTAAGCCATCGAAGACTTTCACAATGATGAATGATACTCTTACCTACCGAACTCAGTCTGGGAAACTAGAAACAGAATTGTAATTTAAGAAAAACGGACACACCTTACATATTTCCCGGCTTTTTTACCAGGGAGAACTAGCTGTTTCTTTATATTCGAATCATTACCAAAAATCTTTCCTTTTAAAGGAAGTTTAAACAGAGTATCCAGAGCAGTACAATGTGGGATATAGTGCTCGGAAAGTACCAAATATTTAAGCTATATCTTAAGCCAGACCATGAAAATTCATATTGTATAAGTTTTTAGTCTTGCAAAACCATTCTAAATGAGTAACAAATCAGATGCACACATGCCCTTGCTATTTCCATTGGATGTGGCCAGCAAACCAACGTTCTATGAAAGTGTTTTATGTTTCCATATAATTGATCCACTACATGCCAGAATGCCTTAATTCATTTGTTAAACTTTTCCTATGAGTTTCTTATGATGTTGACATGAAACTAGAATGTTTTAACTAATAAACCCTTGAAATATTTTCTGCTTAATCTGAATCACAACCATACGTTAGACATTTAAGCAAGCAGAGCTGATCATAGAAACATTGCGCAACTATACCATATTTTGTTTCACAGAGGCCTTTCTTATACTCAATCGCCATCACCCCAAACATGTTAATTAAACTAGGTACTGGGCACGACTCGACAAACAAGACACATCCTCCTTTGAGCACACATCAGCCAAGAGACAATCCAATTGCAGACATTAGGTGAGGGACGTCCCCCCCCCCTCAACGCCTTTCTCGCGGATAGAAAACATATAGGCGTCTTAGCAAACATTTGCAACCAAAGCAGTTCAGGTCATCAGGAAGGCGATTCTCAACGTAGCGAGAACCTGCAAATTATTAAAGATAAACTTAACCAAAAATGGGTACCAATTAAAATTGGAGAACTAAAATGTATGACAAGTGTTGAGAAAACCTACCAATCGTTTCTAAGATCTGCAGCACAGTTTAATGGTGGTATTGAACTGTATTTCAAATACAACTAACAAAAAAGCCTATTGGTCTGTTTTGAAGTTTGTCTCGGTTTTATTCATTGTTAATGATTCTCACTATAAATGAATTTCATTATGATGTGGCCACAAGGAGGACTTATAAATGTACAACAGGCCGCCCCTTATAATGCATTGATAATATATCTGTGATGTTAAACTACAGCCATTACGAAAACACGCTGACCCCCGCCAATAGGGGCTTGAAGATGTTACATGTGGGTTTACGGCGTCCCGCAAACCCCCATGCTGACAAGTCAACCGAGCGTGATCTCTGACAGGTGTACGGGCAGCTGTGGGGTAAGGCACAAGAAAGATATTAGATGAATGACATGAATTATTTACAGTATCTACATTTAACACTTACTAACACAAAACATCACAAATTGTTGCTTCTGTAGCCAACTCACGACGTCCGCTCCGAAGGCAAAACAATGTTCTGTGCTCGGAACGGGTGACGTGAATACCTACAGAAGCAAAAACAAAAACAACAACAAAAACAAAAAAAGAAACAACTTAAGACGCGACTGGCCAGTTTATAACTTAGGGTGAATCCCCCTCTCGCGTGAATTTTCCTCTCGCGAACTAGTGCAAACTAGTCTATCGACATAGTTGCCGATCACAGGTTTAGCGATCACAGGTTTGCCGATCACAGGTTTAGCGATCACAGGTTTGCCGATCACAGGTTTAGCGATCGTCCGAATCACCTGCAGGTTATTTAGTTGACCTCTTCCATGGTCTCACATTTGTTCACAATGGACATTGGTATACGCAGATTATGGTGGTCTGTCCGCCCGTGCTGGACCCTAACCCCCAGCGTCGTACCAGTACCTGCTGCTATATCGCAGGGAGCAGCAGGTCACCACACATTGTTGTGCCTGCAAATTACGATAACTGGACTAAGACACGAGTCACAAAACATACATACTATATCATGATCCCCCTCCCGGAGAAGTAAGAATATGTTCATGCATATACCGTTATTGCGTATGCGCCGACCAGACATACAGGCTGATTAGTGCATGCGACAAATAACCGTACAGCAGAACTCAACTTGACTGTGCATCAAATTATCAGCACCCAGCGCTTGACACAATAATACACAAAGTTCATGTTTCCTTACTGAGCACTACAGAAATCAATTAATGCTCACTACTACTGAGCATAATACTTAAATAATTTGTGCTCACTGCATTATCACAAGTAAGAGGCAATTGAACAGACCACGCCTTTGCGCTACCAGGTCAGCCGCCAATTACAGGAAACATAACAATCTCTATTTCATATCCTTCTCCGCGACACGGCTCACAAATATAGCTATTCACAAATTCATTACATTAATAACAGATAGAAACTACAAACAGAAGATTTTCATCTATAATCCACAACATTTGTTAGTGTCTCATAAGGGCCAACACTGTTTGCCGTAAATTCTCTCTGTATTTGGTAGGCACCCCGTCACAACCGTCCTCGCGACGCCGATGACGCAGCTGACGTCATCCCCGCCGCTCAGGCCGTTATGACGTGTGGCGACCAAATACTCCCACCTATCATCATCACGTTCTTTATATGTACATACATGCACAAACTGAGTTATCAGACAAAACCGGCATCATTACAAATTGAACTTATAATTCTTCTTGAACAAAATTATTTCTACTCAACGTGAACACGCTTGTAAAATAAAATTCATTACGGTTCATCATCACGGATAACCCGACAGGCTCTTGCCAGAGTTCGCCCTGATGATGAAGATATGGTTAAACCCGTCTTAAGTTTACGTCTCCTCTACACCTAATATCATATTGGGACGGAACCACGGTTTTCTAACCACAGCTATTCAAAAGTCATGGGTCAAACAAGTGACCCGGCGTTTATTAATTGCATTCTACAAAAGGGGTCTAAAAGCCTAAATGAATCTAGAATGAGCGGGTGTCAAAACTTTACGTCTTACCAACATCCAGGGTCAGAATGAGACAGGACCTCACTTAGAAAGACTCATTCCACTACTGGAGAAGCCTGGGATCAATCCTGCGACCTCTAGCTGGCAAAGCTAGAAGCCTAATCACTACAGTCTTCAACAGTGAATTCAGAATAGGCTTCAGAAAGTTGGGGTATACTAGAAGTAAACCCCTCCAAAACCTACAAGCATGTTCATACAAAAATAATACTAAACATAGATTTAACATACCTTTCAATATACTTTCTCTTTTCCCGTCACATTGTTGTGTACACTTTTGCAACTTGACCTGCTGCTAAAGTGTTCGTTTTTCTCAGGGTTTTTATATCTATGAATACTACCGGAAAATCATGCATACTCATATTAGCTTGCTAAGATCGTGGCGAGGTTGAGATACCGTCCACAAATAAGCTAGATAGCAAAAATCGAGTAGATAATGGATTTGCATTCAAATAGTATATTTCCCATAGGAAAAATTGATGAAACGACCCTATAAATCAATGCCATGACTCCTGTCAAAACGAACACCCACACAACACGTGACGGGAATGAAAATCATATATGGCACAATTTGGCGGTTGGCGATTTTTAGGCAAATTTTATAGAACTCAGCCTTATAGCGGCCCCCTGTATTGTAAAAACAGATCTCTATAAACCACTCATGCATACATCGTATGATATGTGCATGACTTGTTCATGGAGCAGCACAGTTTGCGTACCATATTTCACCTAAAATATTTCACTCGCACCGCCCTACCATATATCTACTAAAATAATTTAGATGTGCATAAGCACCAGAGAGGTTTCCTATTCCATCTCGTAACAGAAGAAATATATGGGCTGCATGATGCTTCCACGCAGATCTGAATCTGGCCCGCACACTAGTATTGGTAAACCGCTAAGAGGATCAAAGCCTGTCCAGGAACCGCGGTGCGAGGCGGACCGTCCATGCTAATACACCCTATTACATTGTCATCACTTTAGCCATTTCAGCTTTGATCGGATCTTCTTGAAACTTACAAACAAGTAAGTCCGGGATAAAAGCGCGGATGAGTTCAAAAACTTGAGAGGTCGACCAATCTATCGTAGAGTTACGTATCCTTGATGCTGAAAACGCCTATTTTCGATCTTGTCATCACCGTAGCCAATTCAGTTTTCATGGAATCTTCTTGAACTTATATGTAAGAAAGTCAGGGATAAAAGCTCGGATGACTTCGAAAAGTAGCGATGTCAGTCGATTAATTACGGAGTTATGTCCCCTTCTTTGAAACTATCATGTAAGTTAGTAAGGGATTACCTCCCTCCATCTTGCATGTAATGTAAGAAATGCTTTTTTTTCACGTCTGAAGAGCGAAAAAATTATACTTTATGGTCATGTCAGAAAGTGTGTGATGCTTCCACCTTTCTACTTGACAAAATTTACATAAGATTTGGTACTAAGTTATTTAGACAAGTTGTGGGTATTCCGATGGGTACTAATTGCGCAACACACGTGGCTGATTTGTTTTTATTTATTTATTTTTTTTATGAGAGAGACTTCATGATGACCGTTTTTGCTGAAAACCAGTCTGAAATCATTGAAGATTTTTAGCTCCACCTCTAGATACTTGGATGATTTATTAAATATTGATAATACCTATTTCGATGGTTTGATCAGTCATATTTTCGCCCCAGAACTTCAGTTAAATTCTTTTGATACCGAGGCCCCGTTTTTGGATTTACATCTATCTATTGTAGATGGGTTTGTTTCGTGCAAAATGTTTGATTAACGCGATGATTTGATTTTGAGATTGTAAATGTTCCTTTTTTGGATGGTGATGTTCCTCGTGCGCCATCATATGGCGTTTATATTTCGCTATTAATTCGATTTGCCAGAATGTGTAGTAATGTAACTGACTTCAACACTCTTTATAAATTATTAACGGCTAAACTTCTTAATCAGGGTTATCGGTACCAAAAATGTCGCAAAGCCTTTTCAAAATTTTATAGACGTCAGTCTGATTTAATTTCAAACTTTAATATTGGACTTAAATCTCTTCTGCAACAAGGTGTATCGGAACCCGAATATTATGGTGACTTAGTATATAAATTTAGAAAAATTCATAACCGCAGTGACTTCAGCACCCAATTTCGTAAAATCATTCTTCGATATAAAAAGATTGGGTACAACATAAATGTTATACGACCGACTGCATGCATGGTAGTTAACCAATAACGGTTGACAACCTTGCTTCCCTCTTAAATTGCACGCCGGTGGGTCAGGCCTCAGATTCTATGACGGTTCCAACGTAAAGGCTTATGTTGGTTGGTACCTGATGCTCTGTCTCTGGTCGGGCCCATCGGAGTCTAACTGTTGGGTTTCGTTTGCTCCGGCATTTCGGTTGTGTCTTGCTGTCGAGTCCTCAACGTTGTTTAATCTCTGTGGTTGTTTGATTTTTGTGTTCACGGAGAGGTTGCACTGATGAGTTAGGAGGCCTTCATGCGGACTGAACAAATTATTTGTCTTAATCGCGACGGAAGTAAGGGCGAGTAGTGTGGCCACGTAAAATCGATTTAAGCCCCCCCCCCCAGTGGAATTCGTTTCCATTGACCGTTCCAAGGCTGGTCTTCTGTCGCGGTTTATTTTTGTAATGGTTTGTCTTTAGGTGTTTGTGTCGCTAATATTATTTTATGTTGGATAGCCTTTTGGCCATTTTGTGGGAAAGTAACTATCCTTTTGGCTTTCCGCTCTTGGTTTTTCCGTTGGGGTCTGTTTGTCTTTCTTTCCCTTTAGTGTCTCTGATGGGAGCTGTGGGTTAATTGTATCGATTCCTGATCATTGCCTCTACTTCTATTTTATGGTGACGTAGTATAAAAAATCAGAAAAATATATAACCGCAATGACTTCAGCACCAAATTTCGTAAAATCGTTCTTCCAAATAAAAGATTTGGTACAACATAAATGTTATACGACAGACTGCATGCATTGTAGTTAATCCAATCACGGTTGACAACTTTGCTTCCTTCTTTAATTACACGCAGGTGGGTCAGGCCTCAGACTCTATGACGGTTCCAGTGTAAAGGCTTATTGAGAATTGGAGAGATCTAATTCAAGGTAATGTTGGCTGCTGCCTTATGCTCTATCTCTGGTCGGGCCCATCGGAGTCTAACTGTTGGTTTTCTTTTGCTCCAGCATTTCAGTGTTTTTTTTTGCTGTCACCATTGTTTCATCTCTGTGGTTGTTAGCTCACCTGTCACGTAGTGACAAGGTGAGCTTTTGTGATCACATTTTGTCCGTCGTCCGTCGTCAGTGCGTCCGTGCGTAAAAAATTTCTTGTCCGCACGATAGCATCTTCATTTATGATTTGATTTTAATCAGACTTGCAAACAACTTATACCACCATGAGATCTGAGTTCCTGTCTTGAACCAGCCATATCCCATCATGTGTTACGGAGTTACGGCCCCTGAAAGGGCAAAAATTGTCTATTTTGGTCTTGTCCGCACGATAGCATCTTTATTTATAATTTGATTTTAACCAGACTTGCACACAACTTGTACCACCATGAGATCTGGGTTCCTTTCTTGAACCAGCCATATCCCATCATGTGGTACGGAGTTACGGCTCATGAAAGGGCAAAAATTGCCTATTTTGGTCTTGTCCGCAAGCTAGCATCTTCATTTATGATTTGATTATAACCAGACTTGCACACAATTTGTACCACCATGAGATCTGGGTGTTCTTTTCTTAAACCAGCCATATCCCATCATGTGTTACGGAGTTACGGCCCCTGAAAGGGTCTGGTCTGCATGATAACCGTTTCATTTATGATTTGATTTAAACTAAACTTGCACACATTTTGTACCACCACAAAATATCTCAAGTTCGAATATGGGTCATGTCGGGTCAAAAAGTTGGTCAGTAGGTCAAATCAGAAAAAAAACCTTGTGAAGACCCTAGAGGCCACAGTTTTGGTCCGATCATCATCAAACTTGCCCAGAATGATCATCTTGACAATATCTCAGTCAAGTTCGAATATGGGTGTTGTCGGGTCCAAAAGTAGGTCAGTAGGTCAAATCATAGAAAACCTACTGAACACACTAGAGGCCACAATTTATGTCCAATCATCATCAAACTTGCTCAGAATGATCATCTTGATAATATCTTGGTCACATTCGAATATGGGTCATGTCAGGTCAGAAAGTAGGTCAAATCATAGAAAAACCTTGTGAACACACTAGAGGCCACAGTTATGGTCCAAACATCATCAAACTTGCCGAGAATGATCATTTTGACAATATCTGAGTCAAGTTCGAATATGGGTCATGTCGGTTCAAAAAGTAGGCCAATAGTTCAAATCAGAGAAAAACCTTGTGAACACACTAGAGGCCACAGTTTGGGTCCGATCATCATCAAACTTGCTCAGAATGATCAACTTGATAATATCTTGGCCACATTTGAATACGGGTCATAGCAGGTCAAAATGTAGGTCAGTAGGTCAAATCAGAGAAAAACATTGTGAACACACTAGAGGCCACAGTTTTGGTCCAATCTTCATCAAACTTGCTCAGAATGATAGTCTTGACAATATCTCGGTCAAGTTTGAATATGGGTTGTGTCAGGTCAAAAATAGGTCAGTAGGTCAAATCATAGAAAAAACCTTCTGAACACACTAGAGGCCACAGTTTAGGTCTGATCATCATAAAACTTGCCCAGAATGATCATCTTGACAACATCTGAGTCAAGGTCGAATATGGGTCATGTCGGTCCAAAAAGTAGGTCAGTAGATAAAATCATAGAAAAACCCTCTGAACACACTAGAGGCCACAGTTTTCGTCCGATCATCATCAAACTTGCTCAAAATGATCATATGACAATATCTCAGTTAATTTCGCGTCATATCTGGTCAGTAAGTAGGTCAGTAGGTCAGAGTGTTGAAAAACCTTGTGGACACACTGGAGACCCCAGTTTTGGTCCCATCATCATCAATCTTGCTCAGAATGATCATCTTGGCAATATATGGGTCAAGTTCACATACGGGTCATGTCGGGTTAAAATGTAGGTCAGCAGGTCAAATCATAGAAAAACGTTTTGAACACTCTAAGAGGCCACAGTTTTATTCAAATCATCATAAAACTTGCTCAGAATGATCATCTGGACACTTTCACAGTTAAGTTCGAATATGGGTCATGTCAAAGCAAAAAGTAGATCAGTAGGTTATTTTGTTGTAATTTTTGCGCCATTTGAATTTAAAACTTCACAGAGATGTTGCCTAGGTGACTCCCTACCAAAATAGTTAAAACTCATTCCACTCCAATGAACAAGATGGCTGCCAGAGCTAAAAATAAAAAAAAAATCTTCAAACAACAATTCTTTCTGTACCCTTGGGCCAATTTCATTCAAGCTTCGCAGTAATGTTGCTTAGATGACCCTCTACCAAAAAGGCTCAAACAATCCCACTTCGATGAACAAAATGGCCAACGGAGCTAAAAATAGAAAAACATTGTAAATTTGTCTCAAATGTGAACCCCTCCTAAACCCTAAGGCCAATTTGATCCAAACTTCACAGGAATGTTGTCTCCTCACCAAATAAGCTAAAATTACTCTGCTGATGAACAAGATGGCCACCATAGCTAAAACTAGAATGTACTCAAGACAGCGACACACAGGTGAGCGAACCAGGGCCCTGTGGGCCCTCTTGTTTGATTATTTGTGTTCACGGAGATGTTGCACTGATGAGTTAAGAGGCCTTCATGCGGACTGAACAAATTATTTGTCTAAATCGCGACGGAAATAAGGGCGAAGATTGTTGCCACGTAAAATAGATTTAAGCCCCCAGTGGAATTCGTTTCCGCTGACCGTTCCAAGGCGGTTCTTCTGTGGCGATTTATTTTTGTTATGGTTTGTCTTTGGGTGTTTGTGTCGCTTGTGTTATTTTATTTTGGATAACCTATTGGCCATTTTGTTGGAAAGTAACTGTCCTGTAGGCTTTCCGCTATTGGTGTTTCCATTAGGTCTGTTGTTGCATGTTTGTGTTTCTTTCCCTTTGGTGTCTCTGATGGGCGCTATGGGTTGAATCGATTCCTGATCATTGCTTCCACTTCTATTAATCCTCTGCTAAGTTCAGATATTGAAACATCAGGGATAAAAATTCGGATGACTTCGTAACCTGGCGATGTCAGTCGCTTAATCACGGAGATATGTCCCTTTTTGTTTCCAACCTTGTAATCACCGCTGCCTCTTCAGTTAACTGTCCTTTTGGCTTTCCGCTATTGGTGTTTCCATTAGGGTCTGTTGTTTCATGTTTGTGTTTTTTTCCCATTGGTGTCTTTGATGGGAGCTGTGGGTTAATTGTATCGATTCCTGATCATTGCCTCCCATTCAATTTGATCGAATCTTCTTAAAACTTACAAACAAATAAGACAGGGATAAAAGCTCAGATGAGTTTAGCAACTTGTGAGGTTGTTCTGTTTTTCATAGAGTTACATCACTTTCATTGAAGAAAATGCCTATTTTGACCATGCCATCACCATAGCCCCTTCAGTTTTCATCGGATCTTCTTGAAACTTACATGTAAGTAAGGTTTGAACGGTGGGAATGTGTGGCGGCGGTAAAACGTCTCCCTGCCCTACATCATAGTGTAGATTATATTTTCTTGTCCTTTCGGATCATTGATTCCATTGTGGAATTTTGAAAATATCTGAGGGTCACTGATGAGGCCTAATTGACCGAAACTAGCTAGTCTGGCCCAGAAAACATGTACACTCCATACTTTTCAGTTCTGTGGTGTATTCCTTGCTTCCAAAGGATAACCCTTATATAGAACAAATTTAACTTCACTACAGCTGGTGTGTGGGAATGTGTGGCGGCGGTAAAACGTCTCCCTGCCCTACATCATAGAGTAGATTATATTTTCTTGTCCTTTGGGATCATTGATTCCATTTAGGAATTTTGAAAATATCTGAGGGTCACTGATGTGGCCTAATTGGCCGACATGCTAGTCTGGCCGAGAAAACATGTACACTCCATACTTTTCAGTTCTGTGGTGTAATCCTTGCTTCCAAAGGATAACCCTTTTATAGAACATATTTAACTTCACTACAGCTGGTGTGTGGGAATGTGTGGCGGCGGTAAAACGTCTCCCTGCCCTACATCATAGTGTAGATTATATTTACTTGTCCTTTGGGATCATTGATTCCATTGTGGAATTTTGAAAATATCTGAGGGTCACTGATGAGGCATAATTGGCCGAAACTAGCTAGTCTAACCCAGAAAACATGTGCACTCCATACTTTTCAGTTATGTGGTGTAATCCTTGCTTCCAAAGGACAACCCTTTTATAGAACATATTTAACTTCACTACAACTGGTGTGTGGGATTGTGTGGCGGCGGTAAAACGTCTCCCTGCCCTACATCATAGTGTAGATTATATTTTCTTGTCCTTTGGGATCATTGATTCCATTGTGGAATTTTGAAAATATCTGAGGGTCACTGATGAGGCCTAATTGGCCGAAACTAGCTAGTCTGGTCCAGAAAACATGTACACGCCATACTTTTCAGTTCTTTGGTGTATTCCTTGCTTCCAAAGGATAACCCTTTTATAGAACATTTTTAAGGCAATGACAACATTTATCATGAGGGTAATATTTCCAGAATGCCGGACTTTGATATTTTCTCGCTCCTGGAATGTCGAAAACGCAGAACTAGATCTCACGGCATCAGGAAAAATGGTAACTTTAAACGTAAATCACGTGCGTTTAAACGAAAAAAATACTAGACTGAAGTGACTGTCAATTATATTATTAAATCATGGACGCCACTCTATGCTTTCATTTTTAAGTTCATTACCCGTTTCTGTTTTACGTCTTCTGGACACCGAGGCGAATAAATTCTACGATAGTTCTCATCAGTTATATGATGCGGCTCTCTTAACTAGAGGCTATACTTAGCATGCTCTCCGTCCTTACATTGATTCTGAAATTAATCATAAACGTCATTTCTCATTTCTTCAAAATATCCTTCATTAATAAGGGTATGGATTTTATAGATTTGCCTAGTGTCTTCCGAGAGAGATCGGTGCTTTCTTCCATTCCTGCTTATTTTCAAAATACTGAAACACCTATAATTTGCTATAAATATAACAAACCTGTTAGATCTATCATTTTTAATTTCAATAAACTTGTTTCAGATCTTGATACTGATACTTATACTCCTGCTTCATGTGATTGTAAAAACTCAAATTATTGCTATCCTGCTGCTGGTCATGTAATTACTGGCAATTTGAAAATTATTCTTGATTCTAGGATAAGGAATATAATTTCTAAAGGACCGAAATACCGGTTTCCTTCTAAAACTGATTTCAGTAAATGTAGAGATGAAATCGCTGCTTCCTTGAATGAATTCGGTAATCGATGGTGTAAGCGAGAGTATGTTGAGCATAAAGCCCTTAAGGACTGGAAACTTAGCATTTTAAAACTAGTGAATAAACGCATTTCTTTCTATTCTCAAAATACTAACTTATTACCCCCTAAGCCCAAGGCGTCTTTACGTCATCTTAAACTAGGTATTCAAGAATTTTATAAGAAGTTAGTTTTGGCCCCTGCAGACAAGGCCGCTAACAACGTCGTCGTTGTGTGACGGCTCCACTATGTCAACACGCTTAAGCAGGAGCTTGGTGGTACTAAGGCCTATGAACATCAGCCTTTAGCTGAAGAGAGAGCTATAGTAGATAAACATGTTTGTCTTTCAGCCACCAAGTTTGCTGTGTGTGTTAACGAAGGCCAAGACAAGCTTCCTACGCTATACTGGTTACCAAAGCTTCATAAAATACCTTACAAAGCACGGTTTATTGCAAATTCTAGCTCTTGCACTACCACTGAACTTTCTAAATTATTAACTTCCTGTCTTACTGCTATTAAAACGCATGTAATTAAATATTGTGATAAAGTCTTTGAAAGATCAGGAAGATTTTGGTCTATAAAAAATTCGAATGAGGTTTTAAATAAATTGAAATCCAGACATTTTCGTGCTTCAAGTCTGTCTTCTTACGATTTTTCCACCCTTTACACTACACTTCCTCATAATCGTATAAAAGAAAAGCTTAATGATTTAATTGAATGGGCTTTTCACAGAGAAGATTCTCTCTATCTTGCACGTAATGTCAGAAATGCATTTTTCACTTCTAAAGAGCATAAGAATGATACACTTTGGTCATTTAGACAAATTGTGGGTATTCCGATGGGAACGAAATGCGCGCCTCTTTTGGCTGATCTGTTCTTGTATTGTTATGAAAGAGACTTCATGTTGTCGCTTTCCATTGATAACCAATCTGAAATTATTGAAGCTTTTAGCTCCACTTCTAGATATTTAGATGATTTATTAAATATTGATAATACCTATTTCGATGGTTTGATCAGTCAGATTTACCCCCCAGAACTTCAGTTAAATAAAGCAAATTCTTCTGATACCGAGGCCCCGATTTTGGATTTACATCTATCTATTGTAGATGGATTTGTTTCGTGCAAAATTTATGATAAACGCGATGACTTTGATTTTGAGATTGTAAATTTTCCTTTTTTGGATGGTGATGTTCCTCATGCGCCGTCCTATGGCGTTACGATTTCGCTATTAATTCGATTTGCTAGAGTGTGTAGTCATGTAACTGACTTCAACACTCGTAATAAATTATTAATGGCTAAACTCCTTAATCAGGATAATCGGTACCATAAACTACGCAAAGCCTTTTCAAAATTTTATAGACGCCATTCTGATTTAATTTCAAAATTCAATATTGGACTTAAATCTCTTCTGCAACAAGGTCTATCGGAACCCGAATTTTATGGTGACTTAGTATATAAATTCAGCAAAATATATAACCGCAATGACTTCAGCACCCAATTTCGTAAAATCATTCTTCGATTTAAAAAGATTGGGTACAACATGGATGTTATACGACAGACTGCATGCATGTTAGTTAACCCAATCACGGTTGACAACTTTGCTTCCCTCTTTACTTGCACGCCGGTGGGTCAGGCCTCAGATTCTATGACGGCTCCAACGTAAAGGCTTATTGAGAATTAGAGAGATCTAATTCAAGGGAATGTTGGTTGGTGCCTGATTCTCTGTCTCTGGTCGGGCCCATCGGAATCTAACTGTTGGTTTTCTTTTGCTCCAGCATTTCAGTGGTTTCTTGCTGTCGAGTCCTCACCGTTGTCTCACCTCTGTGGTTTTTTAATTTGTGTGTTCACGGAGATGTTGCACTGATGAGTTAGGAGGCCTTCATGCGGACTGAACAAATTATTTGTCTAAATCGCGACGGAAGTAAGGGCGAGGATTGTGGCCACGTAAAATCGATTTAAGCCCCCCAGTGGAAATCTTTCCACTGACCGTTCCAATGCGGTTCTTCTGTGGCGATTTATTTATGTTGTTGTTTGTTACTTACTGTGTGTATCACTTGTGTCTTTTTATTTTGGATGGCCATATGGCCATTTTGTGGGAAAGTAACTGTCCTTATGGCCTTCCTTTGTTTAGGTTTCCATTACGGTCTGGTCGCTTAATGTTTGTGTTTCATTCCATTTGGTGTCTTTGATGGGTGGAGTAAGTTAATTGTATCGATTCCTGATCTTTGTTTTACTTCTACTTTCCATGTGAAAAACGAGTGAGCGATAGCTGTTTTTGTTTTACACGGAAGCCTTAGAACACGTGTGAATTATTTTTCCGTAATTAATCAAACAAAAAACATAAAATATAAAAATAAATAAACTAGAGCTGTCAGTGAAACTGACTAGGGCCCCGGCAGCACTATCAGAGGAGTAGGAAAATTTGTGGACGGACAGACGAACAGACGGACAGACAGACAGACGGACGGACAGAGTGATTACTATAGGGCACCCACACTTTCAGTGCGGGGCCCTAATAAAAAAACAATAAACTGTTTATCACATATTCATTTATCTTTTACTTTTGAATTGTCAAATTCATGCAATCTAATTTCCCGCCAAAATAGTTCCAGTCAGGGCATGAATGTTAGGAGGCGTGGTTCAGTCTGAAAATTAGTCGCTAGCTTGTTTTTGTTTCAGAGCAAAATCATCATGTGCTCGAAATACAGGTGCAATAACGACACGACAGTAGAAATGTATTATCAAGAAAATCATAAATATCTTCGTGTTGTAGGTATTTACTCAAATTAGCGTTAAAGTTGAAGTCTGATCAGCGTCTCCGCCAAACGTCAACTATTGTTATTGTTGTTACAAACGACGTCAGCAATGTCACCTAGCAAATATGACGCCAAAACGTTCATAATGAAGTAATTCACTCAGGTGAATTATAGATTACATGTATAATTCACTGTGAAATCTTAGTAAATCACTACTGAAAATGTAATAAAAGGTCTTCATCCAAACAGGACACTTGTATTCTGTCTAAATTAATGAATATATAATCTGAATATTGTCATAAATGTGTGGACATGTCTGGAGACACATTGTTTTTTCAAGCGACTCATACTTAAATAATCATGATTGGAATTTATGTATGTAACAGTCAATGCTCGAACATGAGTCCACACTTTTCTTCTTAATTCAAAGGCACACCTGACACTTCAATCACTGCAGCTTCAGCTCTGGAATAAAAAAGAAATTCAAGTTATTTCCTTTAAGTGTAAAGTGGATCTGCATACTTCTCTCTCTTGACTTGGAATTTGCATCTGCTTTAACAGGTCGCTCTTGTCATTACGATAACACAGCCATGTGATAAAGTGCGTTTTTTCAAACCTCCAAAACCTTCATTTTTTTATGACACAAATTTGAGATATTTTTTTCTGAACTCTATGCATAACATAGTTCCCGGGTGTTAATTAGAACCACCCCATTACGGCGGTTCTAACAAGCATGCAAGATCTATTTTTATGAGCAAAAATAAAAAAATAATGAACACCCCACCTTAAACCCCACTCTTCTTTTAAAGCGGGATATGTATTGCATGAATGTTTAACTTAATGTGTGTGTGTGGGGGGGGGGGGGGGGGGCATCGTATATATCACGTTAAAGGATTTGTGAAACAACGCCTTAGCAGACCAAAATTTATTAGCTACCAATGTTTTTACAGGGGTATATCTGCTCAAATACAAAGAATATGGTTACTCGTTAGAATTGCAGCAATAAGGCAGTTCTAAACATGCATATCTTATATTTATTGCAGAAGTAAGAAGATATCACAAGCTTTTTTTAGAAAAAAATCAGTTTTGGACGCATTAAAACTTCTAAGTGGAACGGGTGTTATCGATTTTAGCCCGACGTTGGCGTAATTAAAAAATGCACCCAACTACTTTTTCTCATAGAAAGATGTACAGATGTTGCCCAACGACTGAACAACAAAATTTCAAGTCAATTCACCATAGCATCTGATATAACATAAGTTTGGAAACTCTAAATGTACGAGTTGTTCTGACGCCTTCCAGAATGTGCAAGTCAACCCGTTAACTCAACTTTTGTAAAGAAACACATTGGTTTACCAGGGGGAACAACCTACGTCAGAGTAGTGACCTCATAACCATTCGTAGGTTTCCATTATGGTCTGGTCGCTTAATGTTTGTATTTCTTTCCCTTTTGTGTCTTTGATGGGTGGAGTAAGTTAATTGTATCGATTCCTGATCTTTGTTTTACTTCTACTTTGCCGGCGTTTACTACACAAAAGGCATTTGTCGCAACAAGTAGGCGCAGTCGGTGCATTAGGTCATAAAAGAATCAAACATACTGAAATATGTCTCAGAAATGTGGCATTTTCTTTAAATAATTCGACAACAGCTGATTTGGCAATGATATCGGAACTTCCATTGTTGACAGCGCTGAATCAAATCTTGTGGCGAAGCTATCGAAGCCTTTTCAATGTTTCTAGGTGGAATTAGCTTACTGATGGGATGCAAATATTGTTCGTTACCAGCTGAAGTTTGTTTTCTGAACACTCGAAATGTACATATCTAGTTTGAAGCATTCTATTTACCCTATTTACACAAAAATGGCCGCTTCTGAAATGGGTACGACATCTCTGCTATGACGTAGGTTGTCACCGCTGTTTACAGGGGTGTACATTATTAGCTCACCTGAGCCTTTAGGCTCATGGGTGAGCTTATAGAATAGCCATGGTCCGTCGTCCGTCCGTCCGTCGTCCGTCCGTCCGTCCGTCCACCATCTTCAAAGATCTTCTTCTCCTATACTGCAGGGCCAATCAAAGCCAAATTTCATATGGAGCCTCAGTGGGATGGGGGAACGAAAGTTTGTTCGCGGGGTCTGGATCACATGACCAAGATGGCCGCCATGCCCATATATGGTAAAAAGCCTTCAAAAATCTTCTTCTCCAGAACCATAAGGCCAGTGGCCTTGAAACTTGGCATGTAGCATATGGTACTCGGGCTCATTATGGTTTGTACAAATGGTGACCCTGGGTTGACCTTGACCTATTTTACAGCAATGTCAAATTTGTCGACTTAGGCTTTTGCATGGGGCAAAGTGAAAATAATGGATTTATAGGAAACCATTGAAGACAGTGTCACCAAACTTTGTAGCTCAGGTAAAGTAACTGAATACATGAATGTATATGGATCAGAAAGGTCAAGGTCATTCATTGGCCTTGTTCGCGGGTCTGGATCACATGACCAAGATGGCCGCCATGCCCATATATGGTAAAAAGCCTTCAAAAATCTTCTTCTCCAGAACCATAAGACCAGTGGCTTTGAAACTTGGCATGTAGCTTATGGTAGTCGGGCCCATTATGGTTTGTACAAATGGTGACCCTGGGTTGACTTCATGTTTGGTCAATAACTTACTTTTTCCTGGATGAATTTTAAAATTACTTGGTAGAAATGTTAACCATCATGAGACATTTGTTTGAATTGAGGTTTTCATCTCCGCCAACACTGTATAGGTCATTTTGGAGACGTTGCTTCCAATTTTGTGGGACTTTTACCTGACATTGAGATGAAATGGCATCTCAATAGGGTTTTGTGCATTGGTGGTCCGACTTGCATCACTTTTCCTGGACAGGCTTAGAACCTCTATGCTGTTTACCAGTACTCATTTGCAGTCGGTTTCAGCTCTGCATGGAAGTATCATGCAGCCCAATCTATTTCTTCAAGCCCGATGGGCGGGGGCCGGGGATCATGAGACAATGTGTTGCCCCCAAGAATCAGGTAGGTACCTTAATGATAAAAAAAGGGGGGAGACATCTGTGTTTTTGTAGAAAAACAAATTCTAGTTTTGTTCTGTTACTGCTCTTGAGATATGAAAATAAATTGGAACAAGTTTTCTTTTTGTTTCATTTGCTTCTGTATACAGTATACCATTTATGTCCAATGGACAGTTCCTCATATTTTCCCTTTCTGTGAGCCAGGCACCGAGGTTATAAAACTTTTTTCACGCTCAACTCACTTCAGCATGAAATTTACCCTGCTCATAAGTTTTAAAATGCCAACAAATATTGAGATGGCATTTTAAAATTTATGAGCAGGGTAAATGACATTTTCTGCTGATCTAAGTAGGAAAATTGTCACCAGACAGGTGAGCGGTTCAGGACCACTGGTCCTCTGGTTTTTCAAATTTCTGCTCAAAAACATAATTTTTCGGGTTCGAATTCGCATCTTTGTGGCAATGCAGTTTCAATAGTATGCCATTAGTAAATGCAACGTCGTTAAGGAAGTCTCAAGTGTAACGTTACGGGCGTATCTTGTTTCATACATGACGTTTTTACATTCTCAGATGCGTAGTCATTCGACAAAAACGTTAAAATACACGAAAGCATCGACTGATTCTTCGAATTTTTAAAAGCAGGAAATTTTTGTGACTTCCTTCTTCTAACTTTAAAAGATTTTAGATGATTTTTATATTTATGATAAAATACCAATAACTAATACAGGTCAAAGTCATCTTGTACTACTGCGGTCTTACATTATGTTTATACAAGTTTTTTACAGATGGAAATCGCCTTTGTGACCGCGGAATCGAAGTGTCTGAATAACCGTATATATCAACATATTTAATTTAATCCGGTATTAGTAAGGTAGGGTAAAGACGGGTTCCGGCGAACCAAGTGTTAAAGTGTGTTAGCTGAAGTAAAAGTAAAGTTGGTGAAATGATTTTGTACAGTGCGAAAAGAGAGTGTTAATATAGTTTAAAGGTGAAAACAAAAGTTGTTTTTTAAGGAGAAGCATGAGCAACCAGGCTAACAGCACTCCTAAACTGCGCCAGAGTGGGTAGCGTTACAATATAGGCAGGTACAGCGTTCCAGTGGATAAACGTCTCCTGGGAAAGAACGTGTACTTTTAGTAGACTGTGCGGTGTAAATCTGTCTATATGCAAGGGGATGGTTGTGGGCTGATGGTCTAGTATTTAGGATAAGGTACTCAGATGCGTATATTGTAACAAGACCATAATTGATCTTATACATCACGGCGAGACGGATATCAATGCGGTGTTGTCCGATGGGGCGTTAATTTAGGTCCTTCATCATAGCTGTAACACATGAAGTGTAGCTATAGCCGCGTGTTGCCCACCTGATTCCACTGATTCCACTTTGTATATGTCAGTGGCAGTGTTGGGATACCATACGGTGGACGCATACTCTAGCTGCAGCCTGACAAGAGTCAACTGATTCCAGGTCCTTTTTATGGAACGGAATGTTTCTTTTCAAGAATTCAAGGGTCTGATTTGCTTTTAGCTCACCAGAGCCGAAGGCTCCGGGGGCGCTTATAGGATAGGCATGCGTCTGCGTCTAACAACACTTTCAAACGACATCTCCTCTGAAGCCACTGTGCCGATTGGGTCCAAATGTTATTTGTTGCATCCTTTGCTTCTGGGCATTGAAAGTTTGTGTCTTTTATATAATTTGGCTCATTAGTTTGATTGCTGTGCCAACAAAGAGTTTCCATAGACTTATAATGGAGGAAATTATAAAACAAAAATACACATAAAAATAAAAACATTAATTGCGAAGCCTTTGCAGATAGTTCGACAAGTCTTTAATAGATATGTTGCTTTAGCAATCGACTGTTAGCCATATGATTTTAGGCCTACTGTACATTTTTGTTGGTTGTTATGGAAACCAAATGCAAAAAAAAAAAAAAAAAAATAGATTAAAATAGTTAAAAATAAACATCTCCTTAGAAACCTTATGACTATGAGGCTGAGATTTTATGAATATATTCTCCATGTTTGCCTCAACAGGTTTTATGTTTATTATGAAAGTCAGCTCTTAAGTTTTGTTGCTATGAAGTTTTATTGACTTATAATGGGGAAAATAGAAAAATGGCATTGACTGCCTAGTCTTCACAAATATTTTGATAAAACTTTCATAGAAATGTTCCTTAAGCAATCTTCTATCTGCATTGACTGGCAAGCCTTAACAAATATTTTGATAAAACTTTCATAGAAATGTTCCATAAGCAATCTTCTATCTGCCACGTGATTTTAGGTCTCCTTCTCCATTTGACTGGTTGCCATGGAAACCAAAATGTAAAAAATAGACAAATATGCTTGACAAAAAATCATCTCATCAGAAACCATTTGCTCTATGAGGCTGAGACTTTATGAAAATATCACCATAAGTGCCTAAATAGGTTTTGGCTTTCCGCTCTTGGTGTTTCCGTTGGGGTCTGTTGCTTCATATTTGTCTTTCTTTCCCTTTGGTGTCACTGATGGGAGCTGTGGGTTAATTGTACCGATTCCTGATCATTGCCTCTACTTCTATTTTGTGTTTTATATGAAATTCAGCTCTATTGTTTTGTTGCTGTGGTTACTTAAGAGTTTCCATTTAATTATAACTGGGAAAATGGAAAAATTGCATTTACTGCCGAGCCTTTGCAGATAGTTTGAAAAAAAAAAACTTTCATAGAAATATTCTTCAAGCAATCGTCTATCTGTCATATGATTTTAGGCCAACTGCTCAATTTTATTGGTTGCCATTGGAAACCAAATTAAATAAAGCACATAAAACTCGTCTTTTCAGAAATCATATGCGACTTTATGAAACTATTCACCATATATGCCTTTACAGGTTTTGTGCTGTTAGCTCACTTGTCGCGTAGTGAGATTTTGGGAACACTTTTCCTCCGTCGTCAGTCGTCCGTGCGGCCGTCCGTAAACAATTTCTTCAAACAACATCTCTTAAACCAGTGATCGGATTTTGACCAACTATCCCAGGAATGATCCTTAGGTGGTCCCCTTTCAAAGTTGTTCAAATGGTTCCGGTATGTCGCACATCAAGGTCACAGGAGCCAAAATTTTATTTTTTTAATGAAAACTTCAAAAAAAATCTTCTACTCTGAAATTGCAAGGCCCATGTCTTCGATATTTGGTGTGTGGCTTCATCTAGTGGAATTCTAACAAGATTGTTCAAAATATAGCCCTGGGGCCAAAAATGTCCCCGCCCCGAGTAACTTTGGTGTCTTACAAAGGAAAAAGCTTTATAAACACTTCTTGTCTGAAACCAGAAGGCCCTGGTGTTTGATATTTGGTATGAAGCTTCGTCTTGTGGACTTCTATCAAGATTATTCAAATTATAGCCCTGGAGCCTAAAATGCGACTGCACTGGGGCCTTTTAGGCTTTACATATACTTTAATAGGGAAAACCTTTTAAAAATCTTCTTTTCCGACCTCCCCTCTTTATGCAGGATCTGTAACACAATGGGCTTTAACTTATCGGGTCCTGCAGCCTTATTGGGATTCAAGCCTTTACGGAGCTTATCAATGCCTTCCGCTGAAATGCTGATGTCAGGCATTTTTGGGCAGCAACTAGACTGGAAAGGGAGTCTGATACCAGTGCCATGTAGGTCCTGCAATGAATGCTGGGAAAGTGACTTAAGACTTTCAAGGGATTTGTGGTTAAACACTGTCTGGAACGGTCTTTTGGATGTGCTGGCCTTGTCTGCTTCTGCAGGTTAGTGCAAACATATTAAAATGAAGTGTTTTACTTTTAGAACTTACTCAAATTACTGCATTACCGCAAAAGCGGCTACCGTTAAAGTACTTTCTTTTCTTAACCAGGTCGTCGCTAAAACTTTTAAACAAAAGAATAAATGAATAGACTGATAAATGCTTGCATTGTTTTATCTATATAATCATTGGCAGTTTGAACACTACGAACAATATGTAAAAGACGGCTACACATCTTAAATAGTCAGGGGCGTAGCCTGAACCCAAATATTATGAGCCACAACTAGGACAATCTATGTAAAACATCTCTCACCGAGATTGGAGGGTACTCTTAAAGGACATAATTTGCTAATAATCTGACGGAAGCAACTCTTTTCTCCTAAGAGCAGTCCATATACTATATGTAATGAAAAATTCTATTATTTAGGTGATTTTTGTTTATTGCAAGCTCTTTAAATTAAGCACATGTGTTATATGCGTAATTGGGGGTACTCTTATGATAGTTAAATGAAAAAATCTTTTAAGACTGTTTGCGAAGAATTGTTTATTTTCACATGTAACAGATTTGTAAATACGGTGTTTTTCCATACTTGTAAACCCTATGTTAATTTTGTGTTTAAGGTGTGTATTACATGTATATTATCATGTACGTACGAAAATGTTCTATATGTGTATTAAATATATATTTGGATCATAACAGTCAATATATCCTGTGTATTGCGCCACGGCCCATCGGGGCCTGGGGAAATAGATTAGGCTGCATGGTACTTCCGCGCAGAGCTGAAACCGACTGAACTTGAGTACTGGTAACATCTTAGGTCTAAGCCTGCCAAGGAAAAGTGATGCGAGTCGGACCGCTCCTAAAACCCTATCGGTTTCTATGGGCGGTAGGGCTTGAGATTTCATTTCATCTCAATATCGGGTAAAAGTCCCACAAAATCGGAAGCAACGTCTCCAAAATGACCTTAATAGCGTTGACTCGGACATAAAACCTCAACTCAAACAAACAAAACAAACAGACAATTATTCATTGTAGTACCAACCGGTATGCTCTCAAGCGTATTACCCAAACATCACGAAAACACGCTTATATAATTTTGACCCCCTTAATTTTGACCCCCTTTATATAGTAAAACTGGGCCATATGGCCATTTTGTGGGAAAGTAACTGTCCATATGGCCTTCCTTTGTTTAGGTTTCCATTATGGTCTGGTCGCTTAATGTTTGTATTTCTTTCCCTTTGGTGTCTTTTATGGATGGAGTAAGTTAATTGTATCAATTCCTGATCTTTGTTTTACTTCTACTTTACAAGGGAAAACCTTATTTTTTTCTTATTATATCTTATCTTAAAATGTTCCTTTTTTCGCAGGTAAAATTTACGGTATATTTGTATGGGCGAGTTTTCGTAATGACAATTACGTATTGCAACAGCTACTGTTACTACTGTTATCCAATGCGGTAACAGTCTCAGTGAGGTTGATCTAACAATCTCCGTCAAAACAATCTCAGAAAAATGCCTGAAGAAAACAACGTATCATTTGGGATCCATGATGACCTTATTTTTGATGCAATACTGAGACGATGTTAGTATCAATGTCTCCATAATTGTCATCATGTAAACAAATCCGTGTACTGAACATCCCTCTTTATATTGAGAAAACTGGGGATACATTATTTTACATATTTCTTATTTCTGATATGGGTTTTGGTAACTTGTTAGAACTGCCTCATTGCAGTGGTTTCAACGATCACCCACAGCTTATGTTTGGAGTAATAATAAGAACAAGAGGTCCATGATAGACCTAATTCGCTCACCGAAGTAATGACGTACTAACATTGTTGTTTACAGGTTTTTCTATATTTAGCTCTGACAGCCTATTTGTAAAGAGGAGCAGAACCACTTAAGCATTTTAGTCACTCAAGGAACATTTCTGTCGAATTTATTTTAAAACTGAGACATTGGAGAGTTTCGTTAATGTTTTTTCTGTCTTTACCTTTGTAGTTATATTGACATTTTGTTCAGTAGAGCAAACCCGTTTCAGCAATTTAAGCAATCATCAGTACATGGTTGAATGTTTTGAGTATATTGACATGTCAATCCTTGTGGGTCGTTTTGTGTCGTCTCCCAGAGAAAGGGAGAAAGTGAGTGATAGTGGAGAAAGACGAAAATGAATGGAAGTGTTAAAACAGAAGAAACAACAACACTCCCCCTCTACCTGTACCTGCTTCAAGGACAGCGGGCCTTGTCCAACTGTAAGCCAATATCAGTTGGACGCCCCAGTGACGCAAAATGCACACCATCATTGCCTCACCCAACCACCTCTTAATCATCAATACAATCATACTACTTTCAGATGGGATGTTTCAATGGAACAGATCTAAGATGAGCCATACCGTTTAATCAATGCTTTGGTACAAAAATAAAAGAGAAGCATTTCTGTGAACTGGATTTGAAATTGCGTCTCTATTTTTGGCTCTGCTTGCCATTTTGTTTAGTGGAACACAACCATTTCAGCAGTTTTGGTAGATGGTTACCCAAGGAGAATTCCTGTGAATTCCTGTGATATTATCTTGAATTGGTGGAACCATTTTAGCAATTCTGTTAGAGGGTCAGCCAAGGAACATTCCTGTTAAATTATTTTGAAATCGTACCATTAGCCTAGGAGGAGATGTCGATTAAAGGTTTTTCTATTTTGAGCGCTGGTGGCAATTTGTTCAGTGGAGCGGAAGCATTTAAGCAATTCTGGTAGAGGGTCATCCAAGGAACATTTCTGTGAAATTATTTTTAAATCGGACTATTAGCTAGGAGGGGATGTCGTTTAAAGTTATTTTTTTCTTTTGGTGTAGCTCTGGTGGCCATTTAATTCACCAGCGCGGAATCATTTGAGCAATTTTGGCAGA
Source organism: Lucinisca nassula (assembly GCA_963580285.1). NCBI lineage: Eukaryota > Metazoa > Mollusca > Bivalvia > Lucinida > Lucinidae > Lucinisca > Lucinisca nassula. The sequence goes on from OY757024.1 coordinate 54,534,079, forward strand.
GGGTCACCTAATAAGTATACCCTTGGCATTATTTTGAAATCGGACCATTAGTCTAGGAGGCGATGCCGTTTAATGTTTTCCGAAGTTTTTTTTTTCTTTTTTAGCTCTGGCAACCATTTTGTTAAGTGGAGCAATTCTATTTCCTGTGAAATTATTTTGAAATCGGACCATTAGCCTAGGAGGAGATGTCGTTTAAAGTTTTTTCTTTGTTTTTAGCTCTGGCGGCCATTTAGTTCAGCGGAGCGAAACCATTTTAGCAATTTTGGAAGAGGTTCACCGAATAAATATTCCCGTGAAATTGTATTGAAATCGGACCATTAGCTTAAGAGGAGATGTCGTTTAAATGTTTTTCTAAGGTTTTTTTTCTATTTTTAGCCATGGCGACCATTTTGTTCAACAGAGCGGAACCATTTTAGCAATTGTGGTAGAGGCTCACCTAAGAAATATTCCTGTGAAATTATTTTGAAATCGGACTATTAGCCTAGGAGGAGATGACGTTTAAAGTTTTTTTTTTTTCTATTTTTTAGCTCGGGCAGTCATTTTGTTCAGCGGAGTGGAACTATTTTAACAATTTAGGTAGAGGGTCATCCAAGGAACATTCCTGTGAAAATATTTTGAAATCGGACCATCAACCTTGGATGAGATATCGTTTTATGGTTCTCTTTTTTTAGTTCTGGCGACCATTTTGTTCAGTAGAGCTGAACCGTTTTGGCAATGTTGGTTGAGGGTCACCCAAGGAATATTCCTGTGAAATTATTTTGAATTCGGACCATTAACCTAGGAGGAGATGTCGTTTAAATGTTTTCTAAGGTTTTTCTATTTTTAGCTCTGGCGGTCATTTTGTTCAGCGGAGCAGAACTATTTTAGCAATTTTGATAGAGGGTCGTCCAAGGAACATTCCAGTGAATTTGTTTTGTTTTTTTTAATCGGATAATTAGCCTAGGAGGAAATGTCGTTTAAATGTTTTTCTATTTTTACCTGGGGCGGCGATTTTGTTCAGCACAGCAGAGCTATTTTAACAATTATGGTGTAGTGTCATCTAAGGAACACTCCTGTGAAATTATTTAGAAATCGGACAACTGGCCTAGGAGGAGAGACAACTGGCCTAGGAGGAGATGTCGTTTAAATATTTTTCTATTTAGAGCTAGCGTAGCAGATATATTTTAGCAATTTTGGTAGAAGGTCATTCAAGGAACATTCCTTTGAAATTATTTCGAAATCAGACCATTAGCCTAGGATGATATGTCGTTTAAAGGTTTTTTTTCTATTTTTAGCTCTGTGGCCATTTTGTTCAGCGGAGCAGAACTTTAAATATATGGTCTCATTTAAGCAATAACGGTAGAGGGTCACCCAAGGAAAATTCCAGTGAAATTATTTTGAAATCGGACTAATAGGCTAGGAGGAGATGTCGTTTAAAGATTTTTCTAAGGTTTTTCTATTTCTAGCTCTGGTGGCCACTTTGTTCAGCGGAGTAGAACTATATTAGCAATTTCGGTAGAGGGTTATCCAAGGAACCTTTCTTTGAAATTATTTTGAAATCAGACCTTTAGCCTAGGATGAGATGTCGTTTAAAGGTTTTTTTTCTATTTTAAGCTCTGGCTGCCATTTTGTTCAGCGGAGCGGAACTATTTTAGCAATGTTGGTACAGGTTCATGCAAGGAATATTCCTGAGAAATTATTTCGAAATCGGACCATTAGCCTAGGAGAAGATGACGTTTAAATGTTTTCTATTTTAGCTCTGGGGGCCATTTTGATCAGCGGAGCAGAACCATTTTAACAATTTTTGGTAGAGGGTCACCAACGTAATATTCCTGTGAAATTATTTTAAAATTGGAACTGTCGTTTCGAAGAAATTGTTGACGGATAGACGGACGGACTGACGGCGGATGACAACCACAAAGCGATCACAATAGCTCACCTTGAGCACTTCGTGATGTAAAATACCACAAATTTAATCGGAAATGCTTCCTTTTTTGGAGAAATGTAAGTGTTTTAAGGCGCACAGATATGTGTTGGTAATGTGATAACGATGTTATTGCAATGGACATTCGGGCATACTGAACAAGCAAAGACAAACTTCCGTCCATTTATCATAATATAAAAATCTTATTTTGGGGTCCTGTTGTAAATCGACACTACTAATCCGAGGGATGACCATGCTGAGGGGAACCGAGGCAATATCGAGGTTCGGCTCAGCATGGTCACTCAGTGAGATGGAAACGCCTATCTATAACAGAACACCGTATAAGATTCTTTGTCTAGCACAGCACCGCCGAAAATTTTCGTTTTATTTATAAGGGCCCCGCAAATTTATTTGCGGGTGCCCTATAGTAATCACACTGTCTGTCCGTCTGTCCGTCCGTCTGTCCGTCCACATATTTTACGTTATTTTCGTTTTATTTATTAGGGTCCCGCAAAGTTATCTGCGGGTGCCAAATAGTAATCACCCTGTCTGTCCGTCCGTCTCTCCGTCTGTCCGTCCACTTTTTAGCACACCTGTCGTGCAATGACGAGGTGAGCTTCTGGGATGACTTTTCGTCCGTCGTCCGTCGCGCGTCCGCCCGTCCGTGCGTCTTTCCGTCCGTAAACAATTTCTTCAAACAACATCTCCTCCTAAACCACTAATCAGATTTTGACCAAACTTCACAGGAATGATCCTTAGGTGGTCCCCTTTCAAAGTTGTTCAAATGGTTCCGGTCCGTTGCACATTTGGGTCCCAGGAGCCAAAAATATATTTTTTTCACTGAAAATTAAAAAAATCTTCTTCTCTGAAACCACAAGGCCCAGGTACTTGATATTTGGTATGAAGCTTCATCTAATGGACCCCTACCAAGATTGTTCAAATTATAGTGCTGTGGCCAAAAATGCCCCCGCCCCGGGGCCCTTTGGTTTTACATGGGTATATATAGGGAAAATCTTTAAAAATCTTCTTCTCTGGAACCGCAAGGCCCAGGTTTTTGATATTTGGTATGAAGCTTCATCTAGTAGAAACCCTATCAAGATTGTTCAAATTATAGTGCTGGGGCCATAAATGACCCCGCCCCGGGGCCGTTTTGTTTTACATGGATTTATATAGGGAAAATCTTTAAAAATCTTCTTCTCTGTAACTGTGTGTGTGTGAATTCGGGTTTTAACGTCGCTTTCAACAATTTTTCAGTCATATCACGACGGTGTCTGGTTGCGACAGGGAGCTCAATGCTCACGTTTATAGTCCTGCCTCACTGAAGTATCATGTCCCAGACACATTACATGATACCACACCCAGTCACATTATCCTGACACTGGATCGACCAGTCCTAGCTCTACCCCGTAAATCTGAGTGCCAAACGAGGAGCAGCTAGTACCATTTTTAACGACTTTGGTATGTCGCGGCCCGGGATCGAACCCGAGACCTCCCGTTCCCCGGAGCGGACACTCTACCAACTGAGCTATCGGGGCCGGTTTCTCTGTAACTGCAAGGCCCAGGTCTTTGATATTTGGTATGAACCTTCTTATAATGGACCCCTACCAAGAGTGTTCAAATTATAGTGCTGGGGCCAAAAATGCCCCGCCCCGGGGCCCTTTGGGTTTACATAGGCTTATATAGGGAAAAATCTTTAAAACTCATCTTCTCTGAAACCGTAAGGTCAAGGTCTTTGGTATTTGGTTTAAGCTTCATCTTGTGGACCTCTACCAAGATTGTTCAATTTATAGTGCTGGGGCCAAAAATGCCCCCGCTCTGGTGCCCTTTGGTTTTACATAGACTTATATAGGGAAAATCTTTATAAATCTTCTACTCTAAAACCATAAGGCCCAGGTCTTTGATATTTGGTATGAAGCTTCATCTAATGGACCTCTACTAAGGTTGATCAAATTATAGTGCTGGGGCCAAAAATGCCCCCGCCCTGGGGTCCTTTGTTTTTACAAAGGTTTATATTGGGAGAATCTTTAAAAATCTTCTTCTCTGAAACCGCAAGGCCTATGTCTTTGATATTTGGTATGAAGCTTCATCTAGTGGACCTCTACCAAGATTGTTCAAATTATAGCTCTGGGGCCAAAAATGCCCCCGCTCCGGGGCCCTTTGGTTTTACATAGACTTGTATAGGGAAAATCTTTAAAAATCTTCTTCTCTGAAACCACAAGGCCTAGGTCTTTGATATTTGGTTTGATGCTTCATCTAGAGACCGCTACCAAGATTGTTCAAATTATAGCTCTGAGACCAAAAATGCTCCCGCTTCGGGGCCCTATGGTTTTACATAGACTTCTATAGGGAAAATCTTAAAAAATCTTCTTCTGTGAAACCACAAGGCCTAGGTCTTTGATATTTGGTGTGTAATTTCTTCTTGTGGACCTCTATCAAGATTGTGCAAATTATAGCCCTGTGGCCAATAATGCCTCCGCCCCGAGACCCTTTGGTTTTACACAGACTTGTATAGTGATATCCTTAAAAATCTTCTCCTCTGAAACTGCAAGGCCTAGGTCTTTGATATTTGGTATGGAGCTTCATCTGGTGGACCTCTACCAAGATTGTTCAAACTAAAGCCCTCTGGCCCCAAATGCCCCCGCCCCGGGGCCCTTTGGTTACACATAGACTTATATAGAGATAATCTTTGAAAATCTTCTTCTCTGAAACAGCAAGGCCCAGGTGTTTGATATTTGGTGTGAAGCTTCAACTAGTGGACCTCTATCAAGATTGTTTAAATTATAGCCATAGGGCCAAAACTACCCTCGCCGTTTGGTTTTACATAGGCTTTTGTAGGGAATATCTTAAAAAAATCTTCTTCTCTGAAACCGCAAGGCGCAGGTCTTTGATATTTGGTGTGTAGCTTTATCTAGTTGACCTTTGCCAACGTTGTTCAAATTATAGCCTTTGTTGATATTGGGTATGAAGCTTCACCTTAACATTATGCACATTATAGCCCTGGGGACAATAATGGCCCTCCATGGGGCCCACTTGTTACTCTATGGATCAGGTGAGCGATCCAGGGCCATCATGGCGCTCTTGTGTTTTATATTAGGATCACTTTTTGTCTGTCATCCGTGCGTAAACAGGTCCTTCAAACGACATCTCCTAAACCACTGATCGGATTTTGACAAAACTTCACAGAAATGATCCTTAGTTGGTCCCCTTTCAAAGTTGTTCAAATGGTTTCTGTCCGTTGCACATATAGGTCACAGGAGCCAAAAATAGATTTTTGCATCGAAAACTTAAAAAATCTTCTTCTCTGAAACTGCAAGGCCAAGGTCTTTGATACTTGGTATAAAGCTTCATCTAGTGGACCCCTACCAAGATTGTTCAAATTATAGTGCTGGGGCCAAAAATGCCCCTGCCCCGGGGCCCTTTGGTTTTACATGGACTTACATAGGAAAATCTTCTAAAATCTTCTTCTCCGAAACCACAAGGCCCAGGTCTTTGATTTTTGGTATGAAGCTTCATCTAGTGGACCCCTACCACGATTATTCAAATTATAGTACTGGGGCCAAAAATGCCACCGTCCCGTGGCCCTTTGGTTTTACATGGGCTTATATAGGGAAAATTTGTAAAAATCTTCTTCTCTGAAACCGCAAGGCGAAGGTCTTTGATATTTAATATGAAGCTTCATCTAGTGGACCCCTACCAAGATTGTTCAAATTATAGTGCTGGGGCCAAAAATGCCCCCGTCCTTTGGTTTTACATGGGCTTATACAGGGAAAATCTTTAAAAATCTTCTTCTCTGAAACTGCAAGGCCCAGGTCTTTGATATTTGATATGAAGCTTCATCTAGTGGACCCCTACCAAGATTGTTCAAATTAAAGTGCTGGGGCCAAAAATGCCCCCGCCCCGGGGCCCTTTGGTTTTACATGGGCTTATATTGGGAAAATCTTTAAAAATCTTCTTCTCTGAAACTGCTAGGCCCAGGTCTTTGATATTTAGTATGAAGCTTCATCTTGGGGACCTCTACCAAGATTGTTCAAATTTTAGCCCTGGGGCCAAAAATGCCCCCGCTCCGGGGCCCTTTGGTTTTACACAGACTTATATAGGGACAATCTTGAAAATATTCTCCTCTGAAACCACAGGGCCTTGGTCTTTGAGATTTGGTATGAAGTTTCAGCTATTGGACTTCTACCAAGATTGTTCAAATTATAACCCTGAGGACAAAATTGACCCCGCCTCGGGGCCCTTTGGTTTTACATAGACATATATAGGGAAAATCTTTAAAAATCTTCTTCTGTGAAACCACAAGGCCTAGGTTTTTGATATACAGTGTGAAATTTCATCTAGAGGACCGCTATCAAGATTGTTCAAATTATAGCTCTTGGGCCAAAAATGCCCCCGCCCCGAGACCCTTTGGTTTTACATAGACTTATATAGGGACAATCTTGAAAATATTCTCCTCTGAAACCACAGGGCCTAGGTCTTTGAGATTTGGTATGAAGTTTCAGCTATTGGACTTCTACCAAGATTGTTCAAATTATAACCCTGAGGACAAAATTGACCCCGCCTCGGGGCCCTTTGGTTTTACATAGACATATATAGGGAAAATCTTTAAAAATCTTTTTCTGTGAAACCACAAGGCCTAGGTCTTTGATATTCAGTGTGAAATTTCATCTAGTGGACCTCTATTAAGTTTGTTCAAATTATAGCTCTGGGGCCAAAAATGCCCCCGCCCCGAGACCCTTTGGTTTTACATAGACTTATATAGGAAAATCTTTAAAACATCATCTCTGAAACTGCAAGGCCTATGTCTTTGGTATTTGGTATGAAGCTTCATCTAGTGGACAATTATAGCCTTTGTTGATATTTGGTATGAAGCTTCACCTTTTCAGACTTCCCTCAACATTATGCATATTATAACCTTGGGTTCAATAATGGCCCTCCCCGGGGCCCACTTGTTAATCTATGGATCAGGTGAGCGATCCAGGGCCATCATGGCCCTCTTGTTTATGTTTTTTTCTTAATAACTTAAAAAGCTTCAGACGCATCAACTTTAAATATAAGGCCACAATATCATTAAACAATTTCATGGCAAGTTACGTAACTCTAGCTACAAAACTTTCAGAGTTATGGCCCTTTGAAAAACTTAAAAAATGTCCACATTTTTATGTTTTTTTTTCTTAATAACTTACAAATCGTCAAACCTATCAACTTCAAACTTTAAATATATGGTCTCATCATCATTACACAATTTTATGGCAAGTTACCTAACTGTAGCTTCAGTACTCTAAGAGTTATGGCCCTTTGAAAACTTAAAAAATTCAGCTTTTTCGTGTTTTTTCTTACTAACTTACAAACCGTCAAACCTTTCAACTTCAAACTTTAAATATATGGTCTCATGATCATTACACAATGTTATGACAAGTAACATAATTTTAGTTTCAATACTCTAAGAGTTATGGCGCCTTGAAAAACTTAAAAATTCAGCTTTTTTCGTCTTTTTTCATCTTTATTTTAAAATCGCTATAGGTATTCAAATGCAACTTCCTTTAGTAACTGACAATTGCCCTATAGTAATGCCCTGTCTGTCGGTCTGTCTGTCTGTCTGTCTGTCTATCTGTCCATCCATCTGTCCATCCATCCATCCGTCCATCTGTCTTTCCATCTAAGCGTATGTCCGTCAACATTTGTCATGCTTATAAACCTTCAAACGCATCATTTTTAAACTGTAAAGGTAAGATCCCAACAACATTAAACAATTTCAAGGCAAGTAACTTAATTCTAGCTATAACACTCTGAGAGTTATTGCCTTTTGAAAACAAAACAAATGCTTTTTTCGTCTTTTGTTTTCATCTTAATTTCAAAACCAATATAGATATCCAAATGAAAACGTAGCTCAAGTTATTGACAGTTGCCATATTGTAAATCACTTTCGTTTTTTATTCGTAAATTACAAACCGTAAAATGCATTAACTTCAAACTTTAGATATAAGGTAACAGTATCATTACACAATTACATAGCAGGTTACGTATCTCTAGCTACAATACTCTAAGAGTTATAGCCCTTTGAAAAAAAATCCAACTCTGATGACACTAGTCAGTTTAACTGACAGCTCTAGTTGAACATTTGTTTTTGGTGTTTCATACCTATGTAGTTTTTCTGGGTAAGAACATCAGGGTAACAGTATTTCCATCCCAGGATAAAACCATGGAATGCGTTTGTGGTTTGCAAGAATCTTAATTATTCTTTAATCTTTTCAGTCTATATAAAGAAACTCTGTGTCAAGAATATCGGTATAGCGCACAGCAAACACTCTGATCATATCGCGGATGCATGGGCTGATATTATCTTACGTTTTGAACACATGCTCGAACAGATATATATCATGATACAATAATGATGTATACGTGTAAATGTGAACATATCTTACATGAACAAGGATCGGTCCCTTCTTCACACACATAGCGTTTACACTCTTCTATATCTGCGAAAGAAAAACAGCAGTGAAAATCTTTACATAAACTGAATTGCTAGAGTTGACACAAGTGAAAACTCAGATCAGCCCTAATACGAGAAACAACTATTGGTATTCTCACCTTTTGCTTTGCAATGACCCTGAAACAAACACATTTAAAACGACAAAAAGTCGCGTTCACACACAACCATATCATACTGTGCTGAACCACTCTGCAATAAATAAGGGCTTAGTCTAGTGCAGGAAATTGTGAACGCATATCTGGTAGGGGCAATATATGTTTACATCGGTGAAACAGCCCCCGTCCCTCCGGGTTTGGAGAAATGGGTTAGACTGATGCTTCCACGCAGAGCTGAAACCGACTGCACCTGAGTATTGGTAAATAAAAATCAAAAAACCGCTAAGAGGATCTGGGCCTGCCCAGTGGTGCGAGTCAAAAATCCAATATAAATATTAAGAGACAAGCGATCAGGAACTGATGCAATTAGATCCCAAACACTACCACAATGTCATTTGGAAAAGTGGAAACAAGGAGTGACGAAGTAAACAAAATGGACCACTGGTAAACCGAATCAGCAGCTTTTTCCCAAACAGGTGGTAACTCAGAACATCCAAACGTAACTAAAACGTAAAAACAAACATATTAAGGGAAAGAATCCGAATCGCCGAAATGACAGACATTAAACAAGAAGGAAACGGGCCTCCGTAGCCTAGGGTAAGAGCGCTGACTCTTAATCATTAGGTCTCTCAGCGCTGGAGAAAATGCGTAAAGCCAAAGCCCAAAAATAAACAGGAAGGACAAACGTAACTAAAAATTACAAGTAAAAGAGTTGGAAGAATCAGAATCACCAACATAACAGCATACATTATCAGGGAAAGAATCAGAACAACAAATAAAATAGGAAGGAACCAGAACAAAAGCACCGAATAGAACGGTCAAATTTCTGGTGGGTAGTGTAGTTTATATTTTCTTGTCCTTTGGGATCATTGATTCCATTGTGGTATTTTGAAAATATTTGAGGGCCGCTGATGAGGCCTAATTGGCCGAAACTAACTAGTCCGGCCCAGAAAACATGTACACTCCATATTTTCCAGTTCTGTGGTGTATTCCTTGCTTCCAAAGGATAACCCTTTTATAGAACATATTTAAGCATAGTTTACGGGATCCCAAAATAGAAGTGAATGCAATGATCAGTAATCGATACAATTAACACACACCTCCCATCAGAAACACCAACCATCACCATCTCTTTCACTGTTTTTGTTCCATCCGCGTGAAGGTTTTCTACCTCATCAGTAACTTAGTACGGTTAACAAAGAAATCGCGATTAAAGCCAAGTTGACACAAGGGCATCACGAAAACACGCCTATATAATTTTGACCCCCTCATACCCCACTTTTATATAGTTAAACTGGGGTTTAAGGGGGTATACATTATTTTTCTTATTTCTGCTCAAACACATAGATTGTCGGTACTCGATAGAACCGCCTCGTCGAGGCGGTTCTATCGAGTCCCCGCAATACTCGATAGAACCGCCTCGTCGAGGCGGTTCTATCGAGTCCCCGCAATCTATGTTTTGAGCGGATATAAGAAAAATATCACAGTTTTTTTATTGTAAAATTTCTATTTTTTTGGCCAAAAAAAGCCAATGTATTTGCATAGGCGTGTTTTCGTAATGGAGGGCTCGACAGACAAATGCGACGAGGCATCCAGTGCTGCACATAATGCCATGAAATAACTTGGACAAAAGAAAACCAACAGTTGAACCCCGTTGTACCAAGCAACAGACATAAATGTTCCGGCTCCGACCAACAAAATCAGGGAGTCTGAACCCTGATCCACTGGCGCGCTATAGGTAAGCATAATGTCTGACCATGACTGGATCAAATACAATGTATGCAGACTGTTCAACAGCATTTATGTTGTATCCAATCGGTTTGTAACGTTTGATAATTTTCTATTATTGCGAAAACTTGGGTTTGCCTTAAGTGTTTCTTAATTTATATATAATGTCGCCCCACCACCCCCTGCACCCTAAAAAAAACTCTGTTTCATCCGACCTTAAATGGAGAAATTGATTCATAGTGTCAGCGATAAAACTAAGAAAATGCTTTCCGAAGTTTATGCTATTTATATCCCTGATGAAGCAGTTTAGCTGTTAAACTTTTATATCTAGTGTTAAAATCAGCGACATGACTTGGCACTCTTGCGAGTCAGGTAAGTTGCGAATTATAAACAAAGTAAGATGGCGAACGACGAATAGCGCCATCTAAAAGTGTATAAATCACCCTAAGCCCCAATCAGATACATCAAAGGGAAAGAAGCACAATCATGAAATGACTAAACTCAAATGAAACATATCACAAGCGGAAAGAGAAAAAGGAAGTCACTGTCCCCCCCAAAAAATGGCCAAACGGCTATCCAAAACAAGAGGACCAAGCTGGTCCTGTTTCGCTCACCTGAGCTAACAGATTCAAAGTTTCGGGAAGTACCAACCCTAACTGGTTTTCAAACTCATTCAAGCTTTTATTCCTGGCTTGCTTAGAAGATCCCATATAAATTGAAGGGGCTATGGTGATGACAAGTTCAAAAATAAGCAATTAACTGCTGCAATCAATGGGATGTTGCTCTCTGAGAAATAGGCAAACCTCATGAATTTTCAAATTCCTCCGAGCTTTTCTGCCTGACTTACTTGTTTGTAAGTTTCATGAAGATCCGATCAAAACTGAAGGGGCAGCAGTAATGACAAGGCCGAAAATAGGCATTTACAGCAATCAAAGGCACATAACTCTATGATAAATGTGCCGACTTGGACGGTATTCAAACCCATCCGAGGTTTTATCCCCAGCTACCCTACACATAAGTTTCAGAAAAATCCGATCAAAACTGAAGGGGCTACGGTGATGACAAGGTCAAAATTTGGCATTTTCAGCAATCAAAGGGATGTTACTCTATGATAAAGAGGCGGGCTTGGCCAGTTTTCGAACTCATCCGAGTTTTTATCCCCAGCCACCTTACATATAAATTTCAGAAAAATCCGATTAAAACAGAAGTGCTACGGTGATGACAAGGTCAAAATTCAACATGTTCAGCCATCAGCGGGACATAACTCTATGATAAATGGGCCGACTTGGCCGATTTTCGAACTCATCGACCAATGCTCGCGGAATTTCGCGGTCGGTTTTGATCCGCGAAAATTAAAATCAGCGAAATATCCTTTAAGTTTGTCCAAAGTAGCAGCAATAATCTTCAATTGTCCAACGATACCGTTTTACGGTGGTAACTTTCCAGCAATACATGCAAGACATCGGTATGTTATCGATAATTACTATGGTCAATATAAAGACGTTTTCAGTTGAGTTTTGTTTAATCTAACCCCAGCAGATAAGCCCTTCCCAGTACATATCTTTATCTTTGCACTGACATGGTTTTATTCATTTACAAATTGATAAGCTATCAGTGTACGATCTTTTGTTCTACCGTGACCGGTCTCACCACTGTGTATTAAAGCCTTAAAGGTACAATTAAATGTGACTGAGTGCCCAGTAAGCGTGCGTTTACATAAACCGAGGAAGCAAAATTGAGCTTGATAATATTTTTCAAAAAAGCAATCTGATCTATCTTGGATTATTTTACCACTCTTTTATTTACATGTGGTAGTAAAAGTTTCAGTGTTGTCAAATATTCGTTGGACAATCACAGATTTTATTTTCGCGGGAAAAAGCGAAAACAATTATCCTCAAGTTGGCAAATCGCGAAATTTTGGCGACGCAGAAATAATCCAGAGTACGATATATGCAAAACCGAACTACCACAAAATAAACCGCGACATAAGAACAGCCTTGGAGCGGTCAGTACAAAAAAGTATTTGACTGGGGTGGGGGTGCTAAAATCGATTTTACATGGCCACAATGCTCTCCCTTGGCTCTGTCGCGATTTAGACAAATACTTTGTTCAGTCCGCATGAAGGCTTTCTAACTCATCAGTTCTACGTCTCCGAGAATATAACAAGGGGCCCGTTGGTTAATATTCTCAACAGATCTCAGAGGGACACTGCCCACCGACAGCCACGAATTTAAATAAACCATAGAAGCCCTGCCCCAAATGAGCCACTATTTGAACAAACTATTATAGTTTTACACAGCAGAAGTGCAGGTTATGATACAAAATTAGGTTTCGAATAGCCAGCCAAGTGGTATCTGAAAAAAAAATAACATCTGAATAGCCTTGGGCCAAGTTCAAGGAATTATCATAGTCTTGAATCATGGGCGGCAATATGTACCAAAATTACACATATTTCTTACTTTCTTCTATACAAATTTCTATGTGGCGATATTTGACAATAACCTACATATAACCAGGTAAAACATTTGTATAATCAATGAAAAGCTTTGCTCCCTTATGCTACATACTTAGTTTCTCGCCAATCCGTCCACTGGTCCTGGAGAAGAAGATTTGTATTTACCTTAAAAAGGCATGGCGACCATGTTGCCTAGGACCCCGCAAAGTTATGTTCCCCTATGCCATGGGTCCTCAATAAGAAAATCCACTTCAATCGGTCTAGTAATGTCGGAGGGGAAGATGTTTGACAGACAACTGACAGACAACGGAGTCTTACCATACTACAATCTCACCAATGAGCCTTTGGTTCAGATGAACTAAAACGATTTGGCTGTCAGCGGGATAGGCGACTTTGCTCACGGCTCAGAGGACATCCGCAGCTCTGGTGCAGTTACCCAGCGAAGATTACTGACAGGTAGGGGCCGGCCCCTCGCTCAACTAATGAGATTGATGGCGTCCACGTAGAAGCTATAGCTGCATAGCTTATCTGGGTCAAAGCCATCGACTTCGGGTTTATTAGCAGTATCCTATTGCTTTGACAGCATCGTGATGTCACTATGCCCCTATTCTTTATAAAGATGTGCTGGTCATAATTAAATTAGCAGTTCAAACTAAACGGTAGTTTTCTTGAACCGGGCGCTAGATTCAGGTCTGCTGCTCTAGGCAGGTCGATCAAAAGGTTTCTTAGACATCGAAAAGTAAGTAATAGGATAATCAAGGTGATCGTAGTGGTTGTATTATCTTGGTATTCTCGTGTTCATAGTCTTCTCCGCTTGAGTGTGCATCCGAGAGTTTGCTTTTTTGTCTGGTGGGAGGCGTGGCTTATCAAAGCCCTCCCAGGACCCCATTTACTAGTAGGGGAATGCTACATTGTGTAGGAGTACGCCGGTCAGTACTGTGTTGTTAGCTTTTGCTGTGGTCCCTTCATGTTTTGTGTGGTTTCCCTATTCATATATATTGTGACGTCGATGATTCTGATTATCCCCCCCCCCCTTGGTTGTTCATTTTAGTTACATTTGTTCTTGCAGTTTAATGTTTGTCATGTTGGTGATTCTGATTTCCCCCAAATACAGACCAGCTACCGGTAATAACCCATATTTTTTGTTTCGCGGAGAAACCGCCTAACGCGAAATCGGCTGTTTTCTCCGCAAAACAGCGAGAAAAGATAAAATGAGCGAGAAATTTCTCGCTGAAATATCTCCCTGTTTCGCGGGGAAAATTCTCGGAGATTCTCGGCGAAAATTTGACCGACTGCTTTCATTGAAAGTGAAATTACCCGCGTTTCGCGGAGAAAGAAATACAACTGGGCTTACGTAAAATTTTCGGCTCATTATTATTTCTTCGTTTGTGCGCTGTTTTTGTTAAGGTAAATGGTAGTCATAGTTAAATCATAATCAAATATTCTTTCATGTTACACAATTTCATTTTACTAATTTATTTCTCCTTTGTATAATCCCTTTTTAAAAGTCTCATGACAACTTTTATTCACATCACGAAAATACGTCCATATATTTGTTACCCGCTTAAACCCCACTTTTAACTGGGGTTTACAGAGGTATACATTATTTACCTAATTTCTGCTCACATAGATTGTGGGTACTCGTTAGAACCGCATCGCCGAGTCGTTTTAAAGTGTACCCAAAATCTTGAGCAGAAATATGAAAACAATCCCAGAATTTTTATCCGAAAATTTTCCGTTTTTAGTGGTAAAATTTTACAATATATTTGAATAGGCGAGTTCTCATAATGAGTCGTACATGTAGGTTATTAACACCATAATGATGTGTGACATTTACCAAAAGCTCAGCTTGATAAAATAGATGAGATGCATGATGCTTCCACGCATAACTGAAACCGACCCGCATGCGAGTACTTTTAAACCGCTTACAGGATCTAAGCCTGCCCGGGCGTGTTTTCATGATGTCAGGACAAATTCATTTATTTCGAGCCGACCGCGCTCAACTCGCAACGTTGCAGAATTTGAACCGAACGAGGTGCGAACCACAGCGATGAGAGTCCTAATAAGTGTCAGCGCTTTAAGGATGCCCGTCACCTCGGGGTGTTTATTGTATTTACATCACTTTCAAGATTATTTCACTTATTTCGAACGGATTGCTAATCAGAGTTGAGCTAAAAGCGGAGTAAGACCACCTTCTGTTGCAGATCTTGGCGTCTCATATGTGGCCCGAGCGAGGCGCAAACCACAGCGGACCTAATGGCCCGATGATTAACCCTTTTTGTACCAAATGGAATCTTCCTTCTTATATATACAGGAGTCCATTTTGAAACTAAGGGGTGTCAGGTTGTTTTTTCTTAAAAATTTAGTTCGGGATATGGCCTAAAGTTTTGCAAACAGTGTAGGGCCTGATCAGACGCCGCGTACTGCGGTGTCTGATCTGGGCCTGCACTGTTTGCCAAGGTACCCCCTTAGGGGTTTCTGGTACTGAATGGGTTAAGCGGTAGCGCTCTTACCCATTAGAACACAGGGGCCAGTTACCTTCGAGGTGTACAGTAGACTTAACAAGATACCCAGGTTGCATGTCTGTACGAACTTCGCTGATTATCTTGGAGCATTTTGTAGTTCTACTCCAAGTTAGAGATCAGACTTATAAGCAGCCTTGGAATGCTTGTCTCGCAATTTCCCCATATTACCCTTTTTGTACCAAATGGAATCTTCCTCCTTACATATAGCATGCATCCATTTCAAAATGTAGGGTTTCAGGTTGTGTTTTCTTCAAAATTTATCAGGAAAATGGCTGAACTTTTTGCAAACAGTGTAGACCCTGATCAGACCCCCGTTTGCCACGGTACCCGTTAAGGGGTTTCCAGTCTGAAATGGGTAAATGTACATGTATGAGCAACGTTTAATTGTAATTGCAAGAAACACAATCGGACCTCCATGTGAGCTAAGTGTAAGCATCAGTGATGTTTGATTACTCGCAGTGTAAGAAAAAGATCAACCAAAATGTAGAGTGAGATCAGCGCCCACATATACATTTACAAACAGGATCCCCGTTATTATATACATTGAGATTGATTTTTCTAAAGTATTTACTTGAGAAAAAATAATGTACTCCCAATATGGTGAACCGATAGAAAATCAACAGTTTTCAATTTATGATGCGTTTACACAACAGTAAAAAAGGAACACAGAAAACATCCATGACGTTCATACTGCATTGTAAAGTGCATAAGATGCAAATCATTATGATTCCAACTGGATCAAAATCATACTTTACGATCGCTGGAGTTGTCAATCTTTGTACAAAGAACATGCATTTCGTCATATGCTTCAAGCTTTGTGTACCAAATTTTAATGCATGAAAAACATACATGCACATGAACAACTATACATGTAGGTATAGGCTTATTTCGCGGAGAAACACCGTGAACGACTTCACCTGTACTAATTGGCTTTCGCCGAGAAAAAGCGATGTTCGCGGAGAAATTTCGCGGCTTTTCGCGGTGAAATTAACCGCTTTGAAACGCGATTTTTTTTTCTTCTCGGAGAAATTTCTCGCTTGTTCTCCGAGGATAAAAGGCCTATTACCGCGGAGAAAAATAAAATATGGGTTATTACCGGTAGCTGGTCTGTATGTATATTGCTTCTTTTAAGGTTTAGTTATTCTGAATCACCATCTATTTTGGAAAAGAGCTGCTGGCTCGGTTTACATGTCCATTTTGTTTGTTGTGGTCACTCCATGACTTGACTTCTTACACTTGTGATATTGTGGGAAGAAGTTTGGATCTGATTGTATCACTTCCTGATCCCTTTCTCTTCTTGATTTTCTTTGCCGTTACAAGTCTGTCGAAGAAGGCCAGCACGTTGTCAATAAAACAGACCTGGCAGGGAGAGCACGATATTTGTTTCTGTTTTGTTTAGTATGCAGGGGACCCTGTGACTTTTGAGATAGTCTGCATCTGGAGAAAACAGGCTCATCCCCTTACAAGACCACCATTATCAGGCTCAAAATGAGTGCGCAGCACCGCGGTTATTTCCGATTATAGCGAATGGGGCCCTGAGCTTCCAGTGGCGAACATTTGGAACATGAGCTAGTTTTTGTCTTAGTCAGATAACTCCACCCAACTGCAGCCTGTACGATCCCTCGGCACTCGTCCTTTTGGCTTTCCGCTATTGATGTTTCAATTAGGGTCTGTTGTTTCATGTTTGTGTTTCTTTCCCTTTGGTGTTTCCGATGGGAGCTGTAGGTTAATTGTATCGATTGCTGATCATTGCCTCCACTTCTATTTTGTTAGCCCCATAGAATCTCTTTGGAGACATAACTCAGAGAAGTGTTTGCGCTCCCGGTGCTTGCTTTGGTCATACAGTCACCGGTTGAGATAATAGATGCAGGTGTAATAGAATCAGCTTTCTGGACCAGTGTCAGGTAACTTTCGTTTTCGCCATTGGGATTTTTATTATGGTGATGCTAGTTCATGATCCTGTTACTTTCCCTTTAATGTCTTGATGAGTTAGGAGGTCTTCATGCGGACTGAACAATATATTTGTCTAAATCGCGGCGGAAGTAAGGGCGAAGATTGTGGCTACGTAGAATCGATTTAAGTCCCCCACTGGTTTTTGTTTCACTGACCGTTCCAAGGCGATTCTTCTGTCACGGTTTATTTTTGTTTTGGTTTGTCTTTGGATGTTTGTGTTGCTTATATTATTTATTTTGGATATCCAACTGGTCATTTTTGTGGGAAAGTAATTGTCCTTTTGGCTTTCTGCTAATGATGTTTCCATAGGGTCATTTGTTTCATGTTTGCGTTTCTTTCCATTTGGTGTCTCTGATAGGAGCTGTGGCTTACTTGTATCGATTCCTGATCATTACCTCCACTTCTATTTTGGATAGGATGCGTGAGATTATGTATCGATTCCTGATCATAACTTTCACTTCTTATTTACTATGGGTATGTATCCGGAGTGTTTGATAGCTATTATTTATCGACTGCATTCTTGTTCCCATTAAAGAGATAACTGACAATGTTGTTCAGCTCTTCCAGTTGAATGGTCTGAAGAAAGATGAACCGGGTACATCAATCAATTCAAAGTATCATTTCGAGAACTCTCCTATACAAATGCATTGAAAGCTTTACAACCGAAAAAAACGTCAATTTTAAGATGAAAAAATGTGATATTTTCTTATTTCTGCTCAAAATATAGATTATGGGTACACCTTAGAAAAACGAAAACCCACAATCTATACTTAAGAACAGAAACAATTAAATAATGTGTGCCCCTGTAAACCCCAGTTTTACAATATAAAATTGGTGTTCCAATGGGTCAAAACTATATAGGTGTGGTTTCGTGATGAGACTGATCTGGGTTGAATTCATTTTGAGACCTATCAAAATGGTCAATGGAAAAAGCGGAAACCGGAGTGCTCACCAGTTGAGATATAGCTCGTCTTCATTCTCTATATTTACTAGTGCCGCTTTGCTTTCTGGTGCGGCTGATAATGGAATATAGGATACACCTATATGACTGATACCCGTCGAAAATAACTTAAAAGTTGGACAAGCGTCCTACGACCAACCCAGACCCGCTTTGTGTCCCTTTAACCGTCAGCTCCAGAATAGTGGAATTGCTTAGAGTCCCAACCAACCTTCTTGGTTGATGACAAACCACCTTCTTGCGGCGGAGCACATCGGTTGCATTTTCTGAGCTTTCCGAGCTGAGCTTTTCGCAGCTGGATTTTCCTGGAAAGTAAGAACTGATCGTCGTCATGTAGGGTTCCGGTTTCTTCCTAGAGCTTATCACAGTTAACTTATTGCACACCTTCTAGGAAAAATCTTACATCTGCTTCGAACCCTTGGTTGTCAGGTACACCCATCTGTCATCGAAACAAATACGTTGCTGTCCCTCATAGGGTCTGTCTTTCTTGATAAAACAAGCAAAGTAAATCCTATTGGGACCCCTTAACGGATCGAGTTTTTTGTGTGTTTTGGGGTTGGGGAGTTGGGTTTGGGTTAGGGGAGGGCATGGGCAAAATTTTTCCGGCGGGGATTTCTTGTTCATTGAGGTATGAGCTTCTGAAATGGGCCCGTCCATAATGTTAAGCAAATTCATGAAAAGACAACAGAGCGGCAATGTATTCATCCATAGAAACGATGATGTAAGGGACACCTCTCTCCCCGCTTATCTCAAACAGGATATTTTCAGAAACACGAAGCGGGGAATGTTGGCGCAAACAATCGCCTACGACTTTGGGCTACAATGATGCGAGCCTCAAGCTCGTCTGTAACAGCCTCATTAATCGACAGGTATGAATTCCTTAAGCCATTCGGGCCTAATCTGGACCTCAAGGCACGCAGAAGTTTTGCTCGAACAGGTTACCAAGTCAGTAGTCCCGGGAGGATACTGAAGGTTGATTTCGCATGCGAAGCCAAGACGGGTGAACCTTTCGGGGATTTTGGCAGCAGCTTTTCCCGCAGACCACTTTGTCCTCAACTTTCAACAAAGCACATACCTTATGGCCAATGGCCATCGTGTGGTTATCGCTTACTCAGTATACTCTAGTCGATATTATCATCTAATAGACAATTCATTGCTTCTAAATGCCACCTCATCTTCATTTGCAAAGCAAACAAGTAAGCCTAGTATATATTCTCTGTAGGATTCAGCTTGCAATGGTTGATATCGAAAATATATGCATGCGGTCGACAACCTACCAAGACTCTGTGTCTTGGGATGCTCAACCTCCAAAATGACTGAAAGGATGTCCTGACCCTCCTTGGGATAGAGAAGGGTCCTTTGAGAGGGAAATATAGACCAGATGAGTTGATCATTGCCTTCACTTCTATTATTGCTGTTCTAGCGGCATGTGGTTTTAATGTTTGCAAAGCAATCAAACATTTGCCAACATAAATTCCTTACTGTACCAGTTAAATACGAATCGTTGCGACCGAATGTACTTTCACCGAAAAGCGGCCACCGTTTGGTCTTATTGGAATATTCTTATCGAAAGTTTGCTCATATAAAAGTTAGGAACCTTATCTTTCGGGTGGCTTGTTTCTTGTTTATCTTATTTGAAATGTTCTTTTTCTCTAGAACTATGTAGCCCAATACTAGAATACGAATGACAATCATCTGTTAGAGCATTCATTATATCTTCGTGAATTTCATTTCTTGCAATGACATTCCTGTAGTAATATTTGCATACGTCATAGCTTACTGTAACTAATGAGAAAAATAGTACCTTTTGATGTGCTTTTTGGTTAAAGTACGGAATAGTATACTAGGGTGTTATATAGTTGAGTAAGTGTCATAGGCTACTTTGGTCTTGTCTTATTTTCCCATAACATGTCCCTGACTTATCCTATATGTGAGCCCTATTACGTGAATATTCCCTAAGGTAGTCCCCTGGTCATTAACTCTGTGGTCCCGTCGTGGTAATCTGTAGTCCCGTAGTCGGTAGATTTAGGTACTGTAGATTATCATCTTGAATTCACGTCGTTTCATGTAATTGTATTGAACAATTCATGTATCATCATATCTCATATATAATTGGATTATCTCATCAATAAATATATTGTTTGAATATATTTGTTACAGGTATGTTTTGCTTTATATCATTTTCATCAATGGGTGTAACATCGGGTCATTATAGAATGTGTAAGTCATTATTTCTGAATATTTTATTCCTTTCATTGTATTGTTTACATACCTGGAAGCTGTCATGGCTGCCAGGTAAACATACATGTATACCGTCCATCATAACATGACTGTAGATTATTATCTTGTATTGACGTCGTTTCATGTAATTGTATTGAACAATTCATGTATCATCATATCTCATATATAATTGGATTATCTCATCAATAAATATATTGTTTGAATATATTTGTTACAGGCTCTTATTTATTCCGGAGAACCCATGTTGTTGCCGGCTGGTAGCTCTGCGTTCCAGCGCTGGTAAGAGGTGACTTCGACATTGGTGGCCAGTTGTGTTTGTATGATGGAGTCGATTTGATGCAGAATCCAAGAGTTCCAGAATGATTCCGACCCGGGATATCGATGTTTACTTCGTGTGTGACGTCACTGGGACTGTGTTTACCTTGTGAAGGAATTCCTGTGTTGTTTACTCTAAACACGTGTTTTCTATTTGTGGGCCCTCGCGTATTGTGACATTGTATTCATCTGTGGATCATCAGGAATCAACGATGGAGTCAACGTCATCATTCTACATGTGTGCTGAGTAACTGAGGAACTTACGATCATATTTCATGATCTGACACTTTGTGCGTTTAGTTGTATTTATTTGTGTTTTTGTTAGGGTGGACGGATTATTTTTATTCAGGTACGATTTTACTATACCTTGTGTTATCATCTTTTATTGACATGTATATGTATGCTGATGTTTTGATAGATATATCGCTTACATGTGAAGACCCTGATCAGAGTGTCTAGTAGAACATTCGTTGTGTTGACAATCGTTTCCGTGTGCTAGAAAGATGTCAACTGTAGAATTTCATTGAAATTTTCCATTTGACAGTCTTCATGCATATGTACATTATGTAGGCGTGTCCGTTTTGTGTACACACTGGATCGTTTGTTTACACACCGCTTGAAAACGATAAATTGTATTTTTCACCTCATTTTCATCGTTGTCATCTTTTGTGCATCTGTTCATCATTCATCTTGCACCTAACATTTCATCTGTAGTGATAGGAGTTGTATAATTGTGTAGGATTTGTGAATTTAGGTTTCTGTCTGTTCGTCCCATTCCCCACCCAAAGGTCTGCCTTACCATGTCACGTGTGTCATTCCCATAGCAAAAGCCAGGTCACCCGAATAATTTCCACAAATAGGCAATTGAACACACACTTCAACATTATCGTACAACATTGGCCATATTCGACTGGGAAGTTTCGTGAAATTTTCGTGAAATTCCACGCAGGAGTGTGGTGTTATCTTGTAATAGCCGATCACATGGTCCAATCAAATAGGAGTTATTTTTCAAATACTTAAGCGATCGTGGAGCACGATTCTATTCGAAGGAAAAGTCGAACCTTTCGTGCACCACGGTCGCTTATGAGCTATACGCAAATAAAATATTTGATTGGACCATGTGACCAGCTATTACAACTAGGAACCACACTCCTACGTGGAATTTCACGGAAATTTCACGAAACCTACCAGTCGAATACCGCCATTGTTAGAAAGTTTGAAAAATGTTGTTTTATAATTTCTGAAAATGTTAACTTAGTCAATTTTCGGGATTTTTTCCAGTATAGGTGGAGTCCTGTTCCCGGCGTATCGTGTGTTATAGTTATATATATAATATAACCTTTTATCAGATAAGTATCGGATTAGTCGTGATAGTAAAGTCGCTAGGCTATTGAGTGTGGTAACCTGAACATTGCAGGATCGAGCCCAGCTCTAACCCTTTTTTTTTTTATTATTTTTTTTTTTTTTTTTTTTTCATTTTTTTTTGTTGGTTTGCTGCCAATTAATTTTTGGGTTATAGTAATAATGGGTTATATTGTTGCCTCAACCATTTTTTTTAAATTGCATTCTACCTCTGCATCACTTTTTTTTGGTCGTGAAGTGTACACTATTATCTTGAGAGGTTAATTACTGCTGATATCTAGCCGAATGCAGTTATTTTGCGCGATAATCTTTTTGTGCCGTGTACGTTTTGTGGGTATTTTGAGCGGTTGCTGCAGCTGCTCTAGGAGGTAAGTTTTGCGTATTTCGCGTTGTTTCATATACGAAATTTTGCTTCGCGTACGGAGTTTTATGCTTCAACAAAATTCACGCAGTCACCCTGCTTGATATTTTGTTTCGTAATCTGTGGAACACATTACGCCGGTAATCGTTCAGACGAGTAACCTATGTAAGCAGTTGCCCTGCTTACATTTATTCCAGAAATAGTTTGTGTTCAGTTCATGCAGTCACCCTGCTTGAATTTTGTTCCACACTCTGTGGATCACATTACGTCGGAAATCGCTCAGGCGAGCAATCTTCCTGAAAGCAGTTGCCCTGCTTACATTTATTCCAGGAAGTTGACCCATGTTCGGCTCAAGCAGTCGCCCTGCTTGAATGTTTTCGCACTGTTCTAAACGGTGAACTACATTCTTGTTCTTGTTGATTTTGCCATTTGTTGTGGGATATTGCTTGATGGTGATTTTGGGTCTAATGAGTCATTCATTCTGTGTACGTTCTTGATTCTGACGCACCCGCATAGCAGTGGTTTGTAGTGCTGCACTAACGGGGATGATTTCAATCAGGTTCATGTAGTTACTCTACATGGTTATTGTGTCACTGTTTTTGACTTTGTACGACAGAACTCAGTTGGACGGACTTGGTCAAATATCACACTTAGTCACCCTAAGTGGAGTTTTTTTTTTGTATTTCATGAGGTGTTCTCATGTGATGGTCGTTTCTGTGAGGTGTCTCATCGGGGCACAGAGTGTTTGAACCAATAACACAGTTTAATTACGGATCCGAGATACTTGTGTGTTTCATGTGGACCCTGATCAGAGGGATTGATTTCGGTTGTTGCTTGTGATATTCGGTTCAGCGAAGTGTTTCATCGATGCACAGAGTGTTTTTACTGTCTTAAACGCTAATCCACAGTTTAATTACGGATCCGAGATACTTGTGTGTTTCATGTGGACCCTGATCAGAGGGATTGATTTCAGTGTTTGCTGGTGATATTCGGTTCAGCGAAGTGTTTCATCGATGCACAGAGTGTTTTTACTTTCTAAAACACTGATACTTATGCGTGACGTGTGGACCCTGATCAGAGGATTACATATTTTTTCAGTGTTCATACCTGCTCACTATTGAAAAGGTATTCGCTTTCATTTTGACTTTGGCTGGAGGTTTATGATCTTATTTGTTTGCCTCCCTGCATTACACTGTGTCTTAGGCTGTACGCCGATTTTCACACTGAAGGGCCAGCCTCCAATTTGAACGGTGATTTGCTATTGAGTTCATTTTTCCACAATATACTGCGCGGACTCATTAGTTCTGGGCCTATACTCTTGCTTCAGAGTATTGACTTCCCTACTGAAGAGTAGGCTGTACTTTGTCTACAGGCTGATCTGTTTATAAGATTCACACATTAGGTCACAATGGATCAAATATCAGATAGACAGTTACGCTACACCGCGAGAGAAAGAAGGTCAGAGGAGGATGAAAGAAGAAGATTATTAGAAGAGATAGAGGATCAGAGACAGCGCCTTTCACAGTTAAGAGCAGATGAAACACGGTATAGGAGAAGAGATAGCCAAGACAGAACACAAATTGAATTCGTGCCCCACGTGTCCTCACAAAGAGAAGATACGGGAGTATCAGAATCCAGAACGACAGAGAAGCTCAACTTTGCAGGTCGACTTTCTTTTCAAGATGGCAGCCTATATACTATCGATGACACAGGTAGTCAGTTGTCAGAAGATCCTTTTGTTGATAGAACAGCAGATTACACAATAGGTCTAGATAGAAGCCGCCTTGGAGAGTCAGACAGAGAAATACAGATTAGATATATGCCTACAGAGGAAGAAGAGTTTGAAAGACAATTAGATAACCTAAAAGCAACCTCAGGTTTAAGAAGACAGGATACACCGCAGGAAGATCGGCCGTTAACAGAGACGTTTGCTAAAGACAAGGAAGATAGTCATCAAGGACCAGAAGTATTAAGTAGACGGGAACCTCAAAGTGATCACACACTAATGTTGGATAGAGAAAGAACCCCTGAAAGATCTGGACAGACAAGTGATCTAAACCCACGTATACGTGATGTCACAGATACTTTAAGTAATGAGGATAGTGATAAAAGTCTTTTTGATAGAGAAGAGCAATATTACAGAGCCAGAATCGAGCGATTAGCTTTGCAACAAAGAAAACTAAAGGAGGAAAGACAGCAACGGCAGAGGGAGGAGTTGGAGATGGATAAGAAATTAAAAGCTTTACAGCTTAGACAGAAAAAAGCTCGTGAAGAGGCAGAAAGACAAGAAAGGCTTAAAACTTTAAAGAAGCAAGCAGCAGAGATGGAGATGTCATTATTAGAAGAAGAAAGAGAAGACAGAGAATGGAAAGAGAGAATGTGTAGAATGGAACAACAGACAAGAATTATTGAAGAAGGCATAGTAAGGAGAGAAAGTAGCATCCTAGAGACAAGATCATCAGTTCCTTTAGAAAAAGATGTTGATGAGAGACAGCATTGGAGAGACAAATACAGAGAAGCTGAAAGACAAAGAGCTCTGGAAGATGAACTAAAGAGAAGAGAAGATATAATTAAGCGAGAGATGGAGGATGAAAGACGACGAAACATCATCCATGAAAGAACAGAAGGAGAGACCAATAGAGAATGGGAAACCCAGATTAGATATGAAGAAGAAGAGAGAGCCAGAAAAAGAGACGCCGCATTACGAAGAGCTATGGAAGAGCAGATGTCTAGAAGAGAGGATCAATTAAGAAGACAGTTTGAAGAAGAGCTCAGAAGGAAGGAATTAGAGTTGGAAAGGAAAGAAGACCTGCTACAACGATTGAAAAGGCAACTTGAAGATCGGCAGAGTGAGTCGAACTTAGAGCTCTTGAGAAGAATAGAGGATCTAGAAAATAAAGAAAGCTGCCTTCAAGGTTTTGAAGAGGAGTCACAAACAGAAGGCAAAGCTGTGCGAGCTACCACACAGAGTGTTAAAGAACCTGCCAGTGCGGCCGTGACACATTTCATAAAGCCGTACTTAACACAGTTCTCTGGCGCCGAACCAACTCCAAAGAATGAAGTTTCTTTCGAAGATTGGAGGGCAGAGACACAGTGTTTGTTAAAGAGCAATGTTTACCCCGAATACATCGTCACACAGGCTATTAGAAATTCCCTGAAGGGACAAGCAAGAAGAGTGCTGGCTACTCTCGATCCATTGACTTCAAGCGAGGGAATTATTTCTAAACTTGAGAGTCTTTTTGGCAATGTTGCCAGTGGATTGAGTATCCTTCAGGAGTTCTATACTGCTAGCCAAAAAGAAGATGAGAGTGTGACGATGTGGGGCTTGCGGATAGAAGAAATTTTACAACGAGCTATAGAGAAAGGAGAGGTGGCTCCAGATAGAAAGAACCATTTACTGAAAGATAAGTTCTGGAGGTCTTTATACAGTCTAGACCTGAAGATCGCCACGAAAATACATTTTGATAAGGTAGCAGATTTTGAGATCTTAAGAGGAAAGGTGAGAGAAGAAGAGCGTGAGCTACAAACACATAAGTCAGCAGGCAGTAAGAGTGCTTCAACTTTGTCGTCAACAATGGATAGGCAAGGTGCCAAAGAGAAGAAACCAGAAGAGCTACAGCATCAACCTCTTCAGTTAGAACAAGGAGCAGCAAAGTTTTATAGTGACTTGTCTAAAAGACTTGAAAGGATAGAAAAGCTTTGTTCGTATCGGAGGAGAAGACAAAACCAACGGCGGCAAGTTGGTGGAAACCAAGGACAGACAATACAAGAACAGGAAACCCAACAAAAGAAGCCTGATCCACCGAAGACAGAAAATAAAGCTGAATCTTTAAACAAGGGCAAGCCTCCATTGCAGGGCAAATGAGAGGCAAGTGTAATATGTTAATTGGCCCTAAAGAGCACATTCTAGAAAAATTAGTTGGAAAGGAGAACACCTGCGAAATAATAATAGAACAGAGTACGACTATGGCTCTTATTGATACTGGTTCAGCAATCAGCACTGTCAGTGAGAGTTTTATAGATCACATCTCTCCTAAACCTGTTCTACACAGTTTAGAAGAAGTTAATTTAGAAGTAAAGGTTGCGGATGGCCGCACTCTACCTTACATAGGTTGCATTGAAGTCACAATTAAGCTTCCATTTTCAGAGGCCTCTGTTGACACATTACTGTTGGTTGTACCTACTACGGAATACAACAGAGTAGTACCCATAATAGTAGGCACTAATATAATTAGTCGTCTAAAACATGAGGTTTCTGAAGATGAGGACGTTCCTGATGCTTGGCAACTTGCATTTTCATCTGTCTGTAACAACCAAGTAGGGGTTGTCAAACTTACAAACAGACTGAAATTGCAACCTATGGAAGTTAGAGATGTTAACTGCTTCGTGCGAAAGGCATGTAGTGTGGAGTCGGCCATCACGGAACCTTTAGAGGGCAATACAGGCATAAAGGTTGGAGTCTGTCCAAGAATTGTTTCCTTGCAAAATCCTGGCAAAACAGCACGAGTGCCAGTGAGAATTTTCAACATGTCGGCTAAGGTCATGACTATGCCTTCTGGGACAAATGTTTGCCAGCTTCACGAAGTGAAAGTTTTGCGTTCGCCCTCTATTACACAAGACGATAACCTTCCTCGGTTTGATTGTGACACTCCAGATCAGTCTGTCCATGTCAATCAACAAAGTACTGGCAATACAGATGTGCCAAGGGTTGACTTAGACGGAGCTAAGCTTTCTGCCGAGGAGAGGGTGAAAGTGCAAGAATTTTTAAACAAGTGGCACAACGTTTTTTCAAGGAGTTCCACCGATCTTGGCTGCACCAATCTCGTAGAACATGAGATTAAATTGGAGGACGAGACCCCTTTCAAAGAGCCATATTGACGCATTCCGCCCGCTATGATACAGGAAGTGAGAGAGCACCTAAAGGAAATGCTTGGAATAGGTGCTATCAGAAACTCAAAAAGTCCTTTCAGCTCGAACGTAGTGATCGTTCGCAAGAAGGATGGCACGATTCGTTTCTGCATTGATTATCGGAAACTGAATCAAAGGACAGTCAAGGACGCCCATGCCATTCCTAGGATAGATGATACCCTTCATTTACTTGCTGGTGCGAAATATTTCTCTACATTAGATTTGAAATCTGGCTACTGGCAGGTAGAAATGAAGGAGGCTGATAAGGCGAAGACAGCATTCCAAGTAGGTTCACTCGGCTTTTACGAATGCAATCGCATGCCTTTTGGATTGTGCAACGCTCCTGCAACGTTTCAGAGGTTGATGGAGAGGTGTATGGGTGACCTCAATTTGCGAGATTGTCTCATATACCTCGACGATATCATAATCTTCTCGGCAACGTTTGAAGAACACCTGGAGCGACTGCAGGCTGTTTTTGCGCGTCTGCAGGAGCACAATCTTAAGCTAAAGCCATCGAAGTGTGAGCTTTTTAAAAGCCGAGTAACTTACCTCGGTCATGTAGTTTCTGAGGAGGGCATCCATACTGATCCGGCTAAGATAGAGGCGGTTAAATCATGGCCGGTTCCTAAATGTATCAAGGATGTCCGCCGCTTCCTGGGCTTCACTGGTTATTACAGGAAATTTGTGAAGGGATTTGCCGCCATTGCAAGGCCTTTAAACGATCTTCTGGTAGGCCATGTAACAAATCCTAAAGCCAAGAAGAAGCCAAACCGTAAGCGGGTGCGTTTTGAATGGGGAACTGAGCAGCAAGCCAGTTTTGAGGCAATTATTGACAGTCTTACAAACCCTCCTGTATTGGCATATGCTAACTACAGCCTACCTTTCAAGGTGCACACTGATGCTTCCACAAACGGTCTTGGGGCAGTACTTTATCAGGCTCAAGATGGGGCTGATAGAGTAATAGCGTATGCCAGCCGAAGCTTGAAGGCCTCAGAGAGGAATTATCCAGCGCACAAACTTGAGTTCCTGGCGTTAAAGTGGTCTGTGACTGAGAAATTTCACGACTACCTTTATGGTAATACGTTTGAGGTTATTACCGATAATAACCCCCTCACGTATATTCTCACCACAGCCAAACTTGACGCCACCGGACAACGCTGGGTAGCCTCTCTGAGCAACTACAACTTCAGCATCAAATACAGAAGTGGTTTGAAGAATGCAGACGCCGATGGACTGTCTAGACGTCAGGAATGCGATACAGAGGGACGCACGATGTTTCCTGACGCCATCAAGGCTGTCTGTACGTCAGTAACTGCCAAGGAATGTCCGTTTATTGACAGCATCTCTGTCTCTGACACTTCGGAATCATTTGTTCCCTCGACCGAAGGCATCTCAGAGCAGCTGCTTCAAGAACACGGCCTTACTGCGAAGGATTGGAGAAAAGCTCAGCTGGCTGATCCTACCTTGGGGGTTATCGTAAGCCGTCTTGAATCTGGCTTACCAGCACCATCAAAACGAGATCTCGACCCGTCTTTTGATGGACGCTACCTCAAGGAATGGGATAAGATGCTTCTCTCTAATGGAGTTATCCATCGCAAGGTCGTTCTTAACAAACAGGATTTCCTCCAGCACGTCCTCCCACCAGCTTTTCGAGAAGATGTTTTCCAAGCCTTACATGACGACCTTGGACACCAGGGCAGAGACAGGACCATGTCTCTAATGAAGCAGAGATTTTTCTGGCCTGGCATGGACACATTCATAAAGGACAAGGTCGCCAATTGCGGGCGTTGCATCAGAAGAAAAGCTGGTTCGGACAAGAGTGAGTTGGTGAACATTACATCAACATCACCTATGGAGATTGTGTGCCTTGACTACCTTACCTTGGAGAAATCCAAAGGTGGTTTTGAGAAAGTGCTGGTAATCACCGATCACTTTTCAAGGTACGCCCAGGCCATACCCACCAGGAATGAAACCGCCAAAACCACGGCGCGTGTGTTGTTCGACCATTACATTGTTCACTATGGTTTTCCAGCACGCATTCATAGTGATCAGGGCGCCAACTTTGAATCTAACTTGATCAAAGAATTGTGCAAAATTGCAGGGGTCGAAAAGTCTCGAACAACACCCTATCATCCGATGGGTAATGGGCAGGTTGAAAGGTTTAACCAAACCTTGCTCCAAATGCTGGGCACTCTTGAGGACTGTAAGAAAAGTGATTGGAAGGCACACGTCCCCACTCTTGTCCATGCCTACAACGCTACATTTCACGATAGCACCGGGTATTCGCCTTATTTCCTTATGTTTGGGCGCCACCCCAGATTGGCGATTGATGCTTTTCTGGGGCTTAACTCAGATTCTGTGAGCTCTACGACTCAGACTGAGTACGTAAGGAAATTAAGGGATCGCCTCAGTTTTGCCTACCATAAAGCACAGGAATTGTCCAAGAAGGCTGCGGCAAAACACAAGCTGAACTATGATTTGAAAGCCAGAAGTTCGGTCTTGGAGCCAGGCGATCGGGTGCTCGTCAAGAATGCAGGCGTTAGGGGCAGGTGCAAACTGGCCGATCGGTGGGAAAAGGACTCATACATAGTCATTGACCAGCCGAACGACGACATTCCTGTATATAGGGTGAAACGGGAAGGTACGAGGTCGAAGACGAGGCTATTGCATCGGAATTTTCTGTTGCCGTTCATGGGTCTTCCTTGTCTTGATCAAGACGATAGAGAAGGAAGAGCCAAAACAACAGAAGATCTAGCAGCCACCCTAGTAGAAGAAATACCGTCCGTCGATGCCATATCGGATCTATCTTCAGATCCGGGGTCTGAGGCAGCATATGACGGAGGTGTTTCTGACAGTAGTGGTGGCTGCTCGACAACTGATGAGGTAAGGCGGTACAGAATTCCGATGCGACGGAAACCTGGAGAGCCTGGTCTTTTACCCCGTACCCAAGAGTCTTACCGTAGCCAAGATACTGTGTCGTCAAGCACAAGCTGCGAGGATAAACGCCCACGTCCTATTCGTGCTAGACGAAAGCCCGCGTGGATGCAGTCAAATGACTGGGTTCTTGGACAGCTCCACCCCCGTTTACCTAAACCGAAATAGGTTCTCTGTGCCTGCATTATTACGGAATGATGACAGTGTGTACATACTCATTTTCATCCAACATATCATTCATTGTTTTCATTTTTATCAGTTTTATTTCCAGGCATGTATGGTAAGATTTAACTAAACCGGTTTTTTATTTTTACAGTGAGCGCTGTTTGTGTCAGACTGGAATTCCTCATTGAAATATTTGGTGTTTCAATAATGAGAATTTCAGAGAATTTAGGATTGTTTGCTAGAATAAACCTGTGACAAGGAAATACATGCAATTAATGTGTTTCTGCTTTGAAATTTTAGTTTCATTTAGGTCTGTCTAGCAGGGGGTAATATCCCCAAACTTTGGATGTTTTGTAACTTTCAAAACAATCACCATTGCACTCTCTTTTCAAGAAATCGGCATTTTTCAAACGCGTCACGGACATGAACTTACCATATTTGTGCTTCATTATTTTACTTTTATTGTTTCAGTTCCACCATGTGACATATTGTGATGGCCTGAGATCATGTTCCTGCATGTGATTTTCTTATTTTTACAGTTGCAGCTCTCTATATTGTGAAGGCTGTTCCAGACGTCCTTGATACACGCGGAGAAATTACAGCCAGTCTCTGTGGTATATTAGATGGCCTAGTTATTGTCAATCTTTCAGCACACTGCATTTTGTACTTTGACAAACTAATTTATAAAGTGTAGTTTGATTTTTAGGTTGACATAGGCTATAAGTTTAGACCTATTGATATTGTCAATTATGGTTATACTGCAAGACGTCTGTGAGATAAATTAAGCCTTCGTTCTCGTTTTTTACAGGTCATTGCAATAATTATTTTGAAGGCTGTACATGTAATTTCATTAGAACATTTGTTTTCATTTTCAGAACACGCTGTGATCATGTTGGACTGAAAAGACGATTAGTATTGTAACTAAATATTTATCTTTTCAGGCAAATTGTGTTCTGATTAGTCATATTATCCCAATGACAGTTAATAAAAAGTCACAGTTTGATCCTACATATACGTGTATCTGTGATAATTTTCAATTCCATTGTTTATTTTTGTAGCATACCACATAATTTGATGAATGTCGGGACGACATTCCCCGTAGGGAGGAAATATGTCATAGGCTACTTTGGTCTTGTCTTATTTTCCCATAACATGTCCCTGACTTATCCTATATGTGAGCCCTATTACGTGAATATTCCCTAAGGTAGTCCCCTGGTCATTAACTCTGTGGTCCCGTCGTGGTAATCTGTAGTCCCGTAGTCGGTAGATTTAGGTACTGTAGATTATCATCTTGTATTCACGTCGTTTCATGTAATTGTATTGAACAATTCATGTATCATCATATCTCATATATAATTGGATTATCTCATCAATAAATATATTGTTTGAATATATTTGTTACAGGTATGTTTTGCTTTATATCATTTTCATCAATGGGTGTAACATCGGGTCATTATAGAATGTGTAAGTCATTATTTCTGAATATTTTATTCCTTTCATTGTATTGTTTACATACCTGGAAACTGTCATGGCTGCCAGGTAAACATACATGTATACCGTCCATCATAACATGACTGTAGATTATTATCTTGTATTGACGTCGTTTCATGTAATTGTATTGAACAATTCATGTATCATCATATCTCATATATAATTGGATTATCTCATCAATAAATATATTGTTTGAATATATTTGTTACAGGCTCTTATTTATTCCGGAGAACCCATGTTGTTGCCGGCTGGTAGCTCTGCGTTCCAGCGCTGGTAAGAGGTGACTTCGACATAAGAAAAAGAATAATAGGTAAGGTTAGGGATTGGAAGGGGGCACTTATGCCAGCGTAAGCTTTATTGTGGAAGAGTAATGCTAAGGTAAGAGACTGGAACGGGGTTAGATCAGACCAATAGATCTAGATAATCAAGATATCTGTTTGTTTGTTTGATTTAAGGTTTAACATCCCCGTTAACGTCCCCCACTGCATAGGTCATTTTGGAGACGTTGCTGTCAATTGTTTTTGGACTTTAAACCCGACATTGAGATGAAATGACACCTCAAGCCCTCAAGTCCTAAGCATGGACGGACCGACTCACACCGCTGTGCCTGGGCAGGCTTAGATCCTCTAAGCGGTTTACCAGTACTCATGTGTGGTCGGTTTCAGCTCTGCGTGGAAGCACCATGCAGACGCTCTATTTCTTCAAGCCCCGATGGTCGGGGCCGGAAAATCAAGGTTTCAGAAGATTAAATGTATAAATACACATTAAAGCAAGGTGTCAGAAGATTAAATGTATAAATAAACGTGAAAACAATATTGAAATTAGGGTGATGAATAAGAGAATGTTTAAAAAGAAATGAGCGCTTACATATAACAACCTCACGATTCTCTGTATGAAGTTGGGGTTAAATGGGATGTTTAATACAGACACGTGGGGCGTGAGAATAAATTTAAAGTTGGCTCCGATTTATTTCCTTGAACCAACTATTTTCCCTGTTCATAGAAAATGTGCTGTGTAATCTAATTAAACCATAACACATCGTACCGACATGGTCATGATATCTACTTACTGGTGTCGCAATTAGGACTAAGATATCCAGCCGGGCAACCGGTGCACTCATAAGATCCAGGAGAGTTGACACAAGTAGAGCCAAGCTGACATGGAGACCATGGCATACATTCATCGATATCTAAAAGAAGAAATATCGCTTATTATTAATTAATCTAATTTCGCGAGCAGGTATCACAAAAAACATGGCGATACACATAATAACAATAATACGGATATCGCGATTCACCAATTTTCAATGCAGTAAAATCGTCTCGTATAACTTAAATCGAAAAGTTAGAGGCGAAAGAGACTACTTTACAGTATTGACAGCTAACTAAGCGATTTTGTGTATTTAAAGTGAAATATAAATTATTTTAAAATAAGTTCTAGAGAGGGTTATCCTTTGGAAGCAAGGAATACACCACAGAACTGGAAAATATGGAGTGTACATGTTTTCTGGGCCAGACTAGCTAGTTTCGGCCAATTAGGCCTCATCAGTGAATCTCAAATATATTTTAAAATTCAACAATGAAATCAATGATCCCAAAGAACAAGAAAATATTAACTACACTATGATGCTGGGCAGGGAGACGTTTTACGGCCGCAACACATTCCCAGACAACAGCTGTGACGTTAAATAAATTCTGGAAAGGGTTATCCTTTGGAAGCTTAAAGCTTTATTTCAAAGGCGACGTATTTTAATGAAATACACTAAAGAAGACTAATTTTGGCAGTAAAATAAACCAAACTAACCATATAAAGTTGGAAATTAGTCTATCACTCTTTCATTGTTTTCTGATTTGCATATGCTTTCATTGACAGAGCTTCTCCCCTCTGCTCCCACCCCAACAAATGTACAGTAGTCTGGATTTTAAAATAAATTGAATACTGCTAAGATTTTATTTTCGAAAGACTGGTTTCAGATAAATGTATAGATGGTGAAGATAGAATTACGAACACTCCTTTATTTTGTTGATGCGACTTAACGTTTGGTTCATATGGATATTTGACGTTACCATAGATGCTATAAAAGCATTTGGATTTGTGTGGAAGTAACCGTATGTAAAATACTAGAATCTAAAAGAGTGCTTGCTCTTTGAACTTTCGAGTCATCTTCAGTAATTTTCCCCATTCATAATTATTCTTCAATAGTGTCGTCGGAAATGCAGATCGACCGAGAAATTTATTCACCAGTCCGGATGTAATTTGAACAGATGATATGCGTTTACTTTAATTCATTTTCATGTCGAATATTTGTGAAATTATCATAATTGTCATTATTTCATGAGCATTCATAATTTGCTTTTACGGTCCATTTCGATAACACAACCGTGTGACATAGTGCATTTTTTTCACTTTTTTCACATCTCCAAAATGGCTACTTATCTGATGAAAATCCTTGATATTTTGCTTATAAACGCTGAAAAAATAGGTTGATGGTGCTCGTTAGAACCTCCTCAGTGAGGCGGTTCGGATCCTTGAGTTCATGTGGAATCATTTTGAAAATAGAGTTCTGCTTAAGCCGGTGCTAGAGGGCGTGGCCGGTGTTGCACATTTCAGTACTTGTCATGAATAGACCCAATAAAACCTAGTATGCTATTTTTGTTTATTTGGTATATTCTTTGTTTCCAAAGGATCTAACTATTCAGAACGTATTTGTCTTCCCTTCAGCTGGTACTGCGCCGTGTGGCGGCCGTAAAAAGTCTCCCTGTACATCCATCATAGTGCAGATTATATTTTCTGGTCCTTTGGGATCATTGATTCATTTGGAATCATTTTGAAAACATAGTTCTGCTTAAGCCGGTGCTAGAGGGTGTGGCCGGTGTTGCACATTTCAGTACTGGTCATGAACAGACTCAATAAAACCGAGTCTGCTATTTTCATTTATTTGGTGTATTCTTTGCTTTCAAAGGATCTAACTATTAAGAACTTATTTGTCTTCACTGCAACTGGTGCTGTGCCGTGTGGCGAACGTAAATTGTCTCCCCGTACATCAATCATAGTGCAGATTATATTTTCTGGTGATTTGGGATCATTGAGTTCATTTGGAATCATTTTGAAAATAGAGTTCTGCTTAAGCCGGTGCTAGAGGGCGTGGCCGGTGTTGCACATTTCAGTACTGGTCCAGCACAGACTCAATAAAACCGAGTCTGCTATTTTCGTTTATTTGGTGTATACTTTGCTTCCAAAGGATCTAACTTTTCAGAACTTATTTGTCTTCACTGCAGCTGGTGCTGTGCCGTGTGGCGGCCGTAAAAAGTCTACCCGTGCATCCATCATAGTGCAGATTATATTTTCTGGTGATTTGAGATCATTGAGTTCATTTGGAATCATTTTGAAAATAGAGTTCTGCTTAAGCCGGTGCTAAAGGGCGTGGCCGGTGTTGCACATTTCAGTACTGGTCATGAACAGACTCAATAAAACCGAGTCTGCTATTTTCGTATATTTGGTGTTTTTTTTTTTTTTTTTTTTTTTGCTTCCAAAGGATCTAACTATTCAGAACTTATCTAACGAGTACCCACAATGTCTTGGATCAGAACTAAGGAAAATACTGTATACCCCCGTACACCTCATTGCACGGACTTGTTCACGTGATGCTCCCGACCTCGAGTCAGTCTTCCTTTGGTCCAGTTAGGGGTTGGACTCTCGTCAAACTCAAGGACAGAAATTATTCACAGATTCAAAGAAAACGCACAATTAGTACTATACCGGCCCCGATAGGTCAGTGGTTGAGCGTCCACTTCGGGAATGGGAGGTCGCGGGTATGATCCCCGGCCGCGCCATATCAAAGGCGTGAAAAAATGGTACTAGGCACTCACTCGGCTGACGCTCGCATTATCAGGGGTAGTCCTAGGAAGATAAATGAAGGCAGGTAAGTATTTTAAAGGACTCTTTGTTTGTCGCAATAAAAGCTCTACAGAGCTTATGGTATTTGTTTCTGATATGCGACGTTGAATAAAAAAGCTTCTTTATCTTTATCTTTTATACCTCAAGTTTTAATTGATTCACAATGTTTCCAGCATTTGATCACGTTTAATGAATCATCACTGACTTTTCCATAGACTCACAACAGAGTTACAGCATTGCATTGGATGCAGAGATACGGAGACTCGAATAAGTCCACACACCCGAAAAAGCAAACTCGCATATCCTAATACCGGGTTTGTCCACCATTATCGTCAAGTGTTGCTTGGCATCGACGTCTCATGTTTCGAATTAAACGCTGTATCGTGTCTTGTGTGATGTTGTCCCATTCTTCCTATGGCGCAATGGCAAGCTGCTGACGATTGATTGGTGGATGACGTCGGCTGTACACACGTTTTCCAAGTTGGCCCCAAAAGTAGTCAATATGGTTTAAATCTGGCGAAAATACATGCCAAAGAAGAACTTGCCCACCATTTTGATTGAAAAAGTCCAATGTTAGCCTGACAGAATGAGCACTTGCATCGTCCTGTTGGAAAAGCGTAACGCCACCATTATTGCATAAAACCGGTACTCAGGCTCTAAGATTTCATAGATGTACCGACGTGCTGCCAAACTGTCATCAGCAACGATGAGGTGGGTTTTGTGGTGCAATGAAATCCCTCCTCACACCATTACGCTACCACTACCCCAGCGTGACACCTGTTTAAAAGAACAGTCTTGAAATCCTTTCCCACGTCGACGCCATATTTTACGACTCCAATTAAACATTGCAACACAGAAACGGGACTCGTCCGTAAACAGTACACCTCGCCAACGCTGTTGTGTCCATGGGATACGCTGTTGACACCAATTTCAGTGACTGGTTCGATGTTCCGCCGTCCAAACGTTTCCCCTATACGTCTTATTACCAGAAAACCGCGTTCCTGGAGACGCCACCGTAAAGTTAAAACACTTATGCGTAAGTTATGGGTTCCCACTGTCTCCAGGGCAATTTCCACAGACGTCCTGAATCGGTCGCGTATAGATTCAAAACAATGTACCGGTCCTGCTGACGTGTAGTAATACGTTCCAGTCCAGGACGTTGTCTATCGTCCACAGACCGCGTAGCGTTGTGCCTTTCATCCAATCGGGCTCTGCAACTTGGCGATATGAAAGCCCACCTTCAACCATATCGAGGGCACGATGACGATCGACGTTACATAGACGTCCCCTTGGCTTGTTCTTTGACGGAATAACGGTCTAGTCGACTGCGCCACTACCCTCCTCAAAAAGGAGTTTCATGGAACAGTGTTTAGCTAGTTTTTCCTGCAAGACCCGTCAAACAGAGGTTCTAGGTACCGTTATGCGTTGGCACATTCGGATTACTTTCCCTTTGGTTTCTCTAATGGGAGCTGTCGGTTAATTGTATCGATTCCTGATAACTGCCTATAATTGTCTATTTTTTATATGAGAGATACCTGGATCCTATGTATACCAAATAGAAATGGAGGCAATGATCAGGAATCGATACAATTAACCCACAGCTCAAATTAGAGACACCGATGGGAAAGAAACACAAACATGGAACA
The DNA here is from genome assembly GCA_963580285.1 of Lucinisca nassula. NCBI lineage: Eukaryota > Metazoa > Mollusca > Bivalvia > Lucinida > Lucinidae > Lucinisca > Lucinisca nassula. Next base: position 54,571,506 of record OY757024.1, read on the forward strand.
ACACACGCTAATGGAAACATCAATAGCGGAAAACCAAAAGGATAGTTTCTTTCCCACATAATGGCCACTAGTCGATCAAATTAAAATAATATAATAAATAATATAATAAAACAAGCGACACAAACACCGAAAGACAAACCATAACAAAAATAAACCGCGACAGAAGATCCGCCTAGGGACAGTGAGCGGAAACGAATTCCACTTGGGGGGGGGGGGTGGGGGGCTAAAATCGATTTTACGTGGACACACTCCTCACCCTTACTTCCGTCGCGATTTAGACAAGTAAAATAATTTGTTCAGTCCGCATGAAAGCCTCCTAACTAATCAGTGCAACATCTCCGTGAACACAAAAATCAAACAACCACAAAGATGAAACAACGGTGAGGACTCGACAACAAGAAACCACCGAAGTGCTGGAGCAAAAGAAACCAACAGTTAGACTCCGATTTTAGACAAACCCATGTAAAACCGATGGGCCACAGGGTGGGGCCATTTTTGCCCCTGGGCTATAATTTGACCAATCTTGGTAGAGATCCACTAGATGAAGCTTCATACAAAATATCAAAGACCTGGGCCTTATGGTTTTAGAGAAGAATATTTTTTTAAAGAATTTTCCTATACAGGCCCATGTAAAATCGGTTGGCCCCAGGGCGGGTCCAGTTTTAGCCCCAATATTATAATTTGAACAACCTTGGTAGAGGTCTACTAGATGAAGCTTCATTCCAAGGATTTTCCCTATGTAAAAAAGAAGCGACGAAAATGATCAGGAATCGAATTAATTAACCATCGTCTCCCATCAGAGACACCAAAGGGAAAGAAATACAAACAGGAATTAAAAGACCCTAATGGAAACATCAATAGCGGAAAGCCAACCAGACAGTTACTTTCCCAAAAAATGGCCAATAAAAATCAAAAAAGAGTTCCTTTAAGAGCAATGAAAACATTCATAAGAAAGAAGATGGGTCATACTACATAGTTTCGGCTAATAAAGCCTCATCAGTGACCCTGTAAGGATCCGGCAAAGAAAGCCAGAGGCAGCATCCTGCAATCAACACTCAAAGACAACCATAACACACATAAACCGCGACAGAAGAACCGCGTTGGAACGGTCAGTGAAACGAATTCCACTTGGGGGGGAGGGGGGACTAAATTGATTTTACGTGGCAACAATCCTCGCCCTTACTTTCGTCGTGATTTAGACAAATAATTTTGTTCAGTCTGCTTGAAGGCCTCATAACTAATCAGTGCAACATCTCCGTGAACACAAAAAAAATCAAACAACAACAGAGATTAAACAACGGTGAGGACTCGATAGCGAGAAACCATTGGAATGCTGGAGCAAACGAAAACCAACAATTAGACTCCGATGGGCCCAACCAGAGACAGAGCATCAGGTACCAACCAACATTACATAGAATTAGATAATGTCTAATTCTTAGTAAGTCTTTACGCTTAACCGTCATAGAATCTGAGGCCTGACCACTGGCGTGCAATTAAACAGGGAAGCAAAGTTGCCAACCGTGATTGGGTTAACTACCATGCATGCAGTCTGTAGTATAACTTTTGTGTTGTACCCAATCTTTTTATATCGAAGAATGATTTTACGAAATTTGGTGCTGAAGTCAATGTGGTTATATATATTTCTGAATTTATATACTAAGTCACCATAAAATTCGGGTTCCGATAGACCTTGTTGCAGAAGAAATTTCAGTCCAATATTGAATTTTGAAATTAAATAAGGATGACGTCTATAAAATATCGAAAAGGCTTTGCGTAGTTTATGGTAACGATAATATGTTCTATAAAAGGGTTATCCTTTGGAAGCAAAGAATACGCCACAGAACTGAAAAATATGGAGTGTACATGTTTTCTGGGCCAGACTAGCTAGTTTCGGCCAATTAGGCCTCATCAGTGACCCTCAGATATTTTCAAAATTCCACAATGGCATCAATGATCCCAAAGGACAAGAAAATATAATCTACACTATGATGTAGGGCAGGGAGACGTTTTACCGCCGCCACACATTCCCACACACCAGCTGTAGTGAAGTTAAATATGTTCTATAAAAGGGTTATCCTTTGGAAGCAAAGAATACGCCACAGAACTGAAAAATATGGAGTGTACATGTTTTCTGGGCCAGACTAGCTAGTTTCGGCCAATTAGGCCTCATCAGTGACCCTCAGATATTTTCAAAATTCCACAATGGCATCAATGATCCCAAAGGACAAGAAAATATAATCTACACTATGATGTAGGGCAGGGAGACACCCTGATAAAGATGTTTAGCAGTTAACAATTTATTACGAATGTAGGTCCATGTAAAACGGTTGGGTCTCTGGGCGCGGCCATTTTGGCCCTACGGCTATAATTTGAACGATCTCGGTAGAGGATCACTAGCTGAAGCTTCATACCAAAGACCTGGGCCCTACGGTTTCAGAGAAGAAGATTTTTAAAGGATTATTCTATACAAGTCCATATAAAACCGATGGGCCACAAGGCGAGGCTATTTTGGCAACATGACTTTAATTTGAACAAAGACCTGGACCCTACGGTTTTAGAGAGGAATATTTTAAAGGAGTACCCTAAACAAGCGCACATAAAAACGGTGGGCCCCAGGGTGTGGTCATTTCTGGACCCAGGATTTCAACAAGCTTGGTAGAGGTACACTAGATAACAAATTCAGAGATGAAGGTTTTTAAACGATTTTACCTATGTAAGTCTATGTAAAAGTGGTGGGTCTCTGGGCGTTGCCATTTTGGCCCCAGGTCTGTAAAATGAACACTATTGGCCCCTTGATGAAGCTTTATACCAAATATCAAAGACCTGGGCCTTACGGTTTCAGAGAATCTTTTAAAAGGATATTTCTTATACAAGCCCGTGTAAAATGGGTGGGGCGCAGGGCGGGGCCATATTTGGTCCAATGGCTAAAATTTGAACATTCATGGTAGAAATCCACTAGATAAAGCTTCCTACCAAATATCAAAGACCTGGGCCTTCTGGTTTCCAACAAGCAGATTTTTAAGGGTTTTGCTTTTTTCCCTATTTGTTGCTATGGCAACCAGAGTTCTGCTTGGATTTCAAATCTTTGAACAGCTTTCAGTTAGTACCTCCCAGGGACCATTCTGGTGAAGTTTGGTCCAAATTTGCCCAGTGGTTTGTTGACAGACGACGAACGACCGACGCCAGTCGGACGCTGGAGCACAACCCTATCAGAATAGCTTACTGAGCACTTCGTGCCCAGGGGAGCTAAAATGTATCTTAGGCCTGGGTTCTTTTCTTAACTCTGCAGTCAACAACAAATCTCACAGGAATACATAACTGTAGATTTGGCTAGAGAAATAAAAAAAAATACCAATAACTACAAAACTTTAAGGTCGGGGACTCGTTCGTTTATGCTCAAATGAGCAGAACTTGAAAACGATTGTATTATGATGGGACCTTTTGGCAGAGGTGCCGTACTTAGAAAAATGAAAGAACAGCAAGTCTGAGTAAAAGTCATTTAGATAAGTTATCTGAGCAATCGGTCTTGAATACCAAATTACCTATATATACCAGAGCAACTTCAATCAGCTTCCAGTTAAATAGACGTGAAGGCAATGACCAGGAATCGATACAATTAACCCGCAGCTCTATTTAGTGACACCAAAGGGAAATACACACAAACATAGTATTAATTGACTCTAATGGAAACATCAAAAGCGGAAAACCAAAGGCAGTTACCATCCCACAAAATGGCCAATTGGTTATCCAAAACAAAATGATATCAGCGATAGACACACTCGAGAGACAAACCATAACAAAGTAAACCGCGACAAAAGAACCGAGTTGGAACGGTCAGTGAAACGAATACCACTGGACGGGGGGGGGGGGGGGTGGGGGGTAAATCGATTTTTTTGTAGCTCGATTTTACGTGGCCACCATCCTCGCCCTTAATTCCGTCCCCGAGTTAGACAAATAATTTGTTCAGTCCGAATAACTCTAACTCATTAGTGCAACATCTCCGAGAACAAAAACATCAAACAACCACCAAAGAGATGAAACAACGAAACCACTGAAATGCTTGTACAAAAAAAAAAACAGTCAGGCTCCTACATTAGATGCGGTAAAGCATGAATAGTCGGTTTCAGCTACCGGTCCGCGTCCAGCCATTTAGGAGATGTTTAAGGTTTTTAAGGTATGACACCAATGTGTTCGATAATTTATCTAAACAACCGGCTAGGTACCAGGTACCATATACATAGAATATGCTTTAAGGTATGAATACCAAGACAACATCAAATAAGTTATCCGATCAACCGGTCAGCTTCAAGTAAACATATAGGAATTCGTAAAGGCATGAACACCAAGATAGTGCACGATAGTTTGTCTGTATTCGAGATGCGTTCAGGAATTAACACCAAGACAATGTCCAATGATATGAGCAATCGGTCAACTTCCAGTTAATGGTATATAGCATGTATTAACATATATATATAGTTTCCAATAATTTTCTGATCAACCCGCCAGCTTTCAGGAAAGCTATATGAAATGCGTTAAGGAGTAAACACCAAGATAGCATCCGATAATTAACCTGAGCAACGGCTAGTTTCCAGTTAAAATAGAAGTTGCGTTTTGGTATGTGCCAGATATTTATCTGAGCAATCGGTGAACTTTCCGTAACGAAACGAAATGTGTTAATTTATGAACACACAGACAGTATCCGACTATTTACTTAACAAATTGTTAGCTCCCAGTAAATCTGAAGAACACCAAGACAGAATCCGATATTTTGCCAGCTTTCAGTAAATGTATATTTTGATTGATTGATTACTTGAATTGAGATTTAACGCCCCGCCCACACTATTTAGGTCATTTTGAAGACGTTGCTTCCAATTATGTGGGACTTTTACCCGACACTGAGATGACATGACTTCTCAAGCCCTGCCATCCATTGAAACCAAACGGTTTATATGCATTCGATGGTCTGACTCACACCACTTTGTCATGGCAGGGTTAGACCGTCTGAGCGGTCTACCAGTATTCATGTATGGTCAGTTTCAGCTCTGCGTGGAAGCATCATGCAGCCCGATCTATTTATCGAAACCCCGATGGGCGGGAGCAATCAGTAAATGTATAGGAGATACGTTTAGGTATGAAGAAAGAAAACGTGTCAGATAAGCTGCGTGATGTATTTGCTGGTGAAAGCATCTCAGGTCGACACAAGGTGTCGGGATTCAAGCAAACTTTTCTCATTTCGGTGTGTCATATTCTGGTAAAAACTTATTAGTAACACAGAGGGATTCCAGGTAAAATATCCTGCAGATGTTAGGGGTGTCGAACTCTGCGTAAAATTGACCAGTATTGCTAATGTGATTCGTGATTTCATACATTAGGACAGACCTACCAAAGCCGTCAATGCGTTTAAACTTATCGTATCCTGAGAAAAACAAACCGATATTGCCATAGGATTTGCGGTCGTCTAACCGATGGACAAACATACCAGTGCTGCAAATGGATGTCGGGATGATATACCGCTGGCTGGGGAAAACTTTCATAGTCGCATCAAGTTGCCTTTGTGGCATCTTGTGACACGAAATATACCGCTTAGCCAAAGGGTCTTGTCATCTATCAAACTTACCGGTACAGCCAGAAATTGACGGGGAGCCATATCCTGGGTCACATTCACATTCAAATTCATTAACTCCGTCAATGCACACACCATTTGGGCACGGATCTATCGCTGGACAGTCGTCAATATCTAAAAAAAACATACGATATAGAACATTGATGAGAAAGTATAAAAGTTTGACTCGAATCTCACTTAAGGCTGTTGCTTTAGTGTTGTCAAGCGACAAAAATCAACCTTTAAATCAAAATCTACATTTTGCGGAAGTTTGTTATTAAATACCCTCTGAGTTTACCAAAACAATTTGGCTGTAATAAAACTTTTGTAGCAATATTCATGAAATATTCGTTGTTATGCTCCGCTCATGATGCACCATCGGAGACCGTCTCGCCGCCCGTGCGCATATACAATAATATCACTAATTCTGGTATTGCTATGCTTACTGATGGCTCCAAGTATTTTATGTTTTTTTTTTTCCAATTCTAGTAAGGATAATCTTTGCGACATTCAATTTTGTACGGTTCATATGATAATTGTTTAGAAAATTTGATTAAGTCGTTATACTATTTGCAAAGATTTTTATTCGTCCATAACTTCGTGCTATTTATGGTTATCCCTTTCTATCATTGCATTTAATATTGCGTACGAAACCCAGCCCGGTTAACGTTTATACTTTACTTCGTGAGTTTTCAGAGACGCGTGTTTGTTTGCAGTATTAATAAACAAGACTGCCAAAATGGCCTTGAACCGCTCATCTGATGTCAAGAGCTTCTGAAAAGTAGAAGTAAAACAGAGATCAGGAATCGATACAATTAACTTACTCAACCCACCAAAGACACCAAAGGGAAAGAAACACAAACATTAAGCGACCAGACCATAATGGAAACCTAAACAAAGGAAGGCCATAAGGACAGTTACTTTCCCACAAAATGGCCATATGTCCATCCAAAAAAAAAGACACAAGTGATACACACATTAAGTAACAAACAACAACATAAAAAAATCACCACAGAAGAACCGCCTTGGAACGGTCAGTGGAAAGATTTCCACTGGGGGGGCTTAAATCGATTTTACGTGGCCGAAGTCTGATATTGATAACTAACAACCCTTTTATTTATTGAAGCATCTCTGTTACTTGGCAACATTCTTACAACTGTTGACTGAAAAAAGGCTTAAGAGTTTAAGGAGGTTGCCATATATATATTTTACTACTTTTTATTTGTCGGCACTCTTCTTATTCATTGAAGCAAAACCAAGGGTAAAAGAAGAGTTGGCATTTAAAGATGTTTCTATTTTAAGGTCTGGCAGCCATCTTGTTCCTCTTCTGGCGGCCAGGAACAACGATAAGCACTCAATATCATGAAATAACTAAAATGCTGGAGCAAAAGAAAACCAACAGTTAGACTCCGGTGGGTTCGACCAGACACAGACCAACAAACACCAATTTACACTACCTAAGATTTAATTAAATCTACAGGTTGGAGCCGTAATAGAAACTGAGACCCGAACTGCCGGCGTGCAACTGAAGACGGAAGCAAAGTAGAAGTCAAAAAAGATCAGGAATCGATACAATTAACTTACTCCACCCATCAAAGACACCAAAGGGAAAGAAACACAAACATTAAGCGACCAGACCACAATGGAAACCTAAACAACGGAAGGCCATAAGGACAGTTACTTTCCCACAAAATGGCCATATGGCCATCCAAAATAAAAAGACACAAGTGATACACACAGTAAGTAACAAACAACACCATAAATAAACCGCCACAGAAGAACCGCCTTGGAACGGTCAGTGAAATGATTTCCACTGGGGGGCTTAAATCGATTTTACGTGGCCACAATCCTCACCCTTACTTCCGTCGCGATTTAGACAAATAATTTGTTCAGTCCGCATGAAGGCCTCCAAGCTATCAACCATAATTGGGTAAAATACCACATGGTCTGTCGTATAACATTTATATTGTCGAAATTCTTTTATATCGAAGAATGATTTTACGAACTTAGGTACTAAAATTATTGCAAGCATATATTTTTCCGATTTTATATTCTAAACTACGATAAAATTCATGTTCCGATAGGCCTTGTTTCAGATTAGATTTAACCCCAATCTTGAAATTTGAGACTAAATCGAAATGACATCTATTATACTTAGAAAGGCTACGTGAACTATATGATAATATAGACCCGATCAAAAGTTAAGCGGTTAATAATTTATTACAAGTGTTGAACAGTTACTTGACTAGACACTCTGGCCTGCCGAAATTATTGCGAAAAATCAACACTCAACCTTTGTATGCAATTCAATAATAACGACCTTTATCGTGTAAGAAATAATGGGGTTTCTATGCTTATTTGATCATCCTTTCAGTCATCTTTCTCTCCATGCATGCCAATGTTAAATGTTTCGTCAAACATTCTAGGAGTTTTAAACTTTGTAGGCAATGCATTAATAGCTATTTATATCGTGTAAGACCTTTTATAGGCTTATTGTTTTATCTGTTCTTTCATTCTTCTTTCTTTCCACATTGGCCAATATTAATTTTTTCGTCAAGGATGTCTCAGAAACTTTTTGAAGCCCAAGATGCATATGTGCTAGATAAGTAAATGTCATTTGAGATATTCCTGGCAAAAATGTTTAATTGTCGAAAATCTGTACATAGACAGTACATAAATGGCATAATTGTTGCGATACAAAAAACCATTTCTCCGGGCTGTAATGATTGTTTGTTTATTTTTTCAGTTTTCTTTCTCTCAGTGGAAGTTCTAATATACAAAATTGTGATGTGTTTTTCTCTTAGATAAAACAAATGTGCCAATTCATGCTTAAATGGTAATTTGACCAGATGTTTATAGCTACTGGCATCATCTATCTCCACTCATGATTCTGTTACGTGAGGTCTACTTTTATTTAATAACTCTCTCTGTTCCGTTCGAAAACTTTGATATAAAAATAGAAGTGAAGGCAATGAAATACTTATTTTTCCATATAGACAAACGTTTGAAACTTGTAATTTGATTAAAATTTGATGCAGACTTTTAATTTCACCTCGATCTTTTATAAATTAGTCGACTTTTAAATTTGTGAAATATTAGTGTAGGCCTACTTCTACTTCTAATTATGTCTAATTAACTAATCAGCATTGCATAGTGATTGCGCAATGTAGCATCATATTATCGGTATTTCCGCGGTATTTTATGACCACAGTTATAAGAAACATGTGGAAATGCGATAACCCACTTACCGGACTTGGATATTGTATAAGTCAGGTAAGAGGGGGCAACTTCTCTACGAGAAAAACACGTCACGTCAGAAACTATAAAAACCAGAAGCGTAAAAATTGGTATTCAAAGCAATAACGATTATTTGTATCGTGTAAGAGACATTGGCTTACTTGTTCATCTGTTCTTTCAAAACTGGTAACTTTTATTGTGTAAGGGACAATGTCTTATTTGTTCATCTGTTCTTTCATTCTTCGTTCTCTCCATATAGGCCAATGTTAAAGTATTCGACAAAGATTTCTCAGAAGCTATAAACATTAGAAGCTTTTTACTTTGTATGCAATGCAGTAACAGGGATTTATATCGTGTAAGAGACAATGGACGTTCTAGGCTTAATTGTTCATCTGTTCTTTCTTTCTGCTTTCTCTCCATATTGGCCAATGTTAATTGTTTCGTTAGAATATCCCAGGAACTATAAAAGCTAGAAAGGAAAGGGAAGATAATGCTCAGGAATCGATACAATTAACACTCACCTCCCACCAGACACCAAAGGGAAAGAAACACAAACATGAAATAACTAGCCCCTAATGGAAACATCAATAGCGGAAAGCCAAACACGACAGTTACTTTCCGACAAAATGGCCAATTGGCTATCAAAAAAGATATAAGCGATATAGACACGCAAAGACTAACCATAACAAAATTATAAAGTGACAGAAGAACCGTGTTGGAACGGTCACTGAAAAGAATTTCACTTGTGGGCGACTCAATTAGATTTAACGCAACCGCACTCCTAGTCCTCACTTTCGTCGTGATTTAGAAAAATACTTTGTTCGGTCCCCATGAAGGCTTCCTTACTCATCAGTGCAACATCTCTGACACCAGAAAAATCAAACAATCAATGAAGCAACGATGAGGAAGAAACCACTGTAATGCTGGAGCAAATGGATACCAAACGTTAGACTCCGGTATGCAATGTAATAATAATGAAATATGTCGTGCAACAGATAAAAGGCTTTCTTGGCTTATTTGTTCAGCTGTCCTTTTATTCGACTTATCTCCATGTATTGTCAAATGTTAACTTTTTCCACTTGTTTTACTTCAACTCTTTGCCAAATTTTCGAGGGTCTCCCCTCTTCATCAGGCTTATATGGACACCACACTCTACATTTCACATAGATTTCCAATACAGGGTCACTGATGAGACTTTATTAGCCGAAACTACGTAGTATGACCCATCTTCTTTCTTATGAATGTTTTCATTGCTCTTAAAGGAACTCATTTTTGATTTTTATTTGCCTTCACTGCAGCTGGTGTTGTGCCGTGTGGCGGCCGTAAAACGTCTCCCCGTACATCAACCATAGTGCAGTTTATATTTTACTTTTGGTCCTTTGAGATCAGCGTGAATATTCTGAGAAATCAAAAATAAATTATTGGTTTAGACTCATATTCTAGACAGGTTTTTAATTCTTTGGACCCCATTTTGATTTATATCAGTCTTTGTCCCCAGTGGAAATCTTCCACTGACCGTTCCAAGGCGGCTCTTCTGTGGCGATTTATTTATGTTGTTGTTTGTTACTTACTGTGTGTATCACTTGTGTCTTTTAATTTTGGATGGCCATATGGCCATTTTATGGGAAAGTAACTGTCCTTATGGCCTTCCTTTGTTTAGGTTTCCATTATGGTCTGGTCGCTTAATGTTTGTATTTCTTTCCCTTGGTGTCTTTTATGGGTGGAGCAAGTTAATTGTATCAATTCCTGATCTTTGTTTTACTTCTACTTTGTATCGACTGCTTATTCGAAATTCGCAAAATTGCAGTATGTTTCCTCTGGCTTTCTTTGCCGGATCATTACAGGGTCACTGATGAGACTTTATTAGCCGAAACTACGTAGTATGACCCATCTTCTTTCTTATGAATGTTTTCATTGCTCTTAAAGGAACTCATTTTTGATTTTTATTTGCCTTCACTGCAGCTGGTGTTGTGCCGTGTGGCGGCCGTAAAACGTCTCCCCGTACATCAACCATAGGGCAGTTTATATTTTAGTTTTGGTCCTTTGAGATCAGCGTGAATATTCTGAGAAATCAGAAATAAATTATTGGTTTAGACTCATATTCTAGACAGGTTTTTAATTCTTTGGACCCCATTTTGATTTATATCAGTCTTTGTATCGACTGCCTATTCGAAATTCGCAAAATTGCAGTATGTTTCCTCTGGTTTTCTTTGCCGGATCATTACAGGGTCACTGATGAGACTTTATTAGCCGAAACTACGTAGTATGACCCATCTTCTTTCATATGAATGTTTTCGTTGCTCTTAAAGGAACTCATTTTTGATTTTTATTTTCCAATGGTTGATACAAAACATTGAAAGGCCATATTGGAAAGCAATGATTGTTTTGTTTGTTTGATTCTAGGTGTAACGTCCCCGCAACACTGTATAGGTCATTTTGGAGACGTTGCTTTCAATTTTGTGGGACTTCTACCCTACACTGAGATAGAACTAGAGCCAGTGTTTATGAAACACTATGCTCCCAACCTCTTGACCCTTACACTGCTTGCCCCTAACAGTTATTGAGATATATAGTTTTATTTGGTTGCAATGTTGAAATTCTCAAAGGACCATAGTACAAAAATCAAGAAAAAACGGATTTTTTTCAAATGTTGATCAGTTCATCTTCTCATCGTCCCCCAATCAGACTGCAAAGTGTAAGGGCAATAGCTCTCTCTCTCTCTCTCTCTCTCTCTCTCTCTGTGTGTGTGTGTTTGTGTGTGTGTGTGTGTGTGTGTGTGTGTGTGTGTGTGTGTGTGTGTGTGTGTGTGTGTGTGTGTGTGTGTGTGAATTCGGGTTTAATGCCAAGAGGTGCAGATGTTGTTCGCATTTAAGCACTGCGTCTACCGTTACTTCATCTGTAAACGGTAGACGCTTCTCTGTAGTTAACATGTCTGATTTGACATGACAGTCGACAGATTTAATTTATCTAATTACATGACGTGCTGCAAACTGTAATATGCAGTACGTCGGTCAAACTAACCGCATGCTTAAAACTAGATTGAACGAGCATTATCGTAGAATGAGTAAGCCTAAGAAAACTGACACTTTCTTGTACCGTCACTTTCGACGCACAGGTCATTCTGTAAATAACATTGCTATACAACCAGTGGAAAAACTTTATTACGATGCAAATTCTACATCTAGATTCAAAATTATAAAAAGACATGAGGCTGAACTGAAATGGATTAAATGTTTACAGACCCCTTTTCCACTGGGATTTAATGACAACATTTATCATGAGGGTAATATTTCTAGAATGCCGGACTTTGATATTTTCTCGCTCCTGGAATGTCGAAAACGCAGAACTAGATCTCACGGCACCAGGAAAAATGGTAACTTTAAACGTAAATTACGTGCGTTTAAACGAAACAATACTAGACTTAAGTGACTGTCTATTATATTATTAAACCATGGACGCCACTCTATGCTTTCATTTTTAAGTTCATTACCCGTTTCTGTTTTACGACTTCTGGACACCGAGGCAAATAAATTCTACGATAGTTCTAATCAGTTATATGATAACTAGAGGCTATACTCAGCATACTCTCCGTCCTTACATTGATTCTGAAATTAATCATAAACGACATTTCTTCAAAATATCCTTCATTAATAAGGGTATGGATTTTATAGATTTGCCCAGTATCTTCCGTGAGAGCTCTGTGCTTTCTTCCATTCCTGCTTATTTTCAAAATACTGAAACACCTTTAATTTGCTATAAATATAACAAACCTGTTAGATCTATCATTTTTAATTTTAATAAACTTGTTTCAGATCTTGATATTGATACTAATACTCCTGATTCATGTGATTGTAAAACTCAGTGTATTGCTATCCTGCTGCTGGTCATGTTATAACTGGCAATTTGAAAATTATTCCTGATTCTAGGATAAGGAATATAATTTCTAAAGGACCGAAATATCGGTTTCCTTCTTAAATTGATTTCAGTAAATGTAGAGATGAAATCGCTGCTTCCTTGAATGAATTCGGTAATCGATGGTGTAAGCGAGAGTATGTTGAGCATAAAGCCCTTAAGGACTGGAAACTAAGCATTTTAAAACTAGTGAACAAACGCATTTCATTCTATTCTCAAAATACTAACTTATTACCTCCTATGCCTAAGACGTCTTTACGTCATCTTAAGCTAGGTATTCAAGAATTTCATAAGAAGTTTGTTTCGGCCCCTGCAGACAAGGCCGCTAACAACGTCGTCGTTGTGTGACGGCTCCACTATGTTAACACGCTTAAGCAGGAGCTTGGTGGTACTAAGGCCTATGAACTTCAGCCTTTAGCTGAAGAGAGAGTTATAGTAGATCAGCATTTTTGTCATTCAGCCACCAAGTTTGGTGTGTGTGTTACCGAAGGCCAAGACAAGCTTCCTACGCTATACTGGTTACCAAAACTTCATAAAAGACCTTACAAAGCACGGTTTATTGCAAATTCTAGCTCTTGCACTACCACTGAACTTTCTAAATTATTAACTTCCTGTCTTACTGCTATTAAAACGCATGTGATTAAATATTGTGATAAAGTCTTTGAAAGATCAGGAAGAAATCTGTTTTGGTCTATAAAAAATTCGAATGAAGTTTTAAATAAATTGAAATCCAGACATTTTCGTGCTTCAAGTCTGTCTACTTACGATTTTTCCACTCTTTACACTACACTTCCTCATAATCTTATAAAAGAAAAGCTTAATGATTTAATTGAATGGGCTTTTCACAGAGAAGATTCTCTCTATCTTGCATGTAATGTCTGAAATGCATTTTTCACTTCTAAAGAGCATAAGAATTTTACACTTTGGTCATGTCAGAAAGTGTGTGATTCCCTCACCTTTCTACTTGACAATATTTATATTAGATTCGGTACTAAGTTATTTAGACAAATTGTGGGTATTCCGATGGGTACGAATTGCGCACCTCTTGTGGCTGATCTGTTCTTGTATTGTTATGAAAGAGACTTCATGTTATCGCTTTCCATTGATAACCAATCTGAAATTATTGAAGCTTTTAGCTCCACTTCTAGATATTTAGATGATTTATTAAATATTGATAATACCTATTTCGATGGTTTGATCAGTCAGATTTACCCCCCAGAACTTCAATTAAATATGGCAAATTCTTCTGATACCGAGGCCCCGTTTTTGGATTTACATCTATCTATTGTAGATGGGTTTGTTTCGTGCAAAATATATGATAAACTCGATGACTTTGATTTTGAGATTGTAAATTTTCCTTTTTTGGATGGTGATGTTCCTCGTGCGCCATCCTATGGCGTTTATATTTCGCAATTAATTCGATTTGCTAGAGTGTGTAGTCATGTAACTGACTTCAACACTCGTAATAAATTATTAACGGCTAAACTCCTTAATCAGGGTTATCGGTACCATAAACTACGCAAAGCCTTTTCAAAATTTTATAGACGCCATTCTGATTTAATTTCAAAATTCAATATTGGACTTAAATCTCTTCTGCAACAAGGTATATCGGAACCCGTATTTTATTGTGACTTAGTATATAAATTCAGAAAATGTTTTAACCGCAATGACTTCAGCACCCAATTTCGTAAAATCGTTCTTCGATATAAAATGATTGGGTACAACATGGATGTTATACGACAGACTGCATGCATGGTAGTTAACCCAATCACGATTGGCAACTTTGCTTCCCTCTTTAATTGCACGCCGGTGGGTCAGGCCTCAGATTCTATGACGGCTCCAACGTAAAGGCTTATTGAGAATTAGAGAGATCTAATTCAAGGTAATGTTGGTTGGTGCCTGATGCTCTGTCTCTGGTCGGGCCCATCGGATTCTAACTGTTGGTTTTCTTTTGCTCAAGCATTTCAGTGGTTTATTGCTGTCGAGTCCTCACCGTTGTCTCACCTCTGTGGTTCTTTGGTTTTTGTGTTCACGGAGATGTTGCACTGATTAGTTAGGAGGCCTTCATGCGGACTGAACAAATTATTTGTCTAAATCGCGACAGAAGTAAGGGCGAGGATTGTGGCCACGTAAAATCGATTTAAGCCCCCCCCCCCCAGTGGATATCTTTCCACTGACCGTTCCAAGGCGGTTCTTCTGTGGCGATTTATTTATGTTGTTGTTTGTTACTTACTGTGTGTATCACTTGTGTCTTTTAATTTTGGATGGCCATATGGCCATTTTGTGGGAAAGTAACTGTCCTTATGGCCTTCCTTTGTTTAGGTTTCCATTATGGTCTGGTCGCTTAATGTTTGTATTTCTTTCCCTTTGGTGTCTTTGATGGGTGGAGTTAGTTAAATGTATCGATTCCTGATCTTTGTTTTACTTCTACTTAACATCGCTTTCAACAATTTTTCAGTCATATCACGACGTTGTCTGGTTGCGACAGGGAGCTCAATGCTCACTTTTATAGTGCTGCCTCACTGAAATATCAGACGCATTACATGATACCACACCCAGTCACATTATCCTGACACTGGGTCGACCAGTCCTAGCCCTACCCCGTAAATCTGAGTGACAAGCGAGGAGCAGCTAGTACCATTCTTAACGACTTTGGTATGTCGCGGCCCGGGATCGAACCCGTGACCTCCCGTTCCCCGGAGCGGACACACTACCAACTGAGCTATCGGGGCCGGTAAGGACAATAGCTGTAATGGTTTCTGAGATATCTTGCTTACAAACTTAAAACGCATAAATTTTTAACGAGCCATAACTCAAGTAAAATTAAAAAAATTAATCTGTTCATCTTCTCATCATCCGAAATCAGTATGTAAAGTTTCAGGACAATAGCGATACCGGTTTTGGAGATATCTTGCTTACAAGCTTAAAATGCCTATAGTGCCAAAGGGCCATATCTCAAGAAAAAATTTCGGTTTTTTTCCAAACGTTTATCAGTTCATCTACTCATCATCCCATATCAGCCTGTAAAGTTTCTGGCCAATAGTTCAAATCGTTTTTGAGATATCTTGCTTACAAGCTTAAAGCGCCCAAAATTTCAAAGGACCATGAGTCAAATAAAAAAACAAAACAGATTTTCTCAAAAGACAAACAGTTTATTTTCTCTTCATCCCCAATCAGTCTCTAAAGTTTCATGGGAATAGATATAATGGTTTTTGAGATGTCTTGCATACAAGCTTAAAAAGCCCAACAGTCCAAAGGGTCAAAACTCAAGAAAAACCAGAGGACCAGTGGTCCTGTAAACGCTCACCTGGCACCTGGTTCTGGTGTACATTTTAATGTTTTTATATATGTATATAGCCTCAGATCAGGGGTACACAACTTGTGGGGACAAAATGTTGATGTCTAACAATGTGATAAAACTTTCCACCTATTCCTACCTTTCTGACAGTTCGAAGGCCATGCTTTCGTTATGGTTTATTCCATTTGTCATATTTTTTTTAACTTTTCATATTATTTAGGGAATGTCTGATAGACAATGTGCTGGGAAAGAGCACTTGACTCCTTGATTTTCCACTTGTACAGTTTTACTTAATACCATCTACATTATAGGTGTTTCTTTGCAGTATGGTGGCTGGGACACAATGTGAATTTGTTTTATCAGTTCCTGGTCATTGCATTTTATCTACTTTGTGACCAGAAACAGCAGATGAGACCTATTTGATTGAATTTTTGCATTAACCCCAATTTTGTATTATATATTCCTTCCAATTCGGTATTCTAGAAATTATGTGCTTATTTTTTAAATTAATTTTAGGAGAGATACTGGTCTAGTGGAATTCATTTCACTGACCGTTCCAAGGCGGTTCTTCTGTCGCGGTTTATTTTTGTTATGGTATGTCTTTTGTGTGTGTGTGTGTGTGTATCGCTTACATTATTTCAAGGCCATTGGCCTTACGGTTCTGGAGAAGAAGAATTTTTAAGGCTTTTTACCATATATATAGGCGTGACGGCCATCTTGGTCATGTGATCTAGACCGTATTGGCATTTTTTCATTTGTTCAACTCACAAAGGCTCCATATTAAATTTCACTTAAATTGGCTCAGCAGTTTTGGAGAAAAAAATGTTTGAAATATGGATCCTGAATGACCTTGGTCTAAGGCCAATGAATGACCTTGACCTTTCTGACCCATAGATCTTCATGTATTCAGTTACTTTACCTGATCTACAAATTTTGGTGACACTGTCTTCAATGGTTTTCCTATAAATCCATTATTTTCACTTTGCCCCATGCAAAAGCCTACTTCGGCAAATTTGACATTGCTGTAAAATAGGTCAAGGTCAACCCGGGGTCACCATTTGTACAAACCATGATGGGCCCGAGTACCATATGCTACATGCCAAGTTTCAAGGCCACTGGCCTCACCATTTGAACAAATTATGATAGGCCAGGCTACCATATGCTACATGCCAAGTTTCAAGGCCATTGGCCTTACGGTTCTTGAGAAGAAGAATTTCGAAGTTTCTTTACCCTATATGGGCGTGGTGGCCATCTTGGTCATGTGATCTAGACCATGTTGGCAGCTTTTCTTTTGTTCAATTCCCAAAGGCTCCATATTGAATTTCACTTCAATTGGCTCAGTAGTTTCTGAGAAAAAATGTTTGAAATATGGAACCTGCGTGACCTTGGTCTAAGGTCAATTGATGACCTTGACCTTTCTTACACATAGATCTTCATGTATTAAGCTACTTTACCTTATCTACTAATTTTGGTGACACTGTCTTCAATGGTTTCCTAAAAATCCATTATTTTCACTTTTTCCCATGCAAAAGCCTAAGTCGGCAAATTTGACATTGCTGTTAAATAGGTCAAGGTCAACTCGGGGTCACCATTTGTACAAACTATGATGGGCCTGAGTACCATATGCTACATGCCAAGTTTCAAGGCCATTGGCCTTACGGTTCTGGAGAAGAAGAATTTTTAAGGCTTTTTACCATATATATAGGCGTGACGGCCATCTTAGTCATGTGATCTAGACCGTATTGGCATTTTTTCATTTGTTCAACTCACAAAGGCTCCATATTAAATTTCACTTAAATTGGCTCAGCAGTTTTGGTGAAAAAATGTTTGAAATATGGATCCTGAATGACCTTGGTCTAAGGCCAATGAATGACCTTGACCTTTCTGTCCCATAGATCTTCATGTATTCAGTTACTTTACCTGATCTACAAATTTTGGTGACACTGTCTTCAATGGTTTTCCTATAAATCCATTATTTTCACTTTGCCCCATGCAAAAGCCTACTTCGGCAAATTTGACATTGCTGTAAAATAGGTCAAGGTCAACCCGGGGTCACCATTTGTACAAACCATGATGGGCCCGAGTACCATATGCTACATGCCAAGTTTCAAGGCCACTGGCCTCACCATTTGAACAAATTATGATAGGCCGGGCTACCATATGCTACATACCAAGTTTCAAGGCCATTGGCCTTACGGTTCTTGAGAAGAAGAATTTCGAAGTTTCTTTACCATATATGGGCGTGGTGGCCATCTTGGTCATGTGATCTAGACCATGTTGGCAGCTTTTCATTTGTTCAATTCCCAAAGGCTCCATATTGAATTTCACTTCAATTGGCTCAGTAGTTTCTGAGAAAAAATGTTTGAAATATGGAACCTGCGTGACCTTGGTCTAAGGTCAATTGATGACCTTGACCTTTCTTACACATAGATCTTCATGTATTCAGCTACTTTACCTTATCTACTAATTTTGGTGACACTGTCTTCAATGGTTTCCTAAAAATCCATTATTTTCACTTTTTCCCATGCAAAAGCCTAAGTCGGCAAATTTGACATTGCTGTTAAATAGGTCAAGGTCAACTCGGGGTCACCATTTGTACAAACTATGATGGGCCTGAGTACCATATGCTACATGCCAAGTTTCAAGGCCATTGGCCTTACGGTTCTGGAGAAGAAGAATTTTTAAGGCTTTTTACCATATATATAGGCGTGACGGCCATCTTAGTCATGTGATCTAGACCGTATTGGCATTTTTTCATTTGTTCAACTCACAAAGGCTCCATATTAAATTTCACTTAAATTGGCTCAGCAGTTTTGGAGAAAAAAATGTTTGAAATATGGATCCTGAATGACCTTGGTCTAAGGCCAATGAATGACCTTGACCTTTCTGACCCATAGATCTTCATGTATTCAGTTACTTTACCTGATCTACAAATTTTGGTGACACTGTCTTCAATGGTTTTCCTATAAATCCATTATTTTCACTTTGCCCCATGCAAAAGCCTAAGTCGGCAAATTTGACATTGCTGTAAAATAGGTCAAGGTCAACCCGGGGTCACCATTTGTACAAACCATGATGGGCCCGAGTACCATATGCTACATGCCAAGTTTCAAGGCCACTGGCCTTATGGTTCTGGAGAAGAAGATTTTTGAAGGCTTTTTACCATATATGGGCATGGCGGCCATCTTGGTCATGTGATCCAGACCCCGCGAACAAACTTTCGTTCCCCCATCCCACTGAGGCTCCATATGAAATTTGGCTTTGATTGGCCCTGCAGTATAGGAGAAGAAGATCTTTGAAAATGGTGGACGGACGGACGCACGGACGGACGGACGGACGGACGACGGACCATGGCTAGACTATAAGCTCACCTATGAGCCTAAAGGCTCAGGTGAGCTAAAAAATCGGATTTATTTTCCAAAAGTTAATCAGTTCATCTACTCATCAACCCGAATAAGACTGTAAAGTTTCTGCACAATAGCTCAAATTCTTTTTGAGATAGCTTGCTTACAAGCTTAAAATGCCCAAAATTTTAAAGGGCCATAACTCAAGTAAAAAAATATTTTTTTTTTCAAAAGTTAATCAGTTCATCTTCTCACAATCCCCAATCAGTATGGAAGGTTTCAGTGCAAAAGCTCCGATGGTTTTTGAGATATCTTGCTTACAATATTACATATTCTGCTTACAAGGTTAAAACGCACAAAAATTCAAAGGGCCGTAACTCAAGTAAACCAGAGGACCAGTGGTCCTGAACCACTCACCTGTCTGGTGACAATTTTCCTACTTAATTTCACTTAAATTGGCTCAGCAGTTTTGGAGAAAAAAATATCTGAAATATGGATCCTGAATGACCTTGGTCTAAGGCCAATGAATGACCTTGACCTTTCTCACCCATAGATCTTCATGTATTCAGTTACTTTACCTGATCTACAAATTTTGGTGACACTGTCTTCAATGGTTTCCTATAAATCCATTATTTTCACTTTGCCCCATGCAAAAGCCTAAGTCGGCAAATTTGACATTGCTGTAAAATAGGTCAAGGTCAACCCAGGGAGGGTCACCAAATGTACAAACCATGATGGGCCCGAGTACCGTATGCTACATGCCAAGTTTCAAGGCCACAGGCGTTATGGTTCTGGAGAAGAAGATTTTTGAAGGCTTTTTACCATATATGGGCATGGCGGCCATCTTGGGTCTAAGGCCAATGAATGACCTTGACCTTTCTCACCCACAGATCTTCATGTATTCAGTTACTTTACCTGATCTACCAATTTTGGTGACACTGTCTTCAATGGTTTCCTATAAATCCATTATTTTCACTTTGCCCCATGCAAAAGCCTAATGCGGCAAATTTGACATTGCTGTAAAATAGGTCAAGGTCAACCCAGGGTTACCATTTGTACAAACCATGATGGGCCCGAGTACCATATGCTACATGCCAAGTTTCAAGGCCAATGGCCTTATGGTTCTGGAGAAGAAGATTTTTGAAGGTTTTTACCATATATGGGCATGGCGGCCATCTTGGGTCTAAGGCCAATGAATGACCTTGACCTTTTTCACCCATAGATCTTCATGTATTCAGTTACTTTACCTGATCTACAAATTTTGGTGGCACTGTCTTCAATGGTTTCCTATAAATCCATGATTTTCACTTTGCCCCATGCAAAAGCCTAAGTCGGCAAATTTGACATTGCTGTAAAAATAGGTCAAGGTCAACCCAGGGTCACCATTTGTACAAACCATGATGGGCCCGAGTACCATATGCTACATGCCAAGTTTCAAGGCCACTGGCCTTATGGTTCTGGAGAAGAAGATTTTTGAAGGCTTTTTACCATATATGGGCATGGCGGCCATCTTGGTCATGTGATCCAGACACCGCGAACAAACTTTCGTTCCCCCATCCCACTGAGGCTCGATATGAAATTTGGCTTTGATTGGCCCTGCAGTATAGGAGAAGAAGATCTTTAAAAATGGTGGACGGATGGACGGACGGACGGCGGACGGACGGACGACGGACCATGGCTATACTATAAGCTCACCTATGAGCCTAAAGGCTCAGGTGAGCTAAAATCCATTATTTTCACTTTTTCCTATGCAAAAGCCTAAGTCAGCATATTTGACATTACTGTAAAATAGGTCAAGTTCAACCCAGGGTCACCATTTGAACAAATTATGATAGGCCCGAGTACCATATGCTACATGCCAAGTTTCAAGGCCATTGGCCTTACGGTTCTTGAGAAGAAGAATTTCGAAGTGTTTTACCATATATGGGCGTGGTGGCCATCTTGGTCATGTGATCTAAACCATATTGGCAGCTTTTCATTTGTTCAACTCCCAAAGGCTCCATATTGAATTTCACTTCAATTGGCTCAGTAGTTTCTGAGAAAAAATGTTTGAAATATGGAACCTGCGTGACCTTGGTCTAAGGTCAATTAATGACCTTGACCTTTCTTACACATAGATCTTCATGTATTCAGCTACTTTACCTTATCTACTAATTTTGGTGACAGTGTCTTCAATGGTTTCCTAAAAATCCATTATTTTCACTTTTTCCCATGCAAAAGCCTAAGTCGGCAAATTTGACATTGCTGTAAAATAGGTCAAGGTCAACTCAGGGTCACCATTTGTACAAACTATGATGGGCCTGAGTACCATATGCTACATGCCAAGTTTCAAGGCCATTGGCCTTACGGTTCTGGAGGAGAAGAATTTTTAAGGCTTTTTACCATATACGGGCGTGACGGCCATTTTGGTCATGTGATCTAGACCGTATTGGCATTTTTTCATTTGTTCAACTCACAAAGGCTCCATATTAAATTCTACTTAAATTGGCTCAGCAGTTTCGGAGAAAAAAATGTTTGAAATATGGATCCTGAATGACCTTGGTCTAAGGCCAATGAATGACCTTGACCTTTCTGACCCATAGATCTTCATGTATTCAATTACTTTACCTGATTTACAAGTTTTGTTGACACTGTCTTCAATGGTTTCCTATAAATCCATTATTTTCACTTTGCCCCATGCAAAAGCCTAAGTCGGAAAATTTGACATTGCTGTAAAAAAGGTCAAGGTCAACCCAGGGTCACCATTTGTACAAACCATAATGGGCCCGAGTACCATATGCTACATGCCAAGTTTCAAAGCCACTGGCCTTATGGTTCTGGAGAAGAAGATTTTTGAAAGTTTTTTACCATATATGGGTATGGTGGCCATCTTGGTCAAGTGATCCAGACCCGCAAACAAGGCCAATGAATGACCTTGACCTTTCTGATCCATATACATTCATGTATTCAGTTACTTTACCTGATCTACAAATTTTGGTGACACTGCCTTCAATGGTTTCCTATAAATCCATTATTTTAACTTTGCCCCATGCAAAAGCCTAAGTCGACAAATTTGACATTGCTGTAAAATAGGTCAAGGTCAACCCAGGGTCACCATTTGTACAAACCATGATGGGCCAGAGTACCATATGCTACATGCCAAGTTTCAAGGCCACTGGCCTTATGGTTCTGGAGAAGAAGATTTTTGAAGGCTTTTTACCATATATGGGCATGGCGGCCATCTTGGGTCTAAGGCCAATGAATGACCTTGACCTTTATCACCCATAGATCTTCATGTATTCAGTTACTTTACCTGATCTACAAATTTTGGTGACACTGTCTTCAATGGTTTCCTATAAATCCATGATTTTCACTTTGCCCCATGCAAAAGCCTAAGTCGGCAAATTTGACATTGCTGTAAAATAGGTCAAGGTCAACCCAGGGTCACCATTTGTACAAACCATGATGGGCCCGAGTACCATATGCTACATGCCAAGTTTCAAGGCCACTGGCCTTATGGTTCTGGAGAAGAAGATTTTTGAAGGCTTTTTACCATATATGGGCATGGCGGCCATCTTGGTCATGTGATCCAGACACCGCGAACAAACTTTCGTTCCCCCATCCCACTGAGGCTCGATATGAAATTTGGCTTTGATTGGCCCTGCAGTATAGGAGAAGAAGATCTTTGAAAATGGTGGACGGATGGACGGATGGACGACGGACGGACGGACGACAGACCATGGCTATACTATAAGCTCACCTATGAGCCTAAAGGCTCAGGTGAGCTAAAAATCCATTATTTTCACTTTTTCCTATGCAAAAGCCTAAGTCAGCATATTTGACATTACTGTAAAATAGGTCAAGTTCAACCCAGGGTCACCATTTGAACAAATTATGATAGGCCCGAGTACCATATGCTACATGCCAAGTTTCAAGGCCATTGGCCTTACGGTTCTTGAGAAGAAGAATTTCGAAGTGTTTTACCATATATGGGCGTTGTGGCCATCTTGGTCATGTGATCTAGACCATATTGGCAGCTTTTCATTTGTTCAACTCCCAAAGGCTCCATATTGGATTTCACTTCAATTGGCTCAGTAGTTTCTGAGAAAAAATGTTTGAAATATGGAACCTGCGTGACCTTGGTCTAAGGTCAATTAATGACCTTGACCTTTCTTACACAAAGATCTACATGAATTCAGCTACTTTACCTTATCTACTAATTTTGGT
The DNA here is from genome assembly GCA_963580285.1 of Lucinisca nassula. Taxonomy (NCBI): domain Eukaryota; kingdom Metazoa; phylum Mollusca; class Bivalvia; order Lucinida; family Lucinidae; genus Lucinisca; species Lucinisca nassula. The sequence continues at coordinate 54,595,105 of OY757024.1, forward strand.
GACAGTGTCTTCAATGGTTTCCTAAAAATCCATTATTTTCACTTTTTCCCATGCAAAAGCCTAAGTCGGCAAATTTGACATTGCTGTAAAATAGGTCAAGGTCAACTCAGGGTCACCATTTGTACAAACTATGATGGGCCTGAGTACCATATGCTACATGCCAAGTTTCAAGGCCATTGGCCTTACGGTTCTGGAGGAGAAGAATTTTTAAGGCTTTTTACCATATACGGGCGTGACGGCCATTTTGATAATGTGATCTAGACCGTATTGGCATGTTTTCATTTGTTCAACTCACAAAGGCTCCATATTAAATTTTACTTAAATTGGCTCAGCAGTTTCGGAGAAAAAAATGTTTGAAATATGGATCCTGAATGACCTTGGTCTAAGGCCAATGAATGACCTTGACCTTTCTGACCCATAGATCTTCATGTATTCAATTACTTTACCTGATTTACAAATTTTGTTGACACTGTCTTCAATGGTTTCCTATAAATCCATTATTTTCACTTTGCCCCATGCAAAAGCCTAAGTCGGAAAATTTGACATTGCTGTAAAAAAGGTCAAGGTCAACCCAGGGTCACCATTTGTACAAACCATAATGGGCCCGAGTACCATATGCTACATGCCAAGTTTCAAAGCCGCTGGCCTTATGGTTCTGGAGAAGAAGATTTTTGAAGGCTTTTTACCATATATGGGCATGGTGGCCATCTTGGTCAAGTGATCCAGACGCACAAACAAGGCCAATGAATGACCTTGACCTTTCTGATCCATATACATTCATGTATTCAGTTACTTTACCTGATCTACAAATTTTGGTGACACTGCCTTCAATGGTTTCCTATAAATCCATTATTTTCACTTTGCCCCATGCAAAAGCCTAAGTCGACAAATTTGACATTGCTGTAAAATAGGTCAAGGTCAACCCAGGGTCACCATTTGTACAAACCATGATGGGCCCGAGTACCATATGCTACATGCCAAATTTCAAGGCCACTGGCCTTATGGTTCTGGAGAAGAAGATTTTTGAAGGCTTTTTACCATATATGGGCATGGCGGCCATCTTGGTCACGTGATCCAGACCCCGCGAACAAACTTTCGTTCCCCCATCCCACTGAGGCTCCATATGAAATTTCGCTTTGATTGGCCCTGCAGTATAGGAGAAGAAGATCTTTGAAAATGGTGGACGGACGGACGGACGGACTGACGACGGACCATGGCTATACTATAAGCTCACCTATGAGCCTAAAGGCTCAGGTGAGCTAAAAAATCAGATCTTTTCAAAAATTTATTAGTTCATCATCTCATCTTCCCCCAATCAGTCTGTAAAGTGTCTGGGCAACAGCTCTTATGGTTTTTGAGATAGCTTGCTTACATGCTTAAAATGCCCAAAGTTACAAAGGGCCACAACTTAAGAGAAAGATTCTGGATATGTTTTTCAAAAAGTTAATCAGTTCATCTACTCATCATCCAAAATGAGTCTGTAAAATTTCATGGCCATAGCTCAAATTATTTTTGAGATATCTTGCTTACAAGCTTAAAACGCCCAAAGTTGAAGTAAAACAAATCAGATTTTTTTTTCAAAGTTAATAATATTATCTTCTCATTGTTCACAATCAGTCTATAAAAACAAGGGCAATAGCTGTAACGGTTTTTGAGATAGCCTGCCTACAATCTAAAATGCCCAACGTTCCAAAGGGCGATAACTGAAGAAAAAAAATCGGCTTCTTTCCAACGGTTTATCAGTTTATCTACTTATTATCCCGAATGGGTTTGTAAAGTTTCAGGGTAATAGCTCAAGGTAGAAGTAAAACAAAAATCAGGAATCGATACAATAAACTTACTCCACCCATCAAAGACACCAAAGGGAAAGAAACACCAACATTAAGCGACCAGACCATAATGAAAACCTAAACAAAGGCCATAAGGACAGTTACTTTCCCACAAAATGGCCATATGGCCATCCAAAATAAAAATACACAAGTGATACACACAGTAAGTAACAAACAACACCATAAATAAAACGCCACAGAAGAACCGCCTTGGAACGGTCAGTGGAATGATTTCCACTGGGGGGCTTAAATCGATTTTACGTGGCCACAATCCTCGCAAATCGTTTTTGGAATATTGCTTGTAAGCTTTAAATGCCCAAAGTTACAAGGGCCATAACTCAAGTAAAAAGAAAATAAAAAACAGATTTTTTTCAAAAGTTAATCATTTCATCTTCCCATCATCCCCAATCAGTAGGCAAAGTCTCGGCGCAATAGCTCTACCTGTTTTTGAGATATCTTGCTTTCAAGATTAGATATCTTGCCTACAAGCTTACAACACGCGTAGTTTCAAAGGATAAAAACTGAAGTAAAAAAATCAGATTTATTTTTCAAAAGGTATTCAGTTCATCTACACATTGTCTCCAATCAGCTTGCAAAGTTTCAACACAATAGCTATAGAGGTTGTTGAGATATCTTGCTTACAAGCTTAAAGACACATTTTTCGATTACATAACATCCTAATGACCGTTTATTAAAGAATCCAGCATTGAGATAAAATACACTTGGGGTATTCATGCTGTCATACAGGTAGGGGACCAAGAGGGGGTAATAAATTACCTAGGGATATGACTTTGACAAATGACATCTATTCATTTACTCCTTATTTTGATTTGCATGGAAGAAACAACAGCACTTTTTTCGGATTTTATATTTAGTAGCCATTATTTATAATCATTACAGAAAATGCCAATTCAAATATATTGGTAAATTTTTTCCACCAAAAATGATTTTTTTTTCAATGAAATCCTGATAATTTTATTTTTTCTGCTCCAAACATATATATTGTGGGTACTCATTAAAACCCCCTCGGCGAAGCGGTTTAGACGAGTACACACAATTTGTTTTTACAGTGTGATTGCTTCCATGAGGCGGTTCTAACGAGGGCACACAATATATGTTTTTGAGAAAAAAGGAACATGCCCTAAACACCACTTTCTATAGAGAAAATGGAGGTTTAAGGGGTATATATTATTTTCCTTATTTCTGCTCCAAGTCATAGGTTGCGGGTGCTGGTTAGAATCATCTCATTGAGTCATAGGTTGTGGATACTCATTTGAACCGCCCCAATGAGGCGGCTCTAACGAGCACCCACAACCTATGTTTGCAATATAAATAAGAAAAATAATTTAATTGTTTTTGTTTTTTTTAGTTTTAAACTTGAAAAGGTGAAAAATAAAATCTTATTTTTTTTTCTCTATTGAGATATGATGTTGTCTAAAACAAAGAACATATTTTATAGTTCCATCTTGAATGAAACTATAAAATGCTAATGTTTTAGACATTATATGATTTGTGTATCACATACTTTCAACCAAAATAAAATAAATAAATAAAATAAATAAATAAAGGTAAATTGATTGATTAAATTTTGAGGTTAATCAATTCAATTACCTTGTTTGTTTACTTCTTTGCACTTTTGAGTAAAGGAAACAATGAATATCAGAGTTTTTATTCACTTTATTTTTAAATAAAAAAGAAGTTATTTAAACAATATGTTGTTGGAAACAATCTCAGTAAATTATACTATCACTCAAGTACCCTTATTGAGCCCCCTATTAAATAAGAAATATGCTCATAATCACCTCATAATCACTTCGATAAGATAAGCCTTTGATGTGCACTATGGTCCAAAGGAAATGTTTATTGGAGATCATTAGACAGGCCACCCCTTTTATATAAGGAAAAAAATGTGTCTTTAAAACGCCTAAAGTTGCAATTGGCCATAACTCAAGAAAGAAAATTTCGGAATTTTTACCAAAAGTTAATCAGTTCATCTACTCATCATCCCGAATTATTCTGTAAAGTTTCAGGGCAAAAGCCCGAATCAGTTTTGAGATATCTTGCTTACAAGCTTAAAACGCAAAAGGTTTCAAAGGGCCATTACTCAAGTAAAAAAGTCAGATTTTTTTCAAAAGTTTATCAGTTCATCTTCTCATGATCCCCATTCAGTATGTAAAGTTTCAGCGCAATAGTTCTTATGGTTTATGAGATATCTTGCTTACAATATTTCAAAGCAATATTTTTCAAAGGGGCATAACTCCAAAAAAGGGGCATAATCATGATGAGAAAACACAAAAAAAAAACAAAAAAAAAAAAAAAAAACACGGGTCATTTATTTTTCTAGCATGCAAGGTTCAAAAGTTATGCTATGCAATAAAAAGCGGGACAGACGGACGGACGGAAAGAAGGGCGGGCGGACGAACATGGCAAAACAATCTGCCCTCACAGCTTCTTCGAAGTTGGGGGCATTATGACATCAAGCCCTGTCGTCCAATGGAACAAATAGGGTTTATAAGCATGGACGGTCCCACTCGCACCGCTTTGCCGTGTAAGAAATACGTGTAAGAAATATAATGTGTTTTCTCTGTTTATATGTTCTGTTTTTCTCTCAATAGATACCGGTGTTAATTTTTGTCAAACATTTCTCAGGAGTTTTATGATGATGTAACATCAGGTTAACAGGTCCTGTAATGAACACCATCGAAATTGCCACTGTGTATATTAAACTGTCACACATTTGATCCCAAATTCAGAAAATTGGCTTAAATTAGGAAAGTGTAAGATACTTTGTCAGTTCTAGTTAATTGTTCAATCAGCATGGACAAAGTTCTTCCGTTTAATTGTACGTCATCATAGTCTGCAACAGTCCACTGTCATTGTTGTGAAATGGCGACACAGTGTTATGCTGATCCTGCATGGCATGATTGGGACTCGATGTTTTTAAGGAAAATAAATATTTTTGCTCCCGTAAACCCAAGGTTTGCTATACAAAGTCTGGGTTAAAAGGAATGAATGAATATAGGTGTTACCGTAATGCGGAGCATTTTGATCGGGGTCCAAACTGTTTGCAACAATGGTGTTAATTGTAACAATCAGACGACAAAGCTCGGCCCCGCCCATCGGGGCTTGGTGAAATAGATTACGCTGCATGATGCCATCGCGCAGAGCTTATACCGACTGCACGTGAGTACCGGTAAACCGCTTAGAGCACCTAAGTCGGCCCATGAAAAGTGATGCGAGTCAGACCGTTCATGCTTATATTCCCTATTGTTTTCATTGAGCGATAGGGCTTAATAAGTCATTACATCTCAGTGTCGGGTAAAAAACAAAGACAAACAAACGAAGGATAATAATAAATCGAACATTTGGTATTAAATTTCCCGCAAGCCCAGTGTTTTATTTTTGTGCTTTTTTATATGTGTTTTTTCTCCGCTAAACGCGGTTAAATTCATTTTCAATTAAAGCAATCGGTCAAATTTTCTCCGTGAACCTCCGCGAATTTTCTTTGCGAAATCAGGAGAAATTTTTTTCTCGCGCATTGTTTTTTCTCGTGGTTTCGCGGACAAAATGGCCGATTTCGCGTTAGTTGGGTTCTCCGCGAAACAAAAATATGGGTTGTAATGTTGACTGGTCTGTATATGAGTGCATTCCCCGGAAATACGTGTATGCCTATATATTAAAGGTCATTTCTTTCTTATGGTCCAGAACAAATAATACGCATTGTAATTCCTGCACATGCTTTAATAAACACACATCCATGCTTTTTGCAAAGAACATTTGGCATCGGTTACAATTAATGCAGAAAAGTCCAAAAGGTCAGTTAAAGCTCACAGAGGATCACATTTATTATTTTTGAGTTCGGAATCAAGATGAGGTCAATTCTAATAAACAAAAACATAGTAAATACTCGGTAAATGTCTTTATGTAGAGGGCCATGAATCGCTTACCTGATCCATAGTGCATCAAGTGGGGCCCGGGGATGGGCCATTATTAGCCACAGGGCTATAATTTGCATAATATTGAGTGAGGTCTAAAAGGTCAAGCTTCATACCAAATATCAAAGACCTGAGCTTTCTGGTTTCAAACAAGAACATTTTTAAAAGGGTTTTAAAATTTCTTTGAAGCTTTTAGCTCAACTTCTAGATATTTGGATGGTTTATAAAATATTGATAATACCTTTTTTGATTGTTTGATCAGTCAAATTTACCCCCCACCCCAGTACTTCAGTTGAATAAAGCAAATTCTTCTGATACCGAGGCCCCGTTTTTGGATTTACATCTATGTATTGTAGATGGGTTTGTTTCTTGATTTTGATTTTGAGATTGTTAGTTTTCCGTTTTTGGATGGTGATGTTCCTCGTGCGCCATCCTATGGCGTTTATATTTCGCAATTAATTAGATTTGTTAGAGTAAGTAGTCATGTAACTGACTTCAACACTCGTAATAAATTGCTAACGGGTAAACTTCTAAATCAGGGTTATCGGTACCATAAACTACGAAAAGCCTTTTCAAAATTTTATAGACGTCATTCTGATTTAATTTCTAAATTCAATATTGAACTTAAATCTCTTCTGCAACAAGGTCTATCGGAACCCGACTTTTATGGTGACTTAGTATATGGATTCAGAAAAATATATACAACGGCAATTACTTCAGCACCCAATTTCGTAAAATCATTCCTCGATATAAAAAGATTGGGTACAACATAAATGTTATATGACAGACTGTATGCATGGTAGTTAATCCAATCACGGTTGACAACTTTGCTTCCCTCTTTTATTGCAAGCCGTTGGGTCAGGCCTCAGATTCTATGACGGCTCCAACGTAAAGGCTTATGTTGTTTGGTACCTGATGCTCTGTCTCTGGTCAGGTCCATCGGAGTCTAACTGTTGCTTTTCTTTTGAGCCAACATTTCAGTGGTTTCTTGCTGTCGGGTCCTCACCGTTGTTTCATCTCTGTGGCTGTTTGATTTTTTTTTTGTTCACGGAGATGTTGCGCTGATGAGTTAGGAGGCCTTCGTGCGGACTGAACAAATTATTTGTTTTAATCGTGACTTGATTAAGAGCGACGATTGTGGCCACGTAAAATCGATTTAAGCCCCCCACCCCCAGTAGAATTTGTTTCAGCTGACCGTTCCAAGGCGGTTCTTCTGTCGCGGTTTATTTTTGTTATGGTTTGTCAATGGGTGTTTGTGTCGCTTATATTATTTTATTTTGGATAGCCTATTGTAGTTGGCCATCCAATCCCCAAAAAGATTGATATTTTTACTTCTGATGGCAACATTGAGTAGAGTATGGCACCCATGCTAAATGTAGTCCTTGATGTGTGTTAACAATCATAGGGGTGGATGCCACGTCCTAAAATGCGTTTGAGGCTCAGAAGTAGGTCAAGGTCAAATGAGTGCAAAATAAACATGAAACTACTCATAACTCTCTTTTAACAAAAAATTGGAGAAATTGCTTGCTTTAAATCACAATAAAACTACTCAGGTGCAGTGAACAATGGAAAATTATTTTAAATGTACCCTCAAAATATGTCAATCTTATAGGTCAGGGGTCATTTAAGTACAAAACTCTTGAAAAATGGATGTTTTTCAATCAAATTTTGTCATATTTAGCATAAGGATGTGTTGATGACCAGTATTTATTATCAAAATATTAAAAAATACATTTGTTACATGTATTTGATTGTCAAAGACAGATTTAAATTCTTTAAGTTGGCATCCAAGATGGCTGTCAGACAGTTATTGACTTCTATTATAAAAACAGAAGTGAAGGCAATGATCAGGAATCGATACGATTAACCCACAGCTGCCATCAGTGGCACCAAAGGAAAATAAACACAAACATGAAACAACAGACCCTAATGGAGACATCAATAGCAGAAAGCCAAAAGGACAGTTACTTTCCCACAAAATGGCCAATTGGCTATCCAAAACAAAATAATTTAAGCGATACACACACTCAAAGACCAACCACAACAAAAATAAATCGCGACTGAAGAACCGCCATGGAACGGTCAGTGAAACGAATTCCATTTGGTGCGAGGGAGGGTGTGTGTGTGTGTGTGGGGGGGATTAATTGATTTTACGCAGCTGCAATCCTCGCCCTTACTTCCGTCGCGATTTAGACAAATAATTTGTTCAGTCCGCATGAAGGCCTCCTCACACATCAGTGCAACATCTCCGAGAACACAATAATCAAACATTCACAAAGATGAAACGGTGAGGACTGGACGAGCAAAAGAAAACCTAGTTAGACTCCGATGGGCCCGACCGGATAAAGAGCATCAGGCACAAACCAACACTACATAAATTAAATTCTCTCTAATTTATGAAAAAGCCTTTACGCTGGAACCGTCAGAGAGTCTGAGGCTGACATGACCCACTGGCGTGCAATTAAAGAGGGAAGCAAAGTTGTTCACCGTGATTTGGTTGACTACCAGCATGTAGTCTCTCGTATTACATTTATGTTGTACCCAATCTTTTCATGTGGAAGAACGATTTTACGAAATTGCGTGCTGAAGTCGTTGCAATTATATATATTTTTTGAATTTATATTCTAAGTGTACATAAAATGCGGTTCCCGATAGACCTTGCTGCCGAAGAGATTTAAGCCCAACACCGAATTTTGAAATTAAATCGGAATGACGTCTATAAAAATTTGAAAAGGCTTAACGTAGTTTATGATACCGATAGCCCTGATTAAGAAGTTTACCCGTTAACAATTTATTACGAGTGTTGAAGTAAGTTACATGACTAGGGACTCTGGCAAATTGAATTAATTTGTGAAATATAAACGCCATAGGATGCCGCACGATGAAAATAAACATCCAAGAAAGGAAAATTTTAAATCTCAAAATCAAAATCATCGCGTTTATCATAAATTTAGACAGATGTAAATCCAAAATTGGTGCCTCGGTATCAGAAGAATTTGCTTTTTTTAACTGAAGAACTGGGGGGGGGGGGGTAAAGTTGACTGATCCAACCGTCGAAATAGGTATGTAGGTATTGTCAATATTTAATAAGTTATACAAATATCTAGAAGTCGAGCTAAACGCTTCAATGATTTCAGATTGGTTTTCAAAAATAATAAGTAGACAAACTTGAAGCACGAAAACATCTGGATTTCAATTTATTTAAAGTAGAAGTAAAACAAAGATCAGGAATCGATACAATTAACTTACTCCACCCATCAAAGACACCAAAGGGAAAGAAACACAAACACGAAGCGACCAGACCATAATGGGAACCTAAACAAAGGGAGGCCATAAGGACAGTTACGTTCCCACAAAATGGCCAAATGGCCATCATAAATGAAAAGACACAAGTGATACACACAGTAAGTAACAAACAACAACATAAATAAACCGCCACAGAAGAACCGCCTTGGAACGGTCAGTGGAAAGAATTCCACTGGGGGCTTAAATCGAGTTTACATGGCCATCATCCTCGACCTCAGATTACCGCTGTAGTGCGGTATACACTAATTTTGTTTAGTCCACATGAAGGCTTCCTAACTCATCAGTGTAACATCTCCGAGAACATACAAATAAAAAACTACAGAGATAAAACAAGGTTGAGTACTCTACAGCATACAACAACAGAATTGCTGGAGCAAAAGAAAACCAACAGTTAGGCTCCGACGGCCCGACCAAAGACGGAGCATCAGGCGCCAACCAACATAAAGAATACTAAAATAAAATAAAATTCCATTAATGTTTTTACGCTGGAACCGTCATATAATCTTAAGCCCGACCAACCGGTGTGCAATCAAAGAGGGAAGCAAAGTTGCAAACCGTGATTGGGTTAACCACCATGCATGCAGTCTGTTTTATAACATTTATGTTGTACCCGATCTTTATATATCGACGAACGATTTTACGAAATTGGGTACTGAAGTCATTACAGGCATTTATTTTTTCTAAATTTATATACTAAGTCACCATAGAATTCGGGTTCCGGTAGGCCTTGTTGCAGAAGTGTTTTAAGTCCAACATTGAATTTTGAAACCAAATCAGAATGACGTCTATAAAACTTAGAAAAGGCTTTACGTAGTTTATGATACCGATACCCCTGATTAAGAAGTTTAGCGGTTAATAATTTATTACGAGTTTTGAAGTCGGATACATGACTAGATACTCTAGCGAATCGAATTAACTGCGAAATATAAACCAACCTTCATTAGATTTGTATAGATCAAAACAGACGTCTCCCTAATCTTTCAAAGAATATTTAATCATATGTTTTATATGGCAGTAAACATGAAGTTAATAATTTTGAAAGTTCAGTGGGGGTACAAGAGCTTGAATTTGCAGTAAACCTTGCTTTGTAAGGTCTTTTATGATGTTTAGTTAACCAATATAACGTAGTAAGTCTGTCTTGGCCTTCCGGAACACATACAGCAAACTTGGTGGCTGAATGACAAATAACTGCTATGGAATGCCCTGAATGTAAATACAGTTATATCTTCAACAGTTTGCATGATAAATACATTTTGGAAAATTGCTAACTTGTGCTTACCTAAATATGTATTGAGATACAATAAAACTGTCGTAGATGACACCCAAGATGGCTGCCAGATTATTACATGTTCATGCATTCTAGCAATCCATTTGTCTAGCAATTAGAGTTACCCACTTTTTGTACTATTTAATGCATCCAGAAGTCACTGACAGCTTGTGCATACAGTGAAGTTGAAATGGTTTGCTATTTATATATGACTAAGTCTATCATTTCAAATTATGCAGAAGAAATCTCGTATCAATGATATCGGAGAAACCCCTATTTGGTTTGCATTGCATAGACGTGTCAATGTTAAAGTAAAAACAGTAATCATATGGGCGCAAACGCGAATACATATGATATGCATTGTCACAGTTAGCTGTTACCCTGTACATTGTAGTGGTCTGACTGGCTCTTAAAATGAAGTGGCACCTTGTAAAATACAAATTTGGAATAGTGTTAAACACTTAAATTTGGCGGCAGCATATTTGGCGGTTTTTATGATTAGCCCTTTTCACTGATTTATATTTTAGTGGTTTTTCGATTTTCGAAGAAAAGAAATCGGTCGAATCTCCAAAGCCGTGTAAGATGACAAAAAATTCATTCGAGTTGATCATCAACATCGTCATGCGGAAACTGCAGTAATTTATTAAATATTTTGTGTTCACTGCATGATTAACCCAATGTGCTGCCTTGATAATCCAAATGCCTGTCTGGAGGTGTGTCACTTTCCTCTTATCTGATTGGTTTACCCATTCTATTGAGCTCACAGTTAAAGCCATCAATCAATTACCAATTATATCCACAATTTTCACAATAACTATCAAGGTGTTGCCGTTTTGAGATGTCTTATGACTAGAACATTGTCTTTCTTTATTTCGACTTGTAAAGAAGTAAATACACGTTTTCGTTTGTCACCGATGATGCCTATGTCCGATTGACACATTATAATTGTGATGTGTAGAATAAAGTTTCTACTCTCGCACGGTTTGAGCTTTATTGGTGGATTTTTATTTTGGCGATTTTTTTCCTTGACCGCAAATAGCGTCAAAATAAAATGACAGCCAAAAATATGTGTTTTACAGTAGCTGCACGTGACTTTTGATGATGACCCACTTGTGTTATTATTAGATATATCTTCACTATACCCTATATCCTTGATATATCATTGTGACGATTAATAAGGACTCAGACGATTTGGAATGTTACTTATAATAACGGATGACATGTGAATAATCAACGTATTGTGCAAACTAAACATATTTTGCCAAATTAATACTTAAATGACCTTTGACCTAAGGCTGATTAAGTTGGCCATTATGCTGTAAGTAAAATGTGTGGGTTTTCTGCTTCCTAGATAAGGAAATGGCAACTAATTTGACTTTGTTTCAGTTGACTTACTAGATAGCTCTTTGTACAATAAATATTGATACATTTTTTAAAGAAAATTTGTACTTAAATGACCTTTGACCTTGGTCAAATCTATGGTACACCTTTTTTCTTACTTATGATGCAGCAATTATATGTCCCAAGTACATTGCTGGTGTTTTAATTGACTTCATTTGGTCTGCTTAGATAGAGAGAGGGTACAAATGCCAGTATGTACAAATTGTATTGTATTTTGCACTCATTTGACCTTTGACTTACTTCTGAGGCTCAGGGGCATTTTCAGAAGTGGCATCCACCCCTTTCACTTTTGCAACACACTAAAGAACACAGTTAGCATGGATGCCATACTCTACTCAATTTTGCCATTAAAAGTTTTTTTTGTGGTTTGGATGGCTAACTATTGGCCATTTTGTGGGAAAGTAACTGTCCTTTTGGCTTTCCGCTATTGATGTTTCCATTAGAGTTTCATGTTTGTGTTTCTTTCCATTTGATGTCTCTGGTGGGATCTGTGGGTAAATTGTATCGATTCCTGATCATTTCCTCCACTTCTACTTTCCCTTTATTAAAATGCAAAGCAGAAGTAAAACAAAGATCAGGAATTGATACAATTAACTTACTCCACCCATAAAAGACACCAAAGGGAAAGAAATACAAACATTAAGCGACCAGACCATAATGGAAACCTAAACAAAAGAAGGCCATAAGGACAGTTACTTTCCCACAAAATGGCCATATGGCCATCCAAAATAAAAAGACAAAAGTGATACACACAGTAAGTAACAAACAACAACATAAACTAGAGCTGTCAGAGGATCTGACTATAGCCCCGCTTCAGCGCTGTCAGAGAAGAAAGTTATTTAAGCTGCAGAGAAAACAGTTATGAACAAGAAATAACTGTTGAAAATTTTACATTATCTGGAAAAACTCTAAGAGTTGTGAGCCCTTGTCCCTCATTTCAATGAGCATGATACATTACCAGAATGTCCATGTTTATACTAAATTTCATCTTCCATTTTTCAATGTTCAAAGGGTAATAACTCCTAAAGTAGGCAAATCAGAGTCAGGGTTCCTGCGCTCTGCACATTGTCTCATGGTGCTTTACACTTGTGTGAAGTGTCATGAAAATATCTCAAATGGTTTGTGAGTTATGGAGCCGACACAGTCAAAATTGCCTTTTTAAATGTTCAAAGGGCAATAACTCCTAAAGTAGGCAAACCAGAGTTATGGTTCCTGCACTCTGCACATCATCTCAAGGTGCTTTTCATTTATTTGAAGTTTCATGAAAATATCAGAGACGGTTATGGAGCGGACATATTTAAATTGCCATTTTTTAATATTCAAAAGCCTATTACTGAAAAAGTAGACAATCCAGAGTTTGGGTTCCTGCGCTCTGCACACGTAATATGGTGCTTTACATTTGTGTGAAGTTTCATAAAATTATCTCAAACGGTTTTTGAGTTATCGAGCAAAGACGGCTAAAATTGATATTTTTCAATATTCAAAGGGAAATAACTCAAAAATTAGGCAATCCAGAGTTATGGTTCCTGCACTCTGCACACCATCTCATGGTGTTTAATGTTTGTGTGAAGTTTCATGAAAATATATGAATGGGTTTTAAAGTTATGGAGCGGACACGAAAATTGTTAACAGACACAGACAGACACACAGACAGACACACAGAAAATACGAAAACCAGAGTTATGGTTCTTGCGCTCTGCACATTGTCTCATAGTGCTTAACATTTGTGTCAAGTTTCATGAAATTATCTCAAACGGTTTTCGAGTTATGAAGCGGACACTGTTAAAATTGCCATTTTTCAATGTTCAAAGGGCAATAACTCCAAAAATAAGCAATGCAGAGTTATGGTTCCTGCGCTCTGCACATCGTCTCATAGTGCTTAACATTTGTGTGAAGTTTCCTAAAAATATCTCAAACGGTTTTCGAGTTATGAAGCGGACACAATTAAAATTGCCATTTTTCAATGTTCAAAGGGCAATAACTCCAAAAGTAGGCAATCCACAGTTATAATTCCTTCGCTCTGCACATTGTCTTATGGTGTTTAACATTTGTGTGAAGTTTCATGAAAATATGTTAAGCAGATACAAAGTTATGGAGCCAACACAAATTAACGGAATCACGGAATTACGGAATTACGGAATTACGGAATTACGGAAAATGTTCAAAGGGCAATAACTCCAAAAGTAGGCAATCCACAGTTATAATTCCTTCGCTCTGCACATTGTCTTATGGTGTTTAACATTTGTGTGAAGTTTCATGAAAATATGTTAAGCAGATACAAAGTTATGGAGCCAACACAAATTAACGGAATCACGGAATGACAGAAGGACATGGCAAATCCAATATAGCCCCACTTTTTCAAAGCGGGGCTATAATAAATCGCCACAGAAGAGCCGCCGTGGAACGGTCAGCGGAAGATTTCCACTGGGGGGCTTAAATCGATTTTACGTGGCCACAATCCTCGCCCTTACTTCCGTCGCGATTTAGACAAATAATTTGTTCAGTCCGCATGAAGGCCTCCTAACTCATCAGTGCAACATCTCCGTGAACACAAAAATCAAATAACCACAGAGGTGAGACAACGGTGAGGATTCGACAGCAAGAAACCACTGAAATGCTGGACAAGTAGAGGCAATGATCAGGAATCGATACAAGCAATTGTAAAAGCAATACCTGAGGATTGGATAAATAAGAGCATTAAATGCATTAGTCTATATAAAACCTGTGGGCCAATATCAAAGACCTTTGCATTCAGGTTTTCAAAGGTTTTCCCAATATACGTCTATGTAAAACAAGTGGGCCCCGGGATGGGCCCATTTTTGTCCCCAAGGCTATAATTTGAAAAAATTTGGTAGAGGTCCACTAGATGAAGCTTCATATCAAACATCAAATACCTTGACCTTCTGGTTTCAGACAAAAACATTCTCAAAGGTTTTCCATATGTAAGTCTATGTAAAAGCAGTGGCCACCGGGTGGGCCCACTTTTGGTCTGAGGGCTATAATTTGAACAATCTTGGTAGAGTTATACTAGACAAAGCTTCATACCAAATATCAAAGACCTGAGCCTGCTGGTTTCAGGCAAGAAGATTTTTAAAGGTTTTCCCACTATAAGTCTATGTAAAAGCAGTGGGCCCCGAGGTGGAGCCATTTTTGGCCCAGCGCTTTAACTTGAACAATCTTGGTCGAGGTCCACTAGACAAAGCTTCATACTAAATATCAAATAACTGAGCCTTCTGGATAACTAGATTTTTATAGGTTTCCCTATATAAGACGATGTAAAACTGAAGGGCACCGGAGCGGGGGCATATTTCGCGCGCGCCCGGGCAATAATTTGAACAATCTTGATAGATATCCAAAAGACGAAGCTTCATACCAAATGTTAAACACCTGAGCCTTCTGGTTTCAGACAAGAAGATTTTCAAATGCTTCCCCTATATAAGTATATGTAAAACCAAAGTGCCCAGGGACGGGGGAATGTTTGGACCCAGGGCTATAATTTGAACAATCTTGAGAGAGATAAACCAGGCGAAGCTTCATACCAAATATCAAACATCTAGACCTTCTGGTATCAACCGAGAAGAATTTTTAAAGTTTTCCCTATGTAAGCCTATGTACAATTAAAGGGCCCCGGGGTGGGAGCATTTTTGGCCCCATGGCTACAATTTGGACAATCTTGAGCTGCTTTTTTCACTTCTAAAGAGCATAAGGGTTATACACTTTGGTCATGTCAGAGGGCGTGTGGTGCCCTCGTCTTTCTACTTGGCAATATTTATATTATATTCGGTACTAAGTTAATTAGACAAATTGTGGGTATTCCGATGGATACGAATTGCGCACCTCTTGTGGCTGAATTGTTCTTGTATTGTTATGAAAGAGACCTCATGTTGTCGCTTTCCATTGATAACCAATCTGAAATTATTGAAGCTTTTAGCTCAACTTCTAGATATTTAGATGATTTATTAAATATTGATTATACTTATTTCGATGGTTTGATCAGTCAGATTAACCCTCCAGATCTTCAGTTAAATAAAGCAAATTTTTCTGATACCGAGGCCCCGTTTTTCGATTTACATCTATCTATTGTAGATGGGTTTGTTTCGTGCAAAATTTATGATAAACGAGATGACGTTGATTTTGAGATTGTAAATTTTCCTTTTTTTTGATGGTGATGTTCCTCGTGCGCCATCCTATGGCGTTTATATTCGCAGTTAATTCGATTTGATAGAGTGTGTAGTCATGTATCTGACTTCAACACGCGTAATAAATTATTATCGGCTAAACTTCTTAATCAGGGTTATCGGTACCATAAACTATGCAAAGCATTTTCAAAATTTTATAGACGCCATTCTGATTTAATTTCAAAATTAAATATTGGACTTAAATCTCTTCTGCAACAAGGTCTATCGGAACCCAAATGTTATGGTGACTTAATATATAAATTCAGAAAAAAATATAACCGCAATGACTTCAGCACACAATTTCGTAAAATAATTCTTCGATATAAAAAGATTGGGTACAACATGGATGTTAAACGACAGAATGCATGCATGGTAGTTAACCCAATCACGGTTGGCAACTTTGCTCCACTCTTTAATTGCACGCCGGTGGGTCAGGCCTTAGATTCTATGACGGTTCCAACGTAAAGGCTTATTGAGAATTACAGAGATCTAACTCAAGGTAATGTTGGTTGGGGCCTGATGCTCTGTCTCTGGTCGGGCCCATCGGAGTCTAACTGATGGTTTTCTTTTGCGCCAGCATTTCAGTGGTTTTCTGCTGTCGAGTCCTCACCGTTGCCTCACCTCTGTGGTTCTTTGATTATTTGTGTTCACGGAGATGTTGCACTGATGAGTTAGGAGGCCTTCATGCGGACGGAACAAATTATTTGTCTAAATCGCGACGGAAGTAAGGGCGAGGATTGTGGCCACGTAAAATCGATTTATGCCCCAAAGTGTAATTCTTTCCACTGACCGTTCCAAGGCGGTTCTTCTGTGGCGTTTTATTTATGTTGTTGTTTGTTACTACTCACTGTGTGTATCACTTGTGTCTTTGTTTAATTTTGGATGGCCATTTGGCCATTTTGTGGGAGAGTTACTGTCTTAGGGTCATCCTTTGTTTAGGTTTTCATCATGGTCTGATCGCTTCATGTTTCTGTTTCTTTCCCTTTGGTGTCTTTGATGGGGGGAGTAAGTTAATTGTATCGATTCCTGATCTTTGTTTTACTTCTACTTTGGTAGAGGTCCATTAGATGAAACTTCACACCAAATATCAAAGACCTGGGCCTTGCGGTTTCAAAGAAGATTTTTTTTTAATTTTTCCTATAAAGTCAATGTAAACCAAATGGCCCATGGCGGTGGTATTTTTGGCCAGAGGGCTATAATTTGAACACTTGATACAGGTCCACCAAATGAAGCTTCACACCGATATCAAAGACCTGAGCCTTGCTGTTTCCGAGTAGAAACTTTTTTAAAGATTTTTCCTATATAAGCCAATGTAAAACCAAAGGGCCCCGGGTCTTGGGCGTTTTTGGCACAAGGGCTATAATTTGAACAATATTGGTAGAGGTCCACTAGATGAAGCTACTCATAAAATGTCAAAGACCTGGGCCTTGTGGTTTCATGGGAGATTTTTTCATGTACAAGTCAGTGTAAAACAAAAGGGGTCCTCGGCGGGGGCATTTTTGGCCCCAGGGCAATAATTTGAATAAACTTGATAGAGGCCTACAAGTCGAAGCTTCATTCCAAATGTCAAACACCTGTGCCTTCTGGTTTTAGACAAGAACATTTTTAAAAGTCTTTCCTATATAAGTCAATGTACAACCAAAGGGCCCAGGGTCGGGGGCATTTTTGGTCCCGGGGCTATAATTTGAACAATCTTGACAGAGGTCCACAAGACGAAGCTTCATACCGTATATCAAACACCTGAGCCTCCTGGTCTAAGACAAGAACAATTTTAAAGGTTTTCCCTATATTATTCTATGTGAAACTTTAACAGTGACCCGAGAATATTTCTGTGAAATTATTTCAAATTTAGTCTAACCATTAAGGATTTGAATAGAAGTGGCAGGCAATAAAAGGGGGAGCGGGTGCTTTGAGAAATTTTTGTTTAACAGTGACCCGAGAAATATTTCTGTGAAATTATTTCAAATTTAGTCTTCCTATTAAGGATTTGAATAGAAGTGAAGGCAATAATCAGGAATCGATACAATTAACCCACAGCTCCCATCACAGACACCAAGGGAAAGACTCACAAACATGAATCAACTAGACCGTAATGGAAATATCACAAGCGGAAAGCCAAAAGGACAGTTACGTTCCCCACAATATGGCAGATTGGCTATCCATAACAAAATAATATAAGCGATACACACACACACACACAGAGACAAGCCATCACAAAAATAAACCACGACAGAAGAACCGCCCTGGAACGGTCAATGAAACGATTCCATTTTGGGGCTCATATCGAGTTTACGTGACCACAATCCTCGCCCTTACTTCCCTTACGATTTAGACAAATAATTTGTTCGGTCCGCATGAAGTCCTCCTAACTCATAAGTGCAACATCTCCGTGAGGACTCGACAACAAGAAAACAATGAAACGCTGAAGCAAAAGAAACCCAACAGTTTGGCTCGGATGGGCCCAACCACAGACAGAGCATCAGGCACCAACCAACATTACATACAATTAGATTATCTCTTATTCTCAGTAAGCCTTTACGCTTGAACCGTCATAGAATCTGTGTCCTGACCAACCCACCCAGCCATTTTAAAGTTTATTTATTTTTAGTTCTGATACCTTTCATATTCAGACGAGCAAGAGGATTTTAAGCAACTTTGTCAGAGGGTGGCCGTTGGAACATTCCCTCAAAATTGTTTTCTCTATGAGACTGCTGTCTTCCAGGGTTCACTTGAATGTCGCTGTCTGTGCACCTTGTGGATATTGAGGGTCAGGAAGTTGGCATCAGAAGCTAGACATGAGTCGATATTTCCCTTTGACAATACCGACAATACAGAACAGACGTAGAAACAGAAAATAACACTGACCTAGATATGGATAGAAATATGAATAAAAGAAAAAAAAAAGAGATAAATGCCCTTTGCCTCCTTCACGATACAAGATATTATGGTTGCATAGTGTGCCAAGTTTGACGGTTCTAGCTGTTTTGGTTCTCGAGAAATCTTTGATGAAAATTTTCAGTTAATGGAGGGAGGAAGAGAAGACGCACGGGCGGAAAGACAGGATAACCACTATACGCCAACTCTTTTACAAAGTGGGCTTAAAATAACATCTTAACTGCCCGGTCCTACCGATCTTATCTATGACTATTATAAAACACCTGAACTAACCCACCTTACCAATCTTATATATGACTACTATAAAAAACCTGAACTGATCCCCCCTAACAATCTAATAAATGATCACTATGAAACACCTGAACTGACCCTCCCTAACAGTCTTATCTGTGACTTTTATAATACACCTGAACTCACCCACCCTAACAATCTTATATATTTCTTCTATAAAACACCTGACCTGGCCCACCCTAACAATCTTATCTGTGACTACTATAAAACACTTGAACTGACCCACCCTACCAATCTTAACTGTGACTACTATAAAACACCTGACCTGGCCCACCCTAACAATCTTATCTGTGACAACTATAAAACACTTGAACTGACCCACCCTACCAATCTTAACTGTGACTACTATAAAACACTTGACCTGGCCCACCCTACCAATCTTAACTGTGACTACTACAAAACACTTGACCTGCCCCACCCTAACAATCTTATCTGTGACTACTATAAAACACCTGACCTGCCCCACCCTAAAAATCTTATCTGTGACTACTACAAAACACTTGACCTGCCCCGTCCTAACAATCTTATCTGTGACTACTATAAAACACCTGACCTGCCCCACCCTAACAATCTTGTCTGTGACTACTATAAAACACTTGAAATGCCCAATCCTAACGATCGTATCTGTGACAACTATAAAACACCTGACCTGCCCCGCCCTAACAATCTTATCTGTGACTACTATAAAACACCTGACCTGCCCCGCCCTACCAATCTTATCTGTGACTACTATAAAACACTTGAAATGCCCAATCCTAACGATCGTATCTGTGACTACTATAAAACACCTGACCTGCCCCACCCTAACAATCTTATCTGTGACTACTATAAAACACCTGACCTGCCCCGCCCTAACAATCTTATCGGTGACTACTATAAAACACCTGACCTGCCCCGCCCTACCAATCTTATCGGTGACTACTATAAAACACCTGACCTACCCCACCCTAACAATCTTATCTGTGACTACTATAAAACACCTGACCTGCCCCGCCCTAACAATCTTATCGGTGACTACTATAAAACACCTGACCTGCCCCGCCCTACCAATCTTATCGGTGACTACTATAAAACACCTGAACTGCCCCACCCTAACAATCTTATCTGTGACTACTATAAAACACTTGAACTGACGCACACTACCAATCTTATCTGTGACTACTATAAAACACCTGACCTGCCCCACCCTAACAATCTTATCTGTGACTACTATAAAACACCTGACCTGCCCCGCCCTACCAATCTTATCTGTGACTACTACAAAACACTTGACCTGCCCCACCCTAACAATCTTATCGGTGACTACTATAAAACACCTGCACTGGCCAACCCTAACAATCTTATCTGTTACTACTATAAAACACCTGAACAGCCCCACCCTAACAATCTTATCTGTTACTACTATAAAACACCTGAACTACCCCACCCTAACAATCTTATCTGTGACTACTATAAAACACTTGAAATGCCCAACCCTAACGATCGTATCTGTGACTACTATAAAACACCTGATCTGCCCCGCCCTAAAAATCTTATCTGTCACTACTATTAAACACCTGATCTGCCCCGCCCTACCAATCTTAACTGTGACTACTATAAAACACTTGAACAGCCCCACCCTAACAATCTTATCTGTGACTACTATAAAACACCTGATCTGCCCCGCCCTACCAATCTTAACTGTGAATACTATAAAACACCTGAACTGACGCACACTACCAATCTTATCTGTGACTACAATAAAACAACTGAACTGCCCCACCCTAACAATCTCATCTGTGACTACTATAAAACACCTGAACTGACCCACCCTACCAATCTTAACTGTGACTACTATAAAACACCTGACCTGGCCCACCCTACCAATCTCATCTGTGACTACTATAAAACACCTGAACTGACCCACCCTACCAATCTTAACTGTGACTACTATAAAACACCTGACCTGCCCCACCCTAACAATCTTATCTGTGACTACTATAAAACACTTGAAATGCCCAGCCCTAACGATCGTATCTGTGACTACTATAAAACAACTGAACTGCCCCACCCTAACAATCTTATCTGTGACTACTATAAAACAACTGAACTGCCCCACCCTAACAATCTTATCTGTGACTACTATAAAACACCTGATCTGCCCCGCCCTACCAATCTTAACTGTGACTACTATAAAACACCTGACCTGGCCCACCCTACCAATCTTAACTGTGAGTACTATTAAACACCTGAACTGCCCCACCCTACCAATCTTAACTGTGACTACTATAAAACACCTGAAATGCCCAGCCCTAACGATCGTATCTGTGACTACTATAAAACACTTGAACTGCCCCACCCTAACAATCTTATCTGTGACTACTATAAAACACTTGAAATGCCCAGCCCTAACGATCGTATCTGTGACTACTATAAAACACTTGAACTGCCCCACCCTAACAATCTTATCTGTGACTACTATAAAACACCTGATCTGCCCCGCCCTAACAATCTTATCTGTCACTACTATAAAACACCTGATCTGCCCCGCCCTAACAATCTTATCTGTCACTACTATTAAACATCTGATCTGCCCCGCCCTACCAATCTTAACTGTGAATACTATAAAACATCTGATCTGCCCCGCCCTACCAATCTTAACTGTGAATACTATAAAACACCTGAACTGACGCGCACTACCAATCTTATCTGTGACTACAATAAAACACCTGAACTACCCCACCCTAACAATCTTATCTGAGACTACTATAAAATACCTTAACTGCCCCACACTACCAATCCTATCTGCGACTACTATAAAGCACCTGAACTGCCCGCCCTACCAATCTTAACTGTGACTACTATAAAACACCTGAACTGACCCGCCCTACCAATCTCATCTGTGACTACTATAAAACACCTGAACTGACCCATCCTACAAATCTTATATGTGAATTCTATAAAACACATGAACTGACCCACCCTGACAATCTTATCTGTGAATACTATCAAAACACATGGACTGCCCATCCTATCAATCTTATCTGTGACTACTATAAAACACTTGATCTGCCCCGCCCTACCAATCTTATCTGTGACTTCTATAAAATAACTGAACCGTCCACCCTAACAATCTCATCTGTGACTTCAATAAAACATCTGAACTGCCACTATCTGAGACTACTATAAAATACCTGAACTGCCCACCCTAACAATCTTATCTGTGACTTAAATAAAACACCTGAACTGTCCCGCACTACCAATCTTATCTGTGACTACTATAAAACACCTGAACTGCCAAACCCTAACAATCTTATCTGTGACTGCTATAAAATACATGAACTGCCCCGCCCTAACAATATTATCTGTGACTCGTATAAAACATCTGAACTGCCCCACCCTACCAATCTAAACAGTGACTGCTATAAAACACCTGATCTGCCCCCGCACTACCAATCGTATCTGTTACTACAATAAAACACCCGAACTAACCCACCCTAACAATCTTATCTGAGACTACTATAAAACACCTGAACTGCCCCACCCTACCAATCTAAACAGTGACTGCTATAAAACACCTGATCTGCCACCCGAACTACCAATTCTATCTGTTACTACAATAAAACACCCGAACTAACCCACCCTAACAATCTTATCTGAGACTTCTATAAAACAACTGAACTGCCCCACCCTACCAATCTAAACAATGACTCCTATAAAACACCTGATCTGCCCCATCCTAACAATCTTATCTGTGACTACTATAAAACATCTGAACTGCCCCGCACTACCAATCTAAACAATGACTCCTATAAAACACCTGATCTGCCCCATCCTAACAATCTTATCGGTGACTACTATAAAACACCTGAACTGCCCCACCCTAACAGTCTTATATGTGACTACTATAAAACATCTGAACTGCCCCGCCCTAACAATCTTATCTGTGACTACTATAAAACACTTGAACTGACCCACCCTACCAATCTTAACTGTGACTACTATAAAACACTTGAACTACCCCACCCTAAAAATCTTATCTGTGACTACTACAAAACACTTGACCTGCCCCACCCTACCAATCGTATCTGTGAATACTATAAAACACCTGAACGAAACCCCTACCAATCTCATATGTGACAACTATAAAACACCTGAACTGCCCCACCCTACCAATCTAAACAGTGACTACCATAAAACACCTGATCTGCCCCCGCACTACCAATCTTATCTGTGACTACTATAAAACGCCTGAACTGACCCACCCTAACAATCTTATCTGAGACAACTATAAAACACTTGAAGCACCCCACCCTAACAATCTTATCTGTGACTGCTATAAAACACCTGAACTGACCCACCCTACCAATCTTAACTGTGACTACTATAAAACACCCGAACTGCCCCACCCTAACAATCTTATCTGTCACTACTATAAAACATCTGAACTGCCCCACCCTAACAATCTTATCTGTGACTACTATAAAACACCTGAACTGCCCCGCCCTACCAATCTTAACTGTGACTACTATAAAACACCTGAACTGCCCCACCCTAACAATCTTATCTGTGACTACTATAAAACACTTGAAATGCCCAGCCCTAACGATCGTATCTGTGAATACTATAAAACACTTGAACTGCCCCACCCTAACAATTTTATCTGTGACTACTATAAAACACCTGAACTGCCCCGCCCTACCAATCTTAACTGTGACTACTATAAAACACCTGAACTGCCCCACCCTAACAATCTTATCGGTGACTACTATAAAACACCTGACCTGCCCCACCCTAACAATCTTATCTGAGACTACTATAAAACACCTGACCTGCCCCACCCTAACAATCTTATCTGTGACTACTATAAAACACTTGAAATGCCCAGCCCTAACGATCGTATCTGTGACTACTATAAAACACCTGAACTGCCCCACCCTAACAATCTTATCTGAGACTACTATAAAACACCTGAACTGCCCCACCCTACCAATCGTATCTGAGACTACTATAAAACACCTGAAGGAAACCCCTACCAATCTCATATGTGACAACTATAAAACATCTGAACTGCCCCACCCTAACAGTCTTATCGGTGACTACTATAAAACATCTGAACTGCCCCACCCTAACAGTCTTATCGGTGACTACTATAAAACACCTGAACTGCCCCACCCTAACAATCTTATCTGTCACTACTATAAAACACCTGAACTGCCCCACCCTAACAATCTTATATGTGACTACTATAAAACACCTGAACTGCCCCACCCTACCAATCGTATCTGAGACTACTATATAACACCTGACCTGCCCCACCCTACCAATCGTATCTGTGAATACTATAAAACACCTGAAGGAAACCCCTACCAATCTCATATGTGACAACTATAAAACATCTGAACTGCCCCACCCTAACAGTCTTATCGGTGACTACTATAAAACATCTGAACTGCCCCACCCTAACAGTCTTATCGGTGACTACTATAAAACACCTGAACTGCCCCACCCTAACAATCTTATCTGTCACTACTATAAAACACCTGAACTGCCCCACCCTAACAATCTTATCTGTGACTACTATAAAACACCTGAACTGCCCCACCCTACCAATCGTATCTGAGACTACTATATAACACCTGATCTGCCCCACCCTAACAATCTTATCTGAGACTACTATAAAACACCTGAACTGCCCCACCCTACCAATCGTATCTGTGAAAACTATAAAACACCTGAACGAAACCCCAACCCGCACTACCAATCTTATCTGTGACTTCTATAAAACGCCTGAACTGCCCAACCCTAACAATCTTATCTGTTACTACTATAAAACACCTGAACTACCCCACCCTAACAATCTTATCCGAGACTACTATAAAACATCTGAACTGCCCCACCCTAATAATCTTATCTGTCACTACTATTAAACACCTGAACTGCCCCACCCTAATAATCTTATCTGTCACTACTATAAAACACCTGAACTGCCCCACCCTAACAATCTTATCTGTCACTACTATTAAACACCTGAACTGCCCCATCCTAACAATCTTATCTGTCACTACTATAAAACACCTGAACTGCCCCACCCTAATAATCTTATCTGTGACTACTATAAAACACCTGAACTGCCCACCCTACCAATCTTATCTGTCACTACTATAAAACACCTGAACTGCCCCGCCCTAACAATCTTTACTGTGACTACTATAAAACATCTGAACTGCCCCGCACTACCAATCTAAACAATGACTCCTATAAAACACCTGATCTGCCCCATCCTAACAGTCTTATCGGTGACTACTATAAAACACCTGAACTGCCCCACCCTAACAATCTTATCTGTCACTACTATAAAACACCTGAACTGCCCCACCCTAACAGTCTTATATGTGACTACTATAAAACATCTGAACTGCCCCACCCTAACAATCT
This sequence comes from Lucinisca nassula, assembly GCA_963580285.1. Classification (NCBI taxonomy): domain Eukaryota; kingdom Metazoa; phylum Mollusca; class Bivalvia; order Lucinida; family Lucinidae; genus Lucinisca; species Lucinisca nassula. The sequence goes on from OY757024.1 coordinate 54,620,624, forward strand.
TATATGTGACTACTATAAAACACCTGAACTGCCCAACCCTAACAATCTTATCTGTCACTACTATAAAACACTTGAACTACCCCACCCTAAAAATCTTATCTGTGACTACTACAAAACACTTGAACTGACCCACCCTACCAATCGTATCTGAGACTACTATAAAACACCTGAACTGCCCCACCCTAACAATCTTATCTGTCACTACTATAAAACACTTGAACTGCCCCACCCTACCAATCTTAACTGTGACTACTATAAAACACTTGAACTGACCCACCCTACCAATCTTATCTGTCACTACTATAAAACACTTGAACTACCCCACCCTAAAAATCTTATCTGTGACTACTACAAAACACTTGACCTGCCCCACCCTACCAATCGTATCTGTGAATACTTTAAAACACCTGAACTGCCCCACCCTACCAATCGTATCTGTGAATACTATAAAACACCTGAACGAAACCCCTACCAATCTCATATGTGACAACTATAAAACACCTGAACTGCCCCACCCTACCAATCTTATCTGTGACTACTATAAAACACCTGAACTGCCCCCGCACTACCAATCTTATCTGTGACTACTATAAAACGCCTGAACTGACCGACCCTAACAATCCTATCTGAGACAACTATAAAACACTTGAACTACCCCACCCTAACAATCTTATCTGAGACTACTATAAAACACCTGAACTGCCCCACCCTACCAATCGTATCTGTGAATACTATAAAACACCTGAACGAAACCCCTACCAATCTCATATGTGACAACTATAAAACATCTGAACTGCCCCACCCTAACAGTCTTATCGGTGACTACTATAAAACATCTGAACTGCCCAACCCTAAAAGTCTTATCGGTGACTACTATAAAACACCTGAAATGCCCCACCCTAACAATCTTATCTGTCACTACTATAAAAGACCTGAACTGCCCCACCCTAACAATCTTATATGTGACTACTATAAAACACCTGAACTGCCCCACCCTACCAATCGTATCTGAGACTACTATATAACACCTGATCTGCCCCACCCTAACAATCTTATCTGAGACTACTATAAAACACCTGAACTGCCCCACCCTACCAATCGTATCTGTGACTACTATAAAACACCTGAACTGCCCCACCCTACCAATCTTATCTGTGACTACTATAAAACACCTGAACTGCCCCACCCTAACAATCTTATCTGTGACTACTATAAAACACCTGAACTGCCCCACCCTAACAATCTTATCTGTGACTACTATAAAACACCTGATCTGCCCCACCCTAACAATCTTATCTGTGACTACTATAAAACACCTGAACTGCCCCACCCTAACAATCTTATCTGTGACTACTATAAAACACCTGAACTGCCCCACCCTAACAATCTTATCTGTGACTACTATAAAACACCTGAACTGCCCCACCCTAACAATCTTATCTGTGACTACTATAAAACACCTGATCTGCCCCACCCTAACAATCTTAACTGTGACTACTATAAAACACCTGAACTGCCCCACCCTAACAATCTTATCTGTGACTGCTATAAAACACCTGAACTGACCCACCCTACCAATCTTATCTGTGACTACTATAAAACACCTGAACTGCCCCACCCTAACAATCTTATCTGTGACTACTATAAAACACCTGAACTGCCCCACCCTACCAATCGTATCTGTGAATACTATAAAACACCTGAACGAAACCCCTACCAATCTCATATGTGACAACTATAAAACACCTGAACTGTCCCATCCTAAAAGTCTTATCGGTGACTACTATAAAACACCTGAACTGCCCCACCCTAACAATCTTATCTGTCACTACTATAAAACACCTGAACTGCCCCACCCTAACAATCTTATCTGTGACTACTATAAAACACCTGAACAGCCCCACCCTAACAATCTTATCTGTGACTACTATAAAACACCTGAACTGCCCCACCCTAACAATCTAAACAATGACAACTATAAAACACCTGATCTGCCCCACCCTAACAATCTAAACAATGACAACTATAAAACACCTGAACTGCCCCACCCTAACAGTCTTATCGGTGACTACTATAAAACATCTGAACTGCCCCACCCTAACAGTCTTATCGGTGACTACTATAAAACATCTAAACTGCCCCACCCTAACAATCTTATCTGTTACTACTATAAAACACATGAACTAACCCACCCTAACAATCGTATCTGAGACTACTATAAAACACCTGAACAGCCCCACCCTAACAATCTTATCTGAGTCTACTATAAAACACATGAACAGCCCCACCCTAACAATCTTATCTGAGTCTACTATAAAACACCTGAACAGCCCCACCCTAACAATCTTATCTGAGTCTACTATAAAACATATGAACTGACCCACCCTAACAATCTTATCTGAGACTACTATAAAACATCTGAACTGCCCCGCCCTAACAATCTTATATGTGACTACTATAAAATACCTGAACTGACCCACCCTACCAATCTGATCTGTGACTAATATAAAATACCTGAACTGACCCACCCTACCAATCTTATCTGTGACTACAATAAAACACCTGAACTGACCCACCCTACCAATCGTATCTGTGAATACTATAAAACACCTGAACGAACCCCCTACCAATCTCATCTGTGACTACTATAAAATATCTGAACTGCCACACCCTACCAATCTTATCTGCGACTACCATAAACATCTGAACCTCCCACCCTAACAATCTTATCTCCGACTTCAATAAAACACCTGAACTGCCACACACTTCCAATCTTATATGTGACTTCTATAAAACCCATGAACTGCCCACCCTACCAATTTAATCTACGTCTACCATACAACACATGCACTGCCCCGCCCTACCACTCCTATCTGTGACTACATTTAAACACCTGAACAGCACCACCCTACCAACCTTATCTGCGACTACTATAAATCACCTGAACTGCACCACCCTACCAATAATACATGTGACTACTATAAAACACCTGAAATGCCACACCCTACCAATCTCATCTGTGATTTCTATGAAGCACCTGAACTGCCCACCCTACCAATCTCATCTGTGATTTCTATGAAGCACCTGAACTGCCCCGCCCTAACAATCTTATCTGTGACTACTATAAAACACCTGAACTGCCCACCCTACCAATCTCATCTGTGATTTCTATGAAGCACCTGAACTGCCCCGCCCTAACAATCTTATCTGTGACTACTATAAAACACCTGAACTGCCCACCCTACCAATCTCATCTGTGATTTCTATGAAGCACCTGAACTGCCCCGCCCTAACAATCTTATCTGTGACTACTATAAAACACCTGAACTGCCCCACCCTAACAATCTTATCTGTGACTTCAATAAAACACCTGAACTGCCCCGCCCTACCAATTTTATCTGTGACTGCTATAAAACACCTGAACTGCCCCACCCTAACAATCTAATCTGTGAATACTATAACACACCTGAAATGCCACACCCTACAAATCTTATCTGTGACTACTATAAAACACCTGAACTGCCCCGCACTACCAATCTTATCTATGACTACTATCAAAACACCTGAACAGCCACACCCTACCGATCTTAACTGTGACTACTATAAAACACCTTACCTGCCTCGCCCTAACAATCATATCTGTGATTACTATTAAACACCTGACCTGCCCCGCCCTAACAATCTTACCTGTGAATCTATAAAACACCCGACCTGCCCCGCCCTAACAATGTTATCTGTGACTACTATAAAATAATACCTGAATTGCCCGCACTACCAATCTTATCTGTGACTACTATTAAACACCTAAACTACCACACCCTACCAATCTTATCTGTGAATACTAAAAACACCTGAACTGCCCCGCCCTACCATTCTTATTTGTGACTACTATAAAACCTGTATTCAAATTGGCATTTGGGGAGAAATTGGCGGTTATAAGATCAATCATTTCGAATGAAAACGACGCGACAGTGGAACCGTGAAACGGACTTTGTGAACGTACTACCGACCGTCTACCTCCTCAAATGACAATTTTCCATACAGATATCCAGAGTCTAATGCACTTATTCAGTTACTTTGTTAATTTGTAAAATTTGTACTATTTTTTCTCAAAGCGACAAGAGCTGTAAGCTGTGTTATACCAAATTCTACCAAAGAAAATCTTTGTTACACCATGACGTCGTGGTACCTACAATTTTAATCATTTAATTTATACTGTCGCAAATTTTTGACGTTATCCAATCAAATGTTGCTTCATATAGCAAGTGCATACTCATGGTGCCTTTCAATAAATCTGATCCTTCTGTCTGTAAAATGTCCGCCTCCAATTATTCAGTGTTCAGTGCAAAATTAGAAAGCTTACTTGTTTCGCATGTTGAACCCTCGAATCCAGTTCCTGAACAATCACACGTGAATGACCCAGGGTTATTTGCACATGTTCCACCATTCAAACAAGTATCAGCGCTGTCGCATTCGTTCACATCTAGAATGCAAAACAGTTCATGTAACTACAATGGTATTGTCTGATTAACAGAAAAGCATATGCAGTACCCAAAGAACCCAGGGTTATTTGCACATGTTCCACCATTCAAACAAGTATCAGCGCTGACGCATTCGTTCACATCTAGAATACAAAACAGTTCATGTAACTACAATGGTATTGTCTGATTAACAGAAAAGCATATCCAGTACCCAATATAACAAAGCACACGCTCTTGTTTTAATTTACATCATTTATGTCTAGGTACATGAAACAGCTATGCTTTGTTGATACTTGACTAAAGAGCAGTGAGGCCCAAAAAGTAGCCTCAATAACTAATGATATGCAAAATTAGAACAAAAGATACGACATGAGGACCATAATGACTCTGTATTGCTCACCTGATCTTAAGTGTACAAATAGTAAATACATGGTGAGTGTCTTTAATAATAAAATATAATCGGTGAGCCTTAGACAATTTTATAGGGGCGAGCTTTAGCGAGCCCCTATAAAATTGTCGCGGCGAACCGATTATATTTTATTATTAAAGACACTAATCATGTATTTAGTTTATACCGCAATTCAAAAATCAAGGGGGTTTGCAATAATTTAGCAAATTTAAGCAAAAAAGACAACAGACAGTGTGGCATGTTAAACGACATTCAGTGTCATGGCGCGCACACGTAGTATAACGTGACGTCAACGAGTGCCAAGTTTCTGACGTCATCGCGCCACAAAGACGTTGTAAACAACATGGACGCTCGAATAAAAGTTTCTCAGCGCTTTACATTCTGTATGAAAATCTGCAAATAAGTAGTATATTTTTGCTTTAGAAATTATTTTCGAGGTTGAGACTCAACCGCAGTAGCAGTGCGCAGATATTCCAACGGGCCATTCAAACCAGGAAAGGCCGAGAAGGTAAGAATTAAGCTGAAATTTCTGAAAATCTGTTCAAATAAATATTGCAAAGATTTTAACTTGCAGTTTCGTTGTTTTCCCATGTATAACAGGTTGCATGTTATTGTTTACACTTGTAAATTAGTGACCTGAAAAGTCGTTCCGGTCTATAAACGGTCACTAGACGTATTATAGGTCAGTAGAAGGTATTATAGGTCACTACCGATTATAGCGTGCAGTTATTCGACCCCCTTTATTAGGTTACTAGAATGCCTAATTGCGGTATAAATGTAGATAATACAAGGCGGGGTGGAGGGTTTGAGCAATTTTGGTTGACACTGATCCAAGGTATATTTCTGTGAATTTTTTTCAAAATCAATCGATCTATATAGGTCATTTAGGAGTAGAAGTCATATTAAGTGTTTGATATTTTAGTTCTGGTGGCTATATATCACGTTTAATGGAGCGAAGGATTCTGAGCAATTTTGTCAGAGGGTCACCCATGGAACATTCGTTCGAAATTGTTTTTTTTATGACGATGCTTTCAAAAGTTATCTCTGACAATACAGAGCTCACTTGTATGTCAATATATGGACACCTTGTGGACATTGAGGGGCAGGTCCTAGTGCATGAGGGGTGAGGGATGGTAGAGAGAGTTGGAATTAGAATCTAGACGTATGAGTTAGTGATTCCCTTTGACAATACAGAGATAACATGTATGTCACTATCTTTGCACTTTGTAAACATTAAGGGTCAGCTACCAGTGCACCACATAGAGATAAACCGGCTCAGCCTAACTTTCAATACCCCATGGCGACATAGGGGATGGGGGCTGGGGGTGGTGCAAATTGACATCAGAAGCTAAACTTAAGAGTCTGTGGTTCCCTTTGACAATAAAGAGCTGACTTTTATGTCACTATCTGGCACCATGTGGACATTGAGGGTCAGGTCCTCGTGCACCAGACAGAGATGAACTGGCTCAGTCTAAGTTACAATGCCTTGTGTTGACAAAATGCGTTTCTTAGGACTTATTTTCACACCACCTTTGCCCAGTGCCAAGTGGGTTTGACAATACCCCCATACCCTTTGCAAACTTCTCATATAACAAGAGGGTCACCAAAGGAAAATTTCTGTGAAATTATTTTGAAACTGGGCCAGTGGGCTAGGAGGAGATGCCGTTTAAAGTTTTTTTTTCTTTCTATTTTAGCTCTGTCGGCCATTTTGTTCAACGGAGCGGAACCATTTTGGCAATTTTGGTAGAGGGTCACCAAAGGAACATTTCTGTGAAATCATTTTTAAATCAGGCCTGTTGACTATGAGGAGATGTCGTTTGAAGTTTTTCCTATTTTTGGCTCTGGTGGCCATTTTGTTCATCGGGGCGGAACCATTTTAGCAATTTTGGTAGAGGACCACCCAAGGAACATTCTATGAAATAATTTTGAAATCGGACCAGTGGGCCAGGAGGGAATGTCATTTAAAGTTTTTTTTTCTTTTTATTTGCTCTGCTGGCCATTTTGTTTAAAGGAGCGGAACCATTTAAACACTTTTGGTAGAGGGCCACCTAAGGAATAATACTGTGAAATTATTTTGAAATCCATTCACCAGTTTAAGAGATGTCATTTAAGTAAGTTGTTGACGACGCACGACGCTCAGACGCATGACGCATGACGGACGCCGGACACAGGGTGATCACAATAGCTAACCTTGAGCACCTCGTTCTCAGGTGAGCTAAAAAGAATAGGTCTAAAGCCGTAAAGAGGCGGATATGGAAGGGCAGTAACAGGTGAAGCTAAAGATTTCTGTGATAAAAGAAAAGGACTAAAGACGCAACCACGTGGATAACATATGAAGGTTAGGAATACTTTAATACAAGAAGACGACAAATGACGCATACACGTGGATAGTAGATACAGGTCAGGAATACTCTGATTCATGAAGAGGACTCAAGACGCAAACATATTGAAACAGATGAAGGTCAGGAATACTCTGATAAAAGAAGAGGACTAAGACGCATCTATGTGGATAACACATGAAGTTGGGGAATACTCCGATAAAAGAAAAGGACCAAAGACGCATCAATGTGGATGACAGATGAATGGCAGGAATACACCGATAAAAGAAGAAGACTAAAGATGCAGACTTGTGGAAAACAGATAAAGGTTCGAAATTCTGTGATAAAAGAAGCGGACTAAAGACGCGAACGCGTGGATAACAGATGAAGGGCAGGAATACTCTTATAAAAGAAGAGGACTAAAGACGCAAACACGTGGATAACAAATGATGGTCATGAATTCTCTTATACAAGAAGAGAGCTAAAGACGCAAACCCGTGGATAACAGATGAAGGTCAGGAATACTGTGATAAAAGAGGACTGAATACGCATCTATGCGATAACAATTGAAGGTCAGGAATACTCATATAACAGAAGAGGACTATAGACGAAAACAAGTTGATAACAGATGAAGGTCAGGAATACTGCGATAAAAGAAGAAGACTAAAGACGGATCTATGCAGATAACAGACGCAGGAAAGTAATACTCTAATAAAAGAAAAGGACTAAAGAAACAAACATGTGGATACCAGATAAAAGTCAGGAATATGTTTATAAAATAAGAGGAATAAAGAGGCAAGCACGCGGATAACAGATGAAGGTCATGATTTATCGGATAAAAGAAGAGGACTAAAGACGCAAACACGTGGATAACAGATAAATGTCAGGAATATTCAGATAAAATAAGGGGATTAAAGATGCATCTATGTGGGTCACAGATAAATGTCAGGAATATTCTAATAAAAGGAGATTAAATACAAAACACATAAATATTAGATGAAGATCAGGAATACTGTGATAAAAGAAGAGGACTAATGAAACAAACACACGAATAACAGATGGAGGCCAGGAATACTCTGATAAAAGACAGACCAAGACTAATGACACAAAAACACGAATAACAGATGGAGGTCAGGAATACTCTTATAATATAAAAGACGAGGACTAATGACACAAACACATGAATAACAGATGGAGGTCAGGAACACTCGGATAAAAGAAGAGGACTAATGACACATCACATGAATAACAGATGGAGGTCAGGAATACTCTGATAAAAGACAAGGACTAATGACACAAACGCAGAATAACAGATGGAGGTCAGGAATACTCTGATAAAAGACGAGGACTTATGACACAAACACATGAAAAACAGATGGAGGTCAGGCATACTCTGATAAAAGACGAGGACTAATGACACAAACACATGAATAACAGATGGAGGTCAGCAATTCTCTGCTAAAAGACGAGGACTAATGACACAAAACACGAAAAACAGATGTAGGTCAGGAATACTCTGATAAAGGACGAGGACTAATGACACAAACACACGAAAAACAGATGGAGGTCAGGAATACTGTGATAAAAGACGAGGACTGATGACACAAACACACGAATAACAGATGGAGGTTAGGAATCCTCTGATAAAAGACAAGGACTAATGACACAAACACACGGTAAACAGATTGGGGTTAGAAATACCCTTATAATACGAAAGACGAGGACTAATGACACAAGCACATGAAATACAGATGGAGGTCAGGAATACTCTGATAAAAGACAATGACAAATGACACAAACACTCGAATAACAGATCGAGGTCAGGAATACTCTGATAAAAGATGAGGACTAATGACACAAACACATGAATAACAGATGGAGGTCAGGATAACCTGATAAAAGACGAGGACTAATGACACAAACACATGAATAACAGATGGAGGTCAGCAATTCTCTGCTAAAAGACGAGGACTAATGACACAAAACACGAAAAACAGATGTAGGTCAGGAATACTCTGATAAAGGACGAGGACTAATGACACAAACACACGAAAAACAGATGGAGGTCAGGAATACTGTGATAAAAGACGAGGACTGATGACACAAACACACGAATAACAGATGGAGGTTAGGAATCCTCTGATAAAAGACAAGGACTAATGACACAAACACACGGTAAACAGATTGGGGTTAGAAATACCCTTATAATACGAAAGACGAGGACTAATGACACAAGCACATGAAATACAGATGGAGGTCAGGAATACTCTGATAAAAGACAATGACAAATGACACAAACACTCGAATAACAGATCGAGGTCAGGAATACTCTGATAAAAGATGAGGACTAATGACACAAACACATGAATAACAGATGGAGGTCAGGATAACCTGATAAAAGACGAGGACTAATGACACAAACACATGAATAACAGATGGAGGTCAGGAATACTCTGATAAAAGACGAGGACTAATGACACAAACACACGATAAACAGATGGAGATGGAGGTCAGGAATACTCTTATAATATGAAAGACGAGGACTAATGACACAAACACATGAATTGCATATGAAGGTCAGGAATGGTCTGATAAAAGACGAGGACAAATGACACAAACACACACACATGAATAGCAGACGAAGGTCAGGAATACTCTGATGAAAGAAAAGTACTAATTACACTTGATTTTGTTTGATTTGAGATTTAGCGTCCCCTTCAACACTGTCAAGGTCATTTTTCAGACGTTGCTTCCAATTGTGTGGGACTTTTACCCGACATTGAGATTAAATGACATCTCGAGCCCTGCCGCCCAATGAAACCAATAGGGTTTATAAGCATTGACGGTCCGACTCGCACCGCTTTGCCTGGGCAGGCTTAGTTCTATAAGCGGTTTACCAGTACTCATGTGCAGGTTTGTTTCAGCTCTGCGTGGAAGCATTATACACTAATAACACAACAACATGAATAACAGATAAATGTCAGGCATACTCTTATAATATAAGTGAAGAGGACTAATGACATAAACATATGAATAACAGATGAAAGTCAGGATTTATCTGATAAAAGAAGACTAAATATGCAGACACGTGGAAAACAGATTAAGGTCAGGAATTCTGTGATGAGAGAAGATGAATAAAGACGGAACACGTGGATGACAGATTAAGGTCAGGAATTCGCTGATAAAAGAAAAATATATAAAGACCCACACCCGTGAACAACATATAAGGCCATGAATACTCTGATAAAAGACACAAATACGTGGATAACAGATGCAGGTAAGGAATACTCTAACAAAAGAAGAGGACTAAAGACACAAAAACATGGATAGCCGATGGAGGTCAGGAATACTCTGATAAAAGAAGAGGACTATATACTTTTAAAGGTTTTTTACTATATACGTTTTTGCAAAATCGGTGGGCCTCAAGGTTGGGCCATTTTTGGCAGCAGGCTATAATTTGAACAACCTTGGTAGAGGTCCACTAGTGTACAGTTTTCTTGACCAGACTAGCTAGTTTCGGCCAGTTAGGTCTTATCAGTGACCGTCAAGTATTTGCAAAGTTCCTCAATAGAATCAATGGCCCCAATCGACCAGAAAATATAAACTACATTATGATGAAGTGCAGGGAAAATTTTTACGGCGGCCACACATTCCCTTAACACCAGCTGTCTCTATGTTAAATATGTTCGTTAAAAGGGTTATCCTTTGGAAGCAAAGAATACACCACAGAACTTCACCAGGGCTATAATTTAACAATCTTAGTAGAGGTCCCCTTGATGATGTTTCATACCAAGCATCAAAGACCTTAGCATTCTAGTTTCAGACGAGAAGATGTTTAAGAATGTCCCCTTTATAAGTCGAAGTTTAACCGGAGGGTCCCGGGATGGGGCCAATTTTTGCCCCAGGACTTTTATTCGAAGAATCTTGATAGAGGTTCAATAGATGAAACTTCATACTAAATATCAAATACCAGGATCTGCTGCTGTCAGACAAGAAGACTTTAAGACATGTAAAGGTTTTCCCAATATACACGTAAGTCTATGTAAATCCAGTTGGCCCTTGGGTCGGGCCATTTTTGGCCCCAGGGCTATAGTTTGAACAATCGTGGTAGAGGTTCACTGGATGAAGCGTCGTACCAAATATCAAAGACCTGGGACTTGAGGTTTTCAGTTAACAAAATAGAAGTGAATGCAATGGCCAGGAATCGATACAATTAACACACACCACCCATCAGAGACATCAAAAGAAACGAAACACAAACATTGAATAACAAGACCCTAATGGAAACATCAATATAGGAAAGCCATGAGAACAGATACTTTCAGACAAGAAGGTCGATTGGCAATCCAAAACAAAAAAATATAAGCGATACACACACTCAAAGACAAACCATGATATAAATAAGCTGCGACAGAAGAACTGCCTGGAAATGGTCAGCGAAAAGAATTTTACTGGTGCGGGGAGGGAGGGGATGGGGCTCAAATCGACGTTGAGCGGCCGCCATCATCGTCCTTACTTCCGTCGAGATTAAGACAAATAATTTGTTCAGTCCGCATGAAGCCCTTCTAACTCACCAGTGTAACTAATCTATTTTTGGCACCTGTGACCTAGATGTGTATCGCACTGGAACCATTTGAACAATTTTGAAAGGGCAACACCTAATGCTCATTCCTGGTAAAAATCCAATCGGTGGTTTAGGAGGAGATGTTGTTTGAAGAAACAAGCTGGACCGCTAGCCCGATTGACGACGGACAATAGCTCACCTCGTCACAATGTGACAGGTCAGCTAGTGTCCGCTCCGGGGAACGGGAGGTCACGGGTTCGATCCCGGGCCGCGACATACCAAAGTCGTAAAAAATGGTACTAGCTGCTCCTCGCTTGGCACTCAGATTTACGGAGTAGAGCTAGGACTGGTCGACCCAGTGTCAGGATAATGTGACTGGTTGTGGTATCATGTAATGGGTCTGGGACATGATATTTCAGTGAGGCAGCACTATAAAAGTGAGCATTGAGCTCCCTGTCGCAACCAGACACCGTCATGATTTGACTGAAAAATTGTTGAAAGCGACGTTAAACCCGAATTCACACACACACACACACACACACACACACACACACACACACACACACACACACACACACATTCACACACACACACACACACACACACACACACACACACATACACACACGTCAGCTTTAAAGGGAATAAAATGTTAACACTAAATGAAGCTCAAGAATATTGTGATAAAACAAGAGGACTAAAGACGATTACATATGGATATGGAGGGGTACTTGCAGCTGAAGCTCAAGAACACTGTAATGAAAGAAGAGGGCATACATGTGTAGCTCAAGAACATTGATTAAAGAGGAATACATACACGTGTACATTGAGGGGTACCGGCAGCAGAAGCTTAAAAAGACTGTGATAATAGATGACTACAGATGATAACAGGTGAAAATAGGTGGCGGGGGCGGGTAGAGTATCCACAGGGAGTTATACTACTAACGGTGATGAAGCAAGCAAAATAGTTAGAGTGTGTCCACCTTCTCCAGATGTTGGAAGGCCCTTGCGTGTTTGAAAAAAGAGATTCCCGGGCCTCTATGCTCACCAGAATCCAAGTGGGAGAAACTGGACTTGCTCCCCAGCAGGAATATCTTTTTTTCAACAAACCACGGTGGATTTGGGAATCTAAGTACAGGTCACACAGGGATCGGTAATGCTAAATTATTTTGAAATCGGATGCCGTAGATCGAAATGCTGGATACTGAATTTCAAGATCGTAGGCATTTCAGTTCAAGCTCGTTTTACCATTTATGGTCATGGTAGTTATCTTAGCCACAATTATTAAATTCTATTTATTTGATCGACAATATTCGTATTCATTCTGATGCCTAGGCTACAAAAGAACTAGACAAGAGGCCAATGGGCCACTATGCTCACCAGAGCTCAGGGGGGCACTGCCCACTGGCAGCAATGTATTTTAATTAACTATGGAAGCCCTGTGCCCAAGGATACTACAGATAGAATTTGGACCCAATCAGCCTAGTGGCTTCAGAGGTCTGATGTCACTTGAATGTGTTGTTGCAGGACAACAGATGACAACTGACTATTTCCCATCTGTGGCAACTCATCTAAAAGAACTTCACTTTCTAAAAGAACATTATTAAAGGAACATTTCTATGTAAGTTTGACAAAATATCTTGAAAGGCTTAAATGTCATTTTTTAATTTTCCCCATTTATAAGTCAATGGAAATTCTTAACTTGCCATAGCAAACAAACCAAAGAGCCAAATTTCATAAACCAGAGCTCAGGTGGGCACTGCCCATGACATTATATTTTAACAGGATATGATTTTAATCTACCAATTATAAAGTCTCCCAAACAAACCCCATACCCAAATGAGCACTCATGTGGACTGTATTTGAAATATTAGGTGTTTTATAAAGTAGAGAGGGTAGGGCATAGACCCAATGGAGCCCTGGTTGGTGTCACTAAAAGCATCTTATCAAAAGGAACAGAGACATTATGGTTTAGCGGTGGGGATATGTATGGCTCCTGAGATGTAAGGCTTTTAAAGCAGTGGAGGGATTCGGGCATGGTGGATCCCAGAAAAGCCCAAGATTGCTGTCACTGAATGCTGAACAGTTTCTGAGATATGAGGCCCTTTTATGAAGTGGATGGGAGGGAAATAGTCCCTGCGGACCCCCCAAGATGGGGGCGACTGAATGTGTCTAATAACAATGAACAAGAATATATGTGATTATGGGGTGGGGATTTGAATGGTTTCTGAGATATATGGCCTGTTATGAAGTGGGGAATTATCATAAGGAAGAAGAATATATATGGTTAAGGGGTGGGGATCTGGACAGTTTCTGAGATATATGGCTTTTAATGAAGTTAAGGGGTGGGGCATGGCCGGTGGCACCCCGGGAGTCCCCCATGCTGGTGTCACTGATTGCGCCTTATCATAAGGAACAAGAATATATTATGGTTTAGGGGTAGGGCTCTGAACAGTTTCTCAGTTATATGGTCTTTTGTGAAGTTGAGGGGTGGAGCATGGCCCGGGCATGCCCTGGGTGACTCCTAGGTTGGTGTCACTGAATGTGTCTTATCATAAGGAACAAGAATATATATGGTTTAGGGGCGGGGATCTGAAATGTTTCTGGAATATTTGGCCTTTTATGAAGTGGAGGGGATGGGGCATGGCCCCGGCACATCCCGGGGGACCCCCAGGGTTGGTGTCACTGAGTGCGTCTTATCATAACGAACAAGAATATATATAGTTAAGGGGTGGGGATCTGAATGGTTTCTGTGATAAATGGCATTTTATGAAGTGGAGGGGGTGGGGCATGTCCCCGGCACATCTGGGGGAACCCCTAGTGAGTGAGTGTTTCAGTTTTTACGTCCCACCAACAGCTAAGGTCATACGGAGACGGGACCTCGGTTTAAAGACTCATCCGAAAGTCTGGAGAAGCCCGGGATCGAACCTGCGACCCCTGGTTTACAAGGCGAGTAGCGTAACCACTCGACCACGGAGGCTTCTAGGGGAGAACCCCTAAGTTGGTGTCACTTAATGCATCTGATCATAAGGAACAAGAATATATATTGTTTAGGGATGGGGATTTGTAAGGTTTCTGGAATATTTGGCCTTTTATGAAGTGGAGGGGGTTGGGCATGGCCCCGGCACATCATGGGTGCCCCCAGGTTGGTGTCACTGAATGCAAATTATCATAAGGAACGAAAATATATATGGTTAAGGGTAGGGGATCTGTAGGGTTTCTGGGATATTGGGCCGTTTATGAAATGGAGGGGGTAGGGCATGGCCTAGGCACATCCCGAGGGACCACCAGGTTGCTGTCATTGAGTGTGTATTATCATAAGAAACAAGAATATATACGGTTAATGGGTGGGGATCTGAATGGTTTCTGAGATAAATGACATTTAATGAAGTGGAGGGGGTGGGACATGACCCCGGCACATCCGGGGTTGGTGTCATTTAATGTGTCTTATCATAAGGAACAAGAATATATATGGTTTAGGGGTGGGGATCTGTATGGTTTCTGAGATATAAGGCATTTTATGAAGTGGAGGGGGCGGGGCATGGCCCTGGCACAACCTACGGGACCCACAGGTTGACATAAAAGCATATGGCTGAGAGAAGTTTACTCAAGGAACGTTTCTATGAAAATTTTGTCAAAATATCTGCAAAGGCTTGGTAGTTAATGCCATTTTTTTAATTTTCCCCATTATAAGTCTATGGAAAATCTAAGTTGCCATAGCAACCAAACTAAAGAGCCGAATTTCATAAAAAAACACAAAACCTGTAAAGGCAAATATGGTGAATATTTCCATAAGCTCTCAGCCTCATAGAGCATAGGGTTTCTGAGGAGATGATTTTTTAAGTTTTTTTTTTCTATTTTTTTCATTTTGGTTTCAATGGCAACCAATAAAAATGACAGAGAGTAGATTGTCTAAGGAACATTTCTATGAAAGTTTTGTAAAAATATCTGCAGAGGCTTGGCAGTAAATGCCAATTTTTCAATTTTCCCCATTATAAGTCTATGGGAACTCTAAGTTGCCATAGCAACCAAACTAATGAGTCGATTTTCATAAAAAACACAAACTTTCATTCCCGCCGCCCAAGGATGTTACAGATAAAATTTGGGCCTAATCGGCCCAGTGGCTTCAGAGAAGAAGTCGTTTGAAAGTGTTGACGACGGACATACGACGCAGACGACGCAGACGCAGACGACGACGGACGACTGCCTATTCTATAAGCTCCGCCGAAGCCTTCGGCTCTGGAGAGCTAAAAAGCAACTAATATGCCTCTTATCCAATTAGAAATACCCAAGTAACCAAAACTACCTTGACATAAAATAGGTCAACCAAAGGACATCATTTGAACAAAGCTGCTAGGCATATCAATTGGATGTCAGCCGCTACGACAGAATAAGAAAAAGCCATTATTGTGCCTTCTTCGCCTACATGTGTAAGTGATCAGAGTTGATTTTGACATGAAATAAGTCAAGGTCAACCAATCGTCACAATTCGAACAAACTTGGTTAGGGTCCCATTTCCAAAGGTCAAGATCATTGGCGATCGGTTCCTTCGAAGAAGATTTCTAAAGTGTTTGCACCATACATGTTTATGGGCATGGCAGCCATTTCGGTAATGTGACTCAAATCCCACGAATGAATGCTCACTGTCTCACCACACAGAGGCTCCACACCTAAATCGGTTTCAATATACCAAACAGTTTTAACTGGAAATGAAAAATACTGAATTGGAGGCATTCAGTACAAAACAGGGTACATTTCTTTGACCTTTAACCTCATTCAGCTGGCTCCAAATATCAATTCTGATGCAAAAGGCTAAAAGAATCAGAAAAATATCCACAGTTTTGTCTCTAAATATACATAGCTCTAAATCACTTAAGTTGGCCTTGACGTAAATTAGGACAACGTCAACTGAAGGATACCATTTTAACAAACTTGTTAGGGCATTAGTCCTTAATGCTGCATACAAAGTTTCAAGACCATCAGGCCGTTTGGTTCCTGAGCGGAAGACCGTTTTTATCATATATGGACATCTTAGTAAGTTGATTACAATCCCACGAATAAATTTCATTGCCACGTCCCATAGAGGCTGTGTATGTAATTTGATTTCAATCAGCCCAGCAGTTTAAATGGAGTTTAAATGGAGTAGAAGATAAAATTCAGAATCTGAGCCATCAAGGACAAAGGAAAGCAAATAAACAAACTTTTGTAATAGTAAACGCCAATTCATCTGTGATTGTAAATAACAATTTTGATACCACAGGCTCAGAAAAATCCACTGTTTTGCCTTTTCCCCATATAAACGTCAATATGTCTCAAATTTAATTTGATGTAAAATAGATGAAGGTCAATCGAAGGTCATCATTTGAACTAACCTTGTAAAGCCATAGTCCTCAATGTTGCAAACCAAACCATGTTTCGAGGTTATCGGCCATTTGGTACCTGAATAGCTATCTTAGTAATGTGGACCAAAATCACAGGAACACACTTTGTTTCAATCAACGCATGAAGGCTTCATATACAATTTAGTTTAAATTAGCCTAGCAGTTTCTGGTGAGATCCTGTTTGAAACTGTTGACGATGCAGATGCAGACGCAGACACAAACGCAGACGACGATGGACGGCGGACCACTGCCTATCTTGTAAGCTCCCCCGTAGCCTTCGAATCTGGTGAGCTTAAATGTTGTCTCTATTGAGGAGCTGAAGAATCATACGTTTTGGCGAGTTAATAACATTCCAGATGTGATGCATTGACCATTCATTACCCCGACTAAAATATATTAAAACATGTAGGCAATCCATTTGAATGTCATCGCAAATAAGTTACGTTCAGCTCTGTTCGAACTACAGAATAAGTCATTTAGATAGAGAACAGGTTCAGACTATAGGCAAAAAAGAGTGTAGTGCAATCGTTTGGTCGCGCAGGAAATACTACTAAGCAGATATCCAACTTGTTGATCGCCAGATCAAACCAACCAAGGCCTACAAATGAGAAAATGATACACGAAACACCTAATGCAAAATAACGTCGTTGAATCCAAGCTTGATGTCAGAGTGAATATACGCTTGAAGCAGTTTTCCAAATCATATATATCCTCTGTATCTAACGAGGCCAGCAGGCCAGTCGATTCTTGCTTCATATAGGCTTAAAAGATTTAAGCGACCACAGCAGAACTCATGAAAAGCTGAAACCTTAGAAAATGAGACGCGTTTAAAATCGACAAACCACTCTTCCTTAGGCCAAGGTGTTGGTCTGCTGACGAATCCAAGATACCACTGGCGATTATGGTATTCTAAAGTTGCAAAATCTGAAGGCGGGAAAAGAAGGAGACAGATCAACAGATGGAGAGACAACATTATAATAAAGAACGCTTATCAGATCGTTCTCGAATTATCAGTTAATGAGATTTAAAAAGGCGAGATATTAGAGTGAGTGAGTGAGTTTATGTTTTACGCCCCACCAACAGCTAAGGTCATACGGAGACGGGACCTCGGTTTAAAGACTCATCCGACAGTCTGGAGAAGCCCGGGATCGATCCTGTGATCGCTGGTTTCAAGGCGAGTAGCGTAACCACTGCACCACGGAGGCTTCTACGAGACATTAGACAGTAGAATTGCCACCACACCCCATTATTTTCAAAATATATGAAGTGAGATAAAAGAAAGCCCTGATTAAGTGTCTCATTTTTCGGTATCCTATATTATTCTATTCCGTGGCCGAATGGGTAAGAGCCCCGACTCTTAATCATCAGATTTCTCGCCGCTGTTTTGCGAACCTCATTCGGGCCACATGTGCGATCCAACGTTCTGCAACGGAAATTCAAGCGGTATTTCACGGGTACCTTCGGTTTATGCCCACCTTTGATTAACGAAAGGCTCGACATGGCAGTAATGATATTAAAAGGACCATAAAATCAAACCCGAATCCTGCTCCACTCAATTCGTAAATGTTCTTTTCATGGGTTGTTTGCATGAGACAATTTATACTTTCAAGTCCAACATACAAAGTACATACAATGAAGTGTTCCGCCACCAGTCTGGTCTACACTGCTATTTGAGTTATCTTTTTGCATTCATTTCCCAGTGGTTTTTCTGCAACTGTTTAATGGCGATCGTCTCTTTATGGTTCCTTTTCTGGTCATTTGATTTATACGTTGCTGTCTGTGTCTTATTTTGAGCTTTTGGTTGAAGCAATATTTATTCAAATAAATTTACGTGAAAACATCGCTTACAGTAATGGTACAGGATTTTAATAAAAAGCTAGAAGCTTATATAAATCATCTGAGATTTGGTAGGCTTCATGTCATTGTGTCTGTCTGATATTTCGGTGACTTTCATTTTATTTAAGCTTTCCAAAGGTAGGATGGTCGCATAATGTCAACCAGCCAAACCGATTTCATTATGTGAAAGCAAAAGTTTGTAAGATGCTCTTAAGTTTACCTACCACTGGAACAAGTTGCATCTTCATATCCAGTTCCGAGGCAGTTACATGCGAACGATCCGTTGTTGTTTGTGCAAACACCGCCGTTGTTGCAGGGGTCATCGTTACATTCATCAATATCTGTAAACAATACAAATGACCTAATGACCGGATAAGTATTTGCTTGATATTTAACGGCACAGTGAGAACTATCAAGTCCATAACGAGCCTGAAAGTTTACCTAACTATACACTGCCATAAGCGGTTAACCGACAAGCGCACATTATTTTACCACAAACTATCAACTGTCCTTCTTGGATCAAAGGAACGAAGAAAATAACCCTAGAAAAGATTTATTCTTATCTGGGGCTATAGTTTACACATTTTGCTTTGTAAGACTAAGCAGACAATTAACATCACGCGAACACGCCTATATAATTTTGACCCCCTCATACCCCACATTTATATAGTAAAACTGGGGTTTAAGGGGGTATACATTATTTTTCTTATTTATGCTCAAAAACATAGATTGTGGGTATTCGATGGAACCGCCTCGTCGAGGCGGTTCTATCGAGTCCCCGCAATCTATGTTTTGAGCAGAAATAAGAAAAATATGACAATTTTTCATCTTAAAATTTTTAATTTTTGGCCAAAAAATTGGCAATGTATGTGTATAGGCATGTCTTCGTAATGATAAACATTTTGGAACATAACCACAGGATTTAATTTTTTTGTCAAATTCTGGCTGTCTTCCAGACGAGGTTTCGACTTCTAAAGACATTTTCCGCGCCTGAATTCCCAATCCCAGAATTAAACTGGTGCCTACGATGGTGCAGAAGACCCATACATATTGGAAATGTATTTCCTGACCTGTTTTCCCTTTCAAATACTAGTACCGAATTACAGCACGGTACTCAAGTTTTGACAAGAAAGCTTGCTTTTGCATCGCTAGCTATGTATGGCGTTCAATAACTTATGAGTGAATGACATGATAAGGGTGCTATTTTACCCTATTGCCTAAACATGTACTGAAACAAGGCATGAAAATCTTGGTTATCTCGGTCAATTTGAAATGGAATAGGATGATTACTTAATGACTTGCCCTCGTGTATATCACGTTTGAAGGCAATTGGCACAGCGGTTCTGGAGAAAAAATGTTAAGGTTTTTGCAATATTCCGGCACAGCGATCATTTTTGTCTCGAGACATGGATCATTTGAACAAACTTGTTAATCCTTCTGGCTGGAGGCTGTAAATGATTTTTAAAATGATCTGGTGATATCAGAAGTCGTCAAAAATATTGATGGACGACGAGGGTCAAGGGACGCCGGACTGTAGATTAGCAAAACGAGCCTAACTGCTCTCCCGGAACATCTGTCTTAGGGGAGGTTAAATGCATTTGTCGTTAGGTTTTAAATTTTTCTTGATGCTAAAGGCTTAGATATGTGTTTTTCTTAGTCTTACCAGTATTGCATGAGAGCCCCTCAAAGCCTGTTCCGGTACAATCACACGTATAACTTCCAGGATTGTTAGTACAGGCTCCTGCACTACAAGCTCCAGCAGAACATTCGTCTATATCTGAAATAAAGTTATAATCAAGTAGGGTCGAACTTAAGAATTAACTCCGATCCTATAATAAATCATTTGAAGGATTAACATGTGCGCACAGAAAGCACCAGCAGTATTTATAAAATCAAGAGGATCATGATCGACCTATATCGCTCACCTGAGCTAACAGATTCAAAGTTTCAGAAAGTTACAATCTTGACCGAAGGATTTATGCTGATGACTCACTTATATGCTAGTTTCAGGAAGGTAGAAGTGGGGGCAATGATCAGGAATCGATACAGTCAACCCAAAGCTCCCATCCGAGACACCAAAGGGAAAGAAACACAAACATGAAACAACAGACCTAATGGAAACATCAATAGCGGAAAGCTAAAAGGACAGTTACTTTCCCACAAAATGGCCAATAGGCTATTCAAAATAAAATAATATAAGCGTCACAAACACCCAAAGACAAATCATAACAAAAATAAACCGCGACAGAAGAACCGCCTTGGCACGGTCAGCGGAAACGAATTCCACTTGTGGGGGGGGGGGGGGGCTTAAATCGATTTTACGTGGCCACAATCCTCGCCCTTACTTCCGTCGCGATTTAGACAAATATTTTGTTCAGTCAGCATGAAGGCCTCCTAACTCATCAGTGCAACATCTCCGATAACACAATTAATCAAACAACCACAGAGATGAAACAACGGTGAGGACTCGACAGCAAGAAACCACTGAAATGTTGGAGCAAAAGAAAACCAACAGTTAGACTCCGAGGGGCCCGACCAGAGATAGATTATTAGGCACCAACCAATATTAGACTCGATCAAAACTAAAGGACTAATGGCGACTACAAAAGAGGCATTTCCAGCAATTAAAGGGACATAACTCTACGGGTAATGTGCCAAAAACATTCAATTTTTTATCCTTAACTTACTTATATGAAAGTTTGTTCAAACCTTAGAGACTTATGATGATGACAATATTAAATAAGGGCATTTTCAGCAATGCAACTATCCGATGAAAACTGAAGGGGCAACGGTGATGACAAGGTCAACAAGAGCTCCGCAAGCGAGGCATTATACACCCGTATCAATTAGTAAAATCGAGCAGATATACATACTGACTGTTGTACAGGTTCGGGTTTGTGGAATGTAACCAAGGAACAATATGTTCTCCATATATTCTAACCTGGCACTATTAACCCTTTTGTCCCAAATGGAATCTTCCTCCTTATATATAGCAAAGTCCATTTCAAAGGGGTGTCAGGTTGTGTTTTCTTCAACATCTATTAACTTTCTGCAAACAGTGTAGGCCCCGATCAAACATCACGTTCTGCGGCCTCTGATCTGGGCCTGCACTGTTTGCCAAGGTACCCCTTAAGGGGTTTCTGGTACTGAATGAGTTAATAACCCTCAATGGCTCAAACTACATGTCTCCAACAAATTGTCATGGTCGGTAATATTTGGTGGACCATAACCTCAAAATAATTGAGGCATAACTCTGGCAATAAGTGGTGGACTGTAACTTTGAAATAATATGCGCTGCTCCACATCATAGTCGAACTATACGTAAAGTTTCAGCTTCATCAGATGTAAAATGTGGGAGGCATTATCCGGAAACAAAATATGTTTAGAAAAATATGTGAAAGTAGAATAACCCTGGTAATATTTGGTGGACTGTAACCTCAAAATAATATGCACTGTTCCACATAATGGTCTTACAATATGTAAAGTTTCAGCAGCATCAGATTTAAAATGCAAGAGGTGTAATCCAGAAAAGGAAGGTTTGAAGAAATCTGTGAAAGGGATATAACTCTGGTAATATTTGGCAGACTGTAACCTCAAAATAATATTCACTGTTCAATATCATGGTCTTACTGTATGTAAAGTTTCAACATCATCAGACTTAAAACGTAGTTAAACGTCCCCTTCAAAACTGTATAGGTCATTTTGGAGACATTGCTTCCAATTTTGTGGGACTTTTACCCGGCATTGAGATGAAATGACATCTCAATCCCTGTCGTCCAATGAAATCAATAGGGTTTATAAGCATTGGGTGGTCCGATTTGCACCGCTTTTCCTGGGCAGGCTTTGATCCTCTAAGCCGTTTACCAGTACTTGTGTTCGGTCAGTTTCGGCTCTGCGTGGAAGCATCATAGAAACCTATCTTTTTCTTCAAGCCCCAATGGCGGGGACCAAAAATGTAGGAGGAGTTATCCCGACACAAAATGTTAATACTTTTCCAAAGGAGCATAACTCTATTATTATTTGGTGGTTTGTTTGTTTGATTTGAGGTTTAACGTCCCCGTCAACACTGTAAAGGTCATTTTGGAGACGTTGCTTCCAATTTTGTGGGACTTTTACCCAACATTGAGATGAAATGACATCTCAAGCCCTGTCGCCCAATGAAACCAATAGGGTTTATTAGCATGGACGGTCCGCCTCGCACCGCGGTTCCTGGACAGGCTTAGATCCTCTAAGCGGTCTACCAGTACTAGTGTGCGGGCCGGATTCAGCTCTGCGTGGAAGCATCATGCAGCCCATATATTTCTTCAAGCCCCTATGGGCGGGGGCCAATTATTTGGTGGCTCATAACCTCAAAACAATATGCGCTGTCCAACATCAAAGTCTTATTATATATGAAGTTTCAGCTAAATCGGATGTAAAATGTTGGAGGAGTTATCCGGAAACGAAAAGTTTATAAAAAATTCAAACTGGCAAAAATCTATTATTATGTGGAGGACCATACCATCGAAACAATTTGCGCTGCCCAAAATGATGGCCTAACTATGGATGAAGTTTGAAATTGATCGGATGTGAACTGAAGGAGAAGATATCCGGAAACAAAAAGTTTACAAAAACTTTCAAAGAGGCATAACACTATTATTATTTGGTGGACCGTAACCTCGAAATAATATGCGCTGCCCCACACCAGGGTCTAACTATGTATGAAGTTTCAGCTTGATCGGATGTAAACTGTAAGAGGAGGTATCCGGAAACAAAAAGTTTACAAAAAAATTCAAAGGGACATAACTCTATTAATATTTAGTGGACTGTAGCCTCGAAATAATATGCGCTGCACCACATCATGATCTAACTATGTATAGAGTTTCAGCTTGATCGGATGTAAACTGTAGGAGGAGTTATCCGGAAACGAAAAGTTTACAGAAGGACGGACAGACGGATGTTCTGACGGACGAACGGACGGACGCGTGGAGGCATAACATAATACGACCGTTTTTCAAACAGGCGTATAAAAATTGACATTTGCAACAATCAACGGAACGTAACCCTATAACAGATATACCAAACCTCGTCAGCTTTCGAACTCATCCGAGCTTTTATCCCTGACTTACCTGTTTGTAAGTTTCAAGATGATCCGACATCGCTAGTTTTCGTCCTCATTCGAGCTTATATCCCTGGGTTACTTTTCTGTAAGTTTCAAGAAGATCCGATCAAAGCTAGAAGGGCTACGATGATGACAAGGTCAAAAATAAGCATTTTCAACAAAGTAGGGGACATAACTCCTTAAGTAATCGACCGACAGCGCTAGTTTTCGAACTTATTCGAGCGTTGAACCTTGACTAACTTGTACGTTAGTTTCAGGAATATCCGATCAAAACTGAAGGGGCTATGGTGATGACAAGATCAAGCATAGGCATTTGCAGAAATAAAGTGGACGTAACTCTACGATACATGAGCCGACTTGGCCAGTTTTCGAACTCATTCGAGTTTTTAGCCACAGCCGACTTACATATAGGTTTTAGAAAGATCCGATCAAAACTAAAGGCGCTACGGTGCTGGCAAGAATTTTCCTATTGCAAGTCTATGGGCCCTTGGAGTTGCCATTGAAACCAAAGTTTTTGTTCGATTTCAAAAATAAAAGCTTATGACATCAATGCGTAACCAGAGACATGCTACAGATGAGAAATGGTTGAGATCAGCTTGCAGGTTGCAGAGATATAATTCGTCAAAGGTGTGGACCGACGGACGACGGACGACACACTATACTTTAAGCTCCCCTGGAGCCTTCGGCCCAGGTGAGCTACTAAAATGCCCATGCGCCACTACTCTCACCAGAAGTCAAATGGCAGAAGTTGGCACCGGCTCGCGGGGCGGTGGCATTTTTGGCCCCAGGGCTAAAATTTGCACAATCTTGATAGAGGTCCACTAGATGAAATTTCACACCACATATCAAAGACCTATGTCTTTTTTATTTTATTTTATTGAGATTGTTTCCAACAAAATGTTGTTTTTAAATTACTTCTTTTATATTTAAAAGTAGAGGAAAACACTGACAGTCATCGTTTCATTAACTCAAACATGAAAAGAAGTAAACTAAATAAATTGATTAATTCCAGATAAGTCAATCAATATACATTTATTCATTTATTTATTTACTTATTTATTTATTATTTTTGAAAGTATGTTATACAAATCATACAATGTCTAAAGCATAATTTAGTTTTTTATATTTTCAGTCAAGATGCAAATATAAAGTGTTTCTTGTTTTTAGACACAATCATATCAGAAAAGAGAACCGCCCACATTATTATTCAGTAGTAAAACAAGGGCCTAGAGGATTGTGCATTATTTTTCTTATTTCTACTAAAAAAAACATATATTGTGGCCGCAGAGGCGGTTCTAACAAGTATCCGCAATGTAAAAATATACCCAGTCAAAAAAGTAACTTAATCAAGTTCCGGGTAAATTCTAGTAGCTATCCGGAGCCATTCAGCTAAAGATGGCTGTAGACATACGAATCGGAAGTTTAGCTGCAAAATGCATAAATTTGCATTTGTCCATACAATTCTGCTCAAGAGTTGTCTTCCAATATGTGCCTAGAACTGTTTTGCAAGGAATTTGACATTGCGCATGCGCAGATGATCATTTTATGTCTGGGATGAAAGATCATATCCATTAAACATCGAAACGCACCTTACCTTTACAATATCGCATGATATTGCACTACAATCAAGACTTTAATTTGTGCAATTCGCAGACTATCTCCCTTACAATTAAAAATATAGCAATTTTTAAACTATTTTTATTTCCATACCTGCCATTCAGTTTTTTGCAATTTCTTTAAAAGGCGCTTTGTTGCCACCATTGCTGTTGACAATGATGGGAAATAATGTAGAAAATTCATGTAGCATGTAGCACTGCCAATTGCAATTTTCTATGGAGTTTCGATTGAAAACAGCATTTTGCACACCGTTCAACGAATTGGAGGCCTATACGTGATCGTCTGTTTCTCTTAGCAAATGGAACTAAAGTCCCCAATCTTTTGTGAATAGACACACACGGTATCTAATGAAAGGTTATACAAATCAATTTTTAGAAATATTGTGCTAAGTGTAATTTTTTATGTGTTGAATCTTGGCGTTTGTAATGATTTATTCTGTCACAGTGACCCCTTGGGTGTTTAAAACAACATCCCAGGCTGGCGAATTTACATAAACAAAAACAGTTTGGGCTTTTGCATGGATAAATGAGTCCTTTAACCAATGCAAAACAAATTATGTGTATTTTTCATTTGTAGTACCTATGGTGACAGAAGCAATTTTACGTATAGGAACTTTTTTGACCGAGTATATATTGTACGGTAAAACTGGAATTTAGAGGGGTATACATGCTTTTTCTTATTTCTACTCAAAAATATATATTGTGGGTCCTCGTTAGAACTCCCTTGCAGAGACTGTTCTAACGAGTACTCACAATTTAATAATATTGTACAGTAAAGTAGAAGTAAAACAAAGATCAGGAATCGATACAATTAACTTACTCCACCCATCAAAGACACCAAAGGGAAGGAAACACAAACATGAAGCGATCAGACCATAATGGAAACCTAAACAAAGGATGGCCATAAGGACAGTTACTTTCCCACAAAATGGCAAAATGGCCATCCAAATTAAAAAAGACACAAGTGATACACACAATGAGTAGTAGCAAACAGCATCATAAATAAACCGCCACAGAAGAACCGCCTTGGAACGGTCTGTGGAGAGAATTTCACTGGGGGGCTTAAATCGATTTTACGTGGCCACAATCCTCGCCCTTACTTCCGTCGCGATTTAGACAAATAATTTGTTCAGTCCGCATGAAGGCCTCCTAACTCATCAATGCAACATCTCCGTTAACACAATAATCAAAGAACCACAGAGGTGAGACAACGGTGAGGACTCGACAGCAAAAAAAAAAAACAAAAAAAAAACAAACACTTAAATACTGTAGCAAAAGAAAACCAACAGTCAGACTCCGATGGGCCCGACCAGAGACAGAGCATCAGGCACCAACCAACATCACCTTGAATTAGATCTCTCTAATTCTGAATAAGCCTTTACGTTGGAACCGTCATAGAATCAGAGGCCTGACCCACCGGCGTGCAATTAAAGAGGGAAGCAAAGTTACCAACCGTGATTGGATTAACTACCATGCATGAACTCTGTCGTATAACATCCATGATGTACCAAATCTTTTTATATTGAAGAGTGATTTTACGAAATTGGGTGCTATAGTCATTGCGGTTATAAATTTTTTCTGAATTTATATACTAAGTCACCATAAAATTCGGATTCCGATAGACCTTGTTGCAGAAGAGATTTAAGTCTAATATTGAATTTTAGAGGGGGTAAACATAATTTTTTTATTTCTACTCAAAAACATATATTGTGGGTCCTCTTTAGAACCGCCTCACCGAGGCGGTTCTAACAAGTACCCACAATATATGGTTTGAGCCGAAATATTAAAGATATCAGGAGTTTTATCATTTTGGTCATAAAATTGTACCAAGATATTTGAATATGCAATTTTTGTAATGATTTAAAATAATGGTGTCTAAAAAAGTGCGCAATATCAAATCAAGGACTTATAGTTATCAAACAAGCAAATGAATAGATTTGAATTTCCTGTAGGTAATTGACTGCCCTCTCCAGACCCCCTACCTGTATGACGGTCAGAATACCGCAAATGTATCTTATCTCAAAACTGAATTTTTCAATTAACGGTCATTAGGGTGATATGCAATCAAAAATATTTCTTTAAACTTTGGACCTTTGGTTTCAGAGAAGGAAAGCCAGCCTCCGTAGCTCAGTCAGATGCGCATCTAACTGGTGATCAGGAAGACACGGGTTCAATACCTGCTAAATTTTTCATATAAATTGATTATAAAATCGTTTCTACGGTAATTCTTTCCCTTTGGCTGATTCAAGAGGGACAGTTGTCAGTTTCTGGCGAGATTGGCACAATTTATGTAAGGGACCACTAGACATAGCCACATGCTTAATATGTAAGCTATGTGCCTAGCGGTTTCAGAGAAGAAGATTTTTTAAATCTTTTTGTTCCATTATAAGTCTATGGGGGCTAAGGGGTCCCAGGTAGTGGCCAGTTTAGATCCCATGGGCATAATTGGCACAATTTATGTAGGGAACCACTTGACATTGCTACATGATTAATATGTAAGCTCTGGGCCAAGTGGTTTCAGAGAAGAAGATTTTTGAAGTTTTTTTCCATTATAAGTCAATGGGGGCTAAGGGGCCCCATGGCGTGGTCAGTTTAGACCCCAGGGGTATAATTGGCATAATTTATGTAGGGGACCACTTGACATTGCTACATGCTTAATATGTAAGCTCTGGGCCTAGTGGTTTCAGAGAAGAAGATTTTTGAAGTTTTTTTTTGCATTATAAGTCAATAGGGGCTAAGGGGCCCCAGGGCGTGGTCAGTTTAGACCCAAGGGGTATGATTGGCAC
This sequence comes from Lucinisca nassula, assembly GCA_963580285.1. Lineage (NCBI taxonomy): Eukaryota > Metazoa > Mollusca > Bivalvia > Lucinida > Lucinidae > Lucinisca > Lucinisca nassula. The sequence goes on from OY757024.1 coordinate 54,649,116, forward strand.
AATTTATGTAGGGGACCACTTGACATTGCTACATGCTTAATATGGAAGCTCTGGGCCTAGTGATTTCAGAGAAGAAGATTTTTTAAGTTTTTCCCATTGTAAGTCTATGTGAGCTATATGTTGCCATGGCAACACCAGTTTCAATCTGAATTGCCCCAAAACATACTGCACCTTGTCCCCCAACTGGATAATGCTTCTCATGAAATTTAATCACGATTGGCCAAGTGACTTTAAAAAAGAAAGTGTGTGATGCCTTCATCTTTCTACTTGACAATGTATATATTACATTCGGTACTAAGTTATTTAGACAAATTGTGGGCATTCCGATGGGTACGAATTGCGCACCTCTTGTGGCTGATCTATTCTTGTATTGTTATGAAAGAGACTTCATGTTATCGCTTTCCATTGATAACCAATCTGAAATTATTGAAGCTTTTAGATCCACTTCTAGATATTTAGATGATTTATTAAATATTGATAATACCTATTTCGATGGTTTGATCAGTCAGATTCACCCCCCAGAACTTCAGTTAAATAAAGCAAATTCTTCTGATACCGAGGCCCCGTTTTTGGATTTACATCTATCTATTGTAGATGGGTTTGTTTCGTGCAAAATTTATGATAAACGCGATGACTTTGGTTTTGAGATTGTTAATTTTCCTTTTTTGGATGGTGTTCCTCGTGCGCCATCCTATGGCGTTTATATTTCGCAACTAATTCGGTTTGCTAGAGTGTGTAGTCATGGTACTAACTTCAACACTCGTAATAAATTATTAACGGCTAAAGTTCTTAATAAGGGTTATCGGTACCATAAACTACGCAAAGTCTTTTCAAAATTTTATAGACGCCATTCTGATTTAATTTCAAAATTCGATATTGGACTTAAATCTCTTCTGCAACAAGGTCAATCGGAACCCGAATTTTATGGTGACTTAGTATATAAATTCAGAAAAATATATATCCGCAATGACTTTAGCACCCAATTTCGTAAAATCATTCTTCGATATTAAAAGATTGGGTACAACATGGATATTATACGACAGACTGCATGCATGGTAGTTAACCCAATCACGGTTGGCACATTTGCTTCCCTCTTTAATTGCACGCCGGTGGGTCAGGCCTCCGATTCTATGACGGTTCCAACGTAAAGGCTTATTGAGAATTAGAGAGATCTAATTCAAGGTAATATTGGTTGGGGCCTGATGCTCTGTCTCTGGTCGGGCCCATCGGAGTCTGACTGTTGGTTTTGTTTTGCTCCAGCATATCAGTGGTTTCTTGCTGTCGAGTCCTCGCCGTTGTCTCACCTCTGTGGTTCTTTGATTATTTGTGTTCACGGAGATGTTGCACTGATGAGTTAGGAGGCCTTCATGCGGACTGAACAAATTATTTGTCTAAATCGCGACGGAAGTAAGGGCAAGGATTGTGGCCACGTAAAATCGATTTAAGCCCCCCAGTGGAAATCTTTCCACTGACAGTTCCAAGGCGGTTCTTCTGTGGCGATTATTTATGTTGTTGTTTGTTACTTACTGTGTGTATCACTTGTGTCTTTTTATTTTGGATGGCCATATGGCCAGTTTGTGGGAAAGTAACTGTCATTATGGCCTTCCTTTGTTTAGGTTTCCATTATGGTCTGGTCGCTTAATGTTTGTGTTTGTTTCCCTTTGGTGTCTTCGAATGGTGGAGTAAGTTAATTGTATCGATTCCTGATCTTTGTTTTACTTCTACTTTAAAGATATACTTATTTGACAATGTGAACTGACGCCGGTACTTTAATTTGAACAATCTTGATAGGGGTCCACTAGATGAAACTTCATACCAAATATCAAAGACCTGGGTCTTGCGGTTTCCCAGAAGAAGACGTTTTGAAGATTTTCCCTATATAGTCCCATGTATAACTATAGGGCCCCGGGGAGGAGGCATTTTTGGCCCCAGCTCTATAATTTGAACATTCTTAGTAGGGTTCTACTAGATGAAGCTTCATACCAAATATCAAAGACCTGGCCCTTATGGTTTCAGAGAAGAAAATTTTTAAGTTTTCAGTGAAAAAATCTATTTTTGGCTCCTGTGACCTAGATGTGTAACAGACAAGAACCATCATTTGAACAGCTTTAAAAGGGGGCCACCTAAGGATCTTTCCTGTGAAGTTTGGTCAAAATCCGATCTGTGGTTTAGGAGGAGGTATCGTTTGAAGAAATTGTGTGACGGACGGACGCACGACGGACAAAAAGTGATCCCAAAAGCTAACCTCGTCACTACGTTACGGTGAGCTAAAAATACATGGTTCTTACTTTTTACATACAAATGTCTACGCGACCAAATTTGACATTTGCATAAGATATGTGAAGACCTTCCAGGGTCATCATTTGAAGTGGCCCAAGTCCCCTATGCTACAATCCGTTTCATGAAAATCGGCCGTCCATGTCGGAGAAGAAAATTTCTGAAGGTTTATGTTTTCTTATATGACCATAATGGCAATATTGGTCGTGTGAGCAAACTCATATTTAAAAACATAACATTTTCTATTTTCTAAAAGCTTGTATATAAAGTTTGGCCCTGAGGTTTCAGCGTAAATAAGTTTTAGTCTTCATATCTGAAAGGACATAGGCCAAGGTCAAGGAATGACATTGACCTTGAATACTCATATAGTTTCATCAACTCATGAAATTTTGCTGACCGCATCTAACTGCATCTATCAAAAGTTTCATATCGGACACTGCAAGTTTCCAAAAAATGTATTGTTTTGAATTTTTCCTATACAAAAGTCTGTGGCCAAATTTGACCTTGGCGTAAAATAGATCAAGGTCATCCGAGTTTCATCATTTGAACAAACTATGATGGGCCTGAGTCCCCATTGCTACCTACCAAATTTCTTGATAGTTGGCCGTTTAGTTGAGGGGAAGAAGATTTTTGAAGGGGTTTTACCTTATGTGGGCATGTAGTCCATCTTACTCAATTTTCATTTCCTCATTCCTAAATGTATTATATGAAATTTCCATTGGCCAAGGTCAAAGAATGACCACTTATATAACTAAATGCATTCACCAATTTTCAAGTTACGGGCAGAAATAGTTTCCGAAAAATACACAATTCTGTCTTTTTCCCATACAAAATTCTATGTGACCGAATTTGACCTTGGCGTAAAATAGGTCAAGGTGATCAGAGGATCATCATTTGAACAAAGTATGATGGACCCTAGTCTCCAATGCTACATACCAAGCAATCGACCCATTGGTTCAATAGAAGAAGACTTTAAAGGTGTTTTACCATATATGGGCATCTTGGTTGAGTGACATGGACCCGCGAACAAACTTTCGTTCTCCCATCCCATGGATGTTCCATATCATTTGACTTCAATCGGCCCAGTGGTTTCAGAGGAGAAGATGTTTTACAATGTTGATACACAGACGACAGACGACAGACATAGATACTATAAGCTCACTATACTATGAGCCATCGGCTTGGGGGAGCTAATGACGAGAGATTCTCGAAAATTTGGTAAAGAGTTGAAAGAAATCAAGCAATTTTCAAATGGCAATGCTAATATTTGGTAAAAGTAAATACACTGCACAATACAATGGCATCACTATTTATAACGTCTCAGCTTAGTCTGATTAAAACTATTGGAGGTGCTAGCTACAAACCCAAACAACTAGAAATGGCGTTTACAAAACACTATGCCCCCAACTATATGCTTGTTCCTAAATGCAAAAAAAAATAAAAAAAATCAAAGGGCCATAACTGAAGAACTAAATTTCATTCAGAATTTTCAGAATTTATTCAGAAGTTAATCAGGTTATCTTCTTATCACTACCAATCTATTCATCAACTTCCAAGGCTCTATCGTTCATAGTTTTTTAGATATTTTGCTGACAAGATTCATCCTTCTTGTTCAAAAGGCCATAACTCAGAAAAGATGCATAATCCTGACAAGAAAAGAAAAATACATGTAAAACAGAAGTGAAGGGAATGATCCGGAATCGTTACAATTAACCCACAGCTTCCAGCAGTGACACAAAAGAAAAAGAAACACAAACATGAATCGACAGGACCCTAATGGAAACATCAACAGCGGAAAGCCAAAAGGACAGCTACTTTCCCACAAAATGGCAAACTGGCTATCAAAAACAAAATAATATAAGCGAAACACACAATCAAAGACAAACCATAACAAAACTAAACCGCGGCAGAAGAACCGCCTTGGAACGGTCAGTGAAACGAATTCCCATGGGGGTGGAGCTCAAATCGATTTTTCGCAGCTGCAATCCTTGTTCTTACTTCGGTCGCAATTTAGACAAATAATTTGTTCAGTCTGCATGAAGGCTTCCTAACTCATCAGTGCAACATCTCCGAGAACTCAAAAATCAAACAACCACAGAGATGAAATAACGATGAGGACTCGACAGTAGTAACCACTGAAATGCCTGAGCGAAAGATAATCAACAGTTAAACTCCGATGGGGCATGCTGTTTTTATGAGGAATCGATATACGATTTTTCAAACCCATGCATATATGATTCTTAAGTTATGCGATGCATCACAAAGCATGCAATGTACAAAAGTTACAAAGGACAAAAACTAATGAGGTATTTTCGGAATTTCTTCAAAAGTAAATCAGGTCATCAATAGCAATCCACATATCAAGTTTCAAGGTTCTAGCTTTAATGGTTTTCATATATTTTGCTGACGAGATTTCATGCAATTTTGTTCAAAAGGTCGCAACGTAGGAAAGGGGCATACTGTTTTTCTATTATTAGAAATCCATATATGAAACTCCAAAACCCTAGCGTGTATGGTTCTAAAGTTATGCTATGCATCTCAAAGCATGCAATGTACAAAGTATTTTTCTGATTTGAATCAAAAGTTATTCAGATCATCTACACATCACTACGAATCTATCCTACAACTTTCAAGGCCCTAGCTCTAATAGCAAAAAAATTCAAGGGGCATTAACTCTTGAAAGGGGCATAATACGGATGAGAAAAAAGTACGCGTCACCTACGTATTTCTGACATTCAGTGAGTTCAGAGATCCTATGGCTGTTATTGTTTTTCTCAGTCTCACTGTTTATCGGTTTATGTGATTCGGCGGTTTGACTTAATTCTCTGAATCACGGTTACGAGGCAAAGCCGCGAGAAAACAATTATTGCGCCGTATGGCGCATTTATCTGTCTGTACATGGTACGAACGCGGAAATTCAGTTATTTTTAACAATGCCGGTTCACTTTTGGTGTCTCATCCATACTTTATCGTCTTGACAAAGTGGTCTGAAATGACGAGCGTGATGTCGTTTGTAACGATAAGACTTTTATCTGTGCTTGATCTTCTTTTCGCGTGGGGCAAGTGTTTTCATGCTAGGCCATTCTGACTTAAGCAATTGAAGTTGAACTGGTAAATTTGGTCTTAAAGTATGATCCACCAATAGTTTTGCAGGACTAAATCCTTTGCTAAATGCAGTTGTCCTATATGCTAACAAAGCAAGATACGAAACTTCAGCTTTCTTGAGCATAACCTTTATCGTCCCAACGTGGCGCTCTGGCATCCCATTACTCTGCGCCATTTTGGGGGAACTGGTAACCAGTTCGAAACCGTAGGTAGCCGCAAACTCTTTGAAATGGCTAGATATAAATTATCTCACCGTCTGTATAGAAATATTCACAAATGTCGTGTCTCGCCCAAATCGATTTTAAACTAGAATTTATTTTCTAAAAAACACAGATGTCTCTCCCATTTTTGACCTCTAGGTATGACCTTGACAATGGAGGTATTGACCTGGGTCTTGTATGCACTACATAATCTAATGAAGGTGAACATTTCTTCAAAGTACCTTTAAAATGTCCATCGAGAAATAAGAAGGTTATTGACCGTACACGAAAAAGCCCTTTTTTACCTTTCACCTGTAAGTATGACCTTGACCTTGGAGGTACCGACCCGTGTGTCGCAAGCGACACATAATCTCATGACGGTAAACATTTCTGCCTGGTAATTTCAAAATCCATCAAGGAATACGAAAGTTACTGACCGGACACGAAGACATACCCTTTTCGACATTTGACCTTTAGGTATGACCTTGACCTTTAAGGTACTGACTTGTGTCTTAGAGGCAACACATCGACTCAAAAGGGTTATCATTTCTGCCAAGTAATTTCATAATCCATCAAAGAATAAGAAAGCCATTGACCGTACACGAAAAAAGGCTCCTTTTTGACCTTTGACCTCTAAGTATGACCTAGACATTGGAGGTACTGAACTTGACCTTGCGCGCGACACATCGTCTAATGAAGGTGAACATTTCTACTAGGTTACTTTAAAAGTCCACCCAGAAATAAATAATTAATTGTCCGGAGACGAAAAAAGACACTCTTTTGACAGTCGATCCCTACGTATGACCTAGACCTGCGAGGTAACGACCTGGGTCTTGCGCACAACACATTGTCTTATACTGGTTAAAAATTCTGCCAAGTAATTTTAAAATCCATCAAGGAATTAAAAAGTTATTGACCAAACATGAAAAAAAAATCCTTTTTTTATATTTGACCTCTATGCATGACCTTGACCTTGGAGGAACCGACCTTGGTCTTGTGGGCAACATATCGTCTCATGATGGTTAACATGTCTGCCAAGTAGTTCAATAATCCATTCAGGAATTAGAAAGTTATAGATCGAACACGAAAAAAGACCTTTTTGACACTTGACCTCTAAGTATGACCGTTACCTTTGAGGTAACGACCTGGGTCATGCGCGCGACACATCGTCTATTGCGGTTAACATTTCTGCCAAGTAATTTCAAAACCCATCTAAAAATAAGAAAGTTATTGACCGGACACGATCTGCCCATACATACATACATACACGATTTTGTGACCGACAAACTTCAAAGGTAAAATAATTACTCAAAAAGTATAAAAGCAAGAGTTAAAGTCATTGCGCTCTGCACGTCGTCTAATGCTGATTAATAATTGCGCAGTGACAAGAAAAATATACCGAATTTTCATCAGAAAAGTTGCCATTTTTGAGATCTGAAAAATGCAATATGTTTCGCGGGTGTGTTATCGTAATGTATGAAGTTTGGTGACGATAGCTTGAACGGTCTTAAAGTTAGAGCGGACAAGATTTTGTGACAGACGGACAGACAGATTGACGCCCGGGGGAAAACCATATGTTTCCATGAAAATGTGGGGGGGGGGGGGGAGCAAAATGACTTATGAGTGACACTGGCGTTTGACAAAAGAGTTTTGCTATCTCCACATACCTTGAAAAATACTTTACACCTAGCAAACAAACTGAAGCTTATAGTTGAAACAAATCTGCACCGATTCATTGCCACGGTCTAGTAGGAAATGCTATAGGTTTAAGCAGTTCCGCGTGATCTGTTGATTGTTCTATGGATTTCTGGCACGCCTTAATTAATCATTCACACTGTGGGCTCAATCCTAACCACCAAACAGACCATTCGCCCTTTCCCTGCATTTAACATTGCCTTGGTTTCCTACATGGATTTGTCCCAGGGTTACCCCTGCAAAATCTTTGGAACAACTTACTTTGTTCCTTTAAGTAAGAAACATCTTGAAGTGAAATCACTACTTTCTGACAAGCCCTCTTTGCAACATTTTAGTAAACTAGAGCATACCGCTTATGAAGTGTAGTGACATTTGATCTGATCTAACCTTGAGCGAGAAACCGGCAAGCCGTCAATTTCTGAATCAACAAATGCTTGTGTTTTAAAATATAAATCTGAAAGAGATACCTCAGTATTACGCAAAGGGGTCCTAGAGAGGCGTCATCTGAAAATAAGTTTATTGCCAGCCGTGTGCGATATTGCGAAATAAAATCGCATCAAACGCAATCTAAAGCTCTGTATTCTTGGATGCACATCAGACAAATCCTTTGAACTGAGATTGGGTACCAGGGGTTTATGGTCAGTTTAAATGTGAAATTTGGTCCCTATCAAATAATTTAAAAAAACTTTCACATGCCCAAGTTATGGCCAATGCTTCTGTTTCTATCTGAGTTACCTGCACTCTGCCTCGCTGAGAGAACGAAACGCCAAAGCCAGGGGTCTCCATGTGTTCCCATGTGTCGGCGATTCAAACTTCCTAACCCGAATAAAGAACCATCTGCCGGGACCAACATTTCCTTGTTACGGTCATAATGTGCGAGAACGGAGCTGGAGCTGATTTCCTGCTTAATGTCTTCGAAAGCAGTCTCCTGCAGTGGTCCCCATGACCATGCATTCAGCTTTTGCAGCAAGTCACGCAAAGGATTGCTTTTTTCTGCAATATTTTGCGAGAAATTAGCCAACTGATTGATCATGCCTAAAAATCTCCGTATGTCCAAGACATTACGCGAATGGCCATTTCTGCTATAGCACGAACTTTGTCAAGACAGGGCCTTGCATCGTTTTCATCATTCAAATGCCCTAAAAAGGTTAATGATCGCTAAAAATACACATTTACTCTTATTCAGTGTGATCCCTACTATTTCAAGACTTTTCAGCACTTCAAAAACCTTAAATCATGTTGTTTGAGTGTTCTCCTACAATTAGGCTATCGTCCATTTGACATACCACTCCGGAGTTGCCTTCAAGGAGTCCGAACATTTTTTCTGACAAAAATCACTGCACTAGAAATCCCCATTGGTATGCGATTGAATCATTGGTTAGCGATTAAAACAAAATCGTCCCCAATGTGTGATGAATGTAGTAAGAGGCCTTGTTTCTTTTTTTTTTTTTTTGTTAGATGTATTGGCCCAGACCCACTGTTTGCATCAATTTTGATGAAATAACGCCCACTTTTGATTCCTTTACAGTTGGGACTGGATAATTGTCCCGCATTACGCTTCAAGAACGTTTGGTCAAGTATACATATATTCAAACCTTGTTAAATGTCTGGAACCATTTTTCGCATCCTTGTGGTTTAGCAAAATCAAAAAGTGGAGGCAACGATCAAGTTTTTATGTGAAAACTGAACACTTGTCATTTTTATGGTAGAATTTGCCAAAATTAAATGCCCTTTTGTAGTTCACAATTTAACTATCGCTGCCAATATGTTTTGTCATTTATATTAATGTGTGTTCAACAGAGAACTATAAGTTTATAAAAATATTTATTTAAAAGTACACATCCTGAAGATCGAAACCAAACTGAGGGAACTCTTACCAGTATCAAAGAGGCATGCACACCTAATTAACTGCAGTCTAGTCTAGATTTTAACAAGCGTGAGACAAAGTCAGAATCTTGTCAAGTCCAATTATTTTAATAATTTTACAATTATATACCAAGTTTCTGTGTAAAAGGGATTTAAATTGTAGGAGGTCTTAGCCTGAAACTAAATGTTTGCATAAATTGTCAAAGGGGAATCACTCTATGAATCTTTGGTGGACCGTAAACTTGAAAACGCACTGCTCTAAATCATATATCTAATGATATATCAAGTTTCAGCTTGATCGGTTTTAAAATCTAGGATTTATCCGGAAACGAAAAATTTACAGACGGCCGGACAGACGCCGAGTGGCATTACACACTACGAACTTGTATTTTTAATATTTCGATGACTTTCATTTTATTGTAGCTGTCCAAAGATAGTATTGTTTTATAGTTTCAACCAGCCAAACTCGAATTTTCATTATGTGAAAGTAAAATTTTGTAAGGTACTCTTAAGCCGTGTAAAGTGAACTTACCACTGGAACAAGTTGCACCTTCATATCCAGTTCCGATGCAGTTACACACGAATGATCCGTTGTTGTTTGTGCAAACACCGTTGTTGTTGCAAGGGTCATCGTTACATTCATCAATATCTGCAAACATCACAAAAAAACCTAATGACCTGATCAGTATTTACTTGATAGTTAATGGCACAGTGAGAACTACCAAGCCTGAAAGTTTACCTTACTACACGGACATCAGCGGTTTACCGACAAGCGCACATTATTTTATCAGAAACTATCAACTGTCCTTCTTGAATCAAAGGAAGAAAGAAAATAACCCTCGAAAAGATTTTTTTTTCTTATCTGGGGCTATAGTTTATCCATTTTTCTTGGTAAGTATAAGCAGACGATTAATATAAACACTCTGGAATATAACCACAGGATTTATAATTTTGCGAGATTCAGGCTTCTCTTTTGACATTCTTTATTGAACAATATAACGGTTATCTCTGTCGCAGCAACCAAAACGGTTGTGTTCGAGCATTTGTGGACAGCTAAGTCAGAGTGCAGCCTGCACATCCGTGCAGTCTGATAAGTATTGACTGTGTGTTATATGGACGAAAATTGACACAAAACGTTTACAGCTTTTCAGTGCAACAACTTACAAATATTCTGTGCTTATTCGATGCCAAGTAGCTTTACGTAAACAGAGAGTGTCAGAAATTATGTTACGCACGTTGATGCGTCATTAAGACGTCAAAGACGTCGCTTTAAGCCCCGACGTACCATAATTAACGAACGCAACATCAGATTAGCTCAGCAATTGCGGATAGTATTTGAATGCAAATTACAAGAAAGTAACAATCCAGACCTATATCAAGGTCACATGTGAGACGCCAAGTTCTGCAACGGAAGGTCAGGTACTTTTTCTCCAGGTACTCCGGTTTTCGCCCACCTCTGATTAACGATCGGCTCGATATGAGTGAAATAATCATTAAAGAGCCATAAAACCAAAACCAAAGAAAAAAATAACAAGAGTTGTCAGAAGACAGCATAACTCGCCTTTGGGAGCCTAAGTTGGATGGGGGCAAGTTATCAAAAATGATTTTTTTCTTCTGTAAAACAGCCCTATAGACTGCTACAATAGGTGGTACCCCTTAGAACCAATGAAGAAGAAATTTTGTTTAAAGTGTGTTTTTTTTTTTTTTTTGTTGTTTTGGAAAAAAATCCAGTTTGGCAGGATTTGACAAAAAGGCCATTTTCTTATGTAAAAGAGCTAAACAGACTGAAGCAAATGAAAGAGAACCAAAAAGTACAGCCTGTGATGCAAAAGCCACAGTGAGCCTAGGACCCTGAAGGTCGAATTTGCTTGAGATAATATCAGATGCAACATTTGTGTGACTTAAAAATACATAAATAAATGTGATGACAAAGTTTTCTAATAATAGCCAAAGTGACTTTGACTTTGAGGTCGAGATCCTGAAAATCAAACTCGCTCGAGATATTATCATATGCAACATTTGTGTGTATTTATATTAAAATCCACCAATAAATGTAGGTGAAAGAGCGTTGACAAAGTTTTTCTAAAAGTAACCACAGTGACCTTGACCTTGAGCCCTGGACCCTGAAATTCCAACTCACTAGAGATATCATCATACCCAACATATCTGTGAAGTTCTATTAAAATCCATCAATAAATGCAGGGGCTAGAGCAATGACAAAGTTTTTCTAAATATAGCCACAGTGACCTCGACCTTCAGCCCCGGACCCTGAAAGTCGAACTTGCTTGAGATATTATCATACCCAACCTTTGTGTGAAGTTCTGTTAACATCCATCAATAAATGTAGGAACTATTGCCATGACTAAGTTTTTCTAAAAAAGTCACAGTGACCTTGGCCTTGAGCCCTGGATCCTGAAAGTCCTACTCGTTAGAGATATCATCATATCCAACATGTGTGTGAAGTTATATTAAAATCAATCAATAAATGAAGACGCTAGGGCAATGAAAAAGTTTTTCTAAAAAAAGCCAAAGAGGCCTTGACCTTCAGCCCCGGATCCTGAAAGTCGAATGTAGGCACTAGAGCCATGACAAAGTGTTTCCTAAAAATAGCCACCGTGACTTTCACCTTGAGCCCCCGACCCTTAAAGTTGAACTCGCTGGAGATATTATTATACCAAACCTTTGAGTGAGGTTATATTAAATTCCAGCAATACATGAAAGCGTTAGAGCGATGACAAAGTGTTTTCTAAAAATAGCCACAGTGACCCTGACCTTGAGCCCCAGTCCTTGACCTTGAGCCCCTTACCCTGAACGTCAAAGTCGCTTGAGATATCATACCCAACATTTGTGTGAAGTTATATGAGAATCCATCAATAAATGAAGGCCCTAGAGCGATGACAAAGTTTTTCTAAAAATAGCTACATTGACCTTGACCTTGAGCCCCGGACCTTGAAAGTAGAACTAGTATCTTTGAAAGGAAAGAAAAATATCCTCCACTGGGATTTGAACCCACAACCATTTAATTCAGAGTCCTGAGCTCTATCCACTACACTAAACAAAGCTTGCAGGTAAACTTTTAACATTGGGAAACAAGGGAGGTAATACAGAGCAAATAATAAATAATTAACATATAAAAAAAGGCCGATTTCAGCCAAAAAAAACCCTGTAAAATGAAGTACAATGGTAATGTTAAATATTGTTTTTCACCAATTGTTAATTGTATATTCAAAATAAATATGTTTAACATCACATATACGTAAGAGCTTGCAGGTAAACTTTTACCAAATGCGGACGCTGACGCCGACGCCGACGCTGATGACGGACGCCCGGGGTATGGCAATAGCTCCCCCTTACTTTCGTAAGGCCATCTTAAAAAAGGCCTATATATAGGCGCGAAATTTCAAGTTTCACCAAATAGCATATTTCCCTGTACACCCGCTGATTACCTCTAAATAGACGCGAATTGTCATAGAAAAAGTTAGTTCTTTGTGGTGACGGCTGACGCTTTACAGTTGCAGCACAAAACAGTTTAAAACATGAAAGAAAAAAAATAATGTAGGATCAATTTTAATTCGATGAAACAAAAATCGATCTTACACTGAAAAAAATATCTTATCTACAGAATGATTTGAGACGTGTGCTCTGTCTCTGGTCGGGCCCACCGTAGTTGTTGATTTTCTTCAGCATTTCATTTTTTTGTGCAGTCTTTCATCTCTGTATTCTTTTGATTTGATGTTCTCGGAGATGTTGCACCAACAATCTAGAATCCTTCTTGCGAGCTAAGTCTTAACTACGACAGAGCCAAGGACGAGGATTGCTGTCACGTAAAATCAATTTAAGCCCCATCCGGTAAAAAAACTGTTTACTGGCCGTTCCAAGGAGGTTCTTCTGTCATCTTTTAGCTCACCTTGGCCGAAGGATCCAGGGGATCTTATAGTACAGCGGGTCGTCCGCTCGTCGTCCGTCCATCCGTCGTCCGTCCGTCCAAAACTTTGACCAGTTATTTCTCTGCAACCTGCAGGCAGATCTCAACCATTTCTCATCCATATCACGCTTCTGGTTGGGCACTAATGACATAAGTTTTTTTTTCTAAATCGACAGAAAACTTTGCTTGCTATGGCAGCCTTGAGGTCCCATTGACTTTCAATGGGTAATTGCCGTAGCGCCTTCAGTTTTGATCGGATCTTTCTAAAACGTATATGTAAGATGGATTGTGATACAAACTCTGATGAATTCGAAAACCTGCCTAGTCGGCCCATTAATCATATATTTACGTCCTCTTGATTGCCGAAAATTCCTTTGTTTACCTTGTCATCGCCGTAGCCCCTTCAGTTTTATCAGATCTTCCTGAAACTTGCATACAAATAAGTCAGGGCTAAAAGCTCGGATGAGTTAGAATACTAGCGATGTCGGTCGATACCTCGCGGAGTTATGCCCCCTCTTTGCTAAAATGCTTATTTTTGACCGTGCCATCACCGTAGTCCCTTCAGTATTGAATGGATATTCTTGAAACTTACAAACAAGTTAGCCAGGGATAAAAGCTCAAATGAGTTCGAAAATTGGCGAGGTCGGCCTATCTATCATAGGCGTGTTTTCGTGTTGATAAGCAGAAGCTATGAGGGTCTGTAAAATGTGTTTCATTTTATTTTGTACACATAAATATTCCTGTACGATTTAGCATTTGTATGTGGGGTTTTCTTTGTAACATACCCCGACTTTCTGAAGCATGTTCGATATTCATCGAGTTACATGTTAGTAACGACGGATCACGTGTTCGATAAATAACATTGGCTCCCGGATGTTGGGAAACGGAGGTCCCGTCTCTATATGACCTTAGGTGGTGAGGGGAGGTAAATTTTAACTGAGAGGTTTAACCGGATCTTCATCATCAGGGCGAACACTTAGAGAAGCGCCTGCCGAGTTATTTTTGATGATGAAAAGATATTACGAGCATATTCACAATTATCCGTGGGACGTATTTTGGTCGAAAAGAATTAAGAGTTAGTTTTCTGTAACGATGTCAATTATGTGTAGAAATCTGCTTATACATGCATTGCAGTAAATAATGTGTTTTACTGCACGCATCGCATTAATAGTAGGCTGATATGTAGATTGACTAGATTGGCTAGATTGGGTGTTTGGTCGTACACGTTGTAACGGTCTAAGCGACCTAAATGACGTAGGCGACGTAAATAATGTCATCGACGTCGGAACGTCAGTTCTAACGTTATGGCTTCCAAACACGGAAGTGATATGAGTTGAGCATTTTTAAGGCAAATAGTGCAGACCGCTCAACGATAGAATCGCGGTGTGTAGTGGGCGATAAAAATCATCCTGTTTTCAGTTTCTAGGTGTTGCTAATTTTGATGGATTTGTGAACAGTTATATTTATTAGCCTTGTCGCGGAGAACAGTCTGAAAATGAGCTTTGTTCTGTAATGGGCGAATGACCAAGTAGCGCAAAGGCTCAGTCTGTTCATGGCCTCTTGTTTGTGCTAAGGCGGTGAGCACGAATTCGATTGGTGTTTTGCTCAGTTATAGTGAGCAAAAAATTGATTTCAGTAGGTCTCTTGGAGCGTACATTTTTAGTATTCTTGTTTCAAGCATTGGGTGCTGATAAAGTTTCGCTGAGTCAAGCGGAGTTCTGATGCGCGGTTATTATCGCATGTACGGATCGGCCCGTTTGTCTGGTCATCGCAGCTCCGGGGTAAGGGTTATTATGTAGTGTATACATTTTGTGAACCGTATAGTAGATGCTCGTTAGTGTTTCTAGGCACTTTGTTGTTAGAAGATGTGACACGTTGCTCACTGCTCTACGTGAGCAGGTATTGGACGACACATAGGGATGGAGCCCAGGAGAGTCGGGCAAAACCCGGACACGATTAAGCGTGCAACTTCTGACGAATATAAAAGCGAATTGTACCTACTCACCTGACAAACTAGGAGTCAGGGGTTCCACAACGGACAAGTTGTATCTATGACTTCAGTAGTAAATTTGGACTTATCGGGGTCTAATGTGAATCATTAGTCAATACACGTGACATATGTAAAGCCCACCTGAAGTGGAAGTTCTCAAGACGGCCATGTTTTCTTGTGTGTTTTTCTGTGTGTGTGTTCTGTGTTATTTGTTTCTACATGATTTTCACGTCGCGGTTCCAAGCGTAAAACTTAGTGTTGCCTTCGCAACAGGGCCGTGAGATGATACAGAAACTAATACCCTGTTAGTGTAGTGTTCAGTATCGTTGTATATAGTTAATGTTAATAATTTATGTCTCGCATATGGCACCTTATTACTTGCCCTACCGTTGGCCGTTCACCTGTCGCCCTTGGTCGTCTTGTCAGCCTGTGTCAGGGTTATCATTCGAACATACTTGGAAGTACTCTGCCAGTTGATGGCAGGTAATTGGCACAGCTGTTCTGGAGGCGAGAAGGTTTCAAGGTTTTTGCAATATATGGCCATAGCGGCTAACCTGGTCTTGCGGCCTGGACCACTTGAACAAACTTGTTTTTCCATCTGGCTGGAGGCTTTAACTGAAATTTTATCTAAATGGTCTTATGGTTTCCTCAAAAATGTTGACAGACGAAGGACGGTCGATGGGCCCGTGACAGTTGATAAGCAAACTAAATGCTTCTTCGGAGCATCTGACTCAGGGAGCTTAAATGGATTTGTCGTCAGCTTTTAAATTTTGCTTGGTGCTTAGGGCTTAAATACGTGTTTTTCTTAGTCTTACCAGTATTGCATGTAGTTCCCTCAAAGCCTGTTCCGGTACAATCACACGTATAACTTCCAGGATTGTTAGTACAGACTCCTGTATTACAAGCTCCGGCAGCACATTCGTTTATATCTGAAATAAAGTTATAATCAAGTGGGGCCAAGCCTAAACATTGACTTGCACACTTTTAATAATTATCATGCATGCACAAATAAATCACAATATGTGTTTATAAATCAAGGTGCTCAGGCACCACTATAATAATGACAAGGTTAAAAACAGACATGTTTGGCAATCAAGTTAGCCGGCCTCGGTAGCTCAGTCAGATGCACGTCTGAGTGGTGACCAGGAGGACGCGGGGTTCGATACCTACCGGGGGTTCGGCCTTTTTTTTTCTTGGAGAATGATCGTGAAATCTTAGCTACGGTCATTCTGTCCCTTCCGCTGATTCAAGAAGGGCAGTTGTCAGTTTCTGGCGAAAGAATGTGCACTGTACTGGTTAACCGCTTACGTATAACCCTGCACAGGAAAAGTGTGGATAGGTAGATTGACGGGCTCAAAATGCCCTAAATAGTGTTGACTGGGCCGTTGAACTCCATACAAACAAACAAAATCAGAACAAAAATATGAGAATTAGGCCGATAGCACGTGCGAACGTTGATCCCCAGCCTGCTTATATGTTTGTTTCAGGAAGATTCGATCATAACTTATTGACTAACGATGATGACAAGGTCAAAAAGGGCCATTTTGAGCAGAAACGGAACCCAATTATTCATATGCCAACATTGTTAGTTTTCAACTTATTCAAGTTTTTAACCCTACCTTACTTATATGTAAGTTTCAGGAAGATCGGTTCAAAACTAAGTTACTTATGGTAATGGCAATGTCAATAAAAGCTTGCAGCACTGCATGATGCCACCACAACAATTACAAAAAGCAAGCGCCATATCACAGTGAAAAAGGAATTCAAAGCAACGATGCATTACTCTTTCCCTCAATAAAGTTGTCAGGAACACATGATTGACTAGTTTCAATGTTCAAAGAGCCAGGGCTCCAAACGAAAGTGAACCAGAACTAAAATTTTCAGTTTCAGTTTCTGGGGGCCAGTTCCCTTTAAAACCCTTAAAACAAAGTCAAAGTCTTCAAAATCTAGTCAAATCTTTGGTCAATTGTAATGATACATTGTACCATGTGAGACCACATTTCATTGATGTCGTCATGTGATTGGGTGCAGACAAGCCATTTTCGGCCCAAAATTGACAGTTTTCGGGGGCCTGTGCCCTTGGGAATAAGGTCAAGGTCATCAAGACTTAATAGCTGTTTTCCCTCATCCTAGTCATGAATCCATGCGAGTTTGGACAGAATAAATTATTAGGTTCAGGGGATATAGTGCTTATAGTGTATAGCTTATAGTATATCTCATAGTGTTCTACATATATGTGAAGTTTCGTGAAAATATTTCAAACGGTATCAGAGTAATGGAGTGGGCACGCCACTATAAGGCGCTTACGGACGGACGGGCACCTAAGGCTTCGGAGGTATAACATAATACCTCGCCATTTTTTATTGGCGGGGCATAAAAATGGACATTTTCAGCAATCAAACTATTCCATAATCTATGACAGACTGGCCTCCCTCGCAAGTTTTTGAACTAATCCCAACCTTCTTATGTGTTAGTTTTAGGAAGATCCGACTAAAGCTGAAGGGTTTACGTTGAATGGACATTTTAGAAAAGAAAGGAGCATGACTCTACTGCATGCATGGTAGTTAAGACAATTACTGTTGACAACTTTACTTCCCTCAGACCTCAGATTCTATGGCAGCTCCAGACTGTGAGTTAGAATTTATGTAATGTTGGATGGTGTCGGCCATTTCTGTCATAGTTTCGTGTCTCTGGTCACGCCCATCAGAGCCTAACGGTTGGTTTTTGTTTGCTCCAGAATTTCACTGGTTTCTTGCTGTCGAGTCGTCATCCTTGTTTTATCCATATAGTTGTTCGATTTTTGTGTTCTCGGAGATATCGTATTAATGAGTTAGGAGGCGTGCTTCAGACCCACGGCTCTACTATTCTTATCAACAAAAGAACAAAGTAAAAATTAAAACATCGGCCCTACCATTTTCAATTTGCCGACCCTACCCAGTGTCGTCCTTGCATTTTCCAATAATAATTTTGAGTTTTAAGTACATTTTTGTAGTTTTTGTTATTCACTACCTTCCAAAATACAGAGTTGACATTTTTGAGCATCTAGAATAAATTTTGATATATAGTGCAAGTCTCAGCATGACAATGTTATTAACAAAAAC
Source organism: Lucinisca nassula (assembly GCA_963580285.1). Classification (NCBI taxonomy): domain Eukaryota; kingdom Metazoa; phylum Mollusca; class Bivalvia; order Lucinida; family Lucinidae; genus Lucinisca; species Lucinisca nassula. The sequence continues at coordinate 54,667,275 of OY757024.1, forward strand.
ATTTCCAAAAACAAAAACACATAAAAATATAGGCCCAGAACCTGTTTTTTTTTTTCGGGAGAAAAACATAAAATAAAAATAAAAAAGTTTCTTCTATCTACCGACCAAAATTATTTTCAGCATGTTAGCGGAAACAAAGCTATTTTTATGCCTTAGCCGAATTTCATGAAAAACGCAAACTTTTTATCCCCTAGTCAAAGGACGCTACAGATAAAACTTACCACTGGCTTCAGAGGAGATGTTGTTTGAAAGTGTTGACGACAGACAGACGACGCAGACACAGACGCAGACGAGACGGCGGAGAACTGTCTATCCTATAAGCTCACTCGGAGCCTTCGGCTCTTGCGAGTTGAAGTTTCACTTGCTAAAGACAGGCCCTTGCCTAATATATAATGTATGTGAATTTCAATGCATTTGTCATTTTGGGAACCCGGATGCATTTTTGCTTTAAGACCAGTTGCTTGTTTAAGAGAGGTGGCCACTATGACAGGTGTTACTGCATAAATATCATAAGGTAATTAGTCTAATCCGTTACGAAAACACGCCTATACAAATACAATGCAAATTTTACCACCGAAAAATGAAAATGTTCAGATGAAAAATTGTGTTATTTTTCTTATTTCTGCTTTAAACATAGATTGTAGACACTCGTTAGAACCGCCTCGCGGTTCTAACGAGCACCTACAATCTATGTTTTTGAGCAGAATTAAGAAAAATAATCTATACCCCGGCAAACTCCAGCTTTACTATATAAACGTGGGGTTTAAGGGAGTCAAAATTATATAGATGTGTTTTCGTGATGTATGGTCGTATTTCCACCATATCGACCATTAATTCGCATCAGTCTGACTGTTTATGATATTAACAAGTCAGTCGAAATGACCCTTTGTTCACACTCGTAACAATATCAACTGTTTATGAAGGCTTTTTTTTCAAAATTTATGATACGAAATGCACATTACCACGTTCACAATTGTTTCCTATCCATCCGGCAGCACAGTCACAGTCAAAACTTAGAAAACCAAAGGCATCCACGCACACACCTTCATTTAAACACGGACCTGTAAATGATGAATACACTCAACTAAATGGAAAACGTTACATACAGTAAAACTGCTATATTAATACCACCTTTGGGACTGTTCAAAAGTGGTCTTATAGACCACTTTTGAACAGTCCCAAAGGTGGTCCTTCACCAGAGGACATTGTAGGCAGACAACAAAAAGAAAAAATAAGCTTTTTATAGCAGAATTAGTCCTAATTTTAGGTGGTCTTAATAGCGGAATTTCACTGTATTTATCATGGATAATGTGAATAATCTAAAGCAGTGTGTGTGTGTGTGTGTGTGTGTGTGTGTGTGTGTGTGTGTGTGTGTGTGTGTGTGTGTAAAACATGCTGACAACTGGCTAGAAAGCTGACTGTTATATCCAAGTCCAGCAAGACGGCCATACCGGAGAAGGTCATTTTCGTTGAATCCTAATATTGCGTAACAGTTGAGCAAAGAGACAGGGGGTCGCCGGTTCGAGTCCAGTTATGGTCACATTTTTTTAACTTCATTTCTTAATGATTTATGTATTTATTTGCAACTGCCGATGTTAATTGCAGTTGTGGAACCTGTAAAATGGTTCCCTTTACTTCATTAAAAGTGCTTTTTATTTACTTAATTTATAAAACTTCGAAGTTGAAGAAATGTTACTTGTGTCCGGATAGCTCAGTCGGTAGTGCACTTGCCATGTTAACAAGGGGTCGCCGGTTCGAGTCTAGTTGTAGTCGCATTTTTCCAACTTCATTCTTAATGGTTTATGTATTTAATAAACTATTACATTATCTTACTATTTTGGGCTGTTTTTGCCCACTGGGTCCCACATTACACATTGCAATCATTTTGAATAGGACATTCGAAAATCCTTAAAATCTTGCACAGAAATCAATCTTTTGGTATCGATTTAAATCTGCAGTCCATAATGGTAAATTGCAACATCAGCAAAACATTTTATTATTATTATTATTATTATTATTATTATTATTATTATTATTATTATTATTATTATTTTTCGAATTTATGGCGCAAGTAAAACATCTTTTGACACGTTAAAAGTGTGAAAGAAAGAGATCCATGCAAAAGTTACAACATTCCTTTTCTATAGGCGCGACATTAAGATTTACTCCAAACTATCGAGCGAAGTGTGAACAAAAATATAAGCTGCATTTATGAGCATGCACAAAATAAACACCGTCGCTCGGCGTTCTGATAAGGTCTCCTTAGCAGAGCAGTATGGTCTCCAACCACGCCAAAAGATTTCGGAGTGTCATTCTTTTTACTGCGCTCTTACAATGACTGTACGGGGCGGCCATGACGATCATTGCGTTCCCAAGGCGCTTCCATTGCGTCCATCGGCATGTGTGTGGCAAAAAAAAACGAATAAAAATAGTACTGAAGGTACTGAGGAAAATTAATTATCAGGCATAGTTATAAACTCGAGTCATTTTAGGCTCAAGCCATTCTTCAGATACTTTTTGACAACGTTCCGGCATGCAATAAGGCTGGGCATAATTCTGCCAAATCAAGTATGGCGAAAACAAATCTTGCCGTTCATTCCACATGCTAATTTCGCAAAACATTCTCAGCTAGGTGTGTAATGGATAGAGAAGTCTCCCCTTGGCCCCATCCCCGCCCCGCCCCCGCATTCGGCATTCGAAGTTTGGAATATAAAATAAAAATCATAACCCCATTACAAGTTCTATTTAAAACATACCGTTTTATTTATTTTCACGTCATTTTATGCACGTCACTTTAAAATCTGAGCACAAACCTTTCCATAGATACCCATAGGTAACGGACTGGTGGCCATTATCCGTTAAATGGTACAGGATAAGGGGAAAACTCTTTTTCATTTGAGTCTGTTGGTATTATATTCTTTCACGGAAAGCTTACTGACATACGAAAGAGCATTAGGGCCAGGTATACTTTTTTTCTTTTGATAGGTATCTCGAAATTTCGACTTAGTATCTCGAAATTTCGACTTAGTAACTCGAAATTTCGACTTATTAACTCGAAATTTCGACTTAGTTACTCGAAATTTCGACTTACTATCTCGAAATTTCGACTTAGTAACTCGAAATTTCGACTTACTATCTTGAAATTTCGACTTATTAACTCGAAATTTCGACTTATTAAGTCGAAATTTCGACTTAGTATCTCGAAATTTCGACTTAGTAACACGAAATTTCGACTTACTACCTCGACATTTCAACTTAATAACTCGAAATTTCGACTTACTATCTCGAAATTTCGACTTAGTATCTCGAAATATCGACTTACTAGTCATTACGAGATATTAAGTCCTATACACACAGTTAATATTAAACACCCCCGTTTCATTATACCCCGCTTTGAAAACAAGTTTACATCAAGCAGATTATGCAAATTATGTGATAACATGGTGAAGAGACTATGGTCATTATCGGCTTACTTGTATCGTATAAACGCCATTGACCTTTCTCGGTGTATTTTTTCACATGTTCTTCATTCTTCTTTCTCTCTAAAATGGCCAATGTTAATTTTATCAAATATTTCTCAAGAACTATAAAACTAGAGGCCCAAAACATATGTATCATGTCAGAGACAGAGGGTTTTCTGTCTCATCAGGACGTCGCGCATTCAATCCCGTTTCACGGCCCCCGCCCATCGGGGTTTGAAGAAATTGGTGGGCTGCATGCTGCCTCAACGCAGAGCTGAAATCCGACCATACACGAGTACTGGTAAACCACTTAGAGGATCTAAGCCTGCCCAGCTAAAGCGGTGCGAGTCCATGCTTATAAACCCTATTAGTTTCATTAGGCGACAGGGCTTGAGAGGGCTTGACAGACAGGGCTTCATCTCAACGTCGGGTAAAAGTCCCACAAAATTGGAAGCACCGTCTTCTCAATGACCTTTTCAGTGTTGACGGGAACGTTAAACCTCAAATCAAACAAACGAATTCTATCTCGTTTCAGTAAAGTACAAGCGGGCTAAAAGTCATATTTGACAGCTTTTTTTTCGGTATCAAACTTTCCCATCGTGTGCTGTAAAAATCATTTATAGATCAAAGCACTGACAGAACTGGTGGGTCGATTGTCTTCGAGTGTTGATTTGAACATGTTTCGTTTATCCTTTAAATTCCTATACTATAAGCAAAACGTGTAGCTCCTGATCAGACGCCGCGCTTGGGTCGATTAATTATCAGCTGACTAAAAGTTACTAACTACAGAAGCTTTGCGCCTTCTCATGATTGACCTCGTGACTATCACTGACCAAAATCCATGTACCAGTTATTTATAGCAGCGCTATAGTCTTTCCTATTGACGTCAGTGCGCAATGTAGAACATGGCCGGTGAACATGGACATTGCAAACAGTGTAGACCCTGATCAGACGCCGCAGAAGAGAGCTTCATTAAATAACCGGTACCTTCATGGTGTAGATGGTCAGCGACAGTCACGTGGACAATAGTAGGCGAGAAGCTTCTGTAGGTAGTGAGTGAGGGAGTGAGTGAGTGAGTGTTTGAGTTTTACGTCCCAGCAACAGCTAAGGTCATACGGAGACGGGTTTAAAGACCGATCCGAAAGTCTGGAGAAGCCCTGGATCGATCCTGCGATTCCTGGTTTACAAGGCGTGTAGCGTAACCACTGCACCACGGAGGCTTCTAATCTGTAGGTAGTTAATTTGGGTCGAATAAAAAAAAAGACGAAAGATGGTAAACTATGCAATACGAACACCATGACTAACTTAACAAAGCAACGACCGGACAGAAAATGTGTTATCAGAATACGTTGCGTGTTCAAGATGTATCATTTTGACAGAGCAGCAGATTCCTAGATCATTCGTTTCATCCCATCGGTCAGACGTCGAAATTGATGGCTGGTCAGCTCTAGCCACGCGTGTGTGTGGTGGTGGGGGGGAGGGGGCGTAGGTGTTCAGTGTTCTGTATTCGACGCCCAAGAATCTCCCAAATATGTTCCAGGGGATTCAAATCCGGGCTTCTAGCTAGCCAAGCCAATGTCTCAATTCCGTAACGGCGGGGTCTAGCACACAGGTCTAGTGGCAAATGATTCTTTCTCAAAATGAGGCATGACTTCCGGCGCTAAACCTGCAAAAATATCCAAACTCCATATGTAAACCGTGATAATGAAGTTGTGGAAAGTTGGTTCTGAGATCTGAGGTCTTCTTTCAACTCTGAGTTGACCATAACAAGATTCCTGTTATGGCTAATCCCTATTCACAGTTGAATGCATATCGCAGATCACAGAGTCAGTTTCGAGTTAGTATGTCGAAATTTCGAGTTAGTATGTCGAAATTTCGAGATAGTAAGTCGAAATTTCGAGATAGTAAGACGAACTTTCGAGTTACTAAGTCGAAATTTCGAGATAGTAAGTCGAAATTTCGAGTTACTTAGTCGAAATTTCGAGATACTAAGTCGAAATTTCGAGATACTAAGTCGAAATTTCGAGTTATTAAGTCGCAATTTCGAGATACTAAGTCGAAATTTCGAGTTACTAAGTCGAAATTTCGAGATAGTAAGTCGAAATTTCGAGTTACTAAGTCGAAATTTCGAGTTACTAGGTCGAAATTTCGAGATAGTAAGTCGAAATTTCGAGTTACTAAGTCGAAATTTCGAGATACTAAGTCGAAATTTCGAGTTATTAAGTCGAAATTTCGAGTTATTAAGTCGAAAGTTCGAGATAGTAAGTCGAAATTTCGAGTAACTAAGTCGAAATTTCGAGTTATTAAGTCGAAATTTCGAGATACTAAGTCGAAATTTCGAGATAGTTAGTCGAAATTTCGAGTTACTAAGTCGAAATTTCGAGATACCTATCAAAAGAAAAAAATTGTACCTGGCCCTATTGCTCCTTCGTACTGACACGCTTATAAAACATACATATAATAAATTAATGCCTGAGCTACGACGCAATCCTTGTGTAAAAGCTAATAAATAATTCCACGCCAAGAAATAGCTCTTTGCTGGATGGTCCCGCAGTGATGATCCGGCTAGCACACCCTTTTAACCCTGTAGACATGCGCAGATACCTACATGCTATCTATATATATATGCATACAATATATAGTTGCGACGGTGCATTACGAGCTGTCTCATCAGAATCTACACTGTTTCTCAACATATTGATGACCTGTACTAAATAGAAGTGATTGGTAGTGGTTAGGAATCGATACCTTTAACCCACATCTCCCATCAGAGAGACCAACGGGAAATAAACACGAACATGAAAAACCAAATATGTAGACCCTAAATAAAACATCGCAAACGGAAAGCCAAAAGGACATATACATATACAAAAGTACATATTAAGCGAAACACATGTTCAGAGACGAACTATAACAAAAATAAACCGCGACAGAAAAGCAATGACAAGGTTTTTCTAAAAATAGCAACGGTGACCTTGACCTTAACCCCCGGACCCTGAAAGTCGAATTTGCTCGAGATAACATCTGTGTGAAGTAATGTTAACATCCATCAAAATGTAGGCGCTAGAGTGATGACAAAGTTTTTCTAAAAATAACCAGTGACCTTGATCTTGAGCCCGGATCCTGTAAGTAGAACTCGCTTGAAATATCATCATGCTAGACATTTGTGTTTAGTTACATCAAAATCCATCAATAAAATTTATGTAGGCGCTATGACCGAGGTTATATTTTTCGTTTAAGGTTTTCTAAAAATAGCCATAGTGACCTTGACCTTGAGCTTCGGACCCTGAAAGTCAAACATGCTCTACATATTAGCATATCCAAGATTTGTATGAAGTAATATTAAAATCCATCAATAAATGTAGGAGCCATGACCGAGGTTCATTTTTTTGTCAAGGTTTTCTAAAAATAGCCACAAGACCTTGCCCTTGAGCCACAGACCCTGAAAGTCGAACGCGCTTGAGATATCATTATACCCAACATTTGTTTGGAGTTATATCAAAATCCGTCAATAAATGTAGGAGCTATGACCGGGGTTAAGATTTTTGTTTAAGGTTGTGACAAACATTGGGACTGACGGACCGACTGACGGACTGACAGGGCACACACACTACCGTGTTGGGCCTGGACGGTAGCCAAAATGCTGGACTAAAAGAAAACCAACAGTTATACTCCGGTGGGCCTAATCAGAGACAGAGCATCAAGTATCAACCAACATTACCTACAATGTAGGTAAACCTTTAAACCTTTACGTTGGAACCGATAGAATCTGAGGTCTGATCCGCCGGCAATGGTTATCTCTTGCGATTGGGTTAACTACCATGCATTTATGTTGTACCCAATCTTTTTATATCGAAGAATGATCTTACGAAATCGTGTACAGAAATCATTGCAATCATATATTTTTCTAAATTTATATAATTCGGGTTCCATCAGGCCTTGTTGTAGAAGAGATTTAAGCCCAGCATTGAATTTAGAACTTAAATCGGAATGACGTCTATAAAGCTTAGGAAAGGCATCACGTAGTTTATGCTGCCGATAAACTTGATTAATAAGTTTAGCAGTTAACAATTAATTACGAGTGTTGAAGACATGAAGTTACATGACTAGACATTCTGGCAAATATAAACACCGAAGGATGGCGCACGAGGAACATCACCATCCAATAATGGAAAGTTTACAGTCTCTAAATCACCGCGTTTATCATAAATTTTACAAGAAACAACCAATCTACAATAAATAAATGTAAATGCAAAAACGAGGACTCGGTATCAGAATAATTTGCTTTATTGAACTGGAGTTTTGAGGTTGGGGTGTAATTTTGACTGATCAAACCGTTGAAGCAGGTATTATCAATATTTAATAAATCATCCAAATATATTGAAGCTAAGCACCAATTTTACATCAGTTTTACAAAAAGATACTCCTATATATGCCCAAGTATCAAAACTAAATGAGCCTCGAAGTAGGTATTATCAATATTTAATAAATCATCCAAATATATGGAAGCTAAGCACCAATTTTACATCAAATATCAAAACAAAATGAGACCAGTTTAGAAAATCAGGGATAAAAGGTATTATTTCGAGAAAATTGTTTGTCAAGAAGGGCGTATTAAGTATTGAGTAAGCATTTTTTTCAGAAGTCTTTATTTAGTTCCATTTTATTTGTATAATTTAACACGCATGTATGAAATCAGGTCTTTCCAGCTTCATCGGTGATCCATGTTGCTGGATATTGTAAGGACTATGTTATGAAGCGAGCGAAAGCGGAAGCGTGAGTTGGTCCAATACTTTATATCGCGTTAACATAGAAACTTGATTAAAACACCAGCTTTCAAAAATGACATATGCTAATAAACGCTAATTATGTCATAGACGATGTGCGTTAGCAAAATAGAAGTGCAGTGATTGATACAATTAACCCACAGCCCCTATCAGAGATAAAAAAGGGAAAGCATCACGTTAACAAGTCCGTGAAATAAACCCCCCCCCTAAACCCCACTCTATATAGAGAAAACTGGGGTTTACGGGGGTAATAATTATTTTACTTATTTCTGCTCCAAGACATAGGTTGTTGGTACTCGTTAGAACCGCCTAACGAGCGTAACGCGGTTCTAACGAGCACCCCAAACCTATGTTTGGAGTATAAATAAGTAAAGAGGGCCATGCTGGCCCTGGATCGCTCACCTGATCCACACTGTAGCAATGAAATGGTGGTAATACAGTAAGGTGCCTTGTCAGAAGGAAAATACAGGCCAAATATGAAGGCTTTATCTCAAATGGTTCAAAAGTTATGATAAAGTAGGTCAAAGGTCAAGGTCACAGATCAAACTTTTTGTATGGATGTGAAGCCATTGTCACAAGGAATATACATGCCAAATATGAAGGCTCTATCTGAAATGGTTCCAAAGTTATGATTAAGTAGATCACAGATCAAGGTCAAGGTCACAGCTCAAATTTTTTGCATAGGTGGGAAGACCTTTTCACAAGGAACGTACATGCCAAATATGAAGGTTCTACCTTAAATGGTTCAAAAGTTATGATAAAAACGATCAAAGGTCAAGGTAAAAAAAATTGCATGGTTGAGAAGCACTTGTCACAAGGACCCTACATGCCAAATATGAAGGCTCTATCTTAAATGGTTCAAAAGTTATGAAAATGAAGGTCAAAGGTCAAGGTCACAGGTCAAAATGTTTGTATGGGAGAAAGTCGTTGCCGCAAGGATTATACATGACAAAGATGAAGGCTCTACCTCAAATGGTTCAAAAGTTATGATTAAGTAGGTCAAATGTCAAGGTCAAGGTCACAAGTCATTTCTCTATGACACAAGGAAACTACATGCCAAATATGAAGGCTCTAACTCAAATGATCTAAGTAGATCAAAGGTCAAGGTCATAAGACAAAATTTTTGTATTGTTGGAAAGACCTTTCCACAAGCAACATACATGCCAAATATGAAGGCACAATCTCAAAGGGTTCAAAAGTTATGATAAAGTAGGTCAAATGTCAAGGTAAAGGTCACATTTTATATATGAATAGGAAACCCTTGTCGCAAGGAACCTACATGCCAAATATGAAGGCTGTATCTCAAATGCTTAAAAAGTTATGACAAAGTAGGTCAAAGGTCTAGGTGATTGGCAAAACTTTTGAATGGCTGGGAAAGCCTTGTCACAACGAACATACATGCCAAATATGAAGGCTCTATCTCATATGGTTCAAAAGTTATGATAAAGTAGGTCACAGATCAAGGTCACAGGTCAAATATTTTTATATGAGTGGAAAGCCCTTGTCACAAGGAACCTACATGCCAAATATGAAGGCTCTATCTCAAACAGTTAAAAAGCTATGACAAAATAACCTAGTGATCTACTTTTTGATTTGACATGACCCATATTTCAACTTAACTGAGATATTGTCCAGATGATCATTCTGAGCACGTTTTATGATGATTGGACTAAAACGTTGGCCTCTTGGAGTGTTCACAACGTTTTTCTATGATTTGACCTGCTGACCTACTTTTTGAACCAACATGATCCATAATCAAACTTGATCCAGATATTGTCATGATGATCATTCTAAGCAAGTTTGATGATGATCGAACCAAAACTGGACCCTCTTGTGTGTTCACAAGGTTTTTCTATGATCTGACCTACTGACCTACTTATTCATCGGACATGACCTATATTCGAAAATTAACCGAGGTATTGTCAAATTATCATTCTAAGCAAGTTTGATTACCAACAGACCAAAACTGTGGCCTCTAGAGTGTTCACAATGTTTTTTCTATGATTTGACCTACTGACCTACTTTTTGACCCGACATGACCTGCATTCAAACTTGAGCGAGATATTGCCAAGACAATCAATCTGAGCAAGTTTGATGATGATCAGACGAAAACTGTGGTCTTGTGTGTTCACAAGGTTTTCTACGATTTGACCTACTTTCTGACCCGACATGACCCATATTCAAACTTGACCTAGATATTGCAGAGATGATCATTCTGAGCAAGTTTGATGATGGTTCGACCAAAACCGTGGCCTCTAAAGTGTTCACAAGTTTTTTCTACGATTTGACCAACTGACATACTTTTTGATCCCACATTACCAATATTAATATTTTATCGAGATATTGTAAGGATGATCATTCTGAGCAAGTTTGAGGAAGATTGGACCAAAACTGGGGCCTCTAGAGTGTTAAGGTTTTCCTATGACCCATATTCGAACTTGACCAAGATATTGTCAGGATGATCGTTTTGAGCAAGTATGATGATGATTGGATCATATCTGTGGCCTCCAGACTGTTAACAAGGTATTTCTATGATTTGCCCTCCTGACCTACTTTTTGACCCGACATGACCCATATTTGAACGCGACCAAGATATTCTCAGGATGATCATTCTGAGCAATTTTGAAGATGAATGGACCCAAACTGTGGCCTCCGGAGTGTGAACATGGTTTTTCTATGAGTTGACCTACTTTTTGACCACACATTACCCATATTCAAACTTGATCGATATGGTGTCAGGATGATCATCCTGAGCAAGTTTGAGGATGATTGGACCAAAATTATGGGCTCTAAAGTGATAACAAGGTTTTACTTTGATTTGACCTGGTGACCTACTTTTTGACCCGACATGACCCATATTCGAACTTGACCGCGATATTGTCAGGATGATCATTCTAAGCAAGGTTGAGGATGATTGGACCAAAACTGTGGCCTCTAGAGTGTTAACAAGGCTTTTTTATGGTTTGACCTACTGACCTACTTGTTGACCCGATGCAAACTTGATCAAGATACCCGACATGACCCATATGCAAACTTGATCAAGATACTGTCAGGATGATAATTCTGAGCAAGTTTGAGGATTATTGGACCAAAACTGTGGCCTCTAGAGTGTTAAAAAGGTTTTCTTTGATTTGACCTGGTGACCTACGTTTTGACCCGACATGACCCATATTCGAACTTGACCGAGATATTGTCAGCATAATCATTCAGAGCAAGTTTGATGATGATCGGACCAAAACTAGGCCCTCTAGTGTGTTCACAGGGTTTTTCTATGATCTGACCTACTGACCTACTTATTGACCGGACATGACCCATATTCGACCAAAACTGTGGTCTCTAGAGTGTTAACAAGGTTTTCCTTTTATTTGACCTGGTGACCTACTTTCTGACCCGACATGATCCATATTCGAACTTGACCAAGATATTGTCAGGATGATCATTCTGAGCAAGTTTGAGGATGATTTGACCAAAACTGGGGCCTCTAGAGTGTTAACAAGGTTTTCCTTTGATTTGACCTGGTGACCTACTTCCTGATCCGACATGACCCATATTCAAACTTGACCGAGATTTTGTCAGGATGATCATTCTGAACAAGTTTGAAAATGATTGGACCAAAACTGTGGCCTCTAGAGTGTTAACAAGGTTTTCCTTTGATTTTACCTGGTGACCTACTTTTGACCCATATTCGAACTTAACCGAGATATTGTCAGCATGATCATTCTGAGCAAGTTTGATGATGATCGGACCAAAACTACGCCCTCTAGTGTGTTCACAAGGTTTTTCTATGATCTGACCTGCTGACCTACTTATTGACCGGACATGACCCATATTCGAAAATTAACCGATATATTGTCAAATTATCATTCTGAGCAAGTTTGATTACCAACAGACCAAAACTGTGGCCTCTAGAGTGTTCACAATGTTTTTCTATGATTTGAACATCTGACCTACTTTTGACCCGACATGACCTGTATTAAAACTTGACCGAGATATTGCCAAGATGATCATTCTGAGCAAAGTAGAAGTAAAACAAAGATCAGGAATCGATACAATTAACTTACTCCACCCATCAAAGACATTAAAGGGAAAGAAACACAAACATGAAGCGACCAGACCATAATGGAAACCTAAACAAAGGATGGCCATACGGACATTCCAAAAAAAGGAAAATTTACAATCTCAAAATCAAAGTCATCGCGTTTATCATAAATTTTGCACGAAACAAACCCATCTACAATAGATAGATGTAAATCCAAAAACGGGCCCTCGGTATCAGAAGAACATGCTTTATTTAATTGAAGTTCTGGGGGTAAATCTGACTGATCAAACCATCGAAATAGGTATTATAAATATTTAATAAATCATCTAAATATCTAGAAGTGGAGCTAAAAGCTTCAATAATTTCAGATTGGTTATCAATGGAAAGCGACAACATGAAGTCTCTTTCACAACAATACAAGAATAGATCAGCCACAAGAGGTGCGCAATTCGTACCCATCGGAATGCCCACAATTTGTCTAAATAACTTAGTACCGAATCTAATATAAATATTGTCAAGTAGAAAGGTGAGGGCATCACACACTTTCTGACATGACCAAAGTGTATAATTCTTATGCTCTTTAGAAGTGAAAAATGCATTTCTGACATTACATAGAAGATAGAGAGAATCTTCTCTTAGAAAAGCCCATTCAATTAAATCATTAAGCTTTTCTTTTATAAGATTATGAGGAAGTGTAGGGTAAAGCGTGGAAAAATCGTACGTAGACAGACTTGAAGCACGAAAATGTCTGAATTTCAATTTATTTAAAACCTCATTCGAATTTTTTATTGACCAAAACAGATTTCTTTCTGATCTTTCAAAGACTTTATCACAATATTTAATCACATGCGTTTTAATAGCAATAAGACAGGAAGTTAATAATTTAGAAAGTTCAGTGGTAGTGCAAGAGCTAGAATATGCAATAAACCGTGCTTTGTAAGGTCTTTTATGAAGTTTTGGAAACCAGTATAGCGTAGGAAGCTTTGCTTGGCCTTCTGTAACACACACAGCAAACTTGGTGGCTGAATGACAAATATGTTCATCTACTATAACTCTCTCTTCAGCTAAAGGCTGAAGGTCATAGGCCTTAGTACCACCAAGCTCCTGCTTAAGCGTGTTAACATAGTGGAGCCGTCACACAACGACGACGTTGTTAGCGGCCTTGTCTGCAGGGGCTAAAACAAACTTCTTACGAAATTCTTGAGTACCTAGTTTAAGATGACGTAAAGACGTCTTGGGCTTAGGAGGTAATAAGTTAGTATTTTGAGAATAGAAAGAAATTCGTTTATTCACTGGTTTTAAAATGCTAAGTTTCCAGTCCTTAAGGGCTTTATGTTCAACATACTCTCGCTTACACCATCGATTACAGAATTCATTCAAGTTTGATGATGATCAGACGAAAAGTGTGGTCTCTTGTAAGTTCACAAGGTTTTCTACGATTTGACCTACTTTCTGACCCGACATGACCCATATTCAAACTTGACCTAGATATTGTCAAGCTGATCATTCTGAGCAAGTTTGATGATAATTAGACTAAAATTACAATCTCTAGAGTGTAAACAAGGTTTTTCTATGATTTGACCTACTTTTGACCCCACATACCCATATTGAACTTGACCTAGATATTGCAGAGTTGATTATTCTGAGCAAGTTTGATGATGGCTCGACCAAAACTGTGGCCTCTAGAATGTTAACAAGGTTTTTCTACGACTTGACCTACTGACATACTTTTTGACCCCACATTACCCATATTAAAATTTTACCGAGATATTGTTAGGATGATCATTCTGAGCAAGTTTGAGGAAGATTGGTCCACAACTGGGACCTCTAATGTGTTGAGGTTTTTCTATGATTTGACCTTCTGACCTACTTTTTAACCCGACATGACCCATATTCGAACATGATCGAGATATTGTCAGGATGATCATTCTGAGCAAGTTTGAGGATGATTGGACCAAATCTGTGGCCTCCAGGCTGTTAACAAGGTTTTTCTATGATTTGCCCTACTGACCTACTTTTTGACCCGACATGACCCATATTTGAACTCGACCAAGATATTCTCAGGATGATCATTCTGAGCAAGATTGAAGATGATTGGACCCAAACTGTGGCCTCCGGAGTGTTAACATGGTTTTTCGATGGTTTGACCTGGTGACCTACTTTTTGACCACACATTACCCATATTCCAAGTTGATTGAGATACTGTCAAGATGATCATCCTGAGCAAGATTGAGGATGATTGGACCAAAATTGTGGGCTCTAGACTGATAACAAGGTTTTACTTTGATTTGACCTGGTAACCTACTTTTTGACCCGACATGACCCATATTCGAACTTGACCGAGATATTATCAGGATGATCATTCAGAGCAAGTATGAGGATAGTTGGACCAAAACTGTGGTCTCTACAGTGTAAACAGATATTGTCAGGATGATCATTCTTAGCAAGTTTGAGGATGATTGGACTAAATCTGTGGCCTCTAGAGTGTTAACAAGGCTTTTTTATGGTTTGACCTACTGACCTACTTTTTTACCCGACATGATCCATATTCAAACTTGACCGAGATACTGTCAGGATGATCATTCTGAGCAAGTTTGAGGGTAATTGGACCAAAATTGTGGCTTCTAGAGTGTTAACAAGGTTTTCCTTAGATTTGACCTGGTGACCTACTTTTTGACCCGACATAACCCATATTCGAACTTGACCGAGATATTATCAGGATGATCATTCAGAACAAGTATGAGGATGGTTGGACCAAAACTGTGGTATCTACAGTGTTAACAAGGTTTTCCTTTTATTTAACCTGGTGACCTACTTTCTGACCCGACATGATCCATATTCGAACTTGACCGAGATATTGTCAGGATGATCATTCTGAGCAAGTTTGAGGATGATTAGACTAAAACTGTTGCCTCTAGAGTGTTAATAAGGTTTTTCCTTTGATTTGACCTGGTGACCTACTTTTTGACCCGACATGACCCATATTCAAACTTGACCGAGATATTGTCAGGATGATCATTCTGAGCACGTTTGAGGATGATTGGAATAAAACTGTGGCCTCTAGAGTGTTAACAAGGTTTTCGTTTGATTTGACATGGTGACCTACTTTTTGATCCGATATGACCCATATTCGAACTTGACCGAGATATTGTCAGGATGATCATTCTGACCAAGTTTGATGATGAGTGGATCAAAACTGTGGCCTCTAGAGTGTTAACAAGAAAAGTGTACGCACGCCCGACGCACACCGCACGACGCACACCGCATGACGCACATCGCACGACGACGCCGGACATCTCACAGTCACAAAAGCTCACCATGACCTTCGGTCAGGTGAGCTAAAAAATTACACAAATTTTCATAAGAAAATGTATTTTTTTTTAGGTTTGAAAAACTGCACTATATCACACTGATGTGTTATCCTAATGGAAACACAACCATGAAACAATAGACCCTAAGGGAAACATAAACAGCGGAAAGCCAAAAGGAGGGTTACTTTCCCTGGTTGACGCTGAACACAAGTTTTTGTGGACCAATGGTTGCGGATTCGGACATAAGGTCGATGCTCAGAGACCTGTACCACTTCTCTTAAGACGGGTACCATCCTGCCAAACTAGCTTCCTTAGACTTCCCCACACACAGCGTCTTTCTTTTTGAAGTGCTTGCAGGCGTTAAGCTTTTTCTCATAGAGATGACCATTCGCGTCTAACCGCGAACCATGTCTTTTTCTTAGGCGTAGTGAGATCTGTAACAGCCTTGGCTTTCGTTTTAGGACACCGTTGTCTCACCTCTGTGGTTCTTTGATTTTTTTGTGTTCACGGAGATGTTGCACTGATGAGTTAGGAGGCCTTCATGCGGACTGAACAAATTATTTGTCTAAATCGCGACGGAAGTAAGGGCGAGGATTGTGGCCACGTAAAATCGATTTGGGCCCCCAGTGGAAATCTTTCCACTGAATGTTCCAAGGCGGTTCTTCTGTGGCGATTTATTTGTGTTGTTGTTTGTTACTTACTGTGTGTATCACTTGTGTCTTTTTATTTTGGATGGTCATATGGCCATTTTATGGGAAAGTAACTGTCCTTATGGCCTTCCTTTGTTTAGGTTTCCATTATGGTCTGGTCGCTTAATGTTTGTGTTTCTTTCCCTTTGGTGTTTTTGATGGGTGGAGTAAGTTAATTGTATCGATTCCTGATCTTTGTTTTACTTCTACTTTGTTGGAGCCATCATATATAACTTTGATCCGCTTAAACCCCACTTTAATACAGTAAAATTGGGGTATACATGGGTATATTTTTACAGTGGTATATATTTTCTTATTTCTGCTCCTATGTTTTGAGAAGAAAGTAGAAAGAATTTCCAAAACTCGACAATATATATTAGATTAGGCGTATTATCGTAATGGCTCGCTCACGAAGTCTGCATCTGAAGTGAACTGTATAAAGTGATACATAGATGAAATAGCGGCTGTCTTAATGTATGTGCAAGCGAGCCAATTAAACATAAACGCCCCAACCTATTTCTGAGTGAGATCGTTCTCTTATTTTTCGATGTAATTGCCCTCTAGAACGATTCACTTGGACCAACGCTGTTCCGGTGTCATCAGTCCAGAACTGAAGAAGCCAGGGTCCTTGTCTCCGACCCACTCCTCAAGTTAGTCTCAACTGACGCCAGGACTTTATCGTTGGATCGGAAATGACGTCCACGGATATGCTTTGCCAAGTTTGGGAATAGGAAATATTCAGTTGGAGCTAAGTATGGAGAAAATGCGGGATGCGCACCCGTTCCCCTCAACAGCACCCTTTGCAATTTTGCAAGTATGGACTCTTGCATTGTTGGAGGAAATTCCCTTTGGAGAGTTTGACTCGGCGTTTATCACGGATCGCATTTCTCAGCTAGTCGAGCAAATTTGCATAATACGCACCTGTAATTGTACTTTTCTTTGCTAGGAAGTCCAACATAATAACGCATTGTGCATCCCAATATACAGTTATCATCACCTTGCCAGCAGAGGGTTGCGTTTTCAACTTCTTTGGCCTCGGAGACCCCGGGCCTGCTCAACAAAACAGTTAAGGAACACTTCGTATTTTAGGGGGGTTCGCTTACTTCATACAATTAACGTAAGCGCGATAGCTCGAATGGTGACCCAAACAATAGACAGTATGGTAGGGACATGTGTTTTGGTCCAATGTGCACGTGCAGTATGTGGAATTCTCTGACATGTACAATGTGCTGGAATGTGTCGTAAGGTAGAAGGACACGTCAGAGAGAACACTGGTCCTCAATTCGTTTACTGCTTAGAATAGGGAGTTTCCTTAGCTGCATTAAGCTATTTCAGAACCAAACTGTAGAGATATGCCTCTAAGAAGACATTTATCGGTTGGAGAGAGCAGTAGAGCTGTTGGACTTGCAGGAACGTCTATGGGGACAGTGGGTCGTCAGTTGAATGTCAGTACCAGTGTTGTTGACAGATTATGGCAACGTTACCAGGAGACTGGAACAGTTAAACAGAGGCCAAGAAGTGGACGTCCTAAGAAGACAACACCCCGACAAGACCGTCACCTTGTTGTTATGACAAAGCAGAACAGACTCTCCTCAACCAAATGCTAAATTCCGAGTTCGCAAATGCAACTGGAATTCAAATGTCAACACAGACATTTAGAAACAGGCTACATGCTAACAATTTACGAGCTTGTAGACTCCAGCACTAACCAGAGAACACCGGCTACGTAGACTTGAATTTGCAAGACAACATGTCGAAATTGGAATCGAAGAATTGAGGCCTATTCTGTTCACGGATGAGTCTGGGTTTGTTTGGACTCTCATAGCGGTACAAGGCGTGTCTGGAGAATGCGTAACGAACGATTTACCAACTGCTGTGTGGTTGAACACGACCTATTTGGGGTGGCTCAGTGATTGTCTGGGCTGGCATCAGTTTAGAGGGCGCAACAGAGTTACATGTTATCCGGGATGGGAACCTAACAGGTGTTAGGTATAGGGATGAGATCCTTCACCCTATTGTCCGACCGTTTGCAGGTGCTATAGGCGAGGATTTTGTACTCACGGACGGCAATGAACGTCAACACAGAGCAAGAATCGTTCATGACTACCTCCAAAGGGAAGCAATCGAACGAATGCAATGGCCTGCATATTCTCCTGATTTGAATCCGATAGAACACGCCTGGGACCTTCTCCAGAAACGGATTGCAGCACGTCCGGCAGCAGCTACAAGTGTAGAGGAGCTTTGTAATGCCCTTTTGGAGGAGTGGGGTCAGTTACCCCGCCAGTCCCTTAGGAATCTGGTAGAGAGCTTCACAAGACGTTGTCAGGCTGTTATAAGGTCACGGGGAGGCCACACCCGTTATTGACTATCGAACATTAATGCCAAACCAACGCAATGGCATGCATGTCAATTTGAAAATTAGCGTTGTATACTGAGAATAAGTAATGGGCTATGAAATTTGAAGCATTTACCTCGAATTATGCTCCAACTCACGCAATGTTTATGTCTTTTTTCAATAAAAGCAAGGTCCTGATCTCTATTCTTCGGAGTTGGCTTACCTAAAATAGTTTTCCAATATATTTCATAAAGTGTTCCTTAACTTTTTTGTTGAGTATATATAAAAGTCGGGTGAGTGGAGTATCACATTTCCATATGTTTCTTATGACTGTGGCCATAAAATACCGCGGAGAAACCGATAAAATGATGCCACGTTAAATGCTGATAAAACAGTTAATTAGAGGTAATTAGAAGTATATACTAAAATTTCTCTAAATCTACTAAAATTTAAAAAAAAATCAATTAGTAGAAATACTTCAGGGACCAAAATCAGACAAAATACCATCTTGAAAAAGGTGCATATAGCACCGAAACGCGTCGATCAAATAAACAAAAAGTCAAAATATACCGTTGTTGGTTGTTTGTTCTGTTGTCTAAACCACGTTTTGAATTAGTAGAAATGTTCTAGAAAGGGTTATCCTTTGGAAGCAAGGAATACACTACTATTAAGTGTACCTGTTTTCTGGGCCTGACTAGCTAGATTCTAAATTTGCTGATGACATTCCATTTAATTTCAAAGTTCCATGTTTAACAAGGTCTATCGGAGCCAGAATTTTATAATGACTTAGTTTATAAATTCAGAAAAATGTATACTTGCAATGAGTCCAGTATCCAATTTCGTAAAACCATTCTTCGATATAAAACAAAATGGGCACAACAAAAATGTTATACAACAGACAGCATGCATAGTAGTTAACCCAATCACGGTTGATAACTTTGCTTCCCTCTTTAATTGCACGCCGGCTGGTCAGACCTCAGTTTCTATGACGGTTCCCGCGTAAAGATTTGCTTACGTAATGTTGGTTTGTAGCTGATGCTCTGTCTCTGGTTGGGCCCATCGGAGTCTAACTGTTGGTTTTCTTTTACTCCAACATTTCAGTAGTTTCTGGTAAGTTAGGAAGCCTTCATGCTGACTAAACAAATAATTTGTCTAAATCGCGACGGAAGTAAGGGCGGGGATATCGATTTAAGGCCCCAAACCCAGTGAAATTCTTTTCACTGACCGTTCCAAGGCGATTCCTCTGTCGCGGTTTATTTCTGTAATGATTTGTCTTTAAGTGTGTGTGTCGCTTATATATATTTTTTTGTTTTGGTTATCCATTTGGCCATTTTATGAGAACGTAACGGTCCTTTTGACTTTCCGCTTTTGATGTTTCCATTAGGGTCTAGTCATTTCATGTGTGTGTATCTTTCCCTTTTAGTATCTCTGATGGGAGGTGTTGGTTAATTGTATCGATTCCTGATCATTGCCTTCACTTATATTTTATATTACAGAAAGACCACTCAAGGGAAAGAAGAAATATGGTCTTTGTCCACATGTGGTCTTTACTCAGAGGGTCAGTTTTGCATCAACTGCTCTACCTCTTTAGAAGACAAGGATTACTTCACAGCATTTATGCAGATATGTATTGGATAATCCCAGTTACACCTGAATGATTCACTAATTAAATCCCAAAAAGGTCACATTATGTCAGGTTTTAATAATGAATCACTAAAAAAATTAATTTTGCTCATTAAAGGATGTCCACAAACAATTGATTGCCAAATTTAAACTTTGGACAATGTTATTCAAAACACAAAGTGGTCTTTGTTCAGGGTACAAAAATATGCATTTGGGAAGGGTTTTGACTGTCCTCTGGTTCTAGTGCACAGGTGGTCACTGCTGACAGGTGCATTATATAGTCTAATTAGATGGGGGGAGGGGGAAATTGGAAGTGGTCTTTTTAGACAGGTGGTCTTTGTTCACAGGTGGTCTTTCAGACAGGTTTGACTGTACGTTTACATGCTCCTTGTGTACCAAAATTTTTACAAAGAAAAGTGTCATTTACGAAGCTGAACATGGTTTTCCTAATCCTGTGTACAAAATATTAGTTTTAAATGCTATAAATACTCTATTACGAAAACACGGATATTTAAATACTCGTATATTGAAAATTTTAAAACCAGAAAATGAAAATGTTCAGATTAGGATTCTGACTGTTTTCATATTTCTGCTCAAAATATAGATTGTAGGTACTCGCTGGAACCGCCTCGGCGAAGAAGTTCTAATGAGTACCCATACTCTTTGGTTTTTTGCAGAAATAAGAAAAATAATGTATACCCATGTTAATCCCAGTTTCGCCATATAAAAGTGGGGATTAATGTGGTAAAAATATATAGGCGTGTTTTCGTGAAAAATTAGAACCAAAACAACGCTATCCGAACGAGCGTCTATAATCTATTTTTATAGACTTGCCCAAGTCCCTACATTTACATTTTTATTTTTAAATGAAAGCCCCTTTAAACAAAAAATATGTAAAAGTCTCTTTAGTCTTCATCTGTGAATGTAGGGACTTGTATACTCTGCAAAAGTTCCGACCAGCACAAAGCTGGCATGAAACACTATCTCCCACTTGTTGATAAGAGCATTAGCCTCTGCAGTCAATGTTTACTTAATAAATAACACCCACCTGCGTCTGTCAGTGAAAGTGAGGAAAATTCTAGTATTTTGGAGATTTTTGTTTTGTTTTGTTTGATTTGAGGTTTAATGCCCCTGTCAACACTGTATAGGTCATTTTGGGCATGTTGCTTCCTTTGTGTTGGGACCTAAAACTTGTTCGAGACAGTGGTAGTTCCTGCCATCGAGGGTTGAATTTACTGAGGATAATCTCGGCATTACTTTCAGTCCTTTATTTGATTAATATATTTTGTGTGTGCTCATTAGAATCAACTCGTGAGTACACACAATATAATTTTTCCAGATAAAATACGCCAAATACCCATAACTGTCCCTAAATATTTGTCATATGGATACATGTATGTGTGAAGAATTTCTCAGGTACTCAAGAGCGAGTTTGAAAACAGTCATAGAAAACGAGCAATTGGTGTTCCAGCCATTGAGGTATCATTATACAGTCAAACCGGTCATAGTGGCCACCTCTATTAAGCAAGCAAGCAATCATTCAAATCCCGAAAAAGGCGAATGCATTAATATCCACCTGTATTAAGCAAGCACATTTTGATCATTCCTGAGGTGCTTGCTTAACACAGGTTGGACTGTAATTGTTTTGCACTGGTTTTTATAGAAAAAAAGGCAAGCAGGCAGCATAATATCATTATCCTGGCATAATTACTTAGTTAATAAGATGTGTAATAGCAGAATCTTTTCAACATTATCTTAACAGGAGAAACCATTGAGAAAAGTGGCGTTTACAAGGGGTTACATAATGTTCTTATTTCTGCTCAGTAGTATAGATTGTGGGTACTCTTTAGTACCGCCTCTAACAAGCAACCACAATCTATGTTTGAAGCAGAAATAAAGAAAAACGATACGAGGGCTACCCAAAATCTGTGTTTTAGAGCAGAAATTACAAAATGACTAGCCTGGTAATTTGGTAAACCCTGCTTTATTCTATATAAAGTGGGGTTAACAAGGGTTTTCATTGTATGGACATGTTTAGGGGATGATCATGGTAATTGTGAATACTAGTGCCGTATGTCCATTAGAATCGCCTCATTGAGGCGGTTACACATAGGTTGTGGGTACTCATTAGAACTGCCTCATTGAATCGGTTGTAACGAGTTCCCACAATCTATGTTTTGAGCAGAAATAAGAAAAATTCTGATTAACGTCATTGTTGGAGCCTTCTAATATAGCATAGGCATGTTATCGTAATGGTTTAAGAATGAAAGATTAAAATTGAAACTTCTTTTTTTTAAAACCCTTTGCCTTCATGTGGTTTTCCCCCACTAAATGTAAATAAATCATGGCAACAAGCTCTGGAGCCTGTCAGTGAAAAGTTATCTAAATAAACTTCTCACCCCTATCTGACAATCATCTACAGGAAAGGTGAATGAGTTCTTTCAATATTTACAAGTCTGTTAATTTCACAATTTTCATAAAAGACGGTATTGCTATTACATTTACAATGTATTTATTTTTTATTTTTGTAAACAATTATTTTTACAATGGAAACCTAATTAACAGTCTTGGGCAAGTCTATCTATTTTTATATCAGCAATAAGAAAATTATCATAGTTCATCGTGAATAATTAATCTATTAATGCTTTTGTAAAACCCATTTATACACAGAGAAAAGGGGAAGATTACAAGAGCATCGCGTGAACAAGTCCGTAAAAAATGAACACCCCCTAAACCCCAACTTATATAGAGAAAACTGGGGTTTACGGGGGTAAACATTACTCATCGTATTTCTGCTCCAGGACATAGGTTGTGGGTACTCGTTAGAACCGCCTCAATGAGGCGGTTCTAACGAGCACCTATAACCTATTTTTTTCAGTATAAATAAGAAAAATATCACGGATTTTCATCAGAAAAGTAGCCATTTTGGAGATGGGGAAAATATATTATGTCGCTAGGGGTGAATTATCGTAATGGTCCTTTGTTCAAAACATGGATATAATTGCGAATTCGAATCTTTGTTTGAAGTAAAGATTAAGCAACCCTGTGGCGACAGAATACACTGTTACACATGTGTCATCCTAATTTGGGTGGTTGCATGAGCCGAAGGTGTCGTGTATCTTGCATCAACGGGGTGTCCAGCTGACCTTGACTTACAGTCGGGTAAGCTCCGATGACCTTGCATTTCAATCCTTAGTTTCTACATTTGAGTCAGCGCACGGCAAAACCTACAATAAGACACGTGCGCCCAACAAAGATTCAGATTAGCCTGCGCATACGCGCAATCTGATCAGAGTCTTCGTTGTGCGCTCTAAGGATAGCTAAGGGTCCAATGCTCCCTCATGCAGCAAGAGACGTCTCTGGTTTGAGTATATGGATGCGCAGGCTGATCTGATTCTTCGCAGGGCGCACATGTAATATGAAGGAAAGGCTGTGCCCCGGCTCATTTCCTTTCAGTTTCCCCTGTCGTTTCATATCCTCGATAGTCTCTTCTGTGTCTTTACTTCCTTTCTCAGGAAGACGATATAAAATTACATCATTACGCCTATACAAATACATTGAAAACTGTATCGCCGAAAATACGAACATTTTAAGATAAAAAATTGTGATAGTTTGGTTATTTCTGCTCAAAATATAGATTGTGGGTACTCGTTAGAACCGCCTCATTGAGGCGGTTCTAACGAGGCGGTTATAACGAGTACCCACAATCTTTATTTTAATATAGATTGTGGGTACTCGTTAGAACCGCCTCATTGAGGCGATTCTAACGAGTACCAACAATCTTTATTTTAGATCAGAAATAAGAAAAATAAGATTTACCCCTGTAAACCCCAGTTATACTATATAAATGTGGAGTTGAAACTAGCATTCTAACTTACAGCTGAAGCATCTCCTGGGGCCAAAAACTGTAATCTGTCCACACTGTTCACCTGGTGCACAATCCTGGAATGATAACCTCGCATATTACTGTAAATCACTCATTTCCCCGCCAATCAGGGCTTTGCTACATACTGCTGCTCGCAGAAACCTACCACACATGAGGACATGTACTTGTAAACAAATGCAACGGTCTATGACTACCCAGGTAAAGTATTTGTTTGTGCGAAAGGCCTTGAGATGTCATTTTATCACAGCGTTGGGTTTAAAGACCCTCAAACAACACAAAACAGGCCTATATAATTTTGACCCCCTTGAACCCCACTTTTATACAGTAAAACTGGGGTTTGCAGTGGTAAACCATATTTTACTAATTTCTACTCTAAAATATAGATTGTGGGTACTCGTTAGAACCGCCTCGATGAGGCGGTTCTAACGAGTACCCACAATATATATTTACCCCAGAAATAAGAAAATATCACAATTTTTCATCTGAAAATTTTCGTGTTTTTTTTTCGGTGGTAATGTTTACAATGCATTTTTATAGCTGTGATTTCGTAATGATTGGACGAAATGTCTCCAAAATGACATAGATATTATTGTAGGGATATCACACCTCAATTCAAACAAATAAAATTGTACATGTCAATCAATTACATATACAATCAGCAAGATGATGGCCGACAAATATGGAATCCCAAAGCTAATTGATTATTCCACGGGACTTAATTAGATGCATGCACTTTTTTTTAATATGATAGGAGCATTTTAGTTAAGAAATAGATCAGCGCAAACTGTGATTTGTTAAGTAATAAATCACAGTTTGGAGGTCAATTGTAAAGTAGACAAATCACGAGCGCGTAGTGCGCGTGATTTGTCTACTTACAACTGACCGACAAACTGTGATTTATTACCCAACAAATCACTGACTAGAGCTGATCTATTTTGATTCTAACACGCTGAAAATCGACAATAATGTTGTTGTTTCTTTCAAAATCTCACAACTTTTCGCTATTGTTAGAAAAAATTCCCGCTAAAATTATAGACTGACACACGTGTATTTATATCCTTTTCTAACGTTTCGATCGGCGAAAATGACGTTACACCGTCTAACGTCAAGTAAATCGACTAGTGACGTCATATATTGACCGTTTTTAATGACGTCACTCGTCACGCTTTTCCGAGCTGTGATTTGTTGCAGAATAAAACACAGTTACTTTCCATTGCCTATATAGGCGCGCTGTGTTAGAATATATAATACATGTTTGTCATTACATGATTCTTCGATGTCCTTGCACCGTGCATCTTTAGATGACTTGTTACGGTCTGTATACTATGCACCCCGCCCATCGGGGCTTGAAGAAATATATGGGCTGCATGCTGCTTCCACGCAGAGCTGAAACCGACCCGCGCACGAGTACTGGTAAACCGCTTAGAGGATCTAAGCCTGTCCCGGCAAGCGGTGCGAGTCGGCCCGTCCATCTTATTAACATTATTGGTTTTATTGGGCGGCAGGTCTTGAGATGTCATTTCATCTCAATGTCAGGTAAAAGTCCAACAAAATTGGAAGCAACGTCTCCAAAATGACCTTTACAATGTTGACGGGGACGTTAAATCTCAAATCAAACAAACATCACGCTTTACAATTTATAAGTCACAACGTTACTCTAGTCTTTCAAAACGCAGTGAGATGTGTCTGCACTTTTAATTTTGGACTTGTCCCTGTTTTAGGTAAGTCGCCTTCAGTTGGGATTTTACATTGGGCGATATAGTTTTACTGAGATTCGCACTGCACCATATTAAGCACTTGGCCACGACTTTTACATATTGACATTATCAAACGCCGAAAAATAAAAAAAATGTAGCAGCCCAAGACTGAATGTATTTCGAAAAATGCATTGTTAATGGAGCAAATTAATTTCTCGCGATCCCAAATCTTGCGACATGGTCGTATATTTCAGTTCAAATCGGTTATAATATAAAATCTTATATGCATTTTGAATAGGACACTATGTTCTTTTGTGTGTATGACAAGTTAAGCATCACAGTCACATGATTCGTCTAAATTGGCGATGACTTCTATTTAGTTCACATGACGTATCACCAAACTTTAAGACTATGTAAAACACAAAAAATATAAATGTTTAGCTTTAATATCATCTTGTTACGTGCCGTTGTGCTTCAGATCCGTTCCATTACGACATAGTGCATTTTTCTGACATATCTAAAATGGCTATTTTCATGATATATTTTCTTATTTATACATAGATTGCGGGTGCTCGTTAGAACCGCCTTTCTGGTTGTAGTGGGACTAGAGCAAAATACCTTTACAGTGTTGACGGGGACGTTAAACTTCAATTCAAACCAAAATTAGAGCAAAACCAGTGCTTCAGCTGAAGTGCACGACCCGCCGGATGCTTTTAGCTTTATGAGTGTTACCATATATGGGTATGGCGGCCATTTTGGTCATGTGACCTGGACCTAAAACGGTTCCCCCAATAAATGCGCCTTATCGTAAGGAGCAAAAATATATCTTATACTTTAGTACTGTAGTCTGAATCGTTTGCAGGATAAAATGCATTCTCACTTTTCCAATACAAAAGCATATGTGTCAAAGTTTGACCTAGGCACAAAGAAGGTCAAGGTCAACCAAGGGTCACCATTTTAGCAATTTATGATGGGCCTACGTCCCAGATGCTGTTTATCAAGTTTCGTGGAAATCTGCCCAGTGGTTCTGGAGAAGACTATTTTTGAAGGGTTTTTATCATATATGGCTTGGCGGCCATTTTGGTCAAGTGACCTGGACCCCAAGAGCAAATTTTGGTTTCCCCCATCCCATAGAGGCTCCATATGAAATTTGACCTTCATTCCTGACCATTTCTGCGGGTCGTGCAATACCATCTTGGGATAAGAGTAAACCTTACCGTGTCAATGTCGCAAGCTGGCAATCCAATTCTTTGAGAGAAAACTGTTGCTACTAACGAAGGTATAAATATTGTTACCTGAAAGTGAAAATACAAATAATTATTTGAATATGTATTGTTGTCCACAAAGACTTTTCAGTTTTTATTGTGCAGTTTTCTAACAACACAAGCAGAAATGAAATGAACAACAAATCTAAACACCAAGCAAGTCTAAAAAATATTCATCAAAATTTATTTGATACAAACTATTTTAGATGATTTTCTGCGGAACCCTGGAAAGAACATGCAATTTATTTTAATATGGTAAAATCTTTTGGCACAAGTGATAATCTTGTGCGCACAAGATTTTTGTAACTATAGAACTTTGTTTCAAGATTTAAAATCAGTCATGTTGTAGGATCTATATTGCAAATGAAATGAATTTATTTTTCATTGAAAGCAAAATCCGATGGACGGCCTGACAGACATCAATCAATGCTTAATATTTGCTAAGACCATTGCCAACAACAAACCGGGGCTGAAAACTGACATACGTTATATACGAACATCTTACAGAGGCTACATCACGTAACGTTATATGCGGCGTCCTTATTAAACAACGTCATGTATTGACGTTCAGTGTTAAAATCGTGCGTAAACTGTGTTTTAAGTTCATACGATCAGACGAATCTTGTGTTCATGCCCGTGCATTACTGGATTTATTAAGGTAATGAAATGCTCAGCGAAGTATCACATGTCACCCCTTTCCTCAACTAATATTATAAACGCAACAATATACGTGCACTCATGGGAGAGGCCCGCCCGCATTAGTCGGCCCCCGCCCATAGGGGCTTGAAGAAATATATGGGCTGCATGATGCTTCCACGCAGAGCTGAATCCGGCCCGCACACTAGTACTGGTAAACCGCTTAGAGGATCTAAGCCTGTCCAGGAACCGCAGTGCTAATAAACCGTATTGGTTTCATTGGGCGACAGGGCTTGAGATGTCATTTCATCTCAATGTCGGGTAAAAGTCCCACAAAATTGGAAGCAACGTCTCCAAAATGACCTTTAGAGTGTTGACGGGGACGTTAAACCTCAAATCAAACAAACAAAAACCGCCCGCATTAACTGAAAAACGTGCTTATGAAAGGTTGATTATAACGTTGAATCAACCTTAATATGACGTCACGACGTCCACAAACAGACCAACTCGCCAGTGGTAAAGAGGGAAGGGGGTCCAGACAATTAACATCTGTATCTTACGACAATGAAATGGCAACACAAGTTTGAAACTACGTAGCATCAACGTTGATTCGACGTTGGCTGTAACGAAAATACATCTAGGTCCACTGAAACAATAATTTTAAAACGTGTTATCTATTTTACACGGCTATTTCAATAAGGCACGTGATCACGCATGTGACAATTAGTGGCCCTGTTTAAGCGATATTCAAAATTACGACTTATTTTAGTGAAACGCAAATTTAGCTCGTACGAACACTTTGCGATGTTTTGATGAAACTGACGTACGCAGTTCTTTAAAAAGTGCGTAAGAACAATTTAAGATTAACGTTGCCATAATGAACCTTTTACGAGCGCGTTTGTCAGTAAATGCGGGGCGGCGGGGTGGGGTGTAGGTGGGGATGGGCGGTTCTTCAGCATGAGTGCACGTGTTATAATATTAGATAATGTGAGACTTCGCAGAGCATTTTATTACTTTAATAAATTCAGAAATGCAAGAGCATGAATACAAGATTAAATTTATCGTATGAACTTAAAGCCAGTTTATGCATGATTTTAACACGTATTTTACGTACATCAGTTTTCAGTTCCGGTTTGTTGTTGGCAATGGTGACAGGATGACAAATATTATTTTATTGATTGTTCGTCTGCCAGGCCATCCAGCCTTTCTTTCGGCCCCCGCCCATCGGGGCTTAAAGAAATAGATGGGCTGCATGATGCTTCCACGCAGAGCTGAAACCGACCGTACACGAGCCTGCCCAGGCAAAGCGGTGCGAGTTTGTCCGTCCATGCTTATAAATATGTTCTATAAAAGGAATATCCTTTGGAAGCAAGGAATACACCACTGAACTTGAAAATATAAAGTGTATATGTTTTCTGGGCCAGACTAGCTCGTTTCTGCCTATTAGGAATAATCAGTGACCCTTAAATATTTTCAGAATTCCACAATGGAATCAATGATCCCAAAGGACAAGACAATATAAACTACACTATGATGTAGGGCAGGGAGACTTTTTACGGCCGCCACGCATTCCCAGATACCAGCTGTAGTGACGTTTGATAAACCCTGTTGGTTTCATTGGGCGACGTGGCTTGAGATGTCATTTCATCTTAGTGTCGGGTAAAAGTCCCACAAACTTGGAAGCAACGTCTCTTAAATGACCTATACAGTGTTGAAGGGGACGTTAAACCTCAAATCCACCAAAAACCAACCAACCAACCGTCCAGCCTTTCAATGAAAAATAAATTCAGCCTATTTGCAACATAGATACTTCAGCATGACTGATTTTAAATTCTATAGCTACTTGAATGCACAGTTATACAACTGCCTGCACATAGACGAAATGACAGTAGGCAAGACCACGATCCCCTCCCCACGTCGTCGACATTCAAGGTTTTCGTACATACGAACGTACGCCCATGTACGTACGTCCTTCCGCACGAAGTGTACGTACGTGATCCTGTAACCTCAGGTTAAGGCATTGTACCAGGAAGAACCTAAAATTTTAAGAGCTCATATTTTCCAGACTATATGATGGAATGGTGATGGTTTGTATAGGTCAAAATGTTTATTCAGCAATACACTTGCCCTTACCTATGACCTCTAGGTCAAGTTATGGACTTAGAAAACTTTAAATGTTGAAATTATTTTTAAAATCATATAATGGATTTGGTTCATATTTGGTACGATGGTAGATATACAAGTTTTAATCAAGGTCAAGGTCACAGACTCTAATTTTCAGCATAATCGCACAAATGCCCATGACCTCAAGCTCAAGGTCACAGACTCAGAATTTTAGTATCAACGTTTTTTGATAAGAACTCACACTTCCCAACACAAATATAATGGATTAAGTTCGTATTTGATATGACGAAAGATACAGGTCGTTTCTCCGGCTACTCCGTTTAGTTATCGCATGAATCTGATTAATGATCGGCTCGAAAAAAAAAACGAAATAATCTTGAAAGGGCAGAAAAACCAAAACTCAAGGTCAATGTCACTTTTGGTACTTTATTTTTGTATGGATTTTGTTCATATCTGGTATGATGATACACACTTTTTTCCAATATTTAAACGCCATTACCCACAGCTACGCCGATGTTCTGAAGGACAGTTTTCCAGCTGAGCAATACTGTCTTTTTTTTTTTTTTTGGCAACATGCTTTTTGTCTTGGTGAGGATGGTCCATGGGCGGGGCATATGTGTCGTATTGACAATTCTAGTTTGCTGTGTTAATTTGAGGTACATTGAGTCTTCATTTTAATCAAAAGTCTCACAGATTGTGGGTAATCGTTAGAAACTACCTGAACGCGTTGGTTCTTAAGTCAATGTACATATATTTTAGGCCATTTTGGAGACGCTGCTCCCGATTTTGTGGGGCTTTTTCCCGGCATTGAGATGGAGTGACATTACAAACCCTACCTACCAAAGAAACCGCTAGGGTTTAAGGAGCGGTCCCACTCGCACCACTTTTCTTGGGCAGGCTTTTATATTCTAACCGGTTAACCAGTAATCTAGAAGCGCTTCTAACGAGTACCCTCAATCTCTAAAAAAAAACTAAGAAAACCCCCACCCCAAACCCAAACTAAAGATTATAACAAAGGGGTCAGTTTCGAGGGCCTTCTTTGCATGGGCTTACATAACTAATGGGCGTGATCTGCGAAGGTAAGCGAAATTGTGTATTACGTACCACCTTTTTTACAATGTTACTCAAGAGCTTTAACCTATGCTGCCCGTATGGTCGTGACATGTCCAAAGTTTAAGACGAAAATTTCAATGTGCGATGTCTAAATATTCATCTCAGAATTACGACAAAATGTGCGAACATCGCAGATACTTAACATTTGATGAAACAGGATTTTTGTCGTAAGAACTTCGTACGATCTTTTTAAGACGAAAACACGTCGCAAATGCTTTGATGAAACTGGCCCCTGGTCCCAGACTATATGCAGCAGAATGCGACATGAATTCACTGTTTGCAATGTGTGCAGTTAAATATCGGAGCCAGCCGTAAGATCTGGGAAATTCCGGTCAACGCATCCGGTCCCTCTTGAATCACCTCTATGAGGACTGCGCACCTAAGGACACTGAAAGTCGGACGTAAGATAATAATGATCCAAACAGGCAATCCGTGCATGCTTTCTGGAGAAGAATGCAATGGTCGTTATATAGAATTAACATATATCCATATAATACTCTACTTGAGGTGTATGGAGTACCAGGCAGATTCAGATATATCTCCAGGCCCCCGCCCATTGGGCCGGCTTGGAGAAATAGATTTCGCTGCATGAGATGAGAGAACTGGTAAACCGTTTAGAAGGTCTAAGCCTCTCCAAACAAAGTCGTGCGAGTCAATAGGCGACATGGAATGAGATGTTTGTTTGTTGTATTTGAGTATTTGAGTTTAACCACCCAGTCAAACACTAATTTATGTAGTTCATTTTTGAGCCGGTCAGTTTACCTATCCACACTTTTACTGGGCAGGCTTATACGTAAGCAGTTAACCAGTACAGTACACATTCTTTCGCCAGAAACTGAAAACTGCCCTTCTTGAATGAGCGGAAGGGAGGGAATGACAGTAGAAAAGATTTCATGATCAATCTCCGCGAAAGAATGTTGGCGACCCCGGCAGGTATCGAAGCCGCATCCTGATCACCAGTCAGATGCGCATCCGACTGAGCTACCGAGGCCGGTGGGATTGAGATGTCATTTAATCTCAATGAAGGCTTAATGCCAAACATAATTAGAAGCAACGTCTCCAAAATGACCTAAATATTATTTAAGGGGACGTTAAACCTCTAATAAAAAAAAACATATCTCTCCCACACCACAGGCCAACACTAAGCCTACCCTACATTACCTCCATCTCCAGCCTGGCTTTTAAAAGACATCTAAATCGGAAATCTGACGCGAAAAGTCGATTTTTTTTTTGGGGGGGGGGGGGGGGGGGGGCAAAGGGAGCAGTCATTATTTCATTTGCTTTATTTGCAGAGGGGAATAATGGATATCCAATAATTCGATTAATGGATATCCATAAATCAGCCGAATAATGGATATCCATAATTCTATTTATGGATATCCATATTTCGATCTAAATTAATGATATCCATAAATCGATCATAAATACCGCATAATGGATATCCATAATTCGATATATGGATATCAATAAATCGAATAATGGATACTATTATTATTCGATTTATGGATATCATTAATTCAGTTCGATTCATATAATAATGGAAATCCATAATTCGAAATATGGATATCCACAATTCGAATTATGGATACCCATAAATAATTATGGATATCTATAAATACGGATTAAATAGTAAAACGGCGCCCCATACTCTTTGACGTCACGTAATATCAATGCCTGTCGCTGTGCTGTGTGAAATTGTTCTGAGATTCTTGCTCATGGCCCTTATCGAAGTACAAAACTTTTATTTCAACCAATCAAATCGCTAGAAATGTTACGATCATGAAAAAATAGAATTATTCAGTGGTACATGCATCACGGTTGTTTGTTACACAGCTTTAGGCGCATTTTCACAACCCAAGTTAGAATATAAATTATGCGTATGCTTACAAATATGTCTCCAAAATGACCTGTACAGTGTTGATGGGGAAGTTAAACCTCAAAACAAACAATCAACATTTCACAAACCACGGGGAGCTTCCATCGCACTAACCGTTGATTTTATGAGCGCCCATACGAGCCAGCACTAAACAGCGGACAGCTACGTCGCGTCGAAGCCAGTCCGACGTTAATAAAGTGGGGTTTAAGGGGGTGTTAATTTCACGGAACTTCCGTATTTCCATGCATGTATATTTTTGTATCCTTGTTACGTTTAAGTGTTCGTCATTGAAATTGAATGTCCCTTCCTGAGTTCCGTAATTTACGGAACCCGGGAAGGGACATATATTTTTTTAATATGTTGTGCGAACAAGATATAAGTTGTGCGAACAAGATATTATCTTGTGTGCACAAGATAATATGTTGTGCGCACAAAATATTTTCTTGTACTGACAACATAATTTATCTTGTGCGGACAGCATATTATCTTATTGCACAACGTAGATCTTGGTAATTTGTGCGGAAAAGATATTATCAAGTGCCATCTCAAGCCTTGCCACCCAATGAAATCAACCGTGTTTATAAGCATGGACGGGCCGGACCGACTCGCACCACTTTCCCTGGACATGCTTAGATCCTCTAAGCGGTTTACCAGTACTCGTGTGCGGGTCGGTTTTAGCTCTGTGTGGAAGCATCATGCAGCCCATCTATTTCTTGAAGCCCTGATGGGCGGGGACCGACGAGACAACATAATTATTTTCTAAATATTCAATTGTCCGAGATGACGCGTCCATACCCAATTATGCGCAAGACAGGCTTATCCTTGGAAGCAGGGAATACACCACAGAACTGGAAACTATGGAGTGTAGCCTGGAAACCCATAACTCCGTTCACCTAAGGTTGAGCAATCCTGCTTTCAATTTTTTAGTGCAAGAATAACTTTCTGCAGGTATTTTTTAAACATTTGACTAAATGCCTATGGGAATCTCAAGATTTAAGAAAATAAACATCACATCTGTTTATTCTACAGCCATCTAGAA
Source organism: Lucinisca nassula (assembly GCA_963580285.1). Taxonomy (NCBI): domain Eukaryota; kingdom Metazoa; phylum Mollusca; class Bivalvia; order Lucinida; family Lucinidae; genus Lucinisca; species Lucinisca nassula. The sequence goes on from OY757024.1 coordinate 54,701,156, forward strand.
ATGCAGGCTGTGTTTGGGGCATGTTCTCATAACTCCGTTCACCCAAATTTATTTGATTATCATAAGTAATCAGATTCATTCCTTGAATATTATACATGATGAATATTTTATTTAGACTGTGCACTATTCTAATTTGTTGATTCTTTTTATTTTTAGTCACATGCTTGTCACTGGTTAGAGATTATTTTGGGTGACCCCAGAATTTTAAGCATTTTGTGACAAATTTCGATTTCTGTGAATTAAATTTTGAGTCAAAACTGATTTTCTTCAAAACAGATTGAAATGTAAGTTATTAACTACAAATTCTGATGTGTGATAACTGAAAAAATGTTTCCTATTCATATTACTCAAAGAAGAGGGTGAACGGAGTTATGACATTGAACGGAGATATGAGAAAATGGGATATATGTTTTCCGAGCCAGACAAGCTAGTTTCGGCAATAAAAGGCCTCGTCAGTGACCCTCAAATATTTTCAAAAGTCCACAATGGAATCAATGATCCCAAAGAACAAGAAAATATAAGTCTATGATGTAGGGCAGGGAGACTCTTTACGGCCACCACACATTCTCAGACACCAGCTGTAGTGACGTTAAATACGTTCTAGAAAGGGTTATTCTTTGGAATTTAAGGACTACATCACAGAACTGGAAAATATGGAGTGTATATGTTTTCTGGACCAGACAAGCCAGTTTCGGCCAATTAGGGCTCATTAGTGACCCTCAAATGTTTGCAAAATTCCACAACGGAATCAATGATCTCAAAGGACAAGCAAATAAAAGACTTAAAAGAAACCGCATAGTCCAGATAAACATTACGTTTGTCGGTGTCGTGGGTTCTGAAACAAGAGGGCATGTGGTCAGGTTCTTGATCGACATGAGTGAACTAATGATAAATGGTGATATGTTATGAAAACAATTCCATAATGAACCGATAACACAAACAAGAGGACCGTGGTGGTCCTATATCGCTCACCTGAGGTAACAGATTCCAAGGCAGTTCCAATCTTTACCGAAGGATTTTTGCTGACGACAAGGTCAAAAACAGGTATATTCAGCATTCAGGGGAACGTAACTCTATGAGTGATAGGCAGACATCACCAGTTTTCAAACTCATCCGAAATGTCAATCCCAACCTACCTATATACTAGTTTCAGGAAGATACGCTCAAAACTAAAGGACTAATGGTGATGACAAGGTACAAAATAGGCATTTTCAGCAAAAAGGGGACTTAACTCTGGTAGTAATGTACCAACAATGTTAGTTTGCAAACACATTCAAGCTTTTACCCCTAACTTACTCATATGTAAATTTCAGGAAGGTCACTTAGGGACTTATGATGATGACAATGGCGGCAAAAACCTGCTTCGTATGATGGTCTATATACATGTATATTAGTGAAGTTTCATCCACATATTCCATTTAGTAAAAGAATTAGTGCCCAAAAACTTTTAATGGGAATTGTTAACGGCCATAACTTAAACTCTAACGGCCATAACTAAATGTCATTGTATTTTGCCAATCAACAATCCCAAACCACTCATACCAAATACCAATGTGCATTTAATATTTGAAGAAAATCCGTGAAAAATGATTAAGTTATTGATCGGAAAAGCCAAAAAATCCCTAATTTTGAACTGAAAAGGGCCATAAGTCTGTCCAACGTTAACGGATTTTGCCGATTAACAATCCCATACCAGTCAATCCCAGTATTAACATGTATGCAAAATTTGAAAAAAAAAAAAAAAAAAAAAACGTGAAAGACTACAAAAGTTATCAATCGGAAATGGTGCGGACGTACGGACAGACACTCGAAGGTATATCAAAATACCCCACCACTATCGTGTGGTGGGGTATTAAAATGGGCATTTTCAGCAATCAAAGGGACATAACTATCATAAATAGGCGGACCCCACCAGTTTTAAACTCATCCAAGGTTTTATCCCCTGACTTACTTACATGTAAGTTTCAAGAAGATTCTATCAAAACTATAGAGGCTACAGTGATGACAAGGTAAAAAAAGAACAGGCATATTTTTGCAAACAAAACTCTAAGTTTCTTAAAGATCTTATATAGACCAAAGCGGGGCAACAGTGATGAATAGGTCAAAAATAGGCATTATCTGAAATCAAGGGGGACATAACTCCCCAAATTATTGGCCGACCTCACCAATTTTTAAACTCAGCTGAGGTTTTATACCTTACTTACTAACATGTAAGATTCAAGAAGATCGGATGGAAACTGAAGGAGCTACAGTGATGACAAGGTCAAAATTAGGCATTTTCATCTATCGCGGGGATGTTCTCTATGATAGATAGGCCAACCTCCTATGAGACCTTGTGATTGCCATAGCAACTAAAGTGTTCGTTCGATTTCAAACAAAAGTTTATGTCATCAATGCCCCACCAGAGGCATGCTACAAATGAGAAATTGTTGCGATCACCCTGCAGGTTGCAGTGATATAACTGGTTAAAGTGTGGACGGACGGACGGATGACGGACGGACGACGGTTGACCCACTATACTATAAGCTCCCCTAGAGCCTTTCGGAAAGCTAAAAATCTAAAACGCGGGCTTACCATGACTTGCATAACGCCCCTTTCTGCAATAAGTGGCGGGGACATTTGGCACCTGCAAAACACGCATTGGGGGCAGATGTCCATCCAAAAAAGCTGTTGGCGGCTTATATCAGTGTAATTTTTCCGCTTGGAGGTTGTGGGGTGGGGGAGCATTAGGATAATTTTATCATTAGGATAATGCGCTAGGGATGCAATAGTCTGGAGATCTAAATGTTTACGATGGCATCTTGTTTTTCTTTTTTAAACTTTGGTTTGGTTGGGACTCAACGACAAATCATCCCTTGTAGTTCATTCTTTAGCGATTCAGAATCGAATATCAAATTGTTTACCGGGTACGTGGTCTAAAATTTACGGTTGTTTAGAATCTTGATACGTTTCTCAAAAACAACCCATAATGTTTAAAATTACACGACCCGTAGGGGTCTGCATTATAATCACCCTGTGAGTCCTTCATTCCGTCCGTCCGCCCCGTGGTCAGTTTGTGATATTCGCTGTAATTTTATTATAAATGATTTTTATGCTAAGATCTTTATTTCCTTCATTCTTTCGATCATTTGGTAAATCATCACGAAAACACACCTATATAATTTCGACCCCCTTGAACCCCACTTTTATATAGTAAAACTGGGGTTTACAGGGGTATACCATATTTTTCTTATTTCTGCTCTAAAATATAGATTATGGGTACTCGTGAGAACCGCCTCCCCGAGGCGGTTCTAACGAGTACACACAATCTATATTTTGAGCAGAAATACGAAAAATATCACCATTTTTCATCTTAAAATTTTCATTTTTTCGGCGATAAAGATTACAATGTATTGGTATACGCGTTTTTTTCGTAATGATTTGGTAACTGTTATTATGCATGCACTAGATGCAAGTGGGAAATTCGTTTGTTTTGTCAAAAGACATTATAACGATATGACTGTTATTCATCGTTAGTGTTACATGTAAATTGTACCGTGTGTGGCATTGTATATTGAACTGTATACGTCGTTGAGGGTTATATCGACATACATGTAGCTGTAATGCTAAAAACTACTTCGTTGGACTAAAGTACAGTAAAATTCCTATAATAAGACCGCCTTTGGGACTGTTCAAAAGTGGTCTTAAATAAGACCGCTTTTGAAGATTCCCAAAGGTGGTCTCTTTATAGAAGGCACAGAGTGCAGAAACATACGGGAAGGCTGAATGAATCTTTGTAAATATGTTTTTTAAAGGAGACTTAGTCGTAATTTTAGGGGATCTTAAATGCGGAAAGGGCTAGGGTCGATAAGGGCCATTTTTGGCCTCATCTTCAAAATCATTCAAATTTTGCCGAATGACAAAATATTAGTTGCGATCTTGAAAAATGTAAATAGTTGTAACATTTGAAGTCTGTTGCCATGGCAACACGCATTGAAAGAAAGACACCGTTTTCCCTAACAACAGATGCTGCTGCCTTCTTTTTGATTGTTAGACTGGCATATATCATAATGTTTTTTATTTAAAGATGTAATGGTATATGCTAAACGAGGCTTTTAGTTAAGAAAAGTCATATTATCCAATAAGAATACCCGCTTGGATTATGTCACCCCCCCCCCCCCTACCACCAGAGGGGAGGGGACACATTGTTTTTGGTGCGGATCCCGGTTGCGTCGGCGTAGCCTATTTGAAGCATTATATCTCCTGAACCTATGGATGGATTTTGACCAAGCTTGCATTGACACATAACTAGCATAAGAGAAAACAGTCTTTAGGTCATTATGACCTTGACCTCATTTTCAAGGTCACAGCGACCCAAAAACTGTCATTTTGGGCCAAAAAATGGCTTGTCTGCACTTTGTCTTATTAACAAATTGATAATTTTTCGTCAAACTTGGTACAATATTGTCTAATTAACAAATTGGTTATTTTTGTCAAACTTGGTACAATATATACGTAATTACAACATTCCGCAGATTTGGTTAGAAGTTGGTGACCTTGACCTCATTTTCAAGGTCACAGCCACCCCAAAAACGGCCATTTTGGGGCCAAAAACGGCTTGTCTGCACTCTATCTCATTAACGAATTGATTAATTTTAGTCAAACCTAGTACAATATATTATTATAACATACCACAGATATGATTAGATTTCGATGACCTTGACCTCATTTTCAAGGTCACAACGACCCCAAAATAGTCATTTTTGAACCAAAAATGGCTTGTCTGCACTCTATCTCATTAACAAATTGACCAAATTTCGTCAACCTTGGCACAATATATCATTACAACAAACCGCAGATTTGATTAGATTTTGGTGACCTTGACCCCATTTTCAAGGTCACAGCGACCCAAAAACAGTCAGGTTTTGGTCAAAAATAGCTTGTCAGCACTCTATCTCATTAACGAATTGATTATTTTCGTCAAACTTGGTAGAATACATCATTACAAAAAAAAACCGAAGATTTGGTGAGATTTTGGTGACCTTGACCTTTTCACAAAGTAGACTTACCGATAACCCAATATCAAAGGGTAAATCATTGTGACTCGGGCTCATGAAGGACCAATGCTTTCGGGCGGACCGGTGTGCAATTACCGTGCAAAATAGTGGGTTATACATGTAACATCACACAAACCCACACTGGGTAAAAAAATGAGCTACTTCCATTTCACCAAAATGGCACAATTACAGTTAAAAGACCCAGCACAGAGAGAGAGAACCTTCAATCAGACGTCCGACTAGAGGCGATGCAGGTATGACAGAGAGAGAGAAAGAGAGAGAGAGAGAGAGAGAGAGAGAGAGAGAGAGAGAGACGTGCAACCATGCCATCTGATCAGAATCTCTCTCTCTCTCTCTCTCTCTCTCTCACACACACACACACACACACACACACACACACACACACACACACACACACACACACACACACACAAATATTGAAGCTATACCTATGGCAATCAGACGCCGCGTTCTGCTGCGTCTAGTCTGGATCTACACTGATTGCCAAACCCAGTGCATGGCCCTTTCACACAATACTATGATCTCACAACGGAAAGAAAAGCGTGACTATAATTTCCTACAAATCAGGGACAGTCATGTGGACATGATCAACAACGTTCGGCTAGTGTATAATAACTTTAGGTCTACTGTCAAACAATCGACCCAGTCACAGTGCAGGCTGAAAACAATAATAATTGTCCATCCAAGAGGAAAAAAGTGACCCGGGTATACATAACCAAAGCATACCCACATCCCGGCCATATCCTAATTAGCCTTGGTACACCCGCTTCTCTTGAACAGCAAGGCTTTGGCGTATCATAATAATTGTTTAATTTAAGGTTTCACATCTCCAGCCCTGTCACCCAATGGAAACAAAAGGGTTTATAAGCATGGGCGATCCGACTCATACCGCTCTGCCTGGGCAGGCTTAGATCCTCTTAGCGGTTTACCAGTTCTAGTGTGGGGTCGGTTTCAGCTCTGCGTGGAAGCATCATGCAGCCGATATATTTCTTCGAATGCCATTAAAATAGATGCATCGAAGATGGAACGTGTTACTCAGTGGTTAGTACACTTGCGTCTGATGTTAGAGGTCCCGGGTTCGATCTCCGGTAGTGGAAATAATGACATAATTTGCAGCGATGAGTCCACAAAGTACACACTTCGTTGGATCCGGATGTGTGTGTAGGGGGGGGGGAGCTTTTAATGGAGGTCATAATTTTAGAAAAAATAATGTTTACTCCTGCCGGGACACAACGTCGTATCACTCTCGGTCCGACGCTGACCCGCTGTTTGATGCTTGCTTGGCCGTCCCCCGGTGCAAGTTAAAGATTTCAACTATAGTTAATAGGACCTATGTGACGTAGCCTACGTCAAATGTGGTGGCAACTCCGATTAAATACCGTGAATTGAAAGGGAGGCTATTCATGCACAGAAAACAGTAGCCGTAACAAAATGATAAAACTGTAACAACAACAGCATATTAGAAAGACATCAATTTAATTTATTGTAACTTAAATTCGTTTTGGTATTAATTCAATGAGTAGGTTATAAAAGTAGATATATTCAAATCTAGATCTACAAAATTGCAAATATTAAGAGCTAGTCAGATTTATGCAGATTTATCCTTGATCTAGTTTGAAATATAATTCAATGCCGTGACAAAATATTTTTACGAAAACAAGCGAAATAAATTCTTCATTCGTGTCAAAAATGCCTCAAAGGTCGATAAAATGTACGTTTCCCCAAGGCTTTTGGCTATTGTCAAAGCGTCTCTACTTGTAATTTTAACTATCGCACCACCCCTCAACCAACACCAAACTTTGGTGATAATACGAGCTGGACGTTATCTTTCTTTTGCGACATTTTTCATGTTGGTTGAGGGGTGGTGCGGTACTTAATTTTCCATGGAAACATGTCAAAACAGCTAAAAAGTTCAGGAAAATGGCGTTTCGACCTTCCTTAGTGACGTCACCATAGCAATACGTGCGCACGATCCGACGTTCTAACAGCATTTCTTGAAACTTTATATGGTGTTCTGTTTTAACATGTATATACCTAAGAAAACATGTAATTTTTATTTTTCTGGAAAATCGAGGCCAAAAATGCACCTTATCGACCCTAGCCCTTTACTGCATATGTTGGTGCAAAAATGATTTGTTTCCGATGCAGGAAAATGGAGAAAATTAAGCATTTTGAAGGCAATTTTCTTTCCAAATCAATATTTAGGCTTCCAATAGCAATATACATTTTTGATATCGCAAGTTTAATGATTATTCCTATAATTTTGAACATTGAAGGTTATTTTTCCTGAAACGAGTTAACGTTCTGAGCAAAAGCAAAGTTTACGTCCACGTAGATATTGTGACAGTCTTAGTGAAGCATCAATAATTGTGGCTTTGATTGTAACGTTGGCGTCTTCAACTGAATTGAAATTTACCGAGCATGCCACCTTGACCCTTATTTGTGTTACGAACTTCAACTGTTAACTAGAGCCCAAAGTGAGAACGCCATCTTGTCGAAGGGTCCCGTGATCACTGTTAGCACAAATAATCCTGTGCCTCTGTATGGACAGTCATCATACTCTCCACCCATCGGGGCTTGAAAAATATATGGGCTGCATGATGTTTACACGCAGAGCTGAAACCGAACCGCACACGAGTACTGGTAAACCGCTTAGAGGATCTAAGCCTGCCCAGGCAATGGGGTGCGAATAGGCCCCTTCATGCTCATAAACCCTATAGATTTCATTTGGCGCAGGGCTTGAGATGTCATTTAATCTCAATATCGGGTAAAAGTCCCACAGAATTGTTGGCAGCTACGTCTTCAAAAAGACCTTTACAGTGTTGACGGGGTCATTAAACTTCAAATCAAACAAACATCATGTTATGAAGTCCGTGTAATGAACAACCCCCTACCTAAACCCATATTTATATAGAGAAAGCTGGGTTTTACGGGGGTATACATTATTTTTTTTTTAATTTCTGCTCCAAGACATACATGTACGTTGTTGGTACTGGTTGGAACACTGAATGAGGCGGTTCTAAGAAACACCCACAATGTTTCGAGTATAAATAAGAAATGTAATTTAAAAGAAAAATGACCGTTGTAGAGCAATCTGATACAGGGATGTGTTTTTGTAATGGAAGGTTCAGCTATGCCGATGCGCAGGCTGATCGGATCTTTGCTGACCACCCATTGTACAGCAAGCAATTCACATAACGAAATTCCTCTTAAACCCTAAACTTACAGTCGTAAAGCGAAACATCTCGAAATTATTCCTTTCACCTATGCCTGAAAAACTATATGATGTTGTTGAAATTTTCGGCTATTGTTTTTTAAAGGCGGTGCTACATTCTTGACAGCTGTAGGCGGACGTACAATCTTATCATCACTTTGATTGGTATTTGTTTCTGGTGTATTTTGACGCACTTCTGTTTATTTATGTGTTTTTTTTTTTTTGCCCAGTTTATTCTAGTTTGCATTCTAAACAGCAAAATTGTTTCTTCTGCTGTAGGCATATTTTCTATTATCTAGTGTCAACACCCCAAGGTGCTACATTGTACATGTGTAACGACCTCCATCATTACATAATATATATTTCAAAAATCGCTACTGTATAAAGCTCTCTCTCTCTCTCTCTCTCTCTCTCTCTCTCTCTCTCTCTCTCTCTCTCTCTCTCTCTCTCTCTCTCTCTCTCTCTCTCTCTCTCTCCTTAATAAGGATAACTTTAATTTAGTTTTCGGCCCTTTCAAGATTATTTCACTTAAAACTGACGAGCGTTAATCAGAGGTGGATGAAAACCGAAGATCCCGAAAAAAACCACCTGACTTTCCGTTGCAGAACTTGGCGTCTCACATATGACCCGAGCAAGACTCGAACCACAGCGGTGAAAGACCTAATAATTAAGAGTCAGCGCTCTAACCCACTAGGCCATGGAGGATAGATTAACTAGTTTGGGTGTTTGATTGTCACAGGTTGTAACGGTCTAAGCAACGTAAATGACGTCATCGACGTCGCAACGTCAGTTCTAACGTTACGGTTACCAAATACGTAAGTCAGTTGACATTTAAAGGCAAATAGTGTAGATCCGCTCATGGATAGAACCGCGGTGTGTAGTGGGCTGTAGTTTCATCCTGTTTTTGCTAATTTAATGAATTTGTGAACAGTTATTAATTAGCCTTGTCGCGGAGAAAGGTCTGAAAATGAGCTTTGTTCTGTAATTGGCGAATGATCAGATAGCACAAGGGCGCAGTCTGATCAATTGCCTCTTGCTGGTGTTAATGCGGTGAGCACGAATTTGATGGGTGTTGTGCTCAGTTAAGTGAGCATAAAATTGATTTCAGTAGTGCTTAGTAAGGGAACGTAAATTTTGAGTATATTTGTTTCAAGCACTGTGTGCTGATAATGTTTTGTTCAGTCAAGCGGAGTTCTGCTGCTCGGTTATTGTCACATGCTTGTCTGGTCGGCGCATGCGCGATAACGGTATATGCGTGACCATGTTCAGGGTTCTCCGGGGTAATAAATGCGTTTTGAAGATGTGCGTTATTGTTTTTCAGGCAGTTTATTGGTAGAAGTTGTGACCCGCTGCTCACTGCTCTACGTGAGCAGGCTTTGGACGACCCTTTGTGGGTAGAGCCCAGCAAGGACGGGCAAAACCCGGAACAAGAACACGTCGAAGTCACCACACTTATACAACTATAAAAGAGCAAGGGTACCTACTCACATGATAAACCAGGAGTCAGTGGTTCCACAACAGACAATTTGTATCTATGACCTCATGCAGTAATTGGGACTTGAAGTCCATATACGCGGTTTAATGTGTAACGTGAATCACTGGTCAGTTGACGTAAATTTATTTGTCCACCTGGTGTTGAAGTGCTAAAGCTGGCCATTTTTTTTCTTTTTTTTTTTTTTTTTTTTTTTTTTTCGTTTTTGTGGTATTTGTCTCTATATGATTTTCACGTCGCGGTTCCGAGAATAAAACTTAGTTTAGCCTTCGCAACAGCGCGGAGAAATAATACAGTGACACATATTCTGTTAGTATAGTGTTAATCATTAGGTATTGGTGTATATAGTTATTGTTAATAATTCATGGGCAATAGCGGTTTTACGTTAAAATGGCTATTTAAGAAATAGATCAGCTGTAGCAGTGATTTATTGAGTGATATATCACTGATTGGAGGTCAGTTGTAATGTAAATCACACTAATAGTCGGTGAGAATGCTGTTGATTCCTTCAGATTCTCCCTACCTTCCACCGTTGTGTGAAGTTATCCCGCCAATATAACTGACTGTATCACATGCGATTACCTGTTTTCATAACATTTCTGATACAAGAAAACGACGTTACACAATCTAACGTCAAGGTAACAATGAATGACGTCACGAAACTAAAAAGGCGGCTCACCGCGACGCACTCTTCCGCCCAGTCTCGTATCAATCGATATATCACCAGATTTATCCATTGGCTATACAGGCGACCAGTGTTAGAATGACAGTTAACTGGCAATAGCGGTTTAACGCTAAAATCGCTATTGCCAACTCTAAATTTCATTTGCATAGTTTAAGAAAGTGAAAGAAAGTTCAAAGTAACATTAGACTTACTGAGTCATTTTTGGCTTGAAGAGCTTTATAACATTGCAAAGAAAGAAGAAAAAATCGTTGAGGCAGTTCCAGTTTTTAAAAAGAAGTAGGAAATTTTCTTTATTAATTACACCAGACAATTACTGTTCTAACAGCCGTACATCACACCACAACACTCCTAAATAGCTTGACCCCGTTAACCTCCACTTTTATATAGTATAATGGGGCAGAAATATGAAATATTTCGGAATTTTTATCTGAAAATTTTCATTTTTTTTATGTAAAATGTTCCACTATATTTGAATAGGCGAGTTTTGGTAATGATGATTCCATTGCATTGAATAGGTGTGTTTTAAACATGTTACGTTTAAGTGAGTAGCAAATAATAAAAAAAAAATATAAAGTATTTTATCCATTCGCATACATGTAGAATTACAACAGGCAACTGATCTCTGCAAGCTGAATTTTCGGTAGCATATATATTATTACATTAGATGGATGTAGGCCACTTGTAAGAAGCAACCACACATTAAATGGCAATCAGATATTGTCGTGAGATATTTTTGCTGTAACCATTTAACTGGCAATATCGCTTTTATGTTAAAATGGCTATTGTCAGTTAACTGGCAATTGCAATTTTAACCCTTCTCTTGCTGAATATTCAGTTTAGCCTCACCCATTTCTGACTTTGACACAATCAGATTACTTGATGTAATTTATTCCTACAAAGTCATAAATTGAATGTCAAACGGTGTAGAACCTGATCAGATGGCTTCTGAAGAAGCCATCTGATCTGGATCTACACTGTTTCCAAAGATAGGGGTTGTCGTGAACAGCATGATAAGAGTTAACGTAAAACCGCTATTGACTGTCAATAGCCACTTTGTAATTAATATTTCGCACATGATATCTTCCTTTTGATTTGTCCTACGGTTGACCGTACACCTGACGGAAATCGATCTTGGTCACCTTGTCAGCATGTGGGCTTGCGGGACGCCGTAACCATACATACATACATAAATACATACATACATACATACATACATACATACATTGAAACATCAGTTGTTCATTTGGTAAATAACTAACTGCATTATCTTTAGCTTAGTTTATACTTTTACATGTATTCAAAAGAAATACATATTCTCCTAAAGAAGACTTAAATTGAATTTAAAACTTTAAAATGATGAATTCTGGTTACAATATTTGTGACGCATCGGCTCTGCAAACCACTTATTATCCGTCCATATGGATGCGTTATCATGTTAAAAAGGGAAAACAAAGGGTCGACCCCGTCTTATTTTCTCTTTTAAATAAATTGTGACTTCCACGAAACGTGCATAAGGTGCTTTGTTTGTTCGATTTGAGGTTTAACGTCCCCGTCAACACTGTAAATGTCATTTTGGAGGCGTTGCGTCAAATTTGGTGGGACTTTTACCCGACATTGAGATGAAATGACATCTCAAGCTATGCCATCCAATGAAACCAATAGGACGGGCCGACTCACACCGCTTTGCCTGTGCAGACTTAGATCCTCTAAGCGGTTTACCAGTACTCGTGTGCGGGTCGGTTTCAGCTCTGCGTGGAAGCATCATGCAACCCATATATTTCTTCAAGCCCCGATCGGCGTTGGCCTGCATGAGGTGCTCAAAGATGGAAAATAATTCAAAACTTTTCATCTTAAATGACCATGAAAAAAGCTTCATCCGACTTAGGTGTGATGTGTTTCTGACATTGATACATCAGTATAATATGACATATAGATACTTTCCACTCGGCGGTCCATTAGCAAACTATCTTTAAGGCACAGCTGTAAACACAAATGTTTACATTGGCTTGATCAGGGGATAGATAAAGAAACATTATATTTTGAAATTTATTTGGTCAACAAACAAGTAGATAGACCCCCAGAGGTGCTTACGGATGATTTGCATTATGTAGAGGTTTACATCTTAAAATTTTCATTTTTTTTTTGGCGATAAAGGTTACAATGTATTTGTATAGGCGTATTTTGGTAATGACCTCGCATGAAAGCTGCTTATATAAAATAACTCTTACCCTCTTAAACTCCAATTTTATACAGTAAGACTGGAGTTTATAGGGGTATACGTTATTCTCTTATTTCTGCTCAAAACATAGATTGTGGGTACTCATTTGAACCACCTCGCCGAGGCGGTTCTTTTGAGTAGAAATATGAAAGATTTCATTCTTTGTGGTATTTTTTTTCAAATATATTTGAATAGGCGCGTTTGCGTAATGATTCAGTTGAATATTACCTCGCCCCGGCTACAGCGTCGTGGCCCGCCCTTCAACATCATGTGTTACGAGGGTTGTTCATTGAATAATGGTCGCCCCCGCCCATCGGGACTTGAATAACTAGATAGGGCTGCGTGGTGCTTACATGCAGAGCTGAAACTGACCACACGAATACTGGTAAACAGCTTAGAAGGACTAAGCCTGCCCAGGCAGTGATATGAGTCAGACCGTCCAATGCATATAAGCCTTTCGGTTTCATTGGGCAGCAGGGCTTGGGATGTCATTCTATCTCAATGTCGGGTAATAGTCCCACAAAAATGGAAGCAACGTCTCCAAAATGACATAAATAGTTTTGACAGGGACGTTAATATCAGTTCAAACATAACAAACAAAACATTGAATTATGAAAATTGCTCTGCATCTCGAAAACACATCTACATAAATTTGATTCCCTTGAACCCCACTTTTATATATTGTTAGTTTGTTTGATTTGTGGTTTAACGCCCCCGTCAACACTGTAAAGGTCATTTTGAGGACGTTGCTTCCAATTTTGTTGGACTTTTACCCGACATTGAGATGAAATGACATCTCAAGCCCTGCCGCCAAATAAAACCAATAAGTTTTATAAGCATGGACTGTCTGACACTCGCACCGCTTTGCCTGGGCATGCTTAGATCCTCTAAGCGGACTTTTATATAGTAAAACTGGGGTTTGCATGGGTAAACCTTTTTTTTCTTATTTCTGCTGTAAAACATAGGTTGTGGGTACTAGTTAGAACCGCCTCGATGAGGCGGTTCTAACAAGTACCCACAATCTATGTTTTGAGCAGAAATAAGAAAAATATCGAAATTTTTCATCTAAAAATTCTCCTTTTATCCGCGGTTTAGTTTACACTGTATTTGTATAGGCGTGTTTTCGTAATGGTAACTTCTTTCGTCATCGTTATAGAAAATACTTCTAATGATACTGTTGGCCCCCGCCCATCGGGGCTTGAAGAAATATATGGGCTACATGATGCTTCCACGCAGAGCTGAATCCGACCCACACAGTTTCAACTGAATCCGATTCGACCAGTACTGGTAAACCGCTTAGAGGATATAAGCCTGCCCAGGCAAAGCGGTGTGAATGTCGGACCGTCCATGCTTATAAACCCTGTAGGTTTCATTGGGCGACAGGGCTTGAGATGTCATTTCATCTCAATGTCGGGTAGAAGTCCCACAACATTGGAAGCACGTCTCCAAAATGACCTTTACAGTGTTGACGGGGACGTTAAACCTTAAATCAAACAAACAAATCTAATGATACTGCATCAGAGCTTTATTTGTGCGTTTCAAAGCTTTCATTTATTTTTGGTTTAATTTGGTTTTACAGCCATGTCAGGGTCATTTCATTTATATCAAGCAAATGTTTAATCAGAGGTAGGCGAAAACCAGAAAACCAGCGCATCCGTAGAAAAAATGACATGACCTTGCGTTCAGAACTTGGGAGTCTCACACATCACAAAAAACACGCCTATATAATTCTGACTCCCTTGTTACACACTTTTCATTACGAAAATACGATATACACATACATTGAACACTTTACCGCCAAAACCTCTAAATTTTTAGATGAAAAATTCTGATATTTTTTTTTTATTTTTCTGCTCTAAAATATATTGTTGGTACTCGTTAGAACCGCATGTTCTATATAGTACTCGCAATCTATATTTTAGAGCATTATTTCTGCTTTAAATTATAGTTGCTGGTACACGTTAGAACCGCCTCATCGAGGCGGTTCTAACGAGTACCCACAATCTATATTTTTGAGCAGAAAGAGAAAAACAAGGACTACCCCTGTAAACCTCAGTTTTACTATATACAAGTGGGGTTCACGGGGTCAAAATGATATTGGTGTGTTTTCGTGATGATATATTAAAACTGGGATTTACAGAGATAAACCTTATTTTTCAAATTTCCGATCGAATAGAGTAGGTGTACTCGTTAGAACCGTCTCGATAAGGCAGTTCTAACGTATACCACGGCAGAAATAAGAAAAAAAAAATACGACAATTTTCATCTTAAAATTTTCGTTTCAGTTTATCAGAAGCACAGGCTGCTATTTCAATATTTTTTTCTGGAAACTCAGTCTTTACAGGGAGCGTGAATCAATTTTCAGCGAAGTATAGTCCGATATATATAATGACATGAAAGTCGTTACAAGAAAAGAAGAACATCTGAAAATCTGTGCCTACTGTGAAAAGAAAGTCCCCGCTGAACCAAAGACTCAATTCCGTGACGAAGGTGACAGACTATAAGCTACAAGTGTGCATAATCTAGCAAGGTGAAGGGAGGAATTGCGGTCCCCAAAATAGTAACTTCTGTTTAGTCAGGGTAATAAAAGGCCTCTTAAACTAATTTAACCCTTTTCGTTCCAAATGGAATCTTCCTCCATATGTACAGCAGGAGTCCATTTAAAAATTTAGGGGTGTCGGGTTGTGTTTTCATAGAAAATTGCTTTGGAAAATGACTGAACTTTTAGCAAACAGTGGAGGCCCTGATCGGACGCCGCGTTCTGCGGCTTCTGATGCGTCTGGTCTGGGCCTGCACTGTTTGCCAATTACCCCTTTTGGGGTTTCCGGTACTAAATGGGTTAAAAGTTAAAACCAAAGCGATATACATGAAACTTTGTACTCAATCACCGCCTTCTACGGAACACTGGAAGGGACATGCAATTTATGCAATGTTGTGCGTACAAAATATATCTTTTTCGCACCATATTAATATCTTGTGCGCACAAGATATTATCTTGTTTGCACAACACAGATCTTGTGCGGACAACATACTATCTTGTGCGCACAACTTATTATCCTGTTCACACAACATAATATCTTGTGCGCACACTTTATTATCTTGTTCACAAAACATACTATCTTGTGCGCACAAGATATGTTTTCCGCACAAGATATAGTATGTTGTCCGCACAAGATAAATCTTGTGCGCACAGCATATTATCTTGTGCACACAAGATAGTATCTCGTTCGCACAACTTAATATATTGTTCCCTCAACATATTAAAAATTGCATGTCCCTTCCCGGGTTCCGTACACTTCAGGGCATGATAAAGAACTTTTACATTCACCATATTTGCATTATTTGCTGGCTCCCAGTTTGCAGATTGTCAGTATTGGAAAAACAGGTAACCAGACCCCCTGACTTTTCAAGGTCATGGGGGTCTGGTTACCTTTTTTTCCAACACCTATAATCTTCAGACTAGGAACCAGAAGGTAATGCAAAAAATGTGAACACGTTCAATTATTTAATTTTAATGTCTGCAAGTCACGATAAGTTTTGTTTGTTTGATTTGAGGTTTAACGTCACCGCCAACACTGTATAGGTCATTTTGGAGACGTTACTTCCAATTTTGTGGGACTTTTACCCGACATTGAGATGAAATGACACCTCAAGCCCTGTCGCCCATTGAAACCAATGGGGTTTATAAATATGGACGGTCCGACTCGCACTGATTTGCCTTGGCAGGCTTAGATCCTCTTAGCATTTTACCAGTACTCGTGTGCATTCGGTTTCAGCTCTGCGCGGAAGCATCATGCAGCCCATCTATTTCTTCAAGCCCCGATTGGCGGAAGCCAACAAGTCCGTGAAATGAACCCCTCTCGATCCCGATTTATACAGAGAAGACTGGAGTTTGCAGTCTTGCTTATTTCTGCTCCAAGACCTAGTTTGTAGGTGCTTGAGTGCTTGTTAGAACCGTCTCAATTATTTGGGAGTGTAAATAAGAAAATATCAGAAATTTTCATCGGAAAGCATCTAATGAACAAGTCCGTGAAATGACCACCCCCTTAACCCCACTTTTTATAGTGAAAACTTTGGTTTACGGGGGTATACTTTATTTTTGTTATTTCTGTTCCAAGATATAGGTTGTGGGTACCCGTTAGAACCGCCTCAATGAGGCGGTTCTAAAGAGCACCCATAACCTATGTCTTAGAACAGAAATAAAAAAAATATCTCGGATTTTCATCAGAAAAATGGCCATTTTGGAGATGTGATAAAATGAAAAAAAAAAAGCTCTATGTCGAACGACGGTGTTATTGAATGGGTAGCTTTTCGGAGATATGAAAGAATGCACTATGTCCTACGGGGGTGTCATCATATTGCGTTCCTAGACCAACCGAAAGATCTCTGCATTGATACGCAAGCCTCATTAAACACAGGCAGGGGGTTGATAATTATATAAATATATGATGAGCCGGAACACAGTAAAAGAATGTAGGTAAATATGTGAGACCATAGAAGATTTAGTACAGCTTGTGTGTTTGAGCAGTTTGATCAGGATCACCACAGTTTGCAGGAGTTACAAATTGCGAAGAGCAAAGAGCAAAATCTGATCAGTCAGTACTTTTGCTGTTCCAGTACCTAGAAACTTTGAATTTGCACCGGCTCTGTTTTCATTTTAATACGCTAGAACTATTTTTGTATATGTTAGATAATTCACCCTGAATCTAGACCAAACAACAACAAAATGAAAGAAGAAAACAAACAACAAAGAATAAACAAAACGTAATGGCCAATCAGAACGTCCCTTGTATTCAAAAGTGGCGCCGCCCACTGCCCAAGTCATTTTCATTTTGGTTATTAAAAAGAACCCACCTTTCCATAGAGGTACTTTGTTTCAGGCTAAAGGGTGCACATTTGGAAAATGTTGTTTCAGAAAATAGTAAGTTGAATGCATTTTTAGATTACACTATGTGGTACGTACAAGTATCTTTGCTAGCTTCTACTGTGAAAATACAAATAAAGTCAAAGACTCACGAGAGAGTTCATTTCAAATGGAATCTATGAAACGCGTGTTATCACGAAAACACACCTATATATATTTGACCCCCTTAAACCCCACGTTTATATAGTATTTTCCTTATTTCTGCTTTGGGCTTGAAGAAATATATTGGCTGCCTGATGCTTCCACGCAGAGCTGAATCCGGCCCGCACACTAGTACTGGTAAACCGCTTAGAGGATCTAAGCCCGTCCGAAACCGCGGTGCCAGGCGGACCGTCCATGCTAATGAACCCTATTGGTTTCATTGGGCGACAGGGCTTGAGATGTCATTTCATCTCAATGCCGGGTAAAAGTCCCTCAAAATTGGAAGCCACGTCTCCAAAATGACCTTTACAGTGTTGAAGGGGACGTAAACCTCAAATCAAACAAACAAAACTTATTTCTGCTTTAAAGCATAGATTTTGGGTACTCGATAGAACCACCTCGTCGAGTCGGTTCTATCGAGTCCGCACAATCTAGGTTTGAGCCGAAATAAGAAATAAGAAAAAAATCACAATCTTTCATCTTAAATTTCCATTTTGGGGCTGAAAAATTGACAATGTATTTGTATAGTCGTGTTTTCGTAATGCATTAATACCATGCAAAATGATAAAATGGGAGTTTCTATCTGTCTTTGTATTTCCGCTAAAGAATATGGGTAATGCATTCCGTTGCCACGGACAACGTGATAACTCATGGTAAACCCAGCTTTGCAGCTATGCATTACGATAACACACCCGTGCGACAAAGTGCATTTTTCTATAACTCCAAAATGGTTACTTTTCTGATCAAAATCCGTAATATTTTCCTTATTTATACCGCAAACATAGGTTGTGGGTGGTAAATGCTCTCCTCCACAGTTTTCCATGAAAGAGGATGTAGTATTAACGCGACTGCGCATTGACCATACCAGAGTTATATTATTCTTATATTTTTAGTGGTGATGATCAGCCTTCTTGTGTAGGTATCTTAATTGAATGTGAAGACTTTTCACAGTCCCGTACCTTATACTGCAAAGCTGACACTTTGCAAGATGTACCTGTTGATAAATATTATTTTATTCTTAAAAGAAATTGGACTTTTTCATAATATTTAATTTTGTTTCAGATTTTTATACATTATCTTTTTGACTTTATCCTCATAATTCTACATAGTTTTTGATCATTAACCGACTGACGCTTATGACCCACAAAGAGGGTTGGCGCGTCGTTAAACTCAAAAACATCATCATCAGGTTGTAGGTGCTCGTTAGAACCGCCTCATTAAACCAGATTACTTAAATCCTCAGTTCAATCATCTGGAACGATATTAAACTTTTTTGTACTGTAGTTGATAGACTAGACTATTTCGAATTTTATTGCCAATATTCAGATTTTTTTGTGCGATTTTTCACTTTGAAAGGGTCTGAAACACCCATCCAAGAATATATCTTTACGGTGACAATTTCTTCATAATTACGGAAATTTTATCCGTTGTGGAAGATGGCAGAAAAAATTACATAATGGTAACACACCCGTGCGAATAGCACAGTTTTCATATCTCCAAAATGGCTACTTTTCTTATTTATACTACAAACATAAGTTGTAGGTGCTCGTTAGAACCGTCTCGCCTCATCCGCAACCTATGTTTGCAGTATAAATAAGAATAATATAACAAATTTTCATCAGAAAAGTAGCCATCTTGGAGATGTAAAAATGCACTATGACGCACGGGTGTGTGTGTTATCGTAATGACGTTATGGTACGGTTCGCGACAAATGGAAAACAGAGATTTTCTAAAGAGCATAAGCCAATAACTAAATGCCATGTAGAAAGTCTTCCAGAAGGAAGGAAAATATGATTAATTTTACAAATCCACTCAAATTTAATATTTATTTTGGTCAAACGCAAGCTGTCCAATGCGCGTTGATAAATTACAAGAAGGGCAAAACGCTATCGCATTATGATAACACACCCGTGTGACAAAGTGCATTTTTCACATCTCCAAGATGGCTCCTTTTCTGATTGAAATTTGTAATATTATTCTTATTTATACTGCAAACATAGGTTGCGGGTGCTCGTTAGAACCGCCTCAATGAGGCTGTTCTAACGAGTACCCACAACCTCTGTCTAGGAGCATAAACAAGAAAAATAATGTATACCCCAGTAAACCCCAGTTTTCTCTGTATAACGTGGGGTTTATGGGGGTGTTGATTTCTCGGACTTGTTCACGTGATGGCAAGGCCTCTTTCTGCACACTTTCTTCCACATGATCATCAAACTTCTTTGTTTTTGTTTGTTTTATTTGAGGTTTGACGTCCCCGTCAACACCGTAATGGTCATTTTGGAGACGTTGCTTCCAATTTTGTGGGACTTTCACCCGACATTGAGATGAAATGACATCTCAAGCCATGTCGTCCAATGAAACCAATAGGGTTTATAAGCATGGACGGACCGACTTGCACCACTTTGCCTGGGCAGGCTTAGATCCTCTAAGCTGTTTACCAGTACCTGTGTGCGGGTCGGTTTCAGCTCTGCGTGGAAGCATCATGCAGCCCACCTATTTCTTCAAGCCCCGATGGGCGGGGGCCGCAAACTACCTTGCCCATGTTAACTGAAGTATGTTAGAGAGCTATCTATGACGACTCATCTTGCGGGACGTTGGAGACTGTGATTATTGTGCGTTTGTTTGATGTGAGATTTTATGTCCTCGTCAAGAGTATTTAGGTCATTTTGGAGACGTTGCTTCCAATTAGTCGGGGACTTTTACCCGAAACTGAGATAAAATGACATCTCAAGCTCCGCCGCCCAATGAAACCATGAGGGTTTATATGCATGGACGGTCTGACTTGAACCACTTTGCCTGGGCAGGCTCCTAAGCGGTTTACCAGTACAGCTGTGCGGTTAGTTTCAGCTCAGCATGCAAGCATCATGCTGCCCAATCTCTTTTTCCAAGCACCCATGGGTGTGGGACCCAGGAACCTGTGATATATAGCTTACATGTTCACGGGATGCATATACTCTGTTTATCATATGATCTCGCGTCTTAGAATGTAATAACGCCATGTACATTGTAATACATTCGATAATCCACTAGTGGATTAAATATGCAAATTAGCTAGATACGTTACGTCACGTCACGTTACATGTACGACGGCCTTAACGACGTTGCGTTCACTAATGGCGGAATATGACATTTTTTTTAAACAATCGTGAACAAAATGCGTTTTGAATATCATATCATAAATAGAATCTTGCATTCGTGCTCATGTATTATTGAATTTATTAAACTCGTTGAAGAAAAGAGAAAAAATGCTAGGCAAAGCCTCGCATTTCATCCCTTTTCCTCAACTCGTTTAATAAATTCAATAATACATGAGCACTCATGTAAGATCCTCTATTTAATTTTCGCATGAGCGGGCTGAAACAAATAAATGAATACATGTCGAACGTTGTTTAAATAATAATGGAGAGCTGTGGCTCAGTGGTTCCTATTCCTTATGAGCTGTTTAAAATAATAATGAGTGGTATAACGATAACACACCCGTGCATTTTTCATATCTCCAAAATGGCTACTTTTCTAATGAAAATCCGCGATATTTTTCTTATTTACACGGCAAACAGGGGTTGTGGGCGCTCGTTAGGACCGCCTCATGGAGGCGGTTCTAACGAGTACCCACAACCTATGTATTGGAGCAGAAATAAGAAAAATAATGTGAAGCCCCGTAAACCCTAGTTTTCTCTATATAAAATGGGGTTTAGGGGAATGTTCATTTCACGGACTTGTTCACGTGAGGTAAAGCATCGGATTTGAGATCGAGATGTAACCGGTTCGATCCCCGCAAGCGCCAGTTGTTGTTTCCTTGAGCAAGTCTTTTATTATTATTATGATTATTATTATTAACATTTTAATGATGACGATGTTTTTTATTATTATTATCATTAATTCGTTCGCTGACAGGACAATATAAATAAGTTCGTTTGGCAGCTTACTTGTAAAAACTCCATTGTTAATACTAGTAGTAGTAGTAGTATTACTACTCCTACTATTTGTTATGATAAGCATCATGCTAGATAAAAGTACAGAATGCAGTGAATAACAACAGCTACATACTGAAATTATTATTATTATAATTTGATTTATTCATTTTTATTTTCGTTTTGCTTTTATGTCCATTTAAAGATTATTTCATTTATATCGAGCTGATCGTTAATCAGAGGTGGGCGAAAACAGGAGTGCCCGAAGAAAAACCACCTGATCCTACGTTGCAGGACTTGGCGTCTAACGTATGACCAGAGTCAGGCTCGAACCAATTTGAGAGACCTAATGGTTCAGAGTCAGCGCTCTTATCTACTAGGCCACGCATAATAATAATCAAATCTTATTTATTGCTATACTGATGTATATTAATTTTAAACTGCGCACCAAAAACAACAACAACAACAAAAAAACTAGACTAAAGCTCCTTACCCTAGTGTTTGCAGCGTGCTTAATATTTCACGCTATTCACCATTTTTGCATTTTTTGCTGATGCCCAGCTTACACTTTATCAATATTGAAAAACAGGTAGCCAGACCCCCCTGACCTTGAAAGGTCAGGGGGTCTAGTTATCTGTTTTTCCAACACTGATAATCTTCAGACTAGGAACCAGCAGATAATACAAATAAGGTGAATGAGGTAGACATACGAGCTCCATATCCTAGTATTTGCAACACGCGCTAAACGGTTAAAATTATCTTGATATCATCGTTACTACAGTTGCGTGTTTAACCATTTACTTTATCTGACTTCTTCGGTATAATGTACAATGATAGCTTTTACTAGCTTGTTTGTTTGATTTGAGGTTTAACGTCCCCGTCAACACTGTAAAGGTCATTTTGGAGACGTTGCTTCCAGTTTTGTGGGACTTTTACCCGATAATGAGATGAAATGGCATCTCAAGCCCTGCCGCCCAATGAAACCAAAGGGTTTACTAGCATGGTCGGACCGACTCGCAACGCTTTGCCTGGGCAGGCTTAGATCCTCTAAGCTGTTTACCAGTACTCGTGTGCGGATCGGTTTCAGCTCTGCTTGGAAGCATCATGCAGCCAATCTATTTCTTCAAGCCCCAGTGGGCGGCGCTTTTACTGGTAAACCGCTTATAGGATTTAAGCCTGCCCACGTAAAGCGGTGCGAGTCGGACCGTCCATGCTTATAAACCCTATTGGTTTAATTGGGCGGCAGAGCTTCAGATGTTATTTCGTCTCAACGTCGGTTAATTGTCCCAAAAAACTGGAAGCTACGTCTCCAAAATGACCTATATAGTGTTGACGGGGACTTTAAACACCAAATCAAACAGACAAAACAATGACAGCTTTTCAAAAAAGCCGAATTCTCATGTTTTACCAATAAACATAAAAGCTGTAAATGAATATTTCAACTTTTTCTTCAACTTTTGTTCGTTAAATGTAGAATAAAAACGATAACATTTATTAATGGCGGACGACAATAATTAGGTGGGACTAAATCTGCATTATTTTTATAAAAGTTCCTTTACAAATGGGTAACAATAGACACAGATTTTATGAAGACTCTTAAAGAGCATCACTTTACGTTGCAGGACTTCGAAAGTTAGATTATTTGAGCAGGATTTCATTTATTTTTAAAGACATCAAAATTGGCTCGGTGATTTCATTTGAAATAGAAATATGAGGCGGCACATGTGCGTCTTTATCATTTCTGTTCGCATGTGCTTTCTATATCCTCTGGATTATCTTGAAGAAAACTCAGTGTTTTGCCTTTACGTTGTGATGTGCTCAATATTATTAAACAAAAGTTCTAACTCGCCACCCAATATTACGTGTTTTTTTTATCAAAATCATGAATATTTCTAATTTGTTTGAATCAAGGGACGGACGAATAAGCTAGTAAACCATGTCACTAAAAGGTCTGGCACAATTCAGTGCATTGCATCCAAATGGCACTGATCAATGGATATGGGTACCCCATACACCCCCCCCCCCACCACCCACCCACCCCCCACCCCACCCCGACTTGCAAAATTTGCAAGCATGAATGTCTATTGCGTGGTGGGTTATTTTTCAACATTTTGACACTGTGTTCTTTTTTGCAATCATCTATTACCTTAGTCGTCATTTTCTTTAGCAATAATGAGGTTAATTTTACCTATCCACTCCATTTTAATATTTCGGCCAGTGGCCTTCTTCAGAAAAACTGAAGTTTTTCTGAAGAAGGCCACTGGCCGAAACATTAAAATAGAGTGGATATGTAAAATTAATCATATTTCCTTCCCTCCGGAAGACTTTATACATGGCATAATGAGGTTGTTTGCCTCATAAAAAGTAGATATTGCAGGTGATTATTCATAATTTATGACAAAATGGTGGATGATGTGAATTTTATCGGGGTATCTGGACGAAATGTAATGCATTTTGCCAAACATTTTAATGTGTCAGTTGTCTCATACACCTGCTTTTTGAAGGGACTAAATAGAATTGCACCATTTTGTTTATTTCGAAGAGAACTATAAAAAGTTTGTGGTTAGTCAGACCTTTAAATACATAAATCTTTAAGAAATGAAACCGAAACAGTCTCACCAGAATCGGATTCATACCGGCCGATTACTTACTTACAAGGCAAGTGCTCCACCGACTGAGCTATCCGGGTGTTGATAACATTTCCACAACTTCGAAGTTTTATTAACTTCGTAAATAACACCTCAATTGATGAATTTTATTTGATGAATTTAAGCTGTTGATTTTATTCTTTCTACAGGTGGCAGTTTGTATCACGGCTCTCCTATCCTCTGTCGTGGCTCAACGGTGTGTGGATAATTCGGTAAGATTAGACGTTTACTAGCTCACAGAGCCGAAGGCGTCTGCGCAGCTTATTGGAAAAGCAGTTGTCCACCGCCGCATTTCGAAAACACGCCCTATCTAAACATACTGAACATTTTACCTCCAAAAATTTCTGATGAAAAATTGCGATTATTTTCTTAAGGCTGCTCCAAACGTAGATTGTGGACACTTGTTAGAACCGACTCGCCGAGAAGCCACAACCTATGTGTCAGAGCTGGAATGAGGAAACTAATGTCTAAAACCAAATGTCAGTCATTAAATGGTAATGTCATTTCAACATCTGTAGAACACCTGAAGGGTATGTACCTAAATAATGGTCAAACTGTCCACACAACTGACATAAACAAAAACATGCACCTATATGACTGAGTTTTATAAATACAACTTGGATTCCATGCAAACTTTTACTTGCTTTTCCCGCCAAATCTGTTTCAAAAGAACATAATATTAAGTTATATGCGTGACGAAAAATTGAAATGTTAATTTTGAACTGTCAGGCTCCAGCATACATATCTGAATGTATATTGTGGTGTTTAAGTACAGTGTGTAAGCCTATAGATAATGGATAATATAACACTTTGAAATGTATAAACTTTCAAAAATCTAACAGTTAAAGCTTATAATGTTTCATAGCCCAATTAATATAATCCTAAATACAGTTAAGACCCATTCAACAGTATATTGGTCATATGAATTTCTACCTACCCATTAACATTATTTCAACCATTCATGTAACACGCCTGTGTATTTTAAAAGAGCATCATTTTACAATCTGACAACACTACTTTGATCATTAAGATCACATGCCTTTATTACAAATGACGAGATCTTTTAATTTTTGGTCCGATTTCCATCACGCTTCACAAGGATGTTGCTTAGGGGCTCTCTACTACATTAGCTTAAAACGATATTTTGATGAACACGATGGCCACCAGAGCTAAAATAGAATATATACTGAAAGTGACAACTTCTCCCATTCCTTTGGTCCAATTTCTTTCGTGTTGCACAGAAAGGTTGCTTTAGAAGACGCCTTATCAAACTAGATAAAAAACCCACTCGGATGCTTAAAAGTATTACTCGGATGAGTCATCTTGGCTGCAAGAGCTAAAAATTGAACATAAAAAACCTTAAATGACAATTTCTCCTTCATGCTTGGTCCAAGTTTACACGAACTTTACAGGAATGTTGCTTGGCAACTCTCTACCATATAGCTAAACGGTTGCACTCCGATGAACAAGATGGTCGTCAGAGCTAGCAAAAAAAACCTTAAAGTGACACATTCTCCCATACCTTTGGCCCAATTTTATTTCAACACAGAGAAGTTGCTTTAAAGACCCTCTACCAAAGTAGACAACAGGTGAACCAGATTGCTGCCAATACTAAATATAGAACAAAATAGAAGTGAAAGCAATGACAGGAATCGATACAATTAACCAACAGCTCCCATCAGAGACACCAAAGTGAAAGAAACACAAACCGGAAACAACAGACCCTAATGGAAACATCAATAGCGGAAAGCCAAAAGGAAGTTACTTTCCCACAAAATGGCCAATAGTCTATCCAAAATAAAATAATATAAGCGACGCAAACACCCAAAGACAAACCATAACAAAAATAAACCGCCACAGAAGAACCGCCTTGTAACGGTCAGCGGAAACGAATGCCACTTGGGGGCTTAAATCGATTCTGCGTGGCCACAATCCTCGTCCTTACTTCCCTACAAACCTTTTAATGACACCTACTTCTACACATTTGGTCCAGTTTCATTACCCACACTCTATCGTTTTTCGACAGAAATAAGAAAAATAGGGTTTACCCCTCCAAACCCCAGCTTTACAATTCAAACGTATCAGAATTATATAGGCATGATTTCATGACGACATGTACCTTTATAATTGGATGCAAACTCAACAAACAACGGATTTTTGATTGAACAACGTTATTCCTGATTTATTTACTGTAATTGTACAAAAGACAACATTAATTGTTTTTCGTGTTATGGTTAAACGACACTAAAATGCTTGTGCGTCATTTTTCGTTGTGTACCGGAGACAGACAGAAAACTCTTCTTCTAACTGCTACAAGATAAGTTCACTTGTTCTTACATCTTTTAGTAGTAAAGAATGTTGCCTTCGATGTAGACTCTTATGAACGGAGACATATTAATTTAGCAAAAGCTTTTTCCCATGAAAGTTTACCTTCTTAACCTTTAGCCTGCTGTAGGCGACAAGCCCTATCTTTGCAAACAGTGTAGATCCAGATCAGATGGCTTCTGAAGAAGCCATCTGATCAGGATCTACACTGTTTGTCATTCAGATTGTGAATTTGAACGAACTCATTATATCATGTAATTTGATTGGCTGAAAATCAAAAAAAGGTGTGGCTAAGTTAAATATTCAGCAGGTTAAAGGTTAATCGAATATTCCTTGTTATTTGTTTTCAGGAGTGTGCTTCTGGGGAGCAATGTGAACGATTAAATATATTAGCACCAAGGAGATGCATTGAATGTAAGTATGAGTTGTACATACAAACTAGTAAGAAAAAGTCACTCAGGAAAGAACGCAGCCGTCCCAAGTCTGTCTCTGTCCCACCGCCGTGCAACCAAAGAGCAAAGCTAAGCTGTCCCGTGTAAAAGGGTCGACAACCAAACACGCGTCTTTCGCATAACATCCATGCTATAACCACTTTTCTTGAATTAAGCTTTCTCTACTAAACTGCCTGAATAACATTATCTAAAGCTGACAGTCACTTTCATTAAACTGTCGAAATCTATGTAAGCCGATGCTAGATTTCTTCTGAATGTCCTGAAATGTAAGTATAACAATGTTGTAAACCTACGCTCGATTTCTACGGAACGTCCGGAATTATAAGAATGACTTTGTCCGGAATTGTAAAAAAAAAAAGTTGTGAAGGCAATGATCAGCAATCGATACAATTTATCCACAGCTCCTATCAGAGACACCAAAGGGAAAGAAACACAAACAATGAACAACTAGACACCAATGGAACACCAATAGCGGGAGCCACACAATGGCCAGTTGGCTATCCAAAACGAAACAACACAAGCGACACAAACACACCCAAAGACAAGCCATAACAAAAGCAAACCGTGGCAGAAGACGAACTATAACAAAAATAGTCGGACAATTCAACTTCTATCCAAGCATTGCCTCTCTACAGTTACATGAACAAGAACTCTGGTAGTACAATATATCAATGCAACTACAAAAGACTTGGTTATATTTTGGTGAGCTTGACCTCGTTTTAAGATAACAAGCTCCCAAACCTCTTTGTTATTCTTTCATGAATACCTCTAAGCGTAGTGACCAAAAACTAACTTCGCGACAAACTATTATTCAAAAGGATGTGATAAAGAAGTACATGTAGTTGGGGTAAGAAATCGGCACAATAACTGATAATATATGTCTGTCTTCTACGATAGCCCCTCAGTTCGAATGAATAGTGACTATCTCTCGGACCGTCTTAGTATTTAAAAGACATTTTGCTACTGCACAGCCTGATTTAATCACCAAAGGCACATATCAGTTATGCTGTTTTGTCATTACTGACTGCAAAAGTTGAAATTCATGCAAGTGACTGCTTTCAAAATAATTGAACAAATACATCTTTACAAACATACAAAGACTTCCAAAATAACTCAAACGAGGAAACCCAAAAATGTAAAACTGATTTTTTTTCTTTCTTCATTGCACAGAATTATTTCATAGTTTGAGCTCACGTAATTTTAAATTGTTGTATCATTTGCAATTACTATGCACGTTGGGTTATCGAATGTTTGGGGGAACTATGGACTAAGTGAACGATAAACTACAAGTGATATTTCAAATAATGTTTAACCATAATCTTCCAAAAATTTTAAATTAACAATCAAATATCGATCATTTAAAAAATTTCAAAAACTTTAGAAAAGGCAACATCGGGCTCTCGGATTGTCGACAACTTAGACCCTGCAATTCCACGCATTCACAAGATATCTCCTTTTTCTCAGTCTTTTTTTGTCTTTTTTTCTTAACCATACACCCCTCCAATTTCGCGAGAGGTGGAGCTTTGGGCCTTTGGAGCTGACATTACCACCAACCTTCCTCTGACACTTAGATCAAGGACAGAGATAGAATATATAACCCCTGTATTGAAATACGTGATAACTGGATGTTGAGAGAGAAGAAGCATTAAGCGCTATAATAGCAAGTGTTCACAAGATCTTTTCCGTCAGTTTTTTGGGGTAGACCCTATTGTTTTAGCTCATCGAGTGGAAAGTTCATAAGATGAGCTAATAGTGTACAAAAGGTCCATTGTCCGCCGTCATTTCCGAATTTCAAACATCTTAAATTTCTTCTATTCCCCGCGGTAAATAAAGTTTACACAATTGGTCCGGGTCACATGACCAAGATACCTACCATGCCCAAACTTTACAATTTGCTCCAAATCAAAATATTATTCAAATTAGATGTCAAGATGGCCGCCGTGGTGTCTTTCTTGGATTTTAGATCGGAACGAGTTTTTCGTATATGACCTACACGCTCATCCGATACTTCCTAAGCTTCGAGTCGATTGACAATTTGATTCTGGAGACGTAGTTTAAAATATTTTTGTTAAGATAGCCGAGATCTAGAAGTCATACCGATACTTTCAAACAAGTTTTGAGTAAACTAACCTTTCGAATAGATCTTCAAAATGACATTGAATTTTGAATCAAAACGAGTTTAGCTGTTTCTGATCTACAAGCCTTCCCGGTACTTTTTCCCTAATTTGAAGTCAATTGACCTTTCAATTCAGGAGAATAATTTCGAAATAAATTTTCCGAAAGGCCACCGTGGCGGTCATCTTGCCTTTCGGACCTTAAATGTTTAAGCCATTTTAATCTACAATTCATTCAAATACGGTCTACCAAGTTTCAGATACACTGGCCTTTCGGAAGCTATCTCGATACTTCCTACAACATTTTGAGTCAGTTGGCCATTCGGTTTAGGGGGAACTGTTCAAAACAGATTTTTATTGTCCCCGCCCATCGGGGCTTGAAGAAATAGATGGGCTGCATGATGCTTTCACGCAGAGCTGAAACCGACCGCACACGAGTACTGATAAACTGGCTAGTGGATCTAAGCCTGCCCAGGCAAAGCGGTGCGAGTCGGCCATTCCATGCTTATAAACCCTATTGGTTTCATTGGGCCAAAGGGCTTAGGATGTCATTTCATCTAAATGTCGGGTAAAATAGAAGTGGAGGCAATGATCAGAAACTCACAGCTCCCATTAGAGACCCACAAATTGGACACAACGTCTCCAAAATGACCTATACAGTGTTGACGGGGACGTTTAACGTCAAATAAAAAAAAAAAACAAATCAAAACGGATTTTTAAGGTTGCCGCCGTGGCGGCCATCTTGGGTTTTAGAACAAAATATTTTAGTTATTTTTATCTCAAATTCCTACCGAGTTTCAAATTCATTTGACTTTAGGCTCAGGAGTAAAAGTTTAAATAGATTTTTTTTTAAATGGCGGACATGTTGGTCATCTATGATTTCGAATCAGAATTATCCATCTATTTTTAATTCATAATTCGACCCAAAGCACCTAACCCAATGTGTGTCGATATGTTCCACAGTTTTGAACTTGTGAAAACAAAATGGATAGACAGACGGACGACGGTCAAGTGTCGACGGAAGGTTTGCAGCAAGTGAGCTTATAGATGATGCACGTTGGTTGACATTGTCCTATTTTATAGTAAGATCCCATTTGGTCATTTAATCTTATGTATGCAAAACAGTTAATGGAAACTTCTGCAGAAAATGATACCAGTTAAATGGAGGTTCTAGAGTATCAAAGTCCAAAGTCATTATTTAACCTTAACCAAAGGTCACTGAGATGTCAAAATTTTAATTTGATTTTCTCATTAACAAATGAGCCGGTTGAAATAATATACAAGCTTCGGGGAACAAGTAGAACTAAATTTATTCCAATGAGTCAGATAGCATGACAAAGATGACCGACATGTCTATACATCCGGAAAACACACGCCTATATAAGTTTACCCTTAAACCCCATTTATATATAGTTAAACTAGGTTTACAGGGATATGCATTATTTCATATGTCTGATCAAAAGCATGCCTCGCCACCTTGCCGTGACGGTTTCAACGAGTTCTCATAATCTGATATGAAACATAGAATTTTATCTGAAAGTTGTCATTATTTGGTGATAAAATTTCCAGTATATTTGAATAGGCGTGTGTCTGTAATAGATGGTAAAAAACTTCTCAAGTATGAACAGGCTAAAGGCATTGAAGCTTTGTATGCAGCATCAAATAATCGAGAACTTTAAGATTCCTTCACTGATGACATTTGAAATCCCTAACCTACCTCACAGCAAGCACGAATTTCATCACTTCATTCTTCGATATTATCACAAGGTCCCTGAAGTATCATAATTCTGATTCTCAGAAATAAATGAGCCATTCGAAACCAAAATATACATCAAAATGACCGTAATGCCCATATATGGTAGAAACCTTAAAGGTACGATTCTCACCTTGAATGTATATAGCAATAGGTACTCGAAACAGCATTGTTTGCACCGGAAATGCATTGGTAAACAAATCAAAATATATTTCTTTAATATTTAGTTCAGATTCAATGGGGACACTCAAAGCTTTTCAAAACTGTTTACATCATGAAAGCGGCTGTCAAGAAATTTTGGATTATGCTGTAAATAATTGATATAAATCATTAGTTATATTTCATCTTGAATCATCGCTGACAACTAGGGACAATTTCATTTTCAAATGCTTCATCTATGATAATCCAGAGACGCATGAATCTTGTTTGTTTGAAGGGTAAGTACCTTCTGACAGCCATAATGCCCCAGCCCCAATTTTCCCTGATGGATGATATGTATATATACAAATGTTGATCATGATAACACATGAGTGGTAAAGACAGTTAATCACTTACACCATATACCCATGTTATATAATAAGAATCGTACTTGCATAGGTGATGATAGAAAATTCTATCCCAATTATCATTGTTCTGCGTCACAAGGGTGTTCCTATTACCTCTACGGCATTACGCAAACACGCCTATACAAATACATTGCCACCTTTATCGCCGAAAATATGAAAATTTTATGATGATAAATTGTGATATTTTTCTTATTTCTGCTCAAAATATAGATTGTGGGCACTCGTTAGAACCGCCTCGTCGAGGCGGTTCTAACGAGAACCCACAATCTATATTTTAGAGCAGAAATAAGAAAAATAAGGTATACCCCCGGAAATCCCAGTTTTACTATATAAAAGTGGGGTTCAAGGGGTCAAAATTATATAGGCGTGTTTTTGTGATGGGTTCTCAGATTTTCGCCCATAGGCTAAATACTCCTTGGACCAAGGTCACTAAGATATCAAAATTGAAACTTAATATTTCTGAAAACATCTGGACAAATTGAAGTTAAACAAAGAAAGCTTTTCAGTAATGAAATAAAAAAGTCCAACTGATTCAAGTCGCATGACAAAGATCTCCGTCGTGACCATATGTGGTAAAACACTTCAAAACACTTCTTCTCTGGAACCTGTTGACGAATTGCCTTGAAACCTGAAATATAGCATTTTAGTTAGTGGAGCTAATTAAGATAAAAGATAAAGATAAAGAAGCTTTATTTAACGTCGCATATCCGAAACAAATAGCATAAGCTCTGTTAAGAGCTTTTATTGCGGCAAACAAAGTATCCTGAAACAAATACTTACCTGCCTTCATTTATCTTCCTAGGACTACCCCTGATAATGCGAGCGTCAACCAAGGGAGCACCTAGTACCATGTTTCATGCCTTGGTATGGCGCGGCCGGGGATCGAACCAGCTGCCTGCGATCCAAAGGTCAAGGTCACTCACTGAACTTGGTCCAGGATTATTCAGATATGAAAATGAAAAATAAAAAATAAAAAAAAGGCAGGACAAATTTTAAATCTAGCCCAATCTCATTTGAAGCCTTTATGGGATGGAGAACAAAACATGTTTAAATGCTTCTTGTCACATGACCAAGATGGCGGCGACAAACCTTCAAAAACCCTACTATCAGAAACAAAATGATTCCATATGCACTCAACACTCAGACAGGCGGTTTAGAACCTTTGGTCGTCTGGTTATTATCATTATTATTATTATCATCATCATTATTTACAGGTCCTTGTGAAAACAGTGGTACTTGCATCAATGTACAGGGCATAGGGACTACTGTGCTCAGCTTTGATTGTGATTGTCCGGCTGGATGGTTTGATCCACTATGCTCAACCGGTAAGACGTCAGGGAGTGAGAACAGTGACCGTTTTATATGAAATATATACAGCAAGACTCTGGTCACTTATAGAAGTGGCTATGGGTGTGAAATCATGTGGGCCCCGTCAAGCGATTTTGGTACTTATCGCCTATGCGAGCAGCGAAGGTTCAGGCGAGCCTGCGCATCCGCGCAGACTCGCCAGAACCTTCGCAGCTCGCTCATACAAGCAGTGAATCAAGAGGAACCTTCAGACAGAAAGCCATATCCTTGGCCCCTCTGAATGGCTGGGCATGCGCAGTTAAAATTTGTCATGACGGAATGCTCGAAGACACAAATTCGCTTGGCTGGGCTCATGTAATCATGAAGGCAAACGTTAACAGCCTCGAGAATAGTCCTACTACAAACCGTGCATGGATCAACATGTTCATGATAATGACAGGCGGGAAAATGACCAACTTTTGTGATTATTTTATACCCCCACCGCCAGCACTGAAAGTGAGGGTTGGGGTGATCCTGGTTTACAACTGACCTTAGATCGGCCGTTTTACATAATGAATAATTTGTCGTCAAAGATTTTCCAAGAAACAAATCGGTTGAAGCCTAAACTTCGCACAGTCATGATTGTAACGCCTATGAGACCATTATTTTTTTGTTTTATTATCCTATTCCACTTTCTCTTTCTCGCCATTTTGAAGTTTTCGTCAGGACTGTCAGAGCTAGAAGATTCAAGTATTTACATACATAAAGTATTAACTATGACGACAAGTTGTATCTGGGCTTTCTCAACGTTTTACGTCATCTCTCTTTACTTGCGTCTTTCACTCCATAATGACTATTTATATTTTCTCGTCGAATATGTTTCAAGAAAAATAGCGGTTGGAAGTCTCAAACTTTCTTACCTTATTAGCTCACCTGGGCCGAAGGCTCCAGGAGAGATTATAGTATAGTGGGTCATCCGTCGTCCGTCCGTCCACACTTTTGACCTGTTAGATCTCTGCAACCTGAAGGCTGATCTCAACCATTTCTCAGCTGTAGCATGCCTCTCGTGGGTCATTGATGACATTAGCTTTTTGTTCGAAATCGAACGAAAACTTTGGTTGCTATGGCAAGTTGGCACAAGGTCCCAGAGACTTACAATGGAAAAATGGTTGTCATCACCGTAGCGCCTTCAGTTTCGATCGGATCTTTCTGAAACTTATATCAGCCAATTCGGCCCATTAATCATAGAGTTACATCCCCTTGATCGCTGAAAATGCCTATTTTTGACCTTGTCATCACAGTAGCCCCTTCAGTTTTGATCGGAACTTCCTGAAACTTACATTCAGGTAAGATAGTGTTAAAAGCTCGGAGGAGTTCGAAAACTAGTTATGTCGGACAATTACTTACGTTGTTATGTCCCCTACTTTGCCGAAAATGCTTATTTTTGACATTGTCATCACCATAGCCCCTTCAGTTTTGATCACATCTTCTTGAAACTTACAAATAAGTAATACACAAATAAAAGCTCGGATGAGTTCGAAAAGTGTTGAGGTCGGCCTAACTATCATAGAGTTACGTCCCCTTGATTGCTAAAAATACCTATTTTGACCTTGCCATCACTGTAGCCCCTTCAGTTTCCATCGAATCTTCTTGAAACATACATGTAAGTAAGCAAGGGATAAAACCTCGGCAGAGTTTAAAAGTTGGTGAGGTTGGCCTATATTTCAGAGTGTTATGTCCCCCTTGATTTCAGGAAATGCATATTTTTGTCTTGTACATAGGTACTTCAATACGTACTTTGGTCATCGCTCTAGCGCCTACATGTCTCAACCGATTTCAATATTACTTCACACAAATGGTCCTTATGACAATATCTCGAGCAAGTCCGACTTTCAAGGTCGTGGCCTTAAGGCCAAGATCACTGTGACTATTTTTAGAAATTCGTTGTTATCACCCTAGCGCCTACATTTCTCCACCGATTTCAATATATATTCATACATATGTTTGTTATGACAATATCTCGAGCGGGTTAGACTTTCAAGGTCTTGGCCTCTAGGTCAAGGTCACTGTGGCTATTTTTATAAAAACTTTGTCATCGCTCCAGCACCTACATTTCTTGACCGATTTCGATCTAACTTCATACAACTGTTTCTCATACCAATGCGACTTTCAAGGTCGTGGCCTTAAGGTCAAGGTCACGGTGGCTATTTTTAGAAAAAACTTTGTCATCGCTCTAGCGTCTTCATTTCTTGACATCTCAATATAATGTCACACAAATGTTCCTTATGACAATATCTCAAGTGAGTTCCACTTTCAAGGTCGTGGCCTCTAGGTCAAGGTCACTGAGGCTATTTTTAGAAAAAAAATTGTCATCGCTCTAGCGCCAACATTTCTTCACCGATTTCAATATAAGTTAACACAAATAGTCCTTATGTCAATATCTTGAGCGAGTTTGACTTTCAAGGTTGTGGCCGCAAGGTCAAGGTCACTGTGGCTATTTTCAGAAAAGCTTTGTCATCGCTCTAGCGTCTACATTTCTTGACCGATTTCAATATAACTTCACATAAATGATCCTTGTGACAACATCTCAAGCTAGCCAGGATCACTATGGCTATTTTTAGAATAACTTTGTCATTGCTCTGACGGCTACATTTATTGATGGATTGGACTGTACGTTTACTCAAATGTTAGAAATGATAATATCTCGAGCAAGTTTAACTTTCAGGGTCAAAGCCTCAATGTCAAGGTCACTGTGGCTATTTTTAGAAAAACTTTGTCATTTATTGATAGATTTTAATATATTTTCACATAAATGTTTGGTATGATAATATCTCGAGTGAGTTTGACTTTCAGGGTCCTCCGCTTCTAGGTCATGGTCACTGTGGTTATTTCTTGAAAAACATTTTCACCACTCTAGTGCCTTCATTTATTGATAGATTTAATATAACTCCACACAAATGTTGGCTATGATAATATCTCGAGCAACTGCAACTTACTGGGTCCTGAGGTCTAGGTCAGGGTCACTGTTGGTATACTTTAAAAACCTTTTTAATCGTTTTAATGCCTACATTTATTGATGAATTTTGCTATCTCGAGCAACTTCGACTTTCAGGGTCCTGAGGTCAAGGTCCGGGTCACTGGGGGTATTTTTAGAAAAAAAAACAACATTTTTATCGCTCTTATGCCCATGTATTATTGATGAACTTTACAGAAATGTTGGAAATGATTATATCTCGAGCCAGTTCGACTTTTGGGGTCCTAGGCTCAAGGTCAGGGTCGTTGTGGCTATTATTAGAAAAAAACAATAGCATCACTCTAGACATTATGAAAACACGCCTATTGAAATATATTGAGAATTTTGCAACCAAAAATAAAATATATTTAAGTTTCATTCCCTTTAATATCTATGTGGAAATTACAGTCTTTTAAATGCAATTGTCAATTCTGTATTGTAAAACAATTACTTGCCCACATTTCATGTCAGTTCCTTAAAATGATCTCTTAAATGCTAAAAAATGTTGTTGTTTTTTTCAAACGAGCCCGAATTTCTATTACGAGCAAAGAATAGGAGAAGGAAAAAGCAAACAAGTTAACACAAATATTGAACTTTAAACTGTTATAAACAAAAAAAAATGTACTTTACGTAGATTTAAATGTCCTTAAAATTCTGTTGTCTGAAACCAGAGTTATAATGAGAACTGAGTCCAAACTGAATAATAATTATCAGGTAAGCCAACACAAAATATAGAATGTTTGTTTGTATTGGAGTTTAACGGCCCAGCCATCACTGATTAGATAATGTTTGAGCCGATCAGTTTACCTATCCGCACTTTTCCTAGGCAGGCTTCTACGTAAGCGGTTAACTAGTACAGTACCAGTATATTTCTTTCGCCAGAAACTAATTTATCATATGACATCGCGTCTGCGAGTGTAATAACGTCATGTAATATTTTCGATAATCCACTATTGGATTAAATATGCAAATTAGCTGTATACGTCCCGTAACGTTACATGTACGACGTCCTTAACGACGTCGCGTTTACTAATGGCGGAATATTGGTATTTTTGTAAACAATCGTTTATAAAATGCGTTTTAAATGTCATATGATAAATAGAATCTTGCATTCGTGCTCATGTATTATTGAATTTATTAAACTCGTTGAGGAAAAGGCATAAAATGCTCGGCAAGCCTCGCATTGTATCCCTTTTCCTCAACTCGTTTAATAAATTCAATAATGCATGAGCACTCATGTATGATCCTCTATTTAGAATGAAATTTTCTATAAACTCCCAATCTGAAACTATCAAGTTATCAAATCCGCGTAATGAGCACCCGCTACACCTCACTGTATATAGAGAGCACCCCTCCAAACCTCACTATATAAAGAGAAAATTCGGGTTTACAGGGGTATACATTATTTCATATATTTTGTTGGTTCCTAGAAATAGCTTGTGGGTACTCGTTAGAACCGCCCCAATGAAGCGGTTCTTACGAGCACACACAACATATGTTTTAGGTATAGATAAGAAAAACATCACAAATTTTCATCCGCTTGGGCGATATGAAAGGTTAGGCTATGTCACAAGGGTGTGTTATCATACTCCTAAAGTTAATTTGTCTCTATATAATTATATTAAGTTGAGGATCATCCCAGACCCAAGTGGAAAGAAATTTGGTCATATGCTAAAAATAATGTGATCTGGCATTTCCATTAGTATTTTGTAATTCCTTGTCTTGTTAGCAATATATTTACCACTATTATTATTTTAGATTTTTCCTTGCACTCAGAATTTGAGAGAATATTACATAACATATAAGGCAACCCAGTGGGGTGAAAGTGAGAATAAGAAAAAAGTTCCGATGCAGAACAATACCCATCATTTTAGCTCCCCTGAGCCGACGGCTCCGGGGCAGCTTTTGTGATCGCTCACCATCCGTCGTCGTCGCCCATCCGTGCATTGAGAACATCCGTCCGTCTGTCCGGTCGCCATTCCTTTAAACGATATCTCCTCCTAAATAACTGAACAGATTTTCACCAAACTTGGCGGAAATGATCTCTGGGTGATCCTCTCTCAAAGTTGGTTTAAACAATATTTATTGAATCTAAATGAGACATGAATATATATTGCAATACAGGATTTGACGGTAAGCATGCAGCCAGGTCTATGATATTTGGTATGAAGCTTCATCTAGTAGACCTCTACCCAGATTGTTCAAATTATAGCACTGGGGCCAAAAACGGCCGCGCGCCAGGCCCGTTGGTTTAACATTGGCTTGTATAGGGAAACCCCTTTAAAATCTTCTTTTCTGAAACCAGAAGTCCCGGTCTTTGATATTTGTTATGAAGCTTCGTCTAATGAACCTCTACCAAGTTTGTTCAAATTATAGTTCTGGATCCAAAAATGACCCCGCCCCAGGGCCTATTGGATTTACAAAGGCTTATACGAGACCCTCGTATATGGAGACCCTTTGAGAATCTTCTTATCTGAAACCATTAGGCCCAGGTCTTTGATATTTGATATGAAGCTTCATACAGTACTACTAAGATTGTTCAAATTATGGCCCTGGGGCCAACAATGGCACCACTGGTTTTACATAGACTTACATAGGGAAAGGCTTTAAAATCTTCTTTTTTGAAACTGGAAAGCCCAGGCCTTTGATATTTGGTATGAAGCTTCATCTAGTAGACCTCTACCAAGATTGTTCAAATCATAGCCCT
Organism: Lucinisca nassula; assembly: GCA_963580285.1. Taxonomy (NCBI): domain Eukaryota; kingdom Metazoa; phylum Mollusca; class Bivalvia; order Lucinida; family Lucinidae; genus Lucinisca; species Lucinisca nassula. Next base: position 54,739,663 of record OY757024.1, read on the forward strand.
GGGACAAAAAATGGCCCCGCCTCGGGCCCACTGGCTCTACATAGACTAACATAGGGAAAACCTTTGAAAATCTTCTTGTCTGAATGCAGAAGGCCCAGGCCTTTGATATTTAGTACGAAGCTTTATCTAGTGGATCTCTACCATGATTGTTCAAATTATAGCTCATTGGCCAGAAATGCTCCTGCCCTGGGGCCCACTGCTTTTACATAGACTTATATAGGAAAAACAATTAAAAATCTTCTTGTCAGAAACCAGAATGCCCAAGCCTTTGATATGTATTCATTTAGTAGACCTCTATCAAGATTGTACAAATTATAGACCTGAGGCCAAACATTGCCCTGCCCCGGGACAAAAATATAAATCTGATAGCTCAGGTGAGCGATATAGGACCATCATGGTCCTCTTGTTTAGGTACAGGTGTCTCAAACAGGGTGGTTTCAACACCACTTTCGTTGCTCTTGGGGGCTACAGAAAATTACTGCATTATATTTTATATAACCTCCAAGAGCAGCGACAGTAATATTTTAACACCATAAATATTTTAAACATTTTTCGCCCCCGCCCATCGGGGCTTGAAGAAATAGATGGGCTGCATGATGCTTCCACGCAGAGCTGAAACCGACCCGCACATGAGTACTGGTAAACCGCTTAGAGGATCTAAGCCTGCCCAGGCAAAGCGATCCATGCTTATAAACCCTATTGATGTCATTGGGTTGCAGGGCTTGAGATGTCATTTCATCTCAATGTCGGGTAAAAGTCCCACAAAATTGGAGGCAACGTCTCCAAAATGACCTTTACAGTGTTTACGGGGACGTTAAACCTCAGATCAAACAAACAATTTTAAACATTTTATGTAGTCGCCAAGTGCAGCTACAATGGTATAATGCTGCATTGTATGACAAACATTTTAAGTAGCTCCCTACAGCAGGGACAGTGGTATAATAATGCATTAGCAACTTCTCTTGTTGAAATCGTATATAGACTAATAGAGCAGCTTCAATGGTAAAACATTGTAAGACTGAAATATTTTATATAGCCTTCAAGAGCTGCGACAGTGGAAAATTTAGCCACGCGCGTGAGAGAAACATTTGTTTTACTCCCGAGTCTAGTTTTGTAGCATGAACATTTTGTGACTGTAGCAATGATGTACCCGACTTTTTTATTACATATTTATACATCTTATTCTAATGCACTAGCGTATGTAACGCGCCGTTTGATTGGATAACGTAAAAAAATTGCGACAGTCTATTCTGCGATATATTGTCGGAAACCCGACGTCATCATGTAACGTCGCTTTTTATTGGCTGGCATTTGGTTTTACGCAGCTCACAGCGCTTGCCGCTTTGTGCAGAATAGTACAATTTTTAACAAAACACACGAATAAGTGCATTAGAATGGGGATTACTGTATTGAAAAGTGTCATTTGGGGAGGTAAATCGGAGGTTTTACGGTCGCAAATTACGTTTTACGGCTACGCTACCGCGTCGCCGTAAAACGAAATTTCCGATCGTAAAACCTCCGATTTACCTCCCCAAATGACAATTTTTAGTACAGGTATCCCTTAAATATATGTACATTGTAGATGCCAACGAATGTCTTTTACCACTATGTGAAAACAATGGAATCTGCGAGAACACACCTGGATCCTTTACTTGTGATTGTGGAGGGACTGGATATACAGGATCCACTTGTCAAACTGGTGAGTTGTCAATATAGCTCAAGCTGTTCCACACAAAAGCTCGCAAACAATTACTAGCATTCGGAGTGGGGGGGGGGATTTTACCATGAACATGAGCGACAGGTTTATGTTTACCTTGTAGTCCTGGTAATGAAAAATTAAGTCGTAGACTGATATTGACTTTGCGGTGGTTGCCACCGTTGGTTTTACCCATTTAGTACCAGAAACCCCAAAACGGGTATTGGGCAAACAGTGCAGGCCCAGATCAAACGCCGCAGAATTCGGCGTCTGGTCAGGGCCTCCACTGTTTGTCTGAACTTCAGCCATTTTCCAAATCAATTTTGATAAAAAAAAAAAAAAACCTGACACCCCTTAATTTTGGAATGGACTCCTCTTATATATAAGGAGGAAGATTCCATTTGGTACAAAAGGGTTAAATTAGTGGTGGACATTGATCTATATGGTGGCTGCTAGTACTAGTATATTGCTGACATCGTTCCAGGTATTTCTTCTTATGTGGTTTATTATTGTTATAGTTCGTCTTTGCATGCATGCTTTGCCAAAATCTTTCTATTTTGGATTGTCGCTTGACCAATTTGTGAGAAAGTAGATATCATTTCGGCTTTGTGATTACGTTGAACTAATTTTGTGCAAGCTGTTTTTTTCCCTTGGGTGTTTTTGATTTAATACTGGGTAATTTTGTCAATTCTGTAGGTTTCACTCATATTGGTGCTACGGCGAACACTGTGGTGGTTGCCTCCGATGATTCCGTTTGGGAAAACTTCATGTTAGTGGTTGTTATTGAGTGCCATGGTGGTTGCTACAACTGATTTAAAGCAGTTGCTGACATTGAAATCAGTGGTGTTTGCAGCCAAATGTTAATATCAGTGACTGGCTGTTATTGAGCTCAGTGTTTGCTGATATTTATGGTTTCTGTCATTTGCTTGTATTTAGCTTTGTGATTTTTGCTACCACAGGTTTAACTAAGTAGCAGACACTGAGCTTTGTGATGTTTGCTACCACAGGTTTAAGTCAGTGGCAGACACTGAGCTTTTTGATGTTTGCTACCACAGGTTTAAGTCAGTGGCAGACATTGAGCTTTGTGATGTTTGCTACCACAGGTTTAAGTCAGTGGCAGACACTGAGGTTTGTGATGTTTGCTACCACAGGTTTAATCAGTGGCAGACACTGAGCTTTGTGATGTTTGCTACCACAGGTTTTAGTCAGTGGCAGACATTGAGCTTTGTGATGTTTGCTACCACAGGTTTAAGTCAGTGGCAGGCAATGAGCTTTCGGGTGGTTGCTACACATTGTTTGTGTCGGTGGCTGTTATTGAGCTCTGTGGTGGTTGCTGCTTCTGATTTAAGTGGCTGATATTTAGATTTGTGGTGGTTAAAATCACTGTTTCAAGTCACCGAATAACGCTGCTACTAATAGTTTATATCAGACACTGGTATTTAGCTCGGTGGTGGTTGCTTCTACTAGTTTCAGTGCATGCCCTGTGGTGGTTGTTACTTATGGTGCAAGTCTGTAGCTCAATGTTGATTGCTATCCTGGGTTCAAAACAGTGGGTGATATTGTCCTCTGTGATGGTTGCTGCTGATAGTTTATGTCAGTGGCACTCGTTAACCTATGTGGTGGTTACTAGTACTACCACTAGTTTAAGTATTGTGCAGGGATTAAGCATTGTGCTGGTTGCTTAATGGTTTATATCAGTGGCTCATGATGAGTCCCATGGTCGTTTCTGGCATGTTTAAGTCAGTGGCTGGTATTGAGATCTGTGGTGGTTGATCTTTTTGTTTTTAGTCAGTGACTGACGTTGTCCTTTGTGGTGGTAGCTCCTACTGGTTTAAATCAGTGGTTGTCATTGATCTCTGATGTGGTTGCTACTGCTAGTTTACGGCTGTGCCTGACACTGAGTTCTGTGGTGGTTGAAAGTTCTGATTTGCTGATGGTTGGTTTGGTTTTTGGTATTTACGGCCCTTTCAAGATTATTTCACTAATATCGAGCCGATCGTTAACCAGAGGTGGGCGAAAACCGGAGTACCCGGAGAAAAACCACATGACCTTCCGTTGCAGAACTTGGCGTCTCACATGTGACCCGAGCGAGGCTCGAACCACAGCGGTGAGAGACCTAATGATCAAGAGTCAGCGCTCTTAACCACTAGGCCACGGAGGCCCGTACAGATTTGCTGATATTGACTGTCATTAATCTTTATGGTGGTTTAAGTTATTTAGCTCGGTTGTATTAGTCAGTGGCTAATATTAAGCTCTGTGTTGGTCGCTCATACTGGTTTTAGGCAGTGGCTAATATTAAGCTCTGTGTTGGTCGCTCATACTGGTTTTAGGCAGTGGCTAATATTAAGCTCTCTGTTGGTCGCTCATACTGGTTTTAGGCAGTGGCTAATATTAAGCTCTCTGTTGGTCGCTCATACTGGTTTTAGTCAGTGGCTAATATTAAGCTCTGTGTTGGTCGCTCATACTGGTTTTAGTCAGTGGCTAATATTAAGCTCTGTGTTGGTCGCTCATACTGGTTTTAGGCAGTGGCTAATATTAAGCTCTGTGTTGGTCGCTCATACTGGTTTTAGTCAGTGGCTAATATTAAGCTCTGTGTTGGTCGCTCATACTGGTTTTAGGCAGTGGCTAATATTAAGCTCTGTGTTGGTCGCTCATACTGGTTTTAGTCAGTGGCTAATATTAAGCTCTGTGTTGGTCGCTCATACTGGTTTAAGGCAGTGGCTAATATTAAGCTCTGTGTTGGTCGCTCATACTGGTTTTAGGCAGTGGCTAATATTGAGCTCTGTGGTGGGTATGGAAGCTGGGTGAGGCAAAGGTGACGTGCATCTTACACCACTGAGCCGTCAAACTAACATTGGCCTACAGTTGGACAAGGCCTGCTGTGTTTTCAGTCGGTAAGGGTAGAAGTGGGTTGTTATTTCTTCTGTTTCTACACTCTCATGTATTTCCCTCTTTCTCCTCCGTTATTCACTTTCGTCTCCTCCACTATCTCTTCTCTTTTCTCCCTTGCCCCGGGAGACGACACAAAATTGCCTACAGGGGTTGACATGTCGTCGGACTAAAAACAGTCGAAAGCTGTCATAGTGGTGGTTTCTCGTACTGCTTTTAGGCAGTGGTTAATACTGAGCTATGTTAAGGTTACTAGCACTGGTTTAAAGCAGTGGTTAATGTTGAGATATGTGGTGGTAACTATTACTTTTTGGACTGGTTTTTAATAAAATCCGTCTTTTAAAATAGCTATGTTCGGTCGGGCGGGCGGTCGTCGGGCATCCGGTGGGCGTCATCCGAGTTAACCTTTTCTCAATGTTATATGCTGCCTTTATTCTTCAGTGGATCGCTTTCATATTAGAACTGTTGCGTAATTGGAGGTACCGTCGTCCATATACAATCCCTTAATGGCACCATGGACCAAAGTACCCTTTTTCGCACTTAAGTTTATTTAGAAGCTTGCTCTGAATTACCTCCCTTATTTTCCTCGCGATCTAGGTAGTGCAGTGGATAGAATGCTGATCTCTGAACAAGAGGGTCGTGGGCTCAAATCCTGGTAGAGATTTTTTTCTTTCTTAAAACACATAAACAATATTTCTTACCAGTTTGTAGAATTTTCTTGTCAAATAAAAATGGTTTTTTTTAAAATGTAAAGACTTGAAAACAGGAATTCCTTTTCATTTGTTCTTAGGGACACTTGTTGTCTTTTAAATGCTGCATTTTGTTTAGCTGCTCTACATACGAAAATGGCTTTTTTTTTTTTGGGGGGGGGGGGGGGTGGGGGCAAAACCAGCAAAATTTGAATTGTATTCTTTTTTAATCACAACACTTATTAACGAGATTTCTTGAACAGCGGTTCTTAAGGGTTGGGAACTTAAACTGCTGTAGTCTGTTTGGCTCTTTTACAAAAGAAAATGAAAAACCTATTCATAATGCCATTAGGCATTTTTCTCGTTAAGTCACCGGGTGATATTAGCGGCGGAAGCTCATAAAGGTTTAGGTCATTGACTGTTATTTAACTCTGTGGTGGTTGTTACCGACGGTTTAATCGGTACTGGCATTGAACTCCGTAGTGGTTGCTACTGAAGTGCCTAATATTGAGATCCTCAATGGCTGTTACTGAGCCCTGTGATAGGTGATACTTTTGGTTAAAGTCAGTGGCTGACGTTGATGTCTGTTGTGGTTGCTACTAATGCTTTAAATCAGTGGCTGTTGCTGAGATTTGTAAGTTATTAGTTATAAGTTTGTAAGTTATTAAGTTATTTAGACAAGTTGGGGGTATTCCGATAGGTACGAATTGCGCACCCCATGTGGCTGATCGGCTTTTGTTTTGTTATCAAAGAGACTTCATGATGTCCCTTTCAGTTGAAAACCAATCTGAAATCATTGAAAAATAGAACTGAAGCCTTTAGATCGACTTCTGGATATTTGCATGATTTTTTATTTCGATGGTTTGATCCGTCATACTTACCCCCTAGAACTTCAGTTAAATAAAGCAAATTCTTCCGATACCGAGGCACCGTTTTTGGATTTACATCTATCTATTGTAAATGAGTTTGTTCCCTGCAAAATGTATGATAAACGCGATGATTTTTATTTCTAGATTGTAAATTGTCTTTTCCTGGATGGTGATGTTCCTCGTGCGACATCCTAAGGCGTTTACTTTTCGATTTTCTAGGGTGTCTGGTCATGTAACTGACTTCAACACTCGTAATAAATCGTTGACTGCTAAACTTCTTAATCAAAGCCTTTTTAGAATTTTATGGACGCCTTTCGGATTCAATTTCAAAATTCATTGTTGAATCTTTTCTGCAACCAGGCCTATCGGAATACGAATTTTAAGGTGGCTTACAATAAAAATTCAGAAAAAATATATAAATGCAATGACTTCTGCACCCAATTTTGTAAAATCATTCTTCGATATAAAAATATTGGGTACATCATAAGTGTAATACGACAACTGCATGCATGGTAGTTAACTTAATCACGGTTGACAACTTTGCTTCCCTCTTTAATTGCACCCCGTAGGGTCAGACCTCAGATTCTATGACTGTTCCAGCGTAAAGGTTTGATTCTATGTAATGTTATTTGGTGGTTGACGCTCTGTCTCTGGTCGGGCCCATCTGAATCTAACTGTTGGTTTTCTTTTGCTCCAGAATTCAGTGAAATTCTTGCTGCCGAGTCCTCAACGTTGTTTTATCTCTGTGGTTGTTTGACTTTTGCGTACTCGGAGATCATTGCATTCACTTCTATTTTTGGTAGTGGTTGCTACTACTGTTTTAAAGCCAGTACCTGACATTGAGCTCCATCCGGTTACAACATATAATTTAAATCAGTTGAAGATATTGAGCTCTACTCTGGTAGCTACTACTGGTTTAAGGCAATGACTAATATTGGGCGCTGTTGTGGTTGCTGCTTGTAATTCAATTCAGTAGCTGTTTTTGAACGATGTGGTAGTTGATACCACTGGTTTAAATCCGGTGGCTGATATAGATCTCTATGATGATTGCTCATAGTTTAAGTCAGATCAATGGTGGCAGTTGCTACTGGTTTAAGTCATTGGCTGACATTGAACTTCTGGATGGTTGCTACTATTGCTTTCAGACACTGGCTGATATTGAGACAAGTGGTGGTTGATATTGCTCGCTTAAGTTAGTGACTCATACTGACGCATGTGGTTGTAGCTGCTTCTAATGGCAGTATTTGAGCTCTGTTGTGGTTTCTGGTTAGATTCAGTGGCTGACATTGAGGTCTTTGGTTGCTACTACGGTTGGCAGGTACTCGCTGATATTGAGCATTGTGGTGCTGGCTACTGCTGGTTTAAGCAAGTGACCGCACACGTGTACTGGTAAACCGTTTAGAGGACCTAAACCTGACCAGGCAAAGTGGTGCGAGTAGAACCGTCCCTATTGGTTTCATTAGGCGTCAGGGCATGAGGTGTCATTTCATCTCAATGTCGGGTAAAATACCCGCAACTTGGGAAGCAACGTCTCCAAAAATGACATATACAGCGTTGACGTTGACGTTAAACCTCATATCATACCAAAACCTGACATTTAGCTATGTGATGGTTGCTAGTACTGGTTCGCAGATAGATACTGACATTCAACTCTGAGCTGCTGGATTCTACTGGTTCATGTGAGTGGCATATGTTTAGCCCTATTGTGGCTGCTGCTTCTGGTTTATGGCAGTGGCTGATATTAAGCTGAGTGACGGTTGCTACTGCTGGTTTCAGTCAGCAACTGCCATTGAGCTTCATGGTGTTTACTGCTATCTTTTAAGTCAGTGGTGGATATTGTGCTCTGAGGTGATTTAAGCCAGCAGCTGTCATGGATCCCTGTTGTGGTTGTTGGTAATGGTTTAAGTCAGTGGCTGTCATTTCGTTTCGTTCTGTGGTGGTTGCGATTATGGTTTAATTCGGTGGTTATTAATGCGCGCTGTGGTTTTTGCGCGCGTGATTTGTCTACTTACAACTGACAGACAAACTGTGATTTATTACTCAACAAATCGCAGAATAGAATGTAACACTCAAACATCGGCAGTGATATTCTTGTTTCATTCATATTCTAACAGCCTTTGACTGTAACAAATGCATTTGTATCCTTATGTAACGTTTTCGGTGCGAGAAAGTGACGTCACACGTCCAACGTCAAGGAATCTATACGAATGAAAGTATAAATCAGCTACTTTTATGTCACTCGTCACGCTCTTCCGCCCCTTGAATTGTTGCATAGGCGAGCTGTGTTAGAATTGTTGATACTATTGGTTTAAAATAGTGGCTGGTATTGAGCACTGTGGCGATAGCTACTTCTGATCCAAGGCAGTGGCTGACACTGTAATTTCGATCCTTAGCGATCGCTGGCAATAGTTTACTTCAGTGGGAGATGGTAATGAGCTCTGTATTTCTTACTATTGCTATGTTCACCCTTTTTGTACCGAAATGGAATCGCATGGGTCCATTACAGAGTGTAGGGGTGTCAGGTTGTGTTTTCTTCAAAATTGATTTGGAAAATGGCTGAACATTTTGCAAACAGTGTAGATCCTGATCAGACGCCGCGTTCTGTGGCGTCTGCTGGTACTAAATGGGTTAAGGCAGTGGCTGATATTGAGCTCTGTGTAGGTTGCTGTTAATGGTTTAATTCTGTGGCTGACCTGTGGCTCTGTGGTGGTGCTAATATTGATTTGCAGATAGTGATTGATGTTGAACTCTTTGGGTTGCTACTTCAGGTTTGGGGCAGTTGCTGACATTGAGCTCTTTGGTGCTTGCTACTACTGGTTTAAGTCAGTGGCTAATTTTGTGATCTGAGACCGTTACTACAATAATTTAAGTCAGAGTTGACGTGGTAGTTGTTGTTAATGTTTCATGTCATTGGCTGCTATTAAACGCTTTAGTAGTTGCTACTACTTGTTCAAATCACAGACTCTAATTGTGTTTTTTTGGTGATTGCTTCTTCTTTTTAAAATCAGTGGCTGATATTGAGTACTGTGGTAGTTACTTCATGTTTTAAGTCAGTGGAGGTTACTCACCTCTGTGGCGGTTCCTACTACTGATTTAAGTCAGTGGGTATTGTTGTGATCTGTTGTGTTTGCTACACTTGTTTAAGTTTGTAGCGGACATTGAGTTCTGTGGTGGTTGCTTCTACTGGTTTAAAGCAGTGACTACTACTGGGTTTAGTGAGTTTAACTGGTTTAAGTTTGTAACTAACCTCGAGTTCTGTGGTGGTTGCTTATACTGGTTTAAAGCAGTGGCTGCTATTGGGATTTGTCAATACAAATGGTTTAAACTTGTAACTAACCTCGAGTTCTGTGGTTGTTGCTACTACTGGTTTAAAGCAGTGGCTACTACTGGTTTTATTCAGTAAAACTGGTTTAAATTTGTAACTAACCTCGAGTTCTGTGGTAGTTGCTTCTACTGGTTTAAAGCAGTGTCTACTACTGGTTTTAGTCAGTACAAGTTGTTTAAGTTTGTAACTAACCTCGAGTTCTGTTGTGGCTGCTACTACTCGTTCAAAACAGTGGCTATTATTCAGCTCTGTGGTGGTTGCTACTACTGGTTTCATTTGTAGCTGACATCGTTATCTGTGGTGGATGTAACCACAGGTTTAATTTATTTTGTAGCTTACATCGAGCTGTGGGGGTTCCTACTACTGGTTTAATTTTGTAGCTGACATCGAGCTCTGTTGTGGTTGCTACCACTGATTTAAGTCAGCGGCTGATATTAAGCAGCGTGGTTCTTCAGTCGTGGTTTAGGTTTGTTCTGGTTTGTCTTTGAGTGTGTTTGTATCGCTTATATTATTTTGTTTTGGATAGCCAATTGGCCATTTTGTTGGAAAGAAACTGTCCTTTTGGCTTTCGCTATTGATGTAACTATCAAAATTATTAACTTCCTGTCTTACTGCTATTAAAACGCATGTCATTAAATAACGTGATAAAGTCTTTGAAAGATCAGGAAAAAATCTGTTTTGGTCTATAAAAATTCGAATGAGGTTTTAAATAAATTGAAATCCAGACGTTTTCGTGCTTCAAGTCTGTCTACTTACGATTTTTCCGCTCTTTAAACTACACTTCCTCATAATCTTATAAAAGAAAAAGCTTAATGATTTAATTGAATGGGCCTTTCACAGAGAAGATTCTCTCTATCTTGCATGTAATGTCAGAAATGCATTTTTTCACTTCTAAAGAGCATTAGAATTATACACTTTGGTCATGTCAGAAAGTGTGTGATGCCCTCACCTTTATACTTGACAATATTTATATTAGATTCGGTACTAAGTTATTTAGACAAATCGTGGGTATTCCGATGGGTACGAATTGCGCACCTCGTGTGGCTGATCTGTTCTTGTATTGTTATGAAAGAGATTTCATGTTGTCGCTTTCCATTGATAACAAATTTGAAAGTATTGAAGCTTTTAGCTCCACTTCTAGATACAGTAGAACTTCGATGGCTCGAACACCGATGGCTCGTGTACCATGGATGTGTCGAACCCGTTCTTTAGCCCCTAGCGAAATCCTCTACATAAGAAATAGTGAGGGGATAATTAAGGTTATTTTAGTCTTTTATCTTGCAAATGTATGCGATTCTAATGAGTACACACAGCATACATTTTCATTATAGAACACCGAAAAGATGTCTAAAAGTATCTCGTTATGCCTCCTGACAGTTACCTCAGTGGCTCGAACTACCCCTGTCTCGAACAGATTTTCGAGGTCCCAAAGGTGTTCGAGCCATTGAAGTTCGACTGTATTTAGATGATTTATTAAATATTGATAATACCTATTTCGATGGTTTGATCAGTCAGTCCCCCCCCCCCCCAGAACTTCAGTTAAATAAAGCAAATTCTTCTGATACCGAGGCCCCACCCAATTTCGTAAAATCATTTTTCGATATAAAAAGATTGGGTACAACATGGATGTTATACGACAGACTGCATACATGGTAGTTAACCCAATCACGGTTGGCAACTTTGCTTCCCTCTTTAATTGCACGCCGGTGGGTCAGGTCTCAGATTCTATGACGGTTCCAACGTAAAGGCTTATTGAGAATTAGAGAGATCTAATTCAAGGTAATGTTGGTTGGTGCCTGATGCTCTGTCTCTGGTCGGGCCCATCGGAGTCTAACTGTTGGTTTTCTTTTGCTCCAGCATTTCCGTGGGTTCTTGCTGTCGAGTCATCACCGTTGTCTCACCTCTGTGGTTCTTTGATTATTTGTGTTCACGGAGATGTTGCACTGTTGAGTTAGGAGGCCTTCATGCGGACTGAACAAATTATTTATCTAAATCGCCACGGAAGTAAGGGCGATGATTATGGCCACGTAAAATCGATTTCTTTCCACTGACCGTGCCAAGGCGGTTCTTCTGTGGCGGTTTATTTATGTTGTTGTTTGTTACTTACTGTGTGTATCACTTGTGTCTTATTATTTTGGATGGCCATATGGCCACTTTGTGGGAAAGTAACTGTCCTTATGGCCTTCCTTTGTTTAGGTTTCCATTATGGTCTGGTCGTTTCATGTTGTTGTTACTTTCCCTTTGGTGTCTTTGATGGGTGGAGTAAGTTAATTGTATCGATTCCTGGTCTTTGTTTTACTTCTACTTTCGATTAGGGTCTAGTTGTTTCATATTTGTGTTTCTTTCCCTTTGGTAGAAGCCTCTGTGGTTTACTGGTTACGCTACTCGTCTTGTACCTGGGATCGCAGGATCGATCCCGGGCGGGCTTCTCCAGACTTTCGGATGAGTCTTTAAACCGAGGTCCCGTCTCCGTATGACCTTAGCTGTTAGTGGGACGTAAGAATCAAACACTCACTCACTCACTCACGCACTCGTTCCCTTTGGTGTCTCTGATGGGAGCTGTGGGTCAATTGTAACGATTTCTGATCAATGCCTTCACTTTTATTTTCTATTTCGCTCTGTGTCGGTTGCTATTAATGGTTTATGACAGTGGCTGCTATTGGGCTATCTGGTTGTTGCTTCTACTCGTTTAAATCAGAAGCTTTTATTGAGCTCTAATATCTGTGTTAGCACAGGCTTGCAGACTGTAGCTGGCACATTGAATTCTCTGGAGGTTGCTAATACGTTTGTGCCGATTTGTACATTGTGTGATAACGTTTAAAGACTGGTGGGTTTTGAATTGACTTTGGTCGATTTTTATAGTTTTAACTACAGCCCAATTTTATTTATTTGTTTATTTTTTATTATTATTTTCTTTTTAATCAGGTACAACTTTTACATTTATATTCACAATGCTTACAACAAATTACAAGAAGATAATACATGCTGAATATAATCTCGATCAGGCGTCATAGGCATCATTTTAGTATTATTTTTTAAATTCCGATCCATTCCGATCCCGCACAACCTGAATGGACCGCATCATGTTATCATAAGCTGGGCCAGCTGACATACCGGGCAGGGCTTGTCTATTGTGAGAAAGTTGATTGAAAATATGTGTTGTTTTGTCAGAGGCGGATACATTATATCTATATGTAAGGTCGTTTTGAATTAATATAAATTAACCTTAAAGGATATTCTGTGCATTAAAAAATTATAGAATATTAATCATTTTTTAAAAAAAACTTATCCATTTTGCCAAGTATAGATGCTATATACTTCTCACTAGATATTTTTTGTTTTAAAACTGAAAGAAACCATTGAACATATAATCTCCTGTCTGAAAATTTATTTTTGTAGATATAATATTTTGGAAGGATCTGCACATAATTCACAAGTTCGTTTGTGCTTTTAACGGAAAAGATAATAGACCGTTCATTTATATCTAAGGTTAAATTTAAATTGGTTTCCAGCCATATTTTAAGCTGTTGCCAAATTTTTTTAACGATTTGACATTCTGAAACAAATGACAAATCGTCTCTTCTTCATTCTCACAATATTTACATAAATTACTGTCTATTTTATTAATTTTCTTCAAAATAGAGTTTGTCACTAATATTTTGTTATTTATTTTATACTGAAACGCTCTTAATTTAATTTCTTTTATTTTGCTAATGGAACCATGGTACCTTTCCCAATCATCTTCGTTTATATTACCAAGGCCTGTTTGCCATTTTACTGGAGTATTAACAACATTTTCTTCCATAATGGTATCGTAAAAATATCTATTACCTTTTTATGTTTTAACACCAGACTCACGTTAGTACTTCGTAATACATTTGTCTTGTTCAGCATTGAGTAAACTTTATTATCGTTAATTATGTTTTTCCACTCGTTTGGTATTTTGTTGATAACATTTAAGTAGTCTAAAAAGGTTCCTCTAATATGATATATATTTCTTAAGTCTATCCAAACTATACCATTCTTCACGATCATCTATTAGATCGTATACTGATTTAATACCTTTTTGAAACCAGTCTTTAATGAAGATATTTTCTGTTCCAATATTGCTATTATACCACACTGGTGATATTAAGATATCCTTTATAGATTCTACCGTCACCTTTGTGCAATAAAAGGCCCAATGTTCCATAGTGTCTTTCCAGAAGGGATTTCTTAAATCCTGACACAATTTTTCAGCATACCGCCCACCTACATTTATTAGTTTTGTAATGCCAATATTTGCTAGATCCACCCATGAGTCTTGAATTGACTGCGTCATAATTCGTCTTATCCAAGAAATTTTCAGAGCTTTAATAAAATTTGTGATATGTGTTATTCTAAGGCCCCCACAAGATATATTCTTAATAATGACTTTTCTACTTATACGGTCAGGGCCGTTATTCCAAAGGAATTCGTAAAATCGGCGTTCTATTTGTTTTATCAAGTCTGAATGCGTGTCTGGTAATGCTATGAATAAATGACCAATTTTGATAAAGCCATTGATTTAATGATTGCTATTTTACCTATTAAAGTTCATCTTCATTTTGACCATTGGTTTAAAAGTTGGGTAACTTTATTCATAATATCTTGAGTATTTATTGTCCATATATCATTAATATTAGTTGAGAAGTGAGTTATCTTGAGTATTTATTGTCCATATATCATTAATATTAGTTGAGAAGTTGACTCCTGAAATTTTAAAAGTGTCTTTACTCCAGTCTAGCCGATATTGAGTACATAGTTTATTTGTAGAAAATCGTTTTGCACCTATCCAAATGGCCTTGGTTTTATCCACATTTATTTTTAAACCTGACATTTGATCAAATGTATTTAATGTATCCAAGGATTTAAGTAATGAAATTTCTGAGTCGTCAAGCAGTAGCTGGGTATCATCTGCATATTGACTTATTTTTATATTCTTTGTCATTTATGTTTATACCTTTGATGTTGATATTCTTTCTTATCATCTTACCAAGAACATAAAATAAATATATAGGGGGGGAAAAGGGTCTCCTTGTCTGCAGCCACTTCTAAGATTAAAAAATTCAGAAAATATGACCATTCTGTAATATGCATGACTCGGCACCCTTTAGGAAAAGATTTATCCACTGTTTAATCGAAGTGCCTAAATTGAAGAAGTCAAGTATTTTATTTATAAACTTCCATGAAACAGTGTCAAAAGCTTTTTCAAAGACTATAGATAGTAATAACCCTGGTATATTCCGATTCTGAGTCTCGAAAATAACGTCGTAGATCAACCTTATATTTTCACCTATAAAACGACCAGAGATAAATCTTTTTTGATCGTTATTTTATCAATTGTTGTAAAGTGCAGGTCAATGTATTTGCTACCACAGTGGAGGCTTATTTGTACACGAGATTTAGAAGAGAAATCGGTCTCCAATTTTTTAAATTATCTCTATTTTTATTAGGTTTTGGTAAACATGTTATAATCCCTTGTTTCTGAGTAATACTTAGTGACCCTGTTCTATATGCATAATTTAACGATCGATGTGCAAAATGTACTTAATCAATATAGAAAAATTAAAAACACTCCACTGTGACACCATCGGGACCTGGCTTTTTGTTATTTTTCATGCTTTTTAAGGCAGCCCCTAATTCTGAATATATTATTTCTCCTTTCAGTTTTTCCTCATCTTCTTCATTAAATTTATTTTCATTAGATCCTAGTTTTGCTTCAATTGTTTCATCGTCAAGTTAATTATGTATGTTATATAGGTCTTTGTAAAAGTTCTGCTGACATTTAATTATATCTTTAGTATCATAATATTCGTTTCCATTATCATCTACCAGTCTTGTTGTTACTTTATTAGTAAAATTTCTGTTTCCGGTTTAAAAAAGTAGTCTGTCGGTTTTTCACACAAATCTTTATATCCTGATCGTGAACGTAACAAAACGCCTTCACATTTTTCATCACGTATTTGGTTTAGGCGCTCCTTTTTCTGATCAAGTTGTAATTTATTTTCAGAAATATTGCAATTATCCATTATTTCTTTTCTATAATAGCTATATCATTTTCTAGTTTAACTTCTTCTTCCTGTTTCTTCTTCTTTTTTACTGAACTATATCTAATGGTATTACCCCTAATCATCATCAACAATGTTTCTAGAAATAATTGTTCATTAATATTAAAACTTACTCTCTCACCCGGGATATTAAAAACTAACTCTTCATCAGCATTTTCAGTTTTGTTTTTATATGTATTTTTAACTTCATTTATTGTATCTTTAACTACCTTGATATAATCTTTATCTTTTAGTAACGTATTGTTGAACTTCCAATAACCTCTCCCTCTTTCACTGTCACTGAATTTCAGATTCAATAAAATACTTTAATGATCAGATTTATAACTGGGGACAATGTAAGCATTTGTCACGTAAGGAAATACATCCTCACTTACAAGGAAAAAATCAAGCCTAGCTTGTTTCAAAATTGGATTTCTTATACTCCATGTAAATCCCTTTTCAATATTGTGATCAGTTTTAAGACAGTTGTCTAGATCTAGGATTATTGATATGTAAATAATTTATCTATATCAGGGTTTAAAGAGATAATGTTGGTTGGTGCCTGATGCTCTGTCTCTGGTCGGGCTCATCGGAGTCTAACTGTTGGTTTTCTTTTGCTCCAGCATTTCAGTGGTTTCTTGCTGTCGAGTCCTCACCGTGGTTCTTTGATTTCTGTGTTCACGGAGATGTTGCACTGATGAGTTAGGAGGCCTTCATGCGGACTGAACAAATTATTTGTCTAAATCGCGTCGGAAGTAAGGGCGAGGATTGTGGCCACGTAAAATCGATTTAAGCCCCCCAGTGGAAATCTTCCACTGACCGTTCCAAGGCGGCTCTTCTGTGGCGATTTATTTATGTTGTTGTTTGTTACTTACTGTGTGTATCACTTGTGTCTTTTAATTTTGGATGGCCATATGGCCATTTTGTGGGAAAGTAACTGTCCATATGGCCTTCCTTTGTTTAGGTTTCCATTATGGTCTGGTCGCTTAATGTTTGTATTTCTTTCCCTTTGGTGTCTTTTATGGATGGAGTAAGTTAATTGTATCAATTCCTGATCTTTGTTTCACTTCTACTTTATAACTAAATTCCAGCCACCACCATTTATTTGTTTATTTATTTATTTTTGGTTTTGGTTTATTGGCCTTTTCAAGCCGATCGTTAATTATAGGTGGGCGAAAATTGGCCTGTAAGAAGGAGCCCAACCCGACATTGGCGTTTGAAGCAGTGCGAGGCCTATTGATTAAGGATCAGCGCTTTTACCCACTAGGGACCCGTTGATAGTATATAAAGAAAATTCGTGTCCATCCTTTAATCTCTAAATGTTCATTCAAGCAGTACCGGTTCTGGCGTCTGATCAGGGCCTATACTGTTTGCATAATGTTAAGCCATTTTCCAAAGTAAATTTGAAGAAAACAAAATCTTACACCTCTAAATTTCAAAACGGACTCCTGTTATATATAAGGAGGAATATTCTTTCTGTTGGTACAAAAAGGGTTAATGAAGAACTTGCGGAAGAAATCAGCTCATGCCTGCCCGTCCGTTGATTTTGGCAGTTGATTGTCTATCTTTCCGTCTATATTCGACTGTACAGCGGTACAGATAATCTATACTTATATCATACGGTTACATGTACTCGTACATTCATTTGGTAAGACGCTGGTCTGAGAATGACTGTTTGTTTGAACTCGAGGAAAATAAATTATTATAATAATTATTAAGTAACCTGTGCGGTTCTGACGGAAACAGAGCAGATTCTGATATTTAATATGAGCTTAGATTTCAACAGCCAAAGCGAGGTAGGTCTTGTTCGTCTATTATAAAAGCCATATGTGATAAGCACCGTAGTTTTTTCATCGTACTCTTCGTCGTACCCTTAGTACATACATGTCATCTTCTTCCAGTTCCATATACATGTAGAAAGAGTATCAGAATACCCGGTGTTCGTTGTTCATATAAAGAATGAATGAAATAAATAAAAATAATAAAAATGTCTTGCGTTCTTTATTTGTCAGTTATCCCCTATATAAATTACGTTGTAACATATTGACCTGATAAAGATATGCTATCTCAGGACAAGTGAGCTTTATCAGGTCAACGTGATATTGCTCCTGTATTAACCGAACTACTGGAAAACTGGCAAAACTCTAGGAGTGTACAAGGAGATTAACTGATAAATAGAATACCGAATTCGTGTCATTTGATATCAAGTTTATCAGGCTCGGCTTCGAGAACGCATGTAGAATCACTCGGCAAGCCTCGCGATTCTACAAGCGTTCTCAAAGCCTTGCCTGATAAACTTGACATCAGATGACACGAACCTGGCATTATATATATGCATACAACGACGACCCGTAGCTACATCGGTGAAGACGGCTTGCAGAGTGCACCCTGTGACTCTGTTCTGTCTGTCCGTCCGTCCATCTGTGGACAGTTTGTAAATATTTATACCGTTTGACTATTTGGCTAATTTTTGACATACGGATAGATATTGACAGATCTGAACGAATGAGTTGTCAAATGCATGACTTGTTTTACAAATACCCTCACCGAGGCAAATTCTCCACTGACACGGGTGTGACAAATATTATTCAAAGAGTCTGTCTTCGGCCGGATTACTTTATGAATAACCTCGCCGAAACATAATATTTACAAACTGATCACTGAGAGTAACTTTCAAAGCGATATTATTTTGTATGCAGATACTTTTCGCAAATGAAATAGCTTACTGCCTTTTACCATAGCCTCGCCGAGACAAAATTTAAACTATATAATAGCTGACACGGGCGTGTAACTTTCAAACTTGATACTTTTCGGCATGCAGACAAGACCTTTTCAGTGTTGATGTCTAAATATAGATTGTAGTGAAAAGTCTTCGGATCCATGAAACAAGTATTAATATCCTTTATGCTGCGAAAGGGGATTGTAGTATTTCTGTCTCTTATTTCAGATGTAGACGAATGCAATGACAATCCTTGTCTTAATTCTGGAGCGTGCACTAATCAGCCAGGAACTTTTACTTGCGATTGTACAGGGACAGGCTTCGAGGGTGCTATGTGTGAAACCAGTAAGTTTCTGTTGTTTAACATTTCGGAGTAGGCATTAAGCGATCAATCAAATTACAAAAATAGATTACCAGGCAGTGCCACATTCATAGGTTACGTTATGCATGACCGAGATGGCTGACCTGATCATTTATGGAAATCTTCTTCTCAGGAACCAAATGACCGATGATCTTGAAATTTTGTATGTTGCATTGGGGACTCAGGAACCATAAACAAGTTTGTTAAAATGGTGACCTTGGTTGATCTTGGCCTATTTTACATCAAGGTCAACTTTGATCACAAAGACCTTTTTTCTTATTCTGTTGCATGTTTCTTATACTGGTTGCATGCAAAATTGATAATTTGATGACATTTGCTCAGAAGGTGATCTTCTGGGTGATCTTTAGTTGACCGTGACCTATTTTATGTCGTATATGGCCACTTGGGTGTTTCTAATGAGAAAACGGTAAAACAATGGATTTTTTTTCTGATTGTCTTGCAGCATAGGGCATCAGAATTAATATTGGTAGTCAGCTAAATGGTAATTGATAATTCTGACTACCGTGCCTATGTAAGGTAAAAAAGGACTGGAAACTCTTCATCACAGGAACTGAAGGGCTAGATATTTCAAGCCTCCCTGGGTTATTGAAAAACATGGCGGCCAGGGGGTCATTGCAATTTTTTTAATCCTTCATGCGGACTGAGCAAAGTATTCATCTTAACCACGTCACATTCAAAAGTGAGGAATGTTGCAAGTAAAATCGATTCAAGCCCCCACCCACCCCAATCCACCCCAGAAAAAAAAAACTGCCACTGACTGTTCCCAAGTATAGTTTTTGATACGTCTTTACATGATGTGTGTATTGCTAATATTCCTTATTTTTGATAACCGTTATGCCATTATGTGGGGCAATAACTGTCCTTTTGGCTTTCTGCTTGTGACGCTTTCATTATGATAAAGATGTCCTTTCCCTTTCGTGTCTTGAATGCGAGGCTAGAGGCAGTTGCATCGATTCCTGATCATTGCCTTCACGTAAAGTTTTCAAAAACCTCCAAGAGATACAGCATACTAATCATTGTATCAACATTCCCAATGCACAGTAAACTATGAAGAAGCAATTTTGTTCATACCTCAATGACAAAAATGACTCACCTGACGATATACGATAATTCAGTGAGAACAATAAAAACCATGCAGTTTTACAACCCGCCTACGGAGACGGGACATCGGTTAAAATACTCATCCGAAAGTCTGTGAAAACCCGGGATGGAACATGTGACCTGAGGTCAATGAGGCTAGTTACTTAACCTCTACACAACGGAGGCTTCTATACAGTTTTACGTCAGACCTACGGAGACGGGTCCACGGTAAAAACACTCATCCGAAATCCTGTGAAACCCCGTGATCGAACATGTGACACCAGGTCTATGACTCGAGTAACATAACCACTACACCACGGAGGCTTCTTCCCGTATGGAAACGGACTGTCAGACACACATTTACTTATACCTACCTACCTACCTGCCTGCCTACCTACCTACACACCCGCCTACGTACGTACCTACCTAAGTACCCTATTGGTTTCATTAGGTGGCAGGACTTGAGATGTCATTTTATCTCAATATCGGGTAAAAATTGGTCACAGTTGGTCGCAATGTCTCTCAAATGACTTTCACAGTGTTGACGGGGACTTTAAACCTCAAGTCAAACAAACAAACAAACAAACACCACCATCTTGAAATTCTTCAAACTACATCTCCTCCCGAACCAAATGTTGGTTGGAGTTGAATCTTGATTGGAGGCATTGGGCAAACATTGCGATTCAGAATTGCTGAAATTATTTGTTCTGTTATTAAAGCTGGCTTCCATGTTGGCCATCTTGAAAATCTACAAACCACATCTGCTAAGGAATCGTCTGTTGCTTTGAGTTGAAATTGATGGGATGCACTTGGGTCATATGGATATTAAGAATTGCTAAAATTGTTGAATTAGTATTATCCCAGATAGCGGCCCTCTTGAAATTATTCAAAGCACCTGTAAAGTACTTGCATATAAGATTGACGGGGAAGGGAAGCTCAGGTGTTGTCAGTATATGTCAAACCCGCTATGTCCACAAGAAGATTCGGTATTGAGGCAAGCGACCATAAACACCATAGCTTTGTTTGTGTACCATTTGTATTAATATGATTGGTTGACTTGGTTTACTTCTTTGATAACAGAACATGCCAGAGGCAGGTGCAAACGATAGCTCTGGCTTGCCAAACTATATACCTCCATACTGCTTCAACAGCATCTCTTCCTGGGTCCTAAATCAGACTAAGCTGTTCAGAAACTTAATCGGAAGCATCATGATAACATGCAGATTCATTATTACTAGAGGCGATGTGATCTAATAGACAAAATGGCAACCAAGTTACAATGTAATATATCATCAGCCTTATCCAGATAAGCGATTGTCACCCACTTGTGCTTATCGTTTCGAAGGACATGCGATTTAAGAGGGGATAGTCTCGTTCTAAGATTATTATAAGATATTTGTATTGCTTACATGAATACCTACGAATCTACCTATCTGTTCCACTGCAGCAGAAAAATTAAAGGTCTGACCAAAAACTGCAAACTCTCAACCCCGATGTAGTTTCATTTGCTCACCCAAGTATATTTTTTCTACAAATCTTACGATCTCAGCCTACAACAATTTAAATCACAAACAGGGATTTGTCTTTTTCCATGCAAAGTCTATTAGATCAAATCTGATCTAGGTCTTTAATAGGTCAAGCTAATTTTCATTTGAACAAACTTTGATTGGCATGAGTCCCTAATGTTAGTTTCATGACACTCGCCCCCCTTCTGGTTGCGGAGAAGAAGAGTTTTCAAGTGTCTTATCTTGTGCAGGCACGGCGACCATCTTGTTCATGTGATCTAGACTACGGAGACAAACTGCCGTTACCCATTTTCTTGGATGCTATTCCACATGTAATTTGACATCAATCGGGCCAGTGGTTTGAAAATTTTGATTGACGAACCAGACAGATACGGAGCCTTGCACCATACACTTTTTAAGCCCACATATGAGCCAGGTAGAAACGATGTTTTAGACTGGTGGCGTATTAGACTAATGTAAAGCGTGTTTTCCTTTAAAGTTGGTGTCGCTGGAAAAGTAGACTTTAAATTTAAACAAGCATTTTATTATTGCAGATGTAGACGACTGTCCAGGGAGTGACCCCTGCACAAATGGTGCCTGTGTGGATGGCGTCAACGATTTTCAGTGCCAGTGTGACCCGGGATACGACTCCCCTACGTCATCGGGCTGCAGCGGTAGGTGAAAAAGAAAGAAAACAAAAAATAAGCCCACTCCGATACCGTTTGATTAAAATATTCCAGCGTCGATCCATCATTTTGTGTCGACTTGGTTTAAAGCGAAATTATTAAATAATGTCCATTAATTTATTATCTGACGTCGCGTCTGAGAATGTAATAACGCCATGTATAAAATCGGTAATCCATTAGTGGATTAAATACGAAACGCATCGTAACGCTACACGTACGACGTACTTAACGTCGCGTTAAATTTTGGCGGAATATTGACATTATTGCTAAAGATCGAAAATTAAATGCGTTTTACATGTCATATGATAACTGGAATTGATTTCAGAGCAAAGCAATGTTCCCTCGCCATAATTATATCTTAAAAATCCATTGTACTATAAAAGCTAGGTTTAAGTCACCAAAATACGGTGGAAACAAGCAATTTTTGGCTAATACTGACAGTTTGCACGTGCCTGTGACGGCCAAATCTAATCAAATTCTAAAGTTTGATCAATAGCCGTCAAGTCTTAAATACGATTGGGTGAAGGAAGCCTTTTTCCCAAATGGACACGTTTTGAAAGCTTGTGACCTTGTTTCAGACAGGCTACGCCGACGCAGACGCCAACGCCGACGCAAACAGGCTCCGCAAAACCAACATGAACCTCCTCTCACCTCCGGTTGGGGAAGTCCGGTTGCACAGGGACTACACTGTTTGCAAAAAAAGTGGCATTTAAGGGTTAAATGGAATAGTATAAGAATGCCAGGTTGTTCAAGTAATGGAAGGAAAACAAAAACAAAAACCTTAATCTAGGCCTTGGTATCAAGTGGCGACTTTCGGAACATTCCATTCATAAAACAGTTAGATAAAGTCGTGTGTACAAACAGAAAAAAAAAATTTTGCGCTTCTGCTAAGAACTTAAATTTCTTTAAGAGCAAAAAGTGAGCAGCCAAGACTTTTAAAGGTGGTTATCGTTATTAGACATACAGCGTATATCCAAATCGGATAGACAGTACATTCCTTCTATATATATATATATATATATATATATATATATATATATATATATATATATATATATATATATATATATATATATATATATATATATATATATATATATATATATATATATATATATATATATATACAGCATCATTTTTAAACATGATTCATACCGTATGCAGACTCTGAAAAGGGGGGAAGGGTTGCGAATGTCAGGTATTTTGCAGAGGATTGAATACTGCATGAACGGGCCTGCATCAGCAGGTAGAATGAACTTTTTTTGAAATATATTTCTGAAGGGGCTCTGTTTCTGATCACTGATATTCAGGAGCTGGGATGCAGTGGTGAGACTGAGCAAGGAGAAGAGAGAGAGTTGAAACCATGACAAATATTGTAGGTTCTGATCAGAAGCCCTCGGGGGATCTACACTGTTTGCAGCTGGATAAAATAGTATACATGTAATGACATTTCAAGCACAGATTGTGTTGCATACGAAGTTATGCATTATCAATGAAATATTATTAATTCAGAAAGATGAATCTGTTGTGCTGGTTGAACGCACGTGTATACAGCAGGGAAATAAGTATGTTAACAAATGACAAGTAAATAATTTGGAAAACTTTTGCGCAACATGCCACCATATTTTTTCAGACAAAAATTGTACTGAATACTGTAATGAAGCGGTTTAACGAGTACCCATAGACTACGTTATAAAGCTTGCTATTGTTCGCGCGACCATGGCTGACCATCTGACTACCGCCGCCCCTGAACAAAATAGCGTCGATAGTTGCCTCCCAAAGACGTCAGAGGGCTGCGTAAAAAGTAAATTCTGGACTGTGCTCGTGCACTTGGGCATTGGCAATCAGATGCCACATAACTGTCTGATCACGGCTACTGTGCTTGCTTAAAATACTGCAATTTAATGGTTAAACGAACAGTTCGAATTCAGGACTATTTTTTTCAACCTACATTCAGAAACAATCGACCCACCAGTACTCTCAGTGCTTTGCTTTCCGTCTGTCATGCGACCGTTTTTTTTCTTCTGCGAATGTCTTAAAGGGACTTATCCTACGAATGTCTAAACGGCATAAAAGCATCGTCATCGAACAATTTGGATATGTCACCATAATGATATATATATGGTAATTAAATCCTAAAGGAAAGTGGGATTGTCGGCCCCCGCCCTTAGGGGCTTGAAGAAATGATTTAGCTTCATGATGGTTTCACGCAGAGCTGAAACCGACCGCATATGAGTACTGATGAACCACTTAGAGGTTCTAGGTAGAAGTGGAGTCAATGATCAGGAATCGATACAATTAACCCACAGCTCCCATCAGAGACACCAAAGGGAAAGAAACACAAACATGAAACAACAGACCCTAATGGAAACATCAATAGCGGAAAGCCAAAAGGACAGTTACTTTCCCACAAAATGGCCGATGGGCTATCCAAATTAAAATAATATAAGCGACACAAACACCCAAAGACAAACCGTAACAAAAATAAACCGCGACAGAAGAACCGCCTTGGAACGGTCAGCGGAAACGAATTCCACTAGGGGGCTTAAATCGATTTTACGTGGCCACAATCCTCGCCCTTACTTCCGTCGGGATTAGGAAAAATAATTTGTTCAGTCCGCATGAAGCCCTCCTAATTCATCAGTGCAACGTCTCCCCGAACACAAAAATTAAACAACCACAGAGATGAAATAACGTTGAGGACTCGACAGCAAGAAACCACTGAAATGCTGGAGCAAAATAAACCAACAATTAGACTCCGATGCGCCCGACCAGAGACAGAGCAACAGGTACCAACCATCATAAGCCTTTACGTTGGAACCGTCGTAGAATCTGAGGCCTGACCCACTGGCGTGCAATTAAAGAGGGAAGCAAAGTTGTCAACCGTGATTGGGTTAACTACCATGCATGTTGCCAACCGTGATTGGGTTAACTACTAAGCCTACTCAGGACAAGTGTTGCGAGTCGGACCATCCACGCTTATATACCCTATTGGTTTCACTTTGTTGCAGGGCTTGAGATGTCATTTCATCTCAATATCGGTTAAAGTCCCAAAAAATTGGAAGTAACGTCTCTAGAATGACATATACAGTGTTGACAGGGAGATTAAACCTCAAATCAAACAAACAAATAAAACGTGGGATTGTAGTTGCTTGATCCAACTCAACTCTAATTTGTTCTAATGGTTGAATTGTGTTATAAGGTTTGTGGTGTGTTTGTTAAAATGACGGTTAAGGGAAGTGTCAGATCTTTTAGGCTTTAGACAAGCTGTGGGTATTCCGATGGGTACTAATTGCCTACCACTTGTGGCTGATCTGTTTTTGTTTTGTTATGAGAGAGACTTCATGATGTCCCTTTCTGCTGAAAACCAGTCTGAAATCATTGAATCTTTTAGCTCCATTTCTAGATATTTGGATGATTAATTAAATATTGATAACACCTATTTCGGAGGTTTGATCAGTCAGATTCACCCCCCAAAACTTCAGTTAAATAAAGCAAATTCTTCTGATACCGAGGCCCCGTTTTTGGATTTACATCTATCTATTGTAGAAGGGTATGTTTCTTGCAAAATTTATGACAAACGCGATGATGGGATTGTAAACTTTCCTTTTTGGGATTTGTGATGTTCCTCGTGCGCTATCATATGGCGTTTATACTTCGCTGTTAATTCGATTTGCCAGAGTGTGTAGTCATGTAACTGACTTCAACACTCGTAATAAATTGTTAACGGCTAAACTTCTTAATCAGGGTTATTGGTACCATAAACTACGCAAAGCATTTTCAAAAGTTTATAGACGTCATTCTGATTTAATTTCAAAATTCAATATTGGACCTAATTCTATTCTGCAACAAGGTCTATCGGAACCCGAATTTTATGGTGACTTAGAAAATAGATTCAGAAAAATTCATAACCGCAATGATTTTAGCACCCAATTTCGTAATATCATTCTTCGATATAAAAAGTTTGGGTGCAACATAAATGATATACGACAGACTGCATGCATGGTGGTTAACCCTATCACGGTTGACAACTTTGCTTCCCTCTTTAATTACCTCAGATCATATTACGGTTCCAACGTAAAGGCTTATGTTGGTTGGTTCCTAAGGCTCTGTCTCTGGTCGGGCCCATCGGAGTCTAACTGTTGGTTTTCTTTTGTTCCAGCATTTCATTTTTTTTTTTTTTGCTGTCGAGTCCTCACCGTTGTTTCATCTCTGTGGTTGTTTGATTTTTATGTTCACGGAGACGTTGCACTGACGAGTTAGGAGGCCTTAAAACGGACTGAACAAATTATTTGTCTTAATCGCGACGAAGTAAGGGCGAGGGTTGTGGCCGCGTTAACGTAAAATCGATTTAACCACCACCCCACCCCCAGTTGAATTCGTTTCCGCTGACCGTTCCAAGGCGGTTCTTCTGTCGCGGTTTATTTTTGTTATGGTTTGTCTTTGGGTGTTTGTTTCGCTTATTAGGGCCCCACACTGAAAGTGTGGGTGCCCTATAGTAATCACTCTGTCCGTCCGTCTGTCTGTCTGTCTGTCTGTCTGTCCGTCTGTCCGTCCACAAATTTTTTACTCCTCTGATAGCGCTGCCGGGGCCCTAGTCAGTTTCACTGACAGCTCTAGTATTATTTTATTTTGGATAGCCGATTGGCCATTTTGTGAGAAAGTAATTGTCCTTTTGGCTTTCCGTTGTTGGTGTTTCCGTTGGGATATGTTGCTTCATTTTAGTGTTTCTTTCCCTTTGGTGTCACTGATGGGAGCTGTGGGTTAATTGTATCGATTCCTGATCATTGTCTCCACTTCTATTTTAAATTCTATGAACGTGTAGATAATCTTGTTCGAAGCGAACGTCCAGTTTTTCTAACATACTGCATACAGCAATCTATTTCATTTCAAGAGAGCACATAGGTGAAATCAATAGAATTTCAGTGATGTTCACTATTGATCTATTGCATGCACTGTTTCTTTTGTTGCGGCCAATACGACATCGTGTTTTTCATGAAACATAATATAGGTGTTTATCTATATGCCATTACGTACACAACAATCCATTTTACTACATCAGGAACGGCACATTGCTGTCCATAAAAACGCCGACGAATCTCAATGATGGAATAATTGAAAAAAATTTAATTCTAGACCCTTTATATGTATTCAGTTCACCTAAGTATATCGGTCTGTTATCGCTACGACTCTAGGGCCGCCGCCAATCGGGGCTTGATTTGTTTGTTTGTTTGATTTGAGGTTTAACGCCTCCCCTTGAAGAAACAGATTGGACTGCGTGATGCTTTAACGCAGAGCTGAATCTGCCCGCACATGAGTTAACCGCTGAGAGGGTCTGAGCCTGCCAAGGCAAAGAGATGCGAGTTAAACCATCCTTGCATATAAACCCAGTTGGTTTGTTTGGACGGTAGAGCATCTGAGTGCCAAGTAAAAACTAAAAAAACAAACATTGGAAGCAGCGTCCCCAAAGGCCCTACAAATTGTTGACGGGAACATTTAACCTCAATATTCAAACAAAAGTATCGCTGATATCCACGAATATGTAATGAGAACGAATCCTCTATATATATCTTTGTAATAATGCATTATGTTGAAGAACCTTTTTTCACATTCATATCGTTTCGATTGCAATTTGTAAATTCCTTATTTTTAATACGAAATAATCGAATAGATCGCATTAAATTCTCCATTTTGAAAATGTTTATTTTGTTGTTTCAGATATAAATGAATGCGACGACGACAGCACGTGTGAGAATGCTGGGACTTGCAGTAACAATCCGGGCTCATATAAATGTTTCTGTACTCCAGAATTCACCGGGGTTAACTGTGAAATAAGTAAGTTGTATTTGAGTTAGAGGGGTATGTTTAGAAATCTGTCCTTGCGTT
The DNA here is from genome assembly GCA_963580285.1 of Lucinisca nassula. NCBI lineage: Eukaryota > Metazoa > Mollusca > Bivalvia > Lucinida > Lucinidae > Lucinisca > Lucinisca nassula. The sequence continues at coordinate 54,767,457 of OY757024.1, forward strand.
ACAAAAAACAGCTATTCAAATTTATTGAAAATTTTACCATCAAAGAATGAAAATTTGTCAGATGAAAAATTCTGATATTTCCCTATTCTTACTCAAAACATAGATTTTTGGGTAGTTGGTTAGGCAGTGCTTTCGAGTACTCACACTATGTATTTTTTAGCAAAAATAAGACATCTTATATATACCCCTGTACACTGCTGTACAAAACTGGGGTTTAAGGAGGTCAAAATTATTTGTAATGGTGTCATATCCGGTAAACCTCTAGAAGTGTTGAAAATGTAGTGAAAAAAGAAGTGAATTGACTGTTCCGCGAGTCCGGATCTCCAGATATCAATTCTATCGTGATTATGTTGGACGAGTCAAAATAGGTCTTTTCCACATAATTACTCCAAGAAACAAATGTTATAGACATCGATGCGATTCTAACAAATATCTATAACATTTGTTTCTTGGAGTATTAGATTATAAAAATCTTATATGACTATGGATTCGATTTGGGCATTTCCAGCCCGAGGAAAGTTCAAGTCGCTCGAATTCGAGGCTAAACTTTGAGATTTGAATTTATTCCATTGAAATTGTCATTATAACGAGATTTGCCGTTAACGCGGGCCCTCTGTACTTTCTTTTTATAAATGGTAGAAAAGATATCCGTAACAAATACACGTTACATAGGGTGCCCTCATTCAGATAAAACAAAGATAAGCTGCTCATCGGAGTCTAACTGCTTGTTTTCTTTTGCTCAAGCATTTTAGTGTTTCTTGCTGTCGAGTCCTCACTGTTGTTTCATCTTTGTTGTTGTTTGATTTTTGTGTTCTCGAAGATGTTGCTATGATGAGTCAGGAGGCCTTCATGCGGTCTTAACACATTATTTTGTTTTAGAATCGCGACAGAGGTTAGGGCGAGGATTGCGACCGATTAAAATCGATTAAAGCTTCCCCCACCCAATGAAATTCATTTCACTGACAGTTCCAAGGCGGTTCTTCTTTCGCGGTTTAATTTTGTAAATTTTGCCGCTTATATATTTTTGTTTTGGATAGCCAACCGGCCATTTCGTGGAAAAGTAGCTGTCCTTTTGGCTTTCCGCTAGTGGTGTTACCATTAGGGTCTAGTTATTTCATGTTTGTGTTTATTTCCCTTTGGTGTCTCTGTGTCCCTGTGGGTTTATTGGATCGATTCCTGATCATTGCCTTCACTTCTATTTATTATTATGACGAACTGTTGTCCGAATGCCTAACTGTTGTTTTAAAATAAAAATGACTAATTCCCGTATCGCCCTCGGCCTGCAAGGTACACCTAGTATGTAAGTACGACTTGCAGGCTGAAGGCTGGAGAGTAAGTAAAGGCTGCTGGCGTGGTGAGTGGGTCTTAGCACGTGTAAAGAATATTCATGCGGTGGTCAGTTGTCAAAAGTGGTGCGATGGTGGTTCGGGCGTTGTCGTGTGTTTCCGTGTTATGTCACCGTCGATCCTGTAGTTGCTGTCGGCAAACTGGCACAAACTCGCCTCCATTTATGAAAAACCTAAAAGTGACTTAAGAAAGACATAAGCATAAAGTATAAAGCATAAAGTATAAATTTAAAGGAATGCGATTTGTTTTATTGCGCCTCCTTTTGCGCCTCCTTTTGCGCCTCCTTTTATAAAAAGGAGATTCATGACAGATGTTAATTAAAATTTAGCATATAATCCAACTATTTTAACAAAGAAGTTGTGGGTATCATTGTACTGTAATGGTGATACTATGAGGTGTAGGCATAATTGTGCTGCAATGGTGTAGTTATAAGTTGTAGGTATAATTGTGATGTAATGAATCTTAATTGAAAGAATGATTTGCTTTGGTCAAAAGTGACATTCGAATACACAGGTTTTACAGTAACTGTCCACCATAACAATGACTTATATATAATTTGACTAAATTCAAATTTTTAAAAGAATTATTGATAAACGGCCAGAGTAACTGCTTTTTACTGAGCAACTTCATATCATGAGGAACCTCCTTTTATGATGGTGACTTTGTTAGGTCTAGGATACAAATTCCGTTTGATATAAAATAACTAGGAGGTATAGAATTTACAAGCTTGTATATATAACCACAGCACACATGTTATCAGCAACAATTTGGGACTACAAAGAATGTTCTACACATTGAAGGGACAACATACTACTATATTATGTATGCTCCACCTGGCTTCAGGAGATGACACATATAAGCTTCTAGCTTACCACCAGATCCTTAATTATATTGTATGTACAGTATGTTCATTCTGTAATTATTGTTAAAAAGAAATAAATACATAAGCGTTGCATTCAAGGGCGGGAACCAGTCTGTTTAGTATCTAACTATATCTAGCGTATTTGGAAACCCAGATTTGTAGGAATTTAAAAGACAACAAAATGCGTGAGAACTCTATCAATTTTATTTGTTTATTAATTTGTTCATAAACGCTATACTCTGACAAGCTCCAGTACTTTCATAAACAAGATTTAAAAAACTCAGTAAACCGTTCATGTAAGAATTACCAAGAATACCAAGCATATCACGGCAAACAATGTGTTCTGACATACATGTGACGTCACACTTTGGTTATCTCGTACTACGGATAACTCGAACTCTTTATCGGGTCCCGTGAGGTTCGAGATAACGAGAGTCGACTGTTTTGTTTAAACCAACTACAAATTTCAGCAGTATAATAACCGAACATTACTGCAAAATAGAAATAACACAACATGCATAAAGCCAATGGAAGAACAGTATCCAAGATTGTCTGCAACGTATATGCTTTAAATAAAAAGAAAGGACAAGCACCTGTATATGTAGATTTCCATCAGCGAAATTTTGAAAATATAGTTTTAAGCTGTGCTTCTTCCATATAATAAATTTTTCCTCAAGGTGTGAATAAAGTGTGTTCAAATTTATACGCAGCAATGCAGAGAACAGAATCTACCACAATTAGAAACATTACATACTTGGCAAAAATCACACTGACATTACAAATATCAAAAATATCACACATATGCACTTATGCTCTGGCATGACAAGTTATCACTCTGGCAAATTAATGTAACAGCATGACAATGCATATATAATTATCAATAAAATAGAAGCGAAGGTAATTATCAGGAATCGATACAATTAATGCACTGCTCCAATAAGAAACACAAAAGGGAAAGAAACACAAACATGAAGTAACTAGACCCTAATGGAAACACCAATAGCGGAAAGACAAAAGGGCAGTAACTTCCCCATTATATGGCCGATTGGCTATCCAAAACAAGAAATAAAAGCGATACACACACTCAAAGACAAATTATAACAACAAATAAACCGCAACAGTAGAACCGCATTGGAACGGTCAGAGAAACGAATTCCACTGGGTAGGGGCTTAATCGATTTTACGCGGCCGCAATCCTTGCCCTTTCTTCGGTCGCGATTTAGACAAACAATTTGTTCATGCCGCATGAAGGCATCCTATCTCATCAGTGCAAGATCTCCGAGAACACAAAAATCAAACAATCACAGAGATAAAACAACGGTGATGACCCGAGAGCAAAAAAAAAAAAACCCGCTGAAATGCTGGAACAAAAGAAAACCAACAGTTAGATTCCACAGGGCCAGACCAGAGACAGAGCATCAGGCACCAACCAACATAACATACAATTAAATTCTCTCTACTTCTTAGTGAACAGTTACGCTGGAACCGTCAGAGAAACTGAGGCCTGACCCACCGGCATACAATTAAAGAGGGAAGCAAAGTTGTCAACTGTGATTGGGTTAACTACCATGCATGCAGCCAGTGTATAGCATTTATGTTGTACCCAATCTTTTTATATCGAATAATGATTTTACGAAATTGGGTGCTGAAGTTATTGCAAGTATATACTTTTCTGAATTTATATACTAAGTCACCTTAAAATTCGGGTTCCGATAGACCTTGTTGCAAAACAGATTGATGTCCAACATTGAAGTTTGAAATTAAATCGGAATGACGTCTATAAAATTTTGAAAATACGTTGCGTAGTTTAACCTCAAACACATGTTTAATAATATATCACTTTGACTCAATATATAAACCAGCATGACAGAAATAGTTACATATCACAAATGTACCCTTTTAGCACATGTGTTGTCGCCAAATGTATTTTTATGTATATGTTGTACATGATAGATAAATAGACATATAAGGCTATTGTAGCATATAAATCCATCTAAGCAAAGCTTGTATTTCTTTGCATAGAACTAAATATTAAATTTACGAATTATACTAAGTTATTTATTTTTGATTCCGCTGGAAATAACAAGTCAATTTAAGAACACATTTTCCATGAAATAGAACATAATACTGAAAAGTTTTTTTCCAGACGTTCAAATTTTACTTTTTACCAATCACCGATCTCTCCAGATCTGACCGTTTATGTACAAATTTGATAGAGAACAACTGATATTTTGTTTCAATTTGAAATGATTTTATATGGAAGTCAAAAGGATGACAGAAGGGAGTAACCAATAAAGACAGACCTTGTCAATGCAGCATTCAATGGTATAAATAAGAATACAGGTGTCACACTGCGTTCCCACCTTCCTATCAAA